>JAJTUV010000611.1:702500-1995120 GCA_021653895.1 Mastomys natalensis
TGAACAGTCTACACCTCCCATAACCAGACTTCTAACATGGCTTGGGTCTACTATTCACAGAATAATTATAGTCAACCTAGAATGTATGAATAGTTTCTAGAAAGATGTTTTAAATGATAAGAGTATTTATTGTTTTTGGCTTTTGTGATTTTTTTTATTCCATGAATTTGTCTTCTGTTCAGTGTTCCCTTTACAATTGCCCACAAGTGGGTTTATTAAAATATGTACTTTCTGGTTATTTGTTATAATATTAAAGTACATGATATTAGCTATATATTTCTACTTGAATGAACCCTAGCTACACAGAACCTTTGGATTTCCTGGATTATGTAGTCTTCCTAGACCAAAAATTGCTCAGTGCTCCTGACAACGTAAAGTGCTTTAAGTCTGGTTACTAAAAGCCACCTCTAGAGTTTAGTAACACCATCTGTGAGGCTGGAGGTAGCAAGTTTAACATGGTGCTTTCAAATATTGTGTCTCACCCTATTCTAAGATACACGTGGTTACAATCCTAGTATTTTTATCATTGCCACAGAAAAAAAAATAAATAAATAAAACTAAGTTTCTAAATGGCACTCACTATTCATAGGAAGTACCATGGCTCCAAGTATGATGTAATTACCTTGAGGCCTCAGATTGGCATACCCGAAAAACATGACTCAATGCCCCCAGGAAGGAATTAGTTTACTACAAAGAAGTACATTCCCAATTTCTAAATCCTATGCAGTGCAAATAATATACATGACAATCTTGGGGCCAGAAGAATGTTAAAATACCATTTTGTTATTAATCTGTGAAATAAAAGGGATGTTTAAGCAGGTAATTGTCTTGAAATAGTAGGGAAAACAACATATATTTTAATCAGCATAATTGTTAAATGTCAATTAGAACTTTCATCAGCTAAATTATGTCAGACTAACTTGTAATAGAAGCTTGCCAAATGTTAATTAAAAGAATAAATGTTAATGATTGGTTTAATTTCGTGCCTTTGCTTTTTTTTAAGTTTTGTGTTTATGATTTCAAATTAATCTCTTTTATACTTTCATCATTTTTATAATCCAAGTAACCTCAATATACAAAAAGTATGTAGTAGGCAAAGTATCTTAATTAAAATTTAATTGACAAGTAGTGAAAGTTTGTTATTGTTCAAGCTATTTATATAATTTTATAAATTGGTCTAGAAATATTAGAACAGTGCCTTCATGTATGTTAAACAAAGTTATGTGCTAATGAAATGGAAACTTTTCAAACATCCAAGTGAACAGTCACTTAGTAGGGTTGGCTTAGGTAATAAGCTTTGTTATATGCTACCTTAATCACTTTCAATACTGATAAGAGCTATCTCACCCTATGTACTATAATAGCATGGTATAGAGGATTTAGATTAAGGGTCAATACTACTCAGAGTTGTCTTACGTTAACATACTTTCACTATACTGTGTTATTTGTATGTATTCTCACCTATAAGATTAAACTCAGTGCTAATTAAGTAAATCCAGTGATAATCAAATAAATATTTCCCTAATACAAAGCTAATAAAACATTCTAATTAGACTTTCACATCTGATCTTAATTCCAATACTTTTAAAGTGTCTTTTGTTTAGATAATCTCAGATAAAACGAGTAGAGCAGTCATATATAACTCACTGACAGATGTAGCAATTACTTTTTAAGAAATACATGTTAAAGGTAAGAATGATGATGGAGTTTGATCAGATGTTTCATAAATCTACACTGCCTGTTATACACATTTATCACACAAGGAAATAATGAGTAGGTAATATGGATGTATAAAGAAATTACATAAAAAATTTTTAAAATTAAAAGTTGGATTACATTTTATATGAAAATCAATATGATCATAGGACATGCAATCAATTAGTCATCATATTCACTAAATCTTTCTGGACACTTTAGTAACCATCTGAGGCATTTCAAAAGCCATAACTATCTGGACTTTAATAGAAAATGTGTATATTGTTTTATTTAGTTGTAACACTTATTATACAGTATATTTAGAAAAAAGAAAATGAAGTATCTCATAAGATTATATGTTTATCTTTTTTATTCCCCTTAAAATTTTTTATTCTTATCACTAGTCACTTTAATCTTAAGAAAGTGTGTTTAAATGAATTTATTTTTTAGAATTGATTAAAAGAGGTAATGATTTTTATGTTTGAAATATTTATGTTTATGGTTTGCCTCCAAATTGAGATACAGTTAAGTGAAGAACTTCCTCTTTCTCATTAATATTTCTTTATCAGAACACAGTGCTGAATTTATAATGGTTGATGAATATGCTTTGAGAAAACTGAAAAAAATAGTAAGTCCACAGGAACTCAAAAATAGAATTATCTTTCTGTGTGTGTGTGTGTGTGTGTGTGTGTTGTGTTATTTGTGTGTGTGTGTGTTTGTGTGTATGTGTGTGTGTGTGGTGTATGTGAGAGGAGACTTCAGACAGAGACAGACAGAGACACACATGCATATATGTATTCATTATATAAATGCAGGTATATGTGTATATATGGTAATTAGAGAACTATCGTGGCTGTTAGTCTTCTTAAAACAATACTTCTGACGTTTTTTGACTGCACATGAAAGTCTCTCTGGATTCTCAGATTCTCAAAATCTCCTGTCTCTATTTTCATCTGTCAGTGCTAAACTTACTTAATGTGATTTCTGGTCAGTTTGAACTTAAGTCTCCAAACTTGTACAGCAAATGTCTCCAAAATACCTCAACAATTTTTTGTCTCATAAACTAATAATATGTGTACATTATTAAATGATATGTAAGTATTATAACAATTATTTTAATCACTTTTAACTTTGTGGTGTTCTATTTCTCCACTATAATGAATAAATGCATTTATTCCCATAAAATATTTGATTTAATCTGATATTCTAGCTAGGAGTCTGTAAATCATATTCTGACCCTATGAAATGGAGAATCATGCATAAATTAATTAAATAATATTGGAAAAGTTTCACCATGGAATGTGACAAAATACATACATGCCTGAAGAAAATATCTAATGGCTTAGAAATCTGCAAGGCCGGAGTAGACATGATGTTTGACTCAAGGTTAAGTCAGTGTCTGGAAATTACAATCGTGAAAACCCTTCCATAAAGAGCACAATAGCTCAGCACAATGCAGCATAAAGTTGGGGGAATGACAGCGACTCTGCAAGGGAAGATGCTGAGCTTATATTAAATGTTAGAAAATTCTGACAACCAAATGCGCCTATATCTAGTTGCTTTAAAGTTGAAATCCCTTTCAAAAAAAAAAAAAAGTAAAATCGGATGTACAATTCTTTAATGCCGTCGTCATGTCCATTGTGAGTGTGAGCCCTTTATCTGTAGCATATAATCAGTTATTAATTTGGAAAGTACTAGAGTTATATAAATCATGTAATTTGGTATTAAAGCCTTATCGTAGTATTTTCATTGATGGCAAGCTAATGGCCTTATCACACGGAACAACTTGGTATATGAAAGTCACCAATATCTTAAAGCAATGATATGCTTTATAAAGTCTTAATAACTCAAAAAGGATAATTATTATATATATATATATATATATATATATATATATATCAGAGAAACATTCAAATCATATTCATTAAAATTCAGTTCTTTAAGGCGAGAAGAAACAAAAGATTTTATATATTGCTGATAATAAGAAAATGTAGGAGTTAATGCTGAGCCAGCTGCAAAAGGGTTCAGCTTAAATTATCCACAGATATTCCCCAAAAAACGATGAAATCCCTGTGAGAATCCTAGAATCAAAGATGCACTGAACTGAAATGGAAAGCAGAGGCCTTGGGGAGGAAGTGGTTTTCTTCAGTGCCCTAATAGACTTCTGGATGTCAGTGATTCCCTCTCATCCTTTGTTTGGAAGTCTCATAAATTTTTAGGTAAGAACAAAGGTAATGTTTTCTCAAAAACATTATTAACTAGTGATCATAAAACAACATTTAGTGCATTTTTTCTTCCTAATGTTTTAAGTTTAGAGTAAATATGGGAAATCCACTAACATGGTATGGATATCTGTCTCAGGAGATATGCTCATGATTTTCTTTATGACCATGTTGGACAAAGACTGTCTAGAAGGTGATGAGGCTATAGGAATGCTAGCCTTTAAAGTAAAGCTGAAATCATAGGAAAAGGATGAGCCAGAATTGTTTATCTCAACAACCTTCTGTTTTCAGGCAGAGAGAGGCACTAAAGGATGATTCCTGACAGGAAACAACACCTTGAACTTAGCTTTCTAGTCTCCAAAACTGTGAGAAAATAAATTCCTGAACAGTACAGTACAAGTTTCTTAATACAACCATTCTGCCACAATAGCTCAGATTGATATGATTCATTTTTGCAGCCCTATAGACTCTCATCTTTGGATATGAAATGGTTCTGCTTTTCTATCTTTGTTTCTGGATTACTCAATATCTTCAATGCTGTGACCGAATGCAGTTAAGAAGATCACACTTAACTCTTAATTTTGTTTTATATTGAGCTAGCTTGGGAAACCTAAATGTGTTTTAACTTCAAGTAAGTTGTCACAGTTATTTTCATACAAATAGTTGAGCAATAAAATTCATCCATTTAAGCTTAGAGCCATGGTTGTTTAACTATGGGTCATAACTCCTTTGGAGGATACAACAACCCTCTCATAGGGGTAACCTTAGACTAATACTGGATATCAGATATGTAAATTGGGATTCAAAAGAGTAGCCAAATTACAGTTATGAACCTGCAATAAAAATAATGTTATGGTTAGGGTCACCACAACATGAAGAACTGTATTAAAGGGTTGCTACATTAGGAAGGTTAAGAACTGCTAGCTTAGAGTTATACATATTAAATTGAAATATTTAGTTTGAGATCTTAGTGCTAAACTATCACAATTTTTTTTAAACTTTCAACTTTTAAATTTGTAAGTGTGTCCGTGTGTGCATGTGTGTGTGCGCATGTGTGTGTGTGTGTGTGTGTGTGTGTGTGTGTGTGTGTGTTTTGTGCGCGCGCAGATATGCATGAGTCTGTGTTTGTGCACTGGAGTACTGTGCCTGCAGAAGCCAGAGGATCCTATGGAGCTTCAGGTACAGGACGATGTTGTGCGATGTTATAAGTGGGTACTGGGAAATGAACTCATGTCACCTGCAAGAGCAGCCCTATCAACTCTTGACCACTTAGCCATCTCTCCAGCTCCATCACAAAACAGGATTTACTAAAGAGCTTGATTAAACCTTCTTATTGGTCTCTTTCTAATTCATAGTATTTCAGAAACTCTAAATGTCACAATTGTTAATTGATTTCAAGGTAATCGTTCTATAGCTACTTTGTATCCACAAATCCATGATGCTCTGTGTTTTATATAAAATGATATTGTTCTTGCATATTACTCATGATCATCTTCTATATACTTTAGATCAGCACTAAGTCACTTATGATGTATATACAATGTAAATTAAATATAAATCAGGGTCATATTATATTGTTTACAGATTAGTAAAATGAAAATACTCTGTCTAGGCTCAGTGTTTTTTACAACATCGTTCAAGTGTTTTTGAAGTACAATTGCTGGTATCAGTGGAGGTAGACTCTTCTAAGGAGAACCTAAAGAAAGAAGAACAAGATCAACTCTACTCCTCAATTTACTATTCTGTGCTAAGGCTGCAATCTGGGAAGCAGGTGTCAGAGGTATGGAGAACTCACAGCTTCAAGTTGTTGAAAACAAATGCAGCTCTTGTAATGTCAATATGCTCTTTGACAAACTGAGATCCATATGGAAAAAATAAACAAACAAAACCTTTACAGTTGAGGTGTTAAACACCAAAATTTAAGTTAGTAAAATGTGAAGTACAATATACCAACATTAATACTTAATAATATGGTTTTATTCTCTACAAATTGACCAAGACAATAAACTTTGAGTAATCTTACCACATTAAAAAAACAGACAGGGGCAAGCTGTCCTCTGAGAGGCTCTAACCAGCAGCTGACTCAGACAGATACAGACATCCAGAGCCAAACAGTGGATGGAGCTTGAGGACTCTTATAGAAGAATAGGTGGAAGGATTGTGAGCCTTGAGGAAATAGGAACTGCACAGAAAGATCAACAGAGTAAACCAACCTGAACCCTTGGAGCTCTCAGAGACTGAATCACCAACTGTGGAGCATACCTAATCTACACAGATCTACCTCCATGGGCTGGACCTAGGCCTCCCTGCACATATGTTGTAAATGTGCAGCTTGGTTTTCATGTAGGTCTCAAACATTTGGAGTGGGGGGCTATCCCAAAACATGCAGCATGTATATGTAGTATGGTCTTCTAGCTGGGTGCCTCATCTGGCCTCAATGGGAGAGGAAGCACTAGCCTCTCAGAGACTTAAAGTGGCAGGGTGGGGGATACAGGAGGAGGGGGTACTCAGAAAACAAGAATGGGGAAGGATTGTGGGAGGGATGACTGGGACGGGTCATATAGTGAATAAGCAAAAAAATAAAATTAAAAAAGGAAAAAAATAAGCGTATGTAATACGGTTCTGGGTTCAACCATAAATAAATATAACTCATCTCCAAAAAAAAAAAAAAAAAAAAACACAATAAATGAACAAAAATTGCCCAGATGTTGTTAGCTATGCCTTTAATTCCAGCACTCACTTAAGGTGAGAGGTAGGTGGAGTTCTATAATTTTGAGGCCTGCCTGTTCTACATAATGAGTTCGAGATCAGGCAAGGCTATATAGTATGGGCCTGTCTCAAAAAAACAATCCTAGCCAACCAGTAAACAAAAAAAACTATACAATGTGACACAAGTGTTAATTTGATTAAATTAATAATCATTTTCTCATGCATATATATTATATATATATATATATATATATATATAATATATGTTTTCATTAACTAAAAGTAAATACAGGAATGAATAAAGAATATCTTTGCAAAGTTCACTCTGGTATACATTGGAATATTTAATAAATTGTGTCTCACAGTTCTTATTCCTGTTAATTTTTATTTACAGATCCATCTGAAATCATAGAGTTTCTAATACTGTTTCAACAATTTGCTTATAACACTCAGTTTGAAGTATTTATAACTATAAACATTTTAATGCATACATTCTTTGTTATATCTCATTGCATGACTCAGGTTTGTCAGAACATAAGGTTCAGATTGGTTTTGTTACTGTACAATACTGGCAACAGCTCTATTGGGTCAAGCAAAGGAAAAAGCTATGTGAGGGAACATTAATAGTAATCTTCTTAATTACTTTTAGTTTTCCATTTAATGCAATTTAATTTTCTCAATGCACATTTGTTTTAGCATTTCTAAGTTTACCTTGAAATAAACATGTATCACCCAAGTGGGCCTAGAGCTTATCATTTTGAGGAGAAACCTTTTAAACATGTGACATAATCAGGACTAACTCTGTGCTATGAAAATGGCAGGAAACCTTCTGAACCCATTGAGAATTCTGTCTGACTAAAACTCTGATTCAAATTCTGTACTTGAATGTACCCCAAACAGTCACTGAATGAAGATATTATGCAGTTTGAATAATAAAAGAGTGTCTAAAATAGTTCTCCTAGCACATTTTTTTTTTAATTCTGGAAGTATGTATATTGCTCATGAAGTCATCACCACTTTTATTTACAGGAATAAATGGTTAGTCATCATGAAAACAAATAGGTCAGTACTTAATTTATTATTAACATCTTATATTTGAGGCTTAGTAATGCTCTCTGGGTGTTTGGCTAACCATAAATGAATTTCTGCAACAAACATGGTCTTGAGATTCCACTTACTAATAATAAGTTTGGGAACTAAGTTTACTTCATAATCTATCTGTTTCTGTCACCTCTGTAGTTTGGTTTACATAAAGCAGGTATCATTGGTTGAATCTATGAATGAGAAAATAGATCTATGAAAGAGGAAGCAAAGTTCAAGTGGAAGTAACATTGCTACCAAATGGGAAGAGCTAAGGCTCAGTCCTCCACCGTTTGCTGTAAGCCAGGAAGTAAACCTGGAAGCTTCCCTTTCCCCTTAGTGAGACTCGTTGACAAATGTATTTACTCTATTTTTTTATTAATCATTCCATTCATTTAGAACATTGATTTAACACTTTCCTAAGAGGAAGTTTTATACTTTTATTCTTGTTTTCTGTGGCTTCTGTATTTTTCCTCTCTATCTGCCTATATTTTCAGATAGACCCATCACCGATCTTGTTTCCTGGATGTGGTTTTGTGAAAACAAACAGATTTTGTGTTACATGTATCTGCTACACAGGCACAGGATCAACCACAAGCATAATTAACTTTAAAATGACTCAACTTCTTTCAACCATGATCATTCTGTCTTTATTGAATTTTAATGTCTTTTATTTTAATCAAACAATATCCCTTCACAGGATATACACTAAGAAATGAGTTTTCCTAAATGAAATTGCTTTTTTATAGCCATTCTACCAGACACTCCATTTACATTTTTAGAACATTAAAGCCAGTCTTCGAGTGTTGCTTTGCTAGCCAGTGAAGTGCATTATCTGAAAAACTCCGTGAGCATGGGCAGAAAAGAGCCATTAACCAGTTTGAATATTGACAGTGTCTTAAAAATTATCTCCCTAAACTCTAGACAAATTTTGTATTTGCAATGGAGGCATTAGAGACTTGCATTGAGATTTTACTTGTAACTTTTTCATCTTAAAAGGAAGGAAAAAGATTACTAGGAAAACAGCTAACATAGCAAAGTTCAACCAAGTTTCTGCTCATAGAAGATAAAGACACAAAACAAGGTGAGTTACAAATACATTCTTGGGTATAGAAAAAAAAAGAAAATATTAATCTCAAACAAATTATTTCAGAAGCATTTTAATTTCTGTGATTTATTTTAAAAATTTGAAATGTAAGACTAAATATTCTAAAGTAAGGTAAAGTGTCTTTATTGTTTTTCTTTTTTTTTTTTTATTTAAATCACACACCGTAATTTACTTATTCACACAGGGGTTATAAACACAAAAGGGCAGGATGTGGGGAAGGGAATGACACCGGAGCATAGGTGTTCAGGAGGAGTATGGATACCATTCAGAACAGGGTATCAGCTGGATGAAGGTTCAGGTGACAGGTCACTATGACTCTGCCTATGATTCGCTTGTCCTTATCTAAGTTGGTACTGTCCTCCAAGGCTGCCTATTTATAAGTCTGTGGAAATTAACCAGCTTGAATAGTTATAGGTCTTTATCATTTTCAAAAGATGAGGAACCAATCTATGAGCTGTATTCATGTGAGACATATATTCTACAACTGAGACACTTTCCTGACTGTATCAACATTTGGGCAAAAGCCATTTTATTTATATTTCATTAATATATATTTTTATTAAATTAAATATGAATTTTATTTAAACTAATTAAACAAGGAAATAGCATAGTCTGTGGATAGTAAATACTCAAGATGTGTATAAATATAGCCAAACAGCATGTGTTTTATAGCTTTGGATTTCCATTTATTCTCTTTTTCAAACTTTCTGGGTTTCTCCAGTATAAATCTTAAAGCTATTTGTTTATCTTCTCCAAGATTATACATAATTTCCAGGTTATGTATGCAAATAGCAAATAGGAATGTGTTTACTCTAGAAGAATAATTTCATTGGGTCTTCATCTAAACTGAATGAAAGCTTGACAAATATGTTTGCATCAACACCACTAATTTGCAAGGGGTAGTTCTAATACCCTGAAGGGATGAAAAGGATTCTAAATATTGTATAAATGAGAGTGTGCAATTGGCACACCAAGAAAAGCAGTTGCAATACTGTCTGCCCCATGCCATTGGAGCCATTGTATGCATCATAAAGAACAAATGAAAGGGGAAGAGGCAGCTTTTTTCAAGGATGCTTCAGTAAATTGTCCTACATCTGGCCAACTTAATTGTTCCCAAAGGGTTTAATACAAGGACACATTTACTTGAGATGAGATCAAAGGGGAATGGGAGAGACAGGAGAAATTTGAGGTCTGTGAAAGAGGGCAGGATTTGCTCTTAATACTGGGGAAGTATCATTCTCAAAGAATAAAAAATGAAACAAAAGTTGAAAATAACGTTTAGAGATAAATATAAGAAAGTCTTTCAAGAACACTCAAGAGTGTAAACATCCTCTCTTAAAGAAGAATACAAGTGGTAGTGGTGGGGGCGCAGGAGGGCCACTACCAAGTATATGCCAAAGACCTGGAACAGGGGGAGGCCCCAAGGAGTCTATGGGGTCTCTAGCTGAGGCTCCTCTCCGTGGGAGTTATGGATGCTGAGGTGGCAACTTCCTATAGCCAACCAGGACTCCCAGTGGAGGGATAAGTACAGCAATCCATCCACAAAACTTCCACCCAAAATTGGTTCTGCTTACAAAATGTACCAGGACAAAGAAAAAGCAGAAATGAAGGGAATGGCCAAACAATGACTGGCCCAAATAAAGACCCATTACATGGGCAAGAATCAATCCCTGGCATTATTAATAAAATTCTGTTATGCTTGTACACAGAGTCTAGCATAAATGTCTTCTGGGAGGCTCCATCAAGCAGCCAATGGAAACATGAAAAAGCCACAGCCAAACATTAGATGGAGCTCTGGAAGTCTTGAGGAAGGAGTTGGCACATGATTGAGGGGTCCGAAGCTGACAGGAACTCCACAGAAAAACCAGTAGATAAACTATCCTGGACTCTTGGGGTCTCAGTGACTGAACTAGCAAGCAAGAGTGAGAATGGGCTGGACATAGGCCCTTTTCACATATGTAAAAAATTTACAGCTTGATCTTCATACTGGTTCCCAAAAACTGGAGAAGGGGCTGTCCCTGAAACTATTGCCTGCCTGTGTATCCTAGCCCTCTAACTGGTCACCTTGTCTGGTCTCAGAGGGAAAGGATACACTTAGTCCTGCAGTGACTTTATGTGCCAGGGGCATGGTCATAACCAGGGAGTAGTCCCCATTCTCTTGGGGAAATGGAGGAAGGATCTGAGTGAGAATGGGGAGGGGTGACATAAAGCAAATAAATAAATTAATGAAAATGAAAGGTCAGTGATAATTTCTCTAATTTTATAAAACCACAGAAGTATTAGCAAAACAGTTACAATTAGTCCAGACTATTGATTAAATAGTTGAAAATATATGCAAGGATAATTGTTCCTGATAGTTTCTTGCTCACGAACCAACATTCTTTTCATGAGAAATATTATGTAATGGGCTAGGATTTACTGAACAGTTTGAAATTGCAGCACTTGGGTGATTGTGGACAAACTGCCCAAGACACAGCTATGTGATTGTGAAGGTACATAGACACAGGGACACACATATGGGGTGGGGGTGGCAGAGAGAGAGAGAGTGGAGGCAGAGAGTGAAACAGAAAGAGCAACATATAGAGAGACAGACAGATACATAGAAAACTTAACTGGTATGCATCATGAATGCTAGTTAGTTTTTAGTTACATAGAGACACCCTGACTCAAAAACCAAAAAGAAAAATGTTAGAAAATAAGAGATTATACTAGAATGAGTCTATGAAAATAAGCAAATATTTCTCTTCCAAATAATGAAAAATACACTATTTAATTAACTAATGTTTTATATAAGTTCATAAGTACAAAATATTAATTTAATGAAAATTTAAATTCATTTTCAGGTATGCTTGAGGGTTTTAGAATTCCCTAAAACTCTTTTGTATGAACTTTTGAGATTACAATTTTAAGATGTGCAGTAAATGATGATAAATGATCTACTCAGTTTTATAACCATGTGTACTCCCAAATCACACAGCAGCATTCATTTTCAACCATAATATTTTTCAACTTTTGATGATCTACATCTAAACAAAACAAAACAAACAAAACAGAAAGACATTAGAAAAAGACTAATTTTTCTTTTTGATTCTCTTTAGTAAGTTAGCAGCCAGGGTAAAGTTTAGCTTCTTGCCCAGTCATGTCTCTATTGGATTTTCTTTTTCAGTTTACCCAGCTCCCAGAATCCAAGACAAGTCATCTTCTCCTTTTAATATGTAATTTCATCATCTTCATCAATCTTTTTTTCATCTGTAATTTACAGTGTTTGTTTTCCTGAAACACTTAAGAATAACTTGCAGACACGCTATTCCTTTATCTCTACATACTCTAGTGATCATCTGCTAAAACTATTTCATAAACACTAGCTACAAATGTCAATATGAGTCTTGACTCTTTAGAATTGCCAAATAAGAGAAACTAAAGAAATCAGAAACATGTTAAATAACTTGTAAAGTTAGAAGACCAAGAACTAATTCAGAGAATGTGGGTTTGGGTTTATCTTTTCTTTAAATAAACAGATACAGGGCAAAGCAACAAATGTACAAACACATTAAAGCAAATTTTCACTCACTGGGCTATCAAGCCAAAAAACAAATTCTATTTTGAAATGATAATTTTTTTTTATTTTGATGTACTTTATAATTATCAAAAAATATTAAGAATAGTACAAAATATCATATACCATTTTACTCAGATTGAAAGTATGGTTAACATAGCACATATTCACTTTAGATATTTCTTTTTCTTTTCATCTGTAATTTACAGTGTTACAGTGTTGGTGTGTCTGAAACAATTAAGAGTAAATTGTAGACATGATACACTTCTCTCCCTACATACTTCAGTGGTCATCTGCTAAAGCTGAGTTTTCTAACATATTTGCAGTATAGTTGTCAAAGTCAGAGCATGAAGATCACCATGATAATACATAATCCATAGCCACTCACCTTTTACCTATTGTTTAAAATGTTCTTTTGTCAAAGGAAAGTTCAAGATTGTGTAGCTCATTAAGTTGTCTTAGCTCCAAATGTCCTTTAATGCAGAATAAATTCCAAGTCGTTGCACTTTACTACAATGACATTTTTTGAGCCTCTGACCCTAAAATTACTACTTAATTTGCTATTTTGAATCTTCTGAGGGTACTGTCTGTGACTTGACTCAGGTTACAGATTTTGGTAGTGTGCCATAAGGGTGACTCTCACGATTTTCTCAGTGTGTCATGTTAGGAGTCTTTGGATGGTGAATTGCTCCTTCACTTGTAATATTACCTTTTATCTTTTGGTTAAAGTAGTAGCTTTCAGGGTTCTCTATTTTTTAATCTTAATGTTTTAATATACAATGAATACCTACCTAAGTTTCCTATGCCTCCACTCCCCAGCCCCTCTCTGCCCTAGATCCTTTACTCTTCCATTTCCCTTTTAAAAATATAGAAAAATTAGGCTTCCCAGAGATATCAGTGAAACATGCCATAGCAAATTACAATAGAACTAGGCACAAACCCTCCTATCAAGGCTGGATGAGGCAACCCAGTAAGTAGAAGAAAGTATACCGAGAGAGACAGCTGAAATGCAGTGTGTGAGGGGCATTTTGTGGGTGTTGAAGGAATCTGATGCAGTGGAAACCCTTGGAATCTACAAGAGTGACCCTAGGGAAATTTCCTAGTAATAGAGGATACGGAGTTGAGCTACTCATCTAAAATCAGACATGGCTGTCAGCAACGGGAATGGGATACCAACCTGGTCACAAAACCTTCTACCTACAATGTGCCCTGACTGCAAGATGTGCTGCAGTAATGACCATAAAGATGGTAATGTTGATATGGGACAAGTGATGAACTTGTGGCAGGGACCAACCATGATTAGTCCAAATAGAGTCCTATGCTTCCAGAGTGACCCCATGCCTTACACTGCCTGAATGGCCAGAATCATAGGCTCCTTAGTCCAGAGATTCTGGTTATGACCAAGTAGGATTGTCAAAAAAATCAATGAAATAACTTGCAATGATAGTCGCTAGACTCATAAATGTGTGCCTATGCTAGCAGGAGGATCGCTCAGAAGCCATACAAAGCAGAGACCCAAGCCAAACAGTCATGAAACTAATGGAGGGGATTTTACAAACAAGAGGGATCAGTCATCTGGAAATGCAAATCAAAACAACCCTGAGATTCCACCTCATACCAGTCAAAATGGCTAAGATCAAAAACTCAGGTGATACCACATGCTGGCAAGGATGTGGAGAAAGAGGGACACTCCTCCATTGTTGGTGGAATTGTAAACTGATGCAACCACTCTGGATATCAGTCTGGCACTACCTCAGAAAGCTGGACATACATTACATGAGGACTCAGCTATACCACTCCTGGGTATATACCCAGAAGATGCTCCAACACATAACAAGAACACATGTTCCACTATGTTCATAGCAGCCTTGTTTATAATAGCAAAAGCTGGAAGGACCCAGATGTCCTTCAACAGAAGGATGGATAGAGAAAATGTGATATATTTACACAATGGAATATTACTCAGCTATTAAAAACAATGATTTCATGAAATTCTTAGTCAAATGGATGGAACTAGAAACTATCATCTTTCATGAGGTAACCCAATCACAAAAGAACACACATGGTATGCACTCATTGATAAGTGGATATTAGCCCAAAAGCTTGCAATACCCAAGATACAACTTACAGACCACATGAAACTCATGAAGAAGGAAGACCAAGTGTGGGTGCTTCCTTCCTTCTTAGAAGGAGTAACAAAATACTCATGGGAGCAAATATAGAGACAATGTGTGGGACAGAAACTGAAGGAGGGTCCGTCTGGAGGCCATTCCACCTGGGTATCCATCCCATGTTCAGTCACCAAAGGCAGACACTGATGTAGATGCCAGGAAGTGCATGCTGACAGGAGCCTGATATAGCTGTCTCCATAGAGGTCTGCCAGATCCTGACATATATAGAGGTGGATGACTCATAGCTAACCATAGAACTGATCATAGGGTTTCCAATGGAGAAGTTGGAGAGAAGACTGAAGGAGCTGAAGGGGTTTGTGGTCACATGTGGAGGGCAACAATACAAACCAGAGCTCCTAGGACCTAAACCACCAGCCTGTGAGCACATAGAGAGGGACCCATGGCTCCAACTGTTTATGTAGGGGAGGATGGCCTTGTTGAGCATAGATGGGAAAGGAGATCCTTGGTCCCATGAAAGCTGGATATGCCAGGGTGGGGGAATTCTAGGGTGGGGAGGAGGAAGTAGGTAGCTGAGTTGGGGCACATCCTCATCGAAGCAGGAGGATGTGGAATGGGGTAGGGGGTTTATGGGTGGGAGAATAATGGGGAAAGAGGATAACATCTGAAATGTAAATAAAATGTCCAATAAAAAAGAACAATATGAGAACACTACCCACAGATAATATGATTTTTAACAGACAAAGAGTGTATTGCTTTGTTAATATCCACATATTGTTCAATGTTAGACAATTAAACATTGCTCAAATTTTAAATTTTATTGTTCTAAAGCTATTAGTTACTCTTTATGTTGATATCATTTTATTTTCTATATACTCAGAAAAACACACATATACAATCAGGCAAGAAAAAGGAATTCTAAAAATTTTATGCTTAAAAGTTAAATTATAATATAATTAGTATTGAACCTTGAATTATATATTGAAAGTGTAGAAAATAGCTCTATAAGACATTACTGTTCATGATGATATTCTTAATAATGTTTTCAGGGGTTAAAGTATAGTTTAGGTTTAGAAATTCTGCTTAGGACACAAAAAGACTTGGATTCAATCTCCATTTTAAGCAGGCATGTACACACACACATGTGCATACACACACACTCACAATGGTAGTGGGAGTTTGTGGTTAGTAACCTATAGTCTATAATATTTACTTTGCTGTCATATTACATGATTTGTAATTTAAAGTACTAGCATGACTAAATATGAAACTAAGTAGAAAATGTCTTGAATAATGCTGTTTTTCTGTTACTTAAAAATCATCCCGTACCATTTGTAACAGTAATACCACATGCGATGGAGAAAATAGATTGATTAATGTTGTTGTATGGTATTTTAGATGTTCCTTAGATGTAATCTAACAAGCTTCGAACTTGATACAATTTCCTTTTTTTTTCTCCTTCCAATTTCAATTTGATGAGAGGCAATGACTTGGTTAAGTCAGCTCTAGGAATTATTTTCTTCCTCTAAAATTCACCTGTTTATCTCTAATCCCTGGGCAGTGCAAGGCTGATCCTATAATCTGTTAATATCTGATTTACTGAAAGCCAGTTGAGTCCCACAGAGACTAAGCCATTCTTGCTCTCCAGCACATTAAGAATTAATATTTACTCTTATTGGACCTTTCAGCTTCCACAAGAAACTTTAACAAAAGCTGTGCAAATCCCTACCCAACATATACTAGGAGGATTAATAATAATTCCTTTTGATCAGAATTACTTGGTTGGCCAGCAATGGTTTCCATGGTAATCAGGTGGTAGACAGGGCTAAGGCTGATTCCATCAGTTGTAAGACATCATTAGAATTATCCTACATGTCTAATTATAACCTACCAGGATTGACTTCTATGTAGTGTAGCTCAAAGGCACGGGAAATCAAGTTATGAGTTTAAATGGTTAGACAGCTTCACAAGGAAAGAAATTATTTGCTTTCCCTAATAAGACATTTTCTCTTGCTGAGAATGTTATAATTAGAAATAAGATAAGTTCAAAATAGTTATATGAGAAAGGAGACGAAAAGTTGTATACCTCTGATGAAAATTTCAGCACACGTTTAATTTTGTTAACAGAAACAAAATGATGCTTGACCTTAGAGAGTTTAACTTTGATGAATGGTGACACTCGATGATCATGTTTGGTGATTTAAAATTGGCAAATGAGAAGTGCAGGTATTTAAGCTGTATAGCAGATGCTGATGTGAATATATGCCAAATCGAGAAAATAAAGAGAGACATTCATATAAAAACAAAGTGTCTTCTCTTTACTCATTTAACTCTGGAAGGATAATGTCATTCATAGTTTTTAAAAATATGATGTTACACCATATATTGGGACATTTACATATACACACACTAACAATTGTGTTACCTATGCAAACACACAATCATAATAGTAATGCATATATAAGGTTTATATTTGGAGTATGGATAGTTTCAAGGGAATCTCAAATGTAACATACCAGAGAGATCCTAGTATTATCGAAGGGACATAACCACGGTTTACAAAACCTTTTAAAAGAAACAGAAAACTGGTTCTATGGGTTGCACATTAAGAAAGGTAAGATGATACAATTCTATTGCTACTTTCTTAGGATATAATATAATATATATATATATATATATATATATATATATATGGAACAAGTTGCCATACATTGCTGAAAGAAAAAAAATGTTTGTTTCCCTTGTTTAGTATGTTCACAATTCTTAAAATTGTAAAAGCCCTTAGATACCAGAAGTTTTGTTTGTTTGTCTTGTGATGAATCTGTAGACTCCCAATCGTATAACATTATGATATTTAATCTAACTTCTGGAAAAAAATAAATTTTAAATCTAAAATGAAATATATGTAAACCAGTAACATCTATAGTGGGTGTTATGTCGCAGATTGGTGTAAAATGTAACCTAATGTTAGCCTTTAAAATATCAATTGTAATATTATCTTTCTATGTATTTTGAGTTGTCCATAAATTTGCAATCATGTAACACATTCTAAAAATTTGCTCTCATATGTGCATATTTTTAATGAAATTCTTACTGGATTTTCATGAAGTATATGAGCACTATGCAACTGTTGAAAAGGCTCTAATACATTTTTTCAAAGTGTGAGTTTCCTCTTATCACTCGGGACTCATATTTCTGATACTTTTCACCACAACTCTGCTGGGACACGTGAACTCAGAGTTCACAAGTAGTAGCCAAGAGACTTGCACCTAGCATGATGCTTATAAACCACACTGTGTTTATAATAATGTGCTAATGCTTTAAGAAATGTAACTGGTAATAATTTAACACACATGGTATGTCAGAAACATCTATCCATACTAATGACAACTTTTTGAATTCTATTTAATAAAACCTTTATAGTCTTTGCCTCTTAATGTTTCAACATTTATGTTCAAACACATCAGTATATGCTACTCAAGACTGGTGATTTAAAAATAGAAAAACAAAATACTGTGGACTAGTTACTGAATTTCTTAAAATAAATTAAAATTTGGGGCATTAGTGGCCGATAGTGTAATCTTGGTACTTGGGATGCTGAAGAAAGGGATTATAAAGATTTCCAGGTAAGCCTAAGCTATATACCAAGATAAAACAAAATATAAATATATAAAGCACAAAATCTATCAATAAAAACTCAGAAAAATGCTTGTCCATTTACTATTAATATAATTTAACAGTGATAATTGAGGTGAAATCTGTTGATTGTGAAAGCGGAATAATTCAACGAGTTGTGGAGTGATATAAGGACAACAAAAGGCACAATTAGATCTCGATGTATCCTTTAAATAGTGATAATTAAATTCTTCATATTTGGATGTTCTGAAAATTATCAGTAGTGACATTACCTTAAGATAATTAAATATTCTATAAGATTTGGTTCCTATAAATATAATCTCACTGTTTTCATGGTATCAGTCTTATCTAGTAATTTGTGCACTAATTGTTTAGTTACCACACTATAATTACCTCTTAATTGGGAAATAGTTGAATAAATTCTTTCCTTTTATCTGTAAGTCCATAAAAAGCAAAATGTTTGTGACTAACTTAGTTATGGGCTCTTTAGAAAAGAGTTTCCCAGTTGAAAACATATACAAACTCAAGTGATTATAAATTATGTATGAAATATGAAATGCCCAGATACTGTAGTGTAGTATTTTTTAATGTCCTAATGCTGAAAATTCACATATTTGAAGTAGAGGCCATTATACCCACATATTGATCCTTAAATATCACTGCCATACAAATACACACAAAGAAGCTAGAAATGTATAATAAATGCCTAAGAATATTCCATGTACATTCAATGAAATGAATCAAGTGAACTGAACATTTTAGATAATAAGAACCAGTCACTAATTGGAGCTGGTATTAGTTTCTTTCACTCTACTGAAAGAAGGATACTGTAACATTTTCTAGAAAAGATCTGAAGAATCGTAGCAAGGTTAATACTAGGATTAAAGAGACTGAGCTATGAGGACAAGTTAAAGTCTTCGTGGAAAAAGAAAATCTTTGAATTATATGTCCCAAGCTGTCTTCGTTCTTGAGCATTTTGATAATACAACATCAAAGGAAAAGGGACAAAGATAAAATTCTGGTATAATATCTGCAAATTAATGTATGTGAAAAGTATCACACCAATAAAACTGAAATAATCATAAGTGCCTAATGTAAGAAAATGCATTTGCATACATTATTAAGGATTAAAATAACTGCTGCCCATTACTTTTTATAGCATACAATCAAATTAATAATGCTTTTTCCAGAAAGTAGATAAAAATGAAATTAAATATTCAGCAAGAGTACTTTTTTCAAAATCACTGGGGTTGTGGGAACCTAGACAAGTTTGGAACCTGTGGTTTTCACTCTACTCCAATTCTTCCTTAAGTTCAGTTAACATTTCAATCCTTAATTGAGGAAGAAGCCTTTGCTAGGGAGAAATCCAATAAAGTCAGAGTCCTCTAGCATCTCAGGCAGTGAGAAGAGGAGAAACACTGAAATCTCTTATGGAAGTTTCAATCACTGGAACTGAAAGGAAAACAATGTCAAAAATTGCATCTTAGAGCATTTTATATTAAATAAGCCGTAGCTCCTATGTCTTCCTCTGTGATCAAAGGTCTATAGAATGATAAAAATGGGAAAATTAATGGTTAGATTTAATATCATTTTGTGATCAAAATTTGCCATGCAATTGACATAAGAAAATTGTGTTCCTTGTATCTTCTTTTTCTAATTATTTTGTATTATTATCTCTCTTCTTTAGTTTTCCATTATATTTAGAAAAGAGGGTAGATTCATTTTAAGGAAAAGAATGATTGATTTGCTCTCTCTCTCTCCTCTCTCTCTCTTCTCTCACTTTTGTTTTTGTTTTAAGTTCCGAGGGAAAAAACAGCCTGGTCTACACTAGACACATTTTCCTACCCCTGGATAGCACTACCAAACTGTTTCTCTCAAATACAGGTTTTCTTCTAATTATTGCTTAATATATTCCTATAAAATATGCATTTTCAGCCAAAACATTTTAAAAATTATTTATATAAAATGGTATCACCAATTGCTAGCATCACCAGTGCATATTTTTGCATGGTGTACTAAGGTATTCAGAAATTTATTTACAAATGAAGGCTCTAAAGTTTAAACCGATGATAAATTTTTCCACATACACCAAGCTAAGTTCTCATCAATGTGGCAATGAACTAAAAACTGGTTTGTATAAGATGCAATATTATTTATCTAGGAAACTAATAAAATTTTGTCCTTTTAAGTAAAGTAAACAAAGCAGGAAGAAATGCATTAGTGAAGTAAAAATAATGTAAGGATAGAAAAAGTAGTGACATGATACCCCCACACACACACACATACACTCTCTATCAAGTTTAAAAAAAATCAACCTGAATACCAAATAGTGGTTAATACAAATGGGAAATTGGGATGAAGTTGTTAAAATTAGGTCAAATTTCACCAAAATGTTCCATATAAATACATTGAGTTATCAGAAGAAATTCCTGCCTTTTTGTGTTTATAACCTCTGTGTAAATATAAATTATGATGTGATTTAAATAACTAAATAAATTAAAAAAAACTTAAAAGAAACAAAAAAGAAATTCCATTAACATAAAAAATTAATAAGGATCAATCAAATTGAAATTGAAAGAAAGTGAATAAAAGAGCATGCTATACTTTTATTTTAAATACTTAAAAAACTGTCTTCAAAGTATTCGTACATATGCACATGTACATATACACAGAAGCAAATGCATAACACTATTCATTGAGAAACTAACTTCAAATTTAAACGTCTAAATATAGATGTCCTTGATTAAAATGAATTGAGCTAAACATTCTTCCTACTATCACTCGAATGTACTTTCATCTGCATTAGCAGTCTATGTGGTATTACTCTCTAATGTTTAGTTTTTGCAAGTCCTCAGCACTGTAATTTATCCCCAGGAAATCACCAGCCTCTTCAAAAGCAGAGACTCATTCTTCCTCTTTGTTCCTCCCAGTGCCTACTATAATGATGAATTACTCTTAGCTGTGCTAACATAAACACTCTCAAAGTTAATTAAGTCAGCCTCCCTTCCTGGTAATTCTCCAATCATTGTGGACACCCATGGGGACATATGTGGAAATGTCATTTGGGAGCTCCTGCAGCCCTGTTTCTGCAGTGGTGGAAGACCCTGCTGGGATCTTCAAAGTCCTTCTGAGAACTTGAAATTAGGACCTCAGTGGTGTCTACACTGTGCAGAGCTGGTTTTACTTGTTGTTGTCTTTTGTTAAAATGATTATCCTTGAATAATTACAAGTGATATATTTATATCTCCATAATTAGCTATCATTAGTATTAATTAAGAAAAATATTTTAGAATAATAATAAACAACATCATTTAAATTTACTTATCACCATATACCACAAAAACACACAGAGAAGAGAGAGAGACAGAGAGAGAGGACAGAGAGAGAGAGAAGAGAGAGAGATACAAGATACAAAGAAACCATAAAGCTAAAAAGGGATAAAGAATTATGTTATTTGAAATAATAATTACACTTTTATAGTTTATCCATAAGATTTTTGTACATGTTTGCAAAACAACTGTAGATGAATATATTCAAATAACATAAATTTCCTAATAAACATTTGTTTATTCAAAAGAATGTTTTATCTTAACTTAAAAAATATATAGCCACTTTTGAGGAAATATAAAAGAACATTACTTTTTGCTGCTTGAATCTTTACATGCAGGTCAATGAAATGTAAGGAAAGAGCTGCCAAATAAAAAAAAAAAAAAACCATCAACAAGAACAAGAAAAACATTAATAGGTTTAATTTTTCCACCAGAGTTTTAACAAAAGCCTGTAAAGTTGAAGAACATTCATAAGTACTGAGAACATGCAAATCATGGAGTTAGTGACCAGGAATTACTGATTCTTTTTCCTGTCTATGAAAAGTAGGACTGAAAGTTGTTCTCTCCAAGGATGACCTAATGTCCCGAAGGCAGTATGACTGACGAGGGTGCCATGCTTTCCTGCCTAAACCCTGGGAGTGGATTTTTACCACCTTGAGATTCACTTTATCCCTTCAAAAGTCATACTTGAGGTCATGGAAGATGTTCAAAGTTCACCTAACAATTGAGAGAAAATTAAATAAAGTGCAGGTAACTAGTGATAGTTTTCTTTCTTTGTGCTGCAACTTATGTCTGTCAATTTTATTAATATGTCAACAATGAAAATTTCAGAAAATCAATCAGCCTTAAAATTATAGCAATTGATCTTGAACATATACTGTAAGAGCTATCGAGTTCCTACATCAACATTGTGGAAGCTATTTGGAAAACCATAGGAATAATTTCCAAATCATTTTGGAATAAGTGTTATTGTATTTGATTTTCTTTTATTTAAAAATGTTTTAAAATATTATATATATATATATATATATATATATAATATATATATATATATATATATAATTACTCAGCATATTAGTTATAAAATAATATTTCAGTTTTGACCATTTCTATTATATTTTGATTTATTTTTATTTATACTCAGTCCACTTAATGTGAGCCTACACTCTCATTCTTGTTTTGATATTTATCAATACTGATCTCATGTTTCTTCCTTCATTTCCTTGCTGATTCTCCCTGCTTTACAGTCAGGCTCTATCCCATCAGTACCTAAAGAGGTCAAAGTATCAGAATTTTCAGAGCTTCCTGGTTCCTGTTTTGTTCCCAATTCTACCCAGCATTACAAAGACACTTTACAAATTTCCAGAAGAATGAACTGAGCAAGGATGAAATTGCATTCTTTCCCACATTTTCCTATGAGAAAGAACATCTTATAATAAGGAACAAAAGAAATACATCAGTGAGTAAAGTATCTGCCTTAAAAAATCATAAGAACCTTCTTTTCATCATCATAATCCATGTGACATAGCTTTGAATATAATTGCTAGGGACATAAAGACCAGCAGATCTGCTAGGCTTGCAGGGCAGCCAGCCTAAATGAATCAGCAAGCTCAAGTAATGAGAGACATTGTCTCAAACACACACAAACAGCGATGACAAAAATGGGGATGGTACGTAAGATAGAGCATTTGACATTATCCTGTGGCACACTCCACACACACATACACACTGATCCACACATCTGAACATGAAGACATACATTCATTCTCTTTCTCTCTCTCCTCACGCACACACATACACACACACTCAGAAACTTACACACATACACACATAGGCAAATAGGCACACAGGCCTACCAACACAATTGTAGTAAAATAATGTGGGCTAGTGAATTATGTTAAAAATTAAGTAATGCATAATTACAGTATGCTTCAGAATACATTACCCAATGATGCATTCTGTAGAGGATGACAATACTCCACAGTGATTGAATGGCAAACCAATCACAGTCATGGAATGAAATCAAAGCAGTACACTTAATATATTGGCGGGTTATGGTTACAGCCCAAGAAGCACCTACAGATTTCACTTTGGGTTTATGAAAACAGGATAAAATATAGGCAATGCTTTCAGAGATGCTTGATGTTTCAGGTGTAAAAGCAGTAAGGCAGTTTTTAAGTTGCTCTCTGTGGTTGACCCAGGGGAGGGTAAACAACAATAACAACTGAAAAACAACTCCAACCTTCTAAATCTCAGAAGCCTGCATCTTCACAGGACTCTGCTTCAGTCTTATTTACACACACAGACACACACACACACACAGAGAGAGGGGGGGGCTTATGAGAGAGAGAGACTTATGAGAGACTTATCAGAGGCTGAGACCGAAAGCAAAGATCATGAAAAAAATTAAAGAAATAGTATTTCTAACATCTGAAATGTCTGCGTGGCAAACTGAAAAAGTGTTCATTTCTACCTGGCAAATGCAAAGTAATGATTATGATGACTTTAATTTTTCAAAACTGGTTCTTTTTAAATTGTGTTTCACAAGGTTGAATTGATACATATAAGATATATGCACTGATGAACATTTCTTGGTTGCTTAAAATTGTAAGATCATAAAGAAAAGATGACAATTAAAAGGGTGATGTTAGAACAAACTTGTGCTTAGGAAGATAGATATGAGCTCTTCTCCACAGAAGCTGCCAGTCGCTTCAGTAGCACTTAATTATCTACACAGCACATGAGAGTATAGATTCAATAGAGTTAGCTCTGGGCTCGCTTTGAATTTTTTAATGTTCATATGGATTATGTAAATCATACATTTTCTCAGGAAAATATGGTGAAGAGGTGTTAAAGTGATTTCTTCTCATGCAGAATATCATTATCTAAACCCACATTCAATGTGCAGTCATTGTTTGCTTCCTTAAAGAGCATCTGTGTTCGTGATAAAAGGAGTGTGGAGAGACAAGAAAAATGACACACAATTCTTTCCATACCATTTCCAAAAGTAAGTAATATAGTATATTATTAATGTCTCTATGTCCTATAATTTAATTTTTCTGGGTTTTGTGTCCATAATGATATATAGTTAGGCAGTAAAACATAAGAGTCCTGGATGTGGTTTAAAATATATAATAGAAATTACGATGACAGGAAATTCATGCAAAATCAAGTCTAAGTCTACTGAATTATACTTGAAACAGTGAGACAGACAGAAAGAATGTAGGAAGAAAATAGGAAGAAAAGGAAGAGAGAGAAGCTGCTTCATTATGTATAAGAGAAGTATTGAAATGTAGAACCAGACAGTGTCTTATGTGAAGGAATACATCAGCTCTAAGCTACTTTGGCAATGCTCAGGAAAGCATGAGAGAATGAATTCTATCTGTAATATATGGCTGGGTGTAAGAGTTTTCCACATATTAACATGAAATTATTGGTATTTGTGAAGAGAAATGGCATCCAAAAAATTCCAAGTAAAGTGAAACTCAAACTTAGATGCAGAAACATAACATTTGTAAGCAATCCATAAAAAGTTTGGATCGGATGTTATACTTCTGCTGCCATAGGACACAATAGACAAACGTAAACCTCCTTGGCATTTTAAAGGCACTTAAGGTCCAATACTCCAAGATATACATGACTTCCTCTGAGGTGATGTAGTGAATTGATGGGAGAAACAGGCAGATCTACTGAGTGACAGAGACAAGAAAAGCTGGAGTCTCAGAATCTTCACATCCAACAGCTGCCGAATTGCCTGAACAATGTCAGCATGCAGACCTTTCCCTGGTGACACTCTGTCCTGACCATTATAGAATCGCAATGCAGCTGGCAATAGTGGATGGCTCTCCTCCTCCCACTCTGCTTGTTTCTTCATTTGAAAAAAAAAAAAAAAAAAAAAAAAAAAAAAAAAAAAAGCAACCCATGCTATTGCTTCTGGAAAGAACAAGAATAGACTAGAGACTTTTCATGCCAGTTTAAATTATTAAAGGTGCAGAACAGGAAGGCTAGTGGTGGCCAACAGTTTAGACTGTCCACATACCACCTCTCTGCCTTTCGGAAATATAGCATTTAGACTGTCTTTGAAATACTGAAATAAATTAGCTGGGAGAAGGTTCCTGAGCTATCACTAGCACATTAAACCTTCTTAAAAGATTATGTCTGACTCATACATTCCTTTAGTGATTCATTCATGTGGAATTTGAAACTATAAATCACATTTGTTACATTTTAGAAAATTCCCTTTGCAGGGTTTCAGTTATATCAAAACTAAATAAATCATCTTTAGTCAAAAATAGTTTTAATCTTCAAGTTCCTCTGAGACTGCTGCACATTTCAACTCTTCTCTGACTTCTCCAAATTAAAAGTATTGTTTTGTGCTGAATGCGAAAATTGTTTAGAGTTAATATTGATCTTGATAGAAACAGCTTAGCAAAATAATTATTTTAGTTTAAATACATTTTTAATATACATACCTTCTAGTCTATTGAAAAAGAGCTTGCATATAATCAGCTATACAAATATTGCTAAATGCTTCCAAAATTTATAATTTTGCTTTAATTCTAGAAGATATCACCGAATAAAATGTTATATACAAAATGTGGGTCCTGCAAGTTTTGGAGATTAATATTTGTATTTATAATCCTTTACTATTTTGAGGAAAAAAATGATGTAGTGTCTTGAATATTGACAAATGGCTACATGAGCCACAAGCACAATTATATAAGTCATATATGATTTTTAGGGACACTGTAAATAATCACTATTAAAATGCTAATTTCCCTTTTGTTATTCAGTAAATGAGTGAACCAGATTATAAAGTGAACAACTTACAATATAAGGAAATAGGTATTGATGGAAAAGTGCACATGTCATCAGAGGCCTTAGCATCTCTAATCTTATTTAGTCAACAATATGTCCCCACTGGGTGCCTGTTGCTGTGTTGTATTGGAGCCAGCTTATACCAGTTTGCCAGGGCTGATTGCCAAATAGTCACATATTTTGCAACCAATTGTTACTGTAAAATCTGTCTCAGTGGGAATATTTACACCACGGAAATTGGCAGTGGTACAAAGCTCACCTCCCCCTGCCCCTTTATTGTCATTATGTAGAAACATCTGCCTGTGCACAGTGCTACAGGGGGTTAATGATAATAGCTAAGACCAAAACCCAGTTTTCAATGTACTTATTTAAAATAATAACATTGGAGAAATAAATAAAGCCCCCAAACAGAAAGAAAATTAAAGGTAATTTTGACAGCTTAAACCTTTGTGGTTTGTAGAATGAAATTTTCATTATTTGAAATAAAGAAATCAGGAAGGAAGATTCACTTGGGAGGTAGAGATGAAACTTGAGCTGTTTGTCTAGGGATGAAATTAAGAAGAAACATCGGGGATATAAAAAATTGGAATTTAAATCATCCATGATCACAGCTTTGTCTGTGATAGCAGATCTTTAAATTGCTTCATATTACAGTCAACTGGTGGGACTGAAGAAACACCAGTGGATGAATCTTAGCCCGGGAGCCTGGGACTTGTTGGCAGGGAATGTGGCCTGAGCATTGGAGTTTTAAAAGCTCCCTAGTTGATTCTAATGCACAGGCTGACTTGGGAAGTGCTATTATGCAATTTAAACATTTTAAAATAGTTTTATACCACAAATACTTGAAACAAAAAAATGATGGTTGTGTCCTAAATATTTAGAGAACTGCAATAAACCAGGATATCAGTGTGCCAGAGAATGTCCATTACTCATACTGTAAGAGACAGCCATTACTAATTGTACTGTCTAAGAGAGTTCAGAAGAGTAAATTTAGTTTTCTGTACTTCACAAAGAAAGTAAACATTGTTTTTTCACATGGAGACTGGGCTTCCAAATATAATGACTTACACACAAAAGGTATGTTAGAAATATTTATGACCCAGACCTTGTTTTAATTGTGGAGGAAGAAGTAGTTTAAATACCTCTCTGTGGAGATCCCTAAGACAGATTAAGACCTTTCTAATCTTTTACTGTTTTACTAAAAGAATGCAGTCATATTAAAATCAATGGGCTGGTTTAAACCTTTGCATTCCACATAGAACAAAATAAGTTCAGAAGTCACCATTTTTGTTTCTTCTAAGGCAGATACAATTTCAGATCTTGCTAGACAGCTAGACAACAGAATGGCTTAGTATATTTTGAAGGCAGATACAATTTCAGATCTTGCTAGACAGCTAGACAACAGAATGGCTTAGTATATTTTGTTGGGATTTAACCAATGCCTTTCCTGTCCCAGTGTGTCACATACATTTATGTTGCACACTCAAAGGAGGACGGAAGAGAGAAGAGTGAGAGATAAATGGAAAAAGTAGTGGAGTGGGGAGAGAATAAAATCTTATCATCTGATTCATGTGTGTGGTTTGTTGCTTGATATTACATATTTTTCTAAGCTTTTAATTGAATCTGATATTTGTAATTTCCCATTCATGAACAACACGCAAGTAGCAACACAAGAAACATTAGAGGTAAGAAGTGTGTGAAGTATGCTGGGTTCATTCGGCTCAATTCCATCAACTTCAAGGGCTATGCAGAAGTAGAGTTCATTAGTTGCCACAAATCCACAAATTCCAGAAATCTCACAGCAAGTGGGAAAACCTCCTTCCTGCAGAAACCATCCGACTCCACACAGGAGAAACTAGTCATTATTACCAAGGAATGTGTTGTCAGGTATGGGAGAGAACAGGGAATAGGTCTGCATATGATTATGTATTATTGATAAATTTAGGAGCAAGCAACTCTCTAGGAAAATAAATATGTTAAAATATCCCATCAGTACAAAGAGCTTAAATTGAACTGGTGCCAAAAACTTATAGAGTATTTCTATTTTAAGAGTGTGCACCAAAGTATCAAAACAATCCTTTCTGATAAAATATTTAATATGTAAACATAATACCAACATTTTTTAAATCCAGTCTTATTAGGACATTTTGTACAAACCAGGGAGACGTTTCAAGTGGTTAAGTCTGGGTGGACCAAGGTATATAATGCAAATCAACCCATTAAAGATACAAGCAGCACTGTCTTCTAAAGCAAGCTAAATGATAAAAAGTGCCCCGGCTACAGCTTCGTGTTGTGCTCAGTGGCGTTCACCTTCCTCTCTCTGTGAACGAGAATGTCTCTCCAAACCAGAAAACGGAAGGCTTCAGAAGCATTATGTAGCTAAAATCAGAGACTATTTTACCCATTAGTAATAAATGTACCTGCTGAGCAGAACTCAGCTGTACCTGAAAAGCCTGCGCAGTTCCCTTTTGCTTAGCTCTGCCTGCCACGCGAGAAGCAGTGTGCTAAAGAGAATTTTGTTAAAAGCAAAAGAGTTTATATAATTGACTTTACTGGAATTAGAAGACGGAGTACAGTGTTCTCAACCTGAAGCAGCCAAGTCTATGATGAAGGAAAATTGCACAATTTAATAGCCAGATATAGACACTGTGCAGTAATAGAAGTAATCAAAGACTTGGGCGTGCTTCAAGGAAGAATCTGTTAGTTTCCCCTTTGCTCCAGAGAGAAGCTGGCAAGTGATTGTGGCAGAAAAGCACTTGTCCTGGGCTTTCTTACTCCAGTCGTAGTCCTTTAAAAGGGAGAATTTAGAAAGGAGTAAATATAAGTATGTCAATGTTGAGGTGTCTTCTGTAATTTTGATTTTGGTTTTCAGCCTTCTAATTTCTACTGGTTTTGAAATAGGCACACGTTGCATGTAATATGCTACCACTAATTTTTAATCTTGTTCTCCTTTACAGCACACTTGCCTTCATAAGGCTGCTAGGTTCTATTTCTAGACTATTTCTGGGTTCTATACACAACCCAGAGAAAGGGAAGAGAAAGCCACATTCTGGGTGGATTCATTTATTAAAGGCTTTATTAAGCATTTGCAAAAAAGTCAAGTTTTAGTGGTAGCATTTTACACATCTGTACAATCTTGGGGGAAATGTGCAGTGAGCAATAAAGGCAAAATGGAACAATCAATGAGACAACACTCCTAACAAAACAAGGCTCTACGAAT
This sequence comes from Mastomys natalensis, assembly GCA_021653895.1. Classification (NCBI taxonomy): domain Eukaryota; kingdom Metazoa; phylum Chordata; class Mammalia; order Rodentia; family Muridae; genus Mastomys; species Mastomys natalensis. Next base: position 732,003 of record JAJTUV010000611.1, read on the forward strand.
CAGAATAATTAGGACTGCAACTTTGAGGGAGACACAGAAGAAAGTCTTCATGTCATTAAAACTCACATGATTGAAAATATCTTATTGAAGAACAACTATTTTTAATAATTCACAATTCTTATGTATAGAAATTTTTATATTTCAGAAAATCTACTAGACATAATTTAAAGCTTGTGATAAAGTGATTCTAGAAGCATTCATAATGATTGAGATTAAGTACTTAAGTTTTAGATTATACTAAATTGCCAGTTAAACACACATAAAATTCATTTTAGTAAAGCATAAGTATATGTGACAGCTCAATTAGTATGATTTATAAACTTCAAAACAATCATAATATTAAGGTAGGCAGCATTCTGTCCAGTTTTATTCCCATCAGGAATAAATTTTATGCTCTTGTTACCTTAACTTAATAAAGCAAATTTGAAACAAAGCACAAAATACCAGGATCTCCTAGTAATTTCCCTCCCTCCCTCCCTCCCTCCCTCCCTCCCTCCCTCCCTCCCTCCCTCCCTCCCTCCCTCCCTCCCTCCTCCTTTCCTTCCTCCCTGCCACCCTCTCTCTCCTGTGTGTGTATGTGTGTGTGTTTATTTTAAAGGGAGATAAGTACTAAGAAAAATGCTATCATATTGGTCTACAAAAATTTTAGTGCAATATGTTATCAGTTTTAATTCCTTGAACTCTCACTTATACTAGAGAAAAAAAAATAGTACCATACATACCATATTTAAAATTTGATAAAAAGATAAAAGATAGAAACTTTGCTTATAGACCAAAAATTAATGTTCTTCCAGTATCTCCAAGTAACCAAAAAAAAAAAAAAATCATCCCGGTAAAATCATATAGCCTAGATTCTTGAAACACACACACACACACACACACACAACACACACATCACACACAACACAAACACACATACAACATACCATACTTCTATTTGGTGACTTGAGTTCGTTTGTTTTCTCTTCTTATCTCATGTCTTTTCCCTCCTGCTCTCCCATAACCCTCTTCTATTTCCTCATTTCCTTTATTTTAATCCCCTTCAGATTGTTACTTTTTTCTCTCCTTGCTCTCTCTACTTTTCTCCTGATTCCTTTTCTGAGTTTATTCTAATCCCCCACATGAGACTGATTTTAAGGTTTCCATTCTTTCATTGTATGAAGACAAACTGAATACCCATATCCTTTGTAGTCTAAAATCTTTTAATGTTTGGGGACTATATTTTTGCTTTTAATTTGCCTCAGCTTGCCTGCCTCCGTGTTCCATGCTGACAAAGTTAAATACATTTTGTAAAAGCCCAGTCTGAAATAGTGAGAACATTTTTCATGTTACTTCAAGAGTTATTTTCTAAAACGATATCAGGTCACAACATCCTTTTTCCCTTTAAAGACATCCTTTCACAAAAAAAAATAGATTTCAAACTTCAGAATTTGAGGAAATAAAGAAATAATGTTGATATGCAGTCAAGGTAATGGTGTTTAAACATATATGTAGTCATTTTAATATAGACGATTTGGAAATATATCTTAGAAAAATAAGCTGTATACTCAGCAGTGTAACAGAAGTGTTGAAATTATTACATTTTTGCTTCAGTGAAGATAATTTTTTCGTATATTTCCTTACCACCAATTCCTAGTTACTGGCCATACTAGACATTGCGGACAGGCTGATGGCAAAAGAATTCTTTACAAAGTGCTTTGTAATGGAAAACTTTCTATCTGAAAAAGACAGTACATATTTGTCTTTAAGTAATAAAATGCAGTGCTCTGAGGGAACACCAAATGAGTTTTCCATAAGAATACAGTGCAGCAAACCAGTGGACAAGGCAGGTAATGAATGAACTCATTTTCTCTCTCTTATACAGTTGTATGTATTTTAATATGTACCCATGAAAAAACACAATTCAAATGGCATGATAAGACTATGCTAAGTATAATAAAATTTGCATTCTTCTCACTCCAACTCTCAGGATTTTCTCTCTGTAGGGCAAACCCCAGATCTGGTGCCATGGATTCTACATGGGATTCTCACATGGGATCTACAGACAGCCAAGTGTACATTCTCATGGTAAAGTCTACATATCTTCTCCTCTGCTCAAATGTGTTGAGCAATGTCCCAGCATCACTTTTGTATGGTAACTTTGTTTTCTACTTTCTGAGAGTGCAAAGACACCCATAATCAGTGTTCACATGGTTTTAATACTTTTTTTTCATCAGTAGCTTGTATAGTCCCTTCCGTGAGGGTAGACTCTAGGCAATATAGGATGCTACAAACTACATTTTTTAAAAATAGCAACAATTAGGATATTTCAATGTAAGATCTTGTTTCTTTTCAAAGAGATCACATCAATCAGAAAATAAAAAGTTAAATCATCGCATCAAACCAGATCTCTAATGTGACTATCGATTTGACAATAAATTTACATAAGTTGTCTTTAAAGAAAATTATCAGTAGCTTATTGTACATTTTTTTCTACTCTATGTGCTTTTATTGCATTGTGAACCCCTAAAATTATTCACTGAACCTCTCTCTCATCTGTGATCACACGGTCTTTCAGTCCAGCCAATATATAATCATATATATCTTCTCATCTACTGTGTCTGAAATATAGCTTTGATTTGCAATCCAGCCCTTTCCATGTTTTTATACTCAAAGTCTCCTGTTACAAAAGACAATGAACGTCTTTAGGTTTCTTAACCTTACCATAAATGAAATATACACTACTAAGTTCTTATCCAAGTTAAAGTACCTACTTTGTAAACTTTCTCATTCTGGGTGTTGTCATCTCCATCCTGTTTTACATGAGAAACATGAAAATACTTTGGTAATCCTTGACTTGCTTTGTTGTTCTCACATATCTCCTCTAATCAACTAGCATATCAGCTACTTTAATAAAATCAATACAAACATATTGGTCCCCTCACCACTTCGATTTCAACAGATTTGTCTAATACTTTATATCAAGTCTTTCTCTTCTAACATAGCCTATTCATAACAAGAATTCACTATCAGACCTTTCAAATGTAATATATACATTTTTTTAATGTTTCAAAGTCGTCAACTGCTGAAACTGGGCATTGGAGAGTTTTTGTATAATGTCTAGTTCTAATTCTTGATATTGGGATTCATCATGCCTTATTCAAATGAACAAAACCTTCTGGGATTATGATAATGATAATTTTATGTATTGAATAACTCCCAAATGTCAAGCACATTACCAGTCACTACATATTTCAGTGTTTATTCATGGATAAATCATGGACTATCAGCTAGTTCTGTGTTCAATGGTCATGCATTTCAATGTTGCAAATCTAACTCTGCTGATAGGCATGTGGTCTGCTCATCTGCTCGAATCTCACCTTGATAATAAGAGGGAAAAAAGAGCTGTATATAACTATTCTACAGAAAAAAAAATTAAAATTTTAAGTACTGTCTTTTTCCTGAAGACATTAAAAGACATGTAGTTACATGGAAGGTCTCACAATATCTAAACACTAGTTACCTAATAAAATGAGAGGAAAGGATAAAGTCTAATGAATATATGGCAAATGTGTGATTATGTGAGCATAAGTTAAACAGTAACGTCTTCTAAGAGATTCTTTTATATACTTGAACATGAGAGTGGTTCTGTAAATGTGTGTTTAGGGTCTAAAAACTCCTGAATTGGTATATTCTCATTGTCAGGCTAATGTTTTCCTTTTCCTCATTATTTATATGAGTCTGCTTTCTTTATTTTTATTTTATTAAACATGTTTAAACCTTTTTTTTCACATTGCTTTAAAGCTACTTACAAATTAAATAATTTATGTGTCATTAGTGTTGGCAGTTTAATTTGTTCTAATGAGGATTGTAACATACCTGTTTGCAGAAGAAAGTAACATTTTGCTTTGGCAATCTCAATTATGTCACCTTATTAGACACCGCAAATATGTACAGTGTATTAATACTGATTTGAAGACAAGAATAATTGCATAAAGAAAGGAGGAAACATGGAGTGGGTAGGTGTTCAAATCATGACAAAATAATTAAAATTGTATTAATTTCTTTGTTATCAGCTATAAGGCCCAGTGGATATTGATACTATTCCTGTGCCATTGACTATTTCACTATGTTTTAATTTTCAAAGTATAAAGTATTCTGTTGATATCGTAGAGTGTCCTGAAAATCTCAAATCTTGTCTTCCTTGCTCACAAACTGTGCATTATAGTTCCTCAGGTCTCGTATGTTCTAATAGCTTCTGTCTCTTCTTTTCACCTTGTCTTTCTGTTATCCTTCCATCATGGACATTTTATCTACTCTGTCTGCATCTGATAAAGGGAGCCAAGCATTTCATGAACAAGGCCTCTTTCATTGTCCTTCACAGGTAATGGCAGGGTGGTGATACTGTTAGTTACGCTGCCTGTCTCTCTAGACTTAACTCACATTCTACAATGGTCTCTGGTAGATCCCTGAAACACAATGCCGGCTCTCACTCTCCTTTTCAGAGTATCTTGTTTGGTTTGTGTCTTTCGCAGGTATGTTTGTGTTGTTGATAATTAAGCCTTAGTCAATAACTGTATAGATGCTTCAGCAATTATATGCATCTGGCATGATCTTTTATGATAAGTTTGAGCTGAGTCATCAGTGGTTGTAAATTCATAGTCATAAATCAAAGAGAGGAAGTAATCAGAAATTACAATTCCACCATTAATAGCACCATAGAAAATTATATATCCTAGTTTGAATTTCAGCATACATTCATGCCCAGAAAGTGTTTTGTCTTATTTACATAGTACCCTATCTCTAATATATTGGCATGAGATGAATAACTCCATTCACTAAGTGTATTTGCTTCAATCATTCTTCAATTCTGGCAATCTCTAGAAGTTGATGCAACTTTGGAAAGTGTACCTGAAAAGTGGTGCAGAAAAGAATTTGGGTCGAATTGCCCATGAAGAAAAGCTTTAACAGGACCTCAATCACAGGTATACATAAATATGGTACAGTTCTCTATGATTTGGTACATTGAAAATGGAATGCTTTTAAATAACCAGAGGAAAAAACACAGGGTTATATATGTAGCATTGTTCAAACACTAGTTTTAAAACAAAACTTCTTCTCAAGTTCACATTGGAATTGATATTAAAGACTTTCAGTCACATAACTCCATTCGAATCCTAATTTTCCTCCTTTTTTTATTGGATATTCCATTTATTTACATCTCAGATATTATTCCCTTTCCCCATTCCACCCCCCAGAAACCCCTATCCCATCCTGCCTCCTGATACTTCTATAAGGTTGTGCTCCCCACCCATCCACCCACTCCCCATTCCTCATCCTCGAATTCCCCCACATTGGGGCATCCAGCCCCAATGGGACCAAGGACCTCCTCTCCTACCAATGCCTGACAAAGCCATCCTCCGTTACATATACAGCTGGAGCCATGGGTTCCTCCATGCCTGTTCCCAGACAGGCAGTGCAGACCCTGGGAGCTCTAGTTGGTTGGTACTGTCACTCTTCCAATGGGGTTAAAAGCCCCTTCAGCTCCTTCAATCTTCCCTCTACCTCCTCCATTGGGGAACCCATGATCAGTTTAATGGTTAGATGCGAGCATACACCTCCGGCAGACCTTCTCAGGAAAAAGGTTTATCAGGCTCCTGTCAGCATGTACCTCCTGGCATCCACATCAGTGCTTGTATTTGGTGAATGCACAGGGGAAGAATCCCCAGGTAGGGCAGTCTCCAGACGGCCCCATCTCCAATCTCTGCACTACACTTTGTCTCCATACTCGCTCCCTTAAGTATTTTGTTACTCCTTCTAAGAAGGAACAAAGCACCGACACTTTGGTCTTCCTTCTTCTTGAGTTTCATGTGGTCTGTGAGCTATAGCATACGTATTGTGACCTTTTGGGCTAAATTTTCCACTTATCAGTGAGTGCATACCATGTGTGTTCTTTTGTAACTGGGTTACCTCACTCAGGATGATATTTTCTAGTTCCATCCATTTGCCCAAGAATTTTATGAAGTTATTGTTTTTAATAGATGAGTAGTACTCTATTGTGTAAATGTACCACATTTTCTGTATCCATTCCTCTGTTGAAGGACAACTGGGTTCTTTCCAGCTTCTGGTTATTATAAATAAGGCTGCTATGAACATAGTAGAGCATGTGCCCTTGTTATATGTTCAAGATTTTTCTGCGTATATGCCCATGAGTGATATAGCTGGGTCCTCAGGTAATGATATGTCCATTTTCTGAGGAATCACCACACTGATTTCCAGAATGGTTGCACCATCTTGCAATCCCACGAACAATGGAGGAGTGTTCCTCTTTCTCCACATCCTCGCCAACATCTACTATCACCTGAGTTTTTGATCTTAGCCATTCTGACTGGTGTGAGGTGGAATCTCAGGGTTGTTTTGATTTGCATTTCTCTGATGACTAAGGATGTTGAACATTTCTTTAGATGCTTCTCAACCATTCAAGTTTCTTCAGTTGAGAATTCTTTGTTTAGCTCTGTGCCCCATTTTTTAATAGGGTTATTTGGTTGCCTGAAGTCTAATTTCTTGAGTTCTTTGTGTACATTGGATATTAGCCATCTATTGGATCTAGGGTTAGTAAAGTTCTTTTCCCATTCTGTTGGTTGCCATTTTGTCCTATTAACATTGTTCTTTGCCTTACAGAAGTTTGTAAATTTTATGAAGTCCCATTTGTCAATTCTTGATCTTAGGACATAAGCCATTGGTGTCCTGTTCAGGAACTTTTCCCCTGTGCCCATATGTTCCAGGTTCTTCCCTACTTTCTCTTCTGTTAGTTTCAGTGTATCTTGTTTTATGTGAAAGTCCTTAATCCACTTGGACTTCAGTTTGGACAAGGAGATTAGAATGGATGAATTTGCATTCTTCTACATGTTGACGTCCAGTTAAACAAGCACCATTTGTTGAAACTGCTGTCTTTTTTCCACTGGATGATTTTAGCACCTTTGTCAAAGATCAAGTGACCATAAGTATGAGTGTTCATTTGTGAGTCTTCAATTCTATTTTATTAATCTTCCTACTTCTCTCTGTATCAATATCATGCAGTTTTGGGGTTTTGTTTTTTTGTTTTTGTTTTTTTTTAAATCACTATTGCTCTGTAGTACAGCTTGAGGTCTGTGATGGTGATTCTCTCAGATCTTTTATTGTTGAGAATAGTTTTTGCTATCCTGGGTCCCAGAGCTGCACCTCGGAGACCAGAGGTACACCAGGGACCCATCACCCACCCAAACCCCACTGTTCCAAATACCACTCCCCTTTCGCCCATCCACCTGGCCCTTGTTGCTGGGGCAGATTCATAGCTGGTCTGCTCCTGGGAAGATACTATATTCTGACCTATCCCAGAGGATCTACTGCACTTAGAGCAGTTGGTCTGAAACCTCCCTCACAACCAGAAGTCCCAGAGCTGCAACTGGGAGACTGGTGGTGCACTAAGGACCCACGAAAACTCTGCTAGCTCGAATACCACTTCCTTTCTGAACCCTCTGCTTTGTCCTTCCTGCTGGGACAGATGGGTATGCTACAGGGAAGGCATCAAAGCCTGGCCCATCACAGAGGATCTGATGCACTCAGAGCAGCTGAGGATCCATTGCACCCAGAGCAGTTGACTCCTAGCTGGTCTGCTCCCGTGAAGTGAAGACACCATACCCTGACCCACTGGCACACATTCTTTCCGTTCTGATCTGGTTCAATGAGCAGAACTTGGGCACTACCTCTGCAGCCAGTCTCACAATACTCAGAGGAAGCTGGACTCCCAGGAGATCTAACACGCCCCAGATCATAGAAGAAGCTGGACTACCAGGAGTTCTAACTCCAGTATCATAGACTTACAGGATACCAGAGGAAGCCTAACTTCCAGAAGCTCTGATACCCAGGAACACTGGATCTCAGAGACAGCTGGACTGTGAGGAGCTTGACACAAACAAGTTAACAGGAGAGACAGGCTCCAGTCAGACAGTGAGTTCCGGTAGCACTAGAGTTAACTAGATGGTGGAAGGCAAGCGCAAGAATGTAAGCAACAGAAATCAAGGTTACATGGCATCGTCAGAACCCAATTCTCCCACCATAGCACGTCCTATTTTTCCATCTTACAAAGTGAACTTGTGTTAGTAGTCCATCTCCCTGATTCCTAACTTTTAAAACAACAAAATGTAGGTGATAAATATCTGAAATAAGGTAACTCAAAAAGATTATTTTCTTAAGTATAAATGAATATAATCACATAAAACATAATGGACAGCGAATGGTAAGAACTGAATAACAGACATTCTTTATTACCATTGGTTGACTGTTAATATATAATATGAAGAAGATAGTTCTATGGAGAGCCTGGGGAAAATGATTCCTTATCTTGTAAACCAGAACCAGAGAAATCTTGCCTACGGCTTAAGAAAGATACAACTTGCATGTAAAATCAATCTGAGTTTTCTATTTCATTTTTTTTCTGCCATGGATTTTAAAAGGCTGATCGGTTTATACATGCCTTTCTCTCAGGGAGGGGGTAAGCAGTTAGAAAAGGTGATTGTTAAATCGTTACCTTGACAACAAAGAGAACCAATTGTGAAATAAGCAAAAAAGACATTCTTAGCAGTTTCCCGACTCTTCCAACATTCAACTACAGTCAATTCCCTTTAACTGATCTCATAGCTACTTTTTAAAAGATATTACTACAGAAACTTTCTAAGAAATTGGCAAAAATGAAAGTTGGGTATATGTTTAATTCTGTTTGAAGGCATTGTAATTTTACTAGTTTATAGATTTATGTTTCTGTAATAGGATTGAGATAATGAAAGATGATATTTTTACATAAATGTAGTACCTAGCATATAATAAACTATTTCCTTGACACCATGGGAAAATATTTTACTTACTATTAATACCTTCCATCTTCATAGCAACATTGCAAACACATTTATATTGGTATCCTCTTTTACATTAGAGAAAAGCAACAGAGCTTATATAAGTTATTCAAATTTGAAAAGCAACCAATGCAAAAGGCCTAGAATTTTAGTGCTGTTTAATGAGCTTCAAAAGGTTACCTCACAAAACTATTATGCTACCAGGAAAATCTGTAACTGTGAGCAAAAGTGTGCTTGAATGAGCTTTGAGTTAGCTTATAGATCTTCTTAGTAACACTTCTTTTTTTTTTTTTTAATTTTTATTTTCAGCAAATCAAGAAAATTTAAAAAGCATTCAAACAGAATAAAATGAAAAGAAACAAACAAGCAAAATACCAAGGGTCAGATATACTTATACAAGAATTCTATAGAGCCTTCAAACAAGCAATACTTTTTGAGTTATGTTTAAAAAAATTCAGAACCACAATAAGCTCCTTCACAAAGCAAATAATATTGAAATAGTGAAATCAAGTGTAAACCCAACAAAAATATATAAGTTATAGTCCAGTATCCCTCATGAATATACATACAAAAATTCTCAATGAAGTAGTTGCAAACTGAATACAAGAGATATAAAAAAAAATAATATATGTTGTAAATGTGCAGCTTGGTTTTCATGTAGGTCTCAAACATCTGGAGTGGGGGCTATCCCAAAACATGCAGCCTGTATATGGAGTATGGTCTTCTTAGTAACACTTCTATATGTAACATTTTTACTCGTTCGAAACAGAAACATAGTTCATTTGTATCTGAAGATATAATCTATATTATAAAAATTTCCTTTTGTGATTTTCCTACATAAAGCACTAATTGTGAACATTTGGAGGACTTCTATATTAATTTAAAAGTTTTTGACTGACATAATATTTGTAAATATTTTTGAGGCTTGTTCTATATCTTGATCTATGTAGACATTCATAGTCAACAACTAATGGTAGATTATCATATACATGACCTTATATTTGTATTGTTTTCATGGTGAATACATTCAAATTCCTTTGTCCTTACAGTTTGAGATTTTAGCTTCAAAGTTTTTTTTTCTATGTTTTATTTGGAGTAATTGGGGAGCCAAGAATTAAAAATATAAGGTAAGTAGAACAGATACGTTAAGGAGGAGATAATAAAATGTGGGTAAGTTGAAAAGAGAGATGGGAAATTCTAAGGCAGAAGGGGCAATCCTAGAGAGACCCATAAAGGACAGAGAGATTGAGGAGAGGCAGGAGGGTTAACCAAAATGGCAGATACTTGAAAAGGCTACACATATAAATATCTAATCTTCCAAACAAACAAACAAACAAACAAAAAATAAACATGCTGAAATGTGAAAACTAGTATATATTAGAAATTTAAGTGAGAATGGGGATTAGGAAGAGAAAAGCCTAAAGATACCTTAGCCATAAAGAAGGACTCCTAGAGAAGCCTTATAGAAATCCACTAATTTGACTGTTAATCCTCTCTCCCTAATCACTCCCTGCCTCCCCCTTCATTTTCTCACATATAAGTGATTTGAACACATAAGTCAATATGGGTGGACAATGAATGCTGCTTCCAGAAGACACAGGTTATTGAATACAAATCTCAGTGCTGGTTATAGGCTACCTAAGAGTTTCTGGTTAGAGGAGAACGTGTAAGGTTTCTGTTTGGTTATGAGGCCTTTCTGTCTGGCCTTAAAAACTTTGTAGAAGATTCAGAACTAGGAATTCATTCACTCTAATAGAGACCCAACATTTGTTCTTTTGTTAAACTGTCAGTGCTATTAGATGACATTCTAAATATTTATTTTAATATCCATAAAGTTGTGCTATTCTTGAATTTGATGAGTACCCCCCTTTTTGTAGTGGGTAGTTATTAACATAAAGATCATACTGACAAAAACCAGTTAAGTAACTGAGTCGAGTGCTGAGCTTTGAAAGATGATTTATTTCAACCTCCCCTATCAAGCTCAGTGATAGAAAATTGTTGCAAGGTGGAGCTGATGAATGGAAGACAATGTGATACATGCTGCCAAACCGATATGGCTGCTGTGCACATGCACTCACTGTGCTACCTGCAGGAGTGAAAGTAGTCACAATGCCAGCAGAATGGAGCACTGATCCTGAAGCCACGCTGCAAATGTAGAGTTTAGTAAAGTGGTCATCCTGTAGGTGACTCTTGAGGCCCTCATTGGATGGTTCCATAGCCATAATATTAGTAATATTAATTGATTACAAGAAATTATTGTTTTAAAGTAAAGAGAGGTGAAAATGCGATAATCGATATATTTTACAACTGTGGTGTTTAAATGTAAGAAAATAATAAAAATACTATTTTAAAAAAGTAGATTCTAAGTGAATTTCATGCTTTAAATATTCATGTTTACCTTGTAAAATGGACCCAAACTTAAGAATCAACATATGTGGGGCGGTGGGCTGTGGGAAGCAGCTGGGTGCCTGGTTGAGCAAGCCTTACCAGGACGGCAGGTGTTTGGCGCTGCCCCCAGGCCCTGGTTCCTTTCATTCAGCTTTGGCCCTCCACAGCCTCTCCCAAAGGGAGGTCCATGACTATCAGTCACGAGGAACAGTGCCTCAGGCCCTCCCACATGTAGATGAGGTATCTCTAAGCTCTCCGACCAAGCCAATAGGCATTATCTGCCAGACCCTAACCCACATGCAGATGAGGTATCTCTAAGCTCTCCGACCAAGCCAATAAGCGTTATTTGCTGTCAGACCCCAACCACCCTGAAACGTAATATAAGGCTCTATTCGGGAGAAGTAAAGGGAGAATCATCTTGGTGTCTGGGAGTTTTGTCTCAAGAGCTGTAACACTTGGGGAGAGATCCCTCTCCGGAACCTTCCTGTGGCACCAAGCTGCTTCCTGCCTGTAGCCGGCTTCTATCGGCCAGCCGTGGCGGCTCAGCGTGGATAGACAGGTGAAGCACCTGGAATGACCGAGCTGTGACATGGAGACTCGAGAATGCAGCAGCTAAGGCAGGCATTCTCCTCCCTGCTTGCACTTGCAACCCTTTGGCCAGACTCTCACACCAGGCTGGGCTGAAGACACAAACATACAGCGGAACGTGGGTAGAGGACCTCCTGCTCTCACTCTGTCCTCAGCCGGGAGATCATCGTGGCACCCTCCAGAACTGGGGACCCCATAAACATATGTGAAAATATCATGGAGGTCAACTGTTGATCCAATACTGTATCTTAACACACAGTTCAGTGATCATTAAATCAGGAAAAGTAGTACATTTTTCCAACATGAAATATAGTATGCTATTTCCTTGTAATTGATACCTCATTTATGGTTATTTGAATCTTCTATTTCTCTGCTAATATGTGGTAGCTAACAATTAAACTTCCTAATATTTAATATACTTGAAGTATGTTACTTGTTTTATTTTCAATAGTAAAACCTGACTAAAAATTATAATGTGTTCAGTTATAAGTGAGGACTCGGTCTAGAGAGATGGCTCAGTTGTTAGCTACATAAACTTGCTTTCCAGAGGTCCTGAGTTCAATGCCACCAATCCACTGTAGCTCTAACCATCTGTAGGTAGGATCTGATGCCCTCTCCTGGTATGTTAGATGGCAGCAACGTACATGCACTATACATAAAATAAATAACCTAAGATGAGGTCATCAAATTATGTTGATTTATTGAAATTGTCTTTATCTTCACAATCAGGTTTTACTTGTTTCTTCTTACTTTCTCATACTGTGGATGAATCTAAGTTTGTAGACGTGCTAGGCAAGCATGAGAGTATGAAACTCCTGTAATTCTTACCCTTGTTACTTGAGGAAGTCTCAATATGTTGCTTAGGCTGTTTTGAAGTAATTCTTATCTCATTCCAAATTTGAGTATCCAAACTGGCTGCCTCTAGTTCTCAGCAGCTGAGAATAATGGGCAGGTATGTACAGACCCAACTTAAAATATTTTTAAACTATTGATATACAGATATGTTTAAAGATAGGCAATAATCCCTAAAGTATTAATATTTGTTAACTTTGCTGTTAGTAATATGTATAATGTGATTATGAATTTATAAATTAACCATAATGAACTTCATGCTCTTTTCTATTTCATTAATATGAATGTATACATAATCTTACATAATGAATTTAGTAACATATATTAGGATTATTATAGTGAATAGTACTAATGGAAACTTAGTGAAACTAAGATTGCATATCTCTATCACAATTCTATCAACAATTCCTGAATAATGCATTTTATTAGGATTTCGTGATACAATAAAACTAGTAATTTACTAAGCACAATGAGATAAATGACAAGAGATGAGCCTTCAAGATCATTCTGGATATGTCATTAGCAATTCATTCACACTTTTACCTATACAAAATATCTAAAACCAGCTAACAGCATTGTGCAAACAGATCCAGCTACAGTTATTAATATTTTTATTTAAATGCACATCATGACTTTCCTTTCAGTACTAGTAAAGATTATTTTTTCATACTGTGAAGGAAAAAGAAATCTTGATTCTGGCAGTATTCCCAAAAGGAATATATCTGGCTTGTTCATACTATGGGCATGTAGGTCTCATATGATTATATTCATTTACCAAATCAATCCCAAAAACAGCTATCTTGATAATTGTCATAATACCCTCAGTTCACTAATAATGATACATCTTAGCTAACAGATTGTATAAGTCATCAGAAAATATAAAGATTAAGATAGATATTCATTTATTGTTTTAAATAATTGTATTTGGATAATAATTTCATTCAGTCATGATCATAAACACATTGACATAAAGGCCTATGTCTATTTCTATTTGTCATGAATTTAATGAACTTGCAAGTTTACAGTATGTCCACATTTCATTAAGGCTTAGCTATCTATTTGGGGAAACCACAGTGTGCAACTGAAAACCGAGTTCCACAAAGTATGTGGTATAGAAAGACATGGCCATTAAGCAAGTGACTCTGGTATCTTTGATCTCAGAGAGATGACACCAGCTTTAAGGGAATATGATTAGTAAGGGGGAATGAGAAAGAAATCACAGAAAAAAACATTCTTCACATCCATGTAATGATTCAAAGCTGCATACATAAACTGAACTACCATTAATAATGTAACATATGGTTCATACTCAACCAATTTTTGCTAGCTTAAGTCTTAAAAGCTATCTGTAATCCCCGTACAAAAAGTCATCTACTAGTCATAAAAAGATTAAATAAGCAATTAATATTTAACATATTTCCAAACTTAAAAATATTTTTATTTCAGTGAATATTACTCTTATTTTTATAATATAGGTTATACATTTAAAGCTCAAAACACTATATCATATGCATGAATTTATTTCATCAAACTCATTTAGATTCTTGTAGTTGAAAACTAAATGTGATTAGTATGCCCTTGATCTTGTGGGGCTTTCAATGTTTATGATCTCACAGGCATAAACATTTGAGACTAAAAGACATTGTAATCCATGCTATCTTTTAATTAAAGTTTAAAAGTTTCATAGGTTTTAAAACCTAAATTTCTGCTTTTAATACTAGGGAACACTTAATGGACAGATAAGACAGCCATAGAAATTGTCCTGAAAAGTTAAATTGCCATTTCAAGCAAGCTGTGATGGTAATTCCGCAAGCCCTTGTCTCAGTTAACAACATCTTAGGTTACAATACCCAATCAAACTAGGAAACTTGTAAAGATTCCCAAATTTATAGAAATGGTGTGTGATGTATAGCATCTTAGGAAAGGAATGTTTGAATATAACACAATGCTTCATTTCACTGCACAAGCCCTCAGTGGCCACAGAATAGAGAAACACATTTGTTGTTAGTTGTACAGACTGTCTGGATACAAGATTAGCAAATATCTGGCAGTTTTGCTAAAAAAGACCATATGTGTGACACACAATTGCTGGCACATAGTAGAGGCACAAACTATGTTAATTATTTCCTTACACTCCTGCTGTCTCTGTGACTTGAAAATAACTCCTAAGAAAAATATGTTTCCTTAAAAGGATTTTTGTCATAATAGTTTACTATATACTATTCGATTCATGAAAAAAAGAATTCCTGAAAACGTGCTTGCTCACTTGAAAGGTATTTGTTCATCCTGGATCAACTATCTGCAGGTATATATTTAGTGTCCATGTATGAGCATATAGCCCATTCTTTGGCGGGTTGTTTGTGCTTTCTGTTGTAGTCATTATGTTTTCTTTTGTTTCTTATGGACTCACAAAGTAATGAAGCAAAAATGCAATAAAGACACAATTGTCCTCAGTTCTACTTAGCTATGTGTCCTCAAAATGGTATCATCCACAGAGAATAAATCTCAAATTATCTCAAACACTGCATAGCCATATGCTAAAACAAGGTGGGTTTAGATCTGTTTTTAACTAATGAGCTGCGAGTATTTGTTCACCTGAAGTGTGGTGCTTTTCATTAGCAACCATACTTCTTTTCTCATGGTTATTTCCTCTGTCTGTGAAGGCGAGTTTTTAAGTTCACCTCCAAATCTCTTCTCTGATTGACCTCATGGCTTCTGCCTCCTTTATTTATCTTATTTTATACTTCTAGCTAACTAGGATTTTTTTTTACTGCTTTAGGTTTAATTATATTTCATCTGATTTCAACTTTCTAACACCCTTACTACCTTTCAATTTACTATTACAACCTTCATAACTGAAAACAGTATATCATGATTTAGTTTGAGATTAGATTATAGTTACATAATATCTACTTCCATTCTCTCCCTTCAAATCTACCCATACACCCTGTCTTATTGCTCTAGTTCAAATTAATAGCTTCTTTGGTTTCCACTTACATGCTTATGTGTGCACATGATAACACACACACTCAAACACACACACATACACACACATGCATACACTGTAACATTCTCAGTCTGTACTAAGTTACTTGAATGTATATGCTTTCTGGCTTAGGTATTTGGTATTATTTTTATATTTCTGATTATTTAAAGTGTTTCAATTATATTTATATTTTAAAATGAACTCACTATCTATCTATCTCTATCTATCTATCTATCTATCTATCTATCTTTCCATCTATCTATCTATCTGCTGTCATCTATACATTAATTTATTTACTAACTCTTTGAAGACCAGTAAGTTGGGAGTTGGATAATAGATTTCTTTTCTACATGGATTTAGAAGTCAATAATCTATGTTTTTTTTTATTATTATCTTTGTTCTTTCATACATTAGATCCTGACAGCAGTTTCCCCTCCTGCCACTTCTCTAGTTCCTACCTCTACCCCAGATCCACTCCTCCATTTCTCTTAAAAAAAAGAACAGGCCTCTAAGAGATATCAAATGAATGTGGTTTAGAGTTACAATAAGACTAGGCACAATCCTCACATAAAGGCAGGCAAAGCAATCAATCCAGTAGGAGGAAAAGGGTCCCAAGAATAGGAAAAAGTGCCAGAGACAGCCCCCGCTCTCACTGTTAGGATTTACTCCCCCCTAAAAAAAAAAACAAGATAGACATCACAAACTCTGGATGTTTTCAAGAGAGTAATCTATAAAGTCATTGTGAAGAAAGGAAAGTATAATATTTATTTGGTACTACTGATGTTGATTTAATCGCCAATTCATTAGCTTAATGTTCCTAATAAACACACCTTTTAATGTAAAGAACCTATGGACATAGCTAGCTAAATAAGTAGGTATCATATAACTAGGATAGCTAATTTTTGCTAACTTCTCTGTGAGGTATTATTTAATAAGAAACATTATACAGTGAGTAATACAACAGTTATTTCAATTTAACAAGTATAGCAACCCTGTTTCATTTATTTTACCTGTCAGGAGGAATGTAAACAGGGAATTTTAACATAAAAAGAATAGTGAAGCACATGTGTTAGTGTGTGCATATAAGTGTACATACATGTGTACTCATGTATGTATGTGTGAAGAAAGTGAACTGTACTGCATATTTTATCAAGAAATAGTTTGTAAAGAGCATGTGTTCGACCACCAATAGGCTTACAAGTTTAAGTATATGGCTCTGGCACCTAGTATATAATAACTCATCTATATAACTGAGTAATCATAACATACAATTAAAAGGAATATATGAAATATTTAATGAGATCATTCATATTTAAGCACATAATTATGATAATTCTATTTTGAGACTTATTTATTTTATGTGCTTGCATGTACATCTGCATATGGCAAGTAGGTATATGTCCATGGAGGCCGGAAAAATGTGGAGAATCCACTGGAACTATAGGGACAGATAGTTGTTAACAGCCATGTGTTTGCTGAAAGTTATACTCTGGTTCCTGTAAGAGCTCCTTAGCTTAACCCCTTAGCTATCTCTCCAGTCACATAGTAAGCATTCTTTATGCATACAGTCTGGTTACTATCTATGATGCTGTTCTGACTTTTGCTTACATACAGTCTGTGACATAAGATGATTTGTGAGCCATCCTTAAATATAGTAGCAAACAAATGCAATCAATATGACACTTATAAATTATTTCAAATTATTAGCCTATGTTAAATGGCTTTACTCAACTCTTGTTTGTTCTATAATCTGTAGCAATGGTAAACTAATTATAATCTCTACCAATGGGAGGTTGATGAAAATAAAGGTATTACTATGTAACACACTTATGCTTAGCATGAAATGCTTTCTATGAAGTATTATCTTCAGTAAAAATCATATGCAAGGCATACTTGCATCTATATTTTACAGGTCTCACACAATAATATGTATGAAAAATTAATTTCAAGGCTTATATTCAGTGATAAAATCACATTGCTTATTGTCTTAAGTTGTAAAAAAACTTAGCTTAGTTTGCATAAATTCATAATTCTTTCTATGATGACCTTACATGATTATGAGATTTTGCAGAAGGGTTATTATGAGTAACTATATATTATCATTTAAAACATCTGTGTTGTTAAATCCATTTCAACAGCACAGTTCAGTGTTCAATTATTCAAAGTTAATTGCATATCTAATTACAAATGTTCTGTCTCTGAAAGAGTAATTGACAATCATAATCTGCCTCCTCCTACTCAATCTCCCAAATTAAGCAAAATCTAAAATCTTTTCTTCTGTATAAGGTTTGAAAGATATCCGAAGCAAAAGCTATTAGCAAAGACACTTCACAAAATATTGTATCAAAATCACAAGTCATTCTGAGGAACATATACACACAAAAAAGTAAAACAAAACAAAACGAAACCCAAAAAATTATTGTGTTAAATAATCCATTTTGTTAGCAATAGCTAGAAATTCTATGGCTTGACTACTTTTATCTATTTGCAGATAAAGGGTGAATATATTAATTTTTAATGTACTTGGCAACAAGCAGTAATAAAGGTCAAACTATATCCAAAGCAATAATGATGTTAAAAGCTCTCTTTGCTGGAGATAAACAAATGTAGATTTTTTTTCTATTTTAAACTTTTTCTTTTCTTTTTGCCAGTTTTTCTTACAATCTAATACTGCTTACACCAGTCTCCTTGTACAGCTCTTCTTCTTCCAGGAATAAAATCTGAAAATGACGAATATCCACCATGCAGAGAAAGTGCAGAGCTCTTGGTTGTCTAATTCCCCTCAATTTTTACCACTCAGAAGTGACTTGCACTGAATTACTTAGTTTATGGAATGCTTGATATAAGGTGAATGATAACGTACATTCCAAGTCTCATAATGGCCTTAGAGTAAAACCATCACTTATCACAGGGTGATTGACACATTAGAGCCTCTACTCCAGCAGGTTCTGAATGCAGAAAATGCAGAAATACTTAAAGAGTTATGGACTTGAAGCACAGCACTTTTGATAGTATCAGCATAATTGACATTTCTATGACATCATTTATTTTTGTCTTCTTTAACTTTTAATCCATTCTATATTAGATTATTTCTGATTACTCTTGAGTATACTAGAATAATTTGAGATTTTAGACTAAATAATTTTCTTAATACTGAACAAGGTTAATTTAAAACTGCAGCCAACATATAAGTATACACAATACACATAGGCTTGCAATGACATTTGATAAAAAGTGCTCGTGATTTTGATGGTATTAAGGATTTGAAGGGCAGAAAGAAAAAGGGAAAATATTGTAATTCATATACAACAACAAATATAAACAACAGCAATTGAAACAGTCAGCATCTTGAGATCAATAATGTGAAATGAAGTTAAAAGATTATTGTGAAAATAAAATAAAATATAAAAGGATGGTCCTGTGTTATTTATCTAAGGACAGTTCCTGTGCTTCTCTCTTTGCTTTTGACTCCCCTGGACAACTGTATTCACTGTCTTCCAAATGTTTAGTCCAGGTGGAATTCCTGGATATTATAGATAATGTAATCAATATTACTGGAGGTAAAATATAATCTTGGTAACTCACATGGAAAATCTACGGAATCTGTGATTTTTTAAAAACCCATTAATTTATGTGAAATACACAGAACTGTGCAGTTGTGTCTATATATCTGATTTTAATTCTCTTAATTAGGAAACTTCACAGAACAGTGTCTGTTTTCTTCACTTGAAATGTTTTCTTACAGGAATACATTGATACCAGCAAAGGAATTATAGGTTTGTGCAAACTAGGGCCATAAAAGAGGATATCTGTGCAATTACTAATAAAAGTAGGAAAAAGTGGGATAGCAAATCTATAAATTCAAATTTACTGCTTCTAAACCCTCATCAAAGAAACAGTAGTTTGACATGTGTGTGTGTGTAAGTGTGGGTGTGTGTGTGTAGAGTGATTTCATCCTATTTATTTGAGCAGCTCAGAAGGCCGATAGTATAGATTTAAGCACTAGAAATCCATATAACTTGTGTATACTCATGTTTGTGTATACATGAGATCAGAAAACAGTAATTGTGCTTATGAACACTCCCTTCATTTGAGCATATTTGTTTTTGCTTCATGCATTGTATGGGAAGAATTGGAAATATAGGGTAGTATATATCTTCATGATGTTGGAGACAGAAAAATAAACTCCTATATCTCTGTAGTCTTTGACATATGAGGTTTAAGCAGGATTTGTGAGAGAATTCAATTATTTGAATAGCTTTTCTGGCACTACATTGGGAAATTCTAATGTAGTCACTCATTAATAGTTACACAGTAAGGGGAAAGTATATCATTAATGCACAAATAGTTCTAGCCAATTATACAATCTAACTTCATATCATCAAGGGTGAAGAATCTGAATTAACATTTGTCTTTAGATTATTTTTTAGATAATTAACATGTGTCTGGGATTATCCTTGGAATCTCTAATTTTTGTTTCATTCTGTTGTAGAGACATTATTTGAA
Source organism: Mastomys natalensis (assembly GCA_021653895.1). NCBI lineage: Eukaryota > Metazoa > Chordata > Mammalia > Rodentia > Muridae > Mastomys > Mastomys natalensis. The sequence goes on from JAJTUV010000611.1 coordinate 752,193, forward strand.
TCATTCTTTTTTATCTTTTTTTCTTTTATCTTAATTTATTTAATTATTTAAATCACATCGTAATTTACTTATTCACACAGGGGTTATAAATGCAAAAAGGCAGGATGTGGGGAAGGGAATAACACTGGAGCATAGGTGTTCAGGGGAAGTACAGATACGATTCTTTTACTTGTAGTTGTTGCTAGAAATCACATAGAATGAAATAAATTCACTACTGTTTTGTGAATGCAACTCCATAATATTTGTTACACATTGACTAAGGGATTCCTAGATATGTACATGTAACCTTCACAGATCTGCCATTGCATTACATGTAAAATGTGTCTGCAAATTGTGTTATTTATGTGGTCACAAAATCAATTTTGAAACACTGATATCTGTCACTTTAAAAAAAAAAAATCCATTCTGCTGGAAAGTGAAATAGAAAGGAAGATGATGGATTTGAAGCTATTCAGTTCTGACAGTTAAACAGTGTTCTTGAAAAGTTGAATTATGGCTTGGGGAAAATTTGAAGCTACTTTCATTTTCTGGTTCTCCACTCTCCCAGACCCGCAATTTTTCTCTTGTTGGTTTTTAAACAGAATATCCTGCCATTTAAGTATTTCCAAAGATAAATATCAATCTATAGTGTTAATTGTAGTGTTAATAATTGCATCACCTATTACTGTCTGTAAAATTTAGCCTTAAAGGTTGATGAATCATTTCCTAATATGGCAATTGTCTCATGCTGTAATGATAGTTCTTCAAACTAGAAAATGTAACAATTATAAAATAAATATATTGACCTGCTAAAAGTAGATAATTACCTTTCTTTCAAAGGTTTTGCTGTGTCCCTATCATACACATATCAACCTGAAAAGTCTTAATTCATCCCTACCAACGTTAAGATTTGGAATTCATATATTAGAGGAAAAACTTAATTGGAATATTTAGAGAATTATTACAGGATTAAAAGTGTATGAGCTAAGTACTTAATCAGTGAAATGTACAATCCCACACACGCCTCGTACATTTGCACATATGTGAATGTGACATGCAATTAATATTCAGAATTTGGCCCAGGTATATACTATATAAGTTCATAATTCATTCATATCTTTATATAATTATTTGTCCTTACAAATATTTTGTCTTATACATTAATTAGGCTTATGAAATGATTGCTGCACCACCCTTCACAAGTTGATATGTTAATATAATGGTTTGTCATTTGCTGAACTTATTACTTTGTCAATTTCCGTTTTATAAAATGTTTGGAGCATATGCAAAAGAAGCAATATGGCTTCTCTTGCAAATAATTAAAAGAATTATAGTCCCGTGAATGATGAGATACTGTTTGAAGACCAAAATCTGCAATCATATTAGTGAATTCCAGGAGCACACCATTTACATTATCACTAACTCCTAACTCCAAATCTAGCTTCTCTTGAGTTCAACTGAGCAGTTGCTCACTTTGATTTATAAAAAAGGAAAAAAAAATCAGCAATGAAAACCATAATAAAATAAGCAGGACACTAAGATTAGGGAACCTTTTATGAAAAGCAAAGGTGTCCCATCCAGGGCTGATTCTGGCTGTGCTAATCCATGCTGCGGAGATGTCATTATCTGAGAGCTGTGTCAAAGAGATGAGACTTGCGAAGCAGCAGCAAGGCTGAGCTGATGCAGAGCCATCCCATCCAGCAGGTTTCACATGAGCTGAAGGCTGTAAACCATGGTGATTTGAGGGAAGAGTTATACTATAACCAAGTACTGACGCTGAGCATCAGTGGCATGCATTCCTCAGATGAAAAAAAAGTCAAATTTAAAAACGAGGGAATCATGACAACAACTAATACATAGAAGAATGTTCATCAGGGAAATACATAAGGAACCTAGTGATACAGACCTGCTCCAAAAGAGATCAGCATCTCAAGACACACATGATGAATTTTGACCTATTCAACCTGATATCCTAATTAAACTTCAGCCCATTAATTGATAACTGAGGATCAAATTAATTCCCTTGGAAAACAAATGCCAGAGATACCACTAGGCATGCATAAATACATGATTTTAAGACAGTGATAAATCATCACGAGGAATAATTGTGTGACGCCTCTATTAATATCAAGCAGACTTCGTGGAGAAATTTTGAAAATTTTTACAGTAATTGTTATTGAAAAGAAATTGCATATCCTATTATGTATAAATTTTGACAATAAATACAATATATAGAGAGAACTAATGTATGGAAAAACAATTATATATGTGTGTGTGTGTGTGTGTGTGTGTGTGTGTGTATATATATATATATATATATATATATATATATATATATATATATATACCAGGATAACTTAATGTGTGAATTCTATGGTAGCACAATCTATAAGAAGGGTCAATTATTTAACAAACGTTGCTAACAAAATTGTCAATAATCCATCTTAAGGAAAATAAAATTGAATTCTGGGTTTGCATTCTTAAAACTATATTTCAGATGGATTAGATATTTTAAAAAATCAAGCCAGACAGCAAATAATTCTAATAATTATTTCCTACAAGCAAATTACTAAAATATATAAGATATATTAAATATTAGATACATAAACTAAACTATTTGTGTTCAGGAATGCAAGTAGGTACATTTTAGTAGCAGTCTAAGTACTTAATATTAAAATGTTATTAATTTAATACATTAAAATATTAAGCTGTATTATATTTTAATAGCTTTATTTTTTAACTTTGAGCATTTTATTCTTTAGTTTTCTTTTGAAAATGTAATAAGACTAAATTTATGTCTTATAATTTGATTTTAGTCATTTTGGAGTTATCAGCAGTAGGTTTCACTACTAGGGTATGATTGATACATTATACTTTATGCCAAATAACATAGTATTGTCTCTTTTTCACACCTGTTACTGATTTACTCACTAAGATAACATTCTTGAAAGATATATATAAAAAAAAAACCTGTGTAGCATATTTTGGTAAGGTTTATTTTATTTTGATTACATGAATCTCTGAGTGTTTCTGTATCCTTACACACCTGTGATTGTAGAGGGTTCCAGCAGCTAGAAATGTTACTGGAAGTAGTTAACCTCCCAACATAGATGGGTAAAACTGAACTCAGGTCTTCTCCAAGAGCTGTTCATGTTATTAATTGCTTGGCTATCCGTATCTCTAGTTCAAATCCTATATAGACATTTCTGTAATGTTTGTTTCTTTGATGTCTAATAATTTTTTTCACTGCCCAAATCACTCAGACTTCTTCATGAGTTCACACACCCTGGGCAAGTTAAAATATGCTCAGTGTCTGTCATAAAGTCACAACCTCTAGTCTTTAAAACTTTCAAACTATTATGCAAATGTCTAGTGATTCTGCTGACTGAACAAAAAGACTGAGCAATGGGTAGAGGCACTCTGCTTCTTGCATCTTCCCAATGTAGTTCTAAAGAGAAGGTGTGTGGGATACAAGGCCACAATTTAGAAACTTGTTCTTTGCAAAAGAACATCTGTTGCCTTTAAGGCCCCTGAGATTTTCAGTCTTAGTCTTTTATCAATGAGCTAAAGAGAGTAGTTTTCTTCTAGCTCCTGTGGATGCTTTCTCTGCAGGCCAAAGTGCTAAGTATTGTCTTACTGCAAGGCTTTATTTGGTGACATTTTCAGTGTTTCATCCTGGAGCTATCTATCTTCCAGGTTGTCACCAGGTGACTACTTGACAGCTACCTTTTTAAGGTCTCAAGAACCTGAAATGATCTTTGAGATGAAATGCATGAGGTTTAGCAGAATCTTTTAAATGTTTACAACTTAGGTCACTCCTGCACTGCATGGTTTAGTTTTTAGGTTTATTCGGTCAACCTGAGAGTTTGAACTGTTTTCAATCTGTGAAGTAGTCATAAATAATGTCTTAAATATTTTAGTCAATCTTTAAATCTCTAACTTGCTCAACTACTACTTAACAAATCAGCCAACAAACATAAAGCTTAGAATAGCTTCAAATTTTCTCTCTCTCTCTCTCTCTCTCTCTCTCTCTCTCTCCTCTCTCTCTCTCTCTCTCTCTCACACACAACACACACACACACACACACACACACACTCACACACACACTGACTCACAGTCATAGAAACCAAACTATGAATAAAACTAGAACATCTGACCTAACTAAGCTTTTCTCTTGTAGGTAAAAGTAAAATCTGAATAAAATTATTTCTTTGGTCAGAACCTTCTGTGACATTTCTTTGCCCTGCATGTGGGTTCCTGCTTTAGGCTAGACTCTAAAGAGCCACAGCTTGTCTCCAAGATAGCCTACAGATTCTTTTAGTTAATTATCTTCAGTGGATAGGAAAGAGATATTCTCTCACTTTGTGGCATTAATTTTACAGGTATCTTCTTAGTTTCTTTCCAACAGCTACTTAAACCTGAAACTAAACCTCATTAAATACTTACTGAGTCCTAGAAAACAGACCTTTCTTTTGCCTTTTGTTCATGATCTGTTTAAGGAAAACAAACTTGAATGAGTCTCAAATATATGGATTTTGTTTGATGACTCCATATATTTTCTTCTTAGACAGCTTGTAAGGGTTATTTGGATGAAAGCACTATACAAAACTTAATGGGAACCTGGCATTTAAAGATAAATCCTACTTAGAAATGAACAGCTTTGGAAAAAGACAGAGGCAGACAGACGCACAGACAGACGCACAGAAACAGAGGCACACATACACATAGAGAACATATATGATTAGTGGATGAATATTTCAGAAAACTACATTTAATAGAAAACACACAGAAAGTCAAAGCATATGGGAGATTCCTTGTAGCTATCAAGGCTCAGTGTTTGAGGGTATGAATGTCTCGTCTTTGACTGCTATATCCCAAAAGAAGTCCAGTATCACAACAAGTTTGAGTGCTACTTGCAAGTTGCTTTTGTTTTGAATGATTTATTTAACTACTAATTATGTAAGATTTTATCCTATGTGCCATTTCATGAAAATACAATTTTCATGAAATTGTATTTTTTATTTTATTTGTTGCCTTCTTAATTCCTTGTAATCATGATTATATTATAAAATATTTTTATCATTGAATTTTCAGGATAGTTGTTCATTTTTGTTTCTCCCCCTAAAAATCCACGTATGCTTTCCATACACTCAGCAATTTCTGTGAGTTAAGTTGATTTTATATATACAGAGTGCATACCAGTAGCTACCACGTTCCCCTCTGCATACCAAGGTCGTCATGAATTGCTTACATATCTGAAACCTAATTCGTATGTACTTGGATTTTCCTGGTCACAAATTTCAGTTATCTAATTGACATATATATTCTAACATAGATTAATGAAATAACACCGGATTATAAATAAAAGATTCTGCATGAAAGGCTCCTTTCTTTTTTTTTTTTTTTTTTTTTTTTTTTTTTTTTTTTTTTTAGTTTTTAGTAGCTTTTATTCTTAAGATGATAAGTGCAATATTATTAAAGAATTTGAAATGTGCAAAAAATAAAAATAAAAAAAATAAAATCTGGGCAATGGAAAAAAAGGTCAATCCCCATATAAATTTTGCCAAATTTGAAGAAAACGCCATGATTTATGATAATGTGTGCAAGATAAGTTTTGATACATTAAAAATTGTCATTATATCATATTTCTATCTCAACAAAATGAATAACTATCATTTTATTGAAATGTAACTATTGTTCCATATTTCATCATGATTTAGACAGTAAACATAAATAATTTTAATGATCATGCAATATCTTCAATTTACTTGTATAAAATGCAAATGTATCTATTTTAAGTATATCATTTATAAGTACTTATAAATTTATCATTTATAAATATCTAATTTTATTTAGTTTTATACCTTTCAGAATTTCTTCTAAAATTATTTTGGAGGCAATAAAAATGAAAATAGTCAGCTCTTTTGTGAGATTGTTCACCATTAGTAATGTCAATTTTTCAATATTAGTGTATATATCCAGTTCTGATATTAACCTTCCGTATTTTCCAATTCGGATATATGTTTCCATTTTTATCTAATTCCCTTAATTTTTTTCCAATAAAACACAGAAAAAAAATTTTAAAATCCTTGGACTTTTTTTTTTTGTTTTTTTTTTTCTTCATATTTACATGATGTTTGTTTTCAACAACAATTCTCATGCTCACTGTAGGTTTTTCAGAGATTCTTGTTCTCAGACTAGGGAAATTTAGCTCTATTTCAACCTTTAGCAGAGATCTCACCATAAAATATTGAATTTTATTGTTGGTTTACTTACTGAGTATATTAGGTTGATTTAAACATATTCAGCAGAACTTGAATTACTGGAATAAATCCTTCTTGTCTCTACTCCATAAAGCAAGTGCCTAACTTACATTTTTATACTTTTTTCTACTTTTTTGAGTATTTATCATACATAAGTACTGTATTTGCATTATTTTCACCCATCTCTCTCCCTGCTCCAACTCTTCCTATGTCTTCCCATTCTTATTAAAATTCAAATTCATAACCTTTTTGACTTTAATTATCATTATTTCTCTTTCTCTCTCACATGCATATATTTACATATACAAATATAATCTACTACTCATTCAATTTAGCACACTTGCTGCCATGAGAATATGTATAAGTTTAATCACTTGGAAGTGATTAAACTATTAAAGGGCCTGTCCCTGGAGAAAACTTATGACCCCCTCCCCACACACACCCATCTTAGGAGCTACTGTTTGATTGTAGTTCTTTATCTAGGAGTCTGGTTTTGTGAAGTTTCTCCCTGTTTAGTTGGCATATCTACTAGTATTGTCATTATACAAGTCTTGGTTAAGAAACCATGTTGTTAAATTTTCACAGATGCCACACTATGTCATGCCTAGAAGACCGTGTATCACAAAAGGCATTCTGATCCTCTGGCTCTTAAAATATTTCTGCCTCATTTTCCAATTAGTTTCCTGAGCCTTATGCATACTCGTTGTATTGTAGATGTACTGGTCACCAGTATAATGGTCTTAACATATTTCTGTAATTTGTTTGGTACTATTTTTTAATATTCATAAATAATATTAATCTATATTTTATTAATATGCCACCCACAGTTTTATGTGTCAGTGTAACTCTTACCTCAGCATAACCCAAGAAGGAATTCTGTTGGGTTTTGTTTGTTTATTTGTTGTTCATTTGTTTTGATTTGCTGAAAATAAAAATTAAAAAAAAAAAAAAAATAAACCTTTCTAAAACAAATGAAAGGCTCCTTTCAACATCACACTAAAGGGCAGAATTCTTTACCGTCTGTTAACTAGTTTGATATCACTTTTTCAAAAATATACAATATTAGCTGTCTTCTTGTTCAATCATCATATACATTTATGATCAAAGATTCTCAGAATATAATAGTCTTTAAAAATATCTATGGACCTTGTCTTCTATAGCAGCATACATTTATTTATTTTTTCAAAATTAACAATGAGGATTACACAGTGTTCCTGTAGGTAGGGAAAAATGTTGTCCATTGTTATATAGTTAGCATTAAGTAAGTCTTCAATAATTATCTATGTAATACTTGCTTATAAATAGAAAGAATATAATAGTGATGCATCCATGGGTGGATGTTTTGCAAGTAGTGTTAGAAGGAAACATGACACTAGGCTAGAAACACAGCAAGCTGTCAAGAAAGATAGATAGCTTTGCTGGTCATGCTATAAATAACCACCAGGTGCCACTCAGAGCTGGTGAAAGCCTCATTCTGAATGACAGTCATTGATCGGTTGCAAGACTAAGATGCAACCTTCTGTGACACTGCAGAGGAGAAAAGGTTATGTTTCACGGTTAAGCTTTGAATCATAAGGTCATGATCAAATTAAATGAATCTCTCTGGCGAACACATGAAACATATACAAATTAATACAACAAATTAGATGGATGGTTACAAAGAAAAGGTGAGTAGGTCAAACTAAGGGTAATCTTGGAACTCAGTCCTTTTGAATGCTTTATTAATGAAGTGAAAATTCTGCTTCATTAAAAATAGTGTAAGAATTTGTTCTCACCACTATTTCAATGACCCTAACTGCACCTTAGACTAATACATATACATTTTCCTGATAACTACAGGCTTACTAGAGTAATTTTTATACAAAAAACCCAAAATATTCAGAAGATAATAAGCTACAGGTATTCATACATCTGTTTATAAACTTTAAGGAGATTTTGTATTTATAATTTAGAGAAAAGTCTAGGTAAGTTTTAATGTAATGTGACAAATATATTATTTTTTACTTTGTTTCTTAGGCACAATAACTTTCACTAAGTCTCATCTGAATCTCATTTTTAAGACTTGCAAGTTAAAATAACTCTATGCTAACTAACCACTGAAATGAAAAATAATAAATTAAAACTAATTAATGACACATTCTGTCTGCAAGAATAGATACTCCACAATGCATCTAGTACACTAAAGAATAATGTCAACAGAGCTACTTACCCAGTGAATTTCATACGTAAAAGTGTGTTTATTTTCAAGGTGGTAGACCTTGATAAACACATAAGCTCCAAGCTTAAGGGCATACTTATAAATTAACTGATAATAATTTACAAGGTACACAGAGATTCCATAAAGTGATATGCTACAAGTAGACAATACTTACATGGGCAACTAACTATCCAACCATAATAAATAATGGATATGAATGTAAAGGAGATTAGTTTTTCTTTGTAAATAAAAAGATTAAAAAGAGATTGGAATAACTGTCTAAAATCTACTATCAGATGAAAGAAAGGAAAATATTCTTATTTTCACAGTGAACAACTTAAAAATCCTATCTATGTGGTGAGATGCACGATTATACCTATTTTACCATATGTCTATATATCATCAAAACTATTTATCTATCATCTACATATCTATCTACCTACAATCTGTCATCTATTTTCTGTGTATCTATGTGTTTCCATTCTTACTCTTCTATATCTGTCAAGTTAAAAAATTATACCGTTTTTAGCTTTTAAGGAAGTTAAATTTTAAAAAAGGTATATTAAGTAATATTTTAAATTTTATATGATGTCTGGAATGTGGGGCATTTTACATTTCACAGGAAAACTGATCTGGTTTCATCCAAACACCCATCATAAAAAAATTAACTAATGAATATATCAGTGTAAGTTGTTACATCCATAAAGATTTATAGCTAATCAAAAGAAAAATCTTTTTCAAATAAAGACTTCCTGAAGGTACAATAGAAATTATAATCACTATCATTAGTGTACGTGTGTGCATGGTCCATATACAGAGGATTAATCATGACCTCCGACTTATTAGGAGGCGAGGATATATATTTATGATAGAGTTTTATTTCTTTCACAATAATAAGCATTTCAGGCGATTGAACGCAGCTTACTGGGCTTACAGAGAAAAAGTCATCCCATTGGTCCTCAGAAACAATGAATTTCTATGTTGCACCTAGCCAGACTTAAGAAACATCATAGGAAAGGGAGTTGGATTATTGTAAAAACCAAAAGGAGGGGCTGGACTGTGAAATGCTATATCATAGAAAGAATACGGATCCTAGGCTCTTGAACTCTCAGTAGCTGATAATACCTGCAAGAATGTGGTCATTAATATACTGTTCTCCAGCACAGAGTGGCAGATCCATATTTGGGATCTATATGAAGGCAGTATCTGGGGGTATATAAAGAAACACTTTTTACAGTGGTATAGCCATAGATGAGGTGCTCATAGTCCATGCTCCTGCAACTATTTTGTGATTCATTCTCTGGTGGGAAGCTCCACTGAAAGGCATCAAGACATAAGACAATGTAAAACTAAACAAAAGAAATGAACATGAAAGTAGAAAGATGATTGGTTCTGAAGAGCAGAGAATTGGTGACGACATGAAGACAAGGAGGGATTAGAAGTTAAGCGCAATAAAATATGTTTTATAATGTGTACTACCTGTTTTAAAATATCTTTTTAAAAGGAGTTTCTGTGATTTTAAATTGTGTATATGTGTGCATCTGTATGTGAATAAGTGTATATGGGCGCAATTGTCTGCGCAGTTCAGAGATGTCTGAACTGAAACAAAAACAATATCTAATCACATAAGGAACTGCTCAAAGTAACTGGAAATTTGACTAGAAGATTGAAGGTGGGAGAATATAAGAAAGGGGAAAAGCAAAAACTAAAAGAAAACTTAAAAAATAGCTAAATACAATTTTTATAGACATTGAATATGGGTTATGATATGTCGAGAGTCATTAATTATTCTCTTTAAATAAGAGTAATCATAATTAAAAAGTAAAATGAAGTTGCAAAATCTGTTGGCCAACAGGACAGTCAGTCTCTCACTGATGGTGCTCTGATTTCCAGTTCTGCTTTGGTCCTGAGAAACTGTTTTTTAAAAAAATAATCCAGCTACATTACAGGAAGGCATTGAGACACTGGCACTTGGAGAAACAATGTGGAGACCTGATATTTGCCTGCTTGGAGATAATCCTCTATGATAAATCACTGAGACCACCTACGTACTTGCCCTGTCACACTGTGATCCGTGACTCTCCCTTCACGCCTGATGCTGAGAGGGTAGAGTCTTACTCAAGGGATTATATGGGGATATGCTTTGAAAACAGATATTCCATCTATACTTTCTGAAAACATCCCTTACTCTTTGCAATCAGTGAAAGAGACCTTCGTTTTTGAAATCGTCCATTCTGAAAAGATAGAGCTGATCACCTTGAGGCTATCCTAGCCACTCTTCTCACTCTAATGGCTGCTTTGTTTGTCTCAGCACCAAAACCTGTGTCACGCAGAGCTCTGTCATTGGATTGGTGACACCATGGTAGAGGAACTTTTGCTTGTGATTAAGGAGACAGAATGTAAAATCAGATTGATGATGTCTACATCTGCATCTAACACATGTTAAATTCCCCTGGGGTAAGTTACTCATCTGCTCCCTGACTCAACTTCCTCTTCTATAAATCAGGGATGATGCTCAGCTGCTGGAGTTCACTGAAGAGATAACATGGTTTATTTGTTTAAATGGTTTAAAATTGTTCCTGACCAATACAATGGTAAATGTTCTTCTTCCCTTTGCTGGAACACTCGAATAGCGATTTGAAATACTGTAATGTTTTCATTTATTCCTCCAACTAAATTTGTTGTTGAATTAGTTACTTAAGCTAAACCTATATCCAAAACATCAGTCTTCATTTGTCACTCAAATGAGATCAGGATTGAACATGTCGTATCAACTAGAGCTAAGTAAATGTTGCTTTATTCAAATTATTTCGGTCTATGTCTACAATCTCTGAAAAGAATCTTCTGTATTTCTTATCTCATGTTCTCTTTTTTTATTTTGAAGTCCTCAGAGAACCCAGAATATTTCTTTTAGCTAATTATTTTGAAGGATGATTTTTGTACTACTGTATTTATTTTCACTTCCTGTTTCATATGCCCAGTCATCAGGACAATTAATTACTGCAGGAATGGCATGCATTTGTAAGCTTTCCAGTGCTGTGCATTAAAACAATAATGGTGAAATAAACAAATAGTCTCTCTATCAGTTACCTAGCGTGAATACGTTTCTTGTGATACTCGATGCAAGATTATGCACATTAGTTATGAAGCCAGCAGCTTGGAGCACAATGTCAATGATTTCTCAGTGAGCTACAATTATATCCTTGTACCAACAATTAAGTATTTGTCCTGCATTTAATAGTGAACATGGCCTCATATCACAAGCAATTAAGTTCTTAATAGTACAATTAGTAGCAAGACCAAATGCATGCCAAAAAAGATGTTTACAAATCCCCAAGGCTGTGTGAGATTATTTTTGGAGGATTTCCTTTGAAGTTGCTTATATCCAGTGATTTGCCAGCTGATACTGGTTGTCACTTTCAAACCTCAACATAATTCAAATTTATCCTTTACCTTTGATTTTTTTTCTTCTCTCTTGACATATAAAAGTCACAAATTGGCCTTTTGTTTCAAGAATTTCATATTTTCAATTGACTTTTTTTCAGCTTATTGACAGTAGGTAAATTAGAACCAGAGGGAGTCTGACAATAGTATCATTTATAAATCAGTCACATTCCACATGAGTTCTGTTCTACTTTACACATTCCTGCTTAGTTTGTATAATTGGATATAATTTTTAATTAAATGTTTCACTTGTCCAAAATTCATTCAGTCAACGCATCATCATTGATGCTTAAACATGATCCTCCTCTTCATTCCCAAACTAACACCAGATTGAACTATGTGTTTGCAAATGTATCTCAAAAGTTATATAGTATTAGTGAAATAAATCTGAGGACCAAAGGAATCAGGAGACATGGCTAGCCTTAATCATAATAAGAAGGGTGACAATCCAGGCCCCTGACTGGTAAGCAGATGCTCCTTAAATATAGGAGCATTTTGTTCACATGAATTTACAATAACTAAGACAGGCACAGAATAGTAAAATGGTTCAAAGTAATACTCTTATCACTGTGACTATGTCTACAAAAGAAATGTGTGTGTGTGTGTGCTATTCTGTATATGTCAGCATGTGCATGCATGTATGTATGAGTGTTTGTGTGCACACGTATACATGTAATGTAGTAGTTGATATTCATTTCCCCAACCTGTCTGGAACTTACATTTGAAAATGTCTCTCAGTGAATTAGAAGATCACCAATTCTGCTAGCTTGGCTGGCCACCAAGATCCCGGTATCCTACTGCCTCCTCAACTCTTGATATAGTATCAAAGATTATGTGTAAATGTACCTAAATTTTTATATGGGCAAGAGATGGTATAATCATAATATCCATAAAAAGAACATTAAGTGTTAGTACTTTATTTCCTATAATGTAGACGAAGCCAACACCCAAATAGCAAAGAAATAGCTGTCTTCGTCACTTTACAAAAAGTACTTCCAGTTACGCCAGGGGTTTGACTCTTAAGTTCCAAAAACTTGCTTTCGATCAACAAAATCCCAATATGAGAGCAGAGCAATTTTTCGACTTAGGCATCAAGGATGCCATTCTCAAATGTCACATGGCAAGAGTTCACTTAAAGAACAACAAACGGAATTATGTGTTGAAGGAACATTTTCCTTTCCATTGCTGTTTACTTTTGTTCTGATGGAGATGTCAAACCCAAAGGCCTACAACCAAACATAAAGGGAAAAGTCGAAGTAGAAGCTTGTGGATTAAGGGAGCTCAAAGAATTTTTATGCTATTCAAATTTTGACTACTTCTTATACTTACTATCTTTTAAAATAGCATTACTACAAACACAAATTCAAATGGTAATTTTGGTTTAGTAGCCAAGGAAAAGTATGTCTAAATGGTTTAATTTTATCTATTCTTTCCTTTGTTTAATCTCTAAATCAGATTTCACTCTTCTAATTAAAAAAACCCTAAATTTGAAACATACACACACACACATATGTATCTGTGTGTGTATGTGTGTGTGTGTCTGTGTGTCTGTGTGTGTATGTGTATGTGTGTGTATGTATTTGAATAATGTTGAACAAATTCAATACACATACAGTAACCTTATACAGTGAATTAAAAGTCCGTATGGTAAACACAAAGTGAGCATTCTGGCTTTAGTTGACTAGCCTTTAGTTGATCACCATTTAGCAAGGTAGAAATTCTGTTACTCAAGTTGATGGTGATGCTCCTGCTGGAGATACAGTTGTTGAAGGTCTGTGCATAGAAAATTTCAGAAGAGAGTATAAATCACATCACACTTTGGACTTTGTGTCAAATGAATAATGTTTTCCATATTATTCTATATTTCTTTTGAAATTCACTGTGTGTCTAGAGTACCATGGGAAATGTTTAATATACTGGCAAACAAAGAACTGTGCATTTGCAACTGAAGGGATGGTTCGGTAGTTAAGAGCACTACTTGCTCTGCCAGAGGATTCATGTTTGAATTCTAACACCCATATCACAGCTCACAACCATCTGGAAGTCAAGTCCTATGAGATTCCATTTTCTATATATTTTGGATGCCAGGCAGACATGTGGTATATAGACATACCTGTAAGCAAAACACCTATCTGAACAAAATAAATAGAAAACTAATATAATAACAAACTTTTGATTCATAAGTATTGCATCTTCTTCCAATTATATTAGCATGTATAGGATTAATAGATTACATGACAAAAAAGATTGATTATGTTATTAAAACTATTATCATTACTAATTTTAATATCTGGATAATTTTCAGTGATATCCACCATGTGAGATAGTAATCTCACAAGAAGTTATCTAAACAAAGGAAATAGAATTAGCACATCAAAGTGATTTCTGCACACCTGTTTTTTACAGTAACAATCACAGTGGAATTCACTTAGGTATATATGATGGAATTAACTTAGGTATATATGCAGAAATGAATGTATAAAAATGTAATTTCTAATTATGAAGCAGTACTGTTAAGCCATAAAGAAGAACCTGCTCTTGTCCTTTCATCAAAATGAATGGAATTAAAAATAAAGATGTCCTGTATTTTATAACTAAACTCTAATTTTAAGTAAATATATATAATGCATATCCTTTTGGGATCGAATCGTTTCACTCAGGATGATAATATCAAGTTCCATTCATTTGCCTGCAAAATTCATAAGTCTTTGTTTTTCATAGCTGAATGGTATTCCATTATATAGACGTACCACATTTCTTTTTAAATCCATTATTCAGTTGAGTGACATCTAGGTTGTTTCCAGTTTCTGGTTATTATGAGTAAAGCTGCTATGAACATAGTTGAACAATTATCTTTATGGTATGTTGGATCATCTTTTCAGTATATGCCCAGGAGTGATACGGCTGGGTTTTGAGCTAGAACTACTATCAGTTTTTTTGAAGAAAAACAAACATGGGATCCACCTAGGCATATGTAGCAGATGTTAAGCTTGGTCTTCAGGTGGGTCCTGTAAAAATGTAGCAGGGGAACCATCAAACTGAGCATGGGGTTCCCAATGGAGAAGATAGAGTAAAGGCTGAAGGAGTTGAAATACTTGACACCATGAGGAATGCAACAAACAATACCAACCAACCAGAGCCCCAGGGTCTAAACCACCAGCCTGGGAGTGCTTAGGGAGGGACCCATGGCTCCAACTATATATGCAAGGGAACTATATATAAGTGGGAGAAGAGATCCTTAGTCCATGAAGGCTGGGCGTCGTGGGGTGGGATATTTGAGGGTGGGGAGGTGAGGTACGGGGGAGGGTGGGTGGGGTACACCAACGTGAAGGCAGGAGGAGGGGGGAAGGGATAGTGAGTTCCTGGGAGGGAGGGGGGGAAATGGAGTAAGGAGAGAACATCTGAAATGTAAATAAAATTTCCAATAAAAAAAACAAATATTAAAAAAAAATGTAGCAGGGGCTATCCCAAAAGCTATTTCTTGTATGTGAGGTATGTTCCTCTACCTCGGCTGCCTTGTCTGGCCTCAGTGAGAGAGTTCCTAGTTTCATAGAGACTTGAAGGGGCAGAGTAGACAGATACCCAGGGGGTATCTGTCTTCATTGGCTCACAGGAGAAGAAAATTGGGGACCAGGAGCAGAAAGCGGGTTGTAAAGTGAGTAAGTAAAACAGTAAATAAAAATAAGTTAAAGAGATTTCATTTTGCCTTTTAAATAAATAAATATTTTCTAAATTATTATTTTTATTGGGATGATGCTTTCAATATATTTTGCAAGTAGCTTGTTTATAGTAATAACTCTAAAATGCTGATTTATTGTTTGCTTGTTACTTTGGATTTGGAGTCCATTTATGTAGCCCAGGTTGATATTTTTAAGGTTCCTATTTTTAGATTTTTGAAGTTCATTCACATATAATAAACTTCACGATATATTTTCGATGCTCTAGTTTTGTGTCTTTTGCTATGATAGAGCACTCTGACCAAAAGCAGCTCTGGAGAGGAAGAGTTTATTATTGCTTAGAGGCTCCAGTCTCTATCATGGAGGGAATTCAGGGCAGGAATTAGAGTTGGAATTTGAAGTAGAATCTATGGAGAAATGCTGTTTCCTGGCGCAATAGCCAGCTCATGCTTAGCACTGATTGCTTACTCAGATTTCACTAAAAAGCACAAGAAATATTTATCACAGCTGACATCTATAATACAAATATTCAAGTTTCTAAAAAAAAAAAAAAAAAAAAAAAAAACCTTTCTTACATTTCACGGTCTCTATCAGCTGAAGTAACCAATGTGTGGTCCGTTTTCTATAAGAGGCGAACCATGAAGCACACTTCAATTTAATGCAGTGCAGAAGAAGCAATTCAACTCTCTGAGAGCAAAAGTTGAAATGTAAACAAGAAACATCTTTAATTTCTTTAAAAAAAAAAAAGTTTCATTTTAACGGCTAGTCTAATTGAAGTTGATGGATACTCAGAGTTAACAAACCTGAGTCGTTTACTTGTCAAGGTTTCTGCTGCTTTCTTAGAAGGCATTTCATCCGTGACTAGGAAATTCATGAGTGCTGATATTTTACACCATGTCTTCATCAGGGATGAAGCCATCTTACATTCTGTTTCATCACGCTGTGAATCATCATTAGACCTTTTGCTGACTCTCAAATGTCAAATATTCTCTCGTGTCATAAGGAATTCATTAAACGGCATTAGGGAAAAGAACAGAGTGATTTTGAGCTAATTTTTTTTCTATTATGAGCTTTATTTTTGGTCTCCTAATCCATTTCCTTCCAGCAGCAGTGAACGATGTCTTCCTTTTCTAAATGGTTCCATCATGATTGCAGGTGATAGGCTTAAGCAAAATTTACATAATATTCAAACGTCTTTTCTCAATACTGGCTTAGATCTCACTAGAGCAAGTTACCAGTCATTTAATAAACTAAATAATTGAAAACATCAAGCAGATCTAAAAGAAATTTTATGTGTCTAAAAGTACTAAAAGTCATACTGATTATATAATGAATACATTAAATTCCCCTTCTGGAACCATATTTACTTCTGAATAACTATTCAAGCATGACATTTTCTTTATTTATACTGAGACATCTGGTGACCTGGAAAAGACGAATGTCCTGCCAGACAAGGATACCTTGTTTGACAAAGGAATATAATCTGATAGCAAAAATGACATAGATTTGAAGAAAACAACTTTTAAAGGAATCAGATATGTGTGTTCTGTCCTTCCTGGGTTGGCTGGGCTAAGCATCACATAATGCTGTGGGTGCAAACATGTGGCTTCTTTGCAATATTGCTTCTTTTCTTTCTCTGTTAGTCATTACAGTGGCGGCAACTCCCACATGACTCTGAGATCATCGCAAGGATGCACTGTGATGAAATGTCTTTAAATAAGTATCTTAAAAAGAGTAACAAAGTAAGGCATGAGTTATATACGGACAGCCTTTATTATTTTAATGCTGCTTCATTTCGCATTAATGTCCTTTTTTAATTTGGCATTCTTTTTGCAGTAGTTTTAGGTTTCTGAAATAGTTACAAGAATTTTTTTAAATTATACTCTTGGTTCACATACTTTTATTCTATAAGCTTTGTTTCAAGAAATTGTTGGAATATAAAAATTAAGACTTATCTTTGGTGCTCAAAATATTTTTACAAAATATATTTATGTGAATATTCTATTCTTTTTATAACCAATAAACTACATAAACACAGACTAAGAAATTAATCTCCTGAGGTAAGCAGACATATTTATCAAAACACTGAAACAACTTTTTTCAGAGTTTTAATGATAGGTGAGTAATACAAAATTACTCATTTATGCAGAAAATATGGAGGTCTAAATAGTAGTTCATAAACAGGAAAATAAGTTGAAATATTGTAAGGTGAAAACTCTTTTATATAATAATTTTTAATAAGCAGTCATTTTCATAAATATGCTACTATATATGGAATTATGTAGAATCTTCTAATTTATCTTCATGCATGTGTGGCTATTATTATATTGTCTCCCATAATTTAAAAATTGATCTAATATCCATTAAGTTTTCAGGATAAAGTCCCTCATTTGAGCAAGAACTATTATTGACAGTGGTAATTTTTAAGACATAAACCAGTCTTTAAGTCTTTAAGACATAAACCAGACAATTTTCAAATTTTCTTGAAGGACTATTTTTACCTTTGTTTTATTTTTTTATTTCATTAATTTATTCACTTTACATCCCAGTAGCTATCCCCTCCTCCTAGTACCCTTGTCACAAGTCCCTCCCTCACTACCTCTTCCCTTCTTCTCTGAGACAGTGGAGGCCACCCTGGGTATTCCCCTAGCCAGGAACATCAAATCTCTGGAGGACTAGGAGCATCTTCTCCATTGAAACCAGATAAGGCCTCCCATTTAGGGAAACAGATCCCACAGACAAGCAACAGCTATAGTGAAAGCCTCTGCTCCAGTTTCTGGGAGATCTACCTGTAGACCCGCAGCACATCCATTACAAGTGTGGTCCAGGTCCAGCTTGGAAGTCTATTTGATTTGTTACCTCTCTCTCTCTCTCTCTCTCTCTCTCTCTTCTCTCTCTCTCTCTCTCTTCCTCTCTCTCTCTCTCTTCTCTCTCCTCTCTCTCTCTTCTCTCTCTCTCTCTCTCCTTCTCTTCTCTCTCTCTCTCTCTCTTCTTTCTCTCTCTCTCTCTCTCTCTCTCTCTCTCTCTCTCTCTCCTCTCTCTCTCTCTTTTGTATTATAATCTTCATTTTACCAAACACATTGGTACACCTCTCCTATTGCTGAATAATATCATACATATTTTTAAATGTACTCATATGTTCTTTTTCTGCTTTTAAGTACAAGCTATCTTCTTTACCATTTTATGAAAATGAATGGGGAAGGATTGGGTTTTTAAAATCATGTTTCTATCTATTGTTGGGAAACTTCAAATATGTTTAAAATGAAACTTGATCATATAGAAATGCCACTGCAATGAGTTATAACAATATATTGGGGAATTTTAGCAAGTAAATTAATTTCCTTAATGTTTGTTTATCTCATCTTAGAAAGGGCAAGAAGTTGACATATGTCCTACTTTATAATAGGACTCAAGGATCATAATACATGATATTTTGTCTATCACTGTATTAGGTCTCAATATTGTCAATACTTCGTTAGTGTCATCTTTCACTACCTTTTAGAAAAATTGAAAAACATGTTTTAACTACTTATCATGGATCAAAAGACAAAAAGAGCTTTGATCCTAACTACACATGTATGTCCATTTTAAATGTCCATTTTAAGTCATCTCATGCTACACTGCCACCACGCAGCTTACTATCCCTCAGAAGCTCCGTGGCACCATTGCTGCTGCCCGAATGCAGATTCTGTCTATTCTGCCTTTTCAAACTGAATTCATACACATACTGTCCAATTTTGTCTTTTTCATATCATTACAAATGGATATTCTAATCTCAGAAAAACTGTAACAATCTCTCTTTTTACATATGCTTGTTGACTTGATCTTATATTGAGTAGTTCTTCATTTCAATAACTTTTGATATGTTCAAGCATCTTAACTGTTTATGCCCCATGACATAATATATTAGATTACTTTTAGCTTCTTCCTACAAAGACATGAATCTAGTTCCCTGACCCTTAAGAGGTTTGTGTTGCTTATTCAGGTGGAGTGATGATAACCAGTGAGTCTAAGCAAATGCTGATAGGAAGCTCAGGAAAGATGCTTCAGTCTTTTCAGAGAAATCAGAATAAAGAAAATGGTTGTAGTTTTAAGCTAATATGATTCTACTGGGTTTACTGTGTACTAGTAAATGTACATCAGTAGGACGTTCCATACACAAATGCTTTCTGAGCAGAGAGAGAATGTCAGCATTTGTAATTTCACCTACACAGTCAAGAACTATTATTACACAGCCTACTGAGCACTCAACCAAAGTGTTGAAAACATAGCATTGCAAAAAATAGAGGGCAGAATCTCTCTTTTAAAAAAATATAGCAAGAGTTATTCACATAGCATCTAAGTCTGGGGAATTCTAAGGCTAAACACGGCATGAATACTCACACTATGTATACTCAAATGGTTTACTTCCCAATGATTCCTTTCAATATATGCTAATTATTTCAGCATAAATTTAAACATTTGAGTAGAACAAGTATAAGACCTTAAAACTCTCTCTTGGAATTTTGTTCTGAACCTTAGTTCCTTCAAACTTTCCACATGTTACCATGTTTAATGTAATGCCTTCTATGTTTTGAGACAGACACACTGTGGCTTAACACTGTTCTAACTCTCTAGTGCACCCTTTCACCTTTTCTAGCCTGATGAAATCCTACTCACAATTCAAATCCTATTTCTATTTTTCTCCCTCTTGACAGACATTCCTCAAAGCAGTGGAGTAGTCTGTAATTTCATATAGCCCTTAGACATATGTAGAGTTGCTTCCTTTGCAACGATCTTACAGTAAGCTTTTGCAACTCTTTACTTTTCTCTTTCTAGATTATGAATTCCTCGAGGATAGACTTTATGCTTCATTGTATTCTCCAGCCAGAGCAAGTGGATCTCCAATGTAAACCTTTGTTAGGTGAACAAATAACAGCTAGAGGGTTATTTGAAGGGGGCAGGGGCTCCAGTTTTCACATAGTCTATGGTGCGTGTGAGGTTTTTTTTTTTTTATGGAACATTGAATTATGACACAAAACAATCCTAGAAAATCTTTCATGATCAAACTTTCTTAATTCTAACTGTAAAAAAAAATCTGGAGACTACTGCTATTTCCCACTTTTTCCTCCCACCCTGTAAGATCAACCTGTAACATTTAGTTTTTAGGTTCCCTATGAAGATTAGAGCCTGTCAGAAATGAGAAACTGCTTATGGATCATAAGGAAGATCAATTCATAAACATCATTAACTGCAAAGATCAGACCTTTATAGTCATTACACTGTAACTCAGTAAGTAAAGACAGCATACAAGCCAAGGTCCAATTTGTGGTCACTCATCAGGTTATAGGCCAAGCTGTTCTAATGGACAGAGACCACGTCTGCTGAAATCTAAAGTCTAACATGATGGCGCCACACAATGAAAAGGCATAATAAATGCTTAATGATGATAAGATACCTCCTGTGGCATTTGAAGTTATTCGACTTTACAATAAAAATGTGAAATGGTTCTAGAATCTAACATTAAAAGGTGTTCAGTAAAACCATCTTTACTTTAAGAAATAATAGCCGGGAGGAAGAAATACTTTTTCTCAATATCTTTAAATGTCTGTGCCTTGTGTTCAAACACCATATTAAATGCATTGAAAATTCTTTGTTGTGTAGAAAAACCTGGAAGGCTGTAACAAATGATGGACACGTCCTCATTCTTAGGCATTGCCTATAGCTAGAGACTTGCATAGTTTTATTGTTATGATGGTATTGATTGTTAAGTCAACAGAAAGCCATCACAAGGGATTGCAAATCTCTAGACCAATACTCTATTCTGTAGCATTAAAATGTCATTACTGAATCACCAACTTTTTCCCCTGCTGTAATATTATTCTCTGTTGATTGCCTGCCTGCGCTGAAATTTGAAACTGTCACCCTCAGACTTGCAAAAGTGATTCAACTTCACTTATAAGGAAAGTAAAATTAAATATTCATTCACGGCTGCATTTCAAGTTCAAACTGTCTGAAACTCCTTAAGGCAAAATGTATTTAAGTTGAAACACATTTTTTTTCTTCATTTTTATGCAGCAAAAATTCAGAATGAGTATCTTGGGTAAAAAAAAAAATGAAATAATATTTTATTTTGTACTTGAGGTTGGGTGGGGTGTTGGCTTTCTGACATTTTGTTCTTCTTTAACTACATTTCTTTATGATGTCAGTAAACAGATTTACATATGTATGCAATTGACATTTAGTGTTTCACTGTTCTGGTTTGTGCTGTGTTCTAACATTAATCCACTTGCAAAATCACACAGGTTTTTCAATGAAAGTATAGTTGTCCTCACGTCTGTTAGGTGGTTTAGAAGATTCCCAACTGACAATGTCATAGGCTAAATGATGTAAATTTTCCCCTGCATTATAACCCATGTGCTCACATAAAAGCTTCTTTTTTTAATTGGATATTTTCTTTATTTACATTTCAAATGCTATCCCCTTTCCAGGCTTCCCCTCTGGAACCCCCTATCCTATCCTGTGCCCCCCTGCTTCTATAAGGGTGCTCTTCCTCCCACCCACTCACTCCGACCTCACTACCCTGGAATTTCCCAACACTGGGGCACCGAGCCTTCACAGAACCAAGGGCCTCTCCTCCTATTGATGCCAGACAAGGCCACCCTCTGCTACATATGTAGCTGGAGTCATGGGTCTTTCCATACATACTCTTTGGTTCTTACACTGGCTGCTTTAGTCTCTTCCTAAGATTAATGTAAGGATGAAAATAAGTACTGTATATAGAACAGATAATGTTTCAAGTTGGTGCTTCCTATTATTTGTATTTAATAAAAAATTTTTGGCTTAAAGAATTTGACATGTTAGAAATTGGAAGCAGACTGCTAGTTGCCAGGGGCAAAGATGGGAAGAAAGAAAAAAGCTGCTCAATGAATATGAAATTGTAGTTTGAAATGACAGTGTGGGGTATTAGGAGGAGATCTTGGCTGCACAGCATTGCTAAAGCATAATGTCTCAGTAAATTTATTGTCTCCAAAATATTAATTTTATTTTAAAATTATATTATTTATTGACATTCCAAAAGTGGCCCCCTTCCTCATCTCCCCTCTCTGAGCTCTTCACTCCATACCTACTTTCCTCCTGCCTCAGATATGGTGCTCACCCAGCTGTCCACCTACTGTCACCAGCATCCCTCTTTCCAGGGCCATCAGGTTTCCACAGGATTAAGCACATCCTTCCCCACTGTGGCCAGACAAGGCAGTCCTCTGCTACATATGTCATGGGGACCTGGAGTAGCCCATGTATATACTTGGTTGTTTTCTTATACTCTGGGAGCTCTGAGGATTCTAGGTTATTTGATACTGTTGTTCTTCCTATGGGGTTGCCATTTCCCTCAGCTCCTTCAGTTCTTCCCTAACTCTTCCATATTTGTTTCTAGCCTCAGTCCAGTCGTTGGCTGTAAGTATCTGCATTTGTCTCAGTCAGTAGCTGGTAGAGATTCTCAAAGGACAGCCATTCCAGGCTCCTGTCTGCAAGCACAATATGGCATCAGTAATAGTTTCTGGGTCTGGTGTGTGGCTATGGGATGGATTCCAAATGGTGCTGGTCTAACTGGTGATTTGCATGTAGAAGAATGCAAATTGATCCATATTTTTTTCCTTGTAAAAGCTCAAATCCAAGTGGATCAAGGACTTCCACATAAAACCAATACACTAAATCTAATAGAAGAGAAAGTGGGAAATAACTTTGAACATGGAAATTTCATTAATTTCATATTAAACAAAGATTACTCTAAAATATGTGATATTGAACCTGTGAAATGGCTCAATGGAGAAAAACACTAATGCCAAATTTGATGACTAGCATACAATTATCAGAACCCATTGGTGCAATGAGAGAAAAACCTAAAAGTTGTCCTCTGACCTAGAAACACCCAATAAGCATCCCCTACATATAACATTTAATAAATGGAATTTTTAAAAAATTCACATTTTAAGTAATGTGTATTTATCCAGTAAAGTATCAATCTTTTACTGACTATGCTACTCAGTTAAAGTCATGAGATTTAAAAAAATTTAATGGGCAATCATCTGAAGAAGAAGAACAAAACAAACTGATCCTTGTAGCTCACTAATCAGCTTTTATCTGTCACCATGTCTGTCCTTATCTGGGGCTTTTTGATATCCCAAGGAGCTTCACAAAGATGCCCAAAACAAATAAATTGACTCAGAGGCATCCATCATGTTAGGCTAATGGATGTCACTGTATTCATTACTGCTCTCTTAAACAGTGCAGTAAGACAGTAACAGATGTATCAACATTCAATTTACATTTTAAAAATATATTTCTCTTCACAATAGAGAATCGTAAAGCTGTCTTCCCTGCCCCGCTCCCCTGAGAAACTCCAGAGGAAGTTAATAGAGTACAACTGCTTTGGAGAGTGAAACATAGACTCATCTAAAGCTTTATCTTTCTGTACAAACTCATGATCATAAGGAAAACATGTTGGAACCTTATGTGGATTAAATAGGAAAGAGAATATAATGTGTTTTTAATTATGTTTGGTATATAACAAATACTTGTAAATGTGCCCAAGATAATGATTGTTATAGCATACTGGGTACAAAATATGTTGTGAATTAAAACAAACTATGTTGTGATTGTTAAATATCCGCCAGCTGGTCTCTAGGGTGACTAAACTTGATGACATTTTCTTATCTCCCATACTTAGAAGTTTTATTTTGGAAAGCTTGATATAATGCATTAATTCTCTGCCTTTTGAAAACCTGTACACATTTGTTTTTGCTCACGAATAACCTGGGAACCATCTCTGAACTGCAAACATTGAAGGAAATAGTATCTCTACCTATCATCAACTCTCTTAGAAGAATTCGTTAGCAAAATTAAATGACCTAATTAGAAAATCACTCACAAACATTGGAATAGCTGAATAACAGCAAGATTCAGTCAAACCATGGGTCTGTATCCTTCTACCTACATCCCTATCCTTTCATTGGCTTACAGCATCCCTAAAAACCCTCTTACTATTCGTTTCTTTTCTTAATCTGCCACACTAGTGCAATTGACTTCAACCGTCATCCAGTCTGATTTTGTCCAGGGCAATCTCTTTGGCTATTCACATGAAGCACTTTGAAATTGTCTTTGTAAGATTTCATTTCACATGATGATTAAGGAGGGAACATGAAATATACTAGACTTGGGACTATTTTTGTAAATACAGACCATGAGTATATTGCAGATTCAAATTCAATAAATAAGTAAGCAAGGAACAATCAAATGAATTTGCAAACATGTGGACACATTTTGTCTGAATGTAAGCCTCCTAAGGATTTCTGATGCCCCTTGTATGCTTCCGGAGAACAGCTTACCACACAGTTTTTGAAGAGTGTTCTCAAGAAAGTATCTAGGGAGCTTATAATATGTGGACTTAGATTTCCATGCTAAGTCATGAGCTACAGATACATGCTATCATTGCGTATTTGCAAAACTATATTCATTTGTGATTAATTTGTTGAAAGTCCAGAATTTTAGAGCATTTCATTTGTAAAAGAAATCAAATACCTATTGCATAAGAGAGGGGCAATTCTGAATTTGGTAAGTTAGTTTTCCTTAATTGTATATTTTTTTTTGAAAACACATTTTTATTCTATTTTCTACATATTGTTACTATATTTGATAATTTATGTTATAAAACATTGACATGGTTGATCTTCAGATGACCTGAATTTTTTTTTTTTTTGACCTGCTAATAAAGTTGAGTTTAATATCCAGGTAAAATCTAAATACTTGTTGTGGCAATGTTGTTTCAGTTTGTTGTTGAAAACTGCTTAATCCGTAAATATCTAGGATAAACGATGTCATGGACTGAAGTACAGTGTACTCTGATGTTCCCCAGCACAACAGCATTTATATCCAAAATCAACTATTTAATATCTAACATGAAAACTCTGAAGTGCTGATTATACACAAAATAATCACAATGTATTCCTTTGTAAGGAAATAGAAATTTGTGCACCCGGACGTCATTTTAGCTTTTGCTGGTCTTTCCCCGATTTGTGTATAACACTATTAATGTCATTTATGCTAAATACTTTTAAACTTAGGTTAAAATTTCACTCCTGCATTTACCAGCCTGCCAGCCATGAGGCACGTTAATTAACCTCCTTGGGCATTAATTGCTTCATTTTTGAAATGCTGAAAAAGATCACATATAAGGTTGAGGTGAGAATTCAATTGTGACACAATTTATATGAAGAATTTAGACAGTTTTTAACATGTAATAAGTTCTCAGATGGGTAATGATGAAGAAGACAGTGATGATGTCTGTGATGCTAGTAAAGTATCTGTGTGGTAGTGATGCTAATAAGTTACTAACTGGTTTTCTGAAAGAAAATGCATTGGTCCTTTTCGCCAAGATGGCTCCGAAAGCGAAGAAGGAAGCTCCTGCCCCTCTCAAAGCCGAAGCCAAAGTGAAGGCCTTGAAAGCTAAGAAGGCAGTGCTGAAGGGCCTCCACAGCTACAAAAAGATGAAGATCCGAAAGTCACCCACCTTCCGGTGGCCCAAGACACTGCGGCTCCAAAGTCAGCCAAAATATCCTCGGAAAAGTGCACCCAGGAGAAACAAGCTTGACCACTATGCTATCATCACATCCCCACTGACCACTGAGTCAGCCATGAAGAAAATAGAGGACAAAGACACGCTTGTGTTCATTGTGAATGTCAAGGCCAACAAGCACCAGATCAAATAGGCCGTGAAGAAACTCTATGACATTGATGTGGCCAAAGTCAATACCCTGATGAGGCCTGATGGAGAGAAGGAGGTATAAGTTCACTTGGCTCCTGATTATGATGCTCTAGATGTTGCCAACAAGATTAGGATCCTCTAAACTGAGTCCAGATGACTAATTCTAAATATATACCTTTTTTTTTCCACCATAAAAAAAGAAAAGAAAAGAAAATGCATTGGTGTGTTTTTTGGTAATGATGATAGACTATAATTTTGCATAATTTTCATTTGTGTTAGCTTTAACTTAATGTGTACTTCCTTAAGTATTTGTTACTAATTTTATGTTCTTTTGTAGCTGAAGGTCTTATAGCATTTATAATATTTAGAAACAGATTACATTCTGCCTTCTTTCCTAATTAACCATTAGACAAACAGGGAAAGTAGGTCATTATCCCAACCATACATATAAATGTGTGGATATATTAAAATGGCATATATTCAATAATAATTCATACTTCTAGAGAGATATTAATCTATGACATATGTGTACTCTTAATTATAAATAAATGATTATCTGTTCTAGGACTTTAAATGCATTTTATATAAATTTTCTTTTGATTGAGAAGTTAGCAGGCACAAAATAATAAAAATAAATGAGATGGTATTCTGATAGTTACAGGGAAATATTTCAATGCAGAGCGGTGACAAAGTCATGAGGAATTTCCTAGGCTTTACCTCTTCAACTTTATAAGCTTCTCTGATGGACTTTTAAGGCTTTCAGAGGCATACACCTGTATAATCATTAAACATAAGAAAAAAATGGATAATTTAAGATGATAGGAATTTTTCTAATATTTAAAATATATAGCTATTGACACTAAAAAGAGGCACTTTGTTATATAGATTATAAAATCAAGGCAGACTATTTTCTATTACTCATAAATACTATATATAGATATCTATAGTATATAGATACTATACTCTGAAAATGGTATCTTAATTTTCTTACACACTGTTCTATTGCCCTAAAGAGACACTAAGACCCAGATAACTTGTAAAAGAAAGCACTGAATTTGGGCTTTGCTTGCAGTTTCAGAAATTTAGTCTCTACCCATAATGTGTTATGCATGGTAGCCAGCAGACATGTTGATGGAGCTGTAGCTGTGAGCAATATCAGATGCACAGACAGAAAGAGAGCGAGGGAGTCAACGTGGAACTCTTGTGGCTCTTTGAAACCTCATAACCCACAGCCAGGGCTTTGCTTCCGCTAAGGCTACATCTACTCCAACAAGGCCACATCACCTAATCCTTCTGATCTTTCTTAAATAGTACTACTCCCTGGTTATTAAGCATTCAGATAATATAAACCCAAGGATGCCACTAATATTTAAATCACTATGTTGAAAATGTATCTATTTCTTTAATCTTTCAAGTTTTCTTCAGTAGCAAATGAAAACCCTTACATACATTTTGTCATGATGTATAATTTTCTCTAAAACAATAATCTACTCTAAATCACGTAAACAGCCTCATTTTTTAACAGTGCCTAATCAATTTTAGCATTTTTCTTTCCTTTTCTTTCAAACCACCTGCCCCTAACCACTGTCAGGTTTTACATAATTTCCTTTGCCAGCAGTGCTTTATGCCCTTGCTCTATGGAAGACAAAAGAAGACGAAAACTACAGTCCCATCAATCAAAAACAACACAGTCAGCACCAGGTCCAATAATGAAACCATGATTTCATAAATCATCTTCTACAGGTTAGGGTCATCTTTAAAGGGAAAAAAAATCTTATCAGGTGCAGCTGAATATTCTCATGGTCTTTCATACTTCAGTCTTTAATGAAAACAATATAACAGCTGTCAGAATATAAATGTGTAACCTTTCTTAGCTTCGAAAAAAAAGGCCCACATTGTGCCCTGACGATGCCCTTGAAATACAATGAAGTCAGGATAATTTTTCCCCTGCAAAGGTCTACCCATGCCTCTCTTTTAGAGTTTGGCAATGAAATAAGTTTTTTCCCCTTTACTCTCTTTTCAATATGTGTATTTAATTCAGTCTAGTGGAGATTAAATTTAAAACTCAGATTCAGAAGCCATTCCATGGCAGTAACTGGCACTAAATGAAACCAGAAGTTTGACATGGCATTTTTTGTTTTAGCTGAATCAACAGCTCTTCTGCTCTGTGACCCTGATCACCCCTCCATATATTAGGAAGTAAAACAAGTATCATGAAATCTCAGGGTGGACTCAGAACCAATGAGAAATTATCACTTTAAAAATATGGGTTTCACATTTGCAAAGCCGATTAAGTTACTCTGAGTCAGAAAAAATATTTATTAAAATATACACGATAGTATGTTTTCAACTTTCCCAAATTAGTTTTTGCTAAGACTTTGCTGTTTGGCATACCTAAGATCCTGATATAATCCAATAAAACATACTATTTCTTACTTTGAGTTAGCTACACACTTTGGCACATTGTCCTCATTTCAAACACCAAGGTTTAATGTGTATAATATAGAGTGGCTCTTGGTATCGGGATGAGACATGTGTGAGATCGTGATGAGGCATGGTAGTGTTTCTGAAAGATAAAGCAAGTGAACTGACCATGATGAATACAGAGTCTGCAGTAGATACAGAAAGCAAGAAACATGCAAAATGGGGTACTGTGTGTAGGCTGGAGATACCTTAGGCAACACTTGATTTAAAAGAGTAATCAAATGACTACACACAATTTTAAAATCCAGTGCCAAAAATGTCTCTCCTTTGGTTTGGCTTTTGTGGGAGACATAGGGTGGCTTCCAGGTGTTACTTAGTAAGCATGCTGGAGACTTTTATTCAGAAGAGGATGCTGTTTACAAGCATTTTGAATGGTTAACAATTCTCTGCCTGCTATATAATGGAAAAGCAATGAATGG
This sequence comes from Mastomys natalensis, assembly GCA_021653895.1. Classification (NCBI taxonomy): domain Eukaryota; kingdom Metazoa; phylum Chordata; class Mammalia; order Rodentia; family Muridae; genus Mastomys; species Mastomys natalensis. The sequence continues at coordinate 781,398 of JAJTUV010000611.1, forward strand.
CTACACAACATCTTTCACACTTTCAACTCTATGTGATTATCTGGTCCACTGGTCTACTGTAGTGTATTTCTGAAATGAATTGAAGATAAACCCATAATAGTCCATTTCATACAGGCACATTTGTCTCAGTTTAAATTCAGGGCCCAAATATCTACTTATTTCCATTCTGTTTGTGCCCGGTGTTTTCATCATCATAAAACCGTATTAGTTCCTTGATTACACCTGGAATTCTGCAAATGCTGTGTGAGCAATACCAATCTCACGCCAGGCTCCTCATTTGAAAATAATAGCACAGTGGCTAAATTCCAAAAGGAATTGTTGAGAGTTTTCCTCAAGGTCCTACATTCTGTCCAGTTTGAATGAATAAACTGAATTCTATATGTTACCAAGCAACTCATATAAACTTTATTCTGTATACACAGAAGCAAATATGATATTTGAATAGATGTAAAATTTTATTTGGGATTTGAGCAAATTTCCTCTAAACATTATATTTCAGTCTGTTAAAGATTATGTTTACTTGATGTCCATCAATAAATACCTAATTACATTCCTTGCCATTTAAAATTTCCTAATATTACCTTATTTTTAAGTAAATTCCCCAAATATATAAAAACAATTATATACTTTAGGTAAATTTAAATATCCAAACAGTATTCTATTTTCAGGATATGTGTAGCTATGTGATACATCATAGATAGGTAGGTAGGTAGGTAGATAGATAGATAGATAGATAGATAGATAGATAGATAGAGATATAATGTGAGTAATCTCTGGAACAGGAAGAAAAAGAGGAAACATTTACTTTGTAATGATTTAATATTTTCATATAAACTTAGGAACCAGAAGCAAATAGTGAATACAGTAGCTGATTCCTGAGTGGTAATACATAGGTGTTTAATTTTTAGAACAAACTCAGTCATTCATAATTAAACCAGTGGCAAGAAACATACAAGACAGTAAAACATAAAGAAGTAAATATTTCAGAAGAATATGCATCATGTAAAAATATTCTGTGTACATATACAAGAGACATAAACTAATTTCTTTCTGTTTTCATTATCCATAGCAAACTTAACATAGACTGGAAGGAGTGGAGAGAGAGGAGTGTGCAGTTAGGATATACTGAAAACAAATGAATGAAAATCAATAAATGAAAAGTACAAAACAAATGTAAGAAGAAATATTTAAGAAATATTTCTCTAGTGAAATTCAACTTAGCAAAGAAGTGAAGTTTCTCTACCAATATTGCCCCAGAGTTGAAGGTAAGGCTGAAATTAGATAAGAATATGTATTACATAGTTCATAGTAAGCTATTCATATAGGATAAAACTGAAGCATGTACAGTCTCCTCATTTTTAATCACTAAAACTGGTCCTACCATAAAAACCTGCATAGTTTACAGTGAATGAATTCAAAGGAAGATGCATTTATTACATTTTTATTCTTTATCTATTATTCACCATTTTTTGAAAGCTATACATTCTGACCTCTCACTCTATGCATGAGTAACTAAGCTTACAAGTTAAAGACAAGATCAAATTTACATTGTCATCATTTTTGTTTCATTTTTGGTCTCTTAAAAAACCTATCATATTAAAGTTATTATATACTTATATTTTATGTCCATGATTTGAGTTTTCACTTGATCTTCAGCAGTTTAAGAACTATCATGTACTAGATCCAGTACTACAATGTATAATCATTATATTTGCCTGATTTGCACTAGACACAGTAGCTATCACAGAAATGTAATATGGCTAGAAGGCTTAAAACATGAAATATACACCTTACTTGGAATAGAGTTGTGCAGTTATTAATATTGAATGTGATTGTATAAATCATAACTTAATGTTTTTTTCTATCAGCCTTTACTTAGAAATGATCATTTTGCAATTAAAATGTAAGTGTTGCTAAATATTTCTTTTTATAATTATATTTTGAGATCAGCACTAAAATATTTCTCACTGCTCAAGGGGCATATCAATTGCTTAATACTCAGATTTGAGATCTCTTCAAATCAGGAATTTTTATTGTGGTATTAAGGATGTCCTCTCAACTTAACCCTTAAACTAGTGAGGTCACTTAAGTTCCACGAATCTTAGTTCCATTCCTGTGTGGCAAAAGACAGCTAGAAGATCTTTGATGTTTATTAAGGTTTTGGTTTATTAATGTAGCAGACATCTTCAAACATCTCTATGATAAAAATAAAACAATAAAACTTGCTAACAAACAAGCTTCTTAGCCTCTGTGAATTTCTTCTATAAGCCAGCATTGAAGAGACTGTGTGCTTCTGAGCAAGCCCTGTTCTTCTTTATTACAGAATGAAACTTACTAAAGCAATTACTTTCACTTTTAACTTGTCCCCACAAGATAAACAAAGATTGTTTTCAAATCATTTTTGATAGTTAATCTTATTTTTTTTATATTATGCACACTATACTTTCAATAAACATTTTCTTCTTTTGGAGAATTTTACAACTCTTAGGAATTTTTTTTTAAAAAAATATAAACATTTTTTGAAGTATGCTATGCAGGACAATGATTCATTAATGCAAAAATGATAATTGCATATCACTTTATACATCATCCTCAAAAATAATAAACAGTATATTCCATGAAACACCATGTTTTAAAATCATCAAAGAAGATCCAACAAAGTGACTTTTCAATTATCAATAGTAAATGTAAAAATAGCTATATTTTTCACCGTAGAAGATTATGCAAATATTGTCTAAATTTAAAGTGAATTTACGTAGTACTAAAAAGCCATTTTCCATTATTTTCTGAACTTGTTATAAGGCCCAGGCTTTCTTCAAAATTGTGATTCCCCAAATGTAACAGTGCTGAGATAACTAGTATGACACACTTCAAAGTAGCAAAGCAAGTTTTATGTGTATTGGTTAATAAATATTAAATGACTACAATATAAAGTATTCAAGTGTCCTGTCAGGATAAGACCCTTGACTAGCAGTCACATTTTCACCTCAATATTTCCTTTGGTAAGAAAATCCTATGGTTTTTATGACACATGCACAGAGGGAAAAGATGGATTCTTTTGTTTTACATGTGTGAGTAGTTATGATAAATTCACTGATGCATCATACACCCAATTCTTTGAACTTTTCAAGTACTGTTGATAAAACAGACAAAATTAATATAATCCAATTGGAGGTCAAATATTTTTATAAGATATTTATAACTTTTAAGACAAAAGGGACCATGCCACTAACCTATTTATTAAAAACAGGACACACTGCTTTATGTAATACAGTAATCTTAAGAACGGTACAATGACAATTAAGGAAACACACTTGCTGGTTAAAACGGAATTAATAGTGGAATTCTGATCTATGACCAGGATAATAAGGTCAGGAAAAATGGTCAGTTCAGGGGTCTATTTTTTGTTTGAGGTTGGATCCAGGCACTGAGAAATCATCGTGTACTTTTTAATGCTGTTGGTTATAAAAATTATTTGAACATATTTCTTTCAGTATGTTAGCATGAAAAATAACAGAAAAGGCAGTACATTTTCTTAACCATGTGCAAGGATTAAACCAGTTAATAAACGTATATATAGTAAAATAACAAGTCCTAACAATGCCTACACTGCAGTATCTAGGATTACAATCAATCAATACTTTGGCTCATATTTATAAAGGTTTATTCATCATTAATTGCTGTTTTAAATTGCCTGTGGAAATGGAAAAAAGTTTTGTGTAAATCAAGCTGACCATCTAGAAAGAAGGATTCAGAAGATGACTTTAATAATTGCAGCTCACAACCTAATTAGAAGCATGTCCTTGGGTAAGCTACTTAGAGTTCTGATTGCCAATTTCCATAACTGAAACATGAGTGATTCAATCCAGAGAATCCTTCAGGTCTTTTAGACTCTATGATTTTATAGGTTTGAGTTATCCTAATATGGGAATATCACATATTCTGACCTTTGTAAGTTACCAGAAGAGCCCAAACACAAGTCAGTTCACTTCCATGTAAGAAATTATAACTAAAGAGCCTTGTGATCCACATTTCTATAACATAATGATAAACTCTCTTGAAGTATTGTTTTCTGATTGTGCATAGGAGACAGTTTTGGGTCATTGAGAATTTCGATGCTTAGCCATAACTGGCTCAACCAACTCTGAGCTCTTCTGTTTAATTGGCCTGATGATTGGCGGTCCTGTCAAAACAATTGACACTTTTAAATTCCACCAACATGGAATTATATTAAATAAAACATTCTTTTAAAAAATTGTATTTATTTACATTTTACTTGTATGAGTGTTTTGCCTGCATGTATATCTGTGTACCAGTATTGTGCTGGTAAACCACCCAGGCTACAAGCATCTATTAGATATTCAGGAACTGGAGTTATAGATGGTTGTGAGCAACCATGTGTATACTGAGAATTGAATGTGCGTTCTTTGAAAGAGTAGCCAGTGCTCTTAAACACTGAGACACTTCCCCAATCCCAAATGAAATAGTTTATACTGATATGTATTTTCTATTACATAAATAATCTTTGATGCCAAAGTGGCCATAAAACAGGTTAAAGGACATTGATTAATTAATTAATTAATTGAGGACAGCTGTGTGCATAGTTGGATGGCTGAGCACACTAAATGATCTTCAAGTATCTTATTGTTTGTTACTGCTGCACCAGAGACACTATTATTTAGTTTGCTTATCTTTTTCTTTTGAGCTTTCACATCAAAATTACCAATATAGTAAAAAGATGTCATTGACAATAGACTTCTGCAATTTTGCTTTCAATTCACTCTGACCCTCATTTGGATCTTATACGACCTTAGATCCTTTTTCATATAAATAGACTTAAGCAGTGACCTGAACTTGAAAACAAAAATGTTCATCTTTTTCTTTCATAGCAACATTTGGGAACAATTAATGTTTAGGAATTTCAGGCACTGTGTATCACTGCATTTTTTCCACAGTGGTTTTCCCATAAACTTGTAGGTTCAGATCCACTTAAAACCTGTAATGCAAAGTGGGCTTCTTCTAAGTAGATATGTGTATTGTCGTGCTATCTAACTGATCTTTGGCTACATGTTTATTTAGCTGATCATTCCCAGTAGAAGAATCTTCAACTCTTGTTGAACATGCAGGATGTATTCATATCTCTGAACATTATTTACTGTCCAGGGTTAATAAAAACTATCACAATAGCACTGTGAACCATAAAAAGAACATTTTCTTCACAGTAATCGAACTATGATGACTTGGACTTAGGTGCCCTATGTCTTAATTCATAACCAATTCTAACAGGGCATGTTTCCATGACACCAGGAAACCCTGTCTTCCAGGGTAGAAGAGAATGAAATGCTTCATGATTGATGACAGTATCTAAACACTGGCGCATGCTGGCGAGCTCTTTCAAGGGAGGCGTGTTTGACTGCATTCTGCCCAACACAACAGTTCATTAAGCAATATTTCCCCATTAATGTTTAGTATTAAACAGTGAATGAAAGACTAAATATCATACGGAAAAACAAATTGAAAACAGCACAGTAGGGTTTAGGATAAGCAGCCAACAGCCTCCCCTTCATTTGGAAAACAGCTTGGATACCTATTCCAAAGATTAATGAGCAATCAGTTTTTAAATTAAACCAAGACCTTCATTTAAATCTTTTTTCTTCTCTTTTGAAAACACCGCTTTGAGTTACACTAACTGAGATAAAATACAGTATTAGCCTTTCCATGTGTTGTGTAATGCGGTTAGAGACATGAAAGATTGATTCTGAAACATTTCCTTCACATTTTTTTATCATTTTTTTTCTCATGCAATTTGAAAGGAAATGGGCCATGATGAGGTCAGCAGTCTCTGCCACACGATGCAGAATTGTGCTCTCTGTCAGTCACTCAAAAAACAGTCACCTCTTTGAAGATGGAATAAGGAAACTGCTTTTATGAACATCACACATTCTATCAGAGGTTGCAAAAGCAGAATTTCAATTTTATAAAAACTGTCAGAAGAAAGCAAGCACCTTCCTGTGAGGGCATTGATACAGTTACAGGAAGTGAAAATGTGGTCGAGACCATTGTTGTGCTGAGTCTACAGGATACTGACAACAAAACTGATCTGTACCTCATTGGGAAACATTTTATATCCAGTCAGGCTTAGTTTTACACTCCACATGATCAAACCCTTACTATGTGAAATCGTTGCTAGAGGAAGTCGGTTGTTGGGACCTATCTTTAGAAAAATAAAAGAGGAGGTACCAACTGTTCTAAACATGAAGTTGTATACAGCAAGGCAATGCAAATGTTACTTAGCAACATCTACTCATCTTACTGTGGATTTTTAGATGACAGAAAGCAGATACATTTAAACGTCTAGCTGTGCAATTCAAAAACAACTGATAAAGGAAACTATATTTATCAAATCAAGCAAAATATTGAGGTATCTTTACTGAGCATTTTTAACATATGATATTTCTTCAAAGGCCTGAAATAGAGGTACATTTTCACACCTTATTTTGGGCAAGTATAACCAATTTTTCTTTTAGTATTAATTCCATATGTTCCATTAAACTTTAAGAAGAAAATATAACATCATGTACTTTTATTTATTATGTTAAATGTTTTCTATATATTAGTCACAATGTAACAATTCATAAGTACATTTTAAATCAATTTGTATCAGGAATTTCCTGAAGCTAAATGGAAGCCTATGCTAAATAACAAGCAAGTCAAATATATATATATATATTATATATATATATAATATATATATATATATATCTGAGGTATATATAGTAATATACCTCAGATCTGTATATTACTGTGTAGTCTATGTCACTTAGACTTCATGGTTATATAAACATGGTGAATGTTAGGAGCAAGAAATTTGATGCTTTGACTGAAAATCCAAATTAAATGTTGCATAATATCCATTATTAAGGAGATACAGTGACTATAAAATTGATCATGGTGAAAAGCTGTTTCCATTGTTTAAGAAAAAATAAATCCTGCATACCCTAGAAATACTTCCAATAGATTAAGTGAACTCCCAATAAGAATTCCACACCACAACCATGGGCAAATTTTCTAGACCAGTAAAGTAAACTCACTTGGCTGGGAGGTCCTTGCATGTATAATGTGTTTCAGACCTGGAGATGAAGTCTTTGAGCTATGTAATTCTAAAGAGATATTTCTTTCTAAAAGATGCACACCAGAGACACACAGAAGGAAAAGAAAAAGGAATTGTGATCATCAAAGCAGAAGTTAGGACAGCTGCAATTCAGAGAGCATGTGCTGCCCCCAGACACATCACCAATAAAACAGAAATTCACTAATTACCCTGGAGGGACTGAAACACTACAATCAAGTTGTTGACAATTTCTTGTTCCTAGGAATAGAGAGCCATAGAGATACAAACTAGTAATCCTGGCAATTTAGAAGATGAAGAAGGACAACAAGTGCAAAATTAGCCTTGAGAAGTAATTTGTTGTTTTTGTGTTGTTGTTGTTGTTGTTGTTTATTGTTAATTTATATCATTCCAAACTTCATGGTTATTCCTATTTTGTTACTGATAAACAGTAGTCATACCGCCTGGCCTTGGCATCAGAGTCTCGAGAAAGAGAAGGCACAGTGATCATAGAATCTGACTTCAAATTGTCATTCAATCAAATGAGGTAAGGTGGACTCTAAGCAAATTGTTGAAAAGTATCCTCATACTTTTACATCATTCTTTCACTTGCCTTTTTCATACTATCATCTTTCTGTGAAAATGTTCCACCATTATTCCTCCTCTCCATCCTCATCATTGGCATTGTGAGAATTTACAATCATATGGCACTTAGATTCCGCTACCATGCTGTATAACACATACTCATTTCATCTTCAGAGTAATCCTGAAAAATAGGCATTATTGTTCCGGCTTTGATACAGGTGAGCAACTGAGAAACTTGCCCAAAGAGAAGAAGATCATAAGAGAAAAATGAACAGAGGATAGAGTTTCAGAAAACTACAGTGACTCATTTGTGAAGCAGTATCTGACATTCTTCAAGGAGCATGGTTATTTCTCTGAACTCAGATGCAGATGATTTTACTGTATACACAAAAGATATATGATGAGCCAAGTGATGCAGCAGAACAATTCGCACACTGTCTGTTCTACAGGGATGAAGGACCAAATGAAGGGAGAAAAAGAGTCAGTAACTGTGCTCCGTACATAATACTTCTTTCCTTATTGTTTAGAAAATATTTGATATAGTACAGAATCCATAGAATCTGTCTTTGAACCCCAATTATTTTGCAGAAACATAGTAACTAAGCCTCCACATAGACACTATTTTTAAATTATGTATCTATTTATTCATATGTGGATGCTCTTGACTGTGTTTATGTACACCATGTACATACAGGAGATGGCTGTTGTCATAAGAGGGGATAGGGAATCCTGGAACTGAAAATTCAGGCATTTGGAAGCAACATTATGGGTACTGAGAAACCGATTTTCAAATGCACATGTAGTCAGCACTGACCTAGCTCTTGGAACCCAATTGATTCCAGTTTTTTTTTTTTTTGTAAGATAAAGCATTTGAAAAAATATTTAAGCTTAAAATAATATACCCAACAGAATGTTCTTACAGTTTTAAAATTGAATACACATCCTAATATAAGTTGTGTCACAGCTAATATCACCTCCATTGCTGCTCAGAGTCCTGCGATCAGGATCAGCAGGGCTAAATACATAGTCATACTAAAGAATGATTAATATGTTTTATTATTCAGATGTTAAGTAAAAGTGGAAAGAAACAAGGAGTTAATGGTGAAAGTGTGCTTTAAAGATTTCATAATTTTTTGTTACTAAGAAGAATTCATAAACTACATTTTCATGGACTTTATAAGCACTATTATTAATTTAAAATAAAATCTTAAATCAATAGAAATATTTGAAAATATTCCATATGTAATAAATACTTGATGATTAGAAATCATATAAAATAGTTACTAAATTTATTTGAATGGAATTCCTTTGGTATCAGAAATTTCAAACTTCTTCTTCATTATACTTCATTATTGTAACATCTGCATTTATTCTGCCACAGGAGGATCACAATTCCTTTTGACAATAGTGCTTCAGAATACTTATACTTAATTCTAGAACAGTAATTAGCATCATTATATTCCATAAATTTGAGAGACAAAAGCCAAAAGATACAAATAAGATTGTCTCTCTTACCAAATCTGTACAACCGAGGAAAAGCAAAGAACTACAGAATGGGAGATATTCTCACTCTAAATACGATATGAGGTTTCCCTCCACTTAACCTTTATTATGGAAGCTATTTTCTTTCCTTTTTCTTTTTTTTATTGGATATTTTATTTACATTTCAGATGTGATTCCTTTCCCCATTTTTCCTCAAACTAGAACCTTCCTATTCTATTCCCCTCCTCCTGCTTCTATGAGGATGTGCCCCCACCCACCCTCCCACTCCTACCTCCCTACCCTCGAATTCCCCCACACTCAAGTATCCAGCCTTTACTGAACCAAGGACCTCCTCTCCCAGCTATGCCTGACAATGATATTTTGTAATTATTCTTCTGTAAAAATTAGCATTCAGAATACATAAAGAATTCAAAAATTTCATATGAAACATGTAACTTAAGATGGGTAAGTCATATGGGTAGATATCTACTATATAAACTGAAGTATAAATGGAATACAAGTATGTGCAATTGCTTGATATCATTGTCATCCAGAAAAGTTAAAGCCAAACTTCAATGAGTTGTTGTCTCATTCAAGTGAGTATGATCAACATCAAGACAGTTTAAATAAATAAGTTCCTAAGGATGTGGAATCAAAGGAATTTGCACAGTGTGGTTTAAAATAGTACAGATTTATGCAGTCTAGTGTGGGGTGTCCCTTTAAATTACAAGTCCATTTTATGGGATATCTCCAGAGTGAATACATTCAGAACAAGAAAGAGATTACAAAGTTCTTCTAAGTATTACTGCATTATTCATAGCAGTGAAGACTTAAAATCAACCAATATGTTTGTCAAGGGCATGAATGGATAAATAAATTATAGTGATTGTGTCTGTGTGTGTGTGCGCGCGCTGTGCACACATGTGCCATACAAACAGTTGAACATTCCTGACCCATTAGAAAAATGACATCCATTCTTTTGAAGTAACATGAACCTAGAGGATACTTATTTCTTGATTTCCTACCTGAATGCTTAAAGCAACTAGAGCTAATGTAAAATAGTGATTACTTATGTCTGGAAATTATTATGAAGTATGTGTTGATAAAGGGATTGGTCAGGTGTCCTGTGTTTTATAAAAATATTCACACTAAACTAAATTAATATGTAATGCCATTTGGGACACTAAAATCAGACATAATTTTAAATTTTATTTGGAAGAAGAACAAGCAAATGTGACAAATTCCAAGTCTTATTGCACTATTCAGTGAACAGAAAATATTCATAGTGATATTATAATTTAGACCTGTAAGATGTCATAGAGAAATACGAAATTGCAGAACTATTAATAAAAAACATGAAGAGAGGAAAAAGAAAAGTAAAGTGAGGATCACAGCACAGCTAGTGCTAACTCAGGCCTCCTGGGAAAGTGCAAACGCCTAAAGCGGCTACACTGAGTTTCTGGTAAATCCAACAAAACCTAGTTTTGTTTCAAAGTCATACATTGTAGGTAAGTAAAATCTAGAGACTAAATCTTTAAAAATAAGTATATTAATTCACTTTTCGTTGTTACTGTAATTTTTTTGATTTCAATGTTGTAAGTGTGTGTGTGTGTGTGTGTTGTATGTGTGTGTGTGTTTACACTGCACATGTTAAAACATTCTCAGAATCTACTAGATTTTTATAGTAGTGCAGGGCAGATCCTTTTTTAGCCTGCTCACTCATTTCTGTTTCACCAGATTCTCTTAAGACATCCAAAGGTTCTCATTTTTGTGGTTCACACCATTACAATTTGGCTTCTGTTTACAACACAATCCTTCAAATCTTAGGCAAATTATCTTTGTTCTCCCAAGATACTTCAAAACCAGCAGGTCAATAATAGAGATTGCTGTGTCTACTTTGTGGTCTAATCTAAAGTTGTGTTATTCTTGACTTAGTCCTCATCTGCAAACCACAACTTTAGATGCCAACTCTGAAGCAGCACCTAAATCTTTGGGATCATATGCATCCCCACTGTAGCATTTTTCTACTTATGGCACTTTCTTTACTGGTTAATTGGGCATTGTTCTGACATCTCCTCTGGAAAGTTGGCCTGACATTACTCCTTACTGTTTGGCAGGGCTAAAGCACCCGTTTGGACATGACTGTTGTTTAGTAAAAACAAATAGTGTTATGATCTATGAAGTCAGTCAGTTCTCCATTTCTATCAAAAAGAAGGAAGTGACTTCAGTAACTGGAATCATTGTACTGTTAGCTCTTTAAGAAAGGATAATGTTATTTCACTATGAAATATGCAAGCACAGACGAAGAACACCTGAGATTTGAGTTTAAAATGCTGTGTAAAGCAAAAATCTGAACAGCTCAAGGTTCAGAGACATTTTAAATTGAAATGCTTAAAATCAATACATATTTGAGTTATATGTATTAGTTTCCTTGTAAAAGGCAAGTCTCTGTCTCTCTGACTTTGTCTCTCTGTCTCTGTATCTCTCTCTTGAAAATACTTTTTAATTCATTGTAATATATTCCTTAATGCAATGGATAAATAAAGATAAATCTCATCCAAAGTGACCCCAGGTGACATTTTTGATATCTGTCTTGCTCTTCTGTAATTACAGGCACGTGAAGCAAAATGATACATACAACTTAGTATCAAATTTATGTTCTCAACAAGGGGATCTCTATGTGTTCTAAACTTAAAAAAATATTCATTTGAATAAGAATACTTTTATTGTGAATGATGTTTAAGAGATAAATCATTGATCTGATTTAAGAGATCAATCTGTCACAAGCAGAGAGCCATGGGATGTCCACAATGCTTCAGTGGATTCGAACAGCTGCCACTGTGATAGCTGGAGCATGTACCTGAGAGCAGGAAGGCATAAATGACTTGAAGATGGAGGAGGACTGACCTCAGTATATATGATCTCCTAGACATGGGCTGGGCTGGGAAACTAAAGGTGACTAGTGATAAAGGTAATGCGTTTTCAGAAAGCCATCAGTTTACATGACATTTCTTGAAGAACAGTTAAGTATCTCAAATATATGCCTGCACTGCCGTTTACTTCCCTATTTTACAAGCACACACAGTTTACTTATGTAACTGTCGTGGAACTTATGTGATACTTATGTAACTATCGTGGAAAATATATACAGACAGTATTTTATTTAAAATATTTAAACAAAAAGAAAGGAAGAAAAATAATCTCAACTTACAAATATTTAATTCTGTATCAATTTTCTTTAAATTAAAAAAAAAATGGTACTTTCCTTTATCTTTGAATCAACATTTTATGTATGTGATATAAATTGTGCATTGTCACCTGAACCATAAGCAACTGTTTTCTTCCTCCCTGCATTCATTATTTCAATCACTTTTATTTTGTATGCACCAAGTGATGATAATAGAAAATATTTGAGTATATTTCTAGTGCCTGGTGTAGAAATCTTTAATCTCATTTGCCTTTGAATATTAAAACTGAACAGCAGATTGCCTGGTGAAACTCATAATGTCAATAGTTTATAAGGATTACTTCTTCCTATTCTATTTTTAAGGATATTTAAAAACTGTGTTCCAAGCATGTAAACATCTCAGAGCCAATTGCATAATTCAAACAGGAACTAGCATAACAAATATGAAAAGAAATTGTAACAGAAAGCTGAAGCAGGAGGAAAAAAGTTGACCAGAAGCAAATAATTAAAGAATTTAAACTGCCAAAGCACAAAATTTATTAATACATATTATAACATTTTGAATGTTTTCATCACAATAAAAAGAAATGTCTTTGAAATGAACCAATAACTTAAATATCCAGAGTTAATAAACATATAACATAAATAGTAAAACATTCCATTTTCTTCCACAATGATGTGCACCCATTATGTATTTTAAAAAAGATCTGTCTTTAATGCAAAACATCAGGTTATTTATTAAAGAAAAGGTATTAGGTACTAAAGCTTTATTCTTGTGTTTACATGTATGTTTTTGAATATATATGAAACATACATTTAGAGTGCTTAATTTTTTGAGTTATTAAATATATGATGATTCCTAAAAAGTCATAAAATGCTACTACATGAAAAATAGTCAGGTAAATAACAATAACTATCTTGTTATAAGATGTGGCAATAGTGGAAGAGGAGCACCTTTTATTGTCACATCTGTTTTCAACATCTCTCAGACCTGCATTAGAAACACAGAAACAAAATGGCCGATGAAGTGAAAGTGTGGTCCCTTTGTTGCTAGCTAGCTAATCTCTGAAAGACCCACTTGTACATTGTGCAATTGGGCAATGAAAACTCTCAGCAGGCCCCTTCACAGGGGAGTCTTCCATTACTGACTTGGCATTCTTTCTCAGCAACTAAGGTCACTCAATTATCCTCTCCTCAGCTGCCAGTCTAGCAACTGGACTACTCTTTGCGGAAGCTCCCTGTGATAGTGGAATTGGACAAACCGAGACAAAGTGCTGGTGTCTTGCTAACGAGTTTTCCCAGACATCTGAAGTGTAATTTTCAGGTACACAATCAACTACTAGAGTGCACATAAAATGTGAGTTACTTGGTCAAAAAGAAACACTTGTTTTCCATTCCATGCTAGAGATACTCTCCAATTGGTGTACAAAATACCAGTTACTTTACATCCCAGCTACCTACCCATGAACAACAACACAAAAAATCCACTTAGAAAAGTACTACTTTAGCAATACAATTGCTCACAAGATTCTCGTAAAGGGTGAAGTAGGGATATTATGACGAAGGCCTAGTTTTCCACTTTAAAGAGAATTATGCTGCTAATATTCAGTTTATAGGAGTAACAAGAACCCTACTGGCAATTTAAAATTTCTTTTTCTTTAACTTTTCACTCTACTTTAGCTAAGTTTGTAAGGCAACTTTAAGAAGAAGAAGAAGGAAAAAAAAAAACCGTGACCTCTAATTACTCAGTTATTTTTCAAAGTGGCGTCAACTTCATTTAGAAAGCCTCTGTTCTAGTTTGAGTGGCACCCGTCCCGCTCTTCTCCAGTAGTCTTGAGGGCATTGATTGCTTCCACGGTTAAACAGAAGATTGCCTTTAATCTCCTCTAACTGCTGTTGACCTATCTCTGCCATTTCTTCCTAAGCATATAATAAATCAAGTGCATTTTACATGAAAAATGAAGTAATTACTTGGTGAATCTGATGGCTAATTGCACACAAAGCCCTCTGGGAAATATAGGACAAATCAGTGTCAAATTTCAAAAGAGGGGAGAAGGTTGAAGTTAATAATACTCAGACTGTGGCAGGTTGCAAAGGACTTGAATTCCCTGTTTCTTCAGACTCAAACTGATTCCCTACTGCAGGGAATTGAAAAATTTTAGTCATATACTCTACCTTTCCATTGATAATACAGTTGACAGGCAAGAAAATAGAATCCACTGAACTAAAGCTAACCATTTGGGAGGAAAACCTGAGACTGCTTCTTCTTCTTTCTTTTAATCACAATGTGAATGAAGGTTGTGTCTCTGTATCATTAAACTCACATTTGCCTCTAAAACTCTTAATGGCATTGTTTCTTTATTAGTAAGCTTGCTTTGTGTAGAGTGCTAAGTAAGGTCATACTGGAACTGAATAGCATGCTTCATCTATCTCCTTATTTGAGGATGTTAATTTAAAGATGTTAATTATTGTTGTATTTGTAAAACTACCAGATAGATCAAAGAAGTTCAGCATTTTCTTCCTTCACCTTATAGAGAATGTAGAATGTAACTGTGACAAAATAGAAATAAATAAATAAATAAATAAATAAATAACTAATAGTATAACTAGATAGATGAAGATAGATGAGATAGATAGATAGATGAGATAGATAGATAGATAGATAGAGATAAACTTAGTTATAGTTCAAAGGTGTTAAGGCTT
The DNA here is from genome assembly GCA_021653895.1 of Mastomys natalensis. Lineage (NCBI taxonomy): Eukaryota > Metazoa > Chordata > Mammalia > Rodentia > Muridae > Mastomys > Mastomys natalensis. The sequence goes on from JAJTUV010000611.1 coordinate 796,463, forward strand.
AAGGTTTCACACAAAGATCAATACCATATGAAGATAAGAGAGGATTGAATACCAGAAGAAAGTTTTAATACTGCTCCCTGAAGAGAAGATAGGTTTAATATCCTTTCATAGTTTTAAAAACTTCATTTCCTGGATTTCAGTGATCTAGCATGTTCATGATAAATACCTGTTATGAATGGCTAGTTTTTACATAATACATGAGGAATATACATACATTCCTCCTCCTTCATGTTAATTAAATTATAATAAGATAGTATGAGCCTGTCTCTCTAGACTTTATCATTCAACAGCTTTCCAATATTCATAACTTCTATCTCTTTTCCCCAGCAAGTCAGCTCACAGAAATAGGATGTTTTAAGCAGAAAGTAGCATGCAATGCATGCATTAAAAACACAGGCCATTCCTTTGTGGGGAACACTGCTGTCTAAAATATGTTGCTCAGCTTTTCTTAAAGTATGTACATATTTTTATGTGAAACTCACTGATTTTTATACTGACTTTCATGGTACTTTCTCACTCCAGAGCATGGTGTTCCAGATTAGAGAGAGACTGACTTGGTCTTGAGGATTTGCTTTAAGTTCCTCTGCTGATATTGTCCTATAGTTGAGTTCTTTAAATAAGATGATTTTAAAAATACACCTACAGATTAGAAGTTGTTTAAAAATGTGGCTTAAAATAAAAGAAAATAAGTAGATCTTGTTTTGTTTTGTTTTGCTGTCTTTGATCCCTTTTTGTCCCTTGCTCTTTTGAACAGTGGTTCTGTCTGACCCAGGCTTTGACAACACAGTTGGTTTAAAAAGAAAAGACAAATGGGAACCTTCAGATAATAAGTAGCTCTCCTTTTTAATTTCTTGTCAGACCAAGCAAATACATCACTTGTATTGCTACCAAGTACAAGAAAACAAAAGCTTTTATCCCTTTTAATCTCAGTGGATTGCCACGGTATGCTCATTAACAGTTATATATGGAAAGCTCATTGGAATCATTGTTCACAATCTGGCAATGGGGAAAATTATTACCCACAACAAGGCATAAAAATAAGATATGAGGCCATAACATTTGGAAAAATCAGAAAGCTATCTTCTCAAAGTGAGTCACATGAGGTTCATTCCTAGAGATTCTTACTATTAAAAATATAAACTAAGGAATTAGAAATAGCATATACACATTAGTTCATCTTCCAAAAAAAAAAAAAAACAAAGAAATCAAGATCAACTAAGTACACAAACAAACCAAACACTTTGAATTCATTTCAAGTTGTGTTGGTGTTCTAATGTCTAAGTACATGAGGTCAGAAGTATCCAAACCTAACTATAGCTTTTAAATAAAATATGTTTTATGCATTTAATTGTTGTTACTTTTCTTTAGTCATGATCTTTCTGTGGGTGCTTGTACCAGCTTAAGTGTCCAGTGGTCACCTTGTTGTTTGAGAAAGTGAGTTCTGGGCATTGAACTTAGGTCAAAAGCTTGCAACATGCATTATCTGATGGCCCATCTTACATAATCCCAATATACTCATTATAGCTGTATATACTGGCGGGGAGCCAAGCCCAGGAAACTACCTGCTGTTCTAAGAGAGCCTCAGGGAATTGCCTGCTGTTCTGGGAGGCCTAGTCAGTACAAGGTTACAAAAGGACTTTCTCTGTCTCAGGTCTCAGGAACTTAAAGAACGTCTGGCATTTCCTTGGGAGCAGGTTACGACAGTAAGATGGTCTAGGGCAATAACCGCCTCTTTTGGGAGAACCTGATCTTCAGCTAAGGAAGAATTTCCTGTTCATAAAGAACCGTTGCCCTGGGACATTCCGGGACAAACCGCAGAAAGCTCTGCCAGATCGAGAATTGATAGAACCTCCACCCTATCCCTTGTTCCCCTTCCCCCCTTACCTAAGAATATATAATTGTAAGTCGCCCCCACATAAATGAGACCTTGACAAGACTCCCTTTTTGCTTGGTCATCCGTTCCCTCTCTCGCCCATGTTCCTTTGCAGGTGAAGATCCCTCTCTACACCCACAAATAATCAGACCCGTGGTCGGGTCAATATACTCCTCACTGATTGTTCTGTCCTTCCTGTCCTGAGATGTATGATGTCTGTTGTATGGTGTCATGAAAATCCTTAAACCAAATCTATTTCCAGTAATTTCTCAGAATTCAATTAGGTAGCTGGAAAGATGGCTCAGTTGTTAGGAGTACTAGCTGTTATTATAATAGACTTATATTCCCAGTATCTACATGACTGCTTACAGCTAACTGTGACCAAGGTTTCAATATATCTGAAGCCATCTTCTGGCCTAACATATATGATTAAAATTTCTTGACCTTGATGTAAAATAGTAAATTTATAAAATACATTAAATATTTTGTTGAGCCTGGGAGGTGTGTTGGCATATTAGTGATACAAATGTTGTAGGATTAATAAGACAGTCTGAAATTTGTTTCAGGTTCATTTGGGGTAATAAAAGCCCTTGAAGAATCTGAGAGTAGTTAGGACATGGGTTTTGAGGAAAACAATATAATAGTGTTCTACTAAAGAAGTACAGCAATTCTGTGACTCCAAGTGATATTGTGCTATCTCCATAGATCTGCATCTTTCTCATTCACCATCAAATATAGTCTTCTTACATTACATGGGAAGTAATACAGAATCCCATAACAGAACAATGTGTACAAGAGTCATTGGATCACTTAGTCCTGAATGAAATGGAAGGGCTCAGAGAGGTAGGTAGAAGAGAAGGAGGTCCAGCAGTGCCGGGCTAAGTGGACACAGGCCCATCCCTTGCTTGCATTGATATCCACTCACAAAAAATATTTTCCTCAATGGAGTCTCACTGTGTATATTTACCATAGTTCATGCATAGAAAGAGTTAGCAAGCACAAAACAAATGCAGTGGAATTTATCCAGGATTCTTTTATTGTATCATTATATTTTCTTTGACTATTTTTGCTCTTTTACTTTAATATATTTGTTACTTTTTGTTAGTTTGTTTTCTCCTTTGAAGTAAAACATGAGATAAAGCCATGGAGTTGAGTGGCTAGGGAGGTGAGGAAGATCTGGGAAGAGATAGATGAGGAGAAATTCATGAGAAGAATTATGATATGGAAATTTTATAAAAAATATAATTGCATTTTTTCACATCATAATAGCCTTTCTTTGTTGTCTCTTTTCTTTTGAATACTACGTTCTATATTTAATAGAGTCTGTGTTATTTATCCCAGAGCAGTATATGCCTTAAGCTAAGTGAAGGACTGTGATTCATTCAAGGTTTCAGAAATTTTTTACACAGAGATTAGATGTAGCAGATATATGTAGAGGTAAACATTCCTACATAGTTAAAAGGTTAACTTCTGATCTCCTCAACACATCTTCATAGACCTCAGGGCACTATTAATGTGCTTGTATTCAGTAGAATTCTGGCAGCTCGCAGCTAATGGTATTTGGATTTTTGGACTAGAGAGAATCCTGGCACAGAAGCCTATAGCTAGAACCTTCATGTGAAGAGATTCATAAAGGGCACCAGCTGTTTCTGGATAATCTCGGGTATGGTCCATACTGTTAATCTGTTCTTTACAAAGTATTCCTATCTGTTTTTTTTTTTTTTTAATAATTAAATTGCTGTACCTCTTTCTATACATCATGATTTAACCTTTAAAATGCTAACTATGAGAATCATATTCAAAACAGAATACACAAAACTCTTCATAAACTCACCATATGGTAACAATCTGAGAAACATGTCTCTAAATAATAAATCTGGACACCTGGTTTGATTCATACAATCATACAGGTTATTAGACCATTCAAAGCTGACATCAAAAAAGACAGGACATGATGCTATATAAAACAATTTATCAGAGAAAATAATACCTTAACACACAATTTTGATTTTTATTTAGTTTATATTCCTATCAACATCATTTTAAAAATTACTTAAAATTCACCCAAAAATTCACAGAAAGTTACTTTTTATAAGAATAATTTGGGAATATTTGACACTTTTATATGCCAAGTACTATAGATATTATTACCTGCTAGGCCTTCTACTCTAAAATCTTGGCTTATTTTCATTTTAATTTATTGCAAAGAGAAAGTTATACATGGCCCCTAAAGTGTTCAATCAGTAAAGGTGCAGTAAATGAGTTACTAAGTAATATGATCCAAATGTGCTGGACTGTTCATGTATTAGTGATTGAATGGAATGTCATATCATAAAGTCACTATATATCTGATAATCGATATTTGTTTTGCAGTAAAACTAACAAACAGTATTTCAAATACATTATTCAGAGATGGAAAGTAAATTAAACAGCAAATTAATCAAATGTTTCATTTAAACCTTAATGATATTTCAGGTAGTGCTGGTATATCTTTAGTTGCATCAACTCAGCACTAGGTACTATTTATACATTGAATGAGATGTCTTATTTTAATTAAAGAACTTGAATATCATTGTGACCTTTTGAAATTCAACATATTTTAATATGATCACTAGAATTTATTGTTCAGATATTTTAGGTATAACATGCTCACAGATTATCTGTACTGACTTTCCATTTTCTCAGTTTCCCTCTGAACAGCCTGACCTAAGAGCAAAAATGGTAGAAACAGTCTCATATAAACAACTGATAATATTTTATATATGAAATTAATGTTAAATAATAGGGTTTCCTATCAAATTTAATTGTTTTCAAGTACAAAAATGAAAAGATTCCCTCATTATCCATTAAACAGATATTATAGCCAGCAATATGACCATAGACTAAATTCTACCAGACTCTCTTCTCTTATAGTCATCTAGATAAAATTTTCAGAGACTCTGATTGACACTAAGTCTCATTCAGCAATATCCGTTAGACATTTGATATCATCCCAAGAATCCGTGTCTGTGACTCTAGATTTGAAATAATTAGTTTTCCATCTAGACAGGATGCTGCATGTCAGATAATCGATTGTTTCAAAAAAAAAAACAAGTTATTCACTGTTAAGTACTTTTTAAAAATACCATTTAATTAAAACTAATAATACATTAGACAAGTCTCTTAAGTTTATTAATGATTTTTTCAAGTAAGAATCTTTTGATTCCATTCACCATCAAATATAATTTTATGAAACAGCATAGTTTAATCCGGAGGTTATCACTTTAGTAAGGGTTTCTTTGCTAGGGTCATGCACTAAAACGAGGAAGAATATAGTTGAAAGTTAAATATAGATCTGTTGACGGTCAGTCTGTGGTGTTTAATTTTGCACAATGTAGTTATACATATCTGAAGATATGTACAATAACCAGCATCTCATTTAAATATTTGGTGTAATGTCCCTTAATATAAAAATAAAATGTTGTTGTAACGTTAGATTTTTGGTTCTTGTTTTTTAGAACTAGCTGTGCAGAGCCTAAATTGAGTTTAAACTCATTAAGTAGTTTTGGTGGGTCTTGAACTCCTGATTCTATTTCTTCATCCTGAACATATCAGGACATACCAACACAGTGTTCTGAAACTTTTGTATTTTGTCGTTTTAGAACTATCTTATCAGTTCCTCTCTTAGATTATTATAAAATTTAGTCCCTGCATACTTATATAAAAAGTCATAAAATGGCCTTTCTTCCTATAGTTAGTTGCTGAGGCTTTTGCAAATAACAAGAGGGGTAAGTTTATTTTTGTTAATTTTTATATAATTCAAGGAAAATAAATAGCTTGGATGTGCAATAAAGAAAAACATTTAACTGGGTCTTGCTTGCAGTTTCTAAGGTTCAGTTCATTATCATCATGGAAGAAAGTGTGGCAACACATAGGCAGACATCAGGGGAGGAGCCCAGAGCTTTCCATCATGATCCTTCAGAAGGAGATTCCTTCTGCAGGCAGCTAGGTGTGGGTAGAGCTTGAGCCTAGAACCTAAAAACCCAACCCAACTGTGATGCACTTTCACAAACAAGGTGACTTCTACTCCAACAAGACCACACATCCTGATAGTGCCACTTTCCATGGGTCACGCATATTTTAAACCACCACATAGGGGAATTATAGAAACATGTTATAGAACTAAAAAAATAACCTTTCAAATTAATACATAAAACTCATGGATAGTATAATATATTTAAAGAACATCTGCTAAGCAAATATTGATTTTTAAATTATGTGTTTATGTTTATCTAGCATCATCTAATGTTTCAAAATATTTGTAAATTGACACTGAAATAATTAGCATCAAAAATTGGATATAACACAATTGTCAATGGGTGACTGACAAAATAATATTTGAACAAATGTATTAAACTTTATAATGTCATATTACTAGCACAACTTTAAGAGTCTGAAAAGTCTTTCAAAAATATACCATAGAGTATTACACCATAAGTACATATGACTTACATATCTAGTCCTTGACACTAATTTCTGAAGCACAGATATTTGTTTGAAACCTAATGGGATGGCTGAATTATAGGATACAGACATGCCTATTCTAGTGACTGAAGCATGTCTAAATGTTCCTACATGTGTGACGACATGCAACTCAATATTTGTTTCACATATGACAATTACAAGTTTCTCACTCCTCGTGAGTATCCAAGGCTTATTAGTCAGCAGTACTGTGCTATGCACAGTAACTCAGAGTGTTGTACTTCCTTCCTCTTGGTAAATGTAAGGCCTGAATTGCAATAAATATTACACCTATCTCATGCAATTGAGATATATAAGTAGTGGGTGTTTTATAGAATAAGTTTATAAGTTATGATGTAAAATATATTAAGTAATGGAGATAAGGCTATTTCAGTAGATAAAACAGAACGATAGAGGAAGCATTTAAGCAAAGAATTCGAATAATGAGTGTAGCTCATGAAGTGCCTGCATGAAGAACTTGAATGCCAGAATTTATTTGGTACATGTGGAGAATTTTTATAAGCCCAGAGCACACATGCTGAGCAAGTAACAGAGATGTGGAAGGCGATGAGGTCAAAGAGAAATATAGGGGCCAAACTAAGTAAAGTCTTGTGGCCTTCTGAGAAGTCTTTATGTTTATTCTGTAAAGATTAACATAGGAGTCATTCAAACAGTTGTTTTAATTAAAATAAATCTTTTATCCTGGGTACAGTTGGTCATTATATCACCTAGCCACTGAAGAGGAAGTGTTCCAGGTTGGGTACCTCAGGGACCCAATTCAGCAAACATATCTTTTGTACACTCATCTTAATCTTCGTAGAATTTTAAATAAGTAAAATTTACCTCCAAGCAACTTACTGAGAGTAGCTCCAGGAGGGTTGATTTACTCTTTTGTGTCTTCAAGTGCTACTTGATAGTGATGCAATAAAATAAAAAAAAAAAAATAGAATTTGCAAATACATGAAGGACATTTCTTTCCAGATTTCATTAGCATTACCTGAGTTGTCTACCTCACAGGCAAAGACGTTCTTGAAAGTCTTTCATTCTGATGATGTTCAGACAATGAAAATATTTCACTTACATTTTCACTAATTAGTGCTTTGTGCTGTTGATTTCTGCATATTATTCATAATGACAGATTGAAAGGTGATAGATTAACAATTAAAATATGTATATTGAGAAAAATTAGACCTGATGAAACTGCAAAAACAATTTGTCATCTAGAGGGAATGCTATAATCCTTTCAATGCCTTTATAGATACATATATTCAAGAAATTTTACCAACTGCTGAAATGTGCCTTGAGTGGCAGCATTACATTATTCTGTAGGGTTCTCTATAGAAAGAGAACTGATAATATATTCACTGTATGGAAGCGGCTAGAACTAGTCCTACAAAATTAGTCAAGGTTGTTGCTGTTTGAGAGTTTTCAGGGGAAATGCTACTAACACTTCTTTAGTAGAAGTCTTAGGAAGATTTCTCTCTATACTGGATCAGGATTGAATTGGGGTCTCAATTTCTCAATTCTTTAATACATGGATAAATCAAAGGCCTTAATTTCACCTACCATGGAGTACTTCAAGCTCATAGTTATTATCATTCTAATGGTTTATATATAATGATCTGATTTATTCACCATTTATTTTATTTTTCCTTGTCAGTTTCCATCAAAATAAATGGAAGGGACTTCACAGAGACTTATAAATAGTTGGTTAAATGTCTGGAAACTGTGACCTGATAAAATTGGCACACATTCACTGAAGAATATGGAATAAAGCTGATTGTCTAGGTTTGAGTGAAGGAGCATAGTTTTAAAGAATGTGAAAGGCTCTCTCAATATTCCTGAAAACATTTCCGTAAATGTATCTTTTATCAACCAGATAAAATTGTTGTTTTGAAGACTCACTGCTGAATAAGTTAATCCTTTATAGTTTTTTTCTTGAACTCTGGTTGGCTGGTTCAATTCAGATATTTTGGCTCAAACTCTTCTCTGAGTCAACTTATTATAACTGGTTTCACTAGGCATCTGGCTGAATTATTGTGCTTGGCCTTCAATTAACTCTGGCAATCTGTTCTAATCTTCTGGCTTCTTCTCATTCCGTGACTTTTTCTGTCTTCACCTTCAACCTGTCTCTGTAAAGCTGTCCTGGAAAAACTACCCCTGCTGACCTGCTCAGAACTACACAAACTCACAAAGAAACTCAACTCCACTTACTGATTGGAACCTAACTGTACCAAACTGACTCAACCCCTCCATAATGAACTCAATTGACTGAACTGATTCAACTCTTAGTTTTCTCTCTTTGCTACTTTTAACTGGTTTCTCTATCTGTGCCTTCTTGTGTGAGGTGGGCGTATCCTTTCTCTGGTCCAAAACTAGATTTCACTTTCAAGTATGGCTGATTCCTCCTACAAAACAACCTACATTGCTTGGGAATAAATATGTGTAACAAGAGCCTATCTGTATTCTAACCAGAGGGGTTAAACTTGAATAAATAAAGCAGAGATTTTCTTTTGACATATTTGGTTGTTATACCTGAAGGGAAATGGAGGAAAAGTGTATCTGGGAGAGAGGGGAGGAATGAAAGATTAGGAGTAGAGGAGTGAATGGAGGAGAAACTACAAGCAGGATGAAGAGTAAGAGAGAAATATATATATGTGTGTGTGTGTAATTTATATAAATATATAAAATATATGCAATTTATGTGAGATATATTGTAATTTTGGGGATGTAAGCACTATCAAGTATGAAAATCTATTTCCTGACATTTTTATTTAAGGATTTTTCTAAATTTAATTCACTGTGATATGAACAAAGAGCTTGACAGTAATAAAAATAATAACAAACATTGATTGTTCTAATTAAACAAAATTATTTTATAATACGGAGTTAAGGTGGTATGTAATTATATTGGATAGAATTGTGAATTGCTTCTAAAAAGATAGAGATAGATGGCCAGAATTGATTTGGGAATTAGAACTATCAACTGTAATCATTGAAGATTTTTAACTCTGACTTTATGAAACCTTAAGTACTTTGATTATCAACCAGGGGCCATTCCTCCTCAGTGAACATTTCTGAAATGACATACAGAACATTCAGTAAGAATCTTCCTATACGTGAAACCATTTATTTTTAGAGCATCTTTTACAAACTGACCCCAATCCTTCATCCTAGTCTATAAGCCCAGTGTTTCTTTGCATTTTGACTTCACACGGTATATAAGTATGTGTCTTTATGTTTCGATCCTGGGCTGCAAACTGTGCTATTTCAGTGCCTAATCCCAAAAAGGCTTTCCACAGACTCATTGATTACTACAACCAGGTTATTATGTAAACAAAGTTACATCAGCCTCTAAGAGGACTAGATTAAAGTGGACTAATGATTCTGTTATCTTGGCCAAGAGTAAAATAACAGCTGCTGTGGGTGAGACCATCTGAGACCTTGATGGCTCCAGCTGATGGCAATCTTTACTTACTGAATACAGTTATAATACATAGCCATGGATGTAAAGGTCAACTATGGACTCGGTCCATGAGTTTGATAGTAACCCATAGAGTTTTTGCTTTAATATTGTAATTAGATTTTTTTCTGCTTTGATAACACAATACTGCATAAGCGCCATTAAATAATGAAATTTCTACACCTTCTAATTATTGCTTCAAAATTCATTGCTCAGAGGTGCTTAAAATGGAATCTAAAGTATAGAAATTTAATACCTGATTCCAGAATAGCCTTCCACACAAAACAGTGCAATTGAAAAAGGCTATTTATATTCATGCACATATTCATGACAGAACTATTATAAAACCAATTGTATGTTCATATAAACACATAACATTGTACTGCTGGTTTTTAAACTGAGCAATTTTCGTAAGAAATTAAATTTGAACTGAACTCGTATCAAACTGTCAGTCCTATTCAGGCAAATTAAGTGTAATTTGTGCTTCCTGAACAATATAATCAGAAAATTAGTTATTAAGCTTTCCTTACATGGCAAATAAACTTTGAAGTTCTCCTAAAAGCTCTCAAGGATAATTTTATATTAGATGCCACCTAGGACACAATTAAAGTCTTATATCTAAAGAGGCGACAGGCATCAGAAAATGTCTTGAGAACATGTACTATTTTGTTTCTGTATATAAGCAGTTAATACTCATTATAACAGGACTAACCAATATGGAAAAGTAACTGAAGAATTCCTTTAGGCAGAGTCCAGTTGTATTATACCTGAGATAGACAATAAACTGTGAGTGATAATTAATTAATTTTTGTATTAGCAATAAGCTAGAGTCAGGGAAGGTCATTGCCTTTTTCCTCAATAATTTGGGTTATTGTTTTTATTTCATTAGTGTCAATAAATATTTGCAGCTTTGCTGAAAATTGAACACCACACCATTAAAGCCTGTCGTTGACAGTGTAGACAGTTATTTGAATTCTAGTGCCAGGTCAGTAAATTCTGTTCAGGAAACTAATTGAATTTGGCTAAAAGTGGTCAGTGACTTTCAGGAGAATTCAATTTCATTTGACTAATGCAGAATTTGAAACATACTCTTCTGAAACAGTTTTTCTCCCCTTTAAGAGAGAACGGCAACTATTTCACCCGTTGCATTTCTACTAGCAAAATTCTAGTAGAAAGAAGTCTTGGAACAAAGTGTTCCTTTATCCAGAAAATAAGTGTTCCCTTTTGCCTTGTGGATTTAAAACCAGCCACTTTAGAGTTTTCTGTGGGAACACAATCACTCTTTTCTGAAGAAAAGCACCAGCAATCAAAATAACATGAATATGTTCACTGCCTACAACTATTGTGAAATTACTGTACCAGGATGCCTTAAAATGACAGAAATTGATGTTTACAGCAGCAGAGGAGAGAAGTACAGGATGGTAGTAGCAGCATGGAAAAATTTCTGCAGACACGCCAGATAATTCCCCTTCGCCTCCTAACTTTATGGTGACTATGATGGTCTTCAGTTGCTGGGAGTATAACTTTGAACTTTATTCCCTCCTTTTGATGACTGCATCCCTTTGTGTATCTTAGTTTTGACACATGATCTCTCTGTCTCTCTGTCGCTCACTGACTCAGGTGCACATAGGTTTTAGTGTATATTTGAATCATAAAGAATAGGGTTTATAAAGAACCTGTGTTAAGAAAAATCATGAGAAAGCTGTAAGAAGAATAGATCAAAACCATTAAAGGGAGTGACATGAACTAGTTCTGTGGTTTCAAATTGAAGAAGCTTTAAATATAGGGTTGCCACGTGTTTTCATGCCATGTTTTAAATAGAAATTTCTGTGACTGAAGAATTAATTCTTTTTCACTGGTAATTCTGTTCTTTCTTTCACCAAATCTAATGGATCTACAATTCTATCACTAGAAAAATCTTTTTAATTAGCATAAGTCAGTTTTATAGAATAAATAATATCTTGAAATTTTAATGATGATGATGGAACTGAACAGTTAAATATGTGCCTTAAAACCATTCAATTATTTTCAGTGAATGTAGATTTGCACAAACACAACACAAACTCACACCACATATATAAAAGGTAATTCATTTTCATTAAAGCAAATCCAATATCCTGACTAATTTGAATAACAGACTACGCATTTAAATGCAGATTAGATAAAACGGATTAAAACAAGCTTAAATGTCTCCTAACACACTTGCTACCTTAATATGATCACACTGAATAATAAGAAAAAATGTAAGTAGTGTTTAATTTACTAGATTTGCATGATGCTTCCTGCTGTTTTTCAATGGTGTCTCTCAGAAGAAAGACAAATGGAAAACGATTATTTGCATAGAAAAAATTAAATTTGTTTAACCTAAGTGTGTCAGAATGGTTTGTGCGACATTTATTAAATTACTGCTAAGTTTATATTCCCTGAGATAAACATCTGTAAAATAAATCAAATAAAATTAGTGAGTATGATATATCAAAATCAATAAATCTCAAACTTGTTAGAGCCTCAAACTACAAACATACCCAAGTGAGTTCTGTATATCCTACCGCCAAAGAGCTATGATTGTGCCTGTGTATTACCATATCCAACCATGACTATTATTTAGTATATAATGTTAATAGTTATAATTAACAATTTTGTTTTTGTATATGATAATATTTGACTTATATACCTTTACAAATTATGAGCTTATAATCCTCTGATTATTTCAACATTCAATCTAGTTACTCATATTGCCATTATCATAGAAGAGAAGTTTAATTGATAATTTTTAAATAAATCCTCTACTATAAGGAACCCTGAAAAAAACACAAAAAGCACTTTACTTGTATATTAGGTTTGACTATACTACAAGTATTGTGTGGGACTTTGTAATTTAAGAATGTTTCAGGAATATTTACCCTAACTTCAGCATATTGTATGCCAAGGTGGAAAACAATGCAATGTAAACAATTCTATTTTATTTTCCATATCATAGCTGTTTTGTCTAACTTTCTTCAAATCAACGTAATTTAAGGGCAATTTAGGAAGATTAAATTTAATTAAACTCATGTTTTAGTAGTTATTCTTCAAATAAACCACATGGTAGATTTTCTAATGGGCACAAAGGTGCATAGTTGCACCAAAAATTCATACTGTCAAGTATGTCCCTGTGTCCCACTTGTAAATCATTTAAATTATAATGCCCCTACTAAGGTTGATAAAGAGTAAAGTTTCTCTTGCACATAAAATAATAAAAACAAAAGCAAAAAGAAATGAAACAATTTTAGGTATGGGTAGCTGCTCTTCCAGTTATAAGTTGTAGTTGAAAAATTTATATTCTCCTGGTATGAGCACTATCATTTATAATGATTGTGTGTGTGTGTGTGTGTGTGTGTGTGTGTGTGTGTGTAGTGTATGTATATATACATACATATATATGATAGTAACATATGTTAATACATCATATAATGTTTACTATACATATAAACATAAATATATAAAAGTAATTTTTGTTTATGGTATAAATGTATATAGCAATAATATTGTTTATGTTATATATAACTTAACATTATTTTTTGTTATATGTACTCATGTATATATATAATATATACACTTATGTACATATATACATATATATTATATGTGTGTGTATTTGTGTGTATAAAACAAAATGTTTCTTTTTCACTGTGCTTCTTTTGAAGATCTTGAATGTAGACCTTTCCTTCTCCCTCATTCTCTCTCTCTGTAATCCTTCCTCCCATTTCTCCATAACATATTTCTTGTACTGCGATTTCCTACCATTTTAATTTCTTCTTCCTTGGACTCTTTTCAGATCCATAGCCCAAATTCAACCATTTGTTTTAGGAATCTTCATTTATTATTTAATTCTGAGTACAGATGTCAGCCATGTATTTTATAAGTTAAAATTCTAGAAAAAATGATATTTTTAATTTTTTAAAAAGGATTTATTTATATGATTTGCATGAATGTCTTCATGTTACACATGTATACCACATGCATGATTTACACATTGGTATTGAATCCTCTGGATCTGGAGTTAGAGACCGTTGTGAGCTTCGATGTAGTTGCTGGGTCATAAACTGTTGTCCTCTTCAGGAGCCTCAAGTGCTCTAAACCATTTACCCATCTCCATGCCCTCAAATTAGTTTTATAATTGCTTTTGTTTTACAAATAAATGATAAATATTTGTATAGATGTAATTGCTCTAATTTGAATACTGCAAAGTTGTCTAGATACAACTTTGAAGGAATTTTCATTTTTGAGGGCAAATACAAAACATAAAGTTAAATTAATGGAGAATAAAATAATATACACATTATTTTTGTTTGTTTGTTTGTTTGTTTATTTTCTTATTAGAGACGAGGTTTCTCTGTATAGCCCTGGCTGTCCTGGAACTCACTCTGTAGATCAGGCTGGCCTTGAACTCATAAATCTGCCTGCCTCTGCCTCCCAAGTGCTGGGATTAAAGGTGTGCTCCACCACCGCCCGGCACTATACACATTATTAATATAAGATTTTTATTCATAATACAATAAGATAGTTTGCTATTTTATTAACTGCAAAAATCTGAAAATGTTTATCTGAAGAAATTTGCCATTTTCTATCTGAAATGCTCCTTAAATATTCAACCTGGGAAGCTACCATTTCCTTTCTTGTTTTGGTTATTTAAGGAATTAATATGTGTATGTGTCGACACAGTTTTTTAAGATCTACAAATACTGCTGGGTTATTTCTTTCTCTACATTTAAGATAAAAGCAAATTTTCATGTTAACTAAACTGAAAAAAAAATCCAAATCACTTTGCTTCATATTTAGAAATCAAAGAAACATACTTTTAAACCAACCTAATACATTATTTTCATGTTTTCCCTAGTAGTTTTGAGGGATACAAAAGTTCAGACTTTAGAATCTGTCAATCTAGGATACAAATCTTGCCTTTGTTGTTTTCTAACTGCAAATGTTGGACAAACTGTATGAACTTAATAAGCAAGTATTTCCTCATTTGTAATCAGGACAACAGTAGTATAAAACTCAAAGAAATAAATGACAGAGGATGGGATAAATGCTTCTATCATTGGAAAAACTTACTGGCGTCCACATTCTCACTGTCACTCAATCTTTTATTCAGTGGCAAGAGGATGTGAATGGGGAGGCCATGTTAAAAATTAGAACCATTCATTGAAAGGCTCCACAATGTATTCAGTAGATAAAATTTAAATTGATGATGGTTTATTAATATTCAAATGTACATTATAATCAGCTTATTCATTTATAGATCTTTTAATTTATAGTAAAAGAGTATTTGAAACTTTAAGAGTTAAAATCACCTAGATGTACATTACAGAAAGGTCATTAAATCATTCATAAGGCAAATATATTAAAATATATTTGGTATTTGAATTTCTGCTATAGTGCAAGAATATTACTACTCATAAGGCTTCTCAAAAACAAATTATGTCTTGACTTTTGATTTCCTTTGTAATATATCCTTTTATTATCCCCTAGAATAATAGACTTCGGCTTGATAGTGGCCACCAGAATATATTTGACATGCCTTAAGTTAGGTACAAGGTAATAAGTTGTGTGAGGAAGTATCTGCAGGTATATTTCTTTTATATTTTTTTTTTTGCCTCTGCTTTTCATCTCCACTATCATCTTCTTAGCTGATTGAGAACCAGTGCTCAGAGAGGAGCAAGGTACAGTGAAGGCATGGGTGAAAAGACACTCCTGTCTCCTTCAGCATGAATGTACATCCCAGTAGGAAACATTCCAGGAGAGGAGGAAACTTTCCACTTGTTTGTGTCACATGGTATCTTGTATTTTCTTTTGCAGTCAAATATTCTCTACATTCATGCAGAACTGTTGCAGAAGAGAGAGAATATACTGACTAAGTAACTTCTTTTTTTTTTATTGTATAATTTATTTATTTACATTTCAAATAGTTATCCCCTTTCCTGGTTTCCCCTCCAGAAACCCCCTATCCCATCCTCCCTCCCTCTGTATCTATGCAGGTGCTTACTCACCCGCCCACCCACTCCTGCCTCTCCACCCTGGAATTCCCCTATACTGAGGCGTCAAGTCTTCACAGGACCAAGGGCCTCTCCTCCCATTGATGGCCAACAAGGCCATCCTCTGCTACATATGCAGCTGGAGCCATGGGTCCCTCTATGTGTACTCTTTGGTTAGTGGTTTAGTCCCTAGGAGCTCTGAGGGGTTCTGGCTGGCTGATAGTGTTGTTCTTCCCATGGGGTTGCAAACCTCTTCAGCAACTTCAGTTCTTTTTCTAACTTCTACATTGGAGGCCCCCATGCTCAGTCCAACTGTAATTCTTTATCATTTGTGTGATTCATGGGCACACCAGAGAGACAATACATATGTGTTTCCAGAGTTACAAATGATATTCCACACTGATATCCTTGTTCTTAATAGTATAACTTGTATAATTAACCCTTTACACTGCTCTCAACTTCTGAAAGCAAAGAGATTTCATGATATCTTCAGAAATGCTTTCATAATCTTTTGGACTATGCTTTCAAGTTCAGGGTCACTGTAGTTAGTTTGTTTCCTTAATTTCTCTTTTTCTAAGATAACTGTAGCTTTCTTAATACTTCATTTCATTACACTGACATTACAAATAACCTATGTAAAATGACCTTGGGCCTTAGCTTCCAAAGGAATGTATCCAATTTAGCTGTATTCCACACAGAGAGGCTAAACTGCTTTTTACAAGAGAGATATGAAGCCTACTGTGTCTCACTGTGGTAGATATGATTCACTGCCCTGGTCAATAGTGAGGAATGGACACATGAAATTGAATGTCTCCTGCCATTCTTGGGTTTTCTCACTTCTTTTGAATGGAGAATAAAGAATGGGGCACCACTGGAATGAATGTAGTGACAATCAGTGACCGGGATTGGGAGCCATGCTAAATGTAAACCACACTCACAGTGACAGATAATCCGTCTATTTTACATGACCTTCTACTGCCTGTCTAATTGACAGTGTATAATGCAGCTGGAATTAGTAATACTCATAAGCCTGTATAAAAGACAATCCATCCAGATATTTCACTTATAAGCCATATCTCTAGGTTGGGCAGATCTAGGGCTATACTGACTCACTCCTCAGCTGTAAATTCCCGTTACTTGCTGTTTCTCCTGGCCACATGCTTCAGGTAATAGGTCTTCCTTCTCCTTCTTCCTCCTCCATTCCTCTCCTTCTACCTACAACTCCCTCAAACCTTCAGTCCCACTTTTCTTCCCCATACTGCTCGAACACATGCTAAAGCAACTTAATGACCAGTTATAGTAGAAACAAAGGTTCACATGACATCACTTGAGTATGTGAGGATCTGCTCATCAGGGCAATCACATCTGTGAACTCAGTCTTTACATTAGAATAAAAGCAACATCAGAACAACCTACTACATTTCTCCTGTTTGTTCAATTAAAAAGTCCTTTTCCCCCTTACAATAAAAACTAACATATATTAGGAACTATTATGAAATAACTATGAAAAGTATTAGTATGAATTATATTTATAAGTCAAGACTGGTTGTATTTTGTAAGTTAGATAAGGGACTTTACCATCTATCCTATCTTAGTGAGTGAGAGAGGAAGGTAGAGAAAGGAGAAGACTCTAAGGGGGTAAGAATCTTAATCCATGCAATGAGGGCTGGCCAATTAGAGTTAAGAACAGCCCAGATAGAACACAGTGAGCTATAAATTGAGGTTATTAATGGGAAAAATAGATTCTAATAACACATGGGGTCGATATCTGCCCAACTATAGTGCTGATTAAGGCTTATAATAATAATAAAAGTCCTACATTTTTTACCCAGAAACTGAATGATGAAAGGCAGAGTAGAAGCCCTGTATTGAGATTAAATACTTTAAAATATAGCAGTCATAATAATATGGAAATTCCTTAGTAGAGTTTAATTTGTTTGTTTAATTGGATCTATGTCCGTGATCAACTTTCAGGTAAAAATTGTATATTGTGAAATTTTCTGTATTCAGCACAATCCAACACAAAAATGAAATCACATAATATATGATACAGTACAAGGTAGCAATTGCAAAGGCCAAAACACTTATATTTATTCAATTAATATTTGTAAATGAGGTTAAATATAGATACTCTGTGAGACTTTCCCTGAAAATAGAAATGTGAAATTTTTACCTATCATCAAATATACACTTAAAATTTCATTTATGGGAGGTATGATCACAGCGAATGTTACTGCAAATTGGATTATATATTACCCTCTGATGAGAGCTTTTCCTCCAACTCTCTATAGTCAGCCTACTACTTCCCTGCTTGCAGTTTGGCCTTAGTTACAAGTTTTTCACTCCAATCAGGATTGAGGGAAATATTCATTTGTTTTGTGGCCTTACACAGTTCATGCTTGTACTGTAAGACTCAGTGGTATCCACACCAGCTCAAGCGTCTCAGTTTGATTGAAATGCACTGGTATTGATCACAGGTTGCAAAGTATTGCTCGGTTGTCTAGTTCTATGAAGAGTTTCTCAGTCACTCTTCTTCTGAGTCATTTTCCTGTGGTCTGCTGTAGTCAATCTTTACCTGTCAAAAAAGCTGACCTCCTATGGCCATTCACAGCACCAGACTATGTCTTTCTTTGATCATTTGAAGTTTCACATTGGATTGTCAGTGTGACTATGCCTAACAGGAGACCAGAGTTTTTAAACTGTCATTTGCTATAATACATCAGTTGGTCATAATCCCAATAACTCTGTATTGTTTTGGAGAGTGATGTCTAGCCCAGCTACCCTTTTATAGTGGAGAGAAGCAGCTTTGCCTTCAATCTGATGCAGCCAAAGGGAGAGAAAATCTACCATATGTTAGGAATGGTTATACTGAAATTGGTCAGATATTGATAATGTCCTTTGGGGACAATTATAACTATGCAAATCATCATAACGTACTAAACTCTTTCATGATTGGTATCTTTGGCACAATAAAAATTCTTAGAAGATAGCAGAAATAATGGAAAAGCTGCATAATGAAGAATGGAAAATATATTCTAAAATACATCACTAGGATATTTTGAAAGATGTCTGAAAATGCACTAATATAACAGGTGAGAATATTCATTTTTAATCACTGCAATCACCAACATTGAGTTATATGTAGTCTAGTAGAGAGTAGAAATTTATTATGTTTGTTGAATGAATGGGTTACTAACTGAAAAATTAATAAATGTTCTTAGAAAAATTAAACATTTGAATAAACTAAAGAGATAACTATAAAGTTCTTATGAGGAACTATGAGACAAGTTGGCATAATACATCACCTATGCTATAAGACGTCAATGATCATCGACACAATTAATTTTCTTAGTTAATTCAAACTGGGTCAATGTTCTTAAATTAAAATATTTGTGGAGTCAAAGTACTGGTCTTTTTGTGGCATAGGTTTTCAGAGAGAGAGAATCTGATGTTGAGAGACATGACTTAAGTGAATGTCTACATAGCTCTGTGCTAACCCTTTTTGAAATGCACTAAGGTGTCTGGGGATCTCTTACTAATGCCGGATTGCCCTGCATGTACAGTGGTTTCATTTTCTCTACAATTTTCCAATGTTCTATATATTGCAATCATTGGTATTTTACCATTAGCATATAAATATGGGATAATCAAGCTGTTTGATAAAGCTCTTGCATATATGAATGAACAAATCCATAGGTTTTATAATTATTCTATTCTGTTCACTAGGAATCTCTCAGGTTTTGTCAGAGTTTCTGAACCTCCTCTATTTTAAATGCTGAAATTGTCTTTAGTTCTAAATTGTTCCTCATTTCAAAGCTCCTGAGATGCATAAGCTATCTCAAAAGGGCATTTTGAAGCAAGAAATGGCCACAGCAGTCCAGATTCAGGAGAATACAATATTGTTTATAACACCCGGTTCTATATTTTAAGACCTTAATAATCCTTCTAGAGATCTGAGCCAATTGCTAATCAATAGTAATTATTTTTTCCTAACAACTTAAAAAGTACCCTTTAACCCCTAAAAGTAAGTTTTTAAAAAGCCACACACTATTTTTTGGACATATACTGTCTAGCTGCAGCTAGGATTTTGATATTTAGCTTGTTTTCTCCTTTGACAATTTAAATTAGATCTGCTTTCAAAAATCATATATGAAGCAAGTTCTCTTCTAAATGTGATTTTAAGAAAAATCCTATGCTGTTCCATTTGATCATTTCAAATGTGAAACCAATTGAAATGAGAACCCAGTTCAACAAAAAGAATACATGATTATTAAGTGGGGCTATCTAGATTTAAAGATAAATTATGACATTTTTACTTAGAATTTAATTAATTATACTGTGTATACTTTATATCAAAAATTGATACATGACATTTGTATTTGTTCACAGAGATCTGTTAAGTAGGAAGATAGCGTTAACTTTTGAAAATATATAGCATTAAGAATATTTACAATTAAATGTAACTTTAAACAATAACACATTAGCTAATTACTAGCCAACAATATAAAATTACCTGTTTGTGTGTATCAGGAATATATGTTTTAAAGTCATTTATTAGTGATATTTAGTTAAGAAATGGAATGCATGTTGGGAGGACGAGAGAGAGAGGGAGACTGATTGATTCTGTGTTTATTAACTAGAAATCTATACTATAATTATACTATAATCATCTATAATGATATTATATCATATTCTACTAGTCAAAAGTGGTTAGTTATCTTGCTTCCAGACATCAGAGTTGGAAAATACAGCAAAGCAAATATGATATTCTTGGTGAAAATTAAACTCTACACTGAAATGAACAGCAGCTCTCATGTTGTAAGTAGCTCTGAATTATATGTGTCCCAGTGGACACATATAATATTTCTGTGATACATGTTTGACCCCAGCAATGTAATGATGAAAATTTAATACAAAAAATAAAATCTTAAATTTACATTCTACAGAGTTTCATTTAGACATACAGTGTGGCAATTATTTTAGCTGTAGTCTGAGAAGAGACAGGATGGGTTTTATAATGCTCCTTTAAAAGAAACAATCATGGTAGGAATGAAGGTATCTTAAACAAATATTTGTGCCTAGATTTCGCCTATTAAACTACTGAAGCAATGGACTCCAGCAAATTGAAATTTCATCAGGAAACTCATGATGAAAAGCAGAAAAGACTAGGAAAAGGTGCCAGCTGGATAGAGGTTTTGTTAACTTAAAAAGTATTTATAATAAGTCAAATCACTTTAAAAGTACCCAGTCAGTTGGGACACTCGGTGTTGTTGGTCGGGACTCCTTGTATTAACTCGGCCAAACTCTTCTTCATGTCTGGATCCTGAAGATGCGCTGGGGGATGGATCCTTAAACACCTTTCTTCTCTGATGAATGTGTCCAAATTTAATAAATCTGCCTGATTAGTGTTTTAGTATTTCTTTTTTCAGTTGCCGTATCAAAGACAGATGGCTACACAGGACTGGTTAGAACTGCAGAGGCAAGGCCTTCAGCAACAACTTTCATACCAAAGGACGCCATGTTTCATCTGTAACAAAAAGGGCAGCCGGGAACTAGGTAGATGAGACCCGTGGAGCTAGGCATGTGGCAAGAAGACCTAGATTGGCAGCTACATTTCTTTATTTAAAATCAATGCTTAAGAGCTTTTCCTTCTTCACAAAGATAAAGGAGTTATCAGAGCTAATGGCTGATGTGAGTGCTTAGCACTGTTTTAACAGATTACAGGTCGATTTTAATTTTGCTTTACAAATTACAGAGAGCCCATCAATAAGATTATGGATGAGAGACCCTAAATACTGCTGAGGAAGTAGCCCATCCTTTCAAGTTCAAATGGATTAGTGAAAAAAAAATCATCCTGAAGGGGGAATGTTCAGAAAGCATAGAAATATATGTATTTTTGTTTTGCATATCATGCAAAAACTTGCTGACATTAACTCCTTTCATCATATCACAGTGGCTTATTTTAAAATTAAGAATTTTGTTTTGTGAAACAATAGAGTTATATTGCACTGATAAATCTCAGACTAATTATATATAATATAATATACTATATATATAATATATATTATATATATGTACTATATAACACACACACATATATATGAAATATTTAAAAATAATATTCGATATTCCAAAGTTACAATTTAGAAGTTTAAATTGAGGATAATATAGTCAGAAAATATAAAGCTTTAAAGGAATTCATCTTCTCACAAATATTGAAATCATTATGTAAAAAAAATCATTATTTAGATGGTTAAAATGTTGTGCTTCTTCTCTTTATTAAGCAGGATGTTCTCTGAACTAACTGTAATTGAGTATTCCTACTAATTTAGCAAAGCATTTTCAAAGGAAAAATCTAATCAGGAAACCGCCAGCCTATTTTTACCTGAGACATGTGTCTTGGAACCCACAGTGATGTTAGAGTTAAAGTGAGGACTGGAACTATTTGAAGCCAAAAGACACAGTAAGAAAGCAGCTTCCCTCATAAAGGCAGAGGGGGAGTACACATATATGTACATTGATAGAATTGCATACAAAGAACAGTGTCAGAAGCATGATGGAATAATGGAAAAGGGGCATGTGAACAATAATAGGCCAGCCTACGACATCACTTTTCTGAACACATTGAGAAAAAAAAATACCTTATAGAAGTCAGTTTAATAAAGGAAACTTTGTTTTGGTATTTACTTTATGGCTATTATTAAGGTGCTAACACATCTTTGTAATTTGCAACTCCGTGCATGACCTGAAAAGGTTAGCAGAATCGTTCAGAAGGGTAGGTACTGTAGCTCTATGTGAGGAGTTCAGGGCACAACGTGGAACTTGACTGCAGTCTAGTCCTTTCTGAAGTCATTTCAGAAGGCCTCTGCTGGGATCCTGTTCTCTGCAAGACCCACAGAAAGCCATTTCACAAGGGGAGAATTAAAAGAGATGCTGAAGAAGAGAGGGCTCCCAAAGCCCTCTTTGCTACACACAGAAACGTGAAGAAAAAAAAACCCAAAAAACAAAAAAAAGAACCTTTCTCTCTTGCTTTAAACTTTCAGAAATTGCCCTAGTCCACAGTCAGATTCTCTGGAGCAGTTTGTCGAGTCAGCGCCTCAAGCAGAGAGGGCAGGCACTAACAGCAGACGAACTCAGTGAAGCAAGGGATGGCCTTCGTCTGGAAAACGCTGGATTCCCCTCAGACCACTCAGGATGCAGTCAGCCAGAAGGAGAAATTTGGTTCTCAAGACTCCTCGGGGCAAAGGTTCAGATGATTTCTTTCATAAGTACCTCCTTGGATTGTGTTTGGTTGTAATTAACAGAACTAAAATTCACTACGCCAAATGGAAGACTTTATCAATGAAGTGAGACGTAATTACCTGGCACTATGGAGAGCTCTTCATCCTTTCTTCAATGCATAGCTGACAGTCAACGAGTTTTGAAGATTTGATCAGTGAGATCAGCAAGAACCATTGCAGGCTGAGTGGAAACTTACAACTGGCCTTTTTTGTTGTTTGATTTTCTTATTCAATGACTGAAATCTGTGACTTCCGGGGAGCAACACTAACGTGATCAAATTCAAATGAGAATTATGAAGAAAATAAAGAATTAAAGGTGTAAATTTTCTGACGACTAATTTATACCCTATCAGTACTATTTCTAAGTTCAGTTCTCTGTAGCCTGGTAATGCTGGCTATCTGGGAAGGAAAAAAGATTCTCAAAACAAGGGGGTATGGAAATTAGACTTTTATATCTTGTTGGATAGCATCTTGTGCCTTTTTTTTATCAGCATTTGATTGTAAGTTAATCCTGCATATCACTTAAGGAAGACTGTCTGCTTTGTGACTATGAAATTATCTTCATTTATGTTAAGTGATTATTTAGAAACAACTGGAAAGCATGGCTCAGGATTCACTTAGAGATTAATACTTAACAAATAGTTTCTTTTATTGCTTCATCATACTACATTTCTAGTTTCTTTAACATGAAGAACAAGATATCAACATATTTTCAAACCAGTGTACTAAGCTCATTCAGTATGAAGAAGACTGGTTTAGTTAATATCATTTTGGACTCTACTCAATCTCTTAACTGGCGTTCCTCCCCAAATACTTCCTCTCTGAAAGATGGTATATGTGGGTGTCATCACCTTTGTATGGAATTGGATTTTTCTATCTTACCTTTACATTCCCCATTGTCTTGCTTAAAGTCATGTATCAAAAAGATTCAGTCCCCATTGCTTTCTGTGCTTTGAAGCCAAAGCAGTACCTTCATAGTGACACAAAGTAGGATTCAGGTACCTTTAAGTCTTTGCAAAGAAAAGCCTTTTCACATAGAACAAAGGATTTGTGGAGAGTGGATTTTTAGATATTCCTTCCTCTTTCTTGCTAAAAGTAAGAACTGTATAACTTGAAACTAGTGTGTATATTTTACGTCTTGAAATGCACAGGTTTCCCTAAGCCTGGCTTAATCTTAATTGTGTAGCTTTGTCACACACCATGGCCTCCAGCAAATGAGGAAACACTCGAATTTGTTTTCATAATAGGAATTCCTGTGAATTCAAACAAATGAGCAACCAATAAAATTAGTTTTCGATGGAGTAGTTCAAAAGAAAAAAACATAGCTCAAGGTAGGCATTTTTATTCATGGACCATAACTCATAATATATTATTTACTATAGGCCTTTTGTTCAACCTTTCTTTGGTATGAATTTTAGTACGCAAAACACTTCACAGCATCTAACTCAACTCTGTCTGAAAATGATTCACGAGCACTCAGGAATTCCCAAGTTTTATGAAGCACTACTTAAGGTGAAAAATAATTTTAAAAAACATTGTCCTTATATCCACAGTTAAATGTCATATTCACCTGTTATCAAAGAAATTTCTCCTTACAACAGACAAAAAAATTACTATAGAGATAATCACAGTCAGTCAAAGTAAGAGGGCGGTAAGCAATACCAATGGATAGATATATCTACAAAACTAATCTACAAAATCTAAGATTCACTGAATGGTGAAGATGATGAGGCAGAGGAACAGGGAGTTTCAGTTGTGTCCTACCAACATCAGAAGCTATATCCACTAAATCTCACTTTCATGACATGCCAAATGTGACCAGAGGGAGGATGACACCAATGGACATGTCAAACAAGATAGAAAAAAAAATCACAAGAGGCCCTGATCCTACACAAAGAACTACAGGTAACTAAATAAAGCTGGGAGTAGGAAGGTGGCCCTGGCCAAAAAGGAGAATATTACTAGTTGTCCAGTGACAAATAGTATGTCCTGAAACAACATAAAAATAGAATTAGACAATTCAACAAGTTGTATTCAGGAAAACATGTCAAAATGTGTATTTACATGCAAAAACAATTTCTGAAAAAGCATAAATTTTAAAAACATTGGGAAAAAGTAAATGGAAGTGTCTGAAGTGAGTAAAAGAAGGAATAACATGTTATAAATAAATTAAATCTCAAAAATTAAATAAGCAAAAAAAAAAACCAAACATTATTTACAACTGCTGATAGAGGAAGAATTTAGCTCACTCCTGTTGGGAGCCAAACCCAAAGCTACCTGCTTTTCAAGAGAGCCTCAGGGAATTGCCCACTGTTCTGGAAGGATTAGTCAGTAAGGCTTTACTCTCTGGAACGTCTGGCATTTCCTGGGAGTTGCGTTAAGACTGTGGGATGGTCTAGGGCAATAAGGAGATGATCTAGGGCAATAAACTGCCTCTTTGGAAAACCGGACCTTCAACTAAGAAAAGATTTCCTGTCCCTAAAGAACCGTTGCCCCAGGACATCCTGAGGCAAACCGCAGAGTGCTCTGCTGGATCAAGAGTGAATGGAATCCCAGCCCTGTTCCTTGCCCCACTTTCTCCCTCGCCGAAAACTATATATTGAAAGCTACCTCCAAATTAAAGTTAGACCGGACAAAACTTATTGCTGCATGGTCTCTGTTTTCTCTCCCCCCCATGTCTCTTTTCAGGTGAAGGTCCACCTTGACAACCCACGAATAATCAGACCCGTGGGACGGGTCACACTCCAGGGATAAGTACCTTTATTGGTTTTCTTATAAAAGATGGTCAGTCAGAATTTTTATAAACACAAAGAACCAGAAGTGAGTCAACAAGTGATATTTATACATTTGTCTTACTATGTTATGAAAGATAGAGAGAGGGAAAGGGAGAGGAACTGGGAGAGGGAGAGGAGAGGAGGAAGGGGGAGAGGGAGAGAGAGAGAGACAAAGAAAGAGAGAAAGGAGGGGGAAGAAAGATACTGTTTGAAAGTGGAAGAAGACATGGGAAGAATTGGAAGATGTTGAGAAGGGAGGGCTGGAGAGTCAAAGAGAAAGGGGGAAGTGAGAGAACATTTTTAAATTAAAAATGTAAACAAATAGATGAAATGATTATTTTTAACTAAAGAATGTATTTAAGAGGGGGAAAAAAAAAAGAAAAGTTTTCACATCCATATTAGATCAAAAACTTACAGAATCAATCAACTTGAGCTAATAGGGGCTCAAAGAGGCAGAGTCAACAACCAGGGAGCCTGTGTAGGACTGAAGGGAGTCTTCTGCATATAGGTTACAGTTGTGTGGCTTGTTCTCTTGTGGGACTCCTAATGGTGGGACCAGGGGCTCTCTCTGACTCTTTGATTGCTTTAGGGACTCTTCTCCCCTGCTGAGGTGGCTTGACCAGCCTCAATCTGAGGGGAGGGACCTACTTGTACTATACAATTTGATGTACCACAGTTGATTGATATCTATGGGAGGCCTGCCATTTTCTGAGAAACAAAGAATTGGGGGAAAAATAGGACATATCAGAGAAGGACTAGGAGGAGAGGAAGAAGGGGAAACTGTGGTCAGGATAAAAAAAAAAAAAAGAATATCATATATATTTTATCATGTATATAAATCTATATTAGTGATATTACATAATTATATACATAAAATCTACATCTACTATCATCATCGTCACTATATTTTAGATAAATTTAGCATGAACATTTTTTTATATTGTTTGTTTACACATATCACTAAACACTTGAAGAACCCTTTTTTATAGACCCAATAGATCTTGGTCAAACAGAAGCCTTCAGTTGGTATAGAGTCCAAATAAATTTGCTTAAGTAAATAATACATATTTGTGACACTGAGTAAATCAGAATGAATAAGAAAACAAACCAAAACTAAATAAAATTTATAGTTATAATTTGGGGTATACATATGTGTGTATTAAGCTATTTGAAGTCAGAATGTAAAGTAAATAAGTAAAGTAATGGGAAAGTACATCTAAAAATCAAGTAAATCAAGTTATATATTTTCAAATGAATTTTTCAACTGCTTAATCTTGAATTCAGTTGTAAAGTATATACTTTGAGCAATGAACTTCAGAAGGCAAGAAGGAGCTGGAGAGCTGTTCCAAACTATGTCTTGGCTGCACACTGGTGGAACCTTGTTAAAGGTATATATATTTCCCTCTCTCAGATCGTCCTTGCCTAACTTCAAATATACACCATTTCTTATCATTACTTGAAAGTTTGCTGATTTTACTTCCCTCTGCCTCCTGAAAATGAGTCCTGTGGCACAGTTAAGACCCATCTTATGGTGATTGGTAGACCTTAAGGTGACCTTCTCGGTCCCTAGGATGCAGCGCTAGGCTGTATCTCTCCATTGTTGCTAACAGTCAGAACACAGCCCTATATAGTGTCATCTCTTAAGGAGGTATCCTCCTGTGGGACGTCTACCTCAACAGTCTTCCTCAATTTCTTTAGAAGTCAGGCCTACTCAGTCTTCAAGACCAATGTATAATGGTCTTGTAATTGGTAGTGCACGTTGTTAAAACAATTTCTACCCTTAAATGCCTTTTTATTGTTATTTTTGGGCTTGCTTGTTAGAGGACAAACCCTGGCATTCTAAATTATGAGCCTAATATTCCCTTCTCCAATTCCTTCCTATGTAAACTGACATTAGCCAATTTTATTTTATTTTTAATTAATTATTCTATTTATTTACATCCCAAAGGTTGCCCCTATCCCTGTCCCACTTCAAGCGTTCCTCACTCCTTCCTCCCCCCCTTGCCTCTGAGAGGGTGCTCCTCTCCACCTGCATCCCGGTTCCCTGGGGCATCAAGTCTCTACAGGATGGCTCATCCTCTCCCACTGGGGCCAGACAAGGCTACATATCACGGACTAACCCATGCATTCTCTTTTTGGTTAGTGGTTAGAAGCTCCCAGGGACCTAGTTTGGTCTTCCCATGGGGTTGCAATGCCCTTCAGCGCCTTTGATTCTTCCCCTAACTCCTTCATAGGGGTTCCAGACCTTGGTCTAATGGTTGGCTGTAAGTATCTGCATCTGTCTCAGCAGCTGGTAAGCCTCTCAGAGGACAGCCATGCTAGGCTCCTGTCTGCAAGCACAAAGTGGTATCAGTAATAGTGTCAGGGATTGGTGCCTGCCCCTGGGATGTATCCCAAGTTGGGACTGTGTCTCTGGATGACTTTTCCTTCAGACTCTGCTGCATTTTTGTCCCTGAATTTCCTTTAGACAGGAAAAATTTGATTCAAGAATTTCGAAGGTATGTTTGAGAACCTCATCCCTCCACTGCCAATTTTATTTTTTAAGTAAATTTCATAGGTGAGTTACTGTTACAACTACACTTGATCTTTATCGTTGTCTGTCCTTGTTTCGTTAGTCATTGTCATCATCATGTCATCATCATCATTAATTTGGGCTTTGTTTGTTTGTTTTTTGTTTTGTTTTAGTTAGGACAAAACTTTCTTCCACAGCCCACTGTAAGATCACTGTCTATTATTGCCCATTGGTTCCCAGTAGATAAATGTCACAGAGTCAGTCCTGAGCAAGAAGAACCTCTAGGCAATGAAAACCGGCTATGAACCCTGAGGATGCAATTTAAAACAACAATAATTGGGACACATATTTCTTTAATTTTATGAGAAATTTAGTAACCTTTTACTGACAGAAAGACAAAAGTTTTAATCTCTTTTTGATATGGCAGAAGAATGATAAAATAAATGGAGAATAACTACATATAATGTATTCAACCAAAAAATTTACTATAGACTATAAATACGCATTTCTTTCTCCTAGTCATTTGAAGGTCCCAGCTTAAAATTAGTAAGATACCATAAACTAACCGGTTCGTTGCTGAATTTCTAACACGTTTCACTGTTTAGTGTATGACACCGAGTCAAGAGGGAATTATGTTCCACAAGTGATTTTTGAACATATTTCATATATATCAGTATCAAATAGAAAAATAAGCTCCCCACAGACACACGGTTGTGCCAGGAAGCATTCATGAACCCCAAGAGACCACCAAGGAGCCGTTTCCTATGCAATCGCATTAGGGGCTCTTTATTATAAGCTCAGCTTAGGATCTCCTCCAACCTAACCCTGACACAGCGGAACAGCAGACAGGAAGGCAGAGCAGCCTCGAACCCTCAGCAGGACAAGACTTTATAAAAAACAGGAGGAAGTGAGGGGGTCCGGCCTGACAAGCGTCTAATAGGATAACTATTGTAAGCCGACAGATGGGCGTTCTGAAGCAAGAACGTGAGCGAGCACAAACTATCTGAAAGTACATCTGAAGCAAGCAAACTAATCTTTATTTAACTGTTGCTAAGAAGTAGCTAAGGAGTAACTCTGGGACATGGGCCAAGGACAAACCTTGGGGTCTTTCCAGATACTTTGGTGCAGCTTGGGTTCTGCTGCAGGTTAAACTTTAAGCATTTTTTTTTTCTTTTTAAGATGGAGGCTGGTCCCAAGATGGAATAGGCTTGGCCTCTCAACTCCCTGTACATAATTTGTGTCTATCTGTTTTCAAATCTCTAATACCCCAAGGAATTGTTTGGTTCATAAAAAAAAGGAAGGGATATATTCACATAAAAACTTATAACTTCTTTTTCTCTAATATAACATCATGTGGAGTTATTTCTTCTATAGATATAGATTTCATATAGCATTTCAATATTTGTGGATTTTCTTTTAACTATTTTAGTTAAATAAATTCATGTTATGTATACAATGTATGCAACTATGTCCTCAAACACTCCATAAATCATGACTGGTGTTAAGAATCTATGACTTGACATGCAGCCTAAATTCTTTCTCAGATCTCTTGTGCAATGTTTTTGCCCTCGTATTGAGAACAAACCACATGCAAATAAATAGCAATGGCAAAGCCTTAAGTGAAGAAGAAAGCATACTTAATTTTGTGGCAAATGACATTCCTTCATTTCCATGAACAGATATGCCCTCGAGATTCACAAAATACGACAGCTGTGGGAAATGCCTAGACATTCAGAGAAGCAAATCCTGGAATGAACTTTCTCTGTCTGGTTCACAAAATGGAGTTGGCAGTAGCAGAGGCAAAGCAGCTGCACGTGTGAGCAGAGACTCTGAACGAGAACCCTCCCATACACATACCTTGGCTCCCATCCTGCGGTTTATTCTTAGTACTTATTGATCTTGTCTGTAAGCAATGCCACAGTTCTATATTTTCATAGTTGATCACACACTTTGGAGGACCATGAAAACATTATTTCATAAAAGAACAAACAGCTTGTGAAAAGCCTATGGCAAGATTCAAGTTGTTTAATAAAGTTTACAGATACTCACATGCGATCCTTTGTATTTATACAGCACTTCATGAACACTAGCTTATCAAATATAAATGAAAAGTGCCAATTTATTCACTGTTTTTATAATATAGCCACATATCTTCCTTGTTAGAAGAAAATCTGCTTAGAGGAAAAAATAAGACTTTATATAAGAAAGTCTTGACAAAGGCTTTTGTTTGTTACTTTGTTTTTTGTTGTTGTTGTTTGTTTGTTTTTTGTTTTTTTGTTTCCCAAATAGAGTAGGGGTGGGAGGAGGAATTGGTCCTGAGAGATCATGATGACAGATTTCCTTAAATAGCTTTTAAACATAATGTATTTTCTTTCACTTTTTGTCTCCTTTTCATGTATGTATAGGTGTAGTTAAAATTGATGGTATGTGGTAGAAGGGAGAACATGTGTGAACATGCACGGGGACACTGAAGTTTACGCCCAGAATCTTTCCTTAATACTCTCCAAGCTTGTTGTTTTTTTCAAACAGCCTCTCTCAGTCAAACACAGGATCTGCACATTAGGCCAATTGTCTCCAAACAAAATTGTTTCAATATTCCTGTATCAGGCTTCAAAGATGGAATTCCAGGAAAGCTCCCATGCTTCCTGATATTTAGGTGGGTTTGAAGATTCAAACTCTAGCTGTCTTTCTTGTTTGATAAATACATTGATTGCTTAACTTTCTCTCCAATGCTAATTATAAGAAATTCTATTATTATTTAAACAGAGGGTTTGTGTGGTTTTTCTTTTATTTGTATTGAGATAACCCACCTTTGTAGAAAATACCTTTAAATATATACTCTCGTGAAAAAATACTGGAGAGAGAATTTGTATTTGGGGGTTATTTGGTTGGTTGGTTGTTGTTTTTTAGCCAGTGTGAATATTTTCAATAAATAGTGGAGCAAAGGCACTATGAAAACTGACCTAAAGAACGCCACAGTTCTCCACTATTGCTTTGTAGTACAGCTTGAAATCGGGGAGGAGATTCTCCCAGAATTTCTTTTATGTTGAGTGTAGTTTCGCTATCCTGGTTTTTGCTATTTCAAATGAATTTAAGATTGCTCTTTCTATCTGTAAAGAATTGAGTGGGAATTTGATAGGGATTGCATTAATCTGTAATTGCTTCGCAAGATAGCCATTTTTACTAAATAATCCTTCAATCCATGACATGGAGATCTTTCCATCTTCTGAGATCTCCTTCGATTTCTTTCTTCAGGGGTTGAAGTTCTTGTCATACAGGCTTTACTTGCTTGGGTTAGATTCACACCAAGATATTTTATACTATTTGCGAATCCCAAAGGATTACTAAATAATAAGGGAGTAGATGCCTTAGATCCTTATGTTTTGTTACTGTCATTCTCTTTACTAGTAGCAGTAAGGTCTGATGATGTCCTCAGTGTCCACACAGAAGTAACACAATGATGATATCAAAATTCCTGCATCTTTACTATTAGTATACTTCATGTCAGAATTATAGCCATTGTTATATCAAGATATTTGGAATGTTATTATTTATTCTAAATGTAATTTAAATCTGGAAACAATAATGAATCAGTCTTAAGGGTCAATTGGGTCATAATGTTAGCATCTGATTATACATCTTACAGACAGCATTAGATAAAGTTCATGGTCACTTTTTACATATTCATTTAATAGCATAATTTGAGTAAAACATTAAGTGTTAACAGAATGTTGAGAAACATTTCAGCTAGATGAGTATAATCTTGTTAGGAAGCTGTAAATGGGTATGAGAGCAATATAACATAAGAAACATCTTAGTAAAGACATGATCTTACTCAAATCAGCACTGTTATGTTTATTCCAAAAAGGCATTGGGTGATTTTCCTTAAAGCACTCATGGTGGGTATTACAAGTAGAAGCAATTATGTATATTTCTTTTCCTTTCTGATCGAATATATGTTGGACTCGGGAGAGCTTCACATACAAGACAGAAGCAGATTAAACATCAAAAACTATGAGCATGCACATGACATTTTACTTTAAAGAGAAATAATACATTTTATCTTTTATGTTTTTACCGAAACTTGTTCTTATGCTGTGTATTTTGATAATGTTTTCCCTAACTCAGTTCCTCATAGATCAAAGAAAGGTACAAAGGAATGGTGTCTTAAAAGGGCTGTCGAATACTGTTTTTTTTTTTTTTATTACACTCATCTTTTCCTTAAGATTTACCTTCCTTCTAACTTTCTCATCCATTACAACAAGAATGTCAGTATCATTGACTATTACTATTTCAGTATGTTTCATCATGACATCACTAAGTAAGTGCATCCTCCTGTTAATAAATCAATAATCACAACTTCAACTAATTACATTACAAGTCAGCACATGATCCTAACAAAAGAATAATGCAGAGAAGTCTTAAATCCTTTTCTTTCAACTAATGATGCCACTGGAACATGTTTAGGGTGACATTCAGTGAGACACAAATTGCCCCAAGCACTGACCTAATAAAATGTTTTCTTTATAATTACTGCAAACATTACTTTAAAATCCAAGTCCAATACAATTATTACTCATTATTTATATATATTATATATATATATATATATACATAAATGACAAATATATATATATATATAATGACTATATAAGCATATCTTTGAGGCATATATATATATAATAATGCATATATAATATACATGTTATAATATTATATATATTTACATAATATATTATATGCATTATAGTGTATATATATTTACTAATATATATACTAAGAAATATATAATGCATATTATATATACTAAGAAATATATATACTAAGAAATATATAATATTATATACAATATATTATGTATAATGACATAAATATATACAATAAATATATAAACATATCTTTGATATATATATGTCATATGCCTCAAAAATTACTAAGAAACTACCCTTGAAATATCTTATAAAAGTACTCTGCCCTGAACAATAGAGCTGTGGGTATCCAATAGTGTGTTGGTGAGTTTGCCAACAATGAATATATTTGTTTCTCCTTTGCCAGTTCATGTGCACGAGGCCCTCATACTCAATGTGACATTCTTGAGGTGTTTCTTACTAGGATGTAATACCGTTTCAATGAGGTAATGTGATTGTGGCTGTAATTTAATATAAATCCCTTCTTCTAATTCTTTTTTTTCTTTACCATAAGCGAAGCTATCAGAGCTGTTTTTAAAATCTCCACCATATGAGGTCACAGCAAGAAGGAGAACATTCATGCTTATGAATAAGATTCAGAGTACGTGTATCTTTATGGTATAAGAAATAGGAAAATGAAAATTCCATTTAAGACAATAGGCAATATTCATAAAGAATTATAGATACCAACTTTGTCATATATTATACTTGAAATACAAAATTCACTATATTTGGAAACTGACTTCTCAGTTTCACAAAATGAAACCTGCCTTTGCCTTATCCACCCTGATTCATGACTACTTACTATACAGAATTTGAAATGTATCTTGAAGGGCAACTTTCATACATAAATATTCAAAAGTAGATTTATTATTTACCAAATAAAAACTTAAACTTCTGGATATTAAATGAGGCCTAATAAAAATGTAATTCATCAAAAAGGGATTGTTCATTGTATGATTATCCTTTCACAGAAAACAAAATCACTATACTATAACTGAATACAATACAATTATGATCTTTCTATGCATTCCCCTGAATGCATACAACTGAAAACATTTCAATTATATAAGTTTCTTTTTATTCTTCTGTAACAAAACCCTTTGTAGAAAGAAAAATAAACTTAAGAGGGAAAAGAATACATTCTGTATCATGGTTTAAAGGTACAAAGCAATATAGCAATAACGAGGAGACAACTGGTTACATAGTGTCCATAAACAGAATGTTGAGCCAGCTAAACTTGTGTGCTTGATATGCAATTCTGTTTATACACAGTCTTGGACCCCAATTCATTGAATGTTGTCGTCAAGATTCAGATGAAATTTCCTATATCATTTAAGCCTTTCTGGAAATAGACTTACAGATACAAATGGAGATGTGTCTCCTAGGTGATTATAATCAGTCCTAATATAGAGTGAAGGCATATCAACACTGTTCCTCCGAATTTGGAAGCCTTTTTTTGACTGAGAAATAGATATAGCCTAAAACTTTGGATTCTTCTCATTGTATCTGAAGCTCTGGAAAAATGATAAAATCAATAAACCTGTTCATGGCAAACTGGAGTTACTCCAGACAGAATTATCAGAGATGGAGCAAACTAAATTTAGACCAAAAGGAGATCTAAATAGCACTGATGTTCTTTTCATTTATTTTTCATCTTATTGCCACAAGAAATAATTGTCCTCCTCTGCCCTGTGCATGAGCAGTCCACCAGGCACCATCTCATTAGCACTTGACAGTTCAGCTACAAAAAGATCACCGTTTCCGTATAATTATCCATCTTCGTCATTTTTGCATTAAAAATCCTTTTCAAAAGACTAATAAGTCTATTGTACATGCAATTACAAATGAGAAAAATCAATAATTAATGGAAAAAAATAATTCTTTGGAGGTCATAAAATTGTCATAGGTATAGATATAAAATAACACTTGTGGAGTTTCTCAACCCAACATTGTGATTATGATTCGCTTGTCTGGGTACCAGATAAAAACATGTGATATAGCATGCCTGAATTAATATAATATTTGATTATATATAAAAATTTACATTTTTCATGTTTTAGAAAAGTTTGACAGTAAGATTAGGTTAAACTCTGTGTTTGGCAGCTCATGTTTTAAATTTTGGAATAACCAAAGAATAAGATTCAGAGTCAAAATATATAATTTAAACTACATAAGCTTGGGTCAAGAATGTAACTGTTGTGCATTTCTCTGTTGTTATTAATACTGAAATTGCTATCACCTCATTTATAATTTTAGATGATTATATTTGATTCATTGTCCTCATTTTCTGATTCATGGTCCTTACAGAACAGCATTGTGTCTTGTTGATATTTCTGCTTGCTTGTTTAGATTTGTTCATATTGAAAGAATCCAGAAGTGTCTGACACTGATTAAGATACTAATTAAATTCATCTGTGTACAATCTTTATTCAATTTCCATATGTTTTGGAATTTAGAAAATTAGAATTATTAAGAATTTTGCTAATTAAAGTTATTTTTGATTTTACTGCCTGTTTTGCTTGTTTTTGTTTTTGTTTTTCTGGAACAGAATTGGTGGCACAAAATAAACAGGAACAGACACTATTGTTTGAATATTTGAATGCGAGCACACTTGTGCTGTGCTTTCTCTATCATCTTCATTCTCGTCCTTCTCCTCTTCCTCACCCTTTTTCAAGCTAACTATTGGGCTGATTCCTCCATCTGCCTTCTTCCTCTCTACTAGCCATATTAACTTTCTTTCTTTTATCCTGTAAGTTTAGGTATTGTATTCTGCTGTACGTCTATAACAGGCATCATGCCAACAGTTTAAATGATTTTATCATTCTAGACAAAAGCAACCTTGAGTTTTATGCACCTTATTTTCCTATATTCTAGCTGCTAACTGCTTACTAAACTGCTAACTAATAGAGAACAAAAGATGCAAATGGTAAGGCTGCTTAACGTTGTATTTGTGATCATCTGACTCAAGTGGAATCTCAATAACTCTTGATAAAAAATAAAATGTTTTTTGGTCACTTGTTATATTTTCTATGCAGCCCATATTTTCCAATTAGAGAATTTATTTTCCTTTTTATTGGTTATTTTATTTATTTACATTTCAAAGGTCAGCTAATTTATTGTCAAATCTCAGTTTACTTAACTTTATCTGTTCTTATTTCTCTTCTTCATTTCTTTTTCTAAATGAGTCAAACTTGTTACTTCATACAAATAATTCTATCCCATGATACCCAGAGAAAATAAAAGTCTTCAAGAGAAAATTATCTTAAATTGATATACACAACCTTCCAATACATCTTATTTTCTCACACTCTATTTCTTTTGGTTTATTTATCCAAACTCTTCAGATTTCTAAATACCTTCTTGTGAAGTAAATCTCATTTCTATATTTGCATTTCCAGTACCTTGCTTATCATTCAAATAGATTAAATCACATTTATCTTTAGAAATAAATTCTTAAAACCAATGTGTAAAGCGTCATTCCTTCAAGTTCTGTCATCTTAACTTATCTACGACATGCAGTGTGGCTTTGCCTGTGACTATTTCCTGGAAATAACCCTAGCTACATGTACAAATGATTCTACGAACCCTAACTTCTTCATACAGTGGATCAAGGGTGTCCCAGAATTAACATGTTTTGTTTGGAAAATACTTATGTTTAGGTGTTTAGCATCAATGTTCTTTATGAAAAAGATAAATCATTTATTTACTTATCATGCTCACTTTTTCACACATTTAAGGGTTGCTCCATCAGTAAATGTTACTAAAACCCATATCCAAACAATTTCTTGATTCATAAATCTCAGATTTGAGCTACAGACATAACTCACAGGTTATGCAGAGAACCTGGGTTCAATTTCTTTTCTTTCTTTCTTTTTTTTTTATTATTGATATTTTATATACATTTCAGATGTAATCCCCTTTCCCCATTTTCCTCCCACCCAGGAACCTCCTATCCCATAGCCCCATCTCCTGCTTCTATGAGGATGTGCTCCCCCCCACCCACGCACTCCCACCTCCCCACCCTAGAATTGCCCAACACTCAGCTTCCAGCCTTCACAGGACCAAGGAACACCTCTCCCATCTATGCCCAACAAGGCCACCTTACCCTACATATACAGCTGGAGCCATGGTTTCCTCCCTATGTGCTCCCAGGCTGGTGGTTAAGACCCTGGAGCTCTGATTGGTTAGTATTGTTGCTCTCCCCATGAGGCCACAAACCCTTTCAGCTCCTTAAGTCTTCTCTCTCACTCCTCCATTGGAAACCTCATGATCAGTTTCAATGGTTAGCTGTGAGCATCCACCTTTGTATATGTCAGGCTCTGGCAGACCTCTAAGGAGACAGCTATATCAGGCTCCTGACAGCATGCACTTCCTGGCATCCACATCAGTGTCTACCTTTGGTGACTGCACATGGGATGGATATCTATGTGGAATAGTCTCCAGACGGCCCCTCCTTCAGTTTCTGTCCCATACTTTGTCTCCCTATTTGCTCTCATGAGTATTTTGTTACTCCTTCTAAGAAGGGTGGAAGCACCCACACTTTTGTCTTCCTTTTTCATGAGATTCATGTGGTCTGTGAGTTGTATCTTGGGTATTGTGAGCTTTTGGGCTAATATCCAATTTTCAGTGAGTGCATACCATGTGTGTTCTTTTGTGATTGGATTACCTACAAGGCTCCCCACAACTATCTACAATTTTAGTTACAGGAGATCTCAACCCCTCGTGTAACTTCAGAGGTTAACCATACACAACACACACACACACACACACACACACACTCATGTACAAACATGCACACACACAGAGAAACACAAAGACACACACTTATGTGCATGCACACATACATACAAACAACTTAAATTGAAAGACGATGTAAAAAAATCATTGTCTTTCCTGCTCTCCACTATTCTCCTCATAACTAACCTCATCAACATTTAATTTATGAAAATATTCTCAACTCTTTTCATTTTGAAGCCTGAGAAGGTTTGAATGGTCATATGCTATGTCTTCCTGCCACCTCATATCTTTACAATATGGATGTTCCAAATGCATTCCTTCTATTAGCTGTAAACTCCACCTTACCTTTCTTTCTCTCTAGGCTTGCTTTCAGTTTTTTTTTTTTTTCCTCCTCAGCATAAGATATCACCATCTTCATCCATCACCCTTTACTCAACATTAAAGTTCAGCTACGATGACCTTTCTTCCAAAGCAGTGACTGATCATCTCCACTGCGCTGGTATTTTTCGTTGTTTTGCCTTGTTAGCAATCACATTTCTGACACTGAGCATAATAAGCAAAGGTTGGAACACTGAGCTACACACCCAGCTCTCAGTTATTATCTTAGACTTGGTCTCATTACTGTAACTCAGTCTGGTCTTGAACTTCTTATGTGAGCCAGTGTAGTCGCTAACTGGCACACTTCTTGCCTGAGGCTTCCTAGGGGTGAGATGGCAAGTGCTGAAGAACACGTTCAAAATGTTTCATTGATATCCTTTCTCAAAACTTTTGTAATTTTTAAGAATTCAGTTTACTTAGGAAGAACCAGTTTTCCAAAGGGAAGAGTCCTCTTTTAGGCTGTCTGATTCTGAGTGGTCATCTCTATATGACATGTAACTAATACAAGTAATACTGAATAGATTCAGTAAGGCGTGTGTGTCTGAGTGTGTGTTGTGTCACACATGTGTGTATGTTTGTGTATGTAACTATAGTAATTAAAGAAGAGGTCACTATTTTGAATGTGAGTAGAAGGAACACTGGGGGAAAAAGCAGGAATTAAGACAGGGCTGAAAATTTATATAATGAAATACTCCTGTGTTAAATCCTAAAAAGCATTAAAATTTTACATAATAAAAGAACAAAGTTATTGAAGCTTTCAGGAATTATGTGGAATATGGCATGTACGGGGAAGAGACTTGGTTCAGTAAGTAAAGGGCTTATTGTTCAGGTATTAGGTCCTGTGTTCATATTTTTAACACCTATGTAAAGACTTCAGCATGGTAGCATGCTGCTATAAGCACTGGCTATGCATTTATACATATGTAAGTAAACCATAAGTGCCACAAACTGGCATATATATGTACTACACAGAAACACACATTCACACACAATGGATGCATTTTTAAAATTTGCAAATGAAATTTCATCATCTCAGTAGACAATTCCTATAAGAGAATAAATATCTCTGTCTCCAACACTTGATACAATGTTGTAGATATTAGTAATTCAGTACATCGTTTAAATATGGTAGGTATTAACTGTTTAATATGTATGTAAAAATTGTAAATAAAACCTATTCAATAAATAACGTTGATTATTTTTAGAATAAAATTAGCATGCATCTATTTTACAGAAAATGCCTCAGCTTAAAATACATGAGTTAAATATTTTAGATTTGGCTTACCATACATGGAAAAGAGAAATTGCCATAAAATATCATGGGAGAGACAGAAAACAAGTGTGGGCAAAATTCTACATTCCAAAACAGATAACTTTACTTATATAATCAACATGAGGTTGGGAATGATTTTATTAATCCAAAATGAGTATTTATATTTATTGATTTGAGGGGTTTATTAATATATAAGCACACAGTACACATTATAAATGATAATGTGTACCTCATTATCATTGTACTCATAACTGTATTGATTTTATTTTAGTCGAGCTTGTGCATACAGGCAGACATGCATTTCTTATATGATACCATTAACAGTTGCCAGCAAATTTAGTGTCAAAGGTACAAACTATTTAACAAT
The DNA here is from genome assembly GCA_021653895.1 of Mastomys natalensis. NCBI lineage: Eukaryota > Metazoa > Chordata > Mammalia > Rodentia > Muridae > Mastomys > Mastomys natalensis. The sequence goes on from JAJTUV010000611.1 coordinate 836,325, forward strand.
TGTAATGCCTCTCAAGGACTCTCGTCAGAAATTGTTAAGAAAGCATTCAGAGAGTTCTGACCTTTGTAAATCATTAAAACAGAAACTACTGATGAGACATTACCTTCCTGTAGCCAATGCTAATTTTCTATTTGGCATAACAAGGTCCACACTATAACAGCACAGTAGTCCCTTTTGCTTAGCAATCATAATTACATACTGACAGGTTTTATTGTGTGACTTAAATCGGGGAATTTATGCAATTATTGGGGCATTCTCATAGGAAAACTAATGGGGACATCATTTTATCCTTTATGTCACTATTTCACTCCTTTTCAATTTTCTGTCCTTCTGTGGAATGAAGAGTGAGGACAAAAGAAGCAGCAAAACATCTAGATGCCATACTTCACTCTATGGTAGAGAAAAAGCTCCTACTGATGTTTAAAATACAAACAAGTTTGTAACTTATCAATAAATTATGTATTTAGGCAAAAAAAATGTTCAATCTATAAAGTAGATGTTTTAATAATTTATTCAATATAATCTACTAAAACATCAATCACAAATTAGATTATAGATAATGTTAAATTATGTATCCATATACTAAAAACATAAGTGTTGAAGTTACACAAACATATAATAAAGCAGCTGGGAATTATCTCCCAAAATGTAGTCTACTCTACGTAAATTAAAACTATGTAAAGTTTCTTTGATATTGTTGCAACATATCAGAATCGCCGTCATTTATTTTGTCAGAGAAACAAGATACTAATAAATGTATAGTTTTTTAAATGTAAAATCTATTGTTAGTCACACTACTTATCAATAATGCATCAATTCAAAGTACAGAATATCCATGTCACCCAAAACTAGTCTGCCCTGTCACTTTTATAGATATTTGTCATTGTCCCTTGTTTCTATCCTTGAAATATAGTACATAGGACGTATGCTTCCTATCTATTTTCCTATTACTTTTGAGTCACCAAATAAATTGAAAGAGAAACTACCAGTTCTACTGATAGGGGATTGCTTTCATATTTCTTAAGTTTTGCAGTTCCACTTGAGTTGAAGAGCATTAGCTGCTGGTTAAAAAAGGTTTTTCAAAGTTACGGATTTTAGCACTTTGTTGACTGAGGATTCTGATGCTCAGCAAACTTGGCTGAAGCCTAGAAAGTGACAGATGCATGAAAAGCTGAAAAATAGGACACACAACTGTAGGCTCAGCCGATAAACTTCTGCCAGAGACTGAGTACTGGTAAAGTGCTGACGCCAAGAGAAAGGTGGGAGAGCACACAACTCATTTCTATTGTCTTCCTCTCAGCACGAATTGTGATCACATTGATAGCAAATTAGTATTGGTCTTTGGGTTGGGTGTTCTATGTATATATCAAGGGCAAATCACAATACTCTAAGGTGTGATATAATGGTTTTCTGATCCTTAGTGCACATGATAAAGATAATTGAGGCAATTAATAATACATATAGTACTATTATCTATGCAAACTGGAACACTAAATTTAGACACCTTGTTATAATGTACTCTGGCATCAAAAAAAGAGCAAGTACATCATCCCACATCGTCTTCTTCTATCTATATTGGATAGTTATCTAATAATGGAAGTCAAAACTGTAGGGAAACTTCAAAAAACTTCAAAATTCAGGGTTGACTGTTCATTGGACTTAAATCGTCTGTTTTAGATAACTGTTTAAGTTAGAAGAGCAACAGTTCTTCTCATCCTTAATATTAGGATATTGTCTCCTTGACCCACAGGGTTTTGAGAGGACAAAGCACTTGTAGACTCTAGGCATTCATGTCACCAAAGAGGCTGTGCTTCCGAGCCACGAACTGTAGCTCAGAAGCATGCTGGTTGGCACAGCTCTTGGAAGTTTTCTCAAATGCTTTAATCTGGGGTGAATGAACATATGTTATAAGAATAAAATTCAAGTCTCAATCTCCATGAAATCAGTGGAATAAAAAGTACATTTGGTCTTTGAATGTTCCCTGGAAATATTTTGCACTTTCTTTTCATTGAAAACAGCACTAAAACAAGAATAACAGTGAAACACAGAATTATTGTACATATCAGTCAATTATTTCCATAACACTGGTGGTTATGTGCACACATCTCTGCTCATTTTTCCCTCTACAAAAGGACTTTTCTCCCCATGTACATGATTTTTTTTGTTCTCCATGAATTTTTAAATCTGTATAAATTCAAATGTTTTTCTCCTTATTTCATAAGCAAGGTACATTTTAATTCTACCATTTGTCTCAACTTGATATGTTAACTGTGACCCTTTGTTTCCCTTAGGAAACCTAATGAGATAATAACCAGTAGGGGGCGGCACCTCTAAAACACTCTCTTCCATTTGTAATAACCATTGAAATGACATATTTAATGGAAATCCCTCCATTCTACAGGTACATGGTTTCTTAATTGCTTTGTCTGTAGTTTTGGCATGCGTAATAAACAGGCAACTCTTTCTCCTGAAATTGATGTCCCTATTAGCTTCCTTCTGCAGTAGCTATTAACCACAACTAAACTGTAAATATATAAATCAAAATAAGTGTTCCATAATGGAGATCATAAAATCTACTACATAAAATGACTTCATATAAATATGCCGAACTACATCAGCAGCCAAAAAAATTAAACTTTAAACTGAAAAATATTACAAGAGAGACGAGCCATGTAGAATCAGACCAAACAAAATATTGCTGTAATGATTTTTCAAGGTCAAAGTCATGAATGAGGAAATGACAATTTTGAAAATATGCTTCAATGGAAGACATTACATCTCTCACGTTGAAAATTTCTGTGAATTGTAATATGAGGTGTGATAATGATGAGGAAAAGAAAAAGTGAAATAAAAAATATAAAAATCATTGTCAGAGTAAAAAAATGCTAAACAATTGTAGCACCTTTACACTTTCATTGTACTAATTCCTTTATGCAAACCTACACAGATTGTTTGAAGTGACTTGAGTATGTATATAAATTGGCATCATCCTCACACACAGTAGAAAAATAGTGGAGTGATAAATAAGAAAAAAAGTAACAAAGAAAGAAACTTATGGAGCTAGAGATTATTTTAGACCTGTCTGACAAATTTGTGTACTTAGTTTATGTTGGAAAAAGACATGTGCAAACAGTCCTTCCTGGACCATATTAAATAATTTGATCCTGGTGAGAATTTCAGAAGTCCTGGAAATATTTTCACAGATAAAATAATAATTTAGGAAAAAAAATAAGAATGTTCAGACAACTTTTTAAAAATGTGTCTTTGCTATTTCAAGTTTCCAAATCAATAGAATTTCTATATCTTCCACGTCTACAGATTGAAACTTAATACAAACTATATCAGTCAGTACTGGATTAAACAAACATTTTAATTAAAATGTAATAAATACTTTCTTACAGTATCTGGATATAAAAATTAATATTTGCATTTTCATAAAAATATTTAATCAATTATTTTCAACTTCATAACAATTTAACACATCCATACATCCTTCTTCAGTTGTTTTCATTTATCTATTTATTGCAACTTCATTTCCTGGCTGAAAATCCTCTTACAAATTTTTGGTTGAGTCCAATGATACAGTCTTTTTCATTGTGTTATCTTTAGTATCATTGTCTGGCACCTGCCAGATATTCAATAAATCCTTATGAAACAAGTATATGTCTATTATTGCAATGACGTATGTGTGGAAAGGCCATTAAACCCTACGGAAAGTGCTAAATATTGTCAAATTCTAAAGCAGGCAGGCTGGTGGAGTAGGTGGGAATTGTTTGCTAATGGGTATGGATTTCTTTCCAGGATGATAAAAGTGTGCTAACCTGGGAAGTGGTGACAATTACACAACCTCACGAAATTTATGAAATATGCTGGCAAATGAGTTCTTCCAAGGTTATACAAATCAAATCTCAATATCTCCGCGCCCAATTATTAATAAGCATTTCTATTCTGTCAGCTTTGACAGTTTGTCTCCCAAATATTCAACTCATATCGACAGTAACTAGGAAGGTTCAGAACAGATCATGTAAGAGGAAATAGAAAGAACTTCAAAGTGAGAGGTTTCTTTCCCATCAGGAGTCCTGCCTACATTTGATCAATTTCTCTGATCTATAAGCTGTAGTATGTACACACTTTGTAGCCAGAGAAATTTCTACATCTATACAGCTCTAATTTAGTGTTTGAAAATGCAGTCAGAGCTACAAATCTTTACCATAAAATGAATCATGCTTACAATTTGTTTTCCAAAGAAACCATGAAACTGAAACATTTGAATTCGAGAGAGCAAAGCTTTTTAAATATACTGTGTGTGGAAATGGTTAAGAATTTCAGAACTAATTTTAAGATCCATGTCATAGTTTTACCACTTTAATGTTACTGGCAAGTCGATGCAATTTCATGAATGAGCTTGAATAAACAACAAGACACTATGATGAATAAACCAGGCTATCCTTTGTGATATAGAGGTTTTCTGGATGGTGAATAACAAGGAGATTAGCATTAACCAAACCATCTGCTGTGAGTTGTCTGTCTCAAAGAAGATACATCACAAAGGAGAATTCCCTGAAGTATGATTCTATTGAGATACTTTTAACACAGTGTTTATCCCCACTTTTCAGGGGAGCAAGTTTATGATGGAAGGAGGCCCACACCCTTATGAAGAGTAAAACGAAGAGCATTGCTTGAAACTGAAAAAGAAAAGTTTTCATCAAGAAGCCAAAGAATCATTTAATTGCTGTAAGATTTCCTACAAAGATTTTAATCTCACTACACAGAAAATGAATTATAGTCCGTGTACACCCGAGAAGTGAAGCATGCCAGGTGCTGCTATGAAAACTGACTCAATGTGCTTCCCAATTTGTCCTCAGTCTCTTTGAGTTTTAAATGCCTACCATTTCAAGCTGTGCTTCAGAGAGCTAGATAACATAAATCTCATACTATCCACCATCTTCCTACAAAGATTCTGAAAAAATGTAGCTCACACAGGCAGTGTCATCAATATTCAGATGGATTCGGATCACAAGAGGAGCTGATGCATTTTATTCCACATGCTCTTTCAGTCAATTTCGATTTTTAAATCGTCATCTGGAAAGCCAAAGTGAATCTTATGCCCCATGAAGTCATCTTGTGTGATGTCTTGAGACCAAAGGCGATATATTTCTCATAGTAACAGAGAAAAGTATTCATTGTTTTTAACATAAATGAATCATATTCTTGTTCCCATTTGACTAAAATTTAATAAAATAAATTTTGTTTGGGTGTTTGAAATTTACAATATATTTCTATGGTATAAATTGTGAAATGATTATCTTAATAGAGTAGGACACATACAACTATATATTCAGACAAGCCACATAGATACACTTATATAACAGGGATTACTATTAAACACAATTTAAAAGTCTAATTTTCTAAATGAGCTCAGACTGACATAAGAAACAGTAGACAAAAGAAAATTGTAAAAAAGTAAAAATGAATATATATATATATATATATATATATATATATATATATATATAATTTAACTGTCAATTGACTAGTGTTCAATTAAACTCTGAGAACACTGGAACATACATAGACTGGAGAATATATACTCCCATTAGAAAGAATTGATATCTTTGACGCAAAATGTGTCCTGCCTACAAAATAGTCAGGAACAAAAAAATAGAGCACAGACCAAAGGAATGGCCAATCAATGAGTAGTCCAAATTAAGACTCATTCCATGGGCAAGAACCAATCCCTGACACTATGAATGTTACTGTCCTCTGAGAGGCTCCACTTAGCAGCCAATGGAAAGAGATTAGTAGACTCACAGCCAAACATTATATGGAGCTTAGGGAGTCTTGCAGAAAACTTGGAGGAAGGATTGAGGGACCCAAAAATGACAGGGACTCCACAGGAAGACCTCCAGAGTCAACTATCTTGGACTGTTGGGAACTCCCAGAGATGAACCTCCAACCACAGAGTGAGCAAGGACTGAAAATTGGTCCCTCTCACATATGTAGCAGATGTGCAGCTTGGTCTTCATGTGAGTTCCCCCAACAACAGCTGCATCTGTTGTCTGTCTGTGGATCCCATTCCCCTAACTGGGCTACCATTTTCTAGACTCAGTGGATGAGAATGAGCCTAACCCTTCAGAGAATTGATGTGCCCAGAGTTGGGGATGGGGGATTGGGAATGTTACAGGGTACCCTAGGGGGACTCTTTTCCCTTTCTCAGAGGAAAAGAGGAGGAGGAAAATGTGGGGATGATCTGGGGGAGGGTGCTAGGAGGAAAGAGGACTGATATTTGGATGTAGAACAAAGAAATTAATAAATTAAAAAACAAGAAATTAGTGTTGTACAGACTCCAAAACAATGTAGGTGAAGAAAGTTCATGCTGATACATTATAGGAAAACAAAACAAAAAAAATCAAAAAACAAGAAAAGCAAAACAAAAAAACCACCTTAAAACGTATTAGTGACCCATGTACTCACCTGAAAATATCAAAGTACGAAAGATAAACTTTGGGATTCATTCTTCAAGTAATAGAAGAGGCAAAGATTCCAAAAATAACAAAAGCAAAATTGAGAGGACAAAAATGAAATCAAATTTAAAAAAAAAAAAAAAACAAACAAACAAAAAAAAAAACAAAAACAAACAAACCCAAAACCAAAACACACAGCAAAAGAATTTAAGAAAATCAAGACAAGAGCTACATCATGGAAAATACAGTTACAGATTTTACACCTAATAATTAGTCATTACAGAGATTATATGATAAATTCACACAATTTGATATTCAATTAAGCAATTAAGTAAGAACAAACTGAAGTTTAAAATCTGCAAATTGATTTGAATCCACATTTTTCTAAAGAAGATATGTAAAGGGCAAAGACTACAAAGAAGCTCAGAAAAAATGAGAGACTACAGAGTACAGAAAGATGAGAGAGGAGAAATACTGAAAGGGGATGTAGGGGATATCTCAATAGAAGTGTGGAAAAAAGGTGTTCTAGTGTTTTGGTCACAGTAACATATTTTCTTTGCTTTTTAAATTTTGAAAGATTATATTTTCTTTATTGTTTGAAAATTTAACATAGGATTTTTTAATCATATTATTTCTAGTCCCTCAAAATCTATTTGATACCCACTTATATTCAACTTCATGTTGTTTCTCTCCCTTAAACACACACACACACACACAACACACACACACACGAAAAATCCCTTAAAACATATGGGTCCTATTTTCATTGATCAACTATTTCTGTGTATTGGTAACACCTTGGAGTGCAATTAATATACTCAGTGTTTCTCCATCAAAGAAAACTGACTTTTTTTCTGTCTAGTCAGCTATTATTTGTAAAGAACTTCTTGAAGAAGACTTAGTACCTAGTTAAGTTTTTCTGTGCTGAGGTTTTGTTTCGTTTGAGATTATGCACATATTTTGCATGATGTCCCTTTGTAAGTGTATTATAGATAGTAGTAGATAGATAGATAGATAGATAGATAGATAGATAGATAGATAGATGTAGATATGTTTCCAAATAAAACTCTAAGTATTAGAAATATGTTACTTCATTTTGAGTCATTGGTCAAATGAGTTCACCATGGCTACCGTACACTACAGGCTGTTTCCAATGCTATTGATTTTTCTCTAAAACTTAACAGAAAGACATTTTTGCTGAGGACATCACATATTTTCGAGTTAGAACCTGGAGAAATCTAGCTGGTACTCAGTTGGACACTTCGCATTCCTTCATTTTCCTACAACTATTGCTTAAGAAGATGTTAATGGAAAAAGGAAAACAATACGGAAAACATCATTCCACCTGATTAAACATGAATTATACATGACGTTTTCAGATATGTCCTATTGTGGAATTGTCACAAGGTGATCTATCATTTTCCATTACTTTAAGACCTACGATACAACAGAAACCTTAGATGTTTCATTAGCCCAAAATAGCTAAGATATAGGTTAGAATGAATGGGCTCTAAGAATAAATTACATTAATTAATCTTGAGAAATCATAGTATACAATTTCCTTAGGGATCTTGTTTACACTTTGGGTGCATTACTCATCTTTCCAGAGACGATATCTATATTGCAGAAGATATAAAAACACAGAACAACATGTACATGCACAAATCAGAGAGACATAACGTTTACAAATTGTTCCAACATAGATGATGTGAAACTTTAGCAAAACCTTCCTTCAAGATGTATTGGTTAGAGAAAGGTGGCAGAAAATGTTTCTTTTTAAGATGAAATTTTCAATAATAAATATTTGATTTTTCCTTTTCAACATTTTATTTTATCTTATTAATTGAAATCTTTACTTTCCTTTTGACCTTGCTCCTTTTAAACCTGTATGTATTGAAACCTCTTTTCTCAATTAATGAATTGACCTCTATCTCTTCACTCTACATATGTTTATATTATCAGTGTGTGTGTGTTGATTGTTGTGTGTGTGTTGTGTGTGTGTGTGTGTTGTGGGAACATCGGCTGGGCCTGCAGTGGCAGGCCCCAGGCCTATGCAGCAGCGCCGGGACCTGAGAGGTGGAGGTGCCTGGAGGCTTCCAGGCAGCCTGTCTGACATACCAGAGGAAGGTCCCAGTTCCATGGGCTGGAGGCTTTAGCAGCAGCAGGCCCAGCAGGCCCCAATGATACGAGGAAGTCCTTGGTTCCAAAAGGGTTTATTGGCATGGTAGATGGTGGATGAAATTTGGATGTACCCCCCCAAACTCAGGGCAGACCTGAGTTAAGTAGGGAGGGAGAAAGGGGAGGTTCTGGGGGCAATGTTTAATTGGCTCCACCCTCTGACCTTCATTAGTATGTAAATCTCTAGGGCCTGAGGCCTGTAGTTTACACCCTCTACCTGTGCACTTTGGGAGGGGCTGTAATGGCCTTCGAGACTGAACAATGTAGGTCCATGGAGATTAGACTGCTTTTCAGGACTCTGGGTTCTGGGGGTGTGGGCGAACTCCTGCCGTTTCTCCCTTGGAGTCTCGGGGTTCTAGGCCCATGCCCAGCCAAGAACCAGGATGCCCTTATGCAGTCCCACATGTGTACTCAGAGAATTGTTTGTCTCTGCCTTCCTAGTGCTGGGTTGACCTGCTTTGGGGACACTTCTCCTTCTATTGAGTTGCGTCATCCAGCTTTAACACAGTGAGTTGATATCCATGAGAGTCCTTCTCGTTTCTCAAGAGAAATGGAAGATGAATGAATCTGTAGGAGATGAGAGGTGGCAGGCAGAGTCTGGCAGTAAAGGAGGGTGGGGAGACTGCAATCTAGAAATAATATATGACAGAAGAATATTAAATGAATAAATAAATAAATAAATCACTTGAATTTTGTAGTAATAAGAGGTAGGATAGAATTACTATTCTAGAAGACTGAAATATGGGGTTGCTAATTGATAATTCCCCAGCTACTATTAAGTCTATGAAATTGAGAGATCAACATTGTCATAAATTGTAGAAAATGCGAAAAAGATGTGTTAGACTAGTGGCCTTCATATATTTTACTTTATTAAATATGCTTTTGCATTGGGGGGAGGGGGGCGGTAGAAGTCATCCTTCCTTTGGAGATACATAAGAAAAACAAAATGTCTTACTACCCAGTACTTTTGATTATCAACAACAAATAAAGATCTGTATCAACATCTGTAGTTCCAACACTATCCTGAGTATGAATATCAAGTACAATTATGTAAAATTAATTTAGCTATGCACTTTGACTCACGTTAGATATAATTATTATTGTACTCATTCTATACTTACTGTACTTTATGGATTCCTATTATTCCAGGTTCTTTCTTGCCTCATCAATCTGTTTTATAAAGTAAAATAGGTTGCAAAAAAGAATATTTTATATATTCACTTAAGAAGCTAAGAAGTGCCAAGCTTGGTGTCTCATGTTTTAAATAGCAGGATTTAGGCACCTATGGCATGAGAATTTCTCTGAGCTTGAGTACAAACTGGGCCAAATAGTTCCAGAACTAGATTAAAGAATGAAACATGTCTCAAAAATAGTAAATAAATGGCCTTATATGATCATTTCAGAAATCAGATCCCTTAATAATGCCTTTTATCCATTGCTGTAGACTATAACATAGTTTAACTTCCTCAAAAACTGTGGTAATACTGACACCAGGTAGACACTGTGATGGTGAACTCAGATATACTGCCAGAGAGCCTCAGAAGTGGCTTGCAATGCCAGCACCTTTTCTTCCTTTAAATGTCTAACAATCAAGTGAACTGTTTGTGGGCTCAGAGGTGAACAAATGATCTTGGAACATGAATATGTGACCAACAAATTCAGTTTCAGTTTTGACCTAAGACAAGGGAACTAAAAGGTATCTTTTAATTCTTTTGTGGTCAACCTCTGCATTTCAAGCTGAGCCCATTAAATGAGGAATTTATCTTCGGTCAGCTCTGCTAGGTTAACACACTGTAGCTCTGTGATGGAAGCTTCGTCTGTTCTAAATTACATCAAACACAGACCTCTTATTTAAAAACACTATTGATGAGTTAGGAGCAAGAGAAAGCATTCATAAGTATCAGCACACACATTAAGTACATGATAGATCAGCCCCTGATGGCTTTTATCAGATATTGCAGTGGAGTCAGGGAGAAATAAACATCAATGAACTAAAAATAGAGAAGTAACATGTCAATGACAGATTAGAGGGTAGGAAGATCAGTGACAACATATTTTCAAACATGTTAACTATTAGATAGCCAAGATAAGAAGTAATATGTAAGTACACTCACAAATACACACACACACACACACACACAACACACACACAAACACACACAACACACACCACCACCAGACTTGAAAACATTTTTGCAAAACATTATACAGACTGAGCAGGTTAAAATTGGGAATATATATATATTTTATGAATATACATATATTTTTCCATGCTATCACAGTTAGTATGTAAATAAGTCATACATTTTTTTGCAGGAGAGTAGCAGAAGAAATGGGATCAGTTATGATAGCAAATAGAAAAGAAAATATAATTATGTTACTATCCTAAAATTAAAATAAAAACACCAGAGTATATTTCAATATTAAATTACCGATTATTTTAGCTGACTTAAAATTTTAATCACCCCATGCCATTTTGAATAAAGTAATTACTATGGAATTATATTAATATACATGTATTTCTATAAAGAAGCTCTAACTGTACTTCAGAGAATCTATAGGCTCAGCAGCAACAAATGGATGATGTATGCTCTCTTCATGGTAGTCCAACCTTCTCAGTACCAGAATCTCAGAATTCTCAGTTGTAAACAGAGAAAGCCTTAGTGTAGAGATGTTATACAAACCTATTACAACACATTTGCATACACTACCTTGGCTGTAGAAGTGATGCGACATTATTTTCTTTTTATGTGATTATTTATGCTAGCACTGTATGACTGGAACTGCTAAATATTGTAGGACTAAATAATAGCTCCAAGAAAATATTTCACAATGTTCAGATAACTAGGAATTTAAAGGTAGAAAATTTTTAACATAGATACAAAATTCATCGATAATAAACATTTTTTAAAAAAAAAAAACCTTATCATAAGGTATCAGTACATGTTCATGTCTTGAAAGTAAACTGGGTAGGGCAGATAACCCAGTGGGTAAGGTACCTCACCCATAGTGCTCACTTAAAAGTCTATTTGGTGAGCTTGTAATAATCAGCACGCTTAAAATGGAGATGTGATGATCGTGGGGCATTTCTGGCTACCCAGACTAGTCAAAATGGAGGACTACACATTCAGGAAAAGATCCCATCTCAAAAAAAAATAAGAGAGATGATTGAGAAAGACATCTGAGGTCAACTTTTGACCTCTATGGCTGTGTGAGTGGACCTTCACTCACAGGTATAAGCATGCATATACGTCCCCTAATCAAAGACACATCATGATTAATGACTTAAGTATTTACATTTTCTGTCTGAGTCTCTGTATCTGTCCTCTCTCTCCCCCTCACCCTTCCCCTCTCCCTGTCCCTCACCCTCCCTGTCTATCCCTACTTGTCCCTCCCGCTTCTCTCCCTCCTTCTCCCCTCTGTGTGTGTGTGTGTGTGTGTGTGTGTGTGTGTGTGTGTGTGTGTTTGGACATGATGATCAGTATCCAATTTGAAAAAATAAAGTTAAAAACATTTCTTTCTTTCTACCACGTAAGACATTAAACTAATGTCCTCAGGGTTGGTGAAAAGTGATTTTATCCATTTAGATGGTTCCAGGCAATACATTTTATTTATTGAATTATAAATGTTATCAGTTCTTCATACTAAGTATTATGGCACACGTCTATAATAATAGCAGTTAGGAGACAGACAGTGGGAAATTATGAATCATCAATGAGTTTGTGAGGCTAGCCTGTGGTACATAATTCCTCATGTTTAAAAAGAAAGAAAAAAAAAACAGAAAATGGACCAAAGGCATTTCTTTTCTGAGCAGAGTAATATAGCCTATTTAAAAAAAAAATGTTGAAAGTAAGGAAAGTATAAGTAAAGAAAAATTTGGATATAATCAAAAGCACGAAGGCACCATGTAAGAAAAGCATCTTGTTAAATTCAACATATTTTATATATCCTTTTCATTGACTAGTATCCTTTAAACCCTTTAAGCAAAGACTTAGGGAAAAAAATTGAAGTCAATGCTTTGTGAGCCCTGGAAATGGTAGCCCGCCTCAGTACACAGGAACTTTATGTTGCTGCTCTTGTAACTACATGTTTCCAGCTAGGAGGACACCAGTGTCTTCCTTCAGAGCTCTGAGTCCCAGGTGTTTCTCAGAATTGGTAGAAGGATTGTCTAGTGCTGTGTCAGAAAATAGCTGCCTGGAAAGACAATGTGTGTGTGTGTGTGTGTGTGTGTGTGTGTGTGTGTGTGTGTGTGCAGGAGAATGCTTATCCATGTGTTTCCTCAGTCTTCTAATGAAGTGAAAAACAAAGTTGATTTCTAATGATCTTTTCTTGTGGGAGAGAAAGCCGCAGCACAATAGAAGTTAACTTGCCAGTAAAATACCTTAGCTACTATAATATCAGCACCCTGCATAAAGCTAAAATTCAGACCTCCCCCTCTCCATTTACAAACAAATGGAGAAAGCCAAACAGCCAGAGGACAGAATTTCTTGAATCTTGACTCTTTTAGCATCCCTTCTATTCTGCTTGACCAATGCAAAATGATTTCCTCCCTTCTGAAATATTTTCCTGCACCTCTTCCTTAAACCCGTTCTGGTATTTGATGTTCTGAAACACCTGCCTAAAAGCGGAAATCTGACCACACCCTCTTCACTTTTCCTCTACAATAACTTTGTAAAAAATCATTTCTTGCTTGACAGAATTTCCCTATGGCATTGGGCCACCTTCACATTGCCATCTATAATTTTCCTTCTGTTTGAAACAATCTCCCTCATGCCACTCTTGTTAATGACTGAGATACCCCTGATGGCGCTTAACATTTAGTAGTGCTAGAGCTTCACATTTGCCCAAGCAACCTTTTCCATTTACCTTACCTCAAAGGCCTTCTAATTTTTCTTCAGAGACAGAAATCCTTTAAGCCCATTGTATCCTTAGGCTACAAATTTACTGAGATTTAGGTTTGCAATAAGGGTGTCGAGATGAATGCCACCATCTCATTTATGAATCAATTTTTGCCCATCGGCTTTTTACTGTTATTACTTTTTATTTTATTTTGCACTCAAAGGAGAAAAATCATACATAAATACATACAGACATGCCTCCAATGTATATGTGTAGATATCTACATACATTGACCACTTTTACAAATTGTTAATTGCATGTGGATTTTAAACTGAAGAAATGCTATATGAAAAAAAAAATTGTGCATGTAACGTGTGTAAACTCCATTCCAAACATCTGTCATGCATTTTCATTCATTTCACTGGAGAAATACATACAAAATAGAACTTTTGTGTGTTGCATTTATAACTGATTAACGGAGCTTTCTTGCTGACTATAGCCCACATTCCTCAATATTGCAGCTGGTATGATACATTTCATGTAACAAGATACTTTTGGGTTCTAGTGAAGGCAATACATTGAACTGTAGAAATGACAGAAAAATAATAGTTATGCCAGGGAAATTACAGGAGTATGAAATTATTTTTGAAAAGATTTCAAAGAAAAAGGGGAAATGTTGACTTGTAATTTCTGTGATCATTAATCCATCAGATAGGTTGCCAATGTTCTTTTTGTTTTCATGCTTATTAAATGTTTGCTTAGCCTAAACCAGGAAATGAAGATTTAATGATAGGATATCACTTTCCTGTTAGGAAAAAAAAATAAGTATGCCCTGCCCTTAGAGCAGTTAGTTGAAGAGTTATAACATGTAACACTGTAAATAGAATGTCTCCGGGTTTATGTGATTTTTTTTAACCATACAATTCTTTATGCCTTTTGGTAACTATGGTATACTTGATACAAGTATCACAAGTCCGCGCGCAAGACGTGCCGCGCACACACACACACACACACACCACACACACACACACACCCTAAAGGTTCTGTCAATTATAACTCAATATTAGTTTTGTGTCCTTAAGTATACTGAAATGTGAAATTTCAAATAGTTGCATGCTATAGTTATCCAGAACCATATGATTTGACAATTTTTTCCATGTGTGGCCATAACTCAAAAATGCCAGAAAATCCTATAGAAGGTGATTGTCATGGGGATACAAAGGAGAGGAGATTTCTGGGATGCCCAGTAACAGGCTCAATTTTAAGTTCTTCTACTATAGCAGCTGCTTTTTTTAATGTAAAAAAAGTTCATTCATTTCCTAGTATCATAAATGAATTTTTTGGGGTTGATTTACTGTTTCCTATTTTTATACATGTATATGATTTTTTTTTTATTTAAACCTAGCAACCAATCAAAACTGATTGCATTGTATTCCATGCTGTTTGTTTAATTACTATGTGATAAGGTTCATATTTGAGGTTTGCATAAGAATGTTTTGAATTCATAAAATCCTTATAACATAACTCTAATATTTTAGAGATCATAACAATTTCAGGTTCAAATTATGCATGGGGATGTCTCTAAATTCACTTATTATGGAATATTACAAGTTAGGCGAAATTTGATAACCAATTAAAACTTGTTTATATTGATTTCTGTTTAATATTTTTGTTAGACTAGTTTATAATATTATAAAAAAATCCATTGTCACAAACCCATGTTGTATTGATCTATTTGAACAGATTTTTTATTAACTTATCTGTATGTCTGTTTGTATACCATGATGGCATGGGTGGCACTATATCTAGTGGAGAGTACTGGACCCTTTGGAGCTAGAGTAACAAATAGTGTAAGCCATAGGACTAGGTGATGGGAAACAAATTTGTTTCCTCTGGAAAAAAAAAAACATGTTGGTTAGCTTTATGTCAACTTGAAAACACCACAGTCATTTGTATAGAGACTGTCAACTGAGAAACTCTCTCTGGAAGATTGGCCATTAGCAATTCCTTAAGGGCATTTCCTCCTTTACTGGTTGACACAGAAATCTTCGGTTCATTGTGGTTGGATGCCATAGATATCCTGCTGAATGTAAATAAAAAGCAGGCAAAGCATGAAACAATAAGGAAGCCAGAAGGCAGAAGCCTCCCAAGGCTTCTGCTTACGTTCTTGGTTCAGATATTATTTTTTTTATTTGTAGTTGCTAATTTCTTTCAATTATTTATTTATTTATTTATATTCATTATTTTATTTATTTACATTTCAAATGTTGTCCCCCTTCCTGGTCTCCCCTCCATAGCCTCCCATCCTATATTCCCTCTCCTTTGCCTCTAAGAGGGTGCACTCTCGCCTCACTTCTCTATCATCCCCCTTCTCTGAGTCAACAAGTTTCCACAGGACTATGTGCTTCCCTTCTCATTGATGCCAGATAAGGCCATCCTCTGGTACATATGTACCAGGCGCCACAGACCCACACATATAAACTATTTGGTTGGTGGATTTGTCCCTGGGAGCTCTGGAAAGCCCAGTTAGTTGATATTGTTCTCCCTATGGGGTTGCAATCCCCTTCAGTCCCTTCAGTCCTTCCATAACTCTTCCAATGGGATCCCCAGGCTTAATCCAATAGTTGGCTATGAGTATATGCATGCAGGTTTTTGCTTTGTGTTTTTGCCCTAACTTTCTTTGATGATGGACTGTGATGTAAAAAGTATGAGATAAAATAAACCTGTCCTTTCAACATGGTTGTTTTGTTTATTTGCTATATGCCTGTGTTTGTACATCAACACAGGCAAGCATCAATTTCTATTAACCCTGAGCCATGTGCCCAGCTGCTGTTTTCCTTATGTAATTGCAGGTAATTTCAATCTTAAAATAATATTTTTTTCAACAAAATTTAGCAATTATTTTTTGTTCTAATGAGAAACCCCATATTTTCCTTATGGGTCTTTGTCTGACAGCATTTTGTAAATAATATTTAACACATACAATTATAATTTTTATAAATATTTAATGTAGATTTTCAGGTATTGCATTTACCTTATGTTTGGTTGGTTACATTAACGTAAATAGTAGTATAGAAAATTTCAAAAGGAGAGTCAAAATTTACCACACATACTCCCTTTAAAGAACATACATGGTATTCACTCACTGGTTATTGGATTTTAGCCCAGAAGCTTGAAATACCCAAGATTCAACTTACAGACCACATAAAGCTCATGAAGAATGACGACCAAGTGGGGGGCGGGGAGCTTCAGTTCTTCTTAGAAGAAGTAACAAAATACTCAAGGGAGCAAATATGGAGACAAAGTACAGGACAGAAACTGAAGGAGGGGCCGTCTACAGACCAGTCCACAGGGGTATCCATCCCATGTGCAGTCACCAAAGGTAGACGTTGATGTGGATGTCAGGAAATACATGCTGACAGGAGCCTGATATAGCTGTCTCCTTAGAGGTCTGCAAGAGTCTGACATATTCAGAGGCAGATGCTCACAGCTAACCATTAAACTGATCATGGGGTTCTCAACAGAGAAGATAGAGTGAAGACTGAAGGAGTTGAGAGGATTCGTGACACCATGAGGAAAGCAACAATATCACCAACCATAGCCCCCAGGGTCTAAACCACCAGCCTGGGAGCGCTTAGGGAGGGACCCATGGCTCCAGCTATATATGCAAGGGAGCTATTTATAAGTGGGAGAAGAGATCCTTGGTCCCATGAAGACTGGACATTGTGTGAGGGGTATTCGAGGGCGGGGAGGTGAGGTGCGGGGAGGGAGGGGGAGGGTACAACATCATAGAGGCAAGAGGAAGGGGGAAGGGATAGGGAGTTCCTGGGAGGGAGGGGGAAAATGGGGTAAGGGGAAAACATCTGAAATGTAAATAAAATTTCCAATAATAAAAAAAAGAATCCTACTGGAAAAAAAAAGAAAAAGAAAAACAAACAAAGAAATAAACAAATCAAAAAAACTAAGTGCAAAACGAGTTTTCAAAACCTATCAAGTAGTTAGATCTACAGCAATATAGAGCAAAGCCAAATTAAAAATAAATCAATTAGCATGCAACAATCAATGATCAGCTATGATTTAAGCTTCAAGGGGAGAAGAATTGACTCAAACAGAATAACAGTCTTTCTAGAACATATTTTAATTTGTAATTGTCAAACAACAATGGATTTTAAATAAGTTAGAACAAGACCTTCAGAAGCTATCATATATAAAATATTGAAACTGTGCACAATTCTGTTTTTTAAATTATTTTAATGTAAAGGAAAACATAGGAGGTGCTGGCTCAGAAGAAAAATAAGACTTAAAAATGTAAATATTAAAGAAATAATATCTGTGAAATGGGAAATATTAAATAGTAGCACTACAAATGAACGTGTATTCTCTTGTCAACTCGGCTAGAAAATTGCCTTCTCAAAATCTGGCAATTAACAGAGAAAACTGAAAACATCTGTTGCTTATGTGAAATTAAACTATTTAATGTACTTTCCATCACCCAGAGAGACTTCCAGAGAGGAAATATTTGATTAAAGCCCCTCTGTAGTAGTTCCTATCAATTGATGAAGTTGAAATGGATATAGTATGACCCAAGCTTTCTTTATATTATGGAGTTGATTGGACTGAACTCACAGGACAGGAAATGAAAGGTTCAATTAACCATCTAATGCTTTATGTTCAGTAAGATAGAAATATTAGAACACGATTCCAGTTAAGTGGATTGCTGGACATAAAACAAGATCAATCAAATGTGTGGTGTTTACATTTGACACTGAGGAATTTGTGAGCTGTAGGTAGAAGGATTTAAACCCTTATGTGCCCTGCTGTCTTGTCTAATATTTAATAGTCAGTTTTGAAACTGACCTTTCCAGAAAGCAATGCTAAATATATGGTTTCAAGTTAAATAAAGCAAAATAAATTAGATGAATACACTTTGAGACCAGAAAATTGTAGTTGTCCTTAGTTTTGTGATTCTTCTTTCTTCTGATAGTGCATATACAAAAGAAATTTCAGTAACTAAATATTGACGATAACTACCTTTAGTTGTATTTATTTCATCTATTTATTATAAAAGTAGATGAGTTTCTATAACATTTGTTTAACCAAATGAGTAACAATCTACCTGAGAAATGAAACAAGGTCCTACGTCCTTTAACAAATAGGCGATAACATGATTGCATATTCAAAGGTTCGGATGACTCTCTATAAAATTTCATCATAGCAATTAAAATAAAGAAATTTGATGATTAGATTGCAGAGAAATAATGTTTGAATGAGGGAAATATCAAATCCTGGGAGCTGCTTCCAAGGACTCTGACACATGGCTGGCTTTCTTCTCTGAGTTCGAACTTGGAAAACTGTAGCTTTTCAATTTTCTTCTTTTTTTCTTTTTCTTTTGATACAAGCAAAAACAATGCAAGCTTTCTGTGACATCTCTGGGCTTTCTTATCCTCAGATGCCACTTGCTCCATCTGCCAAGGAGCTGTTTCCTGACCTCTCTAACCATAGAGGATTTTTTGGACTCTAATTCAAAAGTCATTCCCTTCTCTTCTCCTCCACCCTCCTGGCTGCACCTGCCCAGATTTGTAGCTACATGTCCTGTACTTTCTCTTCACTGTAATAAGACTGTTCTCCAGAAAGGAAAAGAGAAAGCTGGGTTAAAGAGAAATGGGAAGGAGGAGATGGAGAGGCAGAGGAAACATTTTAATGTACCTGATATTCTCTTATTTAGAGTACAAGAGAGGCTTTATGTTCTTTCCCTCTTTTCAATGGACTTTTGTAATATCTCAAAAATCATCCAATAGTCAATTAATAATATTCATGTCTAGTCATTTTTTATACCAGACATTTTGAAATATATATATGTATATATTAGTTATAAGTTTTATATGTGCAAATCAAAAAGGAATAAGGTATTAAATACAAATATAGGTTTCTAATTTTATGTACTTGGTAACTGCTTTTCTTTGCAATAATATCAAATTCTCCCTTATGATACTATATTACTCTTGAGAACTTGAGGTATTATTAATGTCAATTAGTATTCATGTATTTATGTTAATTCAAGATTAATAAATAATCATTACATATGAATAATTTATATATTTTTCAACTATACATGTTTTTTGAGAAATGGTGTTCATTTTAACAGACAGGAAATAATACAGCAAGAGTATTTTACTTTGAAATTGTATCAGAGTTACACACAATGTACTAAGAAGGTGAATCTGAAGTTATGGCATTGTCTCAAGTCTGGAAACATTGAATAGCACCTTAGAACTCACAAAAATGTGAAAGAGAAAATAGTTGCAACAGTTGTCCTCTAACCTACACCACACTTGGTGGGACATATAAGCTCTTCCTTATTCCACACACAGAAAGCATATACTATGAATAATGATAACTATAAAATAGTCACATAGACTATCGTTATTTTTCAACACAGGACAATTTATGTGTTATCTCTGAATTTAAGGAAATCAGAATGTATAACCAAGAATGAAGTTTCATGAGAGTAAAGAGAAGCAATGTACCACTATTCTTAACAGAAGCACTTTCATATCATTGTTGACAAAACTTAAGGAAAATCTCTTGAGCTTTATATGCCAAGGAGGCCACAGAATCCAAATATATTTCTCTGAAGTGTTATGTTGATGGAAAAGCTGTTTCAAAGAGATGTGTGAACCTGATACAAATATCTTCTTTGAAGCACAATTAGAATTTCATGGGGTGAAAGTGGACGTGTGTAGACTATAATTGATTAAGAGAGTGTGAAATATCATAGAATCTGGACTGTGATATTCTCTTCTGTCTTCCACATCTGAGTACACT
Organism: Mastomys natalensis; assembly: GCA_021653895.1. NCBI lineage: Eukaryota > Metazoa > Chordata > Mammalia > Rodentia > Muridae > Mastomys > Mastomys natalensis. Next base: position 856,631 of record JAJTUV010000611.1, read on the forward strand.
ATCATAGGCACAAGCACATTAAAATGCATAACACACAGAGACATAAATAAATAAATAAATGTACAAACAAATTAATTCATGTAAATAAAAAGATGATAGATGAAAATAGATGATAGATGACAGATAAAATAGATAGATAGATAGATAGATAGATAGATAGATAGATAGATAGATAGATAGATAGATGGATAGATCGGTGATAGATTGAACCCACCAATTAAAATTTGGTAGAACTTTCTGTGTTTATGAAAGCATATCTATCTATCCATCTATCTATCTATTTATCTATGTATCTATCCATCCATCCATCTATCTATCATTTTTCTATTTATCTATGTGAAATGCACATATTCTAAAAGGCATATCCACCCACATATGTCATTTTCTTTGAAATACATGTTGCTACGTATGTGCTATTTCTTTTAAAATATCTAATTTCATATATGTCATGTTAACTTTCTGAATGACTGGAATAGTTTTAAGGATGTGACAAATATATGTCCATTACTCAACTGTTGTCTCTAATATGAAAAGTACTTCAAATGACTGAAGTTAACAAAAATATTTGAAATTTACTTCTTAGCGTACACACATATTCCTTTGTAGTCCAATCCCTTGCATGAAGAAGGAAATTTTTCTTCTACTCATTTTTCCTAAGTAACTCTTGTAAGTTACTGGTATCAGTGGCATACATAGTTTTAATTTTTGCATTAGGAGTGAACCATAAAAATTCTAAAATTGATAGTTAAATATATGCTAAATGTAAGTTAAATGTAGATAATATTGGGAAAAAAACAAGCTGAGAGAAATTGCTCAGATATAATGGTTTTACTTCAAGCCTATGTGCAATAAATTAATACATATTTATCCTTTTGAAACTTAGTGAAGTGTTTGAGCCAGAAAGGTTAAAAATGGCTCAGGGAACAACCATGTTAAGTAATGTTTTAGGGCCTTGATTTATGCAACAAGTTCAGTTTAATAATGAGCAAAACTGCTAATCAGTGCCCACAGATATTAGATAATAAATTCAACCAGGCCAAATGGTATTTGCAACACAGCAACTCCTGACTTAATGATTTAATTAATCTAAACATGCAAAATTTTGTGCTTGCTTAAATTTGTTTAGCACATGGCACATTAATGAAGATTAAACAACTTGGGGTCTATTCCTAAATCTAAAATACATGGTAGGGAAAATGGAAATTACCAGATCTTGTATAAATGCCTCATAAGAGCCTCATCAGGACCATGAGAGCATGGGCTCATATATTTGGATGTGTAATTATTTACCTTACAGTGGTAACAGAAACAGCTCTGATTTGTTAAGTTCTTCTATGGAACTGCTCTAAAAGAGAGGCATTTCTAATTGTAGTATCATTGAATTAGGCAAAAGCTAGCTATCCTCAGCAGTCTGCATTTCAATGACTATTTCCTATAAACAACACAAAAATATACAATTAATTTTTCTCATCATGTATAACTCAAAATTTAGATTATTTGATAAAATGAATAATCCAGATTTATAAAGTAAATTATCAATACATAAGGTATTATACTACACTAAAACATATAAATGTACTTTTCAATTAGTATACTTTTAATTAGCTTTACACATATGTTTTATTGAAACATCTGTACTATTCGAAAAACATATATCACAACTCTTGAAAGAAAGGCAATATTATTTTCCTTTATTATAGAAACAATGCATTTGTTTCAAATGGAAATTTGCTAAGTGAAAATAATGTAATATTTGAAATGCATCAGTGAGAATATTTAGCACACTAAAGATTGAGGGCATCTGTTAGTGGATTGAGAAGATTTTAGAATATCAATGGTTTGTATTTATATCTAGTTTTCTTTCACAAAAACAATTAAGTGTATTAGAGAAATTTACTAGAGTTATTTCTTTCCTACTGCACAGGAAGTTAGGTAACCAACTCACGTAGGATGACTTGTGCTCAGTGCTTTAGATTACTGATCCATTTCTGAAGCTCTAATTAATGACTTTTCTACCTTGCACTATTATTTTAATTTTGTGAAAGCTCTCAAATTAGGTAATATCTATCAGTGAAAAGAAGTTTTAGAAACATAAGAACATACTTCAGTTTCATCTGTTTGATTCGGTCTTTAATATAACTTCCCAATAATGTACTTAAAGGATAATTTCTGAATGATTGCACATGAAACAATAAGACTCCTGACTTAATATCTTAAATTTCAATGCTTAAGTTTACCTCAGTGATAGTATTCATCCATTTGAGACCATGTATTCCTGACATTGTCTTTTCTGGCATACATAAATTTTTAGTAAACTTAGTATCAATTAAATCAACAAAGGACTATCAAGAGAGATATATCAATGACTAAGAGCACCACTGGATGCTGCCATGGTTTGTTTCTTAGCACACAAAATGTAACCCACAGTCATCTGTAACTTAAGGTCCAAGGGATCCATTGCCTTATTTTGACTTCTGCAATGAGTGCATACATGTGACAAGAGATCTCCATGCAAGCAAAACACTCATACACGTAAAGTAAAATCAACACATGTGCATGTATGCACAACACACACACACACACACACACACACACACACATTACACATATGCACACATATCGGATGAGGTAAGCATTTGAAAGGAACATGCAATCGTCACATGCAGTCTTAAATTGGAGTTATGCAATTTTTCCACTCTGTTTTGACTGAATTTGTTGGATTGGAAGATTAAGAGTAGCCTATGTCTTGCAAGCTTTCCCATGTTACTTCACTTTCAGAATCTTCGACATAAGTATAAAACTCCTGACCAGATCCTTGATTTTAAAATTCATAAGACAATTAAGCACAGATATTTACAGTTTAGAGTCTACTGGATAATTGTTGAGGAGAAGATATTATCTGATATTTAATCATGATTTTCTAGAAAGAAGAAAATCATGTTTTATTCTGCTGCTATTATTTCTAATGACTATTTTTCTTATTTCTTAAAAGAGACAGAAAAATACAAACTAAAATACTCTTCAAGAAAGACTATAATTATACAGTTTTCATCTAACATTTTGAGGAAGCACATGTTTTATCTACTACATGAGAGGTTTGGCTTTAGGAGTTATAATATTCCAGCAGGCAATTCCTTGTTTGTAAGTTTCAGCATAGTGGTCAACAATGGGCATGTGAGAGTTTTTAGAGCAAAATAAAGGAGACCTTATATATGATGATGCTGTCCAACTGCAGGAAAATGAAAGCAACTGAGTATGTTTAGTCTTAGCCAGGTTTAGCATTCATGTTCTGTAAACAAAGTTCAGTGAATGGATTTTGGCTACTATTTTAAATTCATATAACCATTTATTCCAATGCATATGGACAAGCATCTGGGTTATATTTTCATGCCTTTTATTCACTTTGTATTTTATTACCAGTTATCAGAAATATTGGTTTATTCATTTACCAACAGATTGTATATGCAAATCCCTATATTCTGAAGACACCTTTCCACGGAAACCAACTAGGAAAAGAAAAACTATGAGTATTTAACAGATAATTTTATAATGTATTGTAAACATCTTTTTAAATTGTTTTTTTCACCTTTGCCGGGGCATTAATAAGACCATGGACTTCTGTAATTCATATCGAGTCTATTGTTCTATGAATTTTTTTCCTAGTAGATTTCCCCATAATTAGTCATAGCTATAACTGCTTTTCTCCTATTATTAACTGATTGATTTCTGCTTATGAAGAGTAGTACGTTTTGTCATAAATATTCTATATGGCTGAAAATGCATTCCAGTGTCTAGTTTCCCACAGTAAGTCCTCAGTCTGACCGGCTCCTTTCTTGCATATTCTTTTTCCTATCCCTTTATCCTGAACTCATTTTCCCATGTCCCCATCTCTTCTTGCAGCTTAGACCTTCTTCAGAAAGCATGGGAGAGAGAGAGAGATTCTGTTTTAGGTAGAAGTACTATATTTTTTCAATCCACCCAGACTGAGCATATGATATTCTGTACTTCTCTACTTCTCACATTCTTTGCATGACGAAAATACTGAAAGAGTGAGTGAACGGTGTATATATATGGATAAATCATTGCCACTGTGTATATTCATTTCCATTACCTCTTTTTAAGATTGGAAGAAATAATTTCTATTCAAACTAAATGGATTCTCTACTACCTACCTATAAAAGCTAATGTCTATGGACTTATTAGAAAGTAAGAATTGCATTTTTTAATTGTACACATTTTCACTTAACTCACCCTATCACTCCTATTTAACATGAAACTTAAAATATATTAATGAAACAGAGGATTGACTACTGAATTTTTCAGTGGTTACCAGAAGTGTCTAAGCAGCACATTAAAATATGTTAAATATCATTTGCATATATTTCATTTACAGATATACTAATATAAATTTAATATATTAAGTTAAATATATAAATGATAAAAAATGATAAATAGCTTTCAAAGGAATCATCCAACAAAACTAACCATTTTCAATTATTTTTTCTACACATTTTTATGAAAAGTTGTCTGTTGACAAGATCAACAATGCATCTCTTTCCACGGTTCCTCTTCCTGTGAGAAACTACTTCCTCTTAAGGAAGGCCACAAAGTATTGCTACTTGACATAATGACATAATGCATGAACAGTAAGTTTACGAGGTAACTAGGTCTAGAAGAAAGCTGAATATTTGAATCAGTGAAATAGTTAAAGTATCATTCTTCTTTCTACCATATCTGAAACTTTCTATTTTAAAATAATAACAAAAGTCATCCATAATTTGTTATACTGGGATAGAGTCATGGGATTTGTGAGGAAGATCCACATAAGTCAAAACGAAAAGCATCATCTAATATTGTGTAATTCTTGTGGTACCAGAAGGACTGTTCATTTGTATTCCTTTTGTTAGCTTACAGCATTAAATAACACCCAAGAAGAATAGAAGCTCTGGAAGGAATGTTGCAGAACACAGGGAAAAAATAGAGAGGAGCGGTGTTCCAAGCGGATCTTAGAAATACTCAGCTCCATGCTTACTAATAAGCCCTCATTATATTTAAAAGTTGATGTCTACTTGGCTGCCGTTCTTTGTTCTACATAGCCTTCAGCTAAACAGTAAATGAAGTGTCCACATGGCACATTATTCAGAAAAACTGGCACTCTGATTATTTATTTAAAGACTTTTTTATTCATCGGTTTTGTCGGATGACTAAACATGTTTTCCATACACTACCTTAATAGAGTTGACGGTACAAAGACAATAAGTGTTGCATCTGGCTTGGAAAGTAGCTGCTTTATTTCTACAGTGCTTTATTAGACTATGAAGATTGGTTTCCACAGTACAGGGGCCCTTCTTCTCTAGCTCAAAGTATCATAATCTGACGTTGCTTTTAGAAGTAGAATTCTTTTACTGCATAACACGGGGATTCACATCTTCAAGAGTATGCCAGGATGTTATGGATCTAACATGCACCTTGAGGCAAGAAAGCTGAAATGAAAGGGTCTTCCTTTGTCTCTTTACCTGCATGTGGACCCTTCATCTATCAATGATCATTCAGATTGAAGATTGCAAGTCCTTCCTGTAGACTTCTTAGTACATCATTGGTATTACTGTATTTGTTATTTGCTCATTAATTAACTCGGTATGAGACTATCTGACGGGGAAAAATGTTCTGTTAAGTTGCAATTTCAGATAAACAAGAATAATAGTTTAGAATAAGTATGTCTTTTATCCCTCATAGTCGTATAAAAATAAGCATTGTTTACCTGAAATTAGACTTTAATTTAGTAGTACTGTTTTCAATCTCTAAATGGAGCCATGAGAGTGAGTTGTCATTAAAGTTTAGGTGAGTCATTTTAAATTATATAAAATTTTGTTCCTCTTCCATATGACATTAAATAAAAAATCATAATCATTTGGAAGAAATTGATGTGGTTTCTCCAAACCTGTGAAAACTGAAGTAGGAGAATTTTTTTCTACAGTATTACAAATTTTGTATTGCTCTCTGCTTTTCTTTTATTAAAGGTATTTCAGTGAAAATAGTCCTTGACAGTAAACTATTTTAGTGACTTTACAATGTAAACTGTTGGTAGCAATGACAAATTTATTATAACTCTCAAAATCAGTTTTAATTTCTATGCTACTCTAATTAATTATTTCTCATAAATTCAATGCATAAAGTATGCACCTATATTTCTATATTCTCACAGTACCAATTAATTAGTCTCAGAATTTCTTTGATTGATTGGCTAATGGAAACTAATCCCAAGATCTAAACACATGCCCAAAGGGTATTCTCTATATTATAAGCTATTTTAGAACAGAAAAAATTTGAATATGTTTATATCTAAATTACAATCAAACCAGCTAGAAATCTTAGAAATATTTTAGGAGATTTGATCATTGACTGTTTCACAACTTATTTTATTATTATTATGTCAGTGCCAATTTAATATATAGTCATATTTTCACAGACAGATGAGAAAAGAAAAGCTTAGTGAAATACCATGAATTATTAAGTGCTTTCTAAAACAAACTGAAACTTATTTATTTATGCATTCAGTGCATTTTAACTGAACATAAATAGCAGGTACGTTTTCTTGGAATAGTAACTTAGGTTATACTGTTTGTCATGATCTGTGTTTTGTGGAATAGAGTTTTTAATACAATAAAGGTATATATATGCAAGAATTGAACAAAAGACAGTTTGACATAATCCAATATTGAAGGAACTAGGAATTAATGTTATGTATCTATCATGATCAGTTTTTATAAGTTTATACAGTATGTTTTGTATTATGTTAGCACTTAAATTCATTGTACTTTTGTATAATCTGGTCCTCATTATCTAGAGTAACTGTTTTATACCATAAAATTTAAGACCTGTATTGTAAGTCATTGAAAAACTTGACATATTTATAAGTGTGTGAATATCTGCTTAATTAGTGAAAGAGTCTGAGTTAATATCAAGAAAACAGATCTGCTTTCCAAGCACAAAGCAGCAGCGGGATGGTTAACGTTTTGTTCCACTTGTTGGGAATGAGAGGGCAGGTCACATCACTCACTCAAACCTCCAATTCCCCAAACTAATAGTGCTAGGAAAGAAGCAAAGGAATGTACAGAGTCTGAACCTCACCCTAAAGGCTAATAGAAGATACTTCTGTCAAACTTCTCAAAAGCAGGAGACTCCAGGCAGCAGTCAGGCCCGGAATCAAACCCAGGGACTCTTTAGGCTGCTGCTCATTTGACCTCCATTCCACTGTAGAACACATAAAGGAAGTAATAGCTTATATAACAGAGGGGGAAATAGATCTAAACAGTATTATACATCAAAATCACCATCTTGAATGGTGTGAAGAAGAAAAATGTACCTGTCAGTGCTACACATAGAAAGAATCATGATACCATCTTGAACTATCGCGGTTTTGCTCAGGAGATCACTCCAGCTTCCTTTACTTTGTATTTTTATTTCATGGTAACTTTATTTTGGGGTGTGTTAAATAAGTCAGAGTTATGTCGCTTACTGTGGAGTGTGAGGGTACCACGTGATCCCCACGTGAGAAACAGGAGACACTATACTCTAGCTTCACATGTACTTTCAGAAAATGAAAAAGAAATACCTTCTAAGCTTTCAGCTAAGGAACTAGGAATGAACTGCTTTCAGGTAATTTGTGAGCAAGTAGAAAAGCAATTCAGAGAAATTTGGGGGAAACACGTGTTTCAAATAAAATAGAAAATTTTATATCACTAATATTTGGAATATAATATAAACTGGAATTATAATATTTGGATTAAAATATAAATCATAAATTTATCATTGGATATTTCTATTTGGCTAACGTAACTTGCTTGCACATAAAAGTAAATGTTTCATTTTATATAATCTCAATGTAATTTTATTTTACCCCTGGTTATCATTATTATAATACAACTATGTAATATTCTAATGAAATAAATATTTATGAATTGAGTTATGTGAAGATCAGCATGATTACAATAGTGGGATATTCCATCTGAAAACTCATCTTTCCCTTATACTTTTAAGTCTTTTTAATTAATTTATTTTATGTATGTGAGTACATGTCACTCTCTTCAGACCCATCAGAAACAGGGCATCGGATTCCATGGTTGTGAGCCACCATTTCGTTGTGAGAATTGAACTCAGGATCAGTCAGTGAGTGCTCTCAACCTTTGAGTCATCTTTTTAGCCCTCATTTTAAGTTTTTAAAATAGCTTCCTAATTGAAATTTTAAAAACTTTACTCAATTTCAAGTAATTGAGAATTATTCATGGGAATTTTATAGGTTCCAAAGGCTTATTTTTTTTTTTTTTACAAAGGCATGATTTAAAAAGTTTGAAGATATAAAATTATTTTTAAATGTATACATTTAGAAGAGTAGACACAGAACCAGTAAGGAAGCTAGCAGTTATTTGCTGAATAGCAGTATTACTGGCTCCCATGGATTTCTGTGTCTGTCAGACGTTACTTAATTACAGTGTCCTTATATTATTATTGATGCATACTGATGCATGTAAAGAGCCAGAGAGAGACAAAAGGAGGAGTGGGAGACTTCACATCACCTGGAAATTTCAGGGCCCCTGTCAACTTCAATATGTTTGTTTCTGAAAACGTGTTCTTAGGGTCTCATTGGGTAAAATAGTTTCATACTTCACACGCTTCCTGAACAATAAATGAAGAAAAGAACCAAAAAGCTTTCTGGTTGTGCTAGTAAGACATAAAATTGATAGAATCTAGACCAGTTTCTCTTGTCTTTTTATTATGCTACTTACTGCTATGTCAAGATTTTACTGCCTGTGGAGTATTGGTATTTCTGCCTCAAAATACCTGAACTTCTTATTTTAAATCATAATCTTCCAGCGCACAATAGTTATGACTTAGGAGAGATTACTGGAGAGTTACTGTTGGATATTCCATAGCTATTGCCTAAGCAGCTTAAATCAGAACTCAACATCCTCCTTTGAATAAAGACCCACTTTGACTTAATTTAAAAATACATTTCCCATAAAATGAGGCCTTTGAGAAAGCATTGCAATGAAGCGCCACTTCTGAGATAAAATAGCACCTTTCCTAACCTGCGGCTGGCTGCTTTGTGGGATCTTCCCATCTATTTTTGGTCCCGGGAATGATTTCACGAATGGTATACTGTGCTTCGTCAAAGACTGTATCTTATAATGCATAAAAGATAATGCACTGTCTTCCTTGACTAAAGCAATTTCTTTTCTCATTCAAGGAAATACTTAAAGCTTTTCATGTTTTCTTGTGGTATTCCTAATCGAGTATGTTTGGGTTTGGGTTTTTTTTTTTTTTTTTTTTTTTTTTTTAATCCAGTGGATCAACCACGTTTGTTAAAACAGAAAAAATATTGAAAAACAAATCAATAAAAGTAATGCCTGCACTTTAGGAACTGTATGGTTCAGTTTGTTCCTTCCAATGCACACTTAATAGTAAGTTGTTATTAGTCTGTTTTAACTAGGAACTTAATTTGCTGTATTAAATGATGAATTCACACACAGTATAGTATATTTCATTCTGTAAAACTGACTTTTAAGACGAATTCATTTTCAATTATAAAAGATTAAGAAGTTTTGGCTAGTTAGTAGGAAGAAATCTGTGAAAGATCAAATTTCAAATATAGGTTCATCTAACTGTAGGTTGCCACTCATATTTCTGATATTTAACTTTAAATCTACTTAAAGTCTATGTGTAAATTCTTTGGTCAACCCTACAGAAACACTAAATCATTTGTGTGTTACATTTCAAAATCTCTTTTGTACTAAATGTATGTAAATCTCTAAATGACTTATGATAATCACATTTTTAAATCAAGTTTATCTAAATAAGATGAAATACAAAGAGTAAAAATAAATTCCTCTATTTCTACAGCCATTTGGAAAGGAGATAGAATGCAGTGACCAGCACACCATGACATGTCCCCTTCTCTTTCTCTTCTAAATTTCTGCTAGGTTGACATATGGTTCTTTCACCATCGTTAGACCTTAACAGTTTTACATTTGATCTTGAACGGGAATAGAGTATATAAATGCTTTGACTTCTAGAAAGTATCATCCTGAGTGAAGTAACCCAATCAAAAAGAACATACACGGTATTCACTCACTGATCATTGGATTTTAGCCCCGAAGCTTGAAATACCCAAGATTCAACTCAGAGACCACATAAAGCTCATGAAGAATGACACCAAGTGGTGTGGGGCTTCAGTCCTTCTTAGAAGGAGTAACAAAATACTCAAGGGAGCAAATATGGAGACAAAATGCAGGACAGAAACTGAAGGAGGGGCCGTCTGCAGACCATTCCACCTGGATATCCATCCCATGTGCAGTCACCAAAGGTAGAGTTGATGTGGATGTGAGGAAGTACATGCTGACAGGAGTCTGATATAGTTGTCTCCTTAGAAGTCTGCAAGAGTCTGACATACTCAGAGGCAGATGCTCACAGCTAACCATCAAACTGATCATGGGGTTCCCAATGGAGAAGATAGAGTGAAGCTGAAGGAGTTGAAAGGATTTTCGACACCATGAGGAAAGCAACAATCCCAACCAACCAGAGCCCCCAGGGTCTAAACCACCAGCCTGGGAGCCTAGGGAGGGACCCATGGTTCCAGCTATATATGCAAAGGAGCTATATATAAGTGGGAGAAGAGATCCTTGGTCCCATGAAGGCTGGACTTCTTGGGGTGGATATTAGAGGGTGGGGAGGTGAGGTAGGGGGAGGGTGGGTGGGGAGTACACCAAGTGGAGGCAGGAGGAGGGGGAAGGGATAGTGAGTTCTTGGGAGGGAGGGGGGAAATGGGGTAAGGAGAGAACATTTGAAATGTAAATAAAATTTCCAATAAAAAGAAAAGAAAAAAAATGCATCGACTTGATAAAATTTCTAAAAGGCGATTTATAAAAAAAGTGTAAACAATCAAATTATGTTTAGAATAAGACAACAACATAATGTTACCTTCTATCTCAGATCTAATGAGTTTAGCATGTTGAATATGCTTATAAATTGAACTTCTAGGATAGGAGGATAATTGCTCTTTATGCATAAAAACGTAACCTGTATAAATAATGTGAATTTCTTAGTTAAAATTCTGATGGCCATTTAAATGATAATGTCATAGTAACAATATTATTTTACTTATATATGTATCATAAAAAATTATAAAGACTCTCACAATATTGCAATAAGTAAATATTTCCTTGTTAATCTGAAATTCAATTTAACTGACAACCATGTATGTATTTAAGTCATAAAAGTAATTAGGAAAGCAAATTAATGTAAATTAATAAGACATTCCACAGCAAGACCAAAACAAGCAGACCAGGAACGTAGGTGTTAGACAGATAGGCTCCTTAGCTTGAATCCTTAAGTAGTTTTTGATCCCTTATCTCTTGTAGTATAATTGTTCTCCTTCTCTTGGGAAATACATTCATTTATCTCATTCTACTGAATTGTTCAAGGACCAAGATGCCACTGAAGTTTTTCTTAGCCTTTCTAGCAGCATATTTATTGAAGGCATATACGGTCCCTGGGAAAGTTTCTTGAATACTCCTGTGCCTTAAGATTTTTATCTGGCAATGCTGCCATAATCCTATTACAATATGGGCATCTGTGTTTACCAGTGACATCAGGTTTTATCTTTTTAAGTCTACTAGCAGAAACTCATGTCAAAATAGGAGTAGGATAGTTGAAATGTTTTTGAAAAGTAGCTCAGTTTCTTCCAATATTTAAAGGTTTTTTTCAAAGCTTTGCATAATCTAATTCATTAATGCTTGTTATAAAAGCGTGCACATAAAGATGACATCGAATTTATTCGCTTTATTTTATAAATATTTTATTGACGCCCTTTTATACTGGCATGTATAGTTATATTAGGGTTAAGATATATAAAGTTTATCTTGCTATTAGCTACTGAGATCAATATGCTGTTTATTTTGCTGAGTTAATAAATTGTTACTCTCTTTCACTTCAACCATGTTTAAGTTATTTTAAGCCAAAAAAATGTATGAAAAAACTTTTCTTCCCTAAAATATTATACAAAATATTCATGAATGCTTTTCCTTTGTAGGCCTTTTAAATCATCCCATAACAACAGCTATGGAAATGATACTCCACACAGCACAGCAACATAAACTGAAATTACCCCAAGTTTACACTAGGAGGCATATTCCCTCTTCTAATCTCTATACAAGACTAATTCATGATACTTTGACCTAAAGAATCCCAAATGCAAAATATTAATCACTTATTCATTTGCATTTATACATATTCAAAATATTATTTTGCTGTATTAAAAATCCCTCTTTCAAATTTATGACCTCCTTTTTCATTAATTGTTGATACATGAAAATAGTATGTATAGACATGTATTTCATGTATACCATGTCAGTCTTTCTAATGTTATTTGTGTATATGTTTACAGGGCTGTATATTTGGTACCGGATAACTGGTGTGCTTTTCCCTGGGTTAGACTATTTCTCTCCCACTTCTGGCATTCTTTAGTTTTATATCATTGCTCTATCCTGGTGACTCATTGTCTGACTTACATCAAAGCGTTAGTTCCTATATCTTCCAATTGTTAAAATTACTCTGCAAAACTAATTCACCTTTTATATTTTTAGTTAATAATACAGACTCTTATTACTTGTTCTTAGAAACCTTTGTGCCATATCACAAACTTCAATACTTAAAGAAAAAAAAAAGATAAACCATAATATGAGTTTTCCTCTCATATTCTATAACTCATTTTCTATATACATTTTAATAATTATATATTATACATAATTATATATATTCCATATGCATATTTAATGATTATATATCCTTTAAGTGATAAAGGCTATATAGAGTCTGGAAGTGCTTTTATTTCTTACTTTTCCTTTATGTGAGTTATCCATGTAGATATTATTGTGTCAGACTCATTATTCAAAATCTAGTATCAATATGTCTTTCTACACACTTTTATAGGTACAGACTTGAACCACTGATGTTAGTGTAAATTTATTGCATTTATTGAGACACAATTCAATTTTAATTTTATTGCAAAAAACACAGATATCTGTAATTCTATTTTGGAACTTTGAAATCTACATTCTCAAGACAATGTTAGCACAGGCCACAAATAAGCTAAAATTTTCAGTGCTTGCCAAACTATACATGGTATTTATAACAGCAAGAAATCTGTTCTGTTATCATATACACATGTACACAAACAAGCATACACATACTCTCACACACAGACATGCACACACACATATACACATGCGCACCAATACATATATACATACACAAAGGCATACATACATAGACATACACCCATACGCATGCACTCACTTTCAGGCATACAAGCACACATATACATACATATATACACTAATAGAGAACTTCTGTTTAAACTTTGTTTTGTGCATAAAGTACAATTTCATCTACAGATTTTTTACTCATTCCACACTCAATACTCATTTTCTAACAAAATGTAATTTTTATACTTCCCATTAGCATTTATCTAATTCAGTTTTACTAGTAACCAATATCTCATTTTAAAATGTTTCTTTTACTTTGTGTTTACCTTACAGTCATACAAGAAAAATGTCATAGATTCCTAAAACTTACTTCATGGGTCTACAGAAGATGGGATTTAGATTACAACAAACTCTTTTACTATAGTGTTATCTTCTTAAGGAATAGATCTTGGTTTTAATGTCTATCTCTTAGTGCATGACTACCTTATAGTTGCCAGCCATTAAATTTTGCTGAACTTAGAACTTGGTTCTAACCATGAGACTGAAGAGGGGTTGATACAGTGTAGTCTAAGACTTTATTAACACACTTAGCCCCAAGAATAAATAGCAATCGAGTAAACAGCAACTCATAAATTCTTTCAGGTCAATTCAGAGATATATGGTAGGCAAAGAATTCACAAACTAATTATAATTTGCTACTTTGTATGTAATTAAGAGAAATTAAAAAATAACCTTTAAAGATAAAACAATGAGACAATATTAAGACTTAATTCTAAGTTAGCAGTAACAGTCTAGTCTTGATATGATTGTTTAATAGTTTTTGACTATTTCTATAGTATCAAAATTATTTTCTTTATACTTATATTTTCATAAATAACCCATTTGGGGAATAAATGATGTGTGATCATTTTATAGATTCAGATCTTAAGGAAATCTGATTTATTGTTATGTGGAAATGGGAGGAGATGTTTACCTAATGTTAGAAACAAAATTATCCAGTATGCTAAAACCTCCACACATGTGGAGGATTTATTTGTGGAATAGTTGGCTAAATGTGCAAGAGCAGCTGTCTGTGCTACGAATTTAGAAATATCAAATCTTTTGGCCACCTCCTTGCCTATTATTCTTTGTTAAACTTGCTTCAGTAGTCTACCAATAAAGCAGTAATTAATGACTTTATCCCTGAATTGAGAAGAAACTTTTGATAGATTTCATCCTACTTAAAACATTTATAAGTAGGCAATTATCAATTTCTTTTCTAGTACTACAAATCTGGACATAATTATGGAAGGTTTGTACTCAATGTATCTCCATCAATTAAACCATACTGAAATGTATAAATAATGCACATCATATAGACAATAATGTCTCTAGTAAAGAAAATTATATTTTAAATTAAAATTATAAAAGAAAGAAGAATAATGTAATCTCATAATTTTCATACTTTGAAACTTATTACTATACTTCCTCTATGTTTAAACTTTGTGTTTTAGAAATTAAAACATGACAAAACTAACATAGAACAACAATAATAAAATAAGCTGACTCAGACTTCAAACTATAAATGTTTCATTGATTAATTAAGGTCCACTATCAGAGTTGTACTTAACAATGGTAGCAGAGCTTTGGAAGATTATTAAAATTCTAAACAACATATATTTTGTCATGTCCTTTTATAATATATTACTACAAATAGAACTCATTTAAATTAAACTATAATTAATGTATCACTTTAACAAATATACAATGAATACCAAAATCCAGTTAAAATCCAGTACAAGGGCTAGGAATATGCTTTCATGGGTAATGCACTTGCTAGACAAATGTGAGGTTACAACTTTGAATTTGAAGAAACATGAAGGAAGGTAGTACAACACACATAGGTAATCTGAGCATTCTTATGAAACTCAGGAGCTAGCCATAGGCAACCTCAAACTACACCCAAATGTCCCCTCAAACAAGATAAAAGATGAAGAGGAACACTCCAGGTCATCTTCTGATATCCACATATGATGTAAGAGATATGCATGCTCATACACATAAGGGCTCACAAGTGAATACACTCACACACACACATACACACACCACACACACACACACACACACACACACACACACACACGTGCACGAAATCAATCAACCAAAAAAGTTGAACATATTCTAATATGACTAAACTCGTTTCGTTAATTTTTTACATTACTGAGAAACCAAAATATTGATCATTTTAAGAGGTTTCCAGGGTCATAACTACTTTTATGAACTGATATTAAAATCAAGTGTGTGTGTCTCGCTCTTCCTGGAAGAGAGGTTTCCTAACAGTCAACAAAAATATGAATGCTCTTTAAGAGCAGTCTTTACAAATATTTGTAAATAATAAGTGTCTATAGTTTTATCACTTTATCTTCATACATGGAGATTTGGGGGTTGAAGAAGAATGAGAAAGGAATGAAAAAAAGTAAATATTCTGAACAAGATGAAAGTCATGCTGCCGGGCGGTGGTGGCGCACGCCTTTAATCCTAGCACTTGGGAGGCAGAGGCAGGCGGATTTCTGAGTTCGAGGCCAGCCTGGTCTACAGAGTGAGTTCCAGGACAGCCCGGGCTACACAGAGAAACCCTGTCTCGAAAAAACCAAAAAAAGAAAAAAAAAAAAAAAAGAAAGTCATGCTTGGCATTGCTAATGAAACGAAAAATCTATAACCAAAATCTGATAGGCCCTAGAGAACAAGTTGATGCCATTTTTTTTTATCCAAATAATCACAGTAGTAAACAATCCTAGGTTATTAACTTCATACTCAGAGATGAGTGCACATCTATGAGATATTCATTTTCTTTTTGTTTATCTCTCATGAGACTCTCATGGGAGAATATTTTGCAGCAGATGATGACTAATACAGACACAAATTCAGGTTAACATGCGAAGAATGAAAGACTGAGGAGCCCTAATGCAAAATGAAACATTTATCTTTCATCTCTTCTCCCAAGTGTTCAGGGATCATTGGGAAATGGCGAAAGAAAACCCACCCACCTCAAAAAATAATAATCCAGAATTCCTCCTGTCAAAAGGAAATGCAGAAAAAAAGAATGGAACAGAGTCTGGAGGAAAGGCCATCCAGAGACTGCCCACCTAGGGATCCATCTCATCTGCAGACATCAAACTCATACACTATTGCTGATGCCAAGAAGAGTTTGCTGACAGGATCCTGGTATAGCTGTTCCCTGAGAGGCTCTGCCAGAGCCTGACCATTACAGATGCGGATGCAGAGACTGACCATCAGACTGAGCACTGGGTTCCCAATGGAGGAGTTAGGGCAAGGACTGAAGGAGCTGAAATGGTTTGCAACCCTGTAGGAAGAACAATAATATCAAGCAACCAGACTCCCTGCCCCAAAGCTCTGAGGGACTAAAACACCAACCAAAGTGTACACATGGAGGGACTCATGGCTCCACCTGGATATTTAGCAGAGGATTGCCTGGTCTGGCATCAATTGGAGGGGAGCCCCTTGGTCTTCTAGAGACTCGATGACCCAGGGTAGGTGAATGCTAGGGCGCTGAAGCAGGAGTTGATGGGCAGGTGGAGGAGCACCCTCATAGAGGTAGGGGTAGGAGGGAATTAGGAGGTTTATGGAGAGAATATTAGGAAAGGGGATAATATTTGATATGTAAATACATAAAATAACCAATAAAAAATTTCTAACAAAATCTCAAGATTGTGCATATTTGCAATGAAACAACTGTAGGAAAGGACAGAAGTGTTGCACACAAAATCTCAGCCTCTCTAAATGTAAGCAGGAGACCTGATAAAATTAAATTAGTCAAAGCACCACCATGGGTACAAGGTGGGTCCACAAAGTCCCACTAGAAGGTGAGTGACTATTAGCAATTGATAATGGCTGAGAGGTGGAGAATGGGTTTTCTTCATGGATTAGACATTCTGAGAGATAATTATATCTAGAGATGGATTTATATCCATCAGTAGGCAATCAGTTTTGGATGGATTCAAAGGGGGAAAAAGAACACATGAAGTTGAGGTGGAAGAGGGGAAGGGGTCAGGCCAGCAAGGTATTGGAGGGAAAGTAGATATAGAAAACGTAATGAATATATGATATATATTAAAATACATATATGTGATACCTGTATGAAATTAGCAAACAGTAAAAATAGAGGAAAAAAATCAAGTGGCAATGAATAACAGAGAGAAGAGAGTAAAGATTCTGCGTGATTTCAACTAGGCAAATCTCAAAGAAATTGGAAGTTTCCTTCAAATCTGATTCCTGGTATGATATCACGATAAAGTTGCCTCAACCAAGTTTAGTCACAGAAGTAGAACATAGATAAGATGGGTATCTTTGACCAAGGGGTGCATCACTTTGAAGAACATGTGCTAGATGAAGTTGATTATCCCTGTGGCCCTGAGAAATCAACTACACAAATAAGCCAGAAGCAAGCTCCCAATGATCTCTTGCAGGGTATGCCTTCCATGTTCGTATTGTTTCCTACTACATGCACTTTATAACTGAATACGGTCTCCTTGTCATACTGAGAAACAAAGCATGTAACACAGTGGCTTTTGAGGTAGGTTTTAGATTACAGCACATGTAGGGACCTTCAGTGTTCACAATTACTTTTTTGAAAATAAAATCAAAAATTGATAAATTATTAAATACACGGTGTTAAATCAAAAGTACACATCGAAAAATAAAGAAGATGGATACTCTTGCAACCATTTAGATATGTGTAAGTTGTGAATATGTGTTTAGAAGTAGTAAGAACATAAATTAAAATTCAGTTTCCCCAAATACTCTAGTCAACATGACTCTTCAGAGTAATTTGTTAAAATACATAATGCATTTAGTGACATGTAAATATCCGAGTTTTAAGTATTTTTCTTTAAAAAAATAAAAGCTAAAACAAAAAACTGACTGAGATAGACACAGATACTACACCCAACCAATTGACTGAAGTCAGGGCAAGGCTGGAACAAGTTGAGGAGGAGGGTGACCCCATAGTAAGATCAGCAGTTTCAACTAACCTGAACTGCTGATCTTTCAGACACTGAGCTACCAATCAGGCAGCACACACTCACTGGTCCAAGGCCCTGTATACAGCAGAGGTCTGCCTGGTCTGGCCTCAGAGAGGTAAGAGGCACCTAAACCTCCAGAGACTTGAAACCCCAGGTATTAAGGAAGCTTGGCAGGGGGTTGGGTCGGGATGGGTGGAAGAAGCATCCTATTGAAGACCGGGTTGGGAAGAATGGGATGAGAATAATGGGAGGGTAGACCTGGAAAGGTGCAACGACTGGACTGTTAAAAATAATAAGGAATAATAAAAAAATAAAATAAAATAAAAGCCAACACATTTGAAAATAGGAATACTTCTAGGCAGAACAAGTATTTGTAATTCATGATAAGCTGGAGTCTGTCTTTCTTACTTCATCTGTAAGAAAATTATAGCTTTTCAAGGAAATTAAAAGTCCAGAAAGTAGGGTCCACAGAGGACAATGAACATTGCTAAAATATAAAGAAAGATGACAGCCATTCACTAGTATGTCAACATCTCTCCATCACACTTCACTAATTCCTCAAAGTTAATTACAACTCTGGCTAGAAATGCAAAGAGAATATAGCACAGAATTATTCCAGTACAATTTAAGAGTGTACTGTTTAAGATTGCAATTTTCCAGTGTTTCCCTACATTTTCAATTATAATATTTCCAAAGTATTCTAGTGAATCATGCTCTAGGCATAAACAAGGAGCTTGTAATTTTAGTGTAAGTGGGAGTCAAGTGAACCAATGACTCCAGACATCTCACTGATGACCTAAATTGTCTAATCACATAGCAGTGATGAATTAGGACTAATTCTACCAAGAAGCCCATTTCAACTCAGTTTACTGATCATCATCCTCCTGGGTAAAATCCCCATCTCAAACAGAAGGTTGCCGATTTCTAGGGCATTTTTAAAGGCATATCACTAGTTTATTTAAAAATAATAATAAAAAACCCAAAAACTTCTGGGGCTTCTTTTAATAGGATTGAAATATACGTTTTTTTCCTCAGGTTTAGTACCTCATCCATCCACTCCCACTTGGCAATTGGCCCAGTTCTTTTGTCTAGGACTAAAAAGTCATTGTGTGACTAGCATGGCATATTGGACAAAGATCTAGCCAAGGGCAGTTTAGCTAACTTCTACTTTAAAAGCTTGACAAAAATGCTTTCTCTCTCTCTTCTCTCTCTCTCTCTCTCTCTCTCTCTCTCTCTCTCTCTCTCTCTCTCTCTCTCTTCATATTAGAAACTTCAGATATTGGTTTTGTTATGGGCAGACTTGGGAGAATGTTTCAAAATAGTGACAAAAAACCTTCCAGTCTAAAAAGGCAACCAGTCCACTTTTTCTTAAATCAATTCATCAACTATCAGTAGCACACAAATTTCTTATATACCATTTTTTTTCTCTGAACTTACACTTCTAGCATTATTAAGTATGCAAGATCAGAGAAGAAAAACAAGTGTAAATAAAATGAAAATAAATGCTACCAATGATTATTTATAGCACAGTAAGTTTCCTAAAAAGAATTCATATTGTACAAAATACACCATAATTTGTTGGAAATGTGTATCAATTGAGGATTGAAAATTAAACATTTTTACTTTGGTTCAATCTATCTGTAGTAATATGTCATTGCTTATAGAAGGGAAAGATAGTTATCATGTGAATTTGTACATAATATTTTTGTATAGTAGTGATGAAAATATTATATATTTTAGTTAAATTTACCTGTACTATGGTACTTCTCAGATCACCCTGACTGACCACAGACACATAATTCTATGACAAAGAAAATAGAAAATAACTATCATCTTGTCATCTAGTTAATACTTCCTAAAAGCTCCTTTCCCTTCTAGATGAATATTTTTAAATTTCTAATTCAATTAGTTAAGTAGAAAATTACCCAGATGTTCATCATTTTCGAAAACCCAGTCATTAAACTCACTGCCCTCTGTCATCCTGTATGTGATTCTACAGGATTTCATTATTCTAGCTAAAAGGAAATTGATAAACTCTTAGGCATGTCTATATCCTTTACCTGGAATTTAATGCATTTCTCCTACTTCACAGATACTTATGTAAAATACACTTGCTACGCTATGGATATCTGCTCCAGCTGTGTGTCAGGATACTTAATATTTGTATTTCTGTGGTTATTTTGACACAGACTCAAAGACAAGACCATCCAAACACTTGAAGTCAAAAGGTGGTCAAGAATTACTGTGAAAATACTTAGGTTAGTGCTAGTTAGAGAAGAGAAAATTTTAGACCACAAAAACTGCTTACAAGGTACTATTATAAGTTTTACCTATCTACATCACCTCCAAACAATTCCTGGGGAAATGCTGCTCAATGGAATAATCTAGAATCACTAATTAGTAAAGCAAATATGCCAGAGAAATCCACAGATAATAAATAGTTATCCAGCTCTCTCAAACACCATTTGATAAATATGGTTTTGAGTTTACTACCTCTCAATATTTGATAGAAAACATATGCTTAATGCTTCGCTCTTACAGACCAGACACAGACCTTGAAAATGATGACATAGGATTGTCTTAGATTCTAAGAAACGATTTCCTGGAATAAAGGGAAATGTTCTCAGTGAGATCTGATGTAACTGCACACATTTAGCAGTTGTTAGTGAAACAGAGACTGATCAGAACTCTGCATAGGCAGTGGTATGGTTAAGGTGGGACAGCGCAAGAGAAGGAAGTACTGATACAGACCTCTTTGCCGAGACAGATTCAAAACTGTAGAAGTAAGCGAACGTGAAAGCTGAATTACCAGAAGGGAACTTGTTAAGAAAGCCTATCTGAGCGTATGACCTCCTCTAGATATTCCTACTTCACAGAAATGCCAGAGGCACAGTAATGTCTGAAGCAGAAGGTGCTAAATAGCTTGAGATTCATGGAAAAGTCAGCTTAAATTCACTTCCTTCTCTAGCTAACCAATGTAGAGCAGGTTCAAGAGCAGGAGAGCTTGTCTGTTTTGAGTGCCTGTACCCTTTGTTGTTTGATGTTCTCTTTGTGGTTAGGACACCCTCTTGCTGTGTTCACTCAGTATTTCCCTTCACTTAACCTAACATTTTGGGGAAACATACAAAGACATCTCTAATATTCCTGCTCAGGAACCGCAAAGGGCATTATACCATCATGAAAAATAAAAAGGTATTTTAAGAAAAAAAGAGAAATCATTTTCATTATTCTCGAAGGAGCGTTATAATTTTAATTCTTTTTTTTTTTTGAAGTTACTTTGTCACTAGGGGTGTTTTGTTTGTATATATGTGTGTTGGTCTCAATAACGATGTAGTCTTAGCTCAAGATTTCCTTTACAGGCAGAAGTACCTTTAGAGCAGTGGTTCTCAGCATTCCTAATGCTGTGACCCTTTAATACAGTTCCTTGTGTTTTAGTGACCCACCAAAATTAAAAAACAAATCTGATTGCTCTTAAGCAACTGTAACATTGCTATGGTTATAATTGTAATGTAAATATTTTTGGAGATCCAGGTTTGCCAAAGGGATTGAGACCCACAGAATGAGAATTCTGCACTGCTCTAAAGGGAGTAATTGAGATTGATGATCCCAAGGTCAGAAATACCCTTTGGATGATGTAGAGTTTAGGGAAGATATATTTCTTTCAACCTACTAATACAAAACTAAATTATTCAAAACACAAAACATGAATAAAAACTTATGAAAAAATTATCTCCTTTTTATCAGATGGATTTAAATCGCATTCAATGTCTTTATTCTATAAATAGTTCTTTAGAAGATAGCATGCCAAAGGACACAGACAAATATATGTACGCACGCACAAAAAATACATATTTATATTTCTATCACATATCATTAACATTTTTCTAATGAACTGTATTTTATCAATTTTAATGCTTATTCAGTAATCTCTTTGACAACAGAGTATACTTAAAACTTTTCTTTCAATTATATCTGAACATTTAAAAATCATTTTAATGGCTCATAAAGTAAAAAGAATATCACACAATTTCAAAGGTCAACATATCAAATATATCACACTACATTTACATCCAGATGTATAGCAATGAAACAGCAGGTACAACTCATTGTTCCTTGCTGGCAGACCCGGGCGAGCGTTTAAATAAGTCTCAGCACACAGCTCAATGAGAACAGCAGCAAGCTAAGAAGACAGGAAGAAGACTCACCAGAATTGGGGTCCGAGTTGCCGTCTGCTTCGGTCCTCTTGTCCGGAGAGGCCTGGTCGTAGAATTCGTCCTGTGGCTGAACCAGAGGAAGAGGGTGTGAGATCAGGGTTCCACTACCCACCGGTTCGTGGTCTCCCAGACCACTGTCACTGCAGCTTTCCTGGGAGCCATCCGGGAGGTGAAAGGTAACACGGCGCTGAGACTACAAAGAAGACCACAGGACACGCAATTAACACTAGTTTCTCCCTGGCACCATGCTAATGCTCAGTAGAACACACATTCAAAAATTACAGCACATAAATGATATAGTATAAAACCAAAAGTGCAAGGCTAGGATCAAAGAGCCAGCATTCATCTCTTGCATTTACTAGGTAATGGCCATGTCTATCTTCATTAATTGAAGGGCATAAAACTTATGTAAAACCTTGGAAAAAATTGTAAGAAAAAGAAGGGGCATACTTGGACTCATCAGAGAAATTATAGAGAATCCCCAAATGTGTGCACTCATTTGCTTCACAGAACTGAGTAGATAATTCTTTAATTCAACATTCTCATAGATTTATTTGTATGAGTACACTGTACCTATCGTCAGACACACTAGAAGAGGGCATCAGATTCCATTACAGATGGTTGTGAGAGTGGTCAGGTGGTTGCTGGGAGTTGAACTCAGGACCTCTGGAAGAGCAGTCAGTGCTTAACCACTAAGCTATCTCTCCAGCCCCTTAATTCAACATTTCAAGATTATTTTTCAGACACTTTGCTTTCTAGAGATATTCAATGGAGTACCGTTGCTATTGTATAGGCTGATTTTTCAGTTTTCCCTTTAAGTTATGAAATATAATGATACAAATAATAATGTAACATCAAATGAAAAGTAGTATGTATTTTATTAAAGCCAGTCATGGAAAACTTAATTAAAATCATTACTACAAATAGCAAAGGTATGTTAAGTTGATATTGACATATAATGAAGTTTTATTCAAAACTTGAAAACAGAGACAGGAGAGATTAATGAGCTATTTTTGCTCACTGCTCGGGCTTTACTCCTAGCCTATTTTTAAAAGACATTTCAGTAGAAATGTATTTAGCATTGTGCTTTGGCATGTGTTGCATATATGAAACCACATAATGAGTTAAGGTGTACTTATATTACTTCAGTGAAAGCCAGTGTTTTAGTACAACAAAAGTTCTGCATGCTACACAGACCAGAGTTCAGTTTTCATGGTCTATGTGCTTTCGGCTGATGTAATACATGTGTTATAAAAATATGTGCAGCTATGTGGGGGTGAAAATGTAAGCTGTAGGGAATTACATATGTTGGCAAATGAATACTATAGTACTAAATGTAATTTCCATTCTTTCACAGAGAAGAGACATTCCAGTATTATGCTACACATGATTACTTTTATAGAGATTAAATGACATTACTAATACATAGAAACAGATAAAATTCGAATATATAGTGTATAATAAAACCATCTCCTAGCTTTTAATATTTGTGTTTTTCAAGCGATAATTTACAGAGTATATTCAAAGAAGCAGGCATGCGCTAGAAGCAAATTCAGTAGGCAGATGCATTGCAACTCTATAAAATGCTTTTATAGACTGACGATAGAACACAGCCTATTTTCTATGAGTCACTGGTTCAAATCCAGCTAAAAGTCATCCCGGAGAAGAGCTGGTAACACTTTATTGCTGTTCAATGGCCTATGTGAAATGAGTTGATAGTTCAGTACATTTTTAATGAACTGATGCAACATCCCATAAAGTATAATCATAAATGGTACTAATTGTGTCTCATGTACCCATTTCCCCTTTACACGCAACTCTTGGATTAGCATCATTCATTCCTCTTCCAAAGATTCTCTCATATGCCTAGGTGAGCGCTGTGATGGAGAGCACGCTGGACACAGAGAGCAACATCAGGCATGCACCAGCCCTTCCGAAGCAAAGGTTATAATGCTACAGTGTTTATGTTGTGCTTGCTCTCCCTTGACATTTAACTGTCAAGGTAAGAGTGCTCCTAAGTTCATACCTCAATATGTTCTGCATCTGCTATGATTTTTTATTGATGAAGTGAATATCAAAGCATTGAGCTCAATGGCCATTTACATTATGGTCAACAATGATTTCTAAGGTGACTGCCCAGGAGAAACCTAAGGACAAATCACGCTGTCCTCTGATAACTTCTAAATGCTGCATACACCATTAAGGGCTCTATATTTAATAGAAAATAAAATTATATTTAAGATATATGAAAGAAAAGTATAATAATGCTTTAATTATACTATTTTATTCTATGAAATATTTCTCAAAATATATAACAGCAGTTATCTCTTATTTTAGCTGTTCTTACAGTACAGATATTTGTGTATTTATTTATTGAGCATGTAATATATATATATATATATGTATATATATATATTACATATATATGAAGTATAATTACATAGAATGACAAAGGAAATATTTTCTTCTAAAATTATTATAATCAACCTGCTAGACTCCATCTTTAATATATTACATTGATAAATTTTAATTTTTTAATTTTTGACATTATATTGCAACTATGATATTTAAACACAATAAGTAGGAATAGAAAAAAATTTAGTTTTTTAAATTTCAACAAAATACTTCAAATTAAAATGATATCATAATTAATATTTCTTTCTTAACCTGACACAAAGATGTTTAAAACTTATTGTCAGAAATATGCAGTATTTTTCAGTCTGTGGAGGGACAGGATAGAGATTTACATGTACTAAGACTTTGTAAGTGGTAGTAATCTGGTGAATAAAAAAAATTAGAATATATCCATTGATGTGATGATGAGTATGGCAGGTATGAATGACTAGGAGACTGATTCTGAGAGCAGCTACCTTATTGAAATGATACAGCTAGCATATAACTCCTAGTCAGTGGAAGGGAGGATAACAGACAGGGAGGAAGGGCTTCAGCTGGGTCAGGGGACTTCCAGTCTATCTGCTAGGTTAGCAGACTGTCTCTCACATGATGTCTGAGGACCAGTTCTCTAGAGGGAACACAGAAGCCTGACTGGCTTTCTCCTGACAGGACCTTTGTCTCTATGGAGCTGAGTAGAGTTCAGCCTGATTTGGGTAGGGAGCAGCCCCATTCCTGCCTTGCTTTCTGAATGGTATTCTGGTTATGTCATTAAAGATACAGCAGTAAATATTGACCAAGCAGAAGTACAGCAAATCAACATGGATACTTTAACTCCTGAGCCAGATTTTTTACTCTACTTCAGGGAGAGATAGACTATCTCTGTCAAGAAAACATGAGAAAATATTGTCTGGCCAATAAGTGTGTTGGATCAGAAATACTCAAATGAAAGGCTTTTCTGCTGTATAATAGAAGCATGGTTTACATGCAAGATGAAAGGAAGTTGTAATAGTTTGTCTTCATATATTTATATAGTATATAAAGTATAGTTTTGTTACAATTTAGTCAAAAAGTATTTGTTTTCATTCTGTAACTTTAAGTACTCAATGTTCAATTAGAAATGATATAAGGCACAATATTTAGCTTTTGTCACACAGGTTGCTTCAGACTCAATTGTTCGAAGAAGAGAACTTTCACTAAGGCAAAGCTTTGTAGGTAAAAATGAGAACCATGTAACAGTCTAGGTTTCTTCAGAGGACATATTTTGATAGAGTTTCACAGATTTGATTCTAATACAGGATGTTATATACTCTATTCACTAACATTTGAAAGATATAAATTAATGTGACCAATACTCAGAGAGGGTTCTGAATGTTTATTTTATGAAAACCACTACAGCCTATACTTTCAAATGTCTCTATTATCAAGAAAAAAGAAATTGTTTAAAAATATATAATTCAAAAGGATCCACTAGTGGTGATAAAGTAGATATTGTTAAACACAGAATTATTTTTATAATGACTCATTTTATTATTTGAAAATGGCAAGTTGAACTAACTTCCTACTCTGTTAGAAGTACCTACATTAAAAATATGTTCACATATGAAGAATTTAGGTTTATTCTTAATTAGGAAATTACTTAAAGGTTTAATATTCTATTCTCATCCATTACATTTTTTTTTATCTTAAAGAAATAAGATAAAGTGATTCTCTTTACTGCCAAGAAACTACAGTGGAATTCACATTTTACAATTTCATGCAAAAAAAACGTTCATTTTTTGATATTGACTAATTTATTCATTTAACAATTAATTAGTGAGTACCTACTATCTACAAGAACATATTCCCACTGCTATGGAAAGCATGGTATAGAAATCACTGAATCCCAGGGTTTTCTAAAACTATCACATTATTAAATTTTCACATTATTTTTCTAATCTGCTCTCTACTGGTACTTAAGATGCATTGAACTACCAGCTATGTCCTTATTAGATGGGATCCCATTCTAAATCTTTTGAACTGTACAGACTTGGGAAAAATCAGTCTATTTTTTTCAGAAATAGATTGTTCTTTAATTAAAACTTATGAATATAAGCAATGATGTATACATAAGGAGGAAGGCATTTTTCTGAGTTTCTGCCAAAATTATTCATATTTTGCCAGACATAATTTTAAACCTATTGTGAATTGATGAAAAAACACTAAATATGAGACAGAAGAGTAACAAGGAGTATTAGAGAACTCTAGTTTCATTGCAAGTCCTAAAAACTTCTTTTCAATGTCATTTAAAAGTTTTTTTAAAACTAATTAAGAGATAATAAGAATATTAAAGAATCATCATCATATTAGAACTGGGCAATAATGTGTGGAACATAGACACTTGATATTTTATGAACTTATAATAAAAATTTACTGAGTTCACGTAAGTGAAATAGACTTGATTCAGGCAATGTAAATGGGACAAGCCAGCAAGGGAGATGTTTTAGTCCACCACCAGAACACTTTTCCATGGTCCACTCCTTTTTCCCATCATCCTGGCCACTGGTAAAGGCATCAATGGGATAGTGAACTGCTGATAATGATTCCTCTCCTTCTTTAACATTCACATTGCTAAAAAAGGAAAATGCTTAGTTTGTTTAATGAAAATATGTAACAACTCCAGTAATCAAAGATGAAAGCAGATGATTCAGCAAGTTAAAAATAATTTTTTTGATGACTAATTTTAAATACTTAAAGAAATAAAACTAAGGATGTGTATCATTATGGTCACTTGCAGTTGTATAAATAGAGGCAACGAGGCACTTCCCTACATTGTATCTGCTGTACTTCTTTTTTTTTTTTTTTAATCACATCGTAATTTACTTATTTACACAGAGGTTATAAACACAAAAAGGCAGGATGTGGGGAAGGGAATGGCACCAGAGCATAGGTGTTCAGGGGGAGTACAGATACCTTTCAGAACAGGGTATCAGCTGGGTGTAGGTTCAGGGGACAGGTCACTATGGCTGCCTATGATTCACTTGTCCTTATCTAAGTTGGTACTGTCCACCGAGGCTGCCTATTTATAAGACCTATGACTACTAGTTCTGGTAAATTTCCACAGAAGCTGCCTGTTTTACAATAGCTTATAGCCTTCTGTTTTCAGTGTTTTTCCACAGAGACCCAAGGCTTTGTGTTAGCACGTATGTATGTCAGGCCTATTGCTGACTTTAGGCCTATGGCTGATTTTAGGCCTTTAGAGTATATGCAGGATCTCATCCCTTCTCTAAGTATAGAAGGATCTGCTGTACTCTTTTTTTTTTTTTTTGTAATACAAACCTTTTAATTTCATATTCAGTTATTAGACAGTGCCATTATTACAGGGAACTTACAAGAACAGAGAAAAGCATAAAGGTTCCACAACCCAAACTAAAAATGTCATCAATCTGCTGTACTCTTAACCATGGTGTTGTAGTGCTCACTGTTTCTTTGGGATATAACTGTCACCTTTTATTTCTAACTGACTCCACAATTAGATGTTTCATTTTTAAACTTTTAAAAGGCATGTGAGATACTCTCACTGATGTAAATGTGATGTATTTGATATGTAAATATCTTACTGTAAAATGAGTTACTAAAAGGAAGAAAATATGCATTTTACGTGCTTTGTAGCATGTTGTAGATACCTATTAAAATTTTTTAATGATAGAAGTCCTAATGTAAATAGCCCATAGCAGCACTTTTACAGTAATTTGAATTTAATTCCCATTTGATTTTAAACTAATGACAGAAATTTAGGTAATATTTATCTTCCAAAATATTTGCTATATTTGAGAAACCCAAGAAACTACAAGGTTCCGTGGGTATGTAGATTGATTTTGGAAGATTTAAATATTTTGAACAAATATTAAACAGAAATCTGGCTTTTACCTAGTTTTCTCCCTTGAGGTGCTATAGAAAAGGAAAAAAGTTTTAAACTAACTTCACCCCGATTTGGGGAATATGATCCCACCCTTCAGTCTCTCCCAGGGTCAACACAAAGAGAAAGGATTAAATATTTCACGCTGTTTCTTATATTCTTTAATTCTTGCTATCTGAAATGCCCTTAACCTATTTCTCACAGTAAAATGCTGCCCAGTAGGAATGTAGTATTTTATCAGAGCATTCAAAATCTAAAACGGCTGCATTAAACTAGAGCAGCTGTTCCTGAATCTACAAGCAGAATTTTCACATCTATAAATTATATGTACAGAAATGTGGAAAAAAAAACAACTCAGCAAGAGTCCTTTCCAATTTCATTTACTAGTAAACAAACTCATGTGACAAAGTAGGCTACCCTTCATCATATTTACAAAATCAGCATACAAGATAATTGCAGCAATTTAATTAGAAATTATACTAAATTATGACTGTTATTAAAGTAAACATATATAAGTCACTAGCATCAGTGTAGAGTTAAGGACTGGGAAAGAGATGCTGCCTTTGGGTAAAGATAACTTTTTGAAATATATGTGTCTGGCATGTCAATCTCAAAAAAAATTTTTGTCTGATTGGTGTCTAGTATCTGAGATCTCATCTCAGCTAAACTCTGTAATATAAGTGAGAAACTAAATGCATTTCTGTAGAATTTATCTTAATAATAATTATCAGTGGAAAATAAAATTTTAACCCCATTGTAGAGCATGTGTCTACTTAAATATGTTTTCAGTGCTTAGCTCCATAATACATTGTAAGTAAATTCTTCAAGTCATGGAAGCAACATAGAGGAATTTAAACAAGGTTATGTATGTAACTATATACACATATGCACAAAGTGTTTTCTTCCTTATATGTTCAGAATAATCTCAAGGTCGTAATTATATTTAAGTCCGAAAACAAATACAACCCATTTGAAGACATATCATATAAGGGAAATAAGTAAAGCAAATAAAAAACAATGCAATTCCCTCTCAAAGCCTTGAAAAAGTGCCTTTAATTCATATTAATGTTGTCCAGAAGATCTTTTAAATGACTATTTCCATACCAAATATGGTGATATCTATCAGAAATTATATTGCTCACATATTTTGAACTAGATTTTATTAAATATACCAAAGACTTTTAGAGTCTTTGAAAAAAAATAGAAGTTTCTTTTACTGTCACTATTTCATGTAATGTGCACCTGTCAGACCTTGGACAACAAGCATTCCCAGAGCATACCTGATCAGCCAGCATATTGCTGGAAGCTCAAGGAAGCAGCTGAATAAGAACTGATTTAGCAAAGGATCAAAGAGAAAAACCAATGAACTTAACCTTGCTCATAATGCTAGTGTGTGTATGTTTTGTAAGTCTTATAGAAACAAAAGATAGTCAGGCACAGTGTACAAAAAGTGATATAAAACCAAGCACAAACAGATAGGACCATGAGAATGATACTATTCAGCATACACTGAATCTCTTTTCCAAAGTTCTCCTATAGCTGTTCTAGTAAAAGTTCCTAAAATTGATCAGGAAGAAGAAACAAAGCAGAGGTGGGCAAGATCATAGCAAAAAAAAAAAAAAAATGTCATTTGCACTTGTAATTACTGGAATGTCATCTGATCCTGAATTCATTAATAAGTGAGAAAATATTGCTAGATATGGATTATAGAATAAAATAAATATAAATTGGTATGTAGATGATCTGGATGGAGGAAGATACAGAGATAGATATTGATCAGCAATAAACAAACACTACATGTTACATACTAGCATTGTTAAGAGGCTACCATATACTTCATTTGAACTTATTATAAAAGTACTAGAAAAAAAATCACATCTCTGGAAATACAAGCATTTCTGAATTCTTGCATTTTTGAAAGACCTCACTAAAATATTGCTTGATTTGATTTTTCTAAAGAAAAAACATTTTTCCAAAATAATGCTGGTACGTGTGTGTGTGTTTGTAAATAAATTATTATGTGCTACAAGAGTTACATTACAACACATATAAACAGACACAACTCATTCCTTGCTCTGTCTGGGAAAATAACATTTTCTCATTCTTAAAGCCTAAGTTTTTAAAAATGTATCTGGCATCATTAATAAGATAATTATTTGTTACTGATGATATAGACTCTAAAATCCCCTATTGAGTATAAGCAAACATAAAGGTGCATTCTGATGCATACAGATTACATTAAAATTGCCTCTGAGTGGAAAAGTTTAAAACATGACACATAGCAGGCTGTTTCCACTTTCATTCATGCATGTGGTGACTAGAAGTAGGTATCATTTTTCCTCCATAACCTTCTTTTCTTTTTTTAAGGCAGAGTCTTTTTTAAAAGATAAAAAAAAAAATGTAAACAAGAGACATAGTCCAGTTAATGTTTAGAGAATAATACTTCTTTTTTTTTTTTTTTTTTTTTTTTTTTTGGTTTTTCGAGACAGGGTTTCTCTGTGTAGCCCGGGCTGTCCTGGAACTCACTCTGTAGACCAGGTTGGCCTCGAACTCAGAAATCCGCCTGCCTCTGCCTCCCAAGTGCTGGGATTAAAGGCGTGCGCCACCACCGCCCGGCTAGAAAATAATACTTCATAGAGTTTAGAATTTATCTTCTATATTTGATATCCTAAAATTACAAGAAGTCTTTACTTAAAAAAATTTAAGAGAAGACTGATTTTATAACAATCTTCTAAATTCTGTACAGTTAGGAATATTTTAATCACGGTAGTAAAGCAAAAGAGAAAAACTTGAAAATTTGCCATGGTTTTGTTTTTTGACATTTAATTGGATATTTTATTTGTTTATATTTTAGATGTTATCCCTTTCATCCTCCTTTTTGCTCTTATACCATTTTAATTTCATGCAAGTATTAAGGTCAGTCCTAGGTTGAAGAACCAGCAATGAGACATCGTTAGAGTTTGATATCTTTGCTCTTAATCAACTAAATAATTTGATTTTTAAATTTTGGAGTGGATATTGTGTTGTGTGTGGTATAGTTACTTATTAGTGCAGCTGAGTGAGTAATGAAAGTGCATATATAAAACATGCATGTGTGTGTGTGAGTGTGTGTGTGTTTGCATCCATGTGAAGATCTTGGTAGAAGTCTTTTACCTCCAGCATTTCCCACTGTTTTTAAAGGCACTGTCTTTCATAGCAGCTGAAGATCATTGATACTGCCTGGCCAAGGATTGTCAGGATTACACAATCTCCTGCCCCATTTCTGATATTACACAACCACCACCATGTCTATAACTGGCTTTTTATTTGGTTTCTTGGACTTTAAACTCATATCCATGTGCTTGCTCATCAGGTACTGTTTTGGATGACCCTCTTCCCAGACACTGTTTTTTTTTTTTAAATATTTAAAATATATGGGTGTTGTTTTAGTTCTTGTAAACAACAATAATGTACACAGTATGAGTTAAAATAATAATATTGGACACTAAAATTATATTTTGGTATTATTATAAAATTGATGTCCCCAATTTTTTAAGGACAGATAACATTAACTGTAGTTATGAACAAAGGAGACTTTCAAGGGTAGTTCTCTTCTAAATTCATAGCTTTTGGTGCTTAAATAAAGATCAACCTCAATCTTTTCTCAGTGCGTATGGAGGAATGTTCTTTTTGGGTCATAAATTTAGCAGTAACGCTGAAGGTTGAATAGGATCAGATGAATGGTCACAGGCTTCACAAGAGGGTTAAAATTGTGAAAATCTAAGGAAACTTCTACAACAAACTTTTCAACATATTTATTGAACAATAATTACCAGATACGAAAATATCATATAAATACTTTCTAAAATGGTTAGTATTAATAGGTGTGATATGAAATAAAGATGTCCTATAAGCTGTAGAAATTACATTTTAAATCTCCTGTACTCTGTAAAATATATCATATCCACAGCTCTGCTAGAATCAGAGCCCTTATAATGATCTTCAGAAAACAGAGACAATGAGCTACTTGGAAAACACATGAATAAGATCTTGTATCTTTTCTCCTGGGTTGAGTAGTCTTTGTTCTGAACAATCTAAGTAGCTGGACTTTATTTCAAAAAGAAAAAGATCCTACTATTACTGTGACTTTGAGCCTGATATTTGAAACAAAATCACTTCTACATCTCAGTGATAATCGCTTCTTGCCCTGTGGCTTTTTAATCTTCCCTTTGAAAACATTACTGAGTCTCCAATCTCAGTTATTTGTGGACTGGGGATAATTTGTTTCCCTGAACATAAGTACAGAATTCAAACATGTGTTGAGATTTTCTGCATGTGAAACCTTCTTTAAATTTAAGTTGAGTTTGTAAAATAATGAACAGTACTTAGGAAAAGAAATGTAGTTCTAATATTCTACCATGTTATCTTTGTAACAAAGATAAGTGTAGCTTTCAGTTCTTATCAAAGAAGCTTCATTTCACAGCATATGGACAACATTACAAAAAAGACAACTGGGCACAGTGCAGAGATCAAAAAATAATGAGAAGCCTGGACCCAATAGATACACATATAGTACAACTCTTGCACTTAAGACTCGGAAAAGTTCAATGAAGAAAAGACTGAAAGATTATAATCACCAAAGACCAGGAAGTCTTTTGGGAAACTGTGTCTTCTAGAAGTGTCGGGCTAAACAAGACCCCAAACAAAGATCATATCAGTGAACATGCAAATGTGGTAGGGAAAAATATCACAGATGTATCTTCACAAGACAAGGAACTACAGGAAAATAATGCCTACTTAGAGCAACAATTAACATGTCAGAGATGAGTCTGCTAATGGTTTATTAGATACAAAGTGATAAGCCCTGAAACTATATAATACACACAGAACAAAAGAGACAAGAGATTTAACAGATTGTACGTATGAAATATACATACATATATACATATATATGCCATCAATTTGAAATCAAGTGGGTGGGGAAATAGGAGATTGAGGGAAGAAAGAAGGAGGAAAATTATGTAATTATGTTTATTTAAATATTTGTAAAAGTTATTTTGGGTAAAAGAGAGACTGATCACACAAACTGTTCTCTAAAATTAGATACCATGATATAATAATTTTGAGGTGATGATAAAAAATGCATTTGAAGAAAATAAATCATAGATTCACTTGAATCAGAGATCCAACAATTATGAATATATATGCCTTCTATATCTATTTAGTGTTGATTGGGAGTTATAATTCAGAATAAATAATATAAGGAACATATTTTACAACAAAGTAGAACTTACACTATAGCATAATTTCACCTATGCATAAAATCTGTTGAAAAATAATTCAGTCTGCCATTTAAAATCAGTATCTCCAGAATTTTGATTCTTGATATATACATTGTCTAAAATGATGTATATATTAGAAGTTTAGATCATCTTTTTCAGTTAAATAGTTGTAGTAAACAATTATAAATGCACATTTGTTTAAAAATATGAGAGACAATATAATACATATCCACTGGATCAATAAAGGCAAGACTGCTATGTAGATAAAATAATTTGTTCCAATTATTCATATTGTATGCTATAATTCATGTTTTATTAACTTATTTTTGAAGTCGCATATCCTAGGAAATTCCAGTTGTTGTTTTGCGTAATAGACATATATGCTCAGCGAAATTAGTATTGTTGTTAGCTTTGGTCAGAGAATACTTATTCTGCCAATGGCCAAAGTAACTAAGATTATTATGCCCTAGTACTAAGAACAGTTAACTTTTGAATGATCATCTTAAATAGTATAAACCAAACCCCCTCACCAATGCTAAGGAAACATCATATAAGTGAAGACAGAAAGAATATAAGGGCCAGAGCCTGGTAAAGACACTTAGATTTAATGTTACTCTGTGGATTTCTAATTAAGTAAGTTAGTTAGTGAAGAGAGATTTTCTTTCATACTGTACCATTAATAAGCTGGATGTGGCCTTATAAATAGTCTCTACCAATTACTCCTCATATTCTGTAAGCAGCACTAAAATATGCATATTGAATAGTGTAGCTATACACACACATGCACACACACATACATATATACATATTCAAGTTTATATATATGTCTCACACATGTATATATGCATGTGTAACATACATATACATATCTATATATGCATATATACATGTGTGTGGCTAGATCTATGTCATTGTGACACTAAATATAGTCATTTGAGAGATGGAAACTTCAACTAAGAAAATACCTTGATAATATCAGACTTGGGGCAATAGAACATTTTCCATGTATAATCATGAAGATCCACTGCTTGCTGACTTGCTCCAAATAGCTTGGTCACTCTGCTTTCTTATAGAACTAAGGATTACCATATATATGAATTACTTCCTATTAAGCTACAATATTTATAAAATTGAAAAAAAAAGGTATTTAATTGTTTTCTGCTAGTTGTGATTCAAACTCTTCAGGAAAAGAATTTATGAGGGAATTAGCTAAAGCAGCCATTTTCAATCCATGTTTCGCCATGTCTTTGTAGTCTAGTGACCTTTTCACAAGTGTTGGCTAAGACTATCTGGACACAAATATTTATATTATGATTCATAACAGTAGTAAAATTACAGTTATCAAGTAGAAATGAAAAATATTTTAAGGTTAAAGATCATCACCACATCAGGAACTGTATTAAGGGGATGCAAATTAGTAAGTATCCCTTCTGAAACTACATGCACATTTTTTGTACTCAAAGTATTTTTATTACAAAGCAAACTGAAAATTTATAAAAGAAGCAGAATCACAAGACTGGTACTACAAAGGAAGGTTCCTTCAGTACACTCTCAAATAATCTATAATATGGTAATATTATGATGAGTATACTCAATCATACTTCTATTGAACATATATGTATGTGTATGCTTGTATATTGATAACATGTTCAATATTATTTTTAATGTAAATTTATCTTGTTATTCTTTGTTAAATTAAGCAGGATAGTTTTATATTTGCATAAGTATCTGTATTTCAAAAAGCCTTCTGCTTGCACAAATCTGTCATGTTATTTGACCAAGTGTTGTTCTTACTTTCTTAATTAAAACATTTTATGCCCCCAAAGCCCTCCTTAAGTAAACATTTTACTCTCTGATTAGGCTTAAATCGATCATTTTTTCGTTTACAGACATTATTTCAGATTTAGCTGCATAAAGATTGAATGCCGTGCTCTACATGTGAGAAACAAATGCGGATCTAGTCTATGTCCTAGTCTGACAGATAGGAGAAGAGTGATAGATGATGGCCCTTTGAGAATTAAGGAGTTACTTTTCCTGGAATAGATTATAGCACTTAATTTCTGGAGAAGCATCATTTCTCAGCCTTCATAGACTGATAAAGCACACAGAGAGCACAGGTAAGACATTTTGTTGTGTCCTAAACCTTCACAGATATGGAAATCTATGAGACTTGCATCAGACCTCCAGTTTGGGAGATATCTGAACCAACATGTCAGTGCATCAGTTATAGTTCCTAAAAGACTGTGATAGAAAAACAGTATTTTTAGTGCAAAGATATGATCTTACAACTCCATCATTGTATACAACTATACTTATAATATCTTAGAAAGTTGACAGGGTGGCATTCATAAAAGAGAGATTAGGTACTCCTGAAGTGGGAAGTAGGTTTACGACTAAGGATTCATATGCATTTTAGTAATTTATAAATTTCTATATACAGTTCTCCCTTAATTTGTCTTCTAATTACAGTACTCTGTTCTCAGTTATATCCAGGAGAAAATGACTTCAGTTTTCATTCTTCCCTGAACAGATATCTCTGAATGCTAATCATCAGAATGTCTATAAAATCTGAATTAGAATGATTTTTAATACCACATCATGTGTTACATGATTATATTAATATAAAATAATAACATGTCACTAGGTAATTTCATCTTCATTCAAACATACTCCATGTACTTTACAAACCAAGGTAGTGTGGCCTATAATATTCATGAATTATGTGATACAGCCTCCTGCTCTAAGGTTACAAAGTTATACAGCATACTTTCCACTGAATACTGTAGGCATCTCTAGTATAATGCTAAGTATTAGTGAGTGTAAACTTAGAAATGGGCACTAAAAATGTATAGAAAAAAAAGCATCATGGTCATAGGACACATCCTGTGAGTAGATATTGGAGTTAGCTCTGAATATGTCAGCTCGTACTAACTAAATGAGATGGCGAGCTGATATCAACTGTATAAACAGAATGTTTTATCTACATCAATCTATCAATATGTCTTTCTTTAACAACAAATGTGCCTTACTTTGATGGATTTTGTGCTTCATAATTTTCATTAATGTTACACTCTCATAACATTTATCTTAAAAGCTAAGCACAGAATATAGCTAAGTAACATCTTTTTCTTTATGTTCTTATTTTATGAAGTGTTTCTACT
This sequence comes from Mastomys natalensis, assembly GCA_021653895.1. NCBI lineage: Eukaryota > Metazoa > Chordata > Mammalia > Rodentia > Muridae > Mastomys > Mastomys natalensis. Next base: position 893,839 of record JAJTUV010000611.1, read on the forward strand.
TAATTCATCTTAAACATGTCAAATATATATATATATATATATATATATGTGGTTTGTTGTGTGTTGTTTGTGTGTAAATACACATTTAGATACATACATGCTGGCTTACATACATATATACACAAATATGTAATAAAACTATCATACATATATGCATGTGTACATACATACACAAACACACACACACACTACACCACATACACACACACACACACATCTACCCATGATCAGGATCAATATCTCTGTCCTACATCTTGTCACCTTAGAAGTTCGTCAGGGTCAGCTGCACCCTTGGAGCTATCATCTATTGGGTATCAGATCCCAGCTGCTGAACCTGTCTGAGCCTCTTCAGCCTCAGGCACAGATAACAGACCTAAAAGGTTTGCCTAACAGTCTAACTTACTACAATCTCTTCTTACAAAGGATGCTGCTTTTAGGTGTGTAAGAACATCTACTTGATTATTTCTTTCTTTTATCACTGATTTGTTAAAACATCTTAATGCCAATGGACATTACTCTCAAGGAACCATAAAACACCTTTCAAGGATGAAGGATTTTGGTTTCAAAACTATTATGGAGCTTGTAAACATTAAGTTTCCTTTCAGGTCTTGCATGTAAACTACTGATGATATACAGGTATTCTTCAATAGCCTGCTCCAATCAGCTTTACTTCGTGTGTCTGTGTGTGTGTGCACGCATGTGCACACACGTATGCCTGTGTGTGTGTGTGTGTAAGTGATGACCAAAATTTCATCCTGTGGTACATGTTTTTCTTACATGGACAAGAGAAGAGCATTCAGGACAAGTCAAGAGCTTTTCTAGTGTTTTTATTCAGTTACTCAACAAAAGCATTAACCTGATTTCTCTCAGGGACTCTGTGATACTGAGGAGCAGCCATTCCACTCATAGGCTTTAGTCCCGGAAGTTAAATGAAATGGAACAAGTAATTACACATGTAGTTGAAGCTATGAAGGAGAAACTTCAAGTACCACAGAACTTAACACTTGATACAGAGATATCCACGCTGCCTAGAAAAATCTTTAAATAAAGAAAATGGCCAATAATGTGTGACTACCAAGTTTACACTGGGTTGTTACAATAAATAATCCTAATTGTTTATAATTCTTTGCAAAAATGGATTAAATAATGATTTTATATTAACATTGTAGATGCTTTTTTTATGCTCTCCTTCATAAAACCTAAAGTCTATAACCCCAATAAAGGTAGCATTCAAGATTCTGTATGATAATGACAAATAAGCCCTAACTGATGAAGATCACTTTATTTTTTGAATCAACTTGAATAAATGTAAATAAAAGACATGTAGTGATTTATACCTTTTGTGATTAATAATTCCAGGTGCTTACTAACAATATTTAGTATACCATGTTTTTCTCTAGGATAACCTAGGAAAGTTGGCCACTTGTGTTTTTGTACATGAATTATTATCAAATCACACATCAAGAAAATTGAGACCAATCTTAGTTAGGAATAAAACCTTTCAAAGACAGAGTGTTACAACCCACTATTATGTGATAATACTCAAAATGTGGGTTAAATAAAACATGCAAACATTGCATGCCCCCAACATTTATCATCATGACAATGTCAAAATAAAACATTTATTCTTTCTTAATTTTTAAAAATACATAAAGCAGATGCAATAACTCAAGTAAAACAACTGAAAATAGTTCTGATTTGCATATAAAAATACAACACAAACAGATCCACTTGACTTTAATTTTTTTTTAAAATTCACATTTAAATAAAATGAAATGGACTCTCTACACGTACTGCTTATCTCAACTGTTTTAATCATTCTCCTTGTAAAAGACATCTAGAATATAGGGTTCCTCCCTAGAGTATATCTTTCCTGAGAACTTTATGGGCTCTACAACTGATGAAAATGATACAGTACAAGAAAATTGAATTATACTGTGAAATCCAAGTTAAAGCAGGAGTAGTTGAGCTCAGTAGTAAACTGTGCAATTAATGACCTTCATTTCTTGATCTCCAATAAAGTAGGCTAAAAATATGCAGAATGTAAACTAGAAAAAAATATTTTTTTCTCATACGAAAAAATTATTAAATTTCATTCATGTTTTGAATAAATGTGCTTTGATCATATACAGCCCCTCCTTTACTCCTCCCAGATCTACCTACTTTCTCTATCCACAGTATCCACAGAACTATGGATTATTTTTTAACAACTATCAACCTAGTTCATTCTGCCTATTCATTCTTGAATGTGTGATCTTCCACTGGAGCATTGTTTATCTAACAGAGGCTATATCAAAGAAGAAGAGAGAGAGAAGAAGAAGAAGAAGAAGAAGAAGAAGAAGAAGAAGAAGAAGAAGAAGAAGAAGAAGAAGAAGAAGAAGAAGAAGAAGAAGAAGGGGAGAGGGGGAGGGGAGGGGAGGGGAAAGGGGAGGGGAGGGAGGGGGAGGGGAGGTGGAGGGTCAGTTGCCATTTGCTCCCCTGTCAGGGTAGGAGAGCTAGGGTGAGGCAGCTAGGGGTGAACTTCTTGTCTTCCCTTCTTCATGCTGTGATGATTTTCACTGTTTAAGTTCAATGCCAAAATATTGTTAGAATATTATTTTCATGCATGCTTCTTGATTCTCTTTATAGAATATTACTTCCTCATAATGTTTAACAAATTGATTATGAAACATACAGTGTCAAGGAAATTTAAGACACAAACAATACATTCTGGATATATATTTATGATAAGCCTTATAGAAAACAGATCTCAGGAATTCTAAAATTGATTGTAATGGTTATTTCTTACATAAACCATTTCCATAGATCACAATTTGCTGCAATAATAATTTATGGATATTTGACAGACTAGAGATGATGGCTTCTGCTAGAATCCAAAAACATTCTCAAATGTATTTACTCCTAATTGCATTTAATTTCATATTACAATGATTAATCAGAATGAATGTCTTCATTTTCTGCTGCTTTAACTGCAAGAAATGATCTCTTCTGTTTTTATCCTATTATAAGGATCGTTACAAAAATGGGAAACAATTAACACCGGGTTTAATGCCTGAGTGCTATAGAGCTGAAGTAATTGCACTCAAGGTCTGCTAACTTTTTAATCAGGCATTTGGTTGCAAGCTGCTCGCAATTGATTCTGAGAGAACTAACACTGTCTAAGGAAGAAAGCAGGTGTGCCAAAAACGCAGGCATGTTGGCAAAACAAATGAAAGGTTTTTAAAGGGGAAGGAAAAGAAGAAAACAGTAAAAAAAAAAAAAAAAAAAATCAATGCAAAGTGCTTATCAGCAGTCCGTTTCCTTGCTGGGGCCTGTTATTAAACAAAGCGAGTAGTGGACAGAAGTACAGTGGTGAGGGGCTCCCACTGACCGACTACCTTCACACGGTACTATGAAAGCTTAGCAGCAAGGCGCCTGTCCATCCCAGAGTTAGTGAATTGAGTTAATTAAAGGAGAAGACTTCAAATTTCCATATTCAGTAGAGTTAAAACACAATCAGAGGAGTTTGAAATTACATTATAATTAGAAGTGCTCCCTGTTCCCTGCATTTGGGATACTCTTTGAAAAACAAATTTGGTTAGGAGCTTTGTTCTCTTCTAAAGAAAAATATGAACTCTATGGATTTCCTCTGAAAGCTAATGAATTTTTTTCTCCCTTTAATCACTGTCTTAATGCCAGTCTTGTACTACAGAAGTCATTGCTAGGTGTGTTTTTCATTCATTTAATGGTGCGGGAAGCCTTCAAGAACTTTGGTGTAATTTTCAAATCCCTCCTGCATTCTCTTCGAATAGATCTTCCAAAAATGAATATTAAAAAAAAATTCATAGCTTATTAGGACAATAGAGGAATTTATATGATATTACAAGTCTAATTTTTGATGATCATTATGTACATTGTCAAATTCTCTTGGATCAGAAGGAGCCCAGTAATTGGCAGATATGACCATTTGCTGAGAGATTTCCAAGATACTTGCTACTCCTTTTTTTATGCCTGAACTCAAAGAAACAAGAACATTTGAATATTTAAAGAATAATAGAAAGCAATACTAGCTTTTCCAGCTGAACAGCAAGTCAGAGCAAGAACAAAATCAAGAGTGCATCAGTTATGAGCTACCTCAAGCAAAACCCTGTGTGCAATTGAATTACTCTTGTTTGTCTGGACTACCAGGCAATCCATTTTAGAATTCATTAAGATGCCTCAGGGTTCAGAACAAGGTAGATAGAGATCAATGAATCTAAAAATGTTACACACAAGTTACTCAAGTTTCATTCTATCTCAGTTCCAAACAAGTTCCGGAAGACTGAGGTCCCCTGTGTACATCACTTCAGATTTCAATAAACTCTCCCTTAGCTTCTTCTTGTGTAAACAGCCCTCCCCGAGCCACCATGACATCTGTTGTTTTCGCACAAAGGGCTAATACAAATGTAATGAAGGCACCTGGCATCTGGCCACCTGCAAGCAAAGTCACTCAGTCTTAAGGGATTCTCTCAAAGCTGGGATCTCAAGCATTTCAGGAAGGATGCCAAATGCAGAACAAAGAGACTGGCAGGGACCAGGGAGCCCTTGGTGACCCAAATTACATCACAGGGGGAATTGTACCAGAATAACATTTATGCTATTTCTGACCCCAAAGGTGGCTTTATAAAATTTTTTTATCACCTTGCAGCATTCTAGTAAAATTTTGAAATCTAGTAATTCAAAATCCCTTTGGAATCTAGTACATATGTATGATATGTGTACATGTAAAGATGGGTTTGGGTGAATTATATCCCAGGAACCCTTGAAATAGGTGTTGCAATTGTTGGACTTGTTGGTGGAGCGAGGAAAGGAATGCTATACTAAATGGCATTTCTTGACCACTAAGTATCATTGTTTTGCATAAAGTACTTATCTGGTGTGATGCTACTTATAAACCTGATGATCAACATTCCAAGTGTTAAATGTGTTGTCTAGTTTTATGTTGACTTTACCCAAGATAAACAAGTATGGGATGAAGGGAGATCCATTGAGAAAATGCCCCCACAACATTGGCCTGTGGGCAATTCTATAGTGATTTTCCTTAATTAGTTATTGATTTGGGAGGTCCTGGATTATAGTTGATGGTCCTGGATGGAATAAGAAGGCAGGCTAAGCAAGCCATAAAGATCAAGCCAGGAAATTGCATTCCTCCAAGGCTTTTTTGAATCCAGCCTCCAGGATTGTTACTTAAACTCCTTCTCCGATTTCTCTGCATGATGGACTATGATCTATAAGCAGAAATAAACCCGTCTCAAATTGCTTTTTATTATGATCTTTTACTACAGCAATAATAACCCTAACTAAGACATTCTATTAAAAAGGAAATCTATCAAAGACTCTTCTTTTTGGATAGATTTCCTTACCTTCTTTTCTATGGCTTGGGTTTGTTCTTATTATTTGCCATTATATTTATATTAAAAACAAAGAGTACATTTTGTAAATTGTTTGAATGGTATTAATAGCATACAATTCAATTAGAAATAAACCTTTTCTCACTTAAAAGTAATAAGTAACACAAGAAATAAACCACCATTGCTTAATATATACTTAATGTCTATGCATTTCTTATATTTATTCCAATTTCTATGGTTGAAATAAAAACACATTTAGATTAGCTTATGAGGTGCATTTAGTATTTAAAGATTATTTATTCATTGGTTACAGACCATTGCTTAGACTACACAGAATAAGCTATCCTAAGGTGATGTTTAGTCATTATCATTTATTGGTTAATTTAATTTTTATTTTCTTGCCCATCCTCAGTGCATACATAAATGTGTATGTGTATAGTAATCATTCTTATCTTTTTTCTATATCATTAACATGAATTACTTTCATACTTAAAATGCCTATATCATTAAGTCTCATGAAATTGAGTTAAATAGCTATTTGTTTATTCATAGTATTTTTCTAGAAAATGTATATATACATTCTTGACTCGGAGTATGTCTTATAATCAACATGACCAGAAAGCGTTATGTTGTAATTTACCAGTGTACTTACTTAATGTTTGTTTAAATAATGATGACATTTACGTTTAAAATCAGTGACCTCACTATTCTAGCAAAATACTAATATACTAATAACCAAGTATATTTGTAATAACATTTTTTAAAAATACTGGTTTCTTCTCACTTCATTAGGAATCTTATTTTTAATGTCATATTCATAAAAATCCATCATGATATTAAGTCTCTTTACAGCAAAGGACGTATTACACTGAAGTTTCAGTAACAAATCAGGAGCTCTAATTTGTACTACCAATTGTCTGGGTCCCAAGTCATTTCTTGTTGTTATAAGCATGCAGACTCAACATTTACAAAACAGCAAAATTAAAATTGTCACCAATAATGGAGAAAATTACAAAAAATGTAAAATGTTAAAATGGGGATAGTACATACTCTGTGCAATGATAAATGCATACTTTTCTGTTTTGTTAAGCACTACCTGGACAGATTTATGTTTGTTTTGCTGTTAAATATATTCCTAGTATTAGAACAGTGTTCAAGAGCTATTGATCAAGTCATAGAAATTTAGTCCCAGTGGCTTGTGTTGTGCATACATTGACCATTCAAAACAAGGCACAACACAGTCAGACCTGCTAAACTCAATGATAAGTCTCTGCATCTTGTATTTTGTGGGGACGATGGCTCCACATTAGACTGAGCTGTAGAATAACAACTTCTAGAACAGGATTTTAGCAACCTTGGTAATCACATGCTGGTGTTTGCAGGTTCTCCTTCTATGATCATATATATTTGTCAAGAAAAAAGTGACTATCTGGTGGCATGTCTTAGTTTTAAGGTACGTGTATACTGCTTCATTTCCCTAATCCCCCCACCCCTTATTATTTTTAAAAAAATTACTTCTATTGTTGCTTCTCCATCCAACTCCTCCTTAGCTATTTTTATGTATCTATTTTGTGTTCTCAGAATAATTCCAACTATTCAAGGTCCAAAGTACAGTATGTCTTTTTTCACAAAGGCGGTGAGCTGATGTGAACTGTGTACGTGGGTTCTGGTACATTTTTATGTAGAAATAATAACTAGGCTGGGCTAGTCTCCAAAAGTCACTGGAATATAATGAATGACTACCCAGTTCATGGTCCACTATGCAAGATATCAAAGTGTTGCTTGCTGGTGTATCCTAAATACACTGTCTGAAAACAGATATTTAAATATCTCTGACACCTTTAGCCAGGTGAATCTTAGGCTCCGACCAAGTCACTTAGCTTTTCTTTATGAGTAGGAAACATGGTTACTCACCACCATAGCACCGCAGCATACAATTAAATGAATCACAATTCATTGACGCTTAGATTATATAAGAATATGAACAAAGAAAACCATTACAGAACAGTGGAGTTTCCATGGAGGAGAGAGAGAAAGAGGGGATATTTATTATATATGAATGCTCACTACATGTAGAGAAATAGTTGTCTTGCCTATTTATAGCACAGGAGCTAGGACTTTGATTTTCTGACATTTCTTCTCCTGAGGTAATTTCTGAGTCAACATTTATACAAGGTGATCTAAGAACACAGTATAAGGTGGAAATTAACCTTTGGATAATGGACTTAAATACTTGATTGTAGTTACTAATCTATCCGTATGCCCAACTTTAAATATTCAATGCATTCATTGAAAAACCTATCTGAAGTTAAAAGGTGATAATTTTTGTCCTAATGTCTGATGTTCCTTGACAGTGAACAGAAAAAGACTGTAACAGAACTTATCCTTCAATGCAGCTAGAGTGGGAATTGAGGACTGTCAAGGAGTTTGGGATGTGTGGGCTCCACAGTCACAGATGAATTAATGATTATAAGGAATGACTGGAATTTGTTAAATCTCATGTGCTGTGTTGTACTCTCCTGCTCTTCTGCCTTTCACCATGGGATGGCCCAGCAAGAATTTGCTTGCCATGAGCCTTTTGATCTTAGACTTCCCAGCCTCCAGATATGTTAAGACATAAATCTCTCTCACGCTCGCTTTGTTAATAAGTTATCCTGCCTCAGGTATTCTGTTACACCAGGACAGCAGAGAATTGTAATATTTTCCCTTCTTTCTTACGCCTGGGTGGAGTTGCTCTTATCAAGTGTTTCAGAGGAAATATTTAAGGGTTGTTAGCTGGAAATACACTTAGTTATTTATTAGTTATAGGTAGTTTAGTTAGTTATAGTTAATTATTTTGCAATTTGTTATTAGTAGAGAATATAAACAACCAAAGAAAAAAAAAAGGAATAATGTAAAATAGTAGTGAGGACATAAGTAAAAGCCAACCAAAATTCAGCCAGGTGAACTCATGGCTAAAAATAAAAATTCCATAAGTCATGCTTTTTTTGATGATACAATCTGATTTGAGCTAGAATCCTAGTTATGCCTCTGTTTTCCATTTCCTTTAGTGACTGAGTATTTACAGATGAAGAATCTTATTTCTTAGAGAAATAATTTGCTCTAAGTGAACATTTTTCTTCTTCTCTTAGAAACTGCGGAATTGAGATCACTCTGAAGCTTGACACTTTGATTTGAGTGCCTGTGCGAGGAGGATGAGTGTCCTTCACTTTGATCTTAGATCCAGGAACTAACTTTAAGTGACACTTCTCATTACCCCTCACCAGCTCTTCCCTAAAGCTTCCTGCACTTTCACAAGCTGTGAACACAACCTTTCCTGGCGGCACCAATATTGTTTGCTGAGTAATATTTTGTTTTGAATGTGCAGCTTCAGGATCATTTGCTAATTAAAATTGCTTACCACTGAGAGCTCCCCTGAGGTTTGCCCTTGTTTATTTGGGTTAGACCATGAAAGCAAGGTTGAGCCAAGTCATAGACCATAATCTGCTGCCAACTGAAATGGAAACATTAGAAAAAAAAAAAGAGTGATAAAACTTGCTCACAGTTTTCTTCACATGCAGATACTGTCAGTTTTAACATAATCCAAATAAACACACGCATTGGTGCATAAATGGACAATGAGAGACAGACTTCCCTGCAGAGCGTAACTCTGACAGACTACAAAGCTTGATATAGTGAGGAGTGTAACATCTTTGAGGAAAATGGATTTGTGATTGTTTTATACACTGCTCTGAGTTCTAATACTTTTGGACGCAGTTAATATGTATTGTCTTTGGGATGTAATAATCCAAGACAGTCTTAACATAGTTTAGTCTCCTTTACATTCAGGAATTTTGTGTGGCAATCTAGTCACGATTACATTCCCACATTTATTTAATATGACATGGTGAAAAATATTCTCTGTGTGTGTATGTGCATGTGTGTGTGCATATATTGTATGCCTGTATGAGTGTGTGCAAGTGTATGTATATGTGAGTGTGTGTGTGTGTGTGAGTGTGTATTAGAAAATAGGGATGGGAAGTTTTAGGAACTGATTGTTTCCATGAAGCTGATAACTCTGAGTGAAAATGTTAAGGATACAGAAGGTAGGAATCAAAATGAAAAACAACAATTATAATAAAAAAAAAAACCTATTGAAATCCCTGATCCAAAAGCAATATAAAAACGAGATCTAAATATCCAACAATTAAACACCTCCTATTTTATCTGTATGGTCTGACTCACTGCAGAGTGGTGTATCTAAGTAGGAAAGGATTTACACCAATCAGACTGAGGAGATATTTGAAGAAGTAAGTGGTAAGAAAAGACCAATAGGTTGAAGACAAGCTTTGTATGTAGTCTCGTCTGATCTTTGTATCAAAACTATTCTGTGGCAAATAGGAGAAAACAAGGAGGTCATATATACATGCTTTAGTTTTATGACATTTGGGCATTTGTTGTGAACTTTAACTGTGAGAAAGATGATTACTAGCAGATTCAATTCTGAAAAGAAATAGTTTCATCCTAGACTATAGTTGAATCATAGAGTATAAGTATTTACTTAGAAGGTAAAGTTAAATATATACCTATGCTGTATTTGTAGTGGTAAATGAAAAATTAATATCATATATTTTTCAATTTTTGTAACAATGAAAATTAGTTTTCTGGTAGAGGAATAATAGCCTAAAGAATTTACAGGAACATAATCATAGAAGAAAAATGTCTTATCCCTGAATACATTATTGTACCAAATGCCATTTTCTTGTTATATTTCATAATTTCTAATATGTTTCACTTATTTTACTGAAAAGTTAGTGTTTCAGGAAATTAAAAAGTTACATTTGAAAAGGTGCATGTTTATCCAAAGCAATAAATAAAAAAATAAATAAATAAAAGAAACTTCTTCAGATATTGCTTTGCAGCTCTGAAGACAGCAGGATCCTTCCAAATGTCACAAGAAAAAAACATCGGTCAGAACCTGACAGCATAAGAGAAAAAATGCCACTGAATTAATACTGCCTTAGAAAGCCTTGGGGAAATAGAGAATATATTATCATTTTGCTAGTAAGTGACACCCAGAAACTGAAGGAATAAACATGGAAGTCTCAACAAACATGGAAGTATGTTAGCTAACATAAGAAAGTGGGCTATCAAATGTTAATTCCTTTTTTGAAGAATTGTTTCATGACTGTTTAATTTATGTGTAAGTTCTCTGATATACAGGCCCTGTTAACAATCCTTACATTTGTATCTTGTCTGTTTTATGTATAAAGTTTACTCTGATTTATGTACTATTGGAAATTAGAGATGTGCACATGCCTTAAGATTTCAGAGACTCCTGTTTAGATAAGTTCTGATCTAAAAAGAGGCATATGTTAAATCTTCTTACTTGAGGCCAGACTCTTGTCTAACTCTGCACCCCACAGTGCTCATTCGAGTGAAGAGTCATCTTTGAAGGCAATTGGAGCTTCTTGGTTGGCTGAGCACCATGGAGCTTGGAGCAAGATAAAAAAAGAACCACAGACTTTCAACTATAATTCTGCTAGCGGGACATACTGAAGCCATCCACGCTGACAACTGTGGGATGGGGTTCACGGGCCTGTTAGCCACATAAAAATACATAGCATACTTCTATAGTCATAAACCAAACATAATCCATTAACAAATCAGAAAAAGGGTACTAATTATGCTCAAGAATTATTTTATTGAAATTTCCTTCTAAATAATGTATGTATGCATGCACACATAATTGTGTTTATAGTTCATCCTTCTATCTGTGTCAAGATCTGGAGAAATAAGGCATTGGTTTTATTTGGTTTTCATTAGCATAGCATAAAAATAACATAGGTAGAGACTGTATTAGTAGCTTATTTTAATCTAAGAGAAAACTGGAAGTTTTAATAGATGTGGTTTTCCTACACTCAGCAACTTTTAGGTCCTTTACTAATAGCTTATCACTGTGTCCAAAATTTTTAAAAATTAAAAAAATTAAAAAATAAAACACTTAATGTTCTATTACTAAATATGAAGAACAGTTCGAAATATGTTCAATTGACTGTGATTCACTCTCAAGTTTGGGAACATTGTACATGATGATATTCTGTTGTCAAATACTTCTAAAAATTCAGGAGAGATTTCTTTTTAGCTATGATCTAGTTAGTCAACCCTGGAGTGGTAATATGCTTCAGAAGCAGAATTTCTATAAATATTTTATCTTTAAACATGTCCACTCTATGCATTCTTTTCTACTCTCCATTTCTCCTATATTAACTATTCATTGCGTTTATCAGGTTTTCTTACCCCGAATGTTTGTAAAATCCCCTCCTTTACTTTCAATATCCACTTTGAGACTCTTTTTAAAATCATCATAATGAAACTCTTTCAAATGCTAGGAAAATTTGTCTTGTTCATGTCTCCATAATGTATCTTATTCACAAGCCTTTGTATCTTATGTGGATACACCCACCCCCACACACACACACACACACACACACACACACACACACACACACACCAGTTAAAATGGAAAGCTAATCACTTTCTTGATGACTCTTGATAAGCTGACAACTCAACTCCATTTTCCTTGTTTTTTCATCCTGTTAGTTAAATTTAAAATCTCAGTTTTTCTGTCCAAAGTTCATCAAGACTCATGCAATGCCAAAGGACATCCTACAAGTTCCTGCTGTGCATCGTTTTGGTCACCCTTGGATTTCTGTTGCCCTGTGTTTGTAGCCTTTATTGTGGAAAAGTACAGAATGTAATATGTACCTCAGCGTTGAGAGCCTGCAACTGTCCATTATTTATGTTGGATGTGATTTTCAATTGAAGCATATTTATTTTGACTAATGCTTGTGTCTTTCACATGAGAATATATAAATGAAAAATTGGAACTCTATTTTTTTTTTATGTCTTTGTGAGATACTAGAGTAGCATCTCCTTCAGACATGTTTTTGAGACCTTGGACTTAGACGTCAGAAACCAAAGGGTGAGATTAAAGAGGTTAAGGGGCTGGAGCCAACGGAAAATACTGATACGTGAAGCCAAAACTAGAAACTGAGCACCCGGCTGTGTGTGATCAGAAACTGCAAGCAGAAGCCAAGCTGAGTCAAAACCCCGGACTGGTAGTCATGGCAACAAGGCCACATCCAGGAGTCAGAGCCAGAAATCAGAGCAGGTCAAATATGGAACAGGCTGTTGGTCAGAGTAAGGAGGTGACAGCCAGAGAACCAGACTAGGAAGAAACCAGGGAACGCTTCATGGTGCCCAGACTGCAGAGAAGCTCCTGTGCCGGTCCAGATGGGATTCTGCTGGATGTCTGGTCACGACTCCAGCTGGCTCACAGTCCCATTCACTGTTCTTGTGCAGATTCCTCCAACTGCCTTCTGATGTTCTATGGTTTCCTATCTTTTGGATGCTCTGAATGCAGCCTCATAAAGCTATTTTGCCATAAGTTCTGTAAGGTGACTCCATTTATAGAAAATGTCAGAGGCAAGTTAAAAGTGGGTTTTCTTCTTTAAACTAGATATGAGAGTATGACATATTTTTAACTGCTATAGTAAAATAATCCAACGACACTGACCATAGAAGCCTGGGGTATTACAGAATGAGCCTTTATAAGAATTATCATGTGTCTATCATGTGTAAGACTCTCCAAAAAAAGCACTGATGTTAGTAGTGGTAAAACCGATGATCACTGTTTGGCTATAACATAATTAGACTTTATTGTGATATGGTTTTGTGATAGTATACTATTTCATTCCTAGTAATAATGGCTGGCATATTTTCATACAAAATTTAACTGTACTGTTTGTCTTATTGAGTAGAGCATATGTATGTGAAACAGGTTATTAGTATTACTTTCATAACAATTTTATTTGGTAGGTATTTATTGCCACATGCCTCTTCAGAATGAAACTGAGACTTCGAGATAATTGTGAGACAAAATGAGAGGAGTCAATACCTGAAAAAGTGAGGCAATTATGAAAGCATTAGACACAAAACTATCAGTTTTTTGAGCATATGTCTGTAAATTTAACATAGTCTATGAAAGTATTCAATTCTGTCTCCAGTTTATCTGTACAGTTGCCAGAAGAAAATAAAATCAAAGTTATTCATACCAACACTATGTCCTGTAGGTAACGTAGCCATAAAAGCCTCTTAGAAGCAGTTTTAGAGGATTCCTCAGATGATACATGGAAGGAAACTCAGGATACTTATGTTTTTATCCATTGAGGTAGCTCTCTCTGATTCCCTAACTTACAAATATTAGACACTCATCAAACTGCACACTAATCTGAAAAGTTGCCTTAGATACATTAATCACAAAGTTTTCCATTATCTTTTCTCAAAATAAAAACATAAAAATAGAGATTAATTTTCTTCTTACTCTAAATTTTGAAGTCTACTTTTTTGAAATGATGGAATATTTTTCCCCTGGCAATGTTGTTAGCAGCCCTCCTCTTTGGAAATGATGTGTCTAGATCTTTGGGACTTCCAAACTGCAACTTCAATGTTAAACAGGCAACATAAAGGCCGTACAAAGTCAGATACAGATAAAATAATCACTTTAATTTATCCAAATGAAAATTTTATATATATATATATATATATATATATATATATATATGTGTGTGTGTGTGTGTGTGTGTGTAGTGTGTATATATGTGTGTGTACATAATTTATAAAATCTTAAATCAATATGTATATGTATATTATATAGTATTGATTTCTGAATATATATGTATATATATGCAAATATAGTTCATTAGGACCATCAAAACTCACTATTGCAGACTTAACTTAAAAGTTGAGCAGAATTAGATAAACAAAGAAAGATAGAGAGTAAAGAGTTAAAAACAGAATAGAACCTGGAACATTGAGGTATAATGGATGTAACTGCAGATAAAATTTGTTTATGCCTTGGTTACTGGTTTTCTTGATAACAATGGCTATGAATGGTAGAAGGAGAAAGGCAAGAAAGAAGAGTATCAAGAATATTTTCTTAAGTCTTGTCCACCTCAGAATAGCTCTTCCCAAAGTATGCAGTACTCAAAAATATGGTGGTATAAAATTTGGGTGTTCGTATATTTTCAGGACTCTTGATTTTCTATAAGATACCTATGAAATGAATTATACATTTATTGGCATAATGTTTGGAAACAAAGATTATATATATATAATATATATATATAATTTTGTTTTGATCTAGATGTTTTTTGAATAGTGAAATCCATTGTGAAGAAGGAAAACGAATGTGCATAATTAGGTTTTACAGACATCCTGACAGTCTAAACTGAGGTGGACTGATACAATAGAGTTCATAGTTCATAGACTCGCATCATCTAAGTTACAGTATTTTATTATTTAATAGACTTGATACATTTTCCCTCATTTATAAATGTTCTGGTATTTGTGTAAACATAAGTGTGTTTATGTTTGACATTGTTCATTTTGTTGTAGTGATCACCATTATTTTCCGCCAACTACATAATTTATCTGTGGAAGAATAGCTATCTAGCAATATGCACAGGAATGCAATAGGTATTACCTAATCTCCTCAGTACAACTGGCTAGAAGTTCTATTCAGCTTCATAAGTAAATGAATCATAATAACCAACTATGTATGTAGTATTAACTAAGTATTTATGATAAACCTCAAATGTGCTCATGAAGCATAGTTTTAAATAAATGTAGTGTAAGCTTGCTCTAAAGATTTACAAACAAGCAATACAGAAAGTTATACATTTTTGTCTCCATCTAATTTTACACTACAGTAACACAATGAATAAAGCACAGTGAATGATTTGAACAGATACAAGCTTCATGAGGTCGGGAATTAAATAGCACATTTTTGTGTCTCAGTAAGATTTTATAGCATTAAGTCCTAACAGCCTTATTGAGTAATGAAAACTTGGGTGATTGGTTTTTTTGCCTCCCTTTTTTGTAGGAATTTGAGTGAGTTGCGAATACATTACCAAGTTGTCTTTTAATAAAAGGTTATCACTCATTTGAATGTCGCTTGCATGTTCGGTTGCCTTTCAAATAACGTAATAGACAATAATATTTTGCTTTTATTTTTGTTTAGATTTTTATTTATTTGTTTTGTTTTTGTTTTGTTTTGTTTTGTTTTGTTTTGTTTTTTCAAGGTAGGGTTTCTCCATGTATACTTGATTATCCTGGAACTGTCTTTCTAGATCAGACAGGCCTTGAACTCAGAGATGTGCCTGTCCCTGTCTCCTGAGTTTTGAAATTAAAGGTGTGTGCCAGCACCACCTGGTGGCAACTATAACATTTTTGAGCCTTTTTCAGCTCACTACTCTTACTCATTATTATTATTATTATATTATTATTATTATTATTATTATTTAATCTTTTTTTACAGTCCAGTCATTATCCCCTTTCCTGTCCACCCTCTGACTGTTCCTCCTCCCATACCTCCTCTTCTTAATGAGCCCAAAAGTCACAAGATCCTACCTCAACAACCAGGCAATGACATGCTGCCTACAAAGAGGTCTGGGAACTCTGCAATACTGATAACAATTTTGTTATTGCCATTTTCTGTGGTATTTGGAAGTGAATTGCTCCATTTATTAATTCATTATATTATGCTGTGTTGTCTAGTTATCTTATTTAAGCAATTTATTTACAATAAGATAGGATTCCTAGATGAAACATAGTGATAGTGGTAATTTAGAGTGATGAAGGGTAATTTATACAAGCTGAGGAACATTTTAGTTTTGATAAACCAGATCATCAGAGGTAGCTCTAGCAGATTTAGTGAGAATGCTTTTTTCTTTGGGGAGCCTTTCCTCTCCTCTCCTCTCCTCTCCCTCCTCTCCTCTCCTCTCCTCTCCTCTCTCTTCTCCTCTCCTCTCCTCTCCTCTCCTCTCCTCTCCTCTCCTCTCCTCTCCTCTCTTACCCTTTCTCCCTTCACCTCTCCTTAACTTTTTTGATTTTTTTTTGCTTTGGGTCCTTCTTACCTGACTTTCCTCAAACCCCACTCTTCTCCCTCCACATCTTAATAGGCACATGTTGAATGTCTGGTAATGATTAGCATTAATTATCATTAGGAAAGAAATGTGTTCTAAAGTTAGTTCAGGTTATCTTTGATTGGTGCAAGACAAACCACATTACATGATAGATCCAGGACAGATCTGAAACAGAGACAAGGATGAGCCACTGGCGGATATAACTTGACAAGGACTACTTATTTATCCATATATTCCGCCAGCTATGTAAAAAACTAATCCTGTCTTCAGGGCCAGTGAGACACACTGGGGGAATCAGTGAGCTATTTTATTTTTTATCTCACTCACTGTTATATTAAAACAAGCTTCTTTTCTCCCCTTCTCAAGATGTAGCCCAGCCTAGCTTGCTAGGGATTCGAGAAGCTGGGCTTTGAAGTTAAAAATGCTGGTAACCGTAGTTCTAAATCCATCATAGAAACACAGGAATCTTTTCTTTTTAATCCTTACACATTAAATTTACATTGCAATATTTGTTTCTTATGTTTCATAGATGGAGATAAAATGTAAATGGTAAATGATTTAGAATTTAAAAAGTGATAAATTGTGTTGTGTAGCTATCATTTCTGTTAATCTGCATCTATTTGTTCTTTAAAAATATATATGGCAGTAAGCTTTAAACCTCTGAAAAGAAGAATGAAAACTCATGTTACTTTCTCTGAAGTGAACTAGTATCGCAGCCATTGTGTTTTATGTCTGAATTTTCCGACTTTTTTTTTCGTCCTCAAGGGCGAGTGTGACCTTCTATCTTTTATCTTTTTTTCTTTTCCCTACTTAAAAAAACCAAAAAACAGAAAACAAAAAAGCCCAGGAAACTATCCTGTCATGGTTCTACAAAACAATAAATAATGAAGAGTGAAGAAGTTTGAATGGTGCAGGTTGACAGAAATGGAACCCATGTTTTTGGGGAGACTGCAGCAGTGCTTTCTAGCATGCAGCATAAGAATTCCCCCAGCACCTTAGAATGCCAAGTCAGGATGGAGGACAATGGAATGGGAACATGGACAAGAACCAGAAGAGCTCAGCATAGGAATGTGAAATCAACAGGCACACATATATGAGATGGAAGAAAGAAAGACCAATCTTTAACTATAAGCCATCTGCATGTTTTCTTCACCAGCCATGTTTGAAAATATCACTTGTTCTTCCTCAATAGTGAGAAGCAGCTAATTTACAGTTTTATTTTGCTTGTGTAATCTTCAAATAAGGAAACTAAACACTGATTGTATTTATCAGCTTTCCATTTCTGTGGCAATAATGGGAGATTACAAGTCTCTAAGGAAGGCTCGGTTATGGCTTAGGTTTTCTGAGGTATTAGTCCATGATCACATCACTCATTACTTTGGTACCTGGTACATGAGAGCACTTTGCAGGGAGTCTATGATAGAGTATGGCTAATTATGTTGTTTTTCATAATAGAAATAAGTGTGTGACTGGACAGTGTCTGTATCTCAGCATCCCATCAGTAGCATGCACTCTGACTAAGTTTCCTCTTGATAAATATCTCCTGCTGAAAGTTCCACCATCTTCTAATAGTTCCTCCAGCTACAAACCAAACTTCAATATGATTGGTCACTGAGAGACACGAATCTAAATCAGGGTATAAAAGAACATGTTATCTTGAAGTTTTATTTTGTTTGTTTGTTTTGTTTTGTTTTATGTTTTCTATTTGGTTTCTGTTGTAAATAGTGCAGAAAGGGCTTTGTGGACTATGTTCTAAATTACAGAACCTCCTTGGCCCATCTCTAGGTGTGCTTTGACCCTTGTGCTTTGGCATGGTGCTACCAATTTCATGATTTCACTTATTTGAATCCCAACCATATTACAGTAGGAAGTTAGTTCTTTCACAAGTCACATAATTCAAACAGAAGTTCTGTTAAGAAAAATGGTCCTTACATTTTTTAATCTAATAGAATGCTACAACACATAGTAGCTGTCAATAAATGTTGATTAATAGAGCAGATGATACTGTGAAATAAACTAGATGGCCTAAATAATCTGTTCATTTTATTCTTTAATAGAATATTAAGACTCTCATGAAGGTTAGTTAGATAATTCTAATGGAAACCATGTGACGTGGGAAGGTTCAATAAAGCTATTTTGAGGGAAGAGATATATAATAGATAAATAAAATATGTACAAATATCATTATCTTAGTTTTTACTCGGGATCAAGACTTTAGGGCATCATTATTGAATTTACATACCCTTTGGTTGGTCATATGGCTCAGTGAGTAAGAGTAGTTGCCGTTCAATGCAATGGCTGAGTTCAGATCCCCAACATAACCATAAAAGCTGCTGTACCTTTAAATAACTGAAACCTCAGTATAGCGGGGATGGGGAAAGAAAGGATATGGCATGACAGGAGGATTGTTGCAGACTTCTCTAGCTACCTTAGTTGAAAACAATAAGCTCTAAATTCAATGACAGACTAACATAAAGACATAATTCAGCAAATAATAGAACATGACACCATATATCTTCCTCTGACATTCATGAACATACATTAGACTTGTACATGTGCACAAATATGCATGTAGTGTATATGTGCTCTATCTATACATATAAACATGTATCTGAATAAAAAAGTAAATTTACCTTCATTTACTAAATATGACATAATTTATATGTTATATAGCGGATGGTAAGAACTAAATTAAGGAGAAGAGTTACAGAGGACGGAATGTGGAGAAATTTAACTGAAGCCGGGAGTATATTTTAGCTAATATTCTACAAATTCCAAATAGTCTCATATGGTAGGCCCTTCCCTTATAAGATAGTGCAGATCAACTCTAGGAAGTTTGGAGTGACAGACTCACATTCATGGTGAAGAAAAGATGATTGAAACCCTCAGTGATAACTCCATCTACAAGCAAAAAGTGCCCTATGCTATGAGAATTGGGGAAATATCTTACTGTCCTTTAAGCCTCTACACAGAAACAAGGCTGAAAACACATACATCTCTGATGCTTATCTCGATAGGCATGGAAAACTCAAACCCTGTTGCTTAAGATGCTCACAGTTAGTGCTGTGTTGGAGGCGATACAGGAAACCATCACCCTATTGATTACCAACTTGAATCAGTAAAGTCAATACGTAGGCCAAGTATCTAAATATTTACGTTAATTAATAGCATGCAGTTCAAGAATTTAATTATCCAACAATTACAAAATAGCGTTTAATTTGTTGTCTGGATTTTATCACACTGTAAAATTAATGGTATCACTCTATTACCATCAATGTAATTTAAGAGTCATAACAAGGTCTATAATTTTAAGAAAATCTGTTCACTTTTATTCTTAAGTAAATAAAATTTACATGACTATATTTATTAATCTGAAAATTAAATGTTAATTTTTAGTTGACTAATAAATAATAACATGATAGATTTCATCACCCTGAATCATGATATATAATATAAGGAGTACTAATGATGTAATAGTTTCAAAATTTATACAGCACTTTTATGTGACTTATAAATCTTAACTTATATTCATATTATATGAATTCCCTAAAGTAAAATTCTTCAATAAACTATCAAATATCACTGTATATTATTTAGCTTTTAAAACACATTTTGTTGAACTCCTGTGATAGTTCTCAGTAATTATTTACTAACAATTAACACTGATAAAATTTTAGGTATGCAGAAGTAATTTCTACTATACATCTTGAGAAAGAAAATGATAAGAAAGCAGTAGTAGAGTTTCAAACACGATAAATGAATACAAAAGAAACTATGATGTCAACTCTATTATTTAGTAGAATTCAGCAGCCAAAATAGCCTTCTATGTGAAATTTTTCTATATATGAGTATTGAGTGAAAGAACTTGTGACTAAATATTGGATATATCAAAGGAATGTATTAATCTAAAAGGATTAGAACAGAGTGATCAGTATTTACCTCATCTACTTCACCACAAATGTTGATATTTGAGTTGAATTTAATTACCCAGCAGAACAAATATTTGTCTCTGATATAATTCAGCTTAATTTCATTAGCATTCATTTGATTTCTCTAAGATACTCTAAACATTACATTAAAAACTCAAACAAATTTCCTATTATGAAGACATAAAAACTTAGATTGGGTTTAGTTATAAAATGTGAATTTATGCTTTCAAAAGAGTAAGCCTAAGAAACATTAAACATTATTATGCCTTCTAATAACTCCTTCAAGTATATTTAGCTTTAAATCAGCCTTGATAACATCCTAATTTAACTCTTTCATGGTTTATATATCTTGTTGGTATTCTGATTTTATTTTGCAGGCTTGTGTAGGAATATTCCAAGGCTCTAGATAGAGATATGTGAGAAAAAAATGCTTAACTCTTGCTTCAGAGTATTTAGCTGTAATAATAGAAAGGAGTTTTAAGAAAGAAAATAGTGCTTTTGTTTTTTGTAAATTTTGTACTTCTTTCCAGGAACAAAAGAATAAAACTCAAATAAACTCAGATAACAAAGAAGACTGTGGGTTGTGTCTTTATTTCTGGTTTGATTTTTGTCCATGAAACTGCTTTAAAACTGTAGACATCACTATCATGAAATTATAATATTTTAAATAAACATAATTAATGCAAATGTATCTCTCAAACTGATATGTTGAAAAGACTTTGCAAAGAATTACACTGATGACTCTTTTCAAACTTACCAGATATATTTTTATTTAAGTATATTTTTATTTATATATATATGAACATTTTATCTGAAAACATGTCTGAGCGTCACATATAAGCAGTACATGAACAAGAAGACATATTTGGAACTGGAGTTACAGATAGTTTGGGATCCCCTAGGTTGACACTAGGAATAGAATTCATACCTCTGGAAAAAACAGTTAGTGTTTTACCCACTGACCTCTCTTTCCAAGATCTGGATCAAAAACTTCTGTCTTCCAGCCTCAAGATCTATACTAAATTATGTTTTACTGTCTCATGATCCAGATTACTGTTGTGCCCTGCATTTCTGGATTGCAGTTGATTCCAGATATAGTCAAGTTGACAACTAGCCATCATAATGGTCATCATGGTGTCTACTATGTCTAGTGAGAGGGTAAAATTAAATCCTGTAGCACAGTCAAGAAGTGACCTAATAGACCAAATATCTTAGTTTCTCATCTATCTTCAGAGTGGTAAAAATTGGAGTTGGAATATTTACATTTTATTATAGCTTTGGCAACAAATTAGTTTCATTCTTATTCAAAGTATCCTATGCATACTTTCATATTCATAGACATGGATACTTAAATTTCCTTGTGTCTCTATATCATAATACATGTCTCACTTAGACTGATGGTCAATTTCTTAGCACTACAGTAAGAAATTTAAATGTAGCAGAATCATCCCAATTATTCCCTAACATTCCCCACACAGTAAAAAGTACATCCAGACAGTTTTAAGCTTTGAAAGTAAGTGCTCTATTATAGCTCCAAAATTTTCAAGGGGCAGCTATCACCAATGTGTACTATTTATTTCATCCATTATATCTTAATGTTTACATCAAGAAGATTCACTGTTTTAACATCTCTCACCTCATGATGGGTTGCATGGCATCCCAAATGAATTTTCACCCTCGAACAATATTTTTGAAGAATAATGGGAACCAGAAAACTTAGTATTTCAGTATAATTCATTGACTAATATATCTACTACTGAACCATTAATATTACTTCTGTTCAATGGAAACACATTATATGTTTACAATAATGAAATTTCATTAAAATGTATAAATTATATATATATATGTATATATTATTCACTTATTTATTTAATGACAGTGATGTATACAAGAGCATCTGTGTGAATATCAGAGATCAGCTAGAAGGATTCTTTGTTCTATGAAGTGAGACACAGGAATCAAACTCATCAAGATAGCAAAATTTGTCAGTTGGCACCTTTACCCACTGAGCCATCTCAGAGGCTGAAATTCTGTTCAATAGGATGAATCTTACACTTTGGTTTTAATCAGTGTCAATGAGTTACTTAGAGAACTACAAATATTTTAAAAGCAAGTTAACTGTGCCTGTTCAACAATCCTGATCACAGTTCCTAAGTAACAACATTGAAGCTTGTGAAAAGGTTATAAATGTGTCTAAGAACACGTGAGACATAATTGGTTCTGGAAGAATCTGCACATAAGTCTGTTGCTCCACATACCATTTTGTGCTTGGATATATGTATCTTGCTTGCTTTCTGTAGCTGCTCAGTACACTCTTTTAAGTCTCAGAGCATGTTGTTTTCTAAGTGCTGGAGTCATAAAAGTATAGACCTTCGATTTTCAGAAATACTCTTTTCTATAACATTTCCATTGCAGTTAGCAAACCTAAAATATTTCAGATGTTTAGTCTCCTTTGTGCTATAAGGGCTTTAATAATACTCACATGTCAATATTCATTCATTTTCAAACTCCTTGAATGTGTACATGGATTAAAAGTTCTTATAGATCAAACTCCTAAAATATACATAGTGATACAGGAATGTCTTGAAGGTTAATGGATTGTATATAGTAAAAAAAAAAAAAATCATTAAACGATAACAGCCATCAGAATGCCTGTCATTTTAACTGCTTTATATAGTCATATACAGAAAAGAAGGGTAAATATAATGTCCAGACAGCAATTTTCAAATAAAAGAATTCTTATAAACGCTACCTAATCAATCCAAAATTCATCTTAAGTACTTTGAAATGAGAAGAAATGCTTGTCTATGTTAACTTATGAAAAGCAAACTATCAATAGTGTTGGAAACTATTTTTAAGATTACATAATATGTAATATTATATTTTCAAAGTAGAATATCAAATTACATTTCAAGGTATATAAACATGTATCTAAAAGCAGGCAGTCTTTACGTATAACCAGGGAGAAATTTAAATTCTGTTTTTTTAATATTTCACTTTAGTGACACTTCAACTTCCTATTAGTTATTTATTTGTGTATGTTTCTACATCGAATTACAGTGTGTGGAGGACAGAAGGCAAGTTTTAGGAGTCATTTCACTTTATAATTACATAGATTCTTGGGATCAAATTCAAGTCCTACAGGATAGAGGCAAGTATCTTTATTTGGTAAGACAAGAATCACCTGCTTCTTGATTTCCTTAAAATACTGCTTTACTTTTTAATATTTTTAAAATAATTTCAATTCTATGAAAAATTAGAAAAGTATGCATTCTTTTTACTGTAACTCTATAGTCAAGGAGAGTCATCGAATATTCATAATGCAATTAGTGAAAGTGATTTTAGCAAAAAGTATGTAAGTCTTGTATCCAATATTCTACAAATAGAACTCTTTTCAAGCAGGTACTAACTTAAAGTTCATGAAGCAAAATTGAATACAAAACCAATGACTCATTACAGAAAGTATTTATTCTTTAAGGTACATACATATATTTATATTTGTATATATGTATTGAACACATTTTATAGAGATAAAAGATAAGTTTCAGAATGAGAACATATGGTTTGCAGAATAACTAATTCATACAAACCCTTATTTTGGACTAGTTACCTTTCAAATATGTGCTACATTTGTATAATGAATTTAAGTGCAAAACCAAAGGGCTAATAATCAACAAAGTCAAACTACATACCTTCCTTCATGACGACTCTCTTTAGTTAGAATATAAAAGAAAAATTATTTGTCTATGAAGGTAGTAGTATAAGTTATTATACTGATTCAAAATCAGAAACTGTGAGATACATTATTATAATTCTGACTTAGGGTTTTATAGAGATTTAGTGTTGTTATTAGCCTGATACACAGTCATATAATATAAACATGACAATAGTATTATTATAGTCAGATGTGCAAAGACATGCATTTTGAGAGTTTTTTTGGTAAGGCTCAACCAAAAAGAAATGCATCATGGATGTTGGATTGATGATGGTTAATGAGTTAAGAACATTATTACTCTTGCAGAGGACTTAATTTGATTTCCAGAACTCACATGGTGGTTCACACTAACCCTCAACTCTAGTTCTGGGAGTCTTTTTCTGACATTTGTGGGATCCTGCCTACAAATGGTACACATATAGAATCTCTCTCTCTCTCTCTCTCTCTCTCTCTCTCTCCTCTTCTCTCTCTCTCTCTCTCTCTCATACACACACACATACACACACACATATACATACAGAAAATTATTAAGTATGTATTTTTAAAATTATCCATTTAAAACAATGGAACACTCTCCCTGTCTAACTCACAACTAGGTGATTAATACTCTAGAATACTTAAACCAGTTTGTAAACTATTCTTATTCAATCCAGTAGAAGATACAGGAGAACACTGTATTCTGCTTGTCTGTGTTCATGTCTTTTCATTCATACACAGTGGATGCTGAGCTAGCCAACATGACATGGGTCTTATTCTCAGACTTTTTAATGGCTCCATCCAAATGTCTATGTTACTTCATTATTACAACTTAATCTGAAAATACGCTCAAATTAGTGGACATAAAATTAACAATTAATTGATGTAATTCAAAAATACCTTGCTGAAAATTTCTGTTAGTATTGATTTAAATGATAGTAGTTATCAATAGAAAAAACTCTAAAATTTTTGTGTTCATGTTACTGACATAAAACTAAAATCCATAAAATATAATTGCAACAACTCAAAATCCAGACACGATTTTAATTCTATTGTGAATAATGAAGAGGCAGATCACTAGTTTCAAAAAAACCCACAAAACAAACAAACAAACAAACAAAAAAACCTTGGATAGTATCAAAACTTGGGTAGCTGAATGCACTTTCAAATTGAAATTCAAATATTCAGGAAGGTAAGACCTCATTTAACCCACCCACCATGAACACAGAGACATGGAAGTACACAGATTTAAAAATTAACCTTGTTTGTTCACTGTTTCCTTCTAGTATTTTCTCAACTCAAGATTGAGAGCACTATTCATAATCTGGAAAACAATTTTATCTTAACCATTTTTAGATGTAATCAACTTGTGGTTCCAGTAATTGTATGAATGTATCATATTACTTGTTATATCATGACACAATTACCTAAATTATTATGTGAGCCAGGTGGAATTGAATACTTGACAAGTTCGGCCCCAGTTGAATTTAGAACAATGTAATGACATATGCATTTATACGCACATACATATGCAAGAGAAGCAAAGGATGTACTAATGGGCTTTAGAAAGCTTTTAGGCTAAAGATTACCATATCCTATGAACTCAATGTAACCTTCTCAGGTGTGTTTTATTCTTTTGTTCAAAATTATTATTGCATTTCCCTGAAAGACGAATAGGAGAAAAGATTTAGATTAGAATTAAAGTATCTGATACTTTCATTTTTGTATGAATACAGCAATGTTAATGTTACAGTAATTTAATTTGAAAACCAAATCCCTAACAGATTATTTAAATATGTTATCTTGGAATATAGAGATGTAATTACTTTCAGCAATATAATTCGCATAGATTTCTTTCCAATGTTGAAAAGAACAATTTCTATAATTTTTATATGCAAATGCTTTTGAAAATTAGCTCACCTGATACATGGCAAAGTCGTGAATGCATCTAATTAAATGATCTTTTGAAAATTCTACTTAACTAAAGGCAGATGATTCATGGGGTAAAACATCAAATGAAATTGCCTTTTCTTTTTTATATCTTCTTTATACTACAATAGAATACTGTTAACCTAGAGATGGCTTAAACTTTTCTACTTGATTTTTTTTTCTTTGTTCGATATAGTTTACACCATTCTGAGATTCACACAGTATTTGGTAAATATTCAAGAGGATCAACTATGTCCACAGCTTTTTTCAGCATTTATGACAAGGTGTTACCAATGACCATTTTAGTTTAATCTGCATCATCTTTACAAAAGTAACAAAACCTTTCATGGATATTTAGGTGCTGATTCAGTGTTTCCTCACTTCGTAATTAATGAGCATTCTATTTATTGGTAAATTGGAAAGTTTCTTTTCACTGAGGAGAGACAGAGATTAATGCGATCTTGCCAGTTGAGAATGAAATCAATCCATCAACTAATTTTACCGCCTTTATATGTACAGCACAGTTAATATCCAGATAATCCTGATGTGTTTTAAGAGGGGGAGGTTCCCAATAGAGGAGTTAGAGTGAAGACTGAAGGAGTTGAAAGGATTTGTGACCCCATGAGGAGAATAACAATGCCAACCAATCAGAGCCCCCAGGGTCTAAATCACCAGCCTGGGAGCGCTTAGGGAGGGACCCATGGCTCCAGCTATATATGCAAGGGTGTTATAGGTGGGAGAAGAGATCCTTGGTCCCATGAAGGCTGGACGTCGTGGGGGGGGGAATTCGAAGGTGGGGAGGTGAGGTACAGGAGGGGGCCTGTAGGTGGGGGTACACCCTCATAGAAGCAGGAGGAGGGGGGATGGGATAGGGAGTTCCTGGGAGGGAGGGGGAAAATGGGGCAAGGGGAGAACAACTGAAATGTAAACAAAATTTCCAATTAAAAAAAAACAAAAACAAATAATAAAACTGAATAAAAAGAAAAAAAAGAGAGGGCTAGTATGTAATTTTTTAAAGAATGCTTTTAGAAGTATTTATGTATTTGTATGTTTGTGTACTTATAAAAGATTATTTGTATTACATGAGTTCAAGTACTCCTTGAGACTAGAAAAGAATGCCAGTTCACAGGAACTGGAGATAGAGGTAGTTGCCTGCTGCCCAACGTGGGACCTGCGAACAAAACCCTGATCTGGTAGAAGAGCAGCATGCACTCAGAGTTGCGGAGTCATCTCTCTGGCTCAAGTTTATCAAAATTATTATTAAGACAACACATGATCTCTTTAATTAAAAATAGTCTGTAAAAGTGCTATCTATTTTACAATAGATATTTGGACAAGCCGAATATTTCTATATCCTTGCCTTCATCCATGGGTTACTGTAATAAAATGCAATGAAGCTGAGTAAATCCCTTATAGTTGATCTGGGCAGAGCATGTGGAGAACCCTGAGGTCTCAGTCCCATGGGAAATGGCAAAGTGCTCCTCTGTACTGATGCAAATGTTTCCTGTGTTCTCATTTAAAGAAGAATTGATCAGTTTGTGCCAGAACTAACCACTACAACATACGCCTCCCTGGTGACTGGACCCTGAGGTTGAAACACTTCTCTACAAGCACTTGATACCAAGAAAAATTACTTCTTCTCATGTGCTGCAGGAAATAAACCCTGGTTTTTGTGCATAGTGGCTACTGCTCCTTTAGAGAAGCATAGACCATATATTTGGCTTTTCTGTATGTGTGTCTATGTGTCTGTCCTTTCTTCACCCTCCCTCCAAGGCTCCCACTACAGACAGGTTTCCAGGCCTGGAGATAAAATACAGTGACTTCTTAATTTTGAGATAACTGTTTATATGTCATTTACTACATTCACCATAATAAATTAGTAATAGTTCAGTGGAAATATTTAATGAAAAATGTGTGTCATTTTAAAATAAAATGGTTGGGGATACTTAACTCATTTGAAACACGACTCTAGGAATAAAATATGTGTTCCAAAGATTCTTTAAATAAAACTCGTGATGTGCCTTCAGTTTCTGATTACAACCAACATCCAGAAATGAAGTTATTCATACTCTGTTGCAAACAGAGATCCACATCCCTAGAAATCATTGACGATTATATTCAGTTGTAACTGTATTCTGCTTCTATTCTCCCGGCATCAGCTGCTGGTTATGTATCAGAAATGTAAAGCAGATGTCCCCAGCTTCTGAATCCAAACTGTCCTAAAACACCCTGGATAAACATGTAACAAATGTCACCTATCACAGTATGCTGCTGTGTGCATTATGTTGAGCTCTCAGATTTCTGCATAGCATATGCCCAGCATGAATTCTGATTTTTAGTTTTCATTCTAAACAGAATCATGTTATATTTGGAAAGTATTTGTTTAGAACGATGGCAATGTTTCTTTTAACAATGGAATTTAATTTGATCTAATCTAGCATTTTATTCTTACAACCTTAATAAGGTAAATCCCTCTGTAAAACACTCTGTGTTTGTTTTTTTTTTTTTTGGGGGGGGTGTATACTTCAAAGTGCCTGTGATGGCCTATTGAGCTTCCATCCACCTACTTGGAGTCTTATACCATCTTTGCCACATGGAATCCTCAGCTCCTTTGGATTCCATGTGCTTTATGTACAGGTTACACTGCTATTGAGCAAGGATTTTTGTCTGGCTACTCTTGTTGAAACTCTGTTATTTCTCATCTTTGGCTATCTGCCTCTTGTTTCTCTTTAAGCATCCTTTCATATTACTTTGCACTGGTATTCTGCTAATACAGACTCTTTTGAGGATGCTTGATCAATGTATGTCTACATTGTAATGTACATTTTTATCTGTATTCTCTTTGTTCATCATTACCTATCATCTATAATCTATAGAATAGAGATAGATAGATAGATAGATAGATAGATAAAGATAGAATAGATAGATAGAGGAAGGAGGAAAGGAGGGAGAGAAACACATACACACATGCACATATACAAAGAGAGAGGGGGAGATTGAGAGTGACTGAGACAGAGAGACAGCGACAGAGAGGTAGACGTATAGATTGTCAAATTATTTCAGTCTTTGTATATTTTCCTCTCTCTAGCTTGGTCTAAAAGTTTGAATCTGCCCAAAGGCTTTGTTCAAATAGATCATGCTCCATTCTGGTTGTTGTGTTGTCTCCTGGCAATTGCACACATTACAGAGAGTTAACAAAACATTAATTTGCATGGAAATATTAAAGTCAGAATGTATTGTAATTTTAGATTTTCATATTGTATATTTACCATAGTAATAATTTTATTCATGTTGGTTTCCAAATGAAATGTTTTATGTGTTCCCAACTGGAATTAATTTTCTTTATCTAATTACTTTCAAAGCTGAATCATTCGAAGCTTTGAATGTAATTGGTGGCACTGGGATCTATTCTGTTGCCATAGGCAGTTTGAAAAAGAACTCTGTACGGTCACCCATCTCAGGTGCATGGGAAATCACGGTCTTCCATGAACAGCTGCAGAGAGAATGCTATTGCCACCCTATTTCTTGCTTTCACGGCTTTTATTAGTCCACAGAGTGGTTAGAAACAAATGGTAAAGGTTTGCCCAGAACATTTTATAGTGCCTCTAGGGAGTACTGCCTGGTTACATCTACTTGCAGAGGCAGTTGTCATTTAAATACATTGTTACAGCCTGTTATGACACAGAAGGTGCGTTGCTTATAAAGTCACAATCAAAGAGGCTTCAACAGTGATGACTAGCTAACAGACAATGTCCCTTTTGTGTTTCCTGTTTTGTATTTCTCTCCCCCTTTACCTTAGAAGGCGCTTACAAACTTCTGCCTAACACTAGTAGTCCAGACACCCTGTCAATTTACATGGCTTACTGACAAGTCATGCTTGTCAACATTCATTAGCTGTTGCCCTCAGTGGAGCTATCTAATACCACATTGGCTTCAAAAACAAACAGGCATTAGTTACAGGGAAAAAAAAACTGAGAGAATTTTCCAAGTGTTTCCAGTGCATGTCCTCCAAACTAAGCACACAGCACAGGGATCACACCATCTCATTTTGCTCCTGTGTCAACTGTCTGCTCCAGTCCAGTGGATATTCCCTGGGCTTATCTAGAGAGTAACACCTGCCACTCATGATGTTGGCAGACACAGTGTTTCACATTCACTTCATTTGTCCTCACACCAACCATGTCATATAGGTGTCCCCATTCGGGTTTTACAGATAGGGAAACATGATTAGAAGAAAAATGTTCTTGAGTAAGAATAAAAGAATGGAATTGATTTTGAGTTTAAAACCTGTGAGTGAATACAGAGCTCATAAAATGAGCCTTTAACCTAAAGTACATCTCCCTTTTCCATGTGGTAAAGCTAAACCAAAAATCTTTGCCTCTATTTGTTATCTATGCAAATGTTGGTCATCTACCAAATTCAAATGCCAGCTTTGTTCTAGCCCAAAATCATTCACAAATGACTGTTGTCTTCTCTATTAGTAGCTTAAATTAAACACCGTTGAGATTACTGCTTTATATAATACTTAACCAACATTTTGCTGTTAATTCAGTAGTATATCTTGATATGCAATGAGGTTATCTAAAGCAGGAAAATGATCCACTAAAGGAAATGCCTGCAGTGATTGCAAATTCATTGGCTGAAATAGATA
Source organism: Mastomys natalensis (assembly GCA_021653895.1). NCBI lineage: Eukaryota > Metazoa > Chordata > Mammalia > Rodentia > Muridae > Mastomys > Mastomys natalensis. The sequence continues at coordinate 924,378 of JAJTUV010000611.1, forward strand.
TTATATTACACCTGAGAAATATACATTGATTTTTAAAAGAGTAGATAAGGATACACTGAGTTTGTCAAAATCTTTCTTTATTCTTCCTTTTTAATATATTTCTTGTTAAAAGAACTATTTGCTAAGTGTATGACTTCTTTCTTTTTCTTATAAGCACCAGCTCTTTGAGAGGAATCCCTGCAGAAGTGGGAGCAGAAAGATTGCAAGAGCTGGCGATGAGGTCATTTACTTTGAGACCATTTACCCTAGAAATGTAAAATACTACAATTATAATGTCTCATAAACATGTCTACCTAAACATAAACTGAACAATGATAATGTCTATAACCATGTGTAAGGGGTCTAGTCAAAGAATGACAGATAACTAAAAACTGCCAAGAGCAGGAAAAACAACCTTATCCAAGGGAGGAACAAGCCAAACTATTATTCAATAATAAATGGTTAGCCCTCAAATATATATGCATACAAGAACCATTAGGCAGACAGAGCAGGTTGTATTAGTATAATTTTGAATAAATACATACAATATATGATTTTAAGTGTAAATGTATATCTATTTGAAACAGAGAAAGCAGTACAAGTACATGAGAAGATTTGGAAGGCAGAAGGGGAAGGTAAGAATAGTAAATTATATTACAAATAAAAAAAAACTATTTTAAATTTTTAAAAGATTTTATTCCTATGAAGCCTTTTTATTCTTTCTTTCTAACGCAGTACTGGCACGCAGGGCACAGCAATAGCAAAATGAACATCACATGGTTTAGAGAGTATTCTGAGCCATACAGATTGTCGAAGCTTTAATTGTGGCTTCCATACTTAAATGTGAGAAGGAGGCAGAACACATAGAAGTGGAAATTTTATAAATGACTACTCAAAAGAAAATGATTGGTTCTTAATTTTGCACAGAAAAAGATATGGCAATTTCTCACATACAGAAGCATCATATACAGTTGGCAAAGCTGCAAAGAAAATAACAAATGACCTGTGAACCATTGGGTAGAACACTGAAAACATACAAAGGGGTTGACATGATTTAAGTTTAGCATTACTGGGAAAAGGATGAAAAATAATACCCAATGGTCAATTTACAGTATTTTAAATTATAATCTTATTATTCACCCTCTAATATTTAAAATACAATACTTAGTATATACATAATATTAAGAATCATTGGTGTCTACAGTATCAGGGGGTATTCTATTTATTTTATTGTATAGATTTTGTTACAGCATTAATTTTTGGTATCTATAATATTTTTCCAGATTTTGAAAAAGAAAGTCCTGTGGTTATCAGCACCATGTGTTGTCAATACATATTGTCAATTTTGTAACTTCTCAGCACTTTATCCTTCCTTCATGTAGAGATAGCTCAATTCTGTGCATATCATTTGCTTTATTTTCCATTGTACATTCACAACTTCATATTTCTTCTCTAGAACCTTAGTTTCTAGTACTTGAAGTGTGTGTAGAAGAGACGTGTGTGTTTGAACTGAAGTCACACAATATAGCATAGGCTTGCTTGGAACACACTGTGCAGATCAGAATGGTCTCAGACTTGTGGTGATCTTTCTACCTCAGCTTTCTAAATGCTGGCTGGGATTCTGACTTGAGCCACGTTGCCTAGTAATGAATGCTACATTCTAGGTGAAAAGAGTTACACAATTAAAGCAAAACGGTGATCCACAGTTTTAACACTCCTTAATTTCATCCATGTATTTCATCCATATCATCTGAGTCTTCGTGTTGACATATCTAAGTGATAATCGTGATGGCAAAGGATGCTACACTTCTGTATGCTCCACTTTGTAGGAAACATTTACTTTTTAAAAATCTTCTCCCATTATCATCAAAGAGGCTTCCTCTCGAAGAAGATGGCAGTGGGTACACAGATCCACAGTCAGACTTATGTGAGAGGGAGTCTAAACTGGCAGTCTCCATTAGGTCATTCTCTCAGAGCTCAGAGAACTCATGGAAGAGTAGGAGGAAAGATTATAGAAGTCAAAGGAATTGAGGTCACCAAGGTCGCCTACTTAATCAACTAAGCAGTGCTCCTATGGCCTCACAGAGACTGAAGTAGCATGCACCGGGTCTACACGGGCCTGTACCAGGTCCTCTATGTGTTATAGTTGCTAGCTTGATGTTCTGTGGAGTGCCTAAGAGTTATACTGGGCATTTCCCTGACTCTTTTGCTGTTCTTGTGACTCATTTACTCCTAATGGATTGCCTTGTGCAATCCTAAAGTGAGTGCTTTTACCTTATTTTATTCTGTCTTGTTTTACTATATTCTTCCCATTTCCTGTTAGTAGTTCTTAGAGTATAAAGTTTCCAAAATCTTTATTTAGAAGAAAAATTTAAATTTAGTATTCAGTAATGCTGTTTTCTACCTTTGTCGGGCATGTGCTATTTTTATTTCCTAAACATCTTCTCATTATTTGATTATTTTATCATGTTAGCAAAATCTGATGCCTTTTTATTAATGGTCACCTACATTGGGAAGTTTTTTCTAATACTTCCTTCTCTATTGATACCTTCATTTATGTTTTCTTCGCTTAGAACATCCTTAATCACCATTCTTCTTTTACAAATCATTGGATTTGTGTTTTCTAGTCCTGACGGAATGTACTTGGTTCTATTCTTATATTTTTATTAGAAATGGTTAAGAAATCACTGTCTTTCACCATGTGACATCAGTAACTTCTACCTTACTCCACATCATACATGGAATCGTAGATCCATGATAATTAAATAAACTATTTGGATCACATGCATTTTGCTTTCATCCTCTGATCTTTTTAACTCGTGTTCAATAGTGGTGTTTTTAGGGATATGTGCATAATGTCTCCTCTTTAAATAGAATGGATGTATAAGTATAAAGTATTAATATATTTTCCTCTTGCATGTGTACAGAATGTTCAAATCCATTTATAATTAATGCTCATGATACTAACATTGTATCTGACAAGAACTGGTAAGGATTATACATTATTATATCCTTACTCAGCATCAAATATTTTAGTAAAGGTGCAGAGCCTGGTAATCCAACACAATTCCCAATGTTAGCAAATAACTCTCTGAAAATCACAATTCCATGGAACATTATGACTCATGGTAATAGTATAGTTTTATAGCACTTGCATGTCTTCAAAGTATTTTGTCAGCTATTACCTATTTTAGGTAATAAAACGACAGCAACTTCACTATAACTTTGGATTTTGTCTCATGCTCTCAATTTGCTATTGTATAAATATATTATCTACATGTAAAATACACTACATGTAATTATTTCAATGTGAAATACATTTCCATTGAAGATCAATAGATTTGTTAAACAAGAATTTTCAAGTATAGTTATTATTCTATGAAATTCACTGTATAAAGGATATGTGTGTGTGTGTTGTATATATTTATTTTATGTGTGTGTATATACATGTGTATATGTATATGTTTCTCATTAGAGATGTGTTACCCTGATTAATTCTCTTTGCTTTTTCAAATAATCAGTTTTTACGTTAAATCAGTTCGCATCAACTCCATCTTCCAAAGAAACTTAGTACTCTTAAAGGTTTTTAAAATAAAAATAAATAAATAAAATAAAGACTTATACAGCCCTCTAGTGTTCCAAACATACAGACCTCTAAGTCCAAGTACTCTCAAGTGTGGCTGAGCTGAACTCCGCTTTCCAATCTCTCCTTCAGTGTGGAATCTCTGCTGAGAGATTTGCTGTTGGAGCACACATTATGTAAACCATGAAGATTGCAGCATTGGCAATACGACCTGAACTGTTCTCACTCGAACACCAGAGAGAGTGCTGAAACCACAGCAGCTTAGAAACAGCCTTTCGTGGGGTAAATGCCCAGATAAATCACAACTTTTCAGGAAAATAATGGAAAGATTGCTTTTCTGTGTACTTATCTAAATAAGGATGGAAAAGTTTCCCCTTCTTTGTTGCTGACTTTTCCTTCCTGCCTCCCCCTTCTAGGAATTTCCATCGATAGAGCCTAAATCTATTTTCAGAAATCATATAAAACCTGACATTGCTAAAAAAAAAAAATTAACTTAAAAAAGGTGACATCAGGTGCTGAGTTTCAAATCAAATTTTAATAGACAAGCTGCAGCTGAGAGCAGAGGCATTGTGACCTCATCACTAAGCAAGAGTCACGACTGTCCCTCGTCTGCAGATGGAGCTGTTGACAAAACAGTGCCATCTACTTGAGAAAAATCAGGGCACAGCCTGGAATATGCATTGAATTTTTCCTTTTTGCTTGTACCCCACCCCCATATTTTCTTCCTTTTTTATCTATATACATAAGCACGATGTATATATATATATATATCCTGGATATTATTTCTTCAACTGAAATAAACCCATCCTTTGAAAAGTAAAAACAGAAAAGGAATTTGATGAGGTTTATCTGTTTGTAGAATTTTAGCACACAAACATACTTAAGTAGTCTGAAGTGCACACCAGTGAAAGATCCCTATACAAGAATGGAGCATGGATTTATAGAAAAGCCTGATTTTAAATGTTAGAAGAATATTATGTGACAGTCCACAAAAGCTTTGAGATTTTTAGAACTGAAGAGGGGTTAATGGTCAGTTATTCCTTCAACAACACAATTTAATGTTGTGTAAAAGGCTGTATTCCTGCTTATTTGGATAAAGAACCATGCCAGCCACTTTGATCTTGCAAGCAGCTAACAGTTAAGGTATAGAGAAGGACATAGAAACAAAAGAAAAGACACTAGGTGTAAGTGCTGCTGGCAAGCCACTAAAGGCAATTTTAAGTCACTTTAGCTGAAGTTTTAAGGTCAGCTAAGGAAACTTCATTTGTTTTTTTCCAAAAGTGGAAACTGAGTTGTCAAAATATTGATGCTGATACATGTCAAGATGAGGGTCAGAAATAAGCTTTTCTGGAACTCTCCATCAACTGCTTTCTACTAAGAAAAAAATACATTTCTAGGTGAAGTATGTCTTAGTGACTGTTTAGAAAAAATTTGAAGAGTCTATGGTGGGCAGTCCACCTTAGGTCTTAGGATACCTGCATGATTGCAATCTGTGACAATTTTGTACAAACTTTTTGGAATGTTTCAGGATGCTGGGGTCAGGTACTAAGTATAAACTTTTATTAGTTTTCTTTTCAGGTCTTATGTACAAGTACTGAGATAGGCAGAATGAAAAGTAGTGGACTTCTGCTTCCATGGACAGCCTAATCTTTGATAATCCAAAACACCCAGTCAAATTCATTGTGAAAATATTATTCTTCTACTATTTTATTATTCAAGGGTTAAAATATGAATTAAAAAATAATTTACCTTTTTCTGATTATTCTAGCATTTTATATGATAAACATTAGATATACGGTTTAGCAGATACTTCTGCATCTGAAAATTACTGTAATATCTCTCTTGATATCTCAGAGAAAAATAAACTTAATCACTATAATCATCATTGGGAAAATAAACCCACATATTTTACAGTCAAAGAAATTAGAATTCTTTAGAAGGGAACAGGAACAAGGCAACACACACACACACACACACACACACACACACAACACACACACACACTTTATACAAAAACTCTGTTGAATGCCTTAAAATGCTAAATAGAAAATGACATATTTTCAAGTTTCATAATGTAATAATATTATGTAAAATCATGATAAGCATCGTTTCCTTACTCCCCAAAATGATACATATTTACCTTAATTCATAGAAAACATGACATCTCTCAAAATAAAAATGTGTTCTTCCACTGATTGCAAAAGATGCTGTACCACTTTTCGAAACTTGGATAATATTTGTTTCACAAGGAAAAGAAAGCCTACTTTTTTTTTTTTATATAAAGTTTTAGCTAACCTAATTTTGTACCATGGAGTACTGCATAATGCTTCTACAATTTGAGACATTGCTTTAAATTTGTAGAGGTAAAGTAGAGAGTGCTCATGATATATCAAGTCTTTAGTAAAGGATCTATACTGAATGAGACACTGTGTTCACGATTAATTTGATGTTTACATCATGAATTTTAAAGAAAATTAAACCATATATTCTTTACCAACTTACAGGGGCAAAATCATAATCACAAGCATTTGAAAGCAAACCACTATTGAATTTTTTTTTTCTGAATTGCATGTATCAGTCTTGGTTTTAAAGATATGTTTTTAAAGACATGTAAGTTTTACTTACAAAGATACTTAAAAGATATCAAGACATGAAATATATGATTTCACTGAGACTATAGCTAACAACATTCATGTAAGTGTAAAAGAAAGGAATTCTCTTAAGTTTTTTTTTAAAATACATATTGGCCTTGCGGTGGTGGCTCATGCCTTTAATCCCAGCACTTGGAGGCAGAGGCAGGCGGACTTCTGAGTTCGAGGCCAGCTGGTCTACAGAGTGAGTTCCAGGACAGCCAGGGCTATACCGAGAAACCTGTCTCGAAAAAACCAAACATATATATGATTTCAAAAGGGTCAGTATGTTTGTGAAATTTAAAATGGCCATCTCCTTTAACCAAAAAGACTTCAATGGCTGTATGGGAATATCAACCCAGACTCAAAACCTTCGACCCACAAGTTTTACCACCAGAAGATATGCAGGGATAATGAATGAGCAGAAATTGAAGCAATGGCTAACTAATGGTCGGCCCAACTTTAGACTTCTGCCATGAGAGAGAGAGTCCACCCCTGACAGTGCTAACAGTATTCTGCTATACTTGCAGATAGGAGCATAGCATAACTATTATCAGAGAGACTTCCCCAGCAACTGATGGAGACTGATCCAGAGACCCAAGCCAAATCAGGCAGAGCTTGGAGAATCCTGAGGAAGAAGGGAGAAAGTCCCGCAGCCTTTTAAAACTTAAACTCTTTACGATTTCAGTCTCTTTAAAATATCCAGTTTCTCTAAAAGTTCAAAATCTCTTTTCAAGATTCAGTCTTTTCAATTTTAAAAATCAAAATTAAATAATTTCTCAGTCCAATGGGGAAGAACTAGAGCACAGTCACAACCAAACCGGTGCAAAGCCCAACTCCAACTGTATAAACAGAGCAACATCCCCTCTACTGCTGCTTTCTTTGGTGAGCGCCCAGGTAATGGCACTGACATTTCCAAAACTGCTGAGGTCCTCTGCAGCAACTGGAATGCATTTTCATCTACAGCTTTTCATAGACTCTCTTCATAGTACCAGGTCTCAACTTCTGTCCATGACACTCATGGTCATTCCTGGGCCTCAGATGCTATTGAAGATTCACCTTCACTAATGGCCTCCCCTGGCCTCTTACAGTGCCAAGCCTTAGCTACCCTCCATGACCCCTTCATGCCTTTATACCAAGACCATCTGGGTAATTCTTACACTCCTATGTTCTGCTGCCAGCATACGTACAAACTTGGACACCTCTGGAACACAGATTCTCTGTGAGGGCTCTCAGGAAACACTTCCCAGAACATTTTATCTCAAGTATACTAGACTCTTCTTGTTTTTATTATTATTATTATTATTACTATTAGTTTTTACAGTCCAGTCATTACCCCTTCCTGGTTACTTATTTTGATATAAGAATAGTAATCATTAATAAATATTTAGTGAAAAAAATATTTGTTAGTCACAAATAAGGATTACATTAAGTTTGAAATTCAAAATGCTGTGAATTTAACTGAAATTTCTCTCAGTGTAGAATTTGCTGGTTATTTGTCCATCCCAGTGTCACAGAATTTGGTCAGCAGTTTTATTATTATTATTAAATACAGTTTTCCCTGGCCTTGTATTTTCTCCATTGTATAGGCAACTGTGTAATCCTAAACAGAAATGTCATACATCTACATGATGGAAGACAAATATGTTGTAGCCTGGGTCTGGTTAATTAATCTTCATATCAGTAACATGAAGCGGAAGTGGGTTTAGGAAATCGAGCTTCCATCTGTAAGACACATTTGTATGCCAAATGGCCTTGTTCCAGTTAACAGCTTTAGAAGAGAGTGGAGAACATATTGACATGTCTTGAGTCACACAGTACCTCACTACAATATGGAGTGAAAATGCTCAGGGATCCAAAAGGAAAGAAAAGTTCATTTTGCAGTTGACACTTGACACTCCGGCAGTTAGCATATAGGCTATTCCCACAGGAACATCCCATCTAAAAAATAAATGTAATAGCTTCTTCTTTTATAATGCTTTTAGGCCACCACTGGACACTTCCTGTAAATGCATAAAATTCATCTATGGGTGACATTGCAACTGAAAGCAAAAGGGTTCTCATCTAAATTTATATAATGAATGCCTATAATAAAATGTTATGTATGTAGTTTCAAGAAATGTATTATTCAAAGCACAAACACCTTATTAATAGTGACTGTGCACAGAATTGCCCTAAGGGCTGGTCAGATGATCAACTTAAACAGGAATACACAAAAAGATTCTCAGTGGTTCTGTGCAAGTTGATTTATAAGGTGATTTATAAGGTAAAAACATTACTACACATCTAAAGTCACATTTACTCCTCAAGAGAGTATTTGGGCTTCTATTGATTTCATCAGGGAGATTCTCAGGTAATGTCATGCATTTATATGTAGCCACATTCTCATACTGGACAATAGAATAAAATATTGTGGCTCATAGAGGGAGGGAAAGTAAAGTTTTTTAACAGATTCATCTTATTTATATATTTATTTTAACCAAAAATTTTAAGAGATATATCATTGATAGCTAGCTATATGGAAGTGAATATATAAAGAGTCTTTTATTTAAAAGGTGTTCATAATTTTTAATAGTTTAATATTTTGGCAATATGATTCTTATATCTATAGACAAATACATCCCTAGAGAAGGCACTAGAAAACAAAATCAAAACAAAAAAACATAAAAACAAAACTTCAACCTAAAGTGGTTAACCACTCCCAAGAAAATACAAAGAGTAATTATAGAACATCAAATCAAAAGAAAGAAAACACATATGTGTGCAGTCGTGCGCGCACACAGACACACACACATACACACCATAACAACAACAAAATTATAGGAATTAACAAAAAATGCCTATTGATATCTTTCAACATGAGTGGTCTGAATTGCCAAACGAAAAGACACAGACTGACCAAATGGATACTAATATGTGATCCATCCTTGCTGCATATATGAAGCACACCTTCACATCAAGGGTGAACATCATTTCGGAGCATAATGCTTGAAAAATTTATTCTGCGCAAAGCACCTAATAAGCAAGTTGGGGTAGCCATTGTAGCATCTAACATTGACTTCAATCAAACCAAAACTACTCAGAAGTGATAGGGAAGAAGACCTCATACACAAGACAAGAAAAATCCACCAAGAAGATATTGTAATCTTAACCTCTATACACCAAACAGAAAGGCACCCAAGTTCATAAAAATAACAAAGATAACTTAAATCACATACTGACCCTTGCTCACTGATAGTGAGAGACTTCAATAAACCACTCTCACCAATATACAAGCCATCAGAACAACAAACTAAACAGAACAATGCTGGAGCTAACGATTCATAGACAAGAAGGTCCTAACATTTCACCCAAACACAAAAGAATATATCTTCTCAGGATCACATGAAACTTTTTCAAACTCAATCACATATTTTGATCCAAGCAAGTATTAACAGATATAAGAAATTAAAAAGTACCCTGTATCTTATGATCACCATGGATTTAAGATTGATATCAAAAAAGCAGAATCATCAGAAAGGTCACAAACAGAGAAAGTAAACAATGGCAACTGAATACATATATGTCAAGGCAGAAATTAAAGTTTTCTAGAATAAATTAAAAAATGAATATACAAAATATCCAAATTCATGAGACTTGGTGAAAGTGGTTATAAAAAGGAAGTTCATAGCACAAAAAAAAGTTTACATAAAAAGAGAGATTTCACACCAGTAGCCTAACAGCACACCTGAAAGCTCTGGAACAGTAGTTCTCACAGTGGGTCATGACCCTTTGGGGGCAGAATGTCGCTTTCACAGGAGTCACCTATCCTGCTTTCATATATTTACATCACAATTCATAACAATAACAAAATTACCATTATTAAGTAGCAGTAAGTATAATTTTATGGTTGGGTGTCACCACAACTCTGTCAGTGACTATCAACGTAAGGAAAGTTAATATCCACTGCGCTAGAAAAAAAAAAGAGAAAAAAATACATGCAAAGTGATTATATGAAAAGAAATAATGATTTTCAGGACTCAAATTATTAAAATTGAAACAAAGATATAAGGAAGGAATCAATAAACTAAAGATTGGTTCTTTGAGAAAATCAATTAAATTGATAAACCCTTATCCAAGTTAACTAAAAGGTGGAGAGAGGAGATCTGAATTAACGAAATATAGAAATGTAAAGGCAAAAATACTGATGAACACAGAAGAAATTGATAATCATAAAGACATATTTTAAAAGCCTATGCTCGGTAAAATTGAAAAATCTAAGCGAAATGTAGTGCTCAATAAAATTACAAATATTAAGTAAAGTTTGCATAAGCAATTTACATGATCTGTAACACTGAGGTTAAGGAAGTAGTAATTGAAAGTCTCCCTACCAAAACAAAAACAAACAAACAAAAAGTGTAATGTTATTTTATTGAAGCATTCTACCAGACTTTCAAAGAGGTGTCAATGTTAAAATTCCGCAAATTATTCCACAAAATAGGAACAAAAGACACATAACCCAAATCATTCCCAAAGCCACATTTGTGATGATACTCAAACCACAGAAAGATACAATAAAGAAAGAATATTGCAGACCAATTTCGCTTTCCCTATAGATGCAAAACATTCTCTAAAATACTTGCAACCCAAATACAAGAACACATTAAATAGGTGATCCACCAGGATCATGAAAGCTACAACCCAGAGACACTGAAATGATTCAACATACGTAAATCTAAAACGGAATCCACCATGCAAACAATTTAATAGACAAAAATCCACAAAATCATAGCCTTAGATGAAGAAAAGGTCTTTGATGAAATCTAACATCCTGCAGGATAAATCCTGGAAATATTAGGGATACAAGAGACAAATCTCAACATAATAAATGTAGTTTCAAGCATATAGGCAACATCATCTTAGATAGAAACTCAAACAAATTCACTAAAATCAAGTGTCAGGTAGGTGGGTAGATGGGTAGGGGAGGACCCTCTCAGAGGCAAAGGGGAGGGAGGATGGGGTGAAGAACTCCGAGAGGGATGACTGGGAGTGGGGCAACATTTGGAATGTAAATAAATAAAATAATTTAATAGAAATAATAAATACTGAAAAAACCCTCAACTCCAAATGAATCAAAGCAATACACATAAAACCAGATACACTGAACTTGATAGAAGATAAAGAGAGGAATTATCTTGAAACCACTGGCACAAGAAAAACTTCCTGAACAGTACACTGTTAGCACAAGCACTAAGATAGACAATTTATTAAGAGGATTGCATGAAACTTAAAAGCTTCCCTAAGAAAAAGGGCACTGTCATTTGGACACCGTGGTAACATACAACAGGAAAAGTATTTCTTTCCAACTATACATTTGTTAAAGTGTTGATGTTAAAATAAAAAACTAAAACCAAAACAAACAAATAGGCAAATCTAAATCAAAATCAAACAACAAGATTTCCAGAAAACAAATAAGTGAATAAAGAAAACGGGGTGCCTATCTAAACAGAGAATTATCAAATTAGGAAACTCTGAGAAATATTCAAAGACAATTTCAACGTCTTAACCCTCAGGAAATGCAAACCAAAACTACTTTGAGATTTCATCTTACAGTCTGCCTGGATAAGTTCAATAAAACAAGAGACAGCTCGTGCTGGTAAGGATGTGGAACAAGGGGAGCACTCATCTTACACAGCCAATATGGAAATCAGTGCGGCAGTTCCTCAGGAAGATAGGAATAGATCGACCTCAAGATTTATTTAATACTATTGGCACATAACCAAAGGACATTTTATCCTACCACAGAGACACCTACTTAACTTTATACATTCTTACCCTAGTCCTAATAGTCAGAATTTAGAAACAACCTAGGTGCACCTCAAGAAAAGAACGGATAAAGAAAATTTGGTAGATTTACACAACAAAATTTACACAAATAAAAATATATATGATCATAAAAATGCTGAGATAAATTTAAAGAACTAGAAAAAATAATCCTGAGTGAGGTACCCAGACCCAGGAAGACAATTATGGTATGTATTCGCTTACATGTGGATATTACCTCTTAAGTAAAGGTAACCAAGGCTACTATCCATGAAATCACAGAGATTAGGTTTAGAATACAAGGTAGAGGTGCCAGGTGGGAGATAGATCTCCATAGAAAAGGGAAATATAATAGATATTGTATGCATGGATGGATGGGGGGACTGATAAGAGGAAGGTATTCTCCAAGCTACGGAAGAAGAAATGTAAACACAAACCTGAAATGGAAACTAAAGTGTTCTTTGGAAAGTCATTTGGATGGTGTGTTGCTAGGGCAAACGTGTTGAAGGAATGTTTGGTTAAGTGGACACAAGTGTTAAAGGCTAAGGCAGACTTCTGAAGGGACATTTTGCTGAAGCAGACACAGGAAAGAGGATGTTCTGCTAAAGCAAGCATTTAAAAAAACACGTGATGAAGAGTTCTTTACAAATGACACGTATGTATTGGTCCACCTTTTACTGTGTAGTTGAGCTGCATTTATCAGGACTCTACTGAGAGAAAAGCACCAAAAATCTTCTGGGGATTTGCTGCAGCTTCTTGCCACTTCCAAGGACTTGGGCTGATTGGATACACGTGCTGAGGCAAGGCCTGCACTGAGGCAAGACACTTGGAGGTCACATAATGTTTGAAGTGTATAAATAGGATTCTATGAAGTGACAGAGACCTTGGCTTGGTGGTACAGCTGGCTGTGCAATACTTTTGGGTCTCTCATCTTCACTGATCTTCCCTTCCCAGAGAGAGACACAAATGAGAACTGTATCCCTCCAGGTCCCTCCTGCTGACTCAAACCGAGACTGAGGCCTGGTTGTCTCTGCTAGGTCATGTCACAGCTGTTGCTAACCTGACTCTACCGAACTGGACTGCTGGTGTATCCTTGAGGTAAATTTGCTCGTAGATCAAGCTTCTGGTGCCTGCTAACCTGGGAACTGAACCGCGGATGCGGATTTCCAGACAACACAGAGAGGAGTTGCTCCAAAGAACCTTTCTAAACAGGTCCACTTCCCCCACCCATCCTTTCTTTTCCACTACCTCTGGTGGGTGGTGAGTAACAAGGAAGGTAAAGTGTTTAAGAACCACAATTAAAAATAGTATTTGCAAAAATTAAAGTTACACAAACCCTTTGATCTACAATGTTGTGTTGTTATCAAATCCCTCCTCCTTTCAGAAAGCCCCATGGAAGATGAAGCAGAAAGAATGCAAAAGCCAGAAATGTTAAGGAGTACAAAGAAAACAAGGCCTTTTCACTCAATATGATCAATGCACATATGAACTCAAAGAGACTGAGGCAACATGCACAGGGACATCATGGATCTAAGCCAGATAGGGTCATAGAGCTGGAAGAAGACAAGTACACATGCCCTGATCCCTAACCTAGGAGTTATTTGCAATTGATAACTGCTATCAACTGGAAATTTACATTCCTCCAAATGAGTTCTACTCTGGAAACAAACTGCTCTTAAGTGTAGGCTTCATGCCCAGCAATAGATCGCCAACAGAAACTGATCCAAGAGCATCTTAGGAGCTACCATTTCTCATAATGTTGTGCTAGGGCCTTTTCTTTTAACCCTATGCTGCTTTTTATTTTCATTCTATTCTATTCTATTCTATTCTATTCTATTCTATTCTATTCTATTAATTTTCTTCTCTCTTCTTCCCTACTTGTTCTTTTTGCATATTGTCTTGATTTTCATTTTTCTATGCGATTTCTGAGTGTGAAAAAACAAGTGGCTCTCTGTTTCTTGTACCTTTTACTCCTTCTGTTTATGTGTTTTCTCCAACTCTGATGTGGTACTTTTGTTTTATCTTATTTTATTTACTTATAGTATATAATTTAGTTTACATTATTATCCATTGGAAGTTCATTTGTTTCTGAGAGAACAGAAAGAGTTGGATCCAGATAAGTATGGAGATGGGAAGGAACTGGAAGTTGTCAATGGAGAGAAATCATAATCTAGATATATTATGATATTATATATAAAAAGATCTATTTTCAATAAAAATCTAATTTATATTCTGTAGGCAAGTATCTAGATGTAATGAACACAAGAAATTCTTTTTGCTTTATCATGTACTATAATTGGGTTCATCATAAATCAGAAAATATCAACATGATAAAGAATCATGTAAGACTTACTTATCTATCTTGCATATTGAAAGTTACATAAACTCATAAATTATCTTTAGTGATTTGAAAGCAGAACATTATGAGCTGATTAAAATTCATTGGTGATTAGAATTTTGATACAGGTAATGTGTGAATCTGCTGTTTTTTTTAAAAATCATTTGTCTGAGACTATAACATTGAAGAAAGGTAGAAATGATTTCCAATTTCCTTAAATTAATAATTACTGAGAGTTCATTAATTACATTTCATTTGCTTAGTAATAATCAATTTGTCCTCTTCTGATAAATATCGTTTTAAGAAAAATCGATGAAATATTAATTTGAACATTTTTGGATAAATACTTTTTAGAAAAACATAATGTGATGATCCTAAAATAACTTACATAGGTGTCAGGTAGGATATATCCTATTTTTTTAATTTATTTTTACTTCATGTGTTTGAGTATTTTGACTACATGTATATGTGTGCACCGCATAGATGTCTGTTACCTAAGGAGACCAGTAGATCAGATCTTCTGAAACTAGAGTTAAAGGGTGTTGTGAACAGAATGGTTGCTAGGAACAGAACCAGCATCCTCCACAAGAGGAGTAATGCTTGTACCAGCCCCTCCTTCTAATTTCTTTTGAGAAGACACCTTATGCCTTGTATAATCATTGGGTTTTCTATAACACTGAATCCAAAGAAAGTTATAACTCTTACTGGGAAACATAATTGACATCCTAATAGATTGTTAAATAATATGCTATATAGCTCTGTTGTTGGGCAGTCAAATATTTAAAGCTATATTTCTTACCTCTATTTAATAGATACATATGATCATCCCCCTTTTCTGTCAGGTTATTGAAATAGTGGGTCCTGAGAAATTGGAATGTACCTAGGAATCTTATTTAAGAAGGTAAAGGCTGAAGACTGTTGCCAGTCAGTGGAGGCCACTGTGCTGACAATTTGTCAGAGAAACAAGAACTGAGGTGATAATGCTATACCTTGACTAGGACTACTTAATTATGCAAACCAATTTGTAGCTTGATATTGTCCCTGCTACATTTGCAATAAAGCTTGGTAAAAAGGGAGGAGCTAATGTGGGAGGAGTGAAGAGTGGGAAGGAGAAGGATGAGGAGGAGAGAGAGGAGAGAAGATGGCAGCAGATGTTTGAGTGTCTCTAGCAGTCTAAGGTGCTACATGTCTTGCCCTCTGTTTAAATCTCAACCTCATATTAGGACTACAAAGATGGGCTTTGGTATTGGGGAGTCTGTTTCTCTTCTCTATGACAACAGGAATAAACTCCTTTCTGTCCTTTTCACTATTTTATTTTTTCTCAGGAAGTAGAATTGGCATAGTTCATTTGTAAGGAAATAGAGGACATAGAATCTGACACAACTAACTCTGCTAATATAAAATAAACTTCCGTATTTGGTATTTGAGAAATTTTACTGTTCATGCAGACAGGTGAGAGCTGTGGTAAGCCCGAACCAGTCCCAACCATTTAGTGGATAATTTGATTCCAGGGAATCAGACATGGAACATGCAAGACTGAAAGATCGCATAATTTCTGCAGTCTCTGGTAAGTTTATCCATGTCAAAACGTTTTGAATTTTGGGTGTTTGTTATTTGTAAAGGGAAAAGTGAACAAGGGATGCTGTTCTCACAGAAGATTAGAATGGACTTTTATTGACATTAGAACAGATTTTCTCCCTTAACTCTGACATACATTAGCAGAGTACATATGGATAATCTATTTAATTGCATTGAGTATCAGTTTCTTCTTAATGAAGCACATATGGTGTATTTGATGTGACAATAACTATAGATTTTTTTGCACATGCAGAATTCTACAACTTTACTTTTCTTTTGGCTATAAATTGTAATATATACTTATTATCTATCTATGTATCTATGTATCTATCTATGTTTCTATCTATGTATCTATCTATCTGTCTATGTATGTATGTATCTATCTATCTATCTGAAGACTCCTATTTGTCTTCAAAAAAGTTCACTAAATAAATTAATACATTTAGAGGGCAAGGCAATAATCCAGTGTGTTAAGTGCCTGTAGCACAATTATGTTGACCTGAGTTTATAAGTCCAGAATACAGAGAAATCTGGCCATGGTACCATGCAACTGTAATACTTGTGCTCCTACAGAGAGATGGAAAGTAGACACAGGAAGCCCCCAAAACTCATGGGTCGGATAGCTGCATGGATCAGAGAGTTTTACATAGCACTGGAACATAGGGACCCCCGTTTCAAAGAAGGTAGCATATGAAAACTTGGGATTAACCTCTGACCTACACACATCAGTGGGACACACACAAACATGAATGCATACTCATATAAATGAACATGCTATATATTATAAAATGAAGTACTTAAATATATATTTTAAATAGAATTCAGATATTTTAGTCTTTGTTTGCAAAAGCTTAATTATTATAATTATCATTTATACTTAATTATTAAGTATTTTTTGAAACAATAATTCATCCTCTGGGTCCAGAAGTCCTGAATCTACTGTGTAGACCAAGCTCGTGATCTTTCTGTCTCAACTACTCCAGAACCTTTATTACAGGTGTATACTACCACACTATGCTTAATTTAGTGATAATTGTATGAGATTAAAATTAGCATTCCTCATATACAATTTCATACATCCTTTCTGAAATTTATCTATACATAAACTGATATGTTTTTCTTTTATCACAAATTCATTTATAAGGAGAAACAATTTGCTTTTTGAGATTAGATTTTAATTACTCTTGCAGAAAATAATTGCATAACGACCAATCAATATTTGGCAAACCATTAATAACTGACAGCAAGCAAGTAGGCTTCTAATGGGTTGAATCATGAGTCAAAATTTTCTATTTGTATGCTTCTCCAGAATTGTTGAATGAACCTTCTCAAATTCCCTCTTTGTAGATGAAACTAAGTAAAATGGGAAATCTAAAGGCAATGGTCCCATTAGAGAGACAAAGGGGAAAGAGGAAGGAGAGAAGGAGAGAAGAAAAAAGGGACAAGTGAAGAAGGGAGAGAAGGAGGCACATTGTGGGAGAGAGAGACAGACGGACAGAAACAGAGAATGTTAATGTCAAAGTCTCAACAGAGATTAAAGTGATGTTGCTAAAAGTTAATAAAATCTGAGGACTACTTAAAGAATCTGAAGGAGACATGGCAACAATTCTTTTTCTGACACACACAGAGACACATAACCTTAAGCATTCTGACGTAGCTAGTGTGGTGCATACACCTTTGTTTGGATATATAGCCTTAAAACTGTGAAAGAATGATTTCTGTTGTTGTTGTTGGGTTATTTGTTTGTTTTTGTTTGTTGTTTGTTTGTTCTATTTGGTTTAGTCTTAATAGACATGGAGAGTAGATAAAAATCGGGTAGCCGCAGAAAGCAAAGGCTACAGCAATTTGCTCAACCAAATTCAAAACTGATGTAAAATATTTAGCTATATCTGAAATGTCAGGCTGAATAGAAGTGAGAATTTACATTGACGACACCATTTTTGTGAAGGAACCTCTCTCTATAGTATGGTTATTGGTACTTGACCATAAAATGTCATATATTATTGTCTGTAAGTATTCTAGAAATTTATTTAAAAGCTTCATTAATGTGTTTCAGGCATGTGTACTTGTTTCTGCTCCATACAGGCCCTGAGATCGGCATGCACGTAGCTGGTTAGCATTCAGCTAACATAACAGACCCCAGCACCTGTATTGCAGACACTAATCAAAGTGCTCCTTCATGGGAGGAAAGAATTGCTATTTGTAATGCAATAATTAGTTTGGGTAGAAAGGCCTGTAAAGTAAATCAATCTAGCCTGCTCTTGAGATCTGACTCTATTCTCTCACCAGATTGTTAACATAATGAGATAGAAGCCAACGAGGGTCCTGTGGAAGAGACTTGTGTCACTCCGTCCCCTTCTTCCTTTAATTTTACAAGACTTTTAGGAAATAATTGCAATTAAAACTAATATAAACCATTGACAAAACATGGCTTCCAAGTTTTTCAAAGGTTATGGGGAAGCACGGGGTGGGGTGGAAGAGCCGTCTGAAGCCTCTGCTTCACAGAAAGCCCTCAAAACAGTACAAGATTCCAGTAAGTAATTACTATTGAGGGGAAAACAGGAAGCAGCCTGGACTGCTGGCTTGAAATCACAGGGTGGAATAATCTGAAGTGCAACAAAAGGAAACAAACGGAGTGCTCTTTATAAATCAGAGTGAGACTCAGGAAAGCAAACTTACTTGTAAATTGGCGAAAATTTGCTCTCCTACTGTAACAAAACAGCTGTTTTCTTGAATACAGGGAGATTTTTTCAGGCAGGTGCATAAGCAAAAATACATTTCAAATAGAAATAGTTTTCATATATTAATGAAGATGTTCATTTCCATATGTTTTCAAGTGCTCTTTATATAAAGTTTAGCAACGTTTCTCTTAAGACAATTTGCATAGCAAATTAAATTAGAACTCCTTACTTTTCTGGAAATATATTTTATATTTCCACAGTGTTTTGTTTGTAAGTTAATCCACACTAGGAAACAAATACAAGTACTGTCAGAGAGTTAAAAAAAATGTAGATAGTTACATTCTATAACTGGCAATAAAATGACATATTGGTTGGAAACTTTTAAATTTTTTAAGAAGAAAAATTGTAGGACTCAAGAGACAGGTCATTTTGAAAAGACATGATGCACATCCTGTTCCCATAAACGTTTGCAGCATGTCTCGTGGATATATATATTTGTGTGTGTGTGTGTGTGTGCACGCGCGTGCACATGCATGTGTGTGTGTGCATGCACGACTGTGTGTGTTTGTTTGTAAGTATGTACATATATATATTATATATATGTACATTATTATTATTTAAGTATGTACATTATATAAGTATGTATATTATATAAGTATGTATATTATATAAGTATATATTATTATATAAGTATGTACATATATATATATACATATATATATATATTACAATTAATATTGTATATATAATATAGATAGATACACATACAGGTAGGCCAGACTATCTAGTATTTGATTTTCGTATCACAAGACAAATAATTATGTCTAATTACTATGATTCCTTTTTTGTTTGACCTAGTTATAAGTTTATTCTCATCTCATCTGAGACTTGGATCATAAGGCCTTAACAATAACTGAGCTGGATACTGATTATTAACATTATTGCTATTCTACCTTGTGTTTTCTTGAAAGACACAATTCCCTCAGACTTATTTATGCTGAGGAGCACTTATTTAAAAATGCTGTGTTAATACATTGTTGATATGTTAAATATGGTAAATACCCTGATAGCAAGCAATGTAGCAAACAAAATTGTAAATGTTAGTTGATATGTGCTCAGGATCATGGATTTTTTTAATTTAACGCTGATAATATATTTTCTACAGATGATATTCTAGTAATTTCTCTTTTTCAAGTGCAGTATGAAGTCTATCAAAATGACTTTCTCCAAGACAGGAGACTTTCTAAGAGCCGAGCTGCCTAATAAGACTTTCCATTCTGCTTGATCTTAAACTTAATCTATTGCATTTTCTAATAGCTTCATAGCCCACATGGACACAAGTAAAGTCCTATTATACTTTCGTTTTCATGGTTGTCCTTTGCAAGTATTTTCTTAAACCAATGAGTTTATTGGGCTGGAGAGAAAGTATTGTATATTAAAAAAGTAATGAGTTAATTAATAAAATAAAACACTTTGTAAAAGGAAATGTAGAGATTATTATGCAGTAAAGAGATTTGAATTTAAATTGTAGCACTTTACATAACTGAAGATATTTAAAAGAAAACTTATAAACTAAGTTTTTCAGAGAACATACTTTTAGTTTGGAAAATATGTTAATACACATAAAATCTAAAAAATGCCAGACCAAAAACCCCCAGGATATTAGGAAGTGGTAAAAAGAGGCTGGGTTGTTGCAGAGAGGAACTGTTGGCTACTAGAGTATAAGAATCAGTTATGCAAAATGAATTAACACAAATGATCTTAGAAGCAGCTTAGTCACTATGGCTAATGACACTTCACAAGTAAATTAAAAAGTGACAATCCTGCTGTTCTGAACTCAGACATACATGTGTACATTAACATCTAGATTCTTTTTAAAGCTATGGGATTGTGAACTAGTGTGATTCGGGGTTTTTTTTTGGGGGTTGGGTAATGATTTATCAATATGTAATACCTATGATTACAGTGGTGTATGTCAAGTATATTTCAATAAACAAAGAAACACAGATTTGGAATGCATTGAGAGTGCGGACTGCTCATCCAGTAGCTGGGATTCTTGGATTCATGTGAAGGCCAGAAGAAGTAAAGGAGCTGCTGGAAACCATGTTACAGGAAGCTGTGAGCTGCTTTTTGTGGACTGGGAAATAACACCAGGTCCTTGTAAGTCAGCACTTGTTCCCAAATCACAGAACCATCTCATTAGAAAAGGAACAGTGATCTCGCCATGAGAGTAACAATCAGTTTTGAAAAAGAAAGGACAAAAAGCAAACAAAAAACCATAATTTTCCTAATGAACAATGTGGTCAGATAATTCAAGTTTTATGATAAAGTCTTCACACAATTGTATTTGCCTCTTACTATTGCTCACCTCTGGACACAGATGGGACTAAGTGGTTTTTTGGGGTTTTTGGTTTGTTTGTTTGTTTGTTTTCTGCTAACAATTATCCCTCCAGAATTAAGAATTGACAATCAGAGATACATTTATCAAAATTAAGAAAAATATTATACTTAATAAAATTTCTGTGGCAATATATTTTCATTTTTTAATATAAATTCAGTCCTTAAAAGTAGTAAGAGATTAAATAAACTTGTCTGTCATGGTTATTATTTCCTTGGCAAAACTAGGCTTCATTACTGTTAAGATGTCATGAGGAATAATAGTTATGAAACTAATCATTCATATTCTATAGTGAGGAGTTATGATATACTTATAAAGAAAGAGTGTTTTGAGAACACATAGTGGTTCAAGCAAAAAAAGAATTCTTAAGAAAATAAACTTTAATGTTTAATTATGAAGAAAAATCATATATACGTCAGAAAAAATAAAACTGGAACTTTGTAACATTCTTTATTTTAGTTAAGAAAAATCAATGGCATCTATGTGACAGACAGTTCGGTTGCCCAAGGCTAAGCTGATACAAGCCGAAGACAAGATATTTCTTAGGGCTACAAAATTTCTGCCTTACATAGATCATTCATATTTTATTAGAGTCTAAATAAAAGCTAGTTCAGTTTAATTTATCCTTTCCTAAATGTAAAATGAAAAAAAAAAAACAGTAATTTAAGCCTCTAGCACTCTATGAAATAAATGTATATGTAAAAGATTTAGTAGAGAAGAGAGAAGATTTTATTATAATATATAATGAGACAGGATGATGCAAATAGAAATGATGTCATGAAAAAAGTGACTGGTAAACGTACGTTTTAGGGCCAAAATAAACTCAGACTTCCATTACAAAAATTAGATGGTGGAAACACATTCTAAGGAAACTGCCTGGGGTCTTGGTGTGAAAATATAAATGACATAATGCACCAAATTTGTCCATTTTTATTCTATAGAGAGATTTTTAAAAAGCATTCCCTCATTTTTTACTGGATATTATATTACTATTGAAATACAGGAACACTAAAGAATATTCAAATAATAATGTTATCATAATTTTATAGTTTACACCAATTTTATTTTCACGAATTCTTTAAAATATTTTCTAGATTCCCATTATTTTAATCTTAAACTCTCCTAGGACATAGAGGTATAGGGTAGTCCTTTTCTATATTCAGGATGCACTTACAAAAGACTAAATTTATAATAACAGTGTACACCACAGCACTTTTATAGAAGAGATAACTCAGTTCTTTTTATTTCTAAAAGATAAGGTTACATGGGATAATTTTATTCATAAGAATATTGTATTATGGCAGGAAATTATTTTCTAAAATAAAACTAAAAAACAAAGTGTGTAGTGCACAAACTTCAGTTATTGTCCTGGTGCCATAAGGTGATGTGGGAAACAGTGGTCCCCAAGCCTGCATCAATCAAAGTGTTTTGCTAGCGTGTTTCTCTAAGTCTACCTCTATGCTGATTCAACATACTTGCTCCTTGAGTTGAATTCCTTATAAATTATATAGTTTAAGGGATACAACAAAAAACTCAATCCACTATCACACCTAAATAACATTTCTATAATCTATGTTAGCAAGAAAACTGCCAGAGAATGAATATAATGTATGCCATTTTCCAATAAGCAAAATTATGGATTTATGTTTTACAAAGTGTTATACACAAACAAATCCCTTGGTATTTTTGAAAATGTATCACACATAGAATATTTAACAGATGTTTTTTAATCTTTTCTTCCCGCATGTACTAATATAGGACTACAAGTAATCTTCACTATACTGATGATAAACAATAATGTGACAGAAAGAGTGATGACCAATTGAAACAAAACTTGGAATTTAGTTCAAAGCCCATACAATGTCAAAAATCAAAACGACTACTGAAACTTAACTTTGGATGCTATAAATATATTCACTCATTCATAATTGAAAGGGAAAGTTCTTTTCCTGGCTACTTTTTCTTGGCCCCTTAGGCAAATGATTGCAGACAATTTCCTTTGAAGTTATTCATCAGCTATTGATCACAACTCAAGTGGCTATAATGAAATACTTTGATTGGAGGAGAATATAAAGCACACTTGGGGCCAGAAGACAGCTAGCATTATGTAAATGAAGAGTCATTAATTGTAGCCAAGTTAAAAAACGTGAAAATTAGCCTATGTATTTGAGTGGGTGAGAACTCTTAGAAAAGTAATTTAATTTGGAATCCTATGAGATGTAGAATTTAAGGCAAGGCTCTGAACTCTGTACTTACTATCTTCAGAAACTTCTGGAAGTTCCACCTATCATGGGCTCTACTGAGGAGGTTCACCAAGACAGCATGATAAAGAATTTTATCTCCAAAATTCTGACAAGTAAGTCATACTTAGGTATTGGTATATGATTCTCAACTTATTACCTGCCAATTTAGCCAAGAACTTTAAACTCTAGAAACCCATTTCCTTATATATAACAATAAACATCCAGACTCTTGGGGCTTCTTAGTACTATAGAACCTGTCAAATTTTGAGGTACACCAGGTATGTAAAGTATATGATGCATATGATATACTTAGAATATCAATCGTTAGTAACCACAGCGAGAGTTTTTGAACTCAGGGTTCATTAAATAACAGATCTCAAATTCCGGTATTGCAAGTATGCAGTACTACCTCCAACGAGCAATTAAGTTCCTTTCGCAAAATAATATTTATGAATCTTAGCGATAGAGCCAGTGCTAAGGGCCAAATGATGTTTCAACTCTTAAAATCGGATGAGTTGTAATCAGGAATTTTAAAGAATAAAGATACAAAATAAGTCTCTGTCTTCAAGTCCTATGTATACTTCAACAGAAGAAAATCGAAAACCAGAATTAAAAAAAAAACAAAACAAAGAGAATGTATCTGTCAAGGCAAAGGTGACATAGAAGAGTTTAAGTATGACATCCTCATGAATGTTTCCCATTAAAATAATAGAGCATAAGCTATAGGATGCCTAGATCTCTAGTGGTCTCCAACATCCATTAGTTTTATATTTTTGGCTCATCATCCAAAACTGAAAAGACCTTTAGAATCAGAAGGCTTAGGCCAAGTCTTTAAGGCAAAGGGAAGGATAACTCAAATTAACTAATTCTCAAATTAGTGTCAGATGAGGATCTTTTAAGGATCTTTGTCCTGACAAACATTTTAATCTTTCAAGTCCATTCATATATGGAATATCTATTTGAACCTCCAGGGGTAAAGTTAATGCAATAGTCTTAGAGCCCCTACCCAGGGTAGAACAATAGCACATGTGGCTCAGCAGCTGTCATGTTAAAAAGACTCAGACTGATTTTAAAATACAGATTTGACCTGCCCGCTTCACTGAAACCTTTGTGCTCTTGACTTAATTTATTCTGTAGAAATAGAAAAAGAAATTTGGAGGGGAAGACAGTGAACAAATCACAGTGCAAGAAGAAGTAGTTAAGCCCCAGCACGCCTCAGTGCTGCAATCTAAAATGAACTTGCCTTAACTTAGGCTGCACTTAATTCACCCCACACTTACAGGGAAACGCTCATCACTTTCATTCGTTCACACTAATCTACATAGGGATAAATGAGATTACATAGGCTCTTTTACTAAACTCAGATAATAAACATTAATTAATTAACTCATCAGTGGAAAGAACCCATAGAGATTATCAAGACTTTAAGGATGACAAATTAGCAGCCACGGAAAAGAAACATGCTCCTCTCGGAGCTTGGGTCACTCACTTATCTTTTGTGTACAAAGGGGTGTTTGGCAGGATTTTATCTAATCACTGTTAATTAACATTTATTGAATTCTTCCTGAATATAACACTCTGAATCCTGTATCAGATTGCCAGCCACTGTAATACATATTTATAAATTAACTATGTTCTCTTTGATATGCCATAACACTCTTTGTTTGAGAATTTTTAAACTTCTTAAAGGAGATGTTCATTTTAGGAGACAGATAACGAAGACATGATACAAAATACAAAATTTCACGGTAATAACTTCTCTGTCTCTATGTCTCTGTCTTTATCTCTCTTTGTCTCTGTCTGTTTCTCTGTCTCTCTGTGTCTCTGTGTCTGTTTCTCTCTGTCTCTCTTTGTCTCTCAATCGCTCTCTGTCTCTCTGTCTCTGTCTCTCTCCCTCTGTGTGTGTGTGTGTGTGTGTGTGTGTGTGTGTGTGTGTGTGTATTCTACTGATAATTAAACCAAATGCTTAATTTGGTATGCAAGCATTCAACCACTGACAGATAACTT
Organism: Mastomys natalensis; assembly: GCA_021653895.1. Taxonomy (NCBI): domain Eukaryota; kingdom Metazoa; phylum Chordata; class Mammalia; order Rodentia; family Muridae; genus Mastomys; species Mastomys natalensis. The sequence goes on from JAJTUV010000611.1 coordinate 949,617, forward strand.
GTCCGGACACCCATTTCTTGGTAGCATTTTTCATTTTCAATCATTCCAGAACTCTCTTGGCTTTTTCAATCTCTGTTTTATTAGTAGTATTTTCAAAGAAATATTAGATTAAATTTTAACACAGAGTCCTTTTTATTTTTAATTATTTTTTTAAACTTTGAAGTATAGTGAAAGAGTTTTGAGGGTTTTTTTGTTGTTGTTTTGATTTTGATTCTATTTGTTCTAATATGAATGACCACTGCAGTTCCAAGAGATACGTTGAGCCTTCTCTCTCTGACACTATTTCATTAGAGACATTCAGAAAAGTTTTACAGAAACTACAGGATGATATGCTAATAGTAAGTAAGAAGGGAGAGAGATGGCTTGGTGCTTAAACCCTTGACAGGAAAAGCATAAGGACTGAAGCTCAGATGCCCAGCACCCACATCAAAGCAGATAGGGAATGCACAATGTCTGTATCCCAGTTCTTAGAAGGCAGACGCCAGAATTCCCAGGACAAGATCTGAGTTTTAAGAGACTTCATTTCAATAAATAAAGTAGAGAGCAATTGAGGAAGATAGCAGATACCAACCTCTGGTGAAAACAAACACACACGCCCTGAATAAATTAAACCCACAAATAATAGTAAGGAGGCTGAAGCAGTAAAACATTGGGAAGAAAACCCAGCAATTATAATATAATATGAGGGAGTCATTTTCCACATGAGTAGCACGGGACTGTTGAAAATCCAAAGCTTCCCCAGCATAAATACGCGATTCAAATCTTGCGCCCTGTTTTCATTGACCAGAGAATATGATTTGCAATTAAATCTCCAACCCTGCAGTTCAAAACAGGAATGTGTGACAAACAATTCTGAGAAGAAAAGCCATACCCAAGGGAGTAGTCCGTGCCACTCCGCTGATGCTCAGAGAGAGGCTGTTCATTCTGCCCTCAAACAGTCTCAAACATTTGGTACGTGGAGATGATTACACCACCATAAACTGCCACGGCACTTATGCTATTCTTTGCTATATCTTTGGAAAACATAGCATTTCTAAGGAAGCCTTCAGTCCAGGGACAAGATCAGAATAGAGATTGAAAGCTTTAGCCATCAGCCAGTCTTCAGGCCTTTTCATTTATAGTATACAGTGAGATGTGCCGGTAGAAAACACGACTTGACAATTGATTTACAGCACAACTTCCTGGAAGAAGGTTTTCTTCAATCCACTGCAAAATAACATAGAGATTTTTATACTGCTACTATTAACAGCTAATTTATACATGTAGGGAGTGGTGACTCTGTGAACAGAAAAGGGCTAGACATTCAGACTGAAAATGATGGTTTTCTTCTAAAAACAAGTTTTGCCCCTGAACACATTTTATACTACAGTTTGGAAATGCATTTCCTAGGCTCTATATTAAGTAAACAAACTTTCATCAGATAAAATTAAGCTGACTGCTACATTAATTTGTTTACGTTCCCTGTTTGCCAATATCAGAAGTGTTGTTATACAATGGCTATTTGCAGAGATTTAGTCATATTGTCTAAGACAAATTAAATTTAAAGCTGTATCATATAGCTGAATATTTGGGTTAACATGCTAAAAACAGAAGGTTATGGTTTGACCATTGTCCTACAGCAGGATGCTTTATCAATAAAACAAGAAGACAAACACGATTTCCTCTTTTTTAGCCTTAGATTGTCACAGTAAAATGGATTGTCTTGAGATAAGACTATGAGTATTACATACAGTGTTCAAATAATTGTGGTTTTAATATGGGAATCATATGTTAAAATTCACTGCCAGCTCTTAACTTAATCACTCAAGAGACTTCTGAGGGGTCAAACATAACAGGAAAGATTGGTGGAATAGTGAATGTCGAAGAAAGAATGTGAGCGGTATAAATATGAGACGCATTGTAAAAGGGCAAAGGAGACAAGAGACATATACAATTGAACACGTAATACTGACTAGAATGCTCTACGTTTTTACTGAAAGATAGCGTATGACATTCCTTGTACAGTTTTCTCTGATAAATGTCTTTTTAATTTATTGCACCATCACTGCCCGACACACACACACACACATAACTTATATAGTTAATTTTATCACAGTAAATTAAAAAGAAAAACAATAATAACCCTATCAATGCTTACATATTATATATATGTAAACATATTATATATATAATGTTGTGCTACATTTTTTCTAAAAAAAAAATAATAACATGCAAAGATAGAAATATGATTACAAATACATGAAATGAAAACTCACAATGCTCCCAAATAAATTGCTGAGCTTATAGGTTCTATAGATTAATAAGCCACAGATCTGTATACTACTGGCCTTTTAGGGAGAAATACTTGAATGTGATGAAGAAATAAATATGAGTAATGAATTATTCTGATGAATAGTTGCCTGAATGATACAGCTTACTTTTCTTAGTCTCATAGACAGTACTCTGTTTTAAGTTTCAGCATTACTTAGAACATTATGAAGTGACAAATGTATAGAATATTTTAAGTAGTTCTTGCATGAATAGAAGTTGATCTCTAATATTTAAACATATTGTATAGGGAATTATAACATTCAGCAACAATGAACACAGAAATACGTAAGTAACTACAAAAATAATCAAAATGATATTAACAATGATTATAAATGTGATTTTTTTCCACTATAATTACTTATCCTTAACCTATGACCAACCATATACTCTGGGGTCACTGTGCTCTGGGCCTCTCTAAAATCTGCTTTATATTTTGCATGTCAGGAACCATCTTGTGCAATAGTTTAACTTGATTATTTTTAGCTCTTCTTGGCTACTGTTTGACAGAAAAGCATCCTGCTAATATTTGTGTCAGACATACAAACAACATCTATGCTGTGGTCTGGTTCCCAGCTCCCAGGTTTTGACATTGTGTAAGCCCGTTTTACAGCTCATGAAGTCTCCTTTGTGTGTTTCTGCCTAGTCATGAGCTATAAAGAACATTGTGAAAATATGGATTTTTGGAATGTAAACTTTATAAAGCTTTATAAATAGCTGTGGATAGAAATAAAAACTGTAATAGTGTTTGTAATAAAATCATATATATTTTCCTGGCTATGTGTACCAAATTTAATACAAATTAAAGATTAATTGTACAAATAGGAATTTCACCATTGTCACCATGCATGTAGTTAACATGATGTGACATAATGTATTTTTCCATTTACATCAAATGAAAAATTATTCTATTTCTTACAACTGATACTCAAGAATAGAAACAAAGGAATATTGCTTATTTACTAATTAGCTTAAATTTGATGAGGTAATTTTCAGAATATCTGCTAAAATTCATCCATGTTTTACACAATTTTCTAGAAGTTTTTAATAATTTATATGTAAAATGCATATTTTCTAGACACACAGAAATGAAAATGTAAGACATTTGCACAAGAATTTTATGATAAGGCCTTCTTCTTTAAAATGCTGCCAGATTTTAAAGACAGACAAAATTTCTGTAATACCTCTAACTATGTATTTTCCATAGTATATTTCTTACTTATCAACATTGGTATTCATAAAATCAAAATATTGACCAAATCTGAAAAAAAGAAAATGCATCTCATTAGTATAAACATTTCTTGCTCATTTATAAATGATGAAACTATATGTATATCAAAGGATTGTTTTTAAAGAAAATGTTGTAAGATTTCTTAGTAGTATATAAAAATTTTATATGTAAATTTTAATTTGTATGCTTATTTTTGCATCTTTACTTGGATTTAATACCAACCTCTCAGGCCAAAGAGTTCAAGAATGTGAAGTATGTTTAAGAATCCAGTAATAAAGCATATACTATGTGTATTTCCTCCCATGGTAAATATAATTTTCTTTTAAATCACAACTCTAAAACTGCCATAGCAATGTAATCAATATTTCCTCAAAGTTATAGGTTATGTGGGTTTTCACTAATATTAATCATTGGCTTGCTTGGATCTAACAGATACTTGATTTAAAATTGAGATGATTTATAAGAACAATGGGTAATAAGTAGGATTCCGTGCAGTTGAGAAGAAGGCATTGAATAATTTATTCATCAGCATGTTGCATTTATAATATTCTGGATCCATATGTAGTCTGTAATTGGGTTTCAACTCTATATAACTCCATAATTTAAAGAGTGCTGTCAGATGTTTTAGTACAGATGATATAAATATATAATCCATCATTTTGTATAGCTATGTGTATGATCTTCTGTAGTTAGCATCTGCGTAATAGAAAGTCTAGTCTTTACCTGGTTCCTCTGTGTGCATTCGTGTCAATAAATAGCACAAAGACAAATAAATGTAACAATAAACAGACAATAAAAACAAATAGATCAATACGTGTTTGCATTAGTGTCTGTATATTCAGAGGTGACTTAAAGAAAAACTATTTCAGTGTGTGTTTCTTTTTTTCTCCCTCCAACTTCTGCTTTCAAAGATATATTAGCATGAAGGAGCACTTGGAATCCTAAAAGTATTTCGTAAACAAAAATAAAGATAGGGATGTTCTTATCTGAAATATTTATGGAAACTGCTTCAAGATTTGAAGCCACTATGAATTGTGTAAGATGGGGTTAAGAAACGATATGCTTGATCCTATCAGAGCAAATCATGAAGGTGGCTGTAAAATCCTGAGGAAAGCCAGGCCTCTGATTTCCTTGTGCTTTCTACATCTTGAATTTCACACCAGGATCTCTTATATTTTTGGTTGTGAGCCTAGCCTTTAATGGCTGAGCCATCTCTCCAGCCCCAGGATCTCTTAATATAGAAAATGCATTTTCTTCTTATTTAGGAGATTATGTTAATAAAACTCTATTAATATAAATAGCAGAGGAGGAAATGGTTACATGTGCCCAATGAAATCTTAAGTTCTTATTTCTCTTCTCAATATATGTGGCATCTTCCAAATATCTACAAACAGATAATTAAGTAATTCTCAGGCTTGGATAAAGTGTGTTGTAGTCAGGCCTGCTCATTAAATGAAACTATGAAGTAGAGGAGGTTCAAGGTGGTCGATTCATTCTACCTGTTCACTTCCTTAACATGAGCAGATCATGGAGGGTCAGACTTGGACAAATGTAGGAGAAACAAACCTTGAGTGTAGAGAAATCCAGCTCTGGCATTAGAAATAAAGCATTGATTATTTGTAAGGTTCTTCAATAGCCAGATAGATTAGTCTCCTAGTAAAAGAATCATTTTGGAGGGAAAAAAAATAAACTCCTCAAATTTGTATTCTTTGATTCGTCTCTGTTCAAGAAGACAAATATCAGTATTTACATACCAGATCCTCTTTTATTATAAAGTGTCATGGATGGAATCTTTTGCTATTTTTGACACCATATTTCACATATGGCCCCTTATTGAATCTATTATCCTCATGAGGAGAATGGTCTAGAAATTATGAAGCTTAATCTGTCTGCTTGAGCAGGTCTTTTCTAATATGTACAGGATGTCTAAATGGAGCAGCTGCAAAGCGATGTTTCCTTACAAGTAGCATACATATTTCTGAGAGAAGATTTCTAAATTAGAAAAAATTTCAGGAAGCTGATAACATGAATTTCCTTTATTTAATGGGGAAATGCGGTAATTCAACCAAAGAAACATGTCATAGCATATTGGCCTAGAGCTCACTGATTTTGCTCGACAGGTATGCAAATGTTGCTTTCATTTTCTCAAATGACATCATGAGACGAGAGATCCGGATGCAAGCTGTGTTAAGTCAGGACTTGGGCTCAGTCCTGAGTGTTTCTTTCTCTGTTCCAGCGATTTTTAGGCCAGTCCTAGAAGCTTCTAGCCTCCTGTTCACCTAGACTAGAGGGTTTCAGCCTCAGAGACATATTATTGAATAAATTCATACTGTGTAACTCTTTAAGAACTCTTGTTTGCTGACTCAACTCTGTTGGTCTGGCAGAAACTCCTTTCCCAGCTGACTGATTCAAACTACCTTTGCTTGGATTCTCACTGAATTGCTCTACTTGGCCTCATAGTAACTTTGAAAATAGGTTCTAGTCTTGGGCTGCTTTTCGTTCTCTAGATCACCATCTTTACCTATGTCTAGCATTCTCTCTGCAGCCTGTCTGTGTAAAACTGTCCTCATAAAACTGCCACATATCTTCCCACCTTGTTCTCCCTTACTGCCATAAGTAGCCTTTCTTTTCTGTGCTACACTTGTGAGAGTTGGGGATATTCTATCTCTGACTTATTTGTCCAGCTTTTCTCTAATTCATCACTTTGCCTGCCCCTCGATTAGACATTACTTTCAAACGTGGCTACCTGCTTGAACAAACTAACAATACTTTCATTGTTAGGGATTAAAAGGTATGTACTAATGGTATGTCTGCACCTCAACTGGAACATATAAGCCATGTGTTCCATAGAACATAAATGTCTTTGAAAGTGATCCTTTGCCTGAGCAGACATGTTGCTCAATTAAACTTCCTCTGGCAGCCAGCAATATTCACTCTCTGCCTTCTTAGTACTGGGCTATAGTCCTTATGAGCTTCCTGGCCTAGGTCTAAGAATTGAAAGAAGAGAGAAAAAGATACATACATACATACATACATACATACATACATACTAATACAATGCCCTGAGTGTTTCTTTGTTCTATCAATCCATAGCCCTAGACCTAGAAGCTTTTAGCCTCCACAATATAATCTTCTGCTAACCCAAATCTTTAATGTGTCAGTTCTAGCATTATATATATATATATATATATATATATATATATAATATATATGGATAATATCAGGGCTATTTACCTTATGCTGAGACCTATTAAAACTAAGAGATAAATTACTGTATATAACACTTTAACATTTTGATTGTGTTTTCATATATGATTTATAATTTATACTGCCTAAATTCTATTCTGTCAATGATTTACTTGTGTATAAATTCAGAAATTAAGGAAAGATATATCATTTTAAAACACTTGTGCTTTACCAATCTGCTAAGGACTAATTTAAACCTCAATAATATGATGAAATTGAATTTGATTCTACCATCCACTCTTCTATAATATAATTCTGGATAAATGAAAACATCCTTATATATAGTCTTCAAACTACAGAAGTACACTATTTTTCCATTATCACCTGTCTTCAAATCACTAAGTACCCAAGGCAAAATGAAGTATAAAATCATTAGTAAAGGAAAATCTCTAGGAATCTTAGTATAAATCTTCCATGTGAATTATATGCAGATCAAATAGTGAACAGTTTTGTGGCAACAAAGTTCACCAAGAGACAAAAGCACCAGCAGAATGCTGATTCCTAAAGTCAACATCAGATATGTAATCACAGTCTGTAATCACAAAAGGAAGGCTCTGAGGCATGGCTTCTGAAAGGAGAGTTTCTATTATAACATTTCCCAGGATGCCTATGTTTACCATTCAACATCCTTAAGAGAATGTTGCAATCATAGACAAATTCCCCAGAATTATAGGGTCAAGAAGGTTTCAAGTACCAGCACAGAAAAACTCAGACAGCTCCAGACTTCTGGACGGGAAATAAAGGCTGTTCAACCAGTTTTCTACTTGTAACATTTGCTTGTATATAATATGGAAAATGCAGTTAAGCTTGCCTCATGTTTCTTATCTTTAGACTTAATTTTGTAGTGTATATGTGAGCTCTAAAGTTTGAAAATAAAAATTGTGAGAACAACAACAGTTTCATAGATGACACTTTAATCATGAAAATAACCATGTCTAAGAATCAATGCTAGCTCTGCTTCTTTGTGACAAGACAGGCTGAGACAGGAATTACCACCTCTGTTAATCTACTTTCTCATGTTTTTTTTTTTTTTTAAACAGTATGATAGTCTATGAAAAACCATTATGGTCTCTCCAAAATTCAGTGGATAATTCACAACCTTTAGTATTTTGAGAAATTACTTTCTGTTATTTTTGAAGGTTCCCAGTACTTTGCTATGTTCTAAACAGACCATGCTAAATATGAACAAGCAAGACAGGGAATGTTCAGTGTACGATGGTGACAGTAATAAGGCAGATGATCATTTTTGTTTGGATGATAGTTGAAGGATGTTCTAAAACATTTTTATAAAAGAAAACAGAGAGAATTCCTTCATCATCCAAATGTATGAACTTGAAAATTATTTGAGCTCTTTCCCTTAGAATCTGTAGGAGAATTAGTCATCAAGGAATATAATTCTGTAGAAGACAAGACATGGATTGATGAAAATATCGATATATTAAATATAGTCAAAGGTATTACCCCTTCAGAAGAAATAAGTTTATGCCACCCAACATTGGTAACTTAATATTCATAATACTGGGGCTTTCAAATATATAGCTTGCTGCTCATTTAATCATTAACTATCCCTGAGCATGCAGGAGAAGAATGCAGTACTGAAAAAAAACAAAACAAAACAAAAATGTTGTTAAATGTTTTCATTTGGAAACACTTACCAGATTCCAATTTAAATAAAGGGCATATAAAAGACAATACAGTAAAGAAAACATTAAATTGTAAAATAACATGGGTTTTTTTCTATGTTTAAATATATTTTCTATTAAGGACTGCGAGAAGTGTATTTAAATCTAATGTATTTCAAACAAAATTCAGTTATAGATTGAGAGTTTATGAGTTTCAGTTGACAGTTGAAAGGGAGATGTCTCAGTGTGTAAGATTATGTGTTCCAAAAGTTAGGTGACCTAACTTCAAATTCATAGCATTCATGTAGAAAATTAGCTATGGCTGAATATACCTTAAGCCCAGTATTAGGGAAGAGACTGAAGACCAGCTTCTAAGAGAAATTTGGCCAAGCACTTGAAGTGAGAAGATGAACTTACATTTAAATGAAGATCATGTGTCAAAGCAGTAAGAGAGAGATACAGAGGATGATACCAGTTATCCTGTTCTAGTCTCTTAAAACATGTACATGTGTCTCTGCACTCTCACATGCATGAAATCACACATGCATGCATGTGTAAGCACACACACATGCACACACACACAACCACATACACATACACACAGAGAAATAGAAAAAAATGTTATAGAAGGTAGACCTGATAGGATGTCGTATATCAACCATGTATCATATAATGATCTCTAAATTTTTTCTGCCAATCAAATGTTAAGACAGTAGCTCAGGACACTGAATAAACTAATGATTATAAATGACTTATATTAAATATTAATGTAATATTATCAGAGCAGTTAGTACAGGAAAACACAAGAACTTCATCATGGCTAATTCTGAATCTCTAAAGCAGAAATGGAAGTATCTATATGTAGAGAAAATGTATAGAAGTGTCCCATAATGCAGAATGCAACTTAGTCACATTGTAACAATCACTATCATGTAGGTAACTATGACCCAATTATACACCAGGTCCCTGATGTTATTTGTTTATGACCATTAACATTAATTTAATACAAAATATTGCTCCACTGGAGTTTCAAGTGCTTTTAATGAAGTATGTATGAAAGTATCCTGCTGTACTGCTGAGGTAATTTTATTTTGCTAATTTGGGAATAGTTAATGTAATATGTAGAAACCCAACATTATGAAATTATGATTCTGGTAGTGTGGTCTGACATCTAAGTCTCATGAAGGGAGGGCTCATTGGACAGAGCTGTTACATCAATGTCACCTTAAAAATTCAGCACATAATGTATTCTCATATGTTTTATTTTATAATCTGTTAAAGATTTTTACACATACGCAAATGTGTACTTTGTGACATGCACACATTTACATATACGTGTACGTGTCACATTCTGTGCATGCAAAAGTGAGAGTATCACATTGGAGACTATTTTTTTTTCCTTCAGTCACCAATGTAGGATCCAGAGATTGAATTCCAACTGTCAGTTTTGCAGTAGGCCTCTTGACCCACTGAACAACCTCATATTGTTCTGCCTTTCAACATTTATGGACTTTGTGTATCTTCTGGGAGATTCAAATCTCATCATAAAGGTTTCCTGAGTATCTTTATATTAGGTTTTGGAGATTCTGGTGTCTTACTATATGTGAAAGATTTCATATTCCATCATAATCATATTCTTTCTCAGATAGAAATACCTGAAATTAGAGAACAATTTATTTATTTATAAATATATAAAATATATATCATTTAGCCTATCAATGATTTCCTTCAGGGTTAAGAATGGTATCCTGGTTTTAAATCAGAAACCCTCACACAGAAGCTGCAGGACTCACAGACACAACCATACCCATATTATCAGGAACTAAATCCAATAATTTTTCTGAGAATACAATATCTACTCTATACATTTTTCAGTCTTTTTGTTTCAGCAGGATGAATACTCCAAAGTATTAGAAAGACTTCTTATCTCCCTCAACCTCTGAAGACATGAACCTCTGATTTATAACCTTACTGTGGTTTCTGATCATTCTCAGCAGGAATAAATTTAGGAATACAGACCCCAAAGGTGCATTGTAATCGGTTTTCTCCTATTGGCTGTAATTTATCTTCAGCCATTATACAAATGCACTTGCTCTAAGTAAGATGTAATGCCCTCCCCCACTTTCTTTAGCACTTAGCGTGACCTAGATAATTATGGATGTTTGCCAATTCTGCCATCCTGGTGTGAATCGCCTGGTGATATTAAAGGCCAAATTTGTTGGCCTTCTTTAGTGTATGTGATCCAAAATCTCATACTAGATGCCATGCATGTGAATATGCCAAATTAGAACCCTTCCACAATCATCACACAATTAGAATAAAAATATGGTTTTATTTTGACTCTAAAATAGCACTTATTGGACACTTACTATGACTACTCCCATTTTTAAAGTAGAAAGATCTAAACTTCAAAAAGATATTTTCTGTTTGTGTGAAAATAAGCAATTACAAAATATTGGAGGACAATACCTGTGGAAGTCAGGTTAAATGGTGTACATTTCCAGCTCCATTTTGACTTATGAAAAGTAAATTGATTCCATCACCCCTCCCCCCAAAAAATATTTTGCTGTGAAAGGGATTTGTCTTCTAAAAGCATCTAACCTTTCAAATGTGTCTTCAGTAGGGGAAGGTATTTTCCTTCCCTTGGAGACAGATAAGTATAAAAAGAAAGAAAAAAAAAAGAAATACATAAGATTTTAAACAATTGTACTATGAGTTCTGACTCATAAAATAATAACCTTGGTATGGTGTTTTCACACATTGTCACAGTATGTTCCTTTAACTTTTTGAGGGAGTCCTGGCTTAGTTACGATTTCTTTTGTGTTGGTTCGGTATATTTCACAGGATTCTAAGGATCCTTGGTTCTTCCCCTTTTCTCTAGATCACACATGCTTTACTTTCTCTGGGTATAATTCTCCAGGAACATATTATTTAAAAAAGAGAGAGAGAGAGAAAGAAAATAAATAAAAAGTGAAAGAACCCTTATAGACCTTTAAAAGGGTTTCTGTTACAAGGAGAAAAAAACTTTCATCACTGAAGAAATGCACAATCATTTAAATTAAATCTTGAGAATGAAAATTCAAAAAAAAAAAAGGGCATAGCACTATGTTTTATAAATTCACGAAAGTTGTCAAAACAATTTAAACTAAAGGTTTTGCATATGTTTAAATTTGCTATAAATGAGAGTTATTTCTGGCTTTTTAAGCATTCACTTGCAAAGAGAGTCAAATAGTCAATGTACTGGCTCTGGCTTAAGGTAAGGAGTTCACTTGGAAGCAGATGGCGTGAAGAAAGAAGGAGAAGGCAAAATCATAAATCATAAGAGAAGAAGACAAAGAGGACACAGAAGGAAGTCAAAGTGGGTAAAAGACGCTGGGTAACAAAAGATACAGGCAGAAGCCAAGGAGAAGGAGGTAAAAGGAAGGGCACAGGAATAAAAGAGAGACTTGCCAACGGAAGCCACGTGCTCAGCATCCCAGTGAAAAGCTGCAGCAGGGAGAACACAGCAAGACAGTGCAAAGGAAACACCATGAATGTGTAGGGCAGCTTTAAGAGTAGCAGCGTCAGAAGGCTGGGAAGCCTCTTTCCAAGCAAGGACCTTTAAAATGTAAAACTTCCCCTACACTGGTGTATTATCCTTCACAGGACCTAGGGCACCCTCATAGAAGCAGGGGAAGGGGAGTGGGGTAGAAGGTTTGAGGAGGGAAAACCAGGAAAGGAGATAACATTTGAAATGCAAAACAATAAAATATCCAATAAAAATGGAAAAAAAGATAAAGCATATGTTTTTTGTTTTTCTTTTTTTTTATTAACTGCAAGTTATTCTGTAAAAAAATGCCACTCGATTTAGACTAAAATCCATGATAATAACCGAATGTAATAAAAGAAGACAAATCAGAAGAAATAATAACACCTGCATTTCAATTATAAAGATGTCTAGGATATTTACAAATGACCTTGAATATTGATTAGGCATGATATTAATCTACATTATTCTAATACTTGAGTTCTGTACACAACTCCTTTGACCAGTGTCCCCATTAAGTACCTTTTAAACAACTCAACTGTATTTAAATGATCTCTATCCATCTACATACAAGTTTTGCTCAGGTCAGAAAAAAACTTGGAAAGCTATACAAATCCCTCATTGCAGGCAGGAAACCAGCCCATTCCCTTTCTTCCCCAAATATAATTATGAGTAGCTTTGTGTTGGATTTTGGATAATCTATTTTTCTGTGATTGTATGTCTCCGTCTATGTGAATGCAGCACACGGTGTGTGCTCTGGCGCATGTGGATGTGTGTGCCCCCACCTCGAGGCACAGAGCTTTGTATTAGGATGGCTTCCCGGTTGTTCTTCATCTTATTCTTTGAGACAGGATATCTCATTTAGTACGCTTACCAGCGTGACTGGATATCCACTAACCCATATCCTCCATTATAGTTAGAGACATGTAACAAGCCCAGTTTTATTGTGGCTATTAAGGATGGAAACCTAGAACTTCATATTTCTGTGACAGGCATTTTATTGATTAATTTCCCTAGCACCCAACTTTATATTTTTATCTATTTTGATGCCCATAAACATTTTATAAATTCAGAGAAATTAAATATGAAAAGGAACAAAGGATAGGTCATGTGCTTTAATAAAAACTTAAGCCATATACTACAGCTAGGACATCAAACTAAAATCTCTTCCACCATTGTCCTACCAGATAAAGATATTTTTCAGGAAATGATTCTTTAGCAATTCTCCTCCATATCCCTTCAACCTCCAACATCCCCATCAAATTGAAAATGGTCGCACGAATATTCCAGAGTTATCTTACCTCCAATATTCTTGCCGACTGGAAATTTTTTTTAGACTATTAAAATAAGGTGAACATTCAAGAAAATGTTCTGAATGTTTGTTAAGACATATTTTATATTCACCTCATTTTCTATGCATCTCCCCATTTATAGTAGACTACTGCTCTATTGCAGTATGTCCATAGAAAATATTTTCTGGAAACTCATTCAAGTCACCTCAATTTTAAAAATGTACCATATATATGGATTTATCCTTTGTATAGTCTTGAATCTTCTTTATTAAAAAACAATGTAAAACTATATTATTTAGTAATTTAACTAACTAATATCTAAATTATTTAGAAACACATGTACAAATATTTTAATGAAAGCTAATTGTTATTGCAAACCTCTTCTTACAAAAGTAATACATATGAATATTTCTATTACCAATCATGGAATGATCATGCTCTTCTTTTGATCTACTGAACATCCCCATTTGCAATCTTCACTCAAGCTCCTAAATGACAGGTGGTGCAGTTCAGTGTACTAAAGTACTGTGCAAGCATGAGTAGCTGAATTTATATCCTTAAAACCCACGTGAAAGCCAGGGACACAAATTAGCCACTTGTATATAACCCTCAAAGTCAGGTAATAACCAGGACAAAAGGACAAACTAGCTGAAGTGCTGAGTTTCAGGCTTAGAAGGACACTCTGCTCAATAAATAAATTAGAGAAAAGTCAACAAAAAGCCGCCGTATCAAATTTTTCTCTGTACACCCCCCCACACACATGCACACATACCTTACACTTGCAAATACTAAGCAAATATACTAGCAAGAAAAGCAAATCTTCAGTTAGTACAGCCAATGCTTTATACTATTATCTTAACAAAACTTGGCCATCATAGGGCAGGGCAGAATGTCTATTTTATATATCCCCCACGAATATATACGTGTATGTATGTATATATATGTATATGTATTTCATACAAAACCCCAAAATTACAGAAAGTATATATTATTTTGTTCACTGACTATATAAAATTAAGTCTACAGAGGAATAGTTCAATGATATTTTTAAAAAAGTTTAGGTTTACAAAATATTCATTACAAATAATGACAAGGATTTTCTCCAGACTCTACAAAATCTAGTGGTCGCAATCAGAGGATTAAAGTCCAATGAGAAGTTGAGTTTAGTTCCGTGTAGAAAGGTTAAAATATTGAAAAAGACTGCCAAAGAGGCTTGTGTCATTACCTCATTACAGATGTCATGGTTATATATCTGAATTCTATTGTAGCCAGACAGTTTATATCTGCTTCATATCGGAATAGTGTTCTAGGAAAAATAAAAGGGTGTTTAAGGGATATTTTTAGCCTTTAGATTTTGAATTGCTTTTATTTTACTCACGATGGTAGAGTATCATAGCCTATTGAAACTCTATGCAATGTCATTAGCCTAATAAAATAAAAGTTGTGTTTCCTATGCAACACAAATGAAGCTTGTCTGTACAATGTTGTGTTTATAAATAGATCCCCCAAGCAACAGCATGATGGATTATTGTCCTACTGAACACACATATGAGTATTGCATAGAAAGAAAGAGGAAATTCACTTGGAACTGAATTGAGATATAATAAACGTATCTCATAAGTGAATCATTTCAATAATTCACAAGGAGTAATTCCCAAAATAAGTGAAGGGATATATATTATGAATGCCATATCTCACATAAATATAGCATTACTATAATATTAAATTAGACATCCAATTTATCAACAGATTTTTCTTTCATACCTTTGTTTAAAACATAAATTAAGTATTCCATATCACTATTTAACACAATTACATATATTATATCATTATAAATATTCAGTTATATTTTTTAAAGCATCTGATGTTGCTTTAATATGTTTTAGATGAGAAGAATATTACTATATGTGGAACATTATAGAAAACCACTCATCTTCATTGAAAAAAAAAAATTCAATTGAATTTTTCTCATTCTCTTTTTGCATTTATATGCATTTTGATATCAAAATTATATTACAAAGTCTTTTAAACTAGATCATTATACTTTAAGTATCTCCCTGTGATAGTTCAAATTTTCAGTCTGACACAATCTGTAATAGCATAGGAAAGAGACTCTCAAAGAGGGAGTTTCATATAATGTTGGCTTTGGGCATGTTTGTCATAGAGTTTTGCTTGCTTTAGTAAATGGAGGAAAACCAACTTAATGTAGACAAGATTCCATGGTTTGTGGCTCTCAACTGTTTAGAAAAAGAGAAAGCTAGCTAAGTACTAAGCAAACATACATGTATTCACTCTTGCTCTCAACTTTAGATGTAAACTAGTGCCTTACACTTCTGCATTGTGACTACACTATGATGGATTGTAATATGGAATTGTGAGCTAAAATAAATCTCTTCTCCCTTCGGTTGCTGTTGTCAGTGTATGTGATAAGAACAAGAAAAATGGAAACCGGATATACACAAGCAATTAATTGGAAAATTTTTTATCCAAGTTGGATCTTCAGAATTTCCTAAGTCTGTAAAGTTTTATACTTTACTCATTGAATCATTAAGATGGATTTACTTGAAAGTTGACATTTTTACTGGGTGTAAAAACATGAGAATTCCACCCTTTGTATTCTAAATAATTGTTTAACACTTTCAAAGTCTCTCAAAAATGGTTACCTTTGAGAGAAGTGCATTGATAAAAGTATTGTTTGTTGGAATATTATATTCAAATTCTTGTAGCTCCTTTCACTTATAAAGAACATAAACTTGCACAGAAAACTCACTTATCCACAAGTGTGACAATGAGATTTCTTATATAAAGATAGACACTTTTAATTTGAACATAAGATCTTGTATTTTGTTAAATTGAATACTTTACCAGCCATAGATATTTTCTGAGAAACAAGTGATGTCATTGGCTACGTTAGAGACTGTGATGGCTCTGTCGGTGGTGATCTGGCTCAGTGGCTTTGAACCTAACCTTGAAAATCCTCTGCATACAATTTAAAAAACTTAGTCATCAGGGAGTATTCTTATTTGCATAATTGTCCTCTTCAAGAGAGTTCCATCTCGCTCAATGTCCCTTTAATTGTGACATCAATACCATAGAAAATTAGACCTTCTCCTTGTAGTTTTATTAACCATATCCACAAATTATTCTTTTCACATTTTAAAATTTAAAAGTGTTACTCAGTCATCTTCAGTTATTTAGATCACCTTCTTCAACATTAATCATTTTTTGATGTACAGCTTCATTAATTCTATAGCCAAAAATGAAAAAAATTATAAGCTTCGTGGCATGAAATCATTTTCTCAATTAGCTGGTAGGAGCTACTGAGTTTATACGCAGGCTATAAACTAAATATCAAAGTAGGAAATGAACATAGGTATATGGTATTCTAACTTTCATAAGTTAATGGCAGCTTTGAGATTAATATATATTTTATATTGAAAAATGATACAAAAGAGTGTATTTAAAAATGACATAGAAAAATGGTTCTGAAGTAAATTGACTGAAAATCATCCTGTCAGTGTATTTAATTCTAACACCTACTCTTCATGTCTTTTTTGTATTTTAAAGAAAGTAATATTTAATGTATATACCCTTACTTTCTATTACTTTGTTAATTGCCAAACTTATTCTTATTATCATTTCAATAAAAACAAACAAAAAAAACCATAAACTCTGTCAGAGCATCAAGCTCAGTTAAGATGGACAGGGCTTATTTTTGGCCCCTCTGCCTGGCCAGTTACCAGTGGGGCTACCTTTGTTACCTGGCAACAAGGAAAATCTGGACTGGGTACTAGCAGTTCAAAGCACTGGGCTTGCTATGCAAGTGCTTCATCACACATTTCTTTCTTAGGGTCAGCGCTCTGGGGATTTTTTTTTGTAGCCTTTTAATAAAATAAATTACAAGTAGATTTTAAAATCATGGTCAATGTGTAGTACTAATGCTTGTTCATTAATCATGCATATAAATTGTGCACAAAACAGAACACATAATACAAATGGAAAATGAAGATCCTTGTATCTACAAGATAATTATTATAGTCTCAATCGCATGTGTGGTGCAGAATTTCAACTTGGAAATCCATTTCCTTTCCACACCTCTGAATCCCACCTCTCATAAAGACACTAACAAACTCCAAAAAAAGGGGGGGGGGAGATTCTGTAGTTTGCATATACCCCATTATTCCTATGTTCCATGTGATATCTGTAGTTTTCTATATTTGATTTTATCTGATTTCTTGCTAGCCAATAGGCCATAGAGGAAAGTGATTAACACACAGTTGTAAGTAATGGTACTTACAAACAGCCTTGTGGTTTCTGAAACATCTGCCTTTTTCATAAACCAATGAAACGGCTCAATATTCTGTCCCAACATAGAGATGCACATGTCTCTAAAATCAATTTCAAATATAACAGATTCTCAGACATGTCAATAAGTATTACCATAAATATTCTGATCCTAGAGGACAAGACAGAATGATGTCCTGCACAAATTCTTATGCTGTTTTAGGAATAATTTGAATTAACACCCATAAGTTTGCAATAATCATACATGTAAATAGAATTAAGTGTGTTCCCTTTCACTGCATATAGCAAACTAATACTTTATGTTACCTAAATAATTAAATTTAAAATTAGAAATTTCATCAAAAGTAACAAATTTTCAATAGTGAGTCTAACTTTAAGCATATTACATCATATCTGACATATAGCGTGATGTGGTATATATATTTGAAAATTGCTGAAAGCGAGTTTTAAACTAATTTATCAGAAGGAACAAATATGAGAAATAATAAACATACCATCTTGACTTAGCCATTTGACAACTGAAACATATTTCAAAACATGAATGTGTAAGTCACAAAGTAAACATGTTTGTCACATTACAGCATATTTAAAAGTAAAAATTCAAGTAAACATTTTTGAAAGTCTTCAAAGAAATATTCTAGGAGATCATGAGGCATCTTAAAAAGTGATGCATAAAATGTAATGCCTATTCCTAAGCTGGAATAAAATACTGTTAGAAAAGACATATCTATAAAATCCACACACTTATACACACACACACACACACCCATTCACTTGTGCGCACACACCCACCCATACCACATAAACAGAAAATGCAAAAAGGAAAACACACACAATGAAAAGCACACATGTGAAGTACAAACCAATTACTGGCATTACTTATGTGTCATTTGAAATTATTTCATAATATTGTGTCTGAATACTGTGTCCTGAACAGACAGATAAGATAATATTGAACTTTCTCTACATGTCTTATGCTTGAAACGACCTTCACACAGATATAATGTTCCTGAAATCTATTTGCTTCACATTGTGTGATTCATATTTGCTAAGATAAAGATATTTTGCAGTCTATAAAAAGGCCCAATATAGCAGCCATTCTCCTTCTGTTCCTGGAGTGAACCATACCCTTTCCTGGTCATCAGCTTAAAACTATGCCGATCGATTGATTGAGACTTTGGAAACACAATCATTGGGCCTGTCAGTAAACTGTTGAGAAGGTTTCTGAGATTTTTCAAGCAAGAGTCATACATTTACATTTAAATAGGTTTGGTTGTGTCAGGTACATATTTGTGTAGAGATGGGTGCGGAGAAACTAGAAGACAACCTTGGCTGTTGTTTCCCACTTGTCATTAACAATAATTTTAAGGCAGGTTCTTCCTCTGGACTAGAGAATACAAGAGGGCGAGGGACGCTACTCATCGAGCCTAATGAATGGGCTTCTCTAATTCCCCAGTACTGAGATAACAATAACCCTCTCCCACACCCCGCTTTCTTCAGTGTGGACTCTTTTGAACAAACTCTGGTTCTCTGAGACATCGTCTTTTTTGTTGTTGTTGTTTTGTTTGTTTTTGTTTTGTTTTTTTTGTTTGTTTGTTTGTTTTTGTTTTTTGTTTGTTTGTTTGTTTTTCGATACAGGGTTTCTCTCTGTAGTCCTAGCTGTTCTGGAACTCACTCTGTAGACGAACTGGCCTGGAACTCAGAAATCCGCCTGCCTCTGCCTCCCAAGTGCTGGGATTAAAGGCATGTGCCACCACTGCCCGGCTGAGACATCTTCTAATAGTAAATATTATGCTTATATTATATTTCATATATCAGCACACCAAAGTATATATACCACAAAATGTGTTTACTTAAATGTAGAGACAGAGTGAAATGTTATGTATTAAGAAAATGCAATATGATACAGCGAGCATATATTTCCCCTACCCCCATTATTATACCAACACACAAAGAAATATAGATGCTTAAAATTGTACTATGCTCAGTATGTTAGTCTCCTAAGGTAAATTCAGACAGCATTTTGAGTGAAAGAAAATATGGCTTCTGGTCTCTGCTGGATCCACTGGCAAATTGACTTTCATAAATCTGACACCTCAAATTTATATTACTTCTGGCATTTACTGACTATTTCCCGAACACCAGGAATAAAATCAGATTGCTGGTAAATATCTCAGAGCAAAAGTTTTGGATTCTTTCTCCTTTTTTTTTCTTTAAATCTCGTGTACATTTGCACATTCATGTATAAAAATGATCATAAATTCTAGAGTCAGAATGTCTGTATCAAACTTAGTCTGCATGACTAATTAGCTATACGATTTATAAAAGAATATTCATATACCTTATCTATTAAAAGAGATAAATTACCAAACTCATAAGGAAACTAAAATGGTTAATTGAGTAATTTTAATTCTGGCAATTAAAACAATCCTGTTATTTGGTAGGAACCAAATGTAAGTATTGATGATGATAGTTATGATAGTGGTGATGATGAAGATGATGAGATAATGATGATGATCTCTGATTCTGTTAAAGTATTTTATTTTAAATAACATGTACAAAGTGATTCATAAACATCAGAAAAGCTCTATGTTCCAAACCCCAATGTGTAATTTCTTTCTTGAGTTTGATTCTACAATGATTCTAAAGCAAACAGTGAAGATGTTATCTCCAGTGTGACTAGCATACTATGTTTATTTCAACAAATTTTAAATTACTCTTGATCAGGAGGTTTGCTTATTTTACTTGAGCAAGCTACCAGCAGAAAATGCACAGGTTCCAAAGCCTCAGTACAATACTAATGATTCCTTCAGGGTGAATTAATAAGATTAAAATGTTTGTGATTTCAGCAGCTGTGAGAAGCAGTGGGAGGGGTTCCACAAACACACTGTAGCCCAGTGCCCCTTGTTCCTGTGTTTAGGTGGAACAGCGATGTTAATGGACTGTTCAGACTAGCCTAAACTTAAATTATTAACAATTATTTCTGTCCAAACCACCATCAACCAACTTTCCCTCTTATAAGGGAATTGGTATATGCATACTTTTAATGTAAGTATGAAAGAGAAGTTTGTTTTGCACATAAAGTAAAATTTAGGTTTTACAGGAAATGAGTGGCTAGTATTTAGCTGCCTGATTAATTATCACAGTAAGAAATGATTAGTTTTTGCCAACATGATGAACATTCTTACCTTGATTGAATCCATTATTACCAGCTTACATTCTTTCTCTGCCTCCCAGTAGCCTCCTGTGTAATATTTAAATATTTCTTCTAATCGTATTTAACTCTCTCTTCCCAGAGATGAAACAGGCCAATTAATTTCTAATAACTTCCTCTCAAACATGTTGATAAAATATATCAATTGTAAGTTTTTCTTCATTCCATCTCCATTCTTTGCATTGTCTGTCTGTGGTCACATATCATTTTGTTTATCCTTTTTCCTTTTCATAATTTTACATTGTTAAAAAAAATAAGATTGAATTTCTGGGTTTTTATATATTAGCACTTTTATTTGTTGAGATTATAATATAATTACATTATTTACATTACCCAACATCTAAAACAATAATGCTCTACTAAAAATAATGAGAAAACTTTTTATATTATTCTTTAATCTTTTTTATAGTCCAGTCTTTATCCCCATCCTGGTCTGCCCTCTGACTGTTCTATATTCTATACCTCCTCACCTGTCTCCAATAAGATGCCCCCAAAAGAAAATATGTTTTAACTAAGATGAACTTTAAGAATACTCGTCAAGGAGAACCTTCATGAAAAAGTCTGAAGAGTTCTTTGATTTCAAATTGAAAAATTTCAGAGCAAAAGTGTAAGCGAATCAAGCATGGGACAATATATCAAGTAAATAATATTTCTGAGGAAATTGTAGAACACCCTTTACATTATGTCATCCAAGCCGACTGCATGATGGGAACTATCATGAAGAAATAAGGAAATCAAAGATTCAAAGAGGAGGAGGGGAAAATGTAACTTAAAATATCTCCCAAAATTAAACATTTTTTTAAATAGTTAATTTTTTCAAAACCTTTCAGTCAAAGAATATAAGTATGCATTAAATTCTCTATTTACATTGGATTTCAGCTGATCATTTTAAGCAAGTAGAATTTCTCTAAAATACTTGGTAAGAAAAGACTCCATGTTATATGTAAGTTCTTGAAAAATGTAAAACTTCCTGAATTAGTTCTCCAACTCACACGATGTGAAATATATGACTTAACTCTTTGTTATACATCACAAGGTAAGTTTTCATTTATATTCTCAAAATATTAACACATGTTTTGAATACATGCTGTACCTTTAACTTTTAAATGCAGAACTTTAATTGTGGCTTGTTGAAATATTTATTCTAACAGACAATATACTATAGGAAAGTATATGTGTTAAAGTAATTTGTGAAGGAATTTGTTAACTTGGGGATGAAATTTTTGCCAAATAATTTGAGAATGTAATTATTATGCAGTGTTTTCTACAGTATATATGCATTTGCGTCTGTGAATTCACATAAATGCATATAATATATATTCATATATATGTGTGTGTACTAAAACAAAACATAATGGCCATTGATGCAAAATTGAAATATATTCAAATATATATTGTAAAATTACACATATGTTTATGTAATTTACACATTATTATTATGGCCTTAAGCTTTCTGCTCCTTAAAAAGAAGATACTTACTAATTGTAGTGTCTAACCTCTAAAACTGCATTGTCAGACCTTGTTCATTATGCAGTAATTAGAAAGAGACCATTAGCACCAATGTTGTGAACTTTTGTCTGTAGTTCAGGGTACAGTGTGGTATAACCAATTAAAACAAAGACATTCAAGGAAGTAAAAAAAAAAAAAAAAACATTAAAGCCAGTTCATTAAACCTTCATATTTTTGGTTTAATAATATTAAAGTGTACATTCAAGCAGAAAAATGTGAATTGAGGATATGTCCCAAAGCATGGTACAAATGTGAGAGAATTTTGGGTAATATAGAAATTACACATATAGCTGTTAAGAGGTATAGAAATACAAACCAAATATAATACATTGTTCTAAGTGTATGCTTTTAAGATATATGCTTTGGTATTTCTGGGGCAATTTTAATGAGAATGTTTTCTTCATTTAATACTTGCATTATTAAGAAATTTTAATACTAGGACTCATGAAGGAAATGGATAAGTACAGAGTATTGTAAACATTGGCATTAGAAGAAGAGGGTTGTGAATTATTTCCATTTTGAATTTCCATATCATTCACGAATCACTAAGAATTTCTTCTAGAATAAGCCAAGGGTTACCAAATGCATTTTATCTGATCTTATTTACCTCCATGCCTATACATCTGCCTCTATTTGCCTAACAGGTATAGGGTGTGCCAAATTGCAGCTCACTGAAAGTTGTCCCTATCTTCAGTAAAGGAATTCAGCTGTCAATATATACTATTATTTGGGAAACTGTGCATCTATTTAGAGTCATCACTATGACAACATGATATCTAAAAATTATAAGACATACATGAAACACTCTAGTTGCTGACCCTTTTACAGTGTGAGGTGTTTCTATGTCCATCCCTGCATCTAACAGTAAATCCATGTGGATGCAGAGACACAACACTATTTCTGAAATGTATTTGGTACTTTCACCATGTCGAAATTCCACCAGTATTCTGGAAAATCATCTCATAGCTAGAGGATAATTAAATTAATTTGCCCTGCACAAGGAGCTACTGAGGGCACTGGAAAACATATGTTTGCCATGGCCAGTCATCCTTTAAAGTTTGGTTAGAGGGAAAAAAGGGAACTTTGGGAGAAGAAAAATGTGTTAAAATCCTAAAAGGATAAGTTTTTAAAATGTGCTATCATGTGCCATCACGTAGCATGCAATTATGTATTTTATCCTAAGATTGATTTTATAACCAAAATATTAAAAATTGTTTCAGTGCATGAGGACATTTGTTTAGTGCCTAAAAGACGCAATTGCCTGAAGTGGGATGTGTTTGGTCAAAATTCAAGTGAATGCCATGCATGTATCTTACTGATGTAGAACGGCTTTATTTTTCCAATTTAGACTAGTAGCTCAGAAATAGAATTTTAAATTTCTACTAACATATTTCAAGGCAAAAATGTATGTCTCAAAACAGGTTGTGTCTATGCTAGAAGATATAATCTGTGTTAGTTACTGTTCTTTTAATGTGATAAGACCTTGATCATGACGACATATAAAATAAAGAGTACAATTTGGGGCTAACAGTTTTAGAAGGTTTTGTCCATGATGACAGAACTATGCCTTGTGTCAGGAACACATAAGAGCTTAAGACTTAATCAACAAGTAAAAGATAGAGAGAGGGAAAGAGATACAGAAAGAGAGAGAGAGAGAGAGAGAGAGAGAGAGAGAGAGAGAGAGAGAGAGAGAGAAAGAGAGAGAAGAGAGAATATTCTGGGACTTTCTAGAGTCTTTGGGTACTTCAAAGACATCCGATGACACATACTCTTATAAAACCAGTTACTAATTCTTCCCACCATGTAACATCAACTGGGAACCAATAATTCAAATATAGGAGTCTATAGGGCTCATTTTACTCATACCATCATCGGTTATTACCTCTCATGACTATGGATCTTAGTTTTCCACACATCGCATTTGCTTAAGCTCTGCTTCAGAAAGAGAGTGAGATAGAATTTCAAGTGAGAAAAACCACATGTACTTGACATTGGCCCAATTCTTTGGTTTTATTCATCTCAGATGTGAATCCTAACCAATATTTATAACACAAAAGTTCCCTGAACAGTTTTTAAGAACAATGTATCTGTACAATCTCAGCCTCTACAATATTGGCTGCATTCTGACATTCGCAGAAAAAAAAATACACAAATTGCTTTCTCATAGGTGCTAGCATATCTCATAGATTCTGAAGCATGGTCTCAGTAAATCTTAGATACAGGAGAATCATATCATTGTACTTGAAAATCAATGTTAGATATTTAATAGAACAGGCTCATTTTTAAATGTGTTAATTAGCAAACCATAAAGCAGCATATTACATGGACAAAACAAATGCACTCAGGTAAGAAATGTGGTATAGCAATTTTACAAAAGTGGTTTGTCATGAGTAATAACCGCTTAAACAACTGCAAACTTGATCCTCTATTTTGAAATGATGCTTCTTAGCAGTGTGAAAGCTTAATTACAGAGAAGAACAAAAAGGGCCCTGAGAGTACTACAGTGAAGCGCGTGAGAGATAATGTTTTCATGAAATGGAGAATGGATGCTAGAAATGAGGAGAAGACTTTATGAAGTATTTAAGAATCAAATAGGCAAATCTTGATTCCTGCTGGAATGTAGAAGTTGTGCAAAGGGAAGAAATTAGAGACACTTTGAAGACAAATCTGGCAAATCTCACTCTGGATGAAATTAATCAGCATGGCCTCATAATATGTGGGTCCCAATGAAAGACTGAGCCCTTGGTCCATTTGCTAAGACCTTCTTGATTGCCAATTGCAAAGCATTAAAATACACAGTGCCCTACTGTATAGATCTGCAAGAAATTGACTTCTCTGTATATGAGAAGAAACAATCCCTCAGAATAGTTCACTATTCTGTTGGAATAAAGAGAGACAATGAAAACCGATGTTGATAAATGGTAATTAATTGAAATTTTAAACAAAATTCCTATTGGATGAAGTGAGATAAGTAAGAGATGAATCACTTCTGGGAATATGTGTGATTCTACTATTCATTCTTGTTTCATCTTTGATAACAAGCTTTGCCTCTACCCACTAATGATAATCAGAACTCCCTTCCTTCCATCTCCAATCTATTAAAGAAAAGCCCTCACAGTTCCTTGAGTCCACCAGGTCAGATCTCATATTGTGTGCCCTTTATCTCTCAGTCTAGGGTTTGGATTCCTGGCTCAGTGGGGCCTTGGCAGAGGAATCTCCAAGTTCCATCTCTTCTGCATCTTGTCATTGAAGATGATGTGTCTGGCAGAGGATATACAAACTGGGTGGGAATCTTATTTCAGCCTTGTGGAGAAGTTTGACACATGTCAGCCCACCTGAGACATAACCTTGTCTATTTCTTTTTCTGAGGCCAAAGGGAAAGTCAAAATACTTTTCTTTTTCAATCAAGGGTGGTCCCATTGCCTTCTAGGGGAATGAGACAGCCTTTGAAATACAGAGTCTAGCTGTTTATTTATGTGGGTGCAGGCAGCAGGAGCAGAGCTGGGGAGTATTTTTTGAGACTTGGGCTATTGGAATCAAAGTGGATCATTCTTGATATGTGGCCATAAATTTCAGTAAACTGAGGTTAAGTAAGGAATGGAGAGTGGCACTTGCATCCTGATGAAAGGGGCTGTGAGCATATCTAAGATCTCTCGTAATTGTACAAAAAGGATCCAAAATTAAAACTGAAATTTCTGCTTGTCTAAAACGGTGTTCTTTTGTGACAATAGAAAGCCAATGCCCTCAACTCCCAAAGCACTTATTTCAAAAGAATAATAAAAGGTAAGTTATAAAGGGGTATATTAGAATGCCAAATGAAAGGCAAACTTTAACTCCTACAAGAATGTGACATTATAACTACTTAAATTAACCCCTTCAATTAACATATAAATGCATTGCACTGCATTTTTCAGTCTAAAAATATTTCTCCTAAAATAAACACAAAGAAGTTTAAAAACAAATGTTCAGAATACACATGAAAAGAAAAATGAGCATAGCTACATTCATGAGAATCTGGCAAGTGGATGCAGGAGCAATTCCATCCACATTAAACTAGTACTGAAATCTCCTGAGGTAAGATGATGTTTCATTTAAACACAGATGAATAATGTGTAGCATTTGTTTAAGATTTAGTGAGTACACATCCTGAGACATGGAGTATAAAAAACATAGCAGTATTTTAATTCTATAAAACAGTGCCTTATAACAAACAGTTAAGAGATGGACTCAGACATCTTCATCCTGTACATTGATCCCTTGTCTGGCATTTCCCCCCTGCCTTTCCATATTCCCAGCCCCACTTCAGGGACTTGCAACTTACTTGGCATCTATATTTCATAGTGACATAGATACCTTGTAAGTTCTGCTGCAGAGCAAATAGGCTGCAACTCATCAGATATATTTTATTTTTCATTTTATAGATACATGAAAAAAAAGAATATTTGCCCTCTGGCTCAATTCTTTTTTCTTTTCTTTATGGGCCTCCCAATGATTTCAAAGAGATGATTTCTCTGGGAGAATTGACCAAAGTTTATAATATATAAATCTACGTTCTTTAATGTCAGAAGATAAAATAATAAAACATGATTAAAAAAAACTATAAACAAAAGCCAGGAAAACTAATAGCAATTTTGGACACCACCTACTGTTAATACCTCTCTGCTCTTGTCTAAGAAAAAGAATTTCAGGATCCTCCTATACAGATAGTATCTGATTCATATGACCCTTTCTTATGTTAATTTTCTTGTGTCTTTGCAGAATGGTATGGTAATCTTTCAAACAAAGAGCATAGGCATCTTACTCATTTCAAAGAAGTTCTCTTTCACACCTTAGTGTGGACATGTCTGAATTTTCCCTGTGGCTCAGAGTCCAATGTTCTTCCTTGGAAGATGAAATATGGCAAGCATAACTAACAATATTTACTCCAATTTTATTTAATTAAAATTAAACAGGGTAAGCACACTCATGGGTTGTCTACCACATTCACCAGCTCAGTTCTAGTGGTGTCCTGACATCAGATAGTCTGATGGGTGTGCAGTGGAATGATAAGAGTGCACTGGAATCAGAGTACTTGTGGTTTTGAGCAGAGACTCTGAATCATGGCAAAATGAAAGAAAAAAACTGAGTTGAAAGTAGCATTTATGAAAACTAATGAACGATATAATATGATCCTAGAAAGAAGACAATCAAAAGCCCATGAGATGTAGAAACTTTCAAGCATAAACTTCTCAAGGAAAACTTTTTGTAGCTATGAAGTAGCAGATACAAATCACTTTTTTATTATTTTTAATGGATATTTTTATTTATTTACATTTCAGATGCCATCCCCTTTCCCCATTTCCCTAGAACCCCTCTATCCCATCCCCCCTCCTATTTCAGGCAGGAATCTAAATATTAGGCTAGAGCAAGGAAGTAGGCTTCACACATGACAATGATTTTGGGCTAGGACAGGGAAGTTGGCTCAGATATTTTGGTCATTCTGATAAGCCCTTAGAAACAGTGATCAAAAGAGTGTTCACGTATAATTTTCTTTATTGCCTTGCTTGTTCCTTGACTATTTGCATCTATTGTATTGCTAGTTCAGCAACCTAGAATGGACCTTAATACTTGCATGTAATTAAAATGGTATAAATGCAAATCTTAATTATACTCAGTTTTCCACAAAACTGACAGAAACAAATGGCTGGAGTAGAGGAACAGAGAAAGAACTAGTCAAAAGGTAAAAGTTCAACAGTGCCTAAGTCTGCCAACCAAGAGTAATACAAGTGTTGAGTATGTTTAACTTTATGGTAAAATGTTCCGATATAATATAGAGAAAGTTTTATGCTTTTATTTACTATCTATAACTTTATTGTTTTGCGTTTAGTTTGAGTTTGCTTCCCAGCATCCATCCAGAGAGGCTTACAAGTTCCTGTAGTAAGATTTTCAGAGCTCCACCTCCTGCTGACCTTTGCCAGCCTCCACACATACATCCACACATAAGCAGACACAGATACACATAAACAGAAATAAGTGTTCAAAACAAGACATACAAATTTCTGAAAAAGAGAAACTTTTCTGTTTTTTTTTTTTAATTCTGCTGATCAATTGAAATGAATCTTATGCTATGACCATTTTTAAAACAGTTTTTTATGTATGCATTCACCCAAAACTTCAGTAGTTATTCCACATAGATGTATTAAACCTTTTGACACTTAAGACAGTATTGCCCATGATATTTAAATAGAGCTATATCTTTTGTAGAAATTATGTGTTTACATGGCTCCGTAAGAGCCAGAAAAGAAGTAAATTCATTTCTGTAATCAACCTTACAGCCCAAAGATTTCAACAAACATTTTCTAATACAGCTAAGAAAATATCAGGTTATAATTAATTTGAAAGTCCTATTTTAATTCTGAGTCCTTAAAGATTCTTTAACTCTGTGTTAGTATAGACCACAAATCAATTAATTTTATAGTAGTGGAAATATATATTAACAAAATGGTAGCAATTGAAACATAGAGAGTTTATGTTAAATACCATATTGTTTAAAATTAAAATCTAATACAAATATAAGTCTCACATAAAACATATGGAATAAAATATTAATGCATCCTGGCAACAAGGATATCTGATTATTAGAGATAAAAATTATCCAAAAGCAATTATTCAACAGTTGGCAGGGGCACATAACAGAATGGGTGCAAGCCATCATTTATTAATAAATCAGAGGAAGTAGCAGGAGTAGGATGACGTCACCAATATTGACTACAGTGGAAGTCAAATCATTCAGTCTAGGGACTCATTCTGTTTCCAAGAATTCTTAATCAAAGATTACCAAGGTCATGAGTTTTTATTAGTGTATTTCAGTAATTCAAAATATTTAAAATATAAAATTGGATAATCATATATTGGATTATCTATATTATATGTTTTAAAAAGTGGAAGATAGGAAAGATTTTTATTTTAAACATTATATTGTGATTGATTTCATACAACTAACACATTTATGTGTGTTTCTAAAAAGAAGACCTTTGATTTTTATTCAGTTGCAATTTCATGAAATAGTTATTTTTTAAATAAAGTTGAAGCAAATTTAAAAAAACAAAACAAAACTGGCCAGACAATAAGGAAGTTGTGACTCAGTAAAATGAATTATGTGACTTTATTTAGGTCAGAGCCGTTAACGTTCTCATTAAACATATCTATATAGGTTATGGAAGATGTTCCAATGTCAGACCTTGGAACAATCATAGATCATTACTTTAACCGCTATAAAACTATAGGTCACATATTTGTACAAGGTGACAGGAATTCCGTTAACACATTTTTTTTAAAGATTTCTTTTATTTTTTATGTGTTTGTGTCTTTTTCCTACACGAATGTCTATATACCATCCACTTGCCTGGTGCCCCAGATGTTTAAAGAATAAGTTAGATCTTCTGAAACTGGGGTTACAGGTGTTGTAAGCCACAATAACAGAGCTGAAAGTGAAACTCAGATCTTCCATGAGAGTAGGCAGTGCTCATACATTTTTAATTTGCTTAAAATGTCTGTTTTTCAAGAATAAATGAAAATTTATTATAGGGAGGATAACTATTATTATTCTAAGCACTAACAGGTGAACAAGTAACGTGGAGTTAGCAGTCATATACAGGCACCTCTGCATTCCCAGAAGAGAACAAAACCAATGCCATGGCATGAATACAAAGAATGCTCAGACTCGTATTACATAGTTTTTTTGTGAGCTGATGATGTTCCATTTAGACATTCATTGGACCATGGGGTCTATAATTTAATGTATAAATTCCTGGTTTTATAATTAGAACAGCATGTGATACTTTAAGTTAACATATAGTTTAAACTAGTTATCGTTTAAAATATAGAAGATATAGGTTACAGAGTACATGCTTTTGGAAGTGTAATCATGTTCCTAGGCTCATTGGCTTGGCATTCCTTTTGTATTCTGTTTACCATAAGGTGAGCCACATAGCTCTTACACATACAGCCTGCTGTGATGGAATGTTTCTCCATGTATAGCAGCCAAATGGCTTAAAGTTTAAATTCCTGAAGCCATGCATCACAATCAAATTTCCTCCCTTAAATTGTTAATATCAGAAACTTTATCACATCAGTGACAAAGTAACAAAGATCTGGTAGTTTTAGAGCGAGCAAAGAAGTAACCTACAATGCCAAAGATACTTTTACAGTTTTGCAGTATTTTAGTAGATATTCACATTGATTTTTCCAGAACTTAGAGACAATAGTTTGAGGTCATTCTGGTCAACGTGGAAGATTCCAGGCCTGTCAGTGTTAAGTAGCAAGGACTGTCTCTAATACTTCAACAACAACAATGAAAATAAATATCATTTAAAAAAAAAAAAAAAAAAAGCACAGTGTGACTGATAAACATATGTTTAAAATTTGTCACCAGAAATCTAAAACAACATAAATTACAAGATTATTAGAGAAATATTTTCTCAACAGCTACCAAGAGTATATTCATTCACCAAGAATTTTTGGTAGAAATCAGTTCATTAAGGTAAAAATAATAATGTCTTTAAATTAAAAAAAAAACATTTATTGTCTCTTTGGATTTTATGTTTACTACTAATTGTTAAATATGTGTAAGAGTCTGGTGCTAAGAATAATTGTAATACATGGCATCATATTCATCCTTAGTAATTTTCAGCATGATATTACTTTATTTCAAAAGTTCTTATTTTCAACCATATGCCCAGTATTAAAAAAAAAAAAAAACAAACATGACCAATGCACTCATTTCATAGATGATATTCTTTGTAAATATTTTCTGATTTACATTATATATAATATAATGTAATATAAATAGTTTAAAATAAGGTATCTTTGACAGAGGAAAGTAGTAGGTGTAGTTTGAGCAAAAGTATTAAAAAACAGATTTCCAAGTTCTTTTGGAGTCAATTTGTATGCTTCACCTCACTTTCACTCAGCTATGTTTTCCTGAAGTAAATGGAATGATCGCTGCTCTACAGAAGATTGTACGGAAGTTAAGTGCAATCATTTAGATGTATCACAGTGGGGAAGTTGGGCTAAAGTAAAGAATCTATCTGGTAAATAGGGTACCAAAGAAAGACACCAAACAATATAAGAATATTAAGAGAGGAAAGGGGCAAGGAGGTTAGAGTGTAAGAGAGGAAGAGAGAAGAGAAATGAAAACAAATGAGTTAAGGAAAGCCTGGCATACTTATGAGTGACAGGAGACTCTGGGTCTGTGCACTGAGGAATGTCACAACTGGATAGCAACAGTCTCAGTTCTTGAGGGGGCCAGGAATGGAGATTCATTTACAAGACATGATCTTGCTAAAGTTGAAGTTGTTGCCCAACAAAAGGAGATAGCAAGATATCTCCTGGGGTTATCAGCTCATTAAATAAAAGGTCTATTTCATTGTTTCCAAACAAAAGTAAGTGTTCAAAAGGAAAGAAATACAATCCAATGTCCAACTCTGAACATATCAAAGCATGAACCTCACAGATTTTTTAGTTGGCAGTGGATGATGACAATTCTGTTATGCTTCAAAACCATCACAATATAGAAATCTAAGTCTGTAAAGTGTCTAATGTTTGAAAATAATTAAAAGAAAAATAAGAAAAAAGGGTCAGAGAGAGTAAAAGAGAAACTGGAGAAAAGAAATGAGGGAGAGAAAATACTAAAATCATATCACTGGTCATCAAGAATGTCGTTAGACCTGATAATAACAAATGCCTGTATAAAAAAATTCAGTTGGCAGACCTGAACCAGGCATCCACAGTTCAGAATGGACTGGGACTTTATACATAAACATCAACCCAAATATTAGAATATTAGTTGGGATCTTGGTATCTTGAGTACCAATGGAAATCAAGTAATGAAATGTGGTATTATGGTACCACATGATAGTTTCTTTCTTGAAGGTTTAGTGCTTCTAATAATAATGTCATTTAAAGATATAACAGAATCCTATTGCCAAAACAACAACAGCAAACTGGAGTAACTTTACTGTCAACCAATTAAAACACATTTGACTGCTGCTTAATGATTTGCATGCAAGCATTAAAACACCTATATGGACACTGTCTCAGGCATGCCGTAGGGTTTCAAGTTTAATCAAAGTGGAAAGAAACCTGTGGGGAAGGATAAGGATGTAGTTCAGTTAAGAAGGATTGTCTGGAATGTATGTAGACCTGGATTTGAACTTCAGCAGCTCCACGTGCAAAATAAGGAAAAGAGGAGAAAGAGAAGATGGGTAGGAAGACAAGAAAAGAATCAGATAAAGCAATATTCTGGTGTGACAACTGTTATCAACTTCCAGAGGTGTTAACTATCATAGAACAGAGGTAAAGGAACAGTACAGACATAATGGCAGTTAAGTCCAGGACCTATCATGGACATGTTCTCCTATAAGAATAAAGGATAACTCCTTTATGGAAAAAGAAGATGCTTTATGTTTCAGACATTATTTAGCCTAATTGCATTAAGCAGAACCCACTTTTACAATTCTTTACTGACCATACAACAACCTGACAATTTACTCTTCATTTAATTCTTCACATTAAAACAAAAGAAAGGACTATCTAAATAGTGTTTGATTTATTCTTTATTCAGGCTTCTATTTTCATTAAAATGTTTGTATCTAGGGTTTAGTGTTTATACACGTTTTATGTGATAATGTCCTCTAGAGATAAAAGCTGACTCACACTTATAACATTTTATTCCTATTTCTCTTAGACCTCTACTCAAACGGCACGATAGGAATCTTCAGAAAGTTAAGAGCGGACAGCTTGACAGTGAAAGCCCAGATCCTCTGCAATTCCTTTCCA
Source organism: Mastomys natalensis (assembly GCA_021653895.1). NCBI lineage: Eukaryota > Metazoa > Chordata > Mammalia > Rodentia > Muridae > Mastomys > Mastomys natalensis. The sequence continues at coordinate 982,687 of JAJTUV010000611.1, forward strand.
CTAATCCTCCCTAAGGTTTGAGATTGAGGATATATTGAGTTATGCTGAACTCTGCTCAATATAGCGTTTTCTCTATTTTCCCTGTGGTACTAAAAGCGTGTCATAATAGTCAGTCATGTCTACCGAGGTATGGAGCATTCTCACCGAGCAAAGATTAAGAATAATCCTTTGAGTTTACTTTCTCCTCGCTTTTCCTTCCATAAACATTTTGATGAAAGCCTTGTAAATATCCCAAGCAGTTTGCAAACAGCTGGAACCACTGAAGAAATTCCAGAGGCTGAGTCCAGATTATTCAAGACTAGTACAGGGAACAAATTTCAAAAGTTGTAGTGGTAACGTATGATTCCTGCTCTGAGAAAAGGAGCATTAACCATCACCACAGATAAATCTCAGTTTGTTATTTTTGCTGATTTATATGGATATTGTAGCTGGATTGTTAATAACCACAGGACCACTTTTATATTGCAATATTTTGACTTTCACTATTAGTTGACATCCTGTGAATTTATGGATCCATTAAATATGCAAATTATCCTCCATGATAATTGTACAATAGCATATATCAGTAAACTTATGAAGCAGGGAAGTGGTGGGACTAATTGTATATGTCATTTGATTGGCCACATTTTCCAGATAATACACTTTTTGAGGTAATTTAAGTCCTATAACCTCTAACTCTCAAAATACCTGCAATAGCAAACAATTTAGAAAAGAAACAATTGGATCCCTCCCTCTTCAGCCAAAAGCACCCCTTGATGTGGGAACACTTCTCGGTTTGTACATATTTGCTTTTAGTTTTCCATGGGAAAAGCTACCATATTTAACTATACTCAGAAGCAATTGCCAGTTAAAAATATCATCATTATTAATCTCTACCAGCCATCAAACTGACAAGTACATTTCAAAGTAGTATTCCCACCCTGCAGGGTTCCAGTACAGGAAATAATAAAGTGAAATATGAAAAAAAGAAAGATTGTTCTTTCAGAGGCAGAGATCTAATTAAAAGAAGGCCCTAAAAACTCTATGGATTAATTGGAAGCCAACGGAGATAATTGGGCCTATGGGAGTGTGATTACAGCCATCATAAACTGCTTTTTTCACAAGTATAGGTTAAGTGCTTGATGCTTTAATTGGGTATAACACTACAATGAGAGTAGGAATAATATAGAAAATTAATATTTGGTGAGCAAGCTCCTGAAGTTCTCTGGCATCATTAATAGCAATATGCTTCTTTCTTTGAAAATATGCTCTTTAAAAAAAAAAAAGAATTTCTTGGAGCCACTTTGATAACAATGTGGTTGTAATTCTATAAACCAAAATAGACTCATGCTATTAAAGTTGACCTGCAGAATACATGAGCTGATTTTCAATTAGAAATTCAACAAGATCTTATCATCCTGTGATTGAACTTGAAATGTGCTGTTTATATTTTTGAACATAGCATATTCAAATGGTCTTTGCTACAAACATTGGCTTTCAACTAGATGTTTTCCAGAAATAAACCACAGGATTTTAGAACTTCAGGGAACTTCATTGATTGTTCATGTGGTCAAACTCCCCAACCTTGCAGTTGAAGGGTGACAAATGGCTAAAAGGTCTAAAAAAAGCATGGAGTATTCTTTTTTTTTCTGACATAGGAAATGGTGTGTGACCTGGTTTTACTGCAAAGGTAAATGCATTTTACCTTGAAAAAGTTATGAAACTGTTGTTTTGAAGATAAATAGATAAACAGAAATATATATATATATTATATATATATATAAATATATATATATAATGTACAGTATTTGAAAAAGAAATAATTATGGAAAGGAATGTCCAGGTGACAATTAGGAAATATATGCATATTACATCGAAAATAGGATGGAGTGTGCATTTTCTTGTTGTATATAACATAAAGAAAAGAATGTTCAATTCTTACAATATACAGGATGCATAGTATTTATTTATCTTTTTGAAAATTTCTCATTTAAATATTATGTTTTATAGCATCTAGAATCTTTTTATTTTAAAGTAATATACCCAGATACTTAGAATATATTGCTTCATCTCTTTGGTGGATTAATCCACAAAATAAAAAAAAAATTAATCCCTTCGTATTGCTTTGGGTCAACTATGTTATTTCTTATAAGGAGATTTATTGCCTTTCCTTTACGTTCAGCCAGTGTGATACCAGACTCAATAGATGATGGACAGAAAGACACATGTAGTTAAGGAAACTCAAGTTCAATGATCATTAGGTCATTCTTTCCCTAGGAGAAACAAATATGCTGTTCCTACTAGAATGATTCCTTATTTGTATGCTAGCTTCCATGCGCAAACTCATAGTGTAAACGTAATACACGTATAAATGCAAACTATATTCATGAATTCATAGATTCATACTCACACATTTTGTAAATCATATGAAAAGTCAGTTTCAGGTGTCTCCTTCAGTCGTATCCCCCAAATTTTGAGACACAGATAGATCTCCCTGAATATGAATTCCATTGACTCAGTTATGCTGGAGACCAGTAACCTTCCTTCAGCGACCTTCCTGTCTCTTGCCCTAAACTTCTGTCCTAGCACTCAATATTGATTTTGTACTTATTGTTCTCCACATCCTTTAAGGTGCTAGGAGTGGTACACGGGTGCTCATGCCAAAATCTCATTGACTGAATTACTCAGGCAATCATCTCCTCAAGACATATTATTTCAATATTAGGGTTGGAAACATGGCTCAGAGCATAAGAGCACCTCCAGCTTTTCACAAGGACTTGAGTTTAATTTTCAGCTACAATGTTGTGGTGACTCAAAACTGACTAGAACTCCAGCTCTAGAAGATCCTATTCCCACCTTAACTCCACAGACAACTGTGCAAGTATGGTATATACTCACATAGAAACACAAGGAAACATACTCGCTGCAACTAATGTACACATTGACCATAATATTAATTAACCTAAGGGACAGTTGATCATACTATTACTGTATTAACCTAACAACAGGTTTGGGGACTTCCATTACTCAAGTGTCAGTTTGATTTGTTCCTGTTTGTTTTTAAGAATTCAGATCAAAAGATATGTTCCATTGTTGATGCAAATTACACGTCTATAAATTTTCATTAGATACATCTTGATTTTAATACTGCGTGTCATCATATCTTTTAACTTTTCTTTTTTATATCTTCAGCTTGTGCAGTTCTTATCCATCTTTTCTTTTTATTATATTTAGCAATGTATACCATAATTTCTGCAATCCTAGATATTAAATTGTGTAATGTAAGAAAATATTAAATTACTAATTCTAATGATAATAATTTAATTATTTTTAATGTGAGTAATAAAAAAAAGGTCCTAAACTATCTTTTTTGCATTAATGTAAGAATCTAGAAAAGAAATTGACAGGTGTGAGAACTGCTTGAAGTGATAAAAAGCAGTTTGCAATTTTCTTAATGAATATGGCTTGTATAGTGAGTTCAAATTGGATTCATGTTATAGACTCTGACTTCTGCTATCTGCGGCCAGTAGGCCAATTGATTGATTCTTAGTTTTCAGTATCTCATTTTATAATGACTTTTCTGATTTACTACATGGACTTATTAAAATTACTACATAAAAAAGCATTGCATAAAATCCTAAAATAAACACCAGTAACACGATGAGGTTACATGATAATATTCCCAGAACAGAAGATATATAACTATGTGTAGGTTTGCAAGAAAGGAAAGAGCAAAGGAATAGAAAAAGATTTATTTCTAGTTTTAGAAGACAGTTGGAATTTAAATAGATGATATTTGGATTTTCATATAGCCCAGAGATTACAGAATTCTAAGTGTAAAACATAAGGTATCTGATACGCAGCCATCAGGAATTGAAAGAAAAATATCAACTTCAAAAATATAGCTTTAGGCGTCACCCTTTATGTCTCAAGACACCTGTAATAAGAAAAGAAACCATGCTTCCATACGTTCTTAGAGCTCTGTCTGCGTTGTTTCATTTGACACTAATTTGTAATACAAAGTTAGGTCATGCACTCTTGGCAGCCACATAACTTGTTTACAGGAATGTTTTCCACTTCCAATCTATTCATCCTACATTTATCAGAAATATCTTTGGTTATGTTTTATGATTAGTAATATGTGGTTAATACTGGTAATATGTAATAAAACGCAGGTTAATAAGAACTTTATTATTCAAGCATTTATGTTGCCCTTCTGAAAACGACATTCTTCAGAAATGTTATTTTTTAAGAGGAATACTATTCAATGTGAATTTAAATATAAATGATGCATACCATTTTGTATACTGTTCTTGTATACTGATAACCTAAATGTTTCATATACTAATCAATCTTGATTTGAGAGAACATTTACTGCAATAAAATTCCAAAAAACACAAATCCACAAAATTTCACAACAAATCACATCAATTAGAAGTGCTTTTTTGTTTGCTCACTTAGAAATATCAAATGTGTACATTGTTAGCAGAATACAACAAAGCAGACACATGCCCTAGAGTTATGTCATAGCTAGAATAGTAAAGTCAATTTTAGCTTTATAACATATAAGTAGATGAATAGATAGATGGATAGTCATAAATGATAGAGATATAGATGATGATTAAAGATAGGTGGTAGATGATAGATAGATAGATAGATAGATAGATAGATAGGCGTGTGTGTTTGTGTGTGTGTGTGTGTGTGTGTGTGTGTGTGTGTGTGTGTAGACCTTCATTATTAAACCAGGACAAAGTCTAACAAAAATAGTTTGAGTTATTTAAATTTAGCCTCATTACAAAGAATGTGAACAAAACTCTTAAGTTTAGCTTGATTAAATATGAGCCTGACTAAAATATTGAAATATATAAAACTTCACCTTTTATGGTAATGTCAAGGATCTATTAAGCTATCTAGTAATTTACCACAGCTGCTTTCTTCCATGAATGAATGTATCACATATCAGACAATATAGAAAATGGCCTGCTGGATATGTAGTTTCTAATAGGTATTTCTTAGGCATTGGGAGTTTCTTAGTCTGAGCACTCCATTACAATGGTTCTAGACACGTGTCGCAACTAAACACTTCAAATGTCTGCCATCATGAGGGATTGGATTTTAAGCTTAATTCAATTTCACTTAAATAAAAACAGCAACATGTATTTCCTATTTCGTACACTTGACAGAAGTGTATGTATAAACAATGGTACCCGTGCCTACTCTTGGAGTGTTTTTATTTTTTCCACCATTAACATTTGCATTGAGCAACAAGATAATTGTGTCCAAACATATTCCTAACATTCTGCTTCAAGAAGCAGAATAAGACTCTTCCTGAGTCTCTTTAGTCCTATTCACAGGAGACTGAAGGTCACAGGAGCCCAACTTGCTATTATGAGCACTAGTGTCTGACTCACCTGCTCTTTGCCTGGTGGAATAAAAAGCCACCTTGCAAACCTAATGTGCTCGCACTGTCCCTAAGCAAATCACTGTCTGCTTCTGTGGTAAATAGGAGAAAGCAGCTCCCAAACAGATGGCTCATCGCTGTGCTGAAGAAGAGGAGGGAAATGATGGCATCGTTCTTTTTTTTCCTTCTTTTTCCCTAGTTATTACTCTAGGGGAAACCTTGTCAGCACAATTTACAAGATATTTAACATAGTTTCCGAATATGTAAAACGGACAGGATGAGCTTTGCCAAACAAGATGCTCAGAGGTTATATTCATCCTGCTTGTTCTATAAAAGAACCTTATGTATTTGTCTTGCTTCATCAAGGTACCAACACCTGGGTATTGCTCAGCCCTGGAGTTTTCATATAAATCCCTTGAGGTGATTTATAACACCCTGAATGACGTACTGTTATTATCATCAAAACATTAAGGTGGACTCCACTCAAGTAAAAATCAAGACTCAGTGGGCACTAATTCTATTGTGTATAATTACAGCCAACTTATCCCTCAAACTTTAGTCATTCTTTATATGTACTACCTTGAGTCACATGTGCTTTTTTATCTGCTCAAGTTTGGATATTTGGTACCCAGGGAAATCTCATTCCATATTACATAGCATCCACTAGCTTGTTAACTTTTTCTTAGTTGATTTAATTTGGATATTATTTTTCTAAATGACTGACATTGAAATTCTTTATAATTATCATCTTCTATCTGCATGATGATTAAGTTTCTGTTTTTTTCATGCTGATTACTATTAATGCTTTACAAAAGCAAGAGCCATTTACCTGAGTAGCGTTGATTTATGAATCATGATCTAGGACATTGTTTCTTAAAAAAAAAAAAAAGACCCAGCATTTGTTTGGTATTTTGGTATTTTAAAAGATTCAATTTTGAAGAACAAAAATGAGATGATTCATTAGTATCTCAGGAAGTGAAGCATACATGTAGGGAAATAAAATTTCATCTTTATATTTTTTAAGTTCCTGATGTTGCTTTCAGACTGGGGTGAAGTGCCCCCACGGGAAACATTTTCTTTTCATTTTTCCACTTTTATTGAAAATAGATATTCTTTCTCATAAATACACCCTGATTAAAGTTCCCCCTGCTCTAAGCTCCTAGCTTCTCCTTACCCCCTCTTCCTCCTGGGTCTAGCTCCCCTTCTGTCTCTCTTTTGAGGAGAGCAGGCTTCCAAGATATAACAAAACATGACAAAAGAATAGGATAAAGCAAAAGCATCAGGTTGAACCTGGACAAGGCAACTCAACAGCACGAAAGAGCCTGAGAATAGGCACAAGAATCAGAACACACTCATTCATACATTCATCCTAAGCTGAAATTTATAATTTATACACCAAAGACCCAGTTAACTCTCGTCAGCACTGTGCTTACTGCCTCAGTATCTATGAGTTCACAGGAGCTTTGCTACATTGATTTAGAGGGCCTTATTCTTCAGTGTCCTCCATTACCTCTGGATCCTATACTCTTTCTGTATTCTCTTTGGCAGGTTTCATTGATTTCTGAGGGGGAGGGATTTGATGGAGACATCCCATTAAGGACTTTGTATTCTAAGGTCTCTCTGTGTGATGTCTGGCTGGGGATGTCTCAAATTATATAAGGAACCCTTTCAAGAGTGTAAGAAGCAGCCTTTAGTCTACATTTCATTTCTACTTCTTTTTTTTTTTTTGGATTATATGTTTATTGACAAATGGGATCTCATAAAACTGCAAAGCTTCTGTAAAGCAAAGGATACGGTCAACAGGACAAAGCGGGAACCAACAGACTGGGAAAAGATCTTCACCAACCTTACATCTGATAGAGGGCTAATATCCAAGGTATACAAAGAACTGAAGAAACTAGATTCCAGACCATCAAATAACCCTATTAAAAAATGGAGTAGAGAGTTGAACAAAGAACTCTCAACTGAGGAAACTCGAATGATTGAGAAACATCTAAAGAAGTGCTCAGCATCCCGATCATCAGGGAAATGCAAATGAAAACAACACTGAGATTCCACCTCACACCAGTCAGATTGGCTAAAATCCAAAACACAGGTGACAGCAGATGTTGGCGAGGATGTGGAGAAAGAGGAACACTCCTCCATTGTTGGTGGGATTGCAAGCTGGTACAACCACTATGGAAAGCAGTCTGGCGATACCTCAGAAAATTGAACATGGTGTTACCTGAGGACCCAGCTATACCCCTCCTGGGTATATACCCAGAAGGTATTTCAACATGCAACAGGGCCACATGCTCCCCTATGTTTATAGCGACCTTATTCATAATAGCCAGAAGTTGGAAAGAACCCAGATGTCCTTCAACAGAAGAATGGATACAGAAAATGTGGTACATTTACACAATGGAGTACTACTCAGCTATTAAAAATAATGAGCTCATGAAATTCTTAGACAAATGGATGGAGCTAGAAAATATCATCCTGAGTGAGATGACACAATCACAAAAGAACACACATGGTATGCACTCACTGATAAGCAGATATTAGCCCCAAAACACACAATACCTAAGATGCAACGCATAAACCTCATGAAGCTCAAGAAGAAGGAGGAAGACTAAAGTGAGGGTGGTTTTGTCCTTTTTTAGAACGAGTATCTACTTCTATCAAAAACTCTTTTTTTTTTTTTTTTTTTTTTTTGGTATGAGGTCTCACATGTTGGCCCCAACTGAGTTGGAATTCACTATAGTGTCCAGTCTAGCTTTTCTTCTTTCAACCTTCTGCATGGTTTAAATACTAGTGTAAGGAACCAGAGCAATTTATATGTAAAGTCTATTGGAATAATCCCATTATCCAGAAGGTCATATTTATCACATTGCTCTTTTCATCCTGCTTTTTGAAATGTTTTCCCAAACTCCATTTCAGAACCATCTTTGTGCTTCGGGCTATAATTTACATAAAATTGTCTCCTGAATGTACTCTTCAATGCTTCAACAACCCTGGTGAAAATATTTCCTTTGATTCCAAAGTGTATTATACATTTTAACTGTCATATTAGCCAATAGATGTCTTTTCACCATGGAGATAATTATGTCAGTGTCAGTCCTATATGTCTGATGAGCATACTTTTTCCCATGCTTGAATTCATTATGATGAAGGGATCTCAAAAGAGAGCTCACATATATATATGTGTGTGTGTGTGTGTGTGTGTGTGTGTGTGTGTTATGTGTTCTCATGGAGAGATAATTCCTGTTGTGATCCAGCACTCACAAAGATGAGAGTGGAAAATCATCATAGAGTCCATTCTGAGCTACATAACAAGACTTGAGCCAATCATGTGAACAAACAGATAAAATTGAAATCCTAAACTCTGTTCCTAGGTTCAACAAGCACTTTCTACAAACAAATGAAACTTACGTTCAAACGTTGGCCTGACCCATTACTTATTTATTTTATTGTCTCTTTATGACAGCAACTGAATCAGGATTCCACATATTCTCTTCTATCAACACTAAGCATCTTCCTATAGAAAGACTTTAATTTTTGTTCATTCCCCTTATAATGGCAACTGAGATCAATTAAACTATCTTACTTTTATGTCTTTACCCTATATCAGAGCACAGTCAGGATTTGAAGCTTAAAGCCATTGTTGTTAAGAATTAAATAGCTCCACATTTATGTTTCCTTCTTTTTATACTTATTCTATTAAATTTTATATCTAAGAACTATGGCATCATCCTAGAATTCTGCCTTTATAATTTTTGATTTCAGTCACTCTTCCCTAGTCTTTATCTCATGGAGATCATTCATAATTATCTAGTAAAATGACAATATTTTATTTCTTCTTCTACTCTCTATAAGTAGAATTTAATTTTAAAACATTGCCCCCAAGATCAAGTCTTTCTAACTTTATGTCTGTGTTCCTATCTTGTAAGCAGTGTTTTTGTAATTCATAAATAGTAGCACCTGAATCCCACTGTGGAGAGAATGAAAACCTGAACCAGTACAAAGTTCTGAAGAGCGCAGACAAATACAATAAGCACGGAAGAAAATCCTGAATACTTGAATCTGCAGCTACCATTATTGAAGCCTACCAGAGTTGTCCTCTAACCTAGAAGAGGACTTAGTTCCCAAAGAACCCTACATTCTATAGTAAAGTTACAAGCTTCTATATATCCTTTGGTTTTTCATCAGACCATTATTTCTTCAGTGACAAGACCACTCTACTATAAACCAGCCCCTTTGGTGCTCTACTTGGATTTGAATACAGTATAATTCTTTGTAACACATATTGAGTTTTCTGAAGTTTTTTTCCCCATCTATTCTCCAAATAAAAACATTAAGAAAGGTTGCTGGAGAGATGGCTCAGCAGTTAAGAGCACTGACTGCTCTTCCAGAGGTCCTGAGTTCAATTCCCAGCAAGCACATGGTGGCTCACAAGCATCTGTAATGAGATCTGGTATGTCTGAAGAGCGCTACAGTGTATTCATATACATAAAATAAATAAATAAAACTTTAAAAAGAACACTAAGAAAAAACAATGTATTTCTATATCTTTCTCAACAGTGACCTGAACAATATTGAATATTTGATATACTCTCATTTTATGACAGGAGAAATTATTTTAGCTTTTGTTTATTTTCTCATTTTGCTATTCTGCATGAAGTTTAAAAAGTCTACATGAAGTTTATTAACGACTTCACTAAGGTAGTAACACAAACGACAATTTTGGTTTAAATCTAGAACCAGTAATAGTAAGCTTAAGGAGTCTTGGCACCACAAGGAGGTTTATTGAATTTCTGAAAAATTCTTTGCCATGTATTCTAGTCAATAGAAAACAAACAAACAAAACAAAAATAAAAAACAACCCCCCAAAACAAACAAACAAAAAAAACTGGGTAAATTTTGATAAAACACGCTTTTAAATATAAAGCAGTCATAAAATTATCTCCTATTTCTTGAGGTAGGATAAATGGCCACAAATGAAGTATGCTACTGGTTTTGCAGAAGAGTATTGTTCCATTCACAGGACCTGCAAGGAGGCTCACAAGCACCTGTTAAGTCCAGTGCCAAGGTATATATTCTTGTTTTCTGACCTCACCTGCTCGATGTGGTGGTATGCATCTGTAAACACAGGCACACATTCACACATGCTAATCCACAATTAAAACAGATATCCTGTTTCTAAATGGGCTAATAGGTTACATTTAATTTTAATAATATGTGATTTTTGTCTAAAGTAAGTTTGAATTAAAGTTGACTAGCAAACATTCAAATAATAATAATAAATGTTTAGTCTGTTACCTCCCTGCCTGTAAGTCAATCCAGAACCTTCCCTGAAAGCCAACAACTGTAGTAGGGTTCACCTCTTGCAGGGAAAAGTCAAAACATGGATTTAATCCAATTCCTAATCAGCTGTACAGATGGGTTTATTTCACGAATACACCATACTGCACAGATGGAGGTTCCTGAGTGCTTGACAAGGTGTTAAAACTGTTACTGATATTACAAAGAAATTAGAAATCAGCATAGGAAATTATAATTAGTAGGGGCCTGGTCTCCGAAGAGTTTATTAGCTAAACATGTATTTTGTCCTTGGCACCAAAAGAAAACATTTGGAAGAAGAAAAATTTTAAGTATACATTAGCCTGGGGTTTATGTGAAATAGTCTACTGGGCAAGGTCAGACTTAATAGCTTGGATAACATGATTACCTTTTAAAATGTGTGGGTTTCCATGTTTAAAAAGTGATTGGTATATAGGGAGTTTTTATATATGTTATCATTTCTGAAAATTTTCACCCATACATTCTAGTATATCAGGTGTAAAAAGCTATGCTGCAGAAAGAGAAACCCGGACACCAAGGCAACCACGAACGTCTCTACCTACAATCTGTCCTGCCTGCAAGCTGTGCTGGGGAAATTGTGTAGTCGCCAATCAATGTTTGGTTAGCTTGAGACCCAGGCCAGGAGAGAAAGTATAAGACTTACAGTGGGTGAATGGTCCCTAATTAGAGACTGGGTAGAACCCAGGCTTGCGTCAGAACCAAACACTACTGGCAAAATAAAACAAACGAATCAATAAAATGATTCCTAATGATACGCTGCTATAATCATAAAAAGGTGCCTTGTCCAATCTTAGAGAGGCTTCCTCTGGCAGCAGATAGGATCAGGTACAAAAACTACAAGCAAACATTATACAGAGAGAGATAAAGGCTAAATTAGAGATCTCCATGCTGTCCCTTCCTTAGAGAGAGAGGAAACCCTGTAGAAGAGCGCTTGGAAACATTGTAAGAATAAGAAGGAATGGCAGACACCAGGAGAACATTGCTCACTTGAATCAACGAAGCAATGCTAATATGGGCTCACAGACACTGATGTGGCATGAGACATGGGACCTGAATTTGACTTCACCAGGTACTCTGCAACATATGTTATGTCTGTTAGCTCGGTGTTGTCATGGGTCTCATAACTGTGGGAGAAGGTGTGTCTCTGATGCTTTGTTAACTCTTGGGACAGTTCTGCTACTGTAGTGTTGCCTTTTCCAGCATCGACAAGAGGGTTTTCCCCTTGTTTTACTGTATCTTGTTTTGGGCTGAAGCCGGCTCTTTTCTAAGGGAAATGGAGAGGGTTGGATATGGGGAGATTGGATAAGGAGACTGAGAAGAGTGGAAACAGGGTTAACCGAAGTAAAGATGTATTGTGTGAGAGAAGAAGCTATTTCGATAAAAAATAAATAGTATTTTGATTAAGAAAGTGGTATTTTTTCTAACTATGTATGTTAACTACATACTAATTTTTTTTCCATTAAAAAAAATTAAAACCAAAAAAAAAAAAAAGAAGTATCAATCAATTTTGGATGAAATGAATGAAAATATAGCTTAACTAATAAACAGCAATAAGATCATTTTCTAAAACAATTGAGCAGTAATAGTTAATAACTGTTATAAGGTTACTTTCTTCATTGGAAAAAGGAATGAGTAATAAGATAAATTATTTTTTATTTTATATAAGTAAGTATCAACATATTAAAGTAGTAGCATACCCATTTTGCTATTTTAATTGATTAACCCTTCTTTCTTCGCTTCCTTTGCACTTTTCCTGCCATCATTATGACAATGAGCAGCCTCAATTGTCGTGATTTTACATTCATTTTATTTATCAAATTATTTGTTTACCTTCTGTAAGTTATGATTCAGAAGAAATTTAATTACAGAGGAAGCATTGCTTAATATAATATATATTTTGTTCAATAAATAATCAACATCAATTTCTTTCTGTTTTAATAAAGGAGCAGCAAATGCTAAGGAAAGTTTAAGAGACATGACTCTCGGCAGGCAGTCAAATTTATAACTGAGATACTAATTGTAGCAATTTGCAAATCTTCCAGCTATGTTGGCAGTGATCATGTATGCTTTTGAGCAGGTGAAGTGTTGAAGTCTAAGTTAAGATGTATTCTAAGTGAAAAACATACATTTCTAAGAAAACTAAAATAGGTCATTAATATTTTCATAGTTATCTACCAGCCAAGCAATATTTTAGACAAATAGGATTAAATTTCTTATACAATTTCATTGGGCAGCAGAGATCTACAATTTATTCAGGAGTATCTCAAATATTGCAATGTGTGTCTTATAATTTGTAATTACATATGATTTCACTCAAGTGAATAGGCTTCTTTCTCTGTCATACAATGATGAGTTTTATTAACATTTGTAAATTAATGACTCTATACAGTTATGACTCATTTAACATAGATTAAACAATTGCACATGCATGTGGTTTAGTTTTTCCCAGTAAAGAAATTCAGGCATTCACTGTATAACGAGGCAGTTCTGGGATCTGATCAAAGTAACTCCTGAGTTATTTAGCTGGAGGAAGGGATCAACTGTGTCACATTAATTGCTCAAGATTTCCTCTCTCTCTCTCTCTCTCTCTCTCTCTCTCTCTCTCTCTCTCTCTCTCTCTCTCCTTCCTGTCTTTCCTTTATTCTCTTTTATTTTGGTGTTATGTAATCTAAGAGAACTGTGTATGATCTTTTTACATGTGATGTTTTAGTTTGTTTGCTTTACCTTCCAGGGCCCTAAGCTGTTTCTTTACTATTTCACCTCAAGCATTCTAAAGAAGCAATCCTATTTTTTTTTTTTTTTTGCTCAGTCCCTTATGCTTTGAAATAGCTCATCTATGACTGCTAATGCTGTATCCTGAACCACTATGGGGACAAGGTCGCCACCAAGGTCAGACATTAGACAACAAGATGGTAGAAAGGAGAGTTTTTCCCAACAACAGCTGCCATGTAAACTCTAGTATATAATGAACAATGTCTGTAACAAAAGAAGAAATACAGAAAAACTGAGATACATTCAGAGTATCTCCTAATTAAATCATAAACTTTTATGCTCACTAATGATATGCAGAGTTTTAAATTGTTATTAATGTTGAGTTTATCTATATTCACAAATCAAAAAGTTCGTAAATGGCATGGAGTGAGAGTCATATAAAACTTCCACTCTCTCAGCAAGAGTAATGCTTTTATTTGACACAGTACATACAGGTTCCTCTAAACAGCATTTCTCTTTTTCTAATTATGCATTGTCTAATTTGATTATGGTACAAGACAGAAGTATTGAAATATCTTCAGTATTATCTAACCCCATACAAGATCACACATCCATTCCCTTAAAATTCATTTTAAGGGTTATTGTAGCACTGAGTATGATTTAATTTTCTCTAAGTATTGAAATATTAACAGAATAAATCTCAAATGTCCAAATGGCAAAATTAGATTACATGATTAAGAAAAGTTTCAGAAGCAGGTTAGATTAAACACAATTTTTCTCAAGGAAAGGATAGCTAGATCACAGTCATCTACAGTTAAAATGGAATTGTTTATTTGTAGGGACTGATCTTTTCCTAGCCCCACATGCATTCTCTGGCCCTTGGATCTCAACAAACACTATTGCCCAGGACTTGCCACAGACAAAAAAGATGAGACATCATTATTTTTTACATCTAGTTATTACCATATCCTTAAAATTTGACCAATGTGCTATCAGGGGAAATGTGAAATGTAACTGAAAGTTCTGTTTATAAGAAGATTGCTTCATTTCTATTTCTTATTTAGTAAATCGAGTTTTATCTGGAAGAAAGCAATGAAGTTTAGGCTTTAAAAGTTTCTAGGATTTGTGGTGGGATTTCAAATAACGGCTATGTTCCAGGATGTTAAAGCAAGTTTCTAGGCATACTGGAAAGTAATCCAGAGACCCAACACTACTCATTATCAGGTAAAACTCATATTTTGATAAATCAGTACTGAAGCCTTATATGGCTTTTATTTTATTTTATTTTTGTGCTGATTCATTTTAATGGTTTTGAGAATTGAATTGAGTGTAAGGACTCCTGAATGTTGTACAAGTCCTCTGTTATTAAACTATGTCCCCAGGCTAATGTTGAGGTGTTTTAAGTGACTAATACTTTGCATTTATGCTATGCAGCTGAATTCAATCCTCATTGATGGACTTTTTCTAATGTTACATCAAAGTTATTACTTTTATTCATATAAGCATTTCTTCCAAAGAACCGTTGACATAAAATGATTCTACAGGTTTCTGTGTGAACAGAGAAAGCTTTTCCATTCACTTGAGCATGTAATTTTAAAATATATAAAAAAATAGACTGCAAATAGTAGTCTCATATAAGAACAATTTTAAAACGTATTACAGAAAGTAATGTAGCTTACTGCTGTTTCTAAACAGAAATTGTACATTGTTCTTTGGCCCAAGTTTCCTAAAACATTAGCTGTTCCTAAATAGGTATCTGCTAATAGTTTTGTCTACATTTTGAAAGCTCTTTTGATTTACAATGCTTCACTTTTCTCATTTTTTGAGACTCTTAAATGGTTTCATTATCATTAAAAGTTACAAATGTTTCCTATAAGAAATTCTAATATATTTTATATTGAAGGAAGATAATATCAACCACATATTTATATTGCCTTGCCCACCTGACATGATAGTAGTTTCACTGTCTATTAAAAATACTCAAAACAATAACACTATGTGCACAATTAAAAAATAATCAATTAAACAATTAAGAATGATAATTAATAGTTTAACTAAATTTCTAAACAATACCTTTGGAGACCATGGGATGTTTTCTAACTCTTCATTATAAGATATGGTAACCAATAAATATAATCCATGATGATTATGCCTTTATAAAGTTAAAGTTGCTGAGTTGAATTTTCTGTCAGAAATGAGAGTTGTTACAAGTGATAGAAAGCTTTAAAGTGATATATTCTAAAATTATATCATATTATCATTGCTTTCATCCTCACTGAATTATAGAAACTAGTAATTTTGTTTAACTTGCATTGATGTGATTAAAAATTCCTTTGTCTTAATATAAAAGAACTAGATTTATTATAGAAGCATTTACCTGAGTGATAATATATCTATTAGGGGAAATAGAATGTCATTATTTTAAAAGTCTGCTTCTGAAAATTTAATTCTACTGATAAATCACAGGATATCAACAACATAAAGAGAAATTTCTGCATGTCTATCATTCTGATCTACCTCCTCTTATTCTGTAATTCAATAGAAAGCTATTGACAAAATGAGAGTATTAACTCACTGACTGTTTTGCCATTTTCCTTAATAGAGGAACATCATTCAATAGGCCATATATGGGTCATGCTGGATCTTGATATTCAGTCACTGTTTATTGCTAAGGTTTTGTGATTCCTGTCCCCCCTCCAATGAAGTTCACTACATGAGGTCGACCTTCATCTATTTGATGAGAGAGAGCTACAGAACTTGAAGATTGGAAACATTAAGACAATGCCATTATAATACAATCAAATAACAATATTGACTATATGCCAAGGCACAGGAATTAAATACTTGCTCCATGCTAAAATATTTCATTTCATGTTTAAAGTCCTATTTTTACAATATTACAATTTATATCTGCTTAGATATAAGGTTTCATTGAGGTTCTTTGGCTCTACAGCCAATTGGCCCAAGTGTTAATTTCCATGAATATCCAAGATATATTGCACCCTTTCTTGTGCACAATAATATTATTTGGTATGTGTGTGTTAAGGACATCAACTTCAAAAGAAGTGGTATCATTTTAAGTTGCTTTCTCTAATATTTTCCTATGTTCTATAGACTATCCCTAGAGTACTGAAGAAGAGTATTATGCCAAAATGTGTGCTTTATGGACAGCATGCACTTTTTAAGAAAGGAGCTTATAATATCACCTGTATCTATATAACCATGAGAAGAATGTGTGGAAAAGAAAGGGACTAGATGGAACAATATGGAGGGATAAAGCTTTAAAATGTAAAATTTTTAATAAGAGTAGTGAGATTTTGATTTGGTTGTAAATACCAAATGTTTTTTTAGAACAAACTCTGGATTATCTGCATGAAAAGAAAATGCTCTTAACTGTTGAGACATCTCCCCTTAATCTTTGGGTAAGTTTATGATTTGCATCACTGTCCCCATTAGTATGTGTTGTATGGCATATATATATATATATATGTATGTGTGTGTATATATATATATGTATATCATAGCATATCATACAAATTGAATTGCTAAATACTGTATACTTGTAAAACTATTTGCCATGTTGTTTGTTATGCCCATCATGTCC
This sequence comes from Mastomys natalensis, assembly GCA_021653895.1. Classification (NCBI taxonomy): domain Eukaryota; kingdom Metazoa; phylum Chordata; class Mammalia; order Rodentia; family Muridae; genus Mastomys; species Mastomys natalensis. The sequence goes on from JAJTUV010000611.1 coordinate 999,723, forward strand.
CTAAAATTCACACATGACCTTTTAGAGTTGCTTCTGGCTCACCGAATTCTCTAAATTTCTAGTTGAATTTTTACTCTAGCATCTCTCTAGACACAAAGAAAAATCACTTTTGTCTTTTACTGGTCTCCAAGATAGTATCTTAAATGCTCCAGGGAAAAATAAAACACAACAAACCAGTTTCAGTGAAGTAAACATTCTGTACATCCTTCCAGCAGGGTTATTGAACTAAAATGGTGTCCAGTACCACTCTGTTTTCTATTTGGTTTTCTTCCTGTCAATTCAAGAACATGGCATAGTTTCCGATGTAGTCTATAGTCTGATTAAAATTGCCCAAATTCCTTGCCTTCTCAAAATCTCTACTTTTTACTTTTCTTTTGTTTTAATGTTCATTCTTTCCATTTCCTTCAAGAAGGCTCAGCTCTCCTGGGCCCCTATAAAACAACGACAATGGCTTGTCTCCTCAATTTACAGTGCATTGTATGTGTTGGCATCTAGACGGAGATGTTTACAGATGCCTTCTTCTTCAATCCTCAGATAATTCTTGTGGATAATGGATACTTCAGTCTCTGAGGATCTGGCTCATATTCAGCTTGATAGAAACTGGCAACACTGAAATGCTTGTAAATGTCTTTTTGACTTCATAGCCAAGTACCCATCTACCTCAAGGCAATATCCTCAGAGGTTTTTAGTTTACATCAGTCAGACTACGGATCCTGAAAATTTTCCTGTTTTAAATTTTCTATCCTGGGCCATATTGAAGTGAGTTTTTTCCTTCATGGCCAAGCCAACTTAAAATTACATCTCGTAAGCATTTCTAACAAGCATGATTCTAATCCATCCACAGTGATTTCTGTTTTCATTGTTGTTTGTTCAGGTTACAAATATGTTTGTTAGCTTGGAACTTAGGTTGTACTTAGCAACTGAAGCCACTCGTGCTGTCCAGTATAGACTCTCTGTGCTTTCTTTCTCTGTGAGCAAAGCCAAACTTGAGATTGCCACTTCTTCTCAGTATCTATGCCAGTCTTATGTGTTGTATTGATCTTGCTGTCAATATTATCTGTTAGGTAAGGTATAAACAACTCATTTGTTATGTCCTTTATTTCAGGTCTCTCACAAAATGAAAACTGTAGGAGGACAGAATTTTGTTGATGATGTCTACTTCTTCCTTCTCAACTTCTAGTTATAAATGGTGTCTAGATCTCCATTCCAATATAAATATTAACAAATATGTCCATCTGGATAAAACTAATATTACCCATATTGCTATCTGCCAAGATGTCTAGACACTCCTCTATTCATAGAAATGGTTGCTGGCATGGGGTTCTTCATGTTTAGACTGACTTCTTTTTAGAGTGTTTTGAACTATTCTATCTGTAAGTAATAGAAATTTCAATAAATCCACACACAGACTCTTTGGATAGCCAGGCCTCCATTTATTCAGTACAATCAGGTATGTTTGGGGAATTATTTCAAGGTGGCTGTACTTGGTTTCTCATGATTACAAGATAGGCTAACATTTCCTAGAGTAATACTTTTCTTCTCTAATCCTGTTTAATTTTTCCATCTTGATCTAAGGCCTTGAGCGTGCTAAGGCAATGTTCTGCTTCTGAGGAACATCTTGTGCCCCAGAAAATATTTCGCAATATTTATCAAATGATAACTTTTTTTCATATTTTTGTATAGGAATGCATGAAGTATTTTGAATAGTAAGCCTTCACAAATCAAACAATGGCAAATATTCTGCTTTTAACTTTCATTCTCTGTTGGTGACATTTCATAATATGAGGTTATCTTTATTTCTTGTTGATAGGGTATTTTTGTTGTTGTTGAGCCAGTATCTCATTATTTAGCCCATCTTGGTCTTGAACTGATATTTTCCAACTATGGCTTCCAAATTTCTAGGATCATAGACCATGAATTCCTTTCACATTATATGGTCAGATATGTTAATTCTGTCTAAATACTTTACAATTTTATCTGCTTTATAAACTTGTGTTACATGAAGATAGGTTCCAATGTAGCCTTTTTAAAAATATTATTTTTAACCTTATCTATCTCATATTTTAGCCTATTTTATATACAGTACAAAGCAGCTTCCCTATTTAATTATTTTACTAAAATAAATACTGAATTTTTTTAACTATACTTAGAGAAAATTCTATATCTATGTAATGATTATAAATACCACTTTTCTCATCCCTAGCTTCCCTATTTCTGGTCAAGTACACAGTCTGATATACAATACTTGTCTTTGTGGATAAAAATGTTTAAATACAACTTAATCTACAAAACCATATACATGATTCAAAAACAAATCTCCTGACACAAAGGGAGCCAATCACCTGTTTGCAAAGTTATTTTTGCTGTGATAGCAAGTCATTGTAGACTCCCTGTGAGAGTTAAATTTCAGTAATCAGTCAAAGGAGAGGAGTTAATGCACAAACGCAAGACCATTTCTAAGTAGGCTGTTTGCATCTCTCTGAGAATCCTACTAGGCTTTAACAAGGAGAAACCTGTTGTTTCATGGACTCCATGCACTGGCATTATTGCATGTATAGATGGAGAAATTTGTTTCTCTTATTCCACTATCAATCTTTATAAAAATACAAGGGTGATCTTTTGCAATTAAATATGTAAAGAAATTAATATACAGTTCACATAACTAAAACAAAGTCATGCATTGTGAGTGGTAAGAAACAGAAAATTTAATGTTTGACAGCTACTTTTAGATTTGAGTAAGCAATAAAATGTACAGCATGGTATAATTGTACAGCGCTATATAAAAATATTTAATTCATGTGAAAAACACACATCATTAATACATTCTATTGGTAAACCATTCAATAATATAAATTTCAATTTTGTCCTATTGTTAGAATGACAAAATATAAGGCTGTAAATGTTTCCAGATTCCTATATAAAATACAATAATATTCTGTTGCAATCTTTTTATAAATGTATAAACTGCACTCTCTAGAGCCTGCCCTATCATGTGGACTTTTCTACAATACAATTATTATAGTGTATCAATTACCACCCAAACATATTAAATTATGCACCAAAAATCTTTGTTTTACTGACCCAAAGTCAATAGATACTTATTTCAAGACTTTTAAAGACCTGAGTTATGAATTTTACAATGGAAATCAATAATATCCTATTTAGAATGCTTACTTTGCTCCACCAGAGTGGTTTACAAATTTTACTTCACAAAACTCTGAGGGTTATATGCATTTGGTTATACATAATGCAGTCACTGAAACTAAGTTCTTGTTGGTGCATCTGTCTCCTAGGATATATTCCAAGGATTCATAAAGAATTCCATAAGAGTAGGGAACACTCAATTTTAATGGATGCTTCTAGATAAAACACTTTAAGAAAAACGCAGTTGAAATAATGTGAAAATAATATTTAAGTTTCAATAGACATAGAATCTGAGTATACCTTTGGCTTTATTCATTCACAAATTTGGGATAATATATGGTACTAATATAAATTAACTTAAAATTTTCGACAATTCAAAAGATTGTATGAATACACATACAAATGCACTCTTACATATAGGTATGGGAACTTATGACAGTATTGCCAAAAAAGTAAAATTATAAGTCCAAGCAATGTATTGAACTTAAAATGTTAAATAAAATTGCTGAAATAATTCAGTTACTTTTTGTAGTGAGTCCAATAATAAAATAATTCCTCTTTATTTGATTGGATTTCATTTTGTTAGTATTCTTTATCAGATAAAACAGGTTAACAAGATGAATTAAATGGTCTTTTGTTAACGATTTACTTTTTTCAAATAATGCATAATCTGTAACATCAACAAAATAGTGTATGTGCATGTACATGTTTATCATGCTGTACATGTATGTTGTGATGGTTTGATTAAGAATGTTCTGACTAGGACTGGAAAGATGCCTCAGTGGCTAAGAACACTGACTGCTCTTCCAGACATCCTGAGTTCAATTCCCAGCAACCACATGGTGGCTCACAACCATCTGCAATAGGGACTGATGCCCTCTTCTGAAGAGAACAATGTGTACTTATACACATAAAATAAATAAATAAATCTTTTTTTTTTTTTAAAGAAGAATGTTCCCACTAGCTCTTTGATTGAATAGCTGGTCTGCAGTTGGTAGGGCTGTTCTTGCTGGAGACAGTATGTCACTAGGTGTAGGCGTTTTGGTTTCAAAGCCAGGCTCTAAATTCCAGTTCTCTGGCAAAATAAAGACCCTCTTCTATAGTTTGCCTTGACCATGGTGTTTTATCAAAGCAAAAAAAAAAAAAAATGAACCTGTATGTGTGGGAACCAGAAGTCAGCATTGAGTAGCTATATTAGGTATCTTCCTTGCTCATTCTGAACTTTGCTTTCTGAGTCTCTTGTTGAATAGGAGGTCTCTCTGATTTAGAAAGGTTGGCTTGCCGATGAGCTCTAGGCAACTACATTTATCTGTACTCTTCATGTTGTGATTACTGACAAGTATCATGTACCTGGGTTTTGACTCATGCTCTTGTATAAGACATTTTTGCTGACCTAGCCATCTTCCAAGCCCAGGATAGGATAGTGTATTGCATAGTCATAGACCATCAGAATACCAGGAGCATGAACCCACATTTAATCTAGAAATATAATCCAGGCATCACAGGTTTGTGTGCGGAGAGCTTGGGATCTCACTGTTATTTAATCCTGATTGTACACATACCACAGAAAGACTGCAATGATTAGTCTGATGTTAGATTTATTGGAGCAGTTAGTGAACTCCCTTTGCTCTGTAGGAACTAAAAGGAGAGAATTTCAAACAATAAAACTAGACAGAACTTACTGTTAAAAATGAATATGCTCCCGATTTCATAGAAGTAGTGATACAAGCTCAAAGCTTAATTAGCTATAAATATTTGCAAGGTCTTGTCTATGATAAAGCCACTCATTCACATTACCATGGCACCAAAATATGCCCAAGCATCCTTTCTGGTCTATTTTAAGATTTATGAAGATTTTTTATTTACTCTATACAAGAACCAGAAGATTTAATTGGGATAACATAAAATAGTTTATTATTTCAGCACATTTATTACTCTTTCTGGAAAGGTGTTTGACTATACCAATTAACAATGGTATACAGGTAGTCCACTATAAGACCATATTTTCTGAAGGAATTGCACCTAAAACATGAGCAGTTGCTGTACTTGATTATTGAACCTTTATTTTCATTAGCTTAGAAGAAATTCTGTTACATTCAAGCAAGTAGAGTAAATGTTATTACCTTTAATACCTTTTAAAAGGAGTAATCTGTTGAAGTGATAATGGAACTTAAAGTAAGTACATTTGTTAAATTGGTTTTTGCGCTATTGTCTTTTCTCTGTTGGCCAAATGAATCTCTATACTTTACATGATAATTACAATGATAATAAATCATACACACATATATGTACATTGTTATTATTCACTGCCACTGAGTCATCGTTCTAGTTCCAGGGATGCATTACACGCACACACACACACACACACACACACACACGTGTGTGTGTGTGTGTGCGTGAGAAAGAGAGGGGTGGTTGGAGATCACTGGGTTCACACTACACCAATTTCACACATAAATGTAACTGAAATTTCACTATCACATTTAACTCTATCCAAAAAAAGCTGTAAGTTATATTCACATGAATTCCTGAACCCAGAAGCATGAGAAATTTGTGTTGCTGTGACATGAAAAATTATACAAATTATATGGTGAAAGGAAAACTGATAAAGAGGGGAGGAGGGATGATTTGATGGAGAGAGGATAGAAGGAACCAAAGGAGAAATCCACGAGTTAATAACCCATATCAATTCACCCCAATTTATATTTTTAGTCCCTTAAGTTGAGGAATTTGCTCCACTGTTATACATGGTTAGAGGCAGACTTTTGATACTTCTTTTTGTGTCAAGACACCTGTCTTTTTTACTCCAGTGCCAGAAGGGTTTAGCATCTTGTCACTGAAGCAACACAGCCTGCAAGTTTATAGGTGTCACTCACTCTGCCATCTGTTCCTTAGGATAACAGCCACCATTATCACCCAACCTCCACCTGAGGCTTTAACAATCTCCGTGGATTAAAGTTCCGATCTACAAGGAAGAATGGCTGGCAATAATGTTACTGCTCAACTCTGCTTGACCTTAACAGTCGTGCTGTCGATGCTGCATTGCGGCTTGCTAACAGGTTTTCGTGCCATGTGTCTACCATACTATAAAATTTTTCATTAAGCTATTGAACCGTTTATGAGCTTATGCACTGTCATTAGCATGTTTTTTATCAGCATGTTATTAGCATGTTTTGTTCCTCTTCCATCATTCATAGCTTAATAAATCCCATAAAGCTTCACCTTTTTTCTTTTTTTAATGAAAATAATTTATTTCATATAATTTAGTTGGATCATGGTTGCCTGCCTCACCTCAGATTTAAAATCAACAAAACTCTTAATTAGATTTAACTTATAGGGTCACAGTTAAATCTAACTGATAGAATCCTAATTAAATTTAATACATAGATCACTCATAATTTTGCACATGGAACTAAATGATGTTCACACACACATACACACACACATATGCACACACACACTTAAATTGTAAGTGAAAAAGATAAATTTGGTGGATCATGCCTGTATCGCAGGCATTTAGAGGACTGCTCCAAGAGCAGGCTCAGTTACAGAGTGACTACTGATATAGCCTGCTCTATGGAGACAAAGCCTCAGATCACAAAACAAACAGGAAAACAAAAGAAAAAAGTTAAAAGTTAAAAGTAGCTAATCAGCTAATCTTATCAATATTGGATATTAAAGTTTTTCAGGAAAGCATTTCATATTGTATCATTTAGAATTTTAATATAAATGATATTATCATGAACAAATATAGCATAGCTGATTAATGAAACTATTACTAACAATTTCATATTAACAATTTAGAAAATCTATAACAGTTATGTCCAGCCATTACATAAGTAGAGGAAAACATGAAAATGTAACATACTCTCTTCTTACATTAAGCAGTTCTTCATGATTTGAAGTTTTCTAATTAGTAATGGGGTGATCATGTCCCCTTTATTTTTGGAATTTCATCATATATGTAAAATCCTACTCTTAAATCTGCCAAGTAAAGTCAAGGAAGTGGACTCTATTTACTTCTTGCAAATCAAACAAATAAAAACTTTTTGTACAGAGATAGTGAAATATGATAATGCTGTCAATTTAAATAAAGCAGCTCATTACAGAAGGAATGTTTGCACTCACTTGGTTATACACCTGAACTTTTTACTGTGGCTGTAAAAGAGCATCCCTTTGTTACAACAAACATAGAAATCTGCTGTTTCCTTTTGCTTTCCCACTGATTTGTTTGTGTGTCTGCTTGCTGCTTTTGGAAGGATTTACCTCCTCTCTCATCTGGGAAGCCGTAAGTGCTGCCCAGTAATATACTAGCATAGATGCCTGCGTACACACCACTCCATATACTAAACAATATTAACAGGTTAATTGGTGTTTATTCAACAAAACGAGTAGTTCAAACATTTGCTCTAATTTTGTATTTCCATGAAAATTATCATGTCTTGGAGGGAGGCACTTTGTACTTTGCTCTGGCCCTTGCTGTGTGACGGCACGTCTGGCTTTCATCTGCAGACTGCTAGCACTTATATGACATGCCCACTCCTGATCCAATTGAAGATGCTTCAAGGAAGCTTATTTCTTCAGCCAGCTTTTCATATATATATATATATATATATATATATATATATATATATATGTGTGTGTGTGTGTGTGTGTGTGTGTGTGTGTGTGTGTGTGTATGTGTATGTATGTATGTATGTATATGTATATATGTAAAGTGTTTGCAGTTTTTATGGAACCAGGGAGAGAAAAATATGGTAGCTTCTTAATTGACAAATTTATAAGCATTCCATGGAATATCATGTTGGAGAATATGATAGTAGTTATGCTTAAAAAGAAAAAGGAAATCTCTTCTTCAGTTAGTACAAATTACTCAAGTAGGACCCAACCTATTGCAGGTGACGAGAGCTTCTCTAAACCAGTTAACATCTGTTCTGTGAAAAATTAAATAAAAATGATCACTTTTTAGTTCCATATGACATTGTGGAGAGGTAAACACAATCTAAGGCTTTCTGTAAGAATTGTGTATAGATATTAAATATTTTCAGTGTCATTCAGTCTAGAATGATTTCTAGTCCTTAGAAATTAATTTACTCAACAAATATTTGTTGAACTTCTACCATATATTGTAAAAAAACAATGAAAATAAAATTTTTTGCCTTCAAGGAGCACAGAGTTTAGGAGAGACAGACAGGGAAACCCTGAATCATACTATGTTGTTTTATTAAAACAAACTATCTGGTACATTGCATTATTATTTGACAAGAATTATTAACAAGGAGCACTGTAGAAGCAAGAAAAAGCAGTTTAAGACTATGGAAAGGATCACAATTTTCACCTTTGTGGTAGAAGATTTTAAGAAATGGATGGTAATGGAACGGAGAACAATTCTGTGAAAAGAATGCAATAAAAAAATATATGTGAAGCAGTGAAATAATACAACAGACTAGGGAAAATTTCAAATGTTGAAGGAGCTAGTATACATGGGCTGTATACAATTGAAAGAATTAGGAAGACATAGAAACAATAAAGTGAAATTATATGCCAAGCAAAACAAGGTTCTGTCTCTATGGTTACATAGGACCTTGTTAGGAAGTTCCCTATGGAGGTAAGCATCACTTTACTATTCCAAGACTTCTGGTATGTTACTTCTGCATTTTGTTGAAAATCTTCATAAAGATAACACAATTTAACTGTTGAAAAATTCGGACAATGATAATTCAAATAGCTGATTAACATAGGTCTTTTGGGGTGAACCTTTATCTCTACTAATTTCCTGTCTGAGTTTTGTTTCCTTGATAGTTGCCATGACTTGACTAGGCATTTACTGTCCCATTGTTGTGGACTACCCAGTTTCTGTCACCATTCTTGCTCACCGTCCTGAACTCTGGGAGAGTAGAGGTACTGTCATTTCCCTGAGTAGATTGTGGCATGTATTTTTTGACAGAGAAAAGCTAAATAACAGGATGTTTTTTCCAATAGTAGGCACGTTCTCAATACTGTCTTACCAAATAGAGTAAGTTAAAAGGCTCTGTAAAATTACTGAATATGTGTATTTTGTATTCTTTAATGCTGTTCTGCCTTTTATAGAGGCAATTTTATCAAAAGTCTCCTGCACATTTCACAAACTTGTATTGCTGTTTTAAAGTCTTATTCAAAAATTTTTGTGATTTAATGTCATGAATTATGCTGGCCAATATTGGAAACGATTGTAGATTATACAGACTAATGATGAAGAAGGTAAAAAAAAAAAACATAAAATATAATCAGGTTGCCAAGAAAAGTTAATCATTATACATGTAAATCCACTTATAGGTGCTTGGTGAATACAAGTGTCAATATTGGTGTTGTATTAGTAGTCATGGTACAGACACTTTAGGTGCTGAGACACGAGAGTTGGATTAGTTTAAGAGCAGCCTGGGCTATGGATTACAGAGGAATAGCAGTCTTAGGGTTTGTTTTTTTTGTTGTTGTTCTTGTTGTTTGTTTGTTTGTTTATACAAAGCAAAAATGTCATAATATTTTAGAATAACATCATAATATCATACTACCTCAGTGAATAATAGGCATAGTTTTCTAAATAATAGCCAAAATTTGTGAGCAAAATTCCCAATATGGAAAAAAACATACTCTCTGAATACTTAGCAGTATATCATGTTGTCAACTAAAAAATATAATAATCATTAATTCTTTCACTCATATTTCTACAGAAAATAAAGAATCCTGCACATGATCCACTTCTACCAGTCTTTAATGTGACTTATATTATTGTATAGTAAGTTTAAAAAGGTACTACTAAATTACAGGGAGACTCTTAGCAAGTTGGGGATGAAAGGGTCTATTGAACTTACGCTTCCATATAGCTGTTCCGTGCTGAAGGAAATCAAGACAGGATCTCAAGTGGAACTGGAACCCAGAGGCAGGAGCTGATGCAGAAGCCATGGAGGAGAGCTGCTCACAGGCTTGCTTCCCATGGCTTGCTCAAACTTCTTTCTTATAGAACTAAGAACTACTAACCTAAAGATGGCACTACATACCATGGGCTGGGCCCTCCCACATTGAACACTAGTTGAAAAATGCCTTACAGCTGAGTATCATGTACGTATTTTCTCAACTGAGGCTCCTTCCTCTCTGAAGACATTAACTTCTATCACATTGACACACAAAACCAGATAGCACCTAGGGAAACCATCAGTGACTTTTAATAACATCTCCTGAAAGATTGTGCCAAAATCTGCAGAAAGCAAATAAAGACATTTTAGGTATCTATTTTAATGGAACTTTCGGGAAACTCATTGATAGTATAAAATTCTATCTAGGCAAACTTCTTTCTTACTCATACATTTATGAGATGTATCCATGTCTAACTTCCTGTAATATACCAAGAGTATCCCATCCACATACGAACAGAAATTCCCTCATTTGTCTCTCTGATCCCGTAGCAGTTTCCTGACTCTGTTTCTTATGGTGACAGTCTAATATTAGAAAGAAAATTCTCCCTTGGTTTTAAAACAAGCACTTAGAAACTGCTTTTGTTAACATGCATTGACTTTCTTGCCAGGCTTGATGATGCAAGCCCTCAATACCTGCATTCAAGAGGCAGAGGTCAGGGGATCTGTGTGAGTTTAAGGTCAGCTTACCCCTCACCTGGTGTTTCCATCATTTTCCAAAACCTAGGATCACCTTGGATTCCAGGAACCAAGGATAAGTATTTTGGAGTCTGCACAAACAGATCACACTACAAATGATAGCAATTTCTGGCAATGGGAAGTTGAACTCAAGCCCATCAGTTAGAACAAAATAATTATCACCTCTTGTTATATGATTGATAAAATGTGTTTTGGAAACTAAATTGCTCCTGTTTTTGTGATGATTATGGTAACATCTTCCTTTGGCCACCATGGACAACCAGAACTGAAACAAAATGAATGAGTCAATATACTTTGTCAAAGGCTGTTTTCTTGTAAATTTCTTATCGGACCTCCTCTAATCTTTATATATTGAATTCTTAAAGATTATGTGGTGCCTGAAGATGGAACTGGGTAACTTTATTTCAAATACTATTTTTAATGATGGTTCTTAAATGCTTTACTTTCCCCTGTAGCTTACCACCCACTAAGGTAGTAGAAAAGAAAGGATATGAGGAAGGTGGACCTGTTTAGAAAAGTTTAGAAAACCCTCCTCTGTGTTGTCTGGAAATTGGCAATTCAGTTCACAGGTTAGTATGTGGCAGCTCGATCTACTCACAAACACTTCATGGATACATCAGCAGTCCAGTTTGGTAGAGTTGAGTTAGCAACAGTGGTGATGCCACCTAGCAGGGATAGCCAGGCCTCAGCCTCAGGTCAAGTCAGCAGGAGTGACCCAGAGGTGCACAAAGAAAAGTTCTTGGTTGTGCCTCTCTAGGGAAGCAAAGATCAGTGAAGATGGGAGACCCACAAGTGTTGCACAGCTAGCTGTACCAGCAAACCAAATGCTCTCTCTTCCTCTCCCTCTCCTCCCTCCCTCTCCCTCCCCCCTCTCCTCTCCTTCCCCCGCACCCCCTGTCACTTTGTGGAATTCTATTTATACCTCCAATCATCATGTGTCCTCCAAATGCCGTGTTTCACACATGTCTTGCCTTAGCATGGGTCTTGCCTCAGGACTTGCATTCAATCAGTCTGCAGAAGCAGCAAAAACACTACGGCACACCACCAGAAGTTTTTTTTGCCTTTCTCTCTATGGAGTTCCAACAAATGCAGCTCAACTACATGATGTAAGGTGACCAATACATGCGTGTTGTTAACAAAGAATCCATCACATGTCCTTTCATTTGCTTACTTTAGCAGAATATCCTCTCTCCTGTGTCTGCTTCAGCAAAAAGTTCCTTCTTGAGTCTGCCTTAGCCTTTCACAACTGTGTCCACTCAATCTAAACATTCCTTCACGTGTGTTTCCTCCAAGCAGAATACCATACAACCTACTTTCCGAAGTACCCTCAAGTTTCCACTTCAGAACTAAGATCACAAGGCTCCATGATCTGTTCTTGTTCACAGTTGTTTAGTGTGCCACAATAATCATACCCTCTTTTGTCTTCCACTCTTCATCATCAGTTTAGGGTTTAGTGAGTAACTGAGGACAGGCAGCCAAGCACAACCTCTTGTAGGTACAAATGACAAATCGTAAACTCTCTTAACAAGTAGAAAGCAATGTTTGGTTTAAATCACAATGAGTAAACTGTACTCTTTACACATATTTAATAATTCCCATTGAGCATTTTTTGTTTTTATATGATATTGTATGGCGACCTACCTCCTTGGGGTCTTAGAAATATATGATACTGTAATTCATTACAGTCACTTAGAACAAAATAAATACCACCAGATGCTATTATATTATCTATCTTTTCTCAGACCTGAGTCCATTTGAAGTACGTCCTTATTTTAAAGTAAATACATTACTCTTAATTTTAAATGTATACTGTAAATTGTTTAGAGATTTAACCATCTGTATTTTTCCTAAAATCTTCACAGATTATTGGAAATAAACAATAAATGTTTAGCAAATACTTGTAGATAGAATTAATAAGATTAACTGAAAACAAACTTGATTTTTAGAAAATATTAAAGACTAAAAATGGTTTACTTTTGAATAATAATGTTTCTTTGCCCTGTAGTATATACTAAATTGAATTTAAAATATTAGTGGACAGGAGAAAGAAATAGCGAGAGTAGTTTTCTTTTTCTTTGTGTCCTAGGACAAAAGTAGAGACTCCTCAAGGTCACAGATTCAACTGCTCTTTTACACTGGGTAATAAAATTATACTTACTGATATTTGCAATGTAACAAATTTCCATCTTAAAGCAAAATGAAGTTTACATATTGCTGCAGGCATTGTGCAAATTAGAACTTCATTGAATATTAATGAATTACTCTTTGTGGTCCAATTGTTATGCAAATCAGCAGTGTCAGAATTTATCATTTTATTTAGTTGAGGATTAGGGGGAAATGCTTTTAAAATCGAGCTCTTTACAAACTAACATGAATACAAGATAGAAGATATTACAAAATTCCTAAGTTTTAGGAGTTAATGTATTTCTTGGTTATTTGTTTAAAATATTAATGTGTATGCTGTTAAAAACATACTGTCTTCAATATAATACATTTAATATTAAGAGAGTATGCTGGTCACAGCAACACACACATGTTTGCAAATGAAGTCTCAGATATATTGTCTGGTCAACAAAGGCAAGGTAAAGGTTTTGAAAAGATTTTAGAATGTATTTTTTTTCCAAAAGTCCACACTAATTCTGTCTCTATACTGTACAAAATAAAGCTGGAACTTTTGAGCAAATAAACTAGATTACATAAATAGTACATTTGTAAAGAATTCACCAGATTACAAATCAAGATAATAAGGGTATACTTACTAACATATAAAATCCCTAGTTTTTATGGCATGTGAGGATGGTAACTTTAAAACAGTTTTCAAATATTTTTAAAACTTTTTTTTTAAACTCAATCTGAAAGGAAATATAACATGACACAAATCCAACTTCCTCACAGGTGAATTATATACAGATTTCACTACTTAGTAATTGCCCTTTCTAATAGCTATTCTTTCTATTAATCTATGAGAATTTATTTTTGTTAATCAAAATTTCAATAAAGAACTATATAATAAGAGACTTAAAAATTAGAAATTCACCAAACTTTCTTTGGATAGCTATTCAGAAAAGAAAAATGAGTTAATTTTTAAGTTCTTACAATTCACTATAATATGTCCTGTGAACTGGGATCATATAATTTTTTAAACTATTTTTTGAGGCTACTAAGTCATAGAGAATATTTAAGAGACTGAATATGAGGTAACTATGCATACTCTTACTAAATACAATTTAATAGTATCCACCTACAAAATCAGGGACTTGTTTTAGTTTACTTTCTGTTGCTGTGATAAACACCATGACCAAAAACAACCAAGGAAGAAGAGGTTTATTTGGCTTAGATGTCCATATCTAAGTGCATCATGGAGGAAAGTGAAGGCAGGAACTGGACTCAGAAGTCAGAAAGCAGGAACTGGATCAGAGGCCATGGAGAAATGCTGGCTCCTGACTTGCTCTCTCTGGCTTATTTAGCTTGCTTTCTCATACAGTCCAGACCAACTGCTCTGTGGTGTCATTTGCACAGTTCACATCACTGTGGTGTCATTGTGCACAGTTCAACATCAATCAATCATTAAGCAAGAAACTGACGATTGAGGTGAACATAGGCATATATGAAGAAGGTGATTCTCCATTGAGTTTTCCTCTTCCCAAGTGACTCTAGCTCATGACAAATTGACAAAAACTAACCAGAATAAACATATGTCTATGCTGCCCTCCATAATTTCATTCTTTATACTGACTAATTGCATTTTGCATATAAACATATGTGTGTGTGTGTGGTGTATTTGAGAACTTTATATGAAAATAGTTTCTGTGTTATTTTGTTGATTATAATCTAGGATAAAGAATGTCCATTTAAAATTATTATGACAATTAAGGAGATTTGTTTTCCATTGAGAGGTGTTATAGAACCTTAAAATTCCACTAAATAACAAATATACGCTGCTATATAATTTAAAATACAATTTCTTTCTAGAACCATGCAAAGCAATAGACAGCACATTTGATAAAACAGAGTATGTAGTGGTATTTCAGGTGTCCTTTTTAATTTCATGATTTCCCAGTTATTTCAAAGTTTGAGATGATTAGGTAGGGTAGGGTGTGAAAAGCAACCTCCTAAAACACTAATGAGTTATAGAGACTGATTTTCTTTACTTTTCAGATTCAACCAGATTCTTCTAGATCCTAACAGAGTAGTCCAGATATTAAGGGAAAGAAGTCACTAATTTAACCAGGAATCTTTAGCACTGGAGTTATTAATCTGAATGGCACAGATTTACAAATGTTATTGACTCAACACACACAGTAAAGGAAAAGATTTAATTTCCTTCCTATGAAACAAATAAGTGTAATTAATTATGATGTCAGCCTCTCTAGGGAATATTGTCCTATCCCTAGAGATCAAATACTAATTTATGCAGTTTCTATCCTACACTATAAACAAGGACACATTTTCTATTCATTTATTTTTACAAAAAAATGTGCTTCCTTATACAAAAATTTAAGTAAAACCTGATTAAAAAGATATGAAATACGGTGTTCATTACCACATGTTACTGGAGATGTCAAGGAATTTATCAGTGTGTTAAGGTAACATACATAAAAAAAAACCAGGTAACATACATGAGCTAAAGAAAACATGAGAACTTATTTTCAGTCACCCAAGAATTACTAATACTCAAGAGAACCAAACCCAGGACCATCACCGAACAGTTACTGTGCACAGTGAGAACCAGGGAAAGCTTGCCAGCTCCATACTGGTCACATCACCAGGGCTCTCAGAGCCCTTCTGTTAAGAAACCAAACTGCTTGCTCACTGTAGAATTCCTGTTCCTATAGCTATCTTAAGAATCAGGGATGCTTGGACTTTTCATATTTACTTAACTCTACATTACTCTCAGCCTTCCTGATACTGCCTGCCTGCCACCTTTTAATATAGTTGCTGATGTTAGGGTGACCCCACCCACACCATAAAATTATTTTGATGCTACTTCATAACTGTAATTGTGCAACTTTTATGAATCATAATGAAAACATCTATGATTTCTGATGGTTTTAGGTGAACCAGAGAAAGGGTCATTAGACAACTCCAAGAGCGTCTTAAACCCTGAGGTAAGAACCACAGTTCTAGGGTTTTGAATTACATTACAATAGTGATTCATTTCATATGCGTATTGCAAACAGGCTTAAACATTATGGTGTCCAAAAATATGTGGAAAATGTTGCAATAATTTGACCCATGAGAAGGAACTGTCATTTATATTTCTTTGCCTAGTTAAGCATTTTAAATATTATCAAGAAACATGTGTGGCATAACAGTTCTGGCTTGCAGAATAATCCACAAAATACCAAGGTGATTTCCAACTGGCTGAGGCAGACATGCTGCTAGGTGCTCTGTGTGATTTGCTTGGTGTAATAACCAGGAGTCGCTGGCTCACTGGGTGCCAAAGACTGCTTCAACAAATCAGCCTTGAGTTTGACAGAGACTGCTGAGTGACCACAACATGATTATGCTATAAACAGCCATTTGCCTAGTTAAAAAAAAAAAATCAATGAGAGCCTGTTGTAATAGTAGCATTTGGGATGTGCAAGCCCATTGCTATCAATGGTATCTAATTTACTTGCCTGCTTTTAATTTGCTCTTTTTCTCCCAGCTAGCAGGATGTCACAGTTTGCTACATTGTATTCTAAATAAACAGTGAAATATTTCAGCTGTAAAACTGTTCTCTGGGTTAAGGACTTTTGTTTTTTGTATTTTATTTTACTAATCATTACCAATAATTAAATGATGAAAATGCTTTTTGAGAGTCATCACACATATAGAAAGTGAAAAGCAGTCATTTGTTATAAACAAAAAAGAAGATGTATATTTCATGATTAGGAAATTACTTATCTTTAAAAAGAAAACAATTTGATCATTTAAGACAAATTTGCACACGTGGGTGGAACTGAAGTTTGTAAAAAGGTTATTTACAGGCAACCTATGACATTTGTCAAATCTCTTTCTACTTGACCTGTGGAATTATACCACAAAATAAGTATGTGAAATAATTAAATGTGAAGCCCCCTCCTAATTAATCCTCAAAAGACATGACATTACCAACATGAAATTACCCTTCTAAAGTTCAAGTCCTTATCAATACACAGAAATTTCTTATATGAAAATTATCATCTCCTTACCAGGAACTTTAGGGATATAAGGAACATATTCTGAGCTTCTATGGGTATATGAAGAATTATAAAGACTTAATATTCAAACACTTTTCATGATATAGTCACTTCTTATACTTGACATCTTGAGGATAACAAAGCATTCCAGACACATTGAAATTGAAAATGGTATTATCATGATACAAAGCTTGCCAGTCTGTTCCTGGGTAAACTGGGATATGGCCAACCTTACCTACTTACCATAGTTTTCAAATTTACATGACATTGCCTACAATTAGTAACCCAAAGGCCTTCAGAGGAATAATTTGGGGGCAATATAAGAATTCATAGTGTTCTACTCCTTCCTGTTCTCATAGCAGATAACCAAGTACTCTTTAAGCATTGTTTACAATGTTCCTCAGGATTTTGAATGATTCATTGGATGGAGCTATGCAGCACAAACTTTGTACAGTTCCAAATAAATTGTTATGACTGTGTAAAACTTGATTTCGCTGTGTTTCCTAAAGTATACATATTATAGAAATCCTCCAGGATATGTAGCAAATCTCTGGAGAATATGCTTCTGCCCTAATTGCCAAACAAGGGAATTAATTCTGCATTCAGACTTACTCAAGATGAGCAGTAGTGAGGCCCAAAGACAACATTCGGGGGTTTAATATATTCTTGGGAATCCAGCGGCAGAAAGCCTGTTGTCTACAAAAATAGAACTTTTAAAGTAGGCAAAGCTAAAATTGTGTGATGGTTTATAAAATCAGAAATAAGAACTTCACTCCTGGGTAGAGGCGAGTGGTCATGGACCATAATCTCCTTATGTTTCACAGAATGGACACTGGTTCATTGAAGTTAAATAATAGACACAAAGCCACCCAACTAGCTACTTCCTGCTGGGATTAGAACCTGATGACCCTCCCCATTTTGCGATTTATAACAGATTTTTAACTTAACAGATTTTTCAGTACAAGTACAAATGCTCTAACTAATCCATACTTTCTTCACATTGGGATGATACTGTTGCCTTCTTTCCTGCTTGTTTGCAGCAGTATTTTTACCCAGTCTGGATACAATGCAATTGCATTTGAGGTTTGGCAGGCTGCCCTTTTGGCTTAGCAGAGTTGATAAAAGGTTGCCAAATACCACAGTAGTTCATATTTATTTTCTGTTTTATGACATTTTTCCCCAAACCCACTGTTCTTTTCCTCAGCAAACCATCAATCAATTGTAGAAAAAACACGACTTCTTCAATGGGTTGCCAAACGTGTCTCTTGCTGCAGACAGCATGTCTTTTATGCACAGAAATATATGTTAATAGGTCAAGCCTAGTAAGGAAATTTCAAATAGTAGAATATTTTATATGTTTTTGTGAACAGATTATATATATATATGTATATATAGTATATATATATATTATGTGTAGATAGATAGGTAGAGACATACATGTATGTGCGTATATATGTTTAAATATATATATGTATGTGTATATATATATATATATATATATATATATATATATAGTATAAACATACACATATATATACATGTTTATGTTAAAATTTATCTTAACTCTAAGATATAATTTGATTTTCTTAATTTATCTTTCTTTATAAAGTTTATTACTGTAAGCAGTTCAGTTTTTCGAGAAATTTAGAACTCTAGTTATAACTAAAATAACTTTGGTGGTATAATCTATGGTTGATAAACTTGTAAGGTATTTAAGGTTTTATATAACTACTGCTTTCTAAAAACATGTTTCCACACCATTATCTAATGCTTAAGAGACAATCAGTGACTATTTCAGATCAGGCCTATCTGCTCAACACTTTGATGAGTAAAATCTTGGCTGTTAGTGATTACCTCCGCCAGAGTTGTTATGGAAGCAAAGAGCTGTTTCTCCACTGTACACACAGTTCATGCAGCCCGCCTTAAACTCATTAACATAATTAAATAACTAGTTTAACAATTAGAAACTCTGTTTCTTGTTTTGTAATACAACTTGTTGAGTATGAAATCTTGCCAGGCAACCAGTATTTATTTATTTATTTATTTACCTATTTATTTATTTATTTATTTTGTTTGTTTATCTTTGTCTTTGTCACTTTCTAATCCACTGCCTTTTTTATTCTTCTCTCTTACTTCATATCCCTACTGCAGTGTGCCCTCCCTCTACCCCTCTCAGTACATTCCTCTCAAGCCCCCCCTCTTCCCCAGATCCACTTCTCTTCAGTTTTACTTAAGTACTTCATTTCTGGAAATTCTCTATATAGTATTAAGATAATAATATGTCTCCTGATGTGTTATATTTGATGAGACAAGCAACCTTAATGCTTTTGCACAATTTCTAAATACATCACACATTTATCCATTGATCCTTTCAATTTTCAAATGTTGGTAACATACATGAATGAGTAGGAGAAAAAATTTTCTATTTTATAAGAAGGAAATGTGCAACACTGCTTAAAATTACAGCAGATCATAATTCTGTTTTATAGTATTTTCTCCCTTCTTCAAATACATAAATAATAAAATATGAGAATTATTATTCTCTCTTAACTCACTAATGTCATGATAAACTCTACCAAGTCAACTATACATCATAATTCATCACTGAGTATCAGAGATATAATGTAGTTTTTTAGCAGTTTTAAATTAGGCCATCTTCTGGCTCAGAGTTATAGCTCAATTTTTAATTGACTTTCTGTGGAAAGAAATCATATCATCAACCTCCAATGCCAACAATGCCCGATGGGATTGGCAGCTCACTTTTAATTCCAGCATTTAGGTGATAGGTACCAGGGATTCCTTGAGCAACCTAATTTTCAACTCTAGGCTTATTGGTCAGCTCTGGGTTTGGCTGAGAGGCTCTTCTTAATAAAGTATTGAGTCCTGAATTAACTATGAACCCCCCACACACACACAGATGCACACACATGTATGTATAGTGTATGTATGTGTGTATATTCACACACGTAAATGTGAGCAACCATGTGCACATGTGGAAGTCAGTACTTTAGTTATTGCTGCTCCCTTTCTACCTTGTCTGAGACTGGCTCTCTAATTCACTATGGTATACATATGGCTAGTTGGCATGAGACAATCTGGAGATTCTCCTGCTGCTGACTCCTGCCCCATTATAGTAACCCTGGGACTATAGTTACATATTACAACTAACTTGATGTAGTTCTTGGAAACTGAACTCCTTTCTTCATAATAGATCAGCCAGATCTTTTCCCCCGAGATATCTCCTATTGATCAAATTTCTCAACAAAGAAAAGTTTCTTTACCCCAGTAGAGAAGAAAAAATTTGCTAAAACAGTGCACATATGGATATTATGAATGCTGATTTCAATTATTCTCAGAGTCACTGGGGTCCTACATTCACTAGAGGAAACTAAATAAAAAGAGATATTCATGCTGTTTTTTATAGAAATATTAATTGACACAAGACACAAACTCATTGACGTAAGAAAAAAGAAAAACCTGCTAATGAGGCCCCCATAGCCCTATATTAAACAGTTTCCTAAGTATCGAGTGTATTATTGTCAAGATTTTGTAACCACGAGGGAAATAAATAATAAAGATACTTTACAGGATGCTGTCATTTAGCTCCCATAATAATGCTAGTTTTTTTAAGCTTAAATATTAAATCAAATTATAATAGCTACTACCTTGAATGTGCTTTTGCATGCTGGCAGTCAACTCCCAGGACTGTTTTACCTCTCTCTCTCTCTCTCTCTCTCTCTCTCTCTCTCTCTCTCTCTGTGCGTGTGTGTGTGTGTTTTCTTTTATACAAAGTTTGCAGCATAAAATATCTTCATAAAATGAGAGACATATAAGTATGTTAGTTATATTTAAAATAGTATATGCATTTTATTTTATATGCATGTATTTTTAGGTACAGCATGTGCTTCTCTGGGGGGGGGGGTCAGATAAAGGCATTGGACCTACTGAAATTTGAGTTGCAGTTGAGTCATCACATGTGTGCTCTGAACTTAACTTGGGATCTATACAGCAACAATAGTGCTTTCAACTACTGAGTCACCTATCCAGCTCTTAAATATTTTAAATCAGAAGTAAGAATACATTAAAGCATATATAATATGAAAAAATGTAAAATGTGAGGCAAAAACAAATATTTCTAAGAAATGAGGCAAGGGCATATGTCTAGGTTTGATCTCCGCCAGTATATGACATAAATCATGAATTAGGTTCACACCTGAAATCTTGGTGCTTAAAAAGTAGACTCAAAGGATGAAAGTTCAAGTTCATTGTGAATATATAGTGATAATGAGGAAAACTTGAGTAACAGGAGAGTATAAATCAGACAAATTCATAATGTTATAAATAAGAATATTTATAAGCCAGTAATATTAATCTTGGCTTAGGGAGAAACAAAACCAAACAAAGAGCAATTATAAGTTCCCCTACCCATCCTACTAAATCCTGTTATGTCCGAAGAAATCTTATATTTATGAGATGCTATGGACACTGATAAATCACTATGTCAAACATTGGATTAAAATCCTCTAAGAAATCCTTGTAAGAAATAATTTGCATGTAAAATGTGTCTGATTTGTCCAAGAGCAACTGATTTTCTATTCTGATTGCATAGCCTAAGGCACTGATGGAGTCCGGCGGGGATTTAAATACTACTAGAAGGAAAAGGAGCAAGTGTGCAGGGGTGCAGATCATAGTACAGAAGTACGAAAGGCAACCAGGTTAACATACATGAAAAGACTAAGCTCATTAGTTAAATGATGATAGTCCATTTACCTACAGAGTCAAAAGCAGTATTTCAGAAAAATTATGAGGAATAGGTTTATCAGCTCATTCTATTTCATTTTTCCAAAACCTTGTTTTCATCTGTAAAGGTCGTACAGTAACACAACTGACTTTCATTTAAAATTTCAGTGAGATTCTTTAGAGATGTTTTTCTTCCTATAGCAGACAATTAGCATCATTCTTCACACACACATAAATGGAGGTGGTTATCGAGAGTTACTGCTTTCTTCCTTAGTGACTAGCATTGAGGAATGAGGACACCAATGGTAGTGGAGACTGGTCTTTCAAAAACATCTACTCTTTCTACTTTATCCTTCAGTGTTAACTCATTACCATGGCCTGATCCAGGTGATGGAGCTGGTGAAGATAGTCACCAGAAGGCATCCTTATGAATGTGATCTTAAAGGCCTTTCCCATTGAAAGATAAGGTAGCATCAGATATAGTCATGTGCAAAAGAGTTATGAATTAAAGCCAATTCTTATCTTGCCATTTAAACAAATTTTAAAGGGGGTCATTACCATATAATTTTTAGTTGAAATGATCAATGTGAACGTAATCACTTGATAGTCATATATAAATAAAACCTGAAAAATAGATACTTGTGAATGATGAATGTGCAAATTCTCTGCTAATTTCATACATAGTGCTGGCAATTTTCCCTTTTTCCTCATTTTTGAAAAGAGTAGCCAGGCAGTGGTGGCGCACGCCTTTAATCCCAGCACTTGGGAGGCAGAGGCAGGAGGATTTCTGAGTTGGAGGGCAGCCTGGTCTACAGAGTGAGTTCCAGGACAGCCTGAGCTACACAGAGAAACCCTGTCTCGAAAAACCAAAATAAAAAAGAAAAGAGTAGACATTTTGTGTTTCCTAGGATCTCCCACATGACAAATTATCCTTCAGTTTTTCTTTGAAAGACAGCAAGGTGAATACTTCATCACACACAGTATTATAAAATGGTGTGGCAAAGCCAGCCTGCAGTCTAGGAAATGATGTAAATCAAATCAGGTTGACCATCTAAGATGTCCAGACCCATACTCTATGTCTTATTTTCTTCCTATGAAGTTTGACTTTGAAGTCTTGTGCTCAAAGCCTATAACATATTCTTAAATAAGCTACAATTCTCCTTTTAAAAAATTCTGAGTTCTAAAATAATAAATGTTATTATAAGAACACAGTCTACAAAATATTAGCAGATGAAGGAAGAGATAAGGAAGCTACCAGCAGCTCAGTTCTATTTATCAAGGCAATCATATTGAAGCATCCAAACCACAAAACAGATGAAATAATATAAAAAATGGCATGCCAACATGGATGAAAAAGGGCCAACATGAATGAGAGGATTCTCACATGGCACCTTCCTTAGAAACTGAACAAAAGGCAATTGATGGTTGCTAGGATGTGGGGAATATATTTTCTCCAAGGAAGAGACAATTCTACCAGGTCAGCTCTAACATATAATAGCAACACTAAATGATGTTTCCATGATCTTGATTGTGTGGTGTGTGTGTGTGTGTGTGTGTTTTATCTATGTACTGTATATTGTATGTGTACTGTGTATTCTATATATAATATTATCATATGTTACCATATATAATACATATTATGTATATGATTATATATGTATATTACAATATACATAATATTTATTATAATTGAATTTGAGAATGAATAAGAGACACACAGTAATTTGTAGCAAGAGAAGGAGGTGAAGAAAAGACAATATATACATAAGAAATACTTAAAAATAAATTTAACACAAAGTTAGAAATGCCAGTGATACCTGTCTCTCACACTGTCCACAAGTTAAAATAAACAATGTGGAAATCAGCTTCTACTAAATCAACACAAAACTTTTCAGATAGAAAATTAGAACAACATGTAATATTTAGATGAGATTTCTCCAAGAGTAACTAACTTTTCTATGAGCAATGTCAAACAATATCCATAGATGTATGAGGCATTTTTGAATTATTAAGAAAATAAGAATTTTGCATAAATTCTTTGCACTCTTTCTGTGACTAATATACAACCTCTCCAGAACACCACATCTGACACTTAGATAATGATATACTTTAAAAACATACTAAAACTAAATCCACCCAAGTTCAACAGGATTTGAAACAAGTAAGTGAGTAATAAATTCTAACAAACACAACTACTTATAGGATTATTCTTCTTTCCATTTCAATATCTATCATTTTCATAGAATAAATTAGAATTAGCCAATGTTATTACCGAAAGAATATTTTAAAACATCATGTTTCAAGCAGGCTCTTAGCATTTAGTTACATGACAAAAATATGTCACAGTAGAGTATTTGTGAGGAGCACAGACAGACTGGAAGGAGATACTAATTTGTGTGTGTGTCAGACGTTAAAGTACTTCCACAAATATTTTCAATCCTAAAAACACATCAATTTTCTTCGTTAAGTTCTGCTGCTACATAGTAAGTAACATCTACATTGCTTGTTAATGGAATTAGATCATTTTGGATTTTGAGGATGATTGTTCCATGCATATTTTCTTTCCTTTTAAATTTTATCAAGGACAGAGTAATTTGAAAACAGAAAAATAAATTGAGCAAATGAAATTCTCTCTCTCTCTCTCTCTCTCTCTCTCTCTCTCTCTCTCTCTCTCTCTTTCTCTCTTGCTCTTTCCTACTTTCTCCCTTCCTTCCTCTCTCCCTCCTACCCCCTTCTCTGTCTCTGTCTCTGTCTCCTTTCTTCTGACTCCTCACTCCAAAGACTAAATTCATTGTGACTTTCCCCAGGGTGTTTTGGAGCAGTACAAAAGGATTGAGTCCTCAATTAACCCAATAAAAATAAATCTGATAATTTAGACATAACTCTGTGATTGTTTTTAATTAATGAAGTTATCATTGAAATTTTAAAATATTTTCTTCTATTTTAGTAAATATGCATTGGTAATTTTATAATCATGTCATTATTTTCTTAAACTCATTTTATTTTGTATAGATAAATAACTGATTGCAAAGATTATGTTTAATAAGTTCAGGTAGAAAGTTTACTTTAAATGACATAAGCACATTCAAATAAAATACATAGAAGTCTATGTACACAATGCAATAGAGTCCCCATTTATTGATGACATTTTAGGTTCACATACATGTTAAAGAATACACTGTTGATATCTGGCTTCACTACAGCATGCTGTACTGGCATGCAGAGTCTTTACACAATCAGCATATCATTAAGACTATCTTAACTTTCTGATTCACTATCTTGGTCATAAGACAAAGCATTTACAGAAATGAAAATATGTCAAATATATATATATATATTATATATATATATATATATCTTTATATTATATTACTTATTCTTAACAGAGTAGATTTTATTATTTAGCTTCCTTTTTAGGAGGGTGGAGTATTGTTTGATTTTTATTATTTACTTCTTTGACTTATTGCTGAAAGTGAAATTCAATATATGCATTAGATTGTCCAAATACTGGGATTAGAGTTGTGCAATTATGACAAGCTCTTGTTGCAGACATCTTTATTTTAAATATTTAAATCATGTTCTTAATACAAATATAGTTTATTTTAATTTCAATTTTCATCAGCTTTTTAGAGACAGTGTTTTATTTATTATGGTTGGTCAAAAAAATTACTATTTCAACAAGGCTGGCATTGAAATTATAAAACTGAATCCAAGGTACTGCATTTAAAGATTCATATACCAATATGTATGGATATATTGATTTATTTCTCTTTTATAAAAAAGTGTAATGGAATTTTAATCCTGCAACATGGCTACTATGGTAAATGATCACATCCAAAGATATGATCTTATGATGGAGCTAGAATATAGACATGCCACTCTTCTGGTTGGAACATACACCTTTAATCTCAAACAATGGCATCTAATTGAGGGGCATACAAAGTGATGAATCAGAGAAAGATTTGACAGAATGAGTCAGAGACAGAATACTCCAAACTCTCAGAAGAACAGCTTGGAAAGAGAGGTTACTTAAAAATGAGTGAGGCAAAGAAGATCAATTGAGTTCAGTTCAGTTGATTTCAGTTGTGCTAAGTTCCGTTCATGAAATTAGAGGCAGTCTTTCCAAGCAGAGCTATTCAGTCAGTAGCCAAGAGAAGAATTTAAATCAGTTGGCATGGAAAGGAGTTTGATCCAGAACAACTGAATTGAATCAGCCACCCAGAGTTTAGAAAGAGCTATGAAGGATGAGTATAATCTACTGATTAAAGCCTGAAATATTCTAGCTCTAGGTTAGCAGACAAGGCTGGAAGCTGAAGCTTTTATATTTATTGGGGACTCAAATCACAAGGCAGATGCCTGTTAAAACTCTTGACTGATTCATTTCTTTGCCTCAAATACCTTCTCAGTTCTTTCTCTCCAGAACCATGGATATGGGAGAAACAAAAACCACTTTCCAAGTACGTTTTATTAGATTATTCCTTACTAAATGAATATTTTTAAAAAGACTTTCAGAAAGGCTTTGGATATTCCTGTATGCCCTCTATAATCTAGGTAAGGTAAACCCAAAATATAACTCTCACTATTAGAAAGATAGAAATGTCTTTTAGTGCAAGGTTTTAAATTTTATAAATAATTCTTCATAGACGTTTAAGTACTCCTACATAACAGTTAATTAAAGAGAAATAACCATCAGTTTCTTTAAAATGTGTTGTTGATTTTCTGCTATTGTACCTTATTAGAAAGGGTATTTAGACTGATCATAAGAAAATAAACACTTAGCAATTTAAAACAAAGAGATCATTTAACTGTTACTATTTATTCTAAAGGAAGTCAATGTGAATCATTTGAAGCAACTATAAATTTATACATGATAAAAATAGCATTTTTTATTGCAACAAGGTATCCTGTGAATATTTAGAAAAAAGTATTCATCTGGTATATCAGGGATAATATATTGTGTTATAAAAAAAATAAAATAACAAACCGTCACCGGTTCTGCATACTACATTAGATACAATGGCCAGAGAAAGCATAAGGTTGGTTAAATTTATCTGCTCTAATCTCTGCTGGCTTATTTTTTCAAAACCCATTACTTTTACCTCTGTCCTACTCACTGGATATTAGAAGAATTCCCCACCCCAATAATGTTAACTGTGTTAATCAACTATATATGCCAACTTCTGATTAACATCTGAGTTAAAATTGAAATATGATTTTAGCTATTTATACTTTGCAAAATTTTTAAATCTCTGGTGACCTTGAATGCTCCGCTATACAACAGCATGTTCCAGTGAGAAATGTTTATATTTTATACTCTGCAAACCTTTTATATCTCTAGTGACCTAGAATTTTCTTTTACCCAGTTCTGTTACAGGTAGACATGTTCATCTCCATTTTTATGTACAGCCAAAAGCTGTGCTTTACACTAGATAAATAAGTTCAATCATGTTTTCCTACTGGAATCTTTCTTAGACCTCTGGATTAGGGGGAAAAAATGAAGATACTTCAGAGGATCAGAAAGTAATAGGCAACAAGAGGAAAATTGAATCACGAAAATAGAGGAGCTATTCCTTTTGAACCTTACAGAGTAATAGAGTTTATATAAACATAAGCTAAACGGACCATTTTATATCCCTCTGAGAGTTTCTCAGAAGGCAGACTCCTAAGAGCCATGCTGCACGAGCAATGGTACAACCTATCTTCTACAGCGACTTAGTTCTCATTGAAAAAAAGACAATGTTTTAAATGGCATCCTTAAGGGAATGGGTCAGAACATTTATATTATGGAAGAAATAAATCTGGAATGGTAAATGATGCAGAAAAAAATCCTTTTCAAGGGCTCAGTCTAATTTTATATCATTTCTACCATGTTAATGCTCACTTTTCCAAAATTAAGAATGGAAACTTTGCTTGTTGTTCCTATGTGGAATGACCTAGCTCATTTGCGTATCTTTGTGGTTTATTCATTTCCCAGTGTACCTGAATACCTTTACTGAGTGACATTAGCACTGAGCTTAAAAGACTTACCTAAAAGAGCAGTCAATTTTGTATTTCTATTATGTATTCTTATTACACATTTATTTTCACAATTTTCTTACCATTTTTTATGAAATTTTTATACCAACACACCATTCTTTGAAGAAAATATCAATGAGAGGTTAATTGTTTTGTTCTATTTTTGAATTTTGTGCTTCAATCTGTACGGTAATTTTTAGAATGTCAGAATAAGTCAGCATGCTTCAGCTTAATGGTTCATTGAACTAAATAGTTTCCTGGGCAAAAATACATTGTAAATATAAATAATTGTTACTATTTTTATTTACATAGAATTAGGATAGGATTAAACAAGGTTTTATGTTCATTTTTTTTCTCCAGATCCCAGATCCCAGATGTCTACCATATTTTTATTTTTTGCCATCCAAATATACGAATGGAAATCAACTCTTTGCTTTTACCAGCTCTAAGTTAAAGTTAACTTGAACATTTTTAATAAATTCAAAATATTCAGTGATTTAAATATATCAAACAAAATGTTACTTATATTACTTCTTATGTGTTTCAGAATTCATTATAATAAATAAATATTTTCAACTCAATCAACTTAAGCAAATGCATTGGTCATTTAGCTCTAACTATATACATATTGTTTATATAGTGTTCTACTTAGGAAAGCAGGAGCACTAAAATAATGAAACCCCAGAAGTTTCATTTTCCTGCACTCTACTTGCTTGGAATCAAAGTTTCTATTGTAATTTGTTACAAAGTCTCTCAGAGTTTCTACTGATGTGAGAAAATCTCATGACAAAAAGCATCTTGAACAGGAAAAAGGTTTTGTCGGTAGTCCATCATCCAGGGAAGTCAGGTCAGAAATTCAGGACAGGAATTTCTAGGTACACCTGATGCAGAGGCTATGGAAGAATGCTATGCTTGGATTTCTCCTTAAGGTTTGTCAACCAGCTTCTTTGTATGGCCCTATATGTCACTGCCCACTGAGAACAGTATTCTTCTATAACAATCATCAGTCCTAAAAATGCAACTAAATCCTGCCCAAAGACAATCTGGTGATGGCATTGTTTTTCACTTTGAGGTCCTTTGTTCCAAACTGCCTCTGTGTCAAGTTGACATTAAAGCTGATTAACCCGCAGTATCAACATGAATTTGCTCAGTCATGGAAGTTGCTAAACAATAAGGTTATTGCTATTGTTGTTGTTGTTTTGAGAGACACACTTTTCTCTTTGTAGTCCATGGTAACTGACAATTCATAGTGCTTTTTCCTCAGCTCTGGCTCCTGAGATTGCAGAAGTGAATCACATGCCTGACTAACTATAATTTTAAAAACCACATGATTTAGCTAAAGTTTCAACAAACTTTAAATTCATTCATGCTCACTTGATAGTTGTAGTTTTAGAAATGATTGTTTAAAAGAAATTCCACCTTCATCTTTTGATTTTAAATGATTCTATTTCCCAGTTTTAATAATATAAGAGTTACAATAGTTCCAGAATGTTCTTGTTCTGCTAGGGCTGTTAATCAATATCAGATTGAACAAACAAGACACTTTTGGTTTCTTTAGAAATGCCATATAATATTCTTACATATTAGGTTGATATTTAGGGTTGGGTTTAAAATTTTATTTTAGAGATGTTAAGTGTCATATAAATAAAATGACACACAACAACTGTAAAGAACATGATGCAAGTTAGTTGGGAGATCTGCTTAGCTCATTCACAATAGCAAAAAAACTGAGACAAGCTGACATGTTTCAAAACAAAATCAACATGAAGAGATGAGTGTGTGATCTCACACATTCAAGCAACTGCTCCCCATGAATGCAGTGTTTCAAAAATTTGACTGACCAACAAACAGCTTGATACAACAATCGTTGTCAAAAATATAAACTATATATCATTGTAGAAGAACATCATTCCCATTAAAAAAATATTCTATGTTTTTGTATACTGATCCCATGATATCATTTAAATATTACTACTAGTAAATTAAAAATATATGAAAATAAGAATATATATTTTAAGTTAAAACCGAGATTTTCTGTGAAATCAACAAATTTCATAAAGGACAGTGATATCAAATGTTCATAAACATTTAGCATGTATAAAGATATTAGAATCATTGTAATTTGTTAATCAAGGATTAGAACAATCACTCTTAGTTCAGATTCAATGTATTTATACAAGGGTTTACAAATAGGATAATAGCAGTCAAGGAAGCAGAGGAAACTAGCATCCCAAATAAAGTTCATTCTCTAGAATCTGTGAGCACATGCAATGATGTGTTCTTGTAGATTGTGTAGGTAGATGCACAGCAGTAAATATCTTGCTTGAAACAGAATTTCATTTTGGGGGGGTGGCGGATAGAAAGAAAAAGTGTGAACTTTGAGGTCAGATGAATCTAAGACAAACTCTCAGTCCTTCACTGTCTGCAAACTTTTACAATTTGCTTAATAACTGTGGGTCAGTTTACTTACATATATAGCTAAAATAATATATTGATTTGATGTCAAAATAGAATATTGCAGCTAGGAAATATACAATACAAAATTAAAGATTGGAGGTGATGATGCAAGCTATTCAAAATACAAGCCATGAGATTTATTTGAAGATGTCTATTTCAAGCATAAAGTATGGCAAAGTGGACATATTGTAGGATAAGTAAACAAAATTTTAGATCCTGGAAAGGTTTGTTTAATGAGACAACTTCGATGTCAGCATAGCCATTTATATTAATTAAATTGAATAATGATGCTTGATGACGTACAAGTCTTTATGCCTTTACAATGGGAATGCTGTTTTATATGGCAAAGAGGAGTTTCTATATGTGGCTAAGAATCCTGAGATGAGCATGTTCTCCTAGTTGTAAACTTCTAATCACACGATTATTTAAAACATGGAGACAGAGATTCTATCTGTAGAAAATATACAAGAGGCAGGAACGCTAGAAACTCATATATCATTGCTAGGTATACATCAAACAAGAAAATGCAAATAAACAAGACTCAACCTGAGAATGTGTGAAATATTTTCTGTCTGACCTTGATCTCTCAGCTCTGTGAAGCTAATTTGAACTTCTAGCTTCCTAAGTTTATGGTCACTTATTTCAGATTTAACTACATTAACTCACAAGGAATCTCAGAAAATGAATTCTTAGAGGTCACAGAGACTGACTTTTGAGGCCCCATAGAAGAAAACTACTAAAAAAAAATAAAATAAAATCAATGACTGTCAGATCATCTACCAATATTCTGAGCCTGGAGTGATGATGAGTGAGATTTGGATAATGGTGGTGTTCAAGCAAGGGATAATTTCAAATGGAAACTATTGTTCCAACATAGAGTACATAGGGTTTCTTGATGCTTAGGACTCAAAATAGTGAAGCAGAAAACTATTTCTAAGTTTGTCTCAGCTGGATGACTGTACCATCCATGGCAGGCAGTTTACTTCAGATTATGAAGGCATGGTGAATACAAAGGGAGTAAATAGCTGGAATTTGTTGTGTTTAGTTATAAGCAGAGATATTGATTAAACTGTGAACTTCCTAAATAAGACATACAAATATGCTGGGATAGTAACAGTCACTGTCCTACACATCTCCAATCCCTCTAGGATTGTTAGAACACATCATGAAAGAAGAAAAAGACTGAAAAATTGCAAATCTTCATAAACTATGTTAATTAAACAAGGAATTTCATATTTTTCATTTTATTACTGAATGTAAAAATAATTCTAATCTCATCTGTTTAGTGATTTTATAGGATTAAAATTGGTCAACATAAAATTTAAGTTCAAATGGCCATCTGAATTAACACCTGAGGAAAACATAGTAGAGAAGAGGAATGATCAAGTAGAGGTTGACAGAAGTTGATCCAATCAGAACATTGCTTGTTTATCAAGTATAAAGACAGGAGTTTGTTCGCTAGCACTCATGTTAAAATGCCAGGTCTGGTAGCAGACAGCTTTAATTGCAGCAGTGGTAGAGGGGAGCCAAAGCAAGTTCTAGGATTCACTTTGCAGTCTACCTAGTTGACTTAATAAGATTCAGGTTCTCCGAGAGAACTTGTGTCAAAATATAAGTTGCAGATTAACTGAGGAAGATATTTAACTTTACCACTGGCTTCCATATACATGTATGGACACATAGTTCATGTGCACCAGGAATGCACTTATGAATGTACCCACAGATAAAAACATGCATGCATACCACACACACACACACACACACACACACACACACACACACACTCACACATATAATAGAGATAGCAAAAGAAAATCAAAACATACTGGATTAAACCATGAGACTATGAATTGTTTGCAGTAGTAATGTGACAATACATAAGGATGTGTACTATATTCGGCAGGAACCTTTCCCAGAAAGGTGGTGAATTAATCAAGACACAAGTTTGTACTTTAAAATTTCAATGTGATAATCAGTTTTATGCTAAAAGCAAAATAATATATGAATTTCACTGGTGCAAGTACATCAGAAAAGTGCCAAAAACATAAAATGTCAATAGAAAAACCACAATGACAAAAGTATTTCTCACAATGGAAACCTAACTAACTTTACATTTTTTTTCAAATGTTTAAAGGCACATAGGCAGAATATATATATATATATATATATATATATATATATATATATATATATATAAATTGTATTCACTCTATTGACTTTCACAGTACAACCATGAGCATCTATAAACAATATTGCATATCATAAATCATTTAGAAAAAGCATGGCTTCTTAAAAAAATCTATCAGCTAGTACACAATGTTTTAGAAGAGTAGAACAAAGCTAAAGTAATTTAAATCCCCATAAATCATTGACATGTCTTAGGAAAAATTAATATGATATATTAAGAAAAAGTGATGAAGAGTGAAGGGAGTCAGGTTAAAGATAAAGAATAACAAAAACATTCTTTAAAGAAAATTGAATAACATTAAGCATAGCATATTCAGGGAGCACAGTCATTAGTAATAAGAATAGTGATCTGGTAACTGAAAATAAAGCTGAAAATTGTATTGAATATTGAATATATATAATAAAAATGAGCCTTTCAAATCTACATTCAATACAGATGCTTATCTCAGGTTTCATATGCAGTCATTTAATGAAACTGATATTAGTATTATGAAAGGTAAGAATAAAGTGTAAAACTAAAGGTTTCAAGTCATAGGACTGTTTCTATGATATGTAGAAATGATACACACTTGGAAAGATGGATGTGATTAGTCATTATAGGCTTGCTAAGCCTAAGGGTGGATTCAACTGTAAAAGAAAGAAGGAAATTATAAGAGATAATAGACACTTTATAGCTTTAGTAGTGTTAACATGACTTTTTCTATTTGTAAACTAAATTGTATACTGGAAAGAATAAGTTTTACTGCATCAAAATTATACTTTAAGTAAGAGAACTAGGTAAGTAAAATAAAGATAACCGTTGAAGGAATAATGAAAAGTGTAGATTTTGTCTTATAAATCTCGGGTTCAGTGGCTTATTTTAAAATCACAAGTCTTGGTCTATTTCTAGATTACCAAACCTTTGTTGGGAAATTCATTTATGAATTCAACCAAAGGTAACATATAGAATTATGTAAAATTAAAAAAAAAGTTCCAAATTTATATTGTGTATAGTTTTGAGTTTATGGGGAGGAAAGCAAAATAAACATATATCAACTTGCACTTTCAATCTTGTAACAATTGAAAAAACAGCAACAAAACTTTTAATAAACAAGGTCGGAACAAGAGCTTTCATCTTAAGGGAAAAGATGCAACAGGAACCTGTTTCTCAGTGAATAGTAACATGTACTTAAGATGGAATTAGCAACAGGAGTAGGACTCTCACCATGCAAAGAGATGAAGCCTGACTTAGCAAATGAGGAGATAGGATCATTATGCTTCTCAAAGTCTCAGATGACAACAGGCTAAAGCTCCTGCCTCTGAGGCACGTGTTTGTGGTTTTCAATAGTCACTAACTCACTTTCATTCTTAACTATTCAAAAATGAGAGAAGACTACACAAAGTGGATAGTTAGGAACTCAAGAACTTGAAGCAAATATATATAAGTATATAATTATTCAGGACATAAGCAAACGTCATAATAGTAACATACATTACTAAGTCATTATCACATATGTGATTGAATGCATTTATATTCTCACTATGAAAAAAGATGAAGATATTAAATAATGAGTTAGAATCCGATGGATACTTAAATTAGACCTGGTTTAATTGTCTATGTTCAGGTAATTAATGGTTGGACTGCTTCTGTCATAGTGTAGATATGACAAACTACTCATTTCTAAGAACTATATGAACCCACAGATGTAACTGATGGTCAGCTAAACAGT
This sequence comes from Mastomys natalensis, assembly GCA_021653895.1. NCBI lineage: Eukaryota > Metazoa > Chordata > Mammalia > Rodentia > Muridae > Mastomys > Mastomys natalensis. The sequence goes on from JAJTUV010000611.1 coordinate 1,033,788, forward strand.
TTGCTAAATGTTAAAATTGGAAACATTATTTAAATTTTGGAGAGAAAATCTCTCAGGAGAAGGAAAGAATGGATAAAGAGTATTTTAATATATTTTTGAGCTGGGGACTATTTAGTATTTATTACATTTCAGCTTTTGAAATTATAACAACCATATATTTAGTCTCTGTTGCACATGTTTCAAAGAAAACTCCTTAATAGAAAACAAATGAAATAGTAACAGCTCCAGCTACTCTCTACAAAAAGGCTGTGCATAACATGCCAATACACAGAGCTGTGCTTTTATGTCATATGGTAGCTTACAAACAGACTCAAGAAAGCTAAGGAACATGAATTGTACAGTTCAGGAGGTCCTATAGATTGACACTCTAAAATAGTATTAATTCAAAGATACAATGTTTCTTTGTTTTTGTTGTTGTATTGTTTTGGTTTGTTTTTTGGAGGTCTTTAAGAAATGACAGGTTATTGAATTAAAGAAGAACAGGCTTTGCTTTTGCATTTTATGCATCTTGTTGCATTAAAAATAATTCATCTATGATCTTTTTCTGTATCAAGCTAATAACTCTTCTTGCAAAGGCACACGGGTATGGATTGTGAGTTCTGGACATCAACCTTTTCTTCCAAATAAAGCTGCTCTGGGTAGACATTGTTTTTAATATATTTGACATAATAAATTTTTACAAGGAAATTCCAAAATAATACAAGGCTGTGAAAAGCATCCTAATTCCTTCTCCTTGATTTTGTCTGGAGCTGGTACAATGAAATGATCTGTGAGACAAGAAGATAGAACACACAGAAACACCAAAATAAATAAGGTTGTCACTGTGGTATCATGTCAGAGCTGAGAAGCTTTCAACAGCTCTGTCTACAGCCTAATCCCCAATTATCCTGATTTTCATGAATGGAGGAATTTCTTCGGTGACTTCAAATTGAAGCCAAGACTGCGCAATATGCCTGTTTATTAAGATGTACCCATATCAACTGTCGTGTTGCCTTTCAACCTTGAATTTACAGTGTGAGTCACTTGGATTGAAATTATGAAATTTAAGGATGGATTCAAAGCATACGAATATGACCCTCACCTTCTGACACATCGAGACAGAGAATGGATCCTTGGCAGGGGAGTAGTATAATAAAACCTTCAGAGATAGAGAAATGAAAAATAGCAATGTGATTTTTTTTTATAAGCCACTTTATATCTTAGGGCACATGGCATTGTGGGAAAACAATTCGAACAACTCCACAGCTTTCATACACAGCTCTGTATGTGCACTGAGTTCAGACCAAAACACAGAGGTTCAGTACAATTTTGAGAATTAAAGGGTAACAGTAACTGTTGAATTACTTTAAATCTGTGTATTTGAAAGAATAACAGGAGACAAGAGAATAAAAGTGACTGAAGAACAAATTCTACTCCAGGTACAAATGTATTCTGTAAAGATTCTAAGTAAATATTTGTCTGATTATTTTCAAGAAACCAGAACTATATTAATGACAAAATAGGACATAAAATGTGTTTCCAGTTAAGTTTCATGTATTCAAAATTAATTAATAATTGAAAAAATTATCAGATCTCTGGTAACAATGAAGTATTTAAATCATGTTGAAAAATTTAAACGTTGTCATTTACTTTTTAATCTCACATTTCCCCTAAATTTTGATTCTACTGATGATAAATTACAATTGCTAGTATCTTTCAGGCATTAATGGAAATGAATATAAATATTTTCATGTATGCTTATATCTGCGTGTATGTGATAAAATTGTGCAGGGTGTGTATATGTAGACAAATGCAATTTCCTCTGTGGTGATCAGAGGACTTCTTCAGTGTCCATCTTCATGTTCCTTACCCTTGGTTTGAGACAAGGTGTCTTCTTCACCACTGTGAATGATAGGATAACTGCATTTTAAGCTTTCAAGAGTTCTGCTTCTTCTAATATTTCATGGAGGCATGCTGAGACTGTAGATGTTCTCTATGACACTTGACTTTTTGTGGGTTATGGAGATCACAATTGCAGATGTTATACCTGAAGGGAAGTACCTCCTTATACAATGGGTCATCTTCCCCAGGAAATAAATATAATGAATATATATATATATTATACATAAATGAATACATTTAGTAAACTTATCCATTAATCAGGCTCCTTCTGCATTTTAGGATTTGCCAAGTACACACTATATAATAGGTAAAATGGATAAGTTCATATTTCTTCATCCATTTTAAATCTTGTCTTAATACCAATATGTGAGCATATCACCCATAACTCACTCAAAAATTTTATCTTTACAGAAAATGGAGATCATCCCATAAAACACATACTGGAGACAATGTAGAGATGAAGAGATCATGGGAGCCCAGTTCCTATGGATACATATGCATATACATCAGAGAAAGTATTTGTCATAACATATGTTAATTGAAAAGCTGCCAAGGAGATGACAGAATCTGCATTTAATCCCTTGCTGACAAAATATTTGTCTCTTGAATCACAAACAGAAACTTCCATACAGTAAGAAGTTCAAATTTTATAAATCCAGTTTTGAAATAATCATATGGCTGTATTTTATTCATTTTTCAGATTTTTTCATTTTTTTTCTTTTATTAAAATTAGATTTTATTCTCATACAATTTTATATTCTGATTGTAGTTTTCCCTCTCCTCACTTCTCCCAGTTCCTCTCTACCTCCTCTCCCCTCCGAATCTACTCCTTTTCACCTCTCATTAGAAAAGGACTGGCTTCTAAGTGATAGCTATCTAACATGACAGAATAAAAAACATAATATGATAAAACAAAACATCATGGCAGCTCAACAGGAGAAAGAGTCCCAAGAGCATACACAAAAATCAGAGCATGCATAGTCTGTCACATCCCTGAGTCTCATAACAATTCTAAGCTGAGAGCTGTAATATATATGCAGAGGACTTTGTGTAGACCCATGTAGGCCTACACCTGATGCTTCAGTCACTGTGAGCTCCTATGAACCTTGCTTAGAATCAGAGGTGCTGGTTTTCTGTCATCCCCATCAGTCCTTGCTCTCATACCCTTTTTCTGCCTCCTTTTCCATGGCATTCTATGAGCTGTGAGGAGAAAGATTTGATGCAGACCTACCATTCAGACTTTATCTCCGTCGTCTCTATGCGTTGATATTTCTCTAAAATTTATTTGACAATTTGTTGAGCAGAATTTTCGTATGCTTATGGTAATCCTATGTAAATATAATGCAAAAGCTACACATTTCAACTATTAATAAGTTTTGATAAAGTCCATAAGAACACTGGTAACTTCGCAAACCCTTTCACTAGAAGTAGGAAAGCATTATATATGTGAAGCTCACAGGTTTGCATAAAATGTCAATTCCCTGCACACTGGGAGAACCTATATGATAACCTTCTGCCTTGTCTTGAGCTAAGATATTTTGTGAAGTGAAATATTGCAAAGGGCTAGTCAAAATGTATCACCCGTATTTAAATGCCACTAAAAGTTAAATACATATGTAAGTGAGGCTTCCTATGGTTCCACTTAACACTTCCGAAAAAAGGCTAATGAGCTGCAGAGAGCTTTGCTCTTCTCTCCTTAACTTGGGTGCAATATTTAATAGAATACCCTTTTAAACTAAGGCAGTCACCTTCTGTAAGATGAGGTCAAAACTACTTGCTTAGTTTCTAACTTTTAAATTTAAATATGATCACTTAAATAGTGATCATTTAATTCATAAGCATTAGGTAGGAGCCCTGGCAAGTGCAGAGCTAATTTAGTATGGTTCTGCAGAGACTTGGAACACGAGGGCTAGCCATACTATGTCCTAAGATCTGCCTAAATGACACAGTTATAAACGACAAGCGCCAGTGATGCTTATTTCCAATGGGAAACAATTTCCTCTGGCAGTGTCTGAAGTCTGTTTTTATAAGAAATTGCCTCTTGGAGCATATAAAGCTAATTCATGGCGGTTCCCAGAACTCCACATACCAGGCTTGATCTCCCTGTGGATGAGGCAGCCTTGTTGACATAATCAGGCTGGGCTCTTGGCAAAGCTCCAGCTGTTTGTGTGGAGCCAGTCAGATTAGGCTGAAAGCCTCTAAATCTTCCAAAGTGTCCCTGGGAAGGGAAAATAAAATGGGGATGGCGATATGGCAAGACCCAGGGACCACAGTAAAGTCATGACATTTGTATTTGGCTCTGTCATTGTGATTCAATAACACAGAATTTGCTAGTCGATTCGGCAGAGGTCACAACACAGAAGTGATGGATGATCTCTAGATCTATTTTATTTTTGCCACTGAATCTGTGTTATATGCTGACTTAACTTTTCTTGGGAGCTTCGTAAGGGGCTACAAAATATGTTCTTTACCTAACAACACAAGCCCTCCCCACGACTTTATTTTCACACGGAGATGCCTATAAGTATTTGAGTTATCCCATTTTAAATCAATGCAGTTTCCTTCTCTTGCACTGAAAATATTTGAGGACAGTTATATTATAAAACTAAAGAAAGGGTCAGTTCTTGGTTTAACAAACACTGATCCATTTAATATATATTTATTACAGAATATTTTTGAAGGACAATACTTATTCAAATACTAAAAATGCAAGGAGAAAGAGAATGTTAGAAGTAACCTTAAGCCTACAAGTTAATACAAGCTCAAAATCAAAAGCACATTGCTCTAAACTATGAGAGGAAGAGCATTTCTTTGCCAGGTGTGAGAAATGCTGAGACTTAAACATGAAAGTAATGCTAAATGACTTGAAACATCAGAGACAAACATCAGCTGAGCACAGGCTAGATAGAAATAAAAGTGAGAAAACATCTAGTCACAATGACCCTGTGTTTGTTTGAATTTCCTATCATCTACATCCACAAAGAAGACAGAAGTTCAAAATGAAAAACTGTTTCTCTTCTGACTTTACCCCTTCTTTCTTGGCACCATTTCTTGGGCCCTAGCAATTGAAGAGTCACTCTACTGAAATTTGATACTTGGCTTTTAAAAATCATGTATATAAACTCCTTAATATTTTTTCCTACAAGTATACAATGCATTTCATTACGCTTACCACCAGATTCTCTTATCTCCCTTGTACCCCTCTTGAATGTCCCTCCCCACTACAGATTCCTTTTACTACATTCTTGTATTTCCTATTGATTTGTAACACATTGTTAAACTAGAACCATCTATGAGTTTTTAAAAGGCCACCCCACACAAGAAAGCAGAGTTGCAAAGTGTTTTTGTAGGAAAACTTCTCAGAGTACCAAGCACATGCCACAATTCAACATTGGTATCCTCCTCACCCTTGTCCACTTCAGATCATAGGGCCACCTATGTGGGAACAGTGAGAATTTCCATGGCACATGCACTGATGGACTAATGGACAGTGCTATTAGATCATAGAGTATGGAAAGGCTGTGGAAGAAAAAATGTCCTTTATAAAAGTCATCTTTTTTGGATCTGTTAGACCCTTTCTATCACCCCCTCCTCCCATGTGTAAATAATTGTAAGGGTATGCTTATGTAGAATATCTGTGAGTATCTTGAATGAGTATACACTCATTGAGTGCAAGAAAAGCAGAGGTTCAGAAAATAACCCAAGTATCTGTTCTTGCTTTGTACTCTGTTTCTTGATTGTTTTATATTGCGTATATACACCCAATTGCTTCCAAGATTTCTCCTGTTTATTTCTGTAGTTCTCAATAGAAGCCCTGGGATTGCTGGAAGTGTTCAGCATCTCATGCTTACTGCAACCATTCCTGGACCAAGAAGCTTTGGCTAGACCTGTCATAGACCCTAGCAGAGAACCCACTACTATTGTTGTACTTAGTGGACGTAATGTTAAACTAACTCCTTTGTGGTGGTTTTGAAACAGAATGGCTCCATGGGCTTAGAAAGTCCCTAGTTGGTAGAACTATTTGGGAAGAAATAGAAAGTTTGTTTGACTTAATGGAAAAGATGGGTCATTGAGTGTCGCTTTTGTAGTTTCAACAGCTAAGTCAGACCTTGTCTCTGTCTTGCCTTGCATATTTTGGATGCGATATAAGCTGTTAGCAATTTGTCTAGCACTGCCTGCCTGCCTGTTGCCATGTCCCTACCAGGATGATTATGGACTGGAAACACAATCAAGCCCTCAATTAAACACTTCCTTATATAAGTTGCTTTGATCATGGTGTCTTCTTATAGCAATAGAACAGTAACTAAGAAATTCCTAATGGTTTTTTAGGATACTTGTAGATCACTCATCCCTTAGCCATTATCAGAGAATCTCCTATTAGCAATAGATGATGGTTAACATATAGATATACATTGGCTAAGGTACAAAGGTACAAATAATAACAAATTACAGACAACTTAGCCCTAGGTGCTGATAAGATGTCTCAGTGATTAAAGGCAGTTGTTTCTAAGTCTGACCATCTTAGATGAAGCTCCAGAAACTTACATGGAAAAATAAAGCTGACTTCCCCAAGGTGTTCTCTGAGTTTTATACATATGCTATGGTGTCATGTTCCCATACACATAAAGTAAAAAAGAAAAAAAAAACATGAAAAGAATGCTCAGCCCTAAATGTAGTAAGATACCCTCCTCCTCCTGCTGCAGCTGGGGAATCATTGTAGAAAATATGTCTGAAAGATTTTAAGAGCCAGAGGCAGTACATGACTATAAGGAAATACTTCATCCTGGACACAGCTAGAAAGCTAAACACTGGAATGTTCAGTGGTTGTGACAGACTACATAAGAGTTGTACGAGGCCCAGCTAAATCAAATCCCAGGATGGAGCACAAGGTTAGGTATGAAATCCCACCTCTCACACAAGAGTTTTTTGACAATCTCAGCTGCTTGGTAGTAGACGTTCAATTTTCTCTAAAATTGTAGCCCCTGAGAAGTTGCCCATGCTCCTGTGGCCACAGATAAAATAGCACTTAAGCAGGGCAAATAGACTTTGATTAGAGAAAGATGAAAAGAATCCAGACATCAGAAGAGAAAGAGTAGAAGGGTTGACTCTGGGAAGTTTTGGGACATAAAAAGTAAATTCGATCAATTGTAAGACTCTTGGGAGCCATAGCTTACCAGAGACCCCCTGAATGAACCACATGGAGACATAAATCAATGCAAAAAGCAAGGGGAATTTTAATTATCCAATAGATTGGGGCTGTCCTACACGAAAGGGGAGTGGTGACCCCAGGCAACCCATTTGGTCAGTTTTTATACAGTTTAAGGAGTAGACTAGAGAAACAGTGACTAGGCACAATATGAACAGTGTGACTTTTAAACTGATTGGTCTTTGGGGACTAAGGTGGCAAGGACCTTCCTTGTCTGTAAGTGGCAAGGGTTCGTCTGTCCTGCTGAATATGTCTTCTATGTGCTCTGGGCCTTCCCCATCTGCACGTGGATTCTTTTCCATGTGGTCTGAAGAATGTTAATCAGCCTCTCCCTTCCTCCTCTGAATGTTAGTCCAGCAAGTGTCCTCTGACTAAGGAATATTAATTAACCTCTCCCATGGGGTGGGGGGCAGGGAGACAAGTGTTCCAAAGTTTCTCTTCACAATACATACTATCCAAGTTTACAAATATTTAATAAACACATACATATTAGGATCTTTTATAAATATTTCTGAAGTATTAATCTAATGAAGCCACTAACAGTTTAAAAAAAACCCTCTTACTAGACATACAGGCATTTAGGTGCAATTAGTGGATTCTATATACAGAAGATTGAAGAATAATACAAACCAAAACCAGAGAAATTAACTGAGCTGCACAATTGGTATGAGAATGTGTAAGGGAACCAGAGCAGTCAGGCTGAATGGACCACACTCTCATCATGGACTTGCACCAGCATATTTATGTTATTCTTTTCTTCACAATATTCTGTGCCCCATCATTCCCTCCCAGCATCAACCTCCTCTCTCTAGATATTTCTTTAGATTGTTCACACTCTGTCATTTTCTCTCAATTATCTCAGCTTATTTCTGTTTTTTTCATCAAACAAACTAATGATAAAGGGAAAGCAAAAATGAGCAGGGTTAGGGAGAAAGAAGCCCTTTCTCCTTCAGCATCGGCCTCTGGACATCGGGAGGAAACATTGCATCCTTCAATCCCCTTGTGCTCAAACAGTTTCTCCTGGTTACCTTGTGTTTCTCAGAGTTTTAGTAATATTTTGTCAAATAGGCTTCAGGAGACAAGCAGCAATTCCCAAGTCATTGATTTAGCTTCACAACATGGCTGCCAGGCAGTGTCCTGTGGGAATCAACACTAAGAGTATCTTCTTCTCTCATTATTATCAAAAAGGGACAGAAAAAGTAAGTATGAGACAGAAGTGCACAGGAAATTTAATGCTGCATTTCCAGGGAAACAAAGGAAAACATATAAGTCAAAGTATAAAAGATTTTAAGGGGAATTATTCCACATCGTCACTTTTTCAAAGTTTATATACCACTGTGATGTGTAGGTACATCCATGCACAAACTTAAATTAATCCCATATGATCTTCTCTTTATCTTTCAGCTTTTCACAAATGGAAAATGACTACCAGTTAAATGGAAAGGCATGACCCTGAATGTCTTCTCTGGGTGTATTTGTGATATTTAAGAAATGGACATTGGTATAATAACATGTCCTACCAGTTCATGTCAAATTTTGCATTACCAGAAATAATTTTATTTCATTTAATTTAAAAATTATTTTTGTTTTTAAAATGCTTATGTTTTGTTCACATTTAACAAAAAATATGTTCCTAATTTATCAAAAGGAAAAGTACTTTATATATTTCTCTACAATTTTAAAAGAATGTGATGGGCTAGGGGGCAGCTCATTGTGTAAAATAGCATTCTGTGCAAGCATGGAGCCCGAGTTTGGATCTCCAGCACTCACAAACCTGTATGTGATTAAGCTTGCTTGTAACCTCATCATCATAGAAAACAGAGATGGGACTCGCTGGCTAACAGATAGCTCTAGGTTGATTAAAAGTGCCCATCTCAGGAAACAAGATAGAAGGTGATAGAGCAAGACACCAAAAATGGTGTTGTGGCTTTTGTATAGCCACAATCACCCACATACATACAGGGATATACATTATAAGCAGACACAAAACTTATATACACCCAGAATCACAGACATAGAGAATAAAATTAAAAAGAAAATTGTTAAATGTTGCCATGGTTTTGGCAATGGGAACATACTATGATATTAATAGTTAAAATGTACTTGATATATGTTGCAATCTTTTGTTCAACCTCATTAAAATTAAACCAATATTATTGCGATTTTGCATGCTGGTATGAAAAAATACAGTACATAAAAACTTATGTGATTATTTGCATTTTCATATTACAAATGAAATAGAATGTGTGTTTGAGGACATATATTATTACAAACATAGCTAAATATAAATGTCATGTTTATGTTCATTTTTTACTTAAAGGAAAAATATGATGTAGTATAATATTCAGAACAACCCATATTTCTATTCTTTTTATAATGCATGATGCACCAATCTCTAGAAACAGACTTTTGTTCCAAAGGGAGAAATGATCCCTTTAAAAATAATATCACTTACTTGAATAATTCAGAAGAGAAAAAGCATTACAAATACATTTTGAACTAGAACAGCAAAACTTTTTCAAATGGTTATACAATATCGACTATTGTACAGTGGGAAACATGAAATCTCAATCATTTTCAAAATATATTTCATAAAATATTATTTTTACAAAGAATAGTATTTTAAAATTGTATATAATATTATAGAATACTTCAAATATCTAACTTCAAGTTCTATCTTATAAAGAACTCTAAAGTACAAGCAAATTTTGCATATAAAACAATCCCTTTTTATTGTTTATGCTACATTAGAATTTTTCTTGGACTCAAAATCATATTTCTAAATAATTTCTTTACCTAAATATATGAACCAATTGCCCAACATAGTAGAGCTGATGTTATTTAATATATATCCAAATCTATGTTTATATTATCTCCTTTAATATTATACTTTTATTAGTCTTAAAATTGTTTATAGGTTGTGGTTCTAGTACTTAGGAAGCTGATACAGAAGAATCATTCTTAATTTGGGGCCAGACTGTACTACAGAAAAAGATTCTGTCCCAAAATAATTAGTGGAGGAGGAGGAGAAAGAAAACAAAGTGACAAATTCCAGGGCAAACAAAGTGACAAATCAGGGAAAACTTTGACAGAATGAGTCAGAGAAAGGATACAAGCAACTTTCACAAGGACAGAAGATTTCTATTTAAGAGCAGCTCAGGAAGAATGAAGGCAGCTCAGGCAGTTCTGTCCAGTCAGCTGAGTTCAGTCCCTGCAGTCAGCTGGGAGTCAGTGCAGTTCAGTAGAGTGGAGTTCATTAGTGAGTTCATGTATCACAGGGCAGGACAGAAGAGGCAGTTGAAGCCAGAGTGTAAGAAGGAACCAGGAAAATAGACAAACTTGCCAGAGTTAGTGTGAAGCCAAGCAGAGCAATTCAGCAAGAAGCTGAGAAGAGTCGGGTTGGATCAACAGCATGGAGAGGCGTTTGGGCTAGAACAGCTGAGTTTAATCAGTCAGGCGGGGTTCAGAAAGAACTAGGAAAGGTGAGCTTATTCAGCAGTAGGCCTCTGTTTTAACAGTTACGTATGGTGAATAAAAGGTACTTTTACAAAGGCTAGCTGGAGATACCTGGGCCCTTCTTTTCCTTTAGTCCTTCATATTTCACAGTGCTCACAGGCAAGTGAGACACTTGATCTTTGAGAAGTCTCCCATGCAATAGGTACTAATGGGCACACTTGATCTTAACATGTACATTCTGATAGAATATCTAAATGTTTCAATAGAATGTAGCTCATTTTTCTACCTGAGTTTCTGCATTTTCATATGCACAGAAATATACTTTCACACATTTTTTATAAAGTATATTCTAGATACAAGTCACTCAGTCCCGGGATTTACTGACTCCCAGGGCGCTAATTTAAATCATAAAAATCTTACTCTTTTTTCTGTCACAATTCCATTCACTAATTATTGCATCCCCTTATACTACAGTCTTTATATTCCTTGAGATTGCCCTAATGGAAGCTGAAGAGAATTCTGAGAACTTCAGACTCCATGAATTGTGCTACTTTATGAGGAGGGTGAAGTACAGCCCAAGTTAGTTATGAACTTATATGCACTGGTTGTCATTAAACCTTAAATGCCCTTAAATTCTCTCTTAACTGCGCAGGAGGCCCTTTTTAGTTGGTTAACAAGTATGCATCTTTGTGCTTAGCTTATATATTCTGATTCATAACTTCCCAGATATAGTCCTCTCTCTTTAACTTTCTGGAGTGGGCTTCATTAAAGTCTTACCACTATAGATACTACAGTTAACTCATTTTTCCTGGAAAGTGATGATCAATCTTTAATACAGTTAGTTTCTCAAGCTCTGTCTTAGTCCAGCCATGGGCATTTTTCACACTAGTCTACCTATTGTGAGGCCAACAAACTTTACAAATGTCAAGAAATTCTATAAACACATTCAATAGCATCTGTTGAATAGTAAGTACATGTGTTTAATTACATAAGAGTTATTCATAGAAAAATGCAATGGAAAATGTCTGTCATCTGTCCCTACTTAATATGCCTGTTTTTCATATGTTATCTATATACATTTACCTACACATTTATCTCTATCATTTATGAATATAATGGACTTAGACGTCCAAAACTCCTTTATATCTCATATTGTTATTTCTTTTGCTGGGAAGCCTCTGGTTTTAGAATACAAGCAAGATTATACTGAAGTATCTATTTGTATAATGATAGATGATATAGATAGAGAGGTAAAGTGTTCATATAAACAAGTTTCATTAAAACTTACATCACTGACAAAATAAGTATGCAAAGAACAATTTTATTTTCTGACTAAACTACCTTATGCTGTTTTCTGACTAAACTACTTTATGCTGTATAGTCCTTGTTTCAGAGACCATTTCATATAATGTTATATGTGATACATATGTGTATGTTTGTGTGTGTGCAATATGATCATTAATGATTTTTTTCCCTGTAAGCCAACAAAACTTTAAAGGAGGAGAGAGAGAGCTAAGTTGCTAAGTGAATGGGGGTTTGATGCAGAATCTGATCTGGTCTAATTTCACTCTAGTAAGGCATTTTTTTTCCATAGGCAGCATTTGAGTGTTCCTATTGAACATCTGTTGCATGACAAACATAAAATGGTTGGGTTCACTATCAATTACAGGCTGGAACAAGTAAGATTTCAATTACAACAGGAGAGCAAAACAGCTGGGAAATCCCCAAGGGGCGGTGCAGGAACCAAGAGGGTGAAGCAGGCGTCATAATGGTACATTGCACACTACTAATTAGGGAGAAATGAAGTCAAGTTAAAAGAAAATATACCCCTAGATGCTCTGTTTCATAGAGACCACTTGGGCAATGAAAGCTGTACCTGTGTGGCTTGCCTCAGTCAGACTTTTAATGTAACTGTTGTCTCATTGGACGATTAAATGAAAGATCAAGGATAAAAGCATGCCATTTTAAAAATTATTTTTTTTAAAGTAAATCTGAGCATAATTAAATATAGGTATTTAAATCATATTCAAATATTTTTTCAAATGAAGAGTATTTTTAAGGCATTGCAAAATGTAAAAAAGAAGAATTATGATAATGAGCTTTACAATAGCCTGCAGCTCCCTAAATAACGAATGAATGCATAAATGTAGGCACACATAAAAGTCTTCTTTCAAACATCTTATAGTTAGGAACGAAATAAAGATATCTTATGTTATGTACTCTGCATTACAATAATGTGATTCTCCCCCCCACTTTACATGCCTGTTTTTCATATGTTTAATTAAACGAACTACAAGCAGTACAAATTAAAACAGCATAATATGCTATGGAAAATAACACAGAATCTAGCAGTATAGTTAACAATTAGCCACGGGTTATACAGTGTTAGATATTTAAACAGCAAAATTTCTCTGAGGATTTTAGGTTCAGCATACATCATGACGATAAAAATAATACAGTAGAAAAGTACTGTATGTGTAGTATCTAATTTATAATCTTTTTTTATCCACAGTCGTAGAAACTAGCATATTTGTATTTTAAGGAAATTATAACAAAAATTTATCAATATTTTAATAGACTGTAGTGGAAACACAACTATCTATCCTGTGTCACTAAATAATATGGTAGGTTAAATAAAGATTTGAATTTTTATCTAGTGTCACCTCCAAAACCGTCATTTAGGGTTTTTTTTTTTTTTTTATTTTACTTATTGAAAAGTACTTGAAAAATATGAACTTTGCATTAATGTTTATAAAAGATGGTTAGGAACCAAATGTTATGGGAAGTGTAATTATTTTATAAGGGGAGTAGTTAAAGATATTGGGAAACAAATTGAATAAATGTCAAGAACAGGAACATATAGCAAAAATTCTGAAATTCCAAACTGGGGAGCAAAAAAAAAAAGAGTTATAGATAATACTGGCATGAACTCTTCATAGCATACAGTATGATAAGCCCCTGATGTCAACTGTAACTTGTCTTAACTTTTTTATTTTTACTTTTGACCTTCATTTTTTAACACTTATCACCATATGAAAATTTATAAAACCTCATATATTCACCATCATGGTTTAAGAAATTATGTTTGATATCTAAGTAAAATAACTTATCTATGTCCTATGTATTATTTTAAACATTACAGCATAAAACTGTAGATTCAGTTCCAGTATTTGTTCTACTGATGTATAATAGTCAATTAATATTAAGGAGATTAAATGCTTAGCTCTTTCTTTCAATTCAAGGCCGATTGAATTTGACAGGAAAGGGAAATTCCTATCCACTTTTCTTCTACCCATTCTATTCTTCAGGAAACTTCTAGTTTTATAAGATACAACTAAAATAGTTATCATGAGTTTCATTGAGGGTTTGCTGTCTTTTACATCCCAAGGTTGTGCATTACTTTCTTGTAGATAATTACCTTCTTGACTATAAAAAGAAAATTTGCATTTCTTTTCTAAGCTGAAGATACCTAAAAATAACCCAAACATGAAAAAAATACTAACAGTACATATGGTGAGGATATTAGTGAACTGTTGATCATTTTATTACAAATAAAATATTACCATTTAATGATTAAATATTTGGAATGAAATTCTAGGAAAAGATTATAAGCAACTCCAAAAAATATACACTTGTTGAGCCTAAAGGAGCAGCTTCGGTTTTCCATTTGTGTGGTACAGGATGTCTCACTAACTCCAATATAAATCAGTCAGCATCTCAGAGTTAAGTTGAGAGATAGGTGCAGCCAATATAGAAACCATAGAAGGATTCCGTATGACAGGCAACAGCAAAACTGCAGCTGCTGAGATTGTGTTTGGAGCCAAGTGCCACTTCACTCTTGATCTACGTTAAGTTGACTGAAGAAAAAAAAAAATCAATTACTATCGGCAGTGAACTTCAGGTAGACTCGGGTTTGAGATCCAGCTACACGCAGGTGTGTGCCCTCAGCAAAGATAATTCTGACTAAGCCTTCATTAAGTAGGAGTGAGGCTGCATTCATTGCTTTGAGGTTTAAGAGATTCTTTTTCCTTTTATATGTACACAGAAACAGATGGATAAATCCAAATATTATAAGCCCCCTAACATCTCCAGCAAAAATATCGGCTTGAAGCTGTTGAACCTTTTAAGAAGATCAAATCTAAGAGCACACATTCCCTATCCCTGCCCCCCATTTCCCTCCACAGACTGCAATATTCATTAGTGAACAAACTCGAGGCTGAAAAACGTAACTCTCAATAGAACACAAAGTAAAATCATATTGTGGGATTGAGCCTGAAATCCACTTCCATTTAATTTAGCAGCAGTTCCACAGATATGCATTGGTTGCGTGTTTGCACTCTCAATTACAGGATGTAAGGAAAAGAATCAAAACACACTTCATATAGAATCAGCTATACCCCCAGACACTAGCAGAGGTGCAGGAAAAGGCATGTGCTTCATTTTTACACAGAAATTGGATGACCGCCGGTGTTAAGAGCAAACCTTTAGTGAAAACTCCTTGCTAAGGCTGGGTAGCCTCCACCTTCTCCTAGCCAGAAAGCAAAGTATGTTCCTGAAACAAGACCGGGACAAACTGAGAATTGGGACCTGAAGATGCTGTGTGGATCTCAAGTTATTTTGCTTCAAAATATTAAATAAATGTCTTACTGTAAACTTTCCCATACAAAGGTGGCATTGATAGTAAATCACACAATCCTCAGTGAATTCAATACATGACAGAAAAATTAGACTCCACCCTAATTTTTAGGGTCACAGGCAGCGTGAACATAGATTCTCAGATCTACAACGGTTGTGAAATAAAATGTAAAGAGAAAGTCTATGTTGTTTGTGCTGGTATCCATCTTAAAAGACTAGACATCTGTGCAAAACCACCCTGTTTGGCAGTGTGAGTTCCTGTATCAAAATAAATAAATGAATATAAACAAACAAACAAATGAATAAACAGCACAAGTCTATTGACCTTTTCCAGTAGACTGTAGAATAGTTTTTACAAAGGAGAACGTTTGACATCTGAAACTCAGAATGTATTTTCAATGTTCCTTAAAGTTTTCTATTAGTTTTATTAATAGTTATAGCTGTGGTAAAATGTCCCTATTAGCATCTATGACGTTTCTATATATATGATACATTTCTAACTCAGAGAGACAAGCCACAGATCTCAAAGTGCAGAAAATATTTTAAACATTGATCAGTATCACAGAAATTTAAACTAATCTTGCCCTCTTTTAGATTTTTAACTCTATGAATTATTAGAGCAAAAGTGTCTATGCACAAGAATAATGATTTTTTTCCAAGCATTCCATCAATCTCTATGTGTCTTGCCTTCACACACACACACACGCATACACAAATGCTGCTTCAGTTGTATTCTCATAAAGTCATAAATAAGATAATTCAGTAAAATTGACTTTCAAATTTTAAGTGAATATTTCTGCCAATTTATTGAACAGATGAAGAAATAAATATTAGGAGTTGTAAATACAAAAATAAAAGTATGTTTAAATGACTCGTTTTCTACTTTTGAGTCATTATAGTTGTTTAAATGATCCTCATCTGTAAAAAAAGAATTGCAATGTAGTAACAAACATATAAAAGTATTATCATGCTTCCAATATTCATGTAAAGCACTCAAACCATTTTAACAAACAAATTCTATAATAGGTGTCTTTCCTTTCAAGTATGATTACAAACAATTTTAAGCAAGGAAGGTATTTTTTCATGCTACACATTTTATAAACTGTATATCTATACATATATCTGTGTCCCTGATTTGTAGTTTTGTGTGTTCACTTGTATGTCGTTTGTGTGTTCATTTCTTGTAATGTTGCTTATCCTGTTGCAAGAATTCTAATATCTTCCCTGTAACTTATAAGTAACCACAATTCCCTGTAAATAAGGGGCAATAGGTAAAAAGCTCGTAGTATTTGAATGAAAAGAGTCCCTGCTTTTAAAATAGTATTTTTTCATGCTATTTTTATTGTAAAAAATTGGTATTAGAAAATATCCCATTTAATAAATGCATAATTCTGTAGAAGTATGCAACATCTATTGTTTAAAGTAGCTAATGGACTTTTAAAATTCTGTTTAAGTGATTTACATCTGTTTCCGCTAGGACCTGGCAGGATAGCATCAGGTGGCCTATCATGTTTTATTGTTTCCTTATATTACCAAAGGGGGGAAATTCCATTTTAATATTTTTAAAACATCATTAATCAAATACTTGTCCTTGAAAAGCAATAACAGCATATCTTGGGAAGCATAATTTAATTATTTTAATGTGAAAATATTAATGAATATTCATGCTCTGTCACTAGCCTCTAAATATAAAGTGCAATTTTATACCTTACGTCTTTTTCTAAGTATGGAGCTTAGATAATTCCACATGTCCGGATACATTATTTCTAGAAGACATATAAAGCATATTAATGTTCCCTTTCATGTTTTATGAACAGTGTTCAATAACTTCA
Organism: Mastomys natalensis; assembly: GCA_021653895.1. NCBI lineage: Eukaryota > Metazoa > Chordata > Mammalia > Rodentia > Muridae > Mastomys > Mastomys natalensis. The sequence continues at coordinate 1,050,798 of JAJTUV010000611.1, forward strand.
CTTTTGAACATTTTTATCCAATGTTTAACATTCTAATATATTAGAATTTTAATGTCTTTTGCAGCAACTTTCAAAATCTTCTCAAGCTACAATAATTGGATATGTAAGTGCTTACATTATTAATGTTTCCATAATAGCAGTATGTTAACCTATTTTGTTATGAAAAATATCACTCTTGCCTTACTATCAAGTTTGACCCCACAGTGACATTCACCAGTTCACAACAATGTAACTCATTACATATTAGGCCAGGGAATACCAGTAACAGCAATGTATTGAGACATCCTGTTCAACACAAAATCCCTTAGTGTGTTTTAGGCTTGATAAATATTCTTATATAAACACACATTAAAATGAATGTGCCTGATTCTTTCTGAGAGAGAGAAAGAGAGAGAGAGAAGTGAACATTGGAGTTATACAGTAATGACCAGGCCTCGCTGACAGTGAGAAAAATGCCTAGAAGTTTGGGATACTATAAGAATCCCCTAAATGATTCTGGTATTAATATCCCCAGGGCTTCTTGAGCCAAAATTAACAGAAACAGAAGCCTGGTACTGACCGTGTGCTGCTATTTTTGTATAAGAGGAAATGAGGCCAGGCTACTAGATGCCCAGTAGGAACTGAAGAAGCCCATATGGAATAGAAGAACAGTCTCTTAAGGCCACACAGCATCACATGTCATGTGTCATTCCACTATGTAATGTAGATAGGGAGCTGGTGAAATACTACAACTGGTAAAGTGCTTGCTTTGTAAGCAAGGGAACTTGAGTTGGATCTTTGAAACATGTAAAGAGATGACAGTGATGCCTTGTGCTTTTAATCCAGCATCCAGAACACTGAGAGTGGTCAGTCAGCATAAGTATTCTTGGAGATTTTCAGACCTAGGATAAACCATAACCCAATTTAATAAAGAAAGATTTTGCAACATTCCAGGGAGTTCTCTGGTCTCAAAAAATACATACATGCACACATTTTTACACATAAATACACATAATCATATTCAAAGAAAAAAAATATATGATAGTAAGTCTTCCCTTGGGGACAAACTAGCAGTTTGAGACTTACAAAGTGACTTTGGAGAAACTTGATTCTTTTTAAAGATAAGGTATAAGCCATTAGTAAATAATTCTAAGGATGTGCAAATAGAAAGATGACAATATCAAGAGATTGTTATTAATTTGTTTGTATTAAAACATGTCTAAAATACATTAAAGCACACTAATTTAAAAACTGTTAAATGTTTATTTAAAAAGGAATATCATACCTCTGCCTCTTTGTACAATTTTAGGCCACCAATGACATCTCAATTTTTTTTTAAGTTGTCTCTTCATCTGCAATGATTACAAATTCTACATGATTGTACATTTGTTGAAATACTGGAAACTTTAGTTCAAACAACAGGGTCAAGTTTTACGGGAAATACTGTTTGAAAATATACCCAGTTGATCTTTCCGGTGTCTTATGTGGGGCCCCATGTTCTTCTCAAGTTACATCAGAGTATAAAATGCTTTGATATTGTGTGTCTATAGACAAACCAGTGGTTTCTAAGCTAAAATTTTGGACCTCCTTGAGGAAATTCTGTCTCTGCCAACTTGCACGTTTTCAAAGAAGTGTCAAATTAAACCAGTGAAAATCGAGTTAGGGTTCATTGAACATCTTTTGAATATGGGGAACTGTACCTACTTTCAAAGAACTTAAAAATACAAAGTGCAACAAAGGACAGGAAAGCATTTGAGAAGCTTCTAAAATACATTCTGCCCTTAGACAACTTTCCTTTTAAATTTTTACAAAGGCATCTGTATCTAGAAATTTTTCAGCCTGTTAGGGGAAAAAAAAAAACTCTCCTCCGCATGTGTTGTCAAATTTCTTATAACATAAAGATCTACAAGACCTTGGAAACAAAAATAGGGACAAATGTTTTGACATAGATAGGTTCAACATTTAACTGTCAGTTTGCACAGTGGTGTGTTATTAAATGTCCCAACACATGCAATATTGTTGAATGTGATTTTAAAGGAAAGATTAAATATTGTAGTTACATATCTGCAATAAATGTTTATTAAGTCAGACTGCAGGTGTGGAGAAATGCATAGTTTCTTATAGTAATTTATTTCCTAGAGCTAAATTGTCTTACTTGAATTCTGCCTGCTGCCTGCTACCCCCTTATTTTACCTATCTTTGTACAAATTTTTCAATTCACAAGTGAAATTTTAGGAAATAATTACAGTAATTAGTCTTATTATTCTTAGAATGACAAAACAGGGTGACATTATAGTCATTTGTTTGATTTAGTTGCTGTAGTTTGTTTGAATAGCCATAATAACACAAGTTTTAGCTTCCTAAGACCTGAGTTCCAGAACTCCCATAGATAGACAAATCCTTGGAAGCTCAATTCCAATGTAACAAATGTTCTAAGATATGGTGTATATATTCATTACTCTGTCATATGCTTCAGGTCATTTTCAGCTTGCTTTAAAAGACCCATGCATTATAAAAAAATATTTAAATGGGTGTTATTTATTTAGACTACAATGACTTTGTACATGTTAACATATAATTTAAAAAAAAAGTTTTTTGGAGGAGTAACCAAGAAAAGGGAAAATATTTGAAATGTAAATAAATAAAATAATCAATAAAAAAGTTTTGAACAGGTTAAATATTAGGAATTTTTTATATGTTTTTTTTTCATTATTTTGTACTACAGACACCATGAACACATCACTGATGTGTAGATTTTCTATTTTAGGTGAAAAATTTATATTAACTGAAAATGTAAAATGATCATCTTCAGTAAGTGGCAAAGAACAAAGGCTGTCTAAAAACTATGTAATCACAGAGAATGTGAAATCAGGAACAGTGGACCAAAACACCAATCACATAGAAAGATATCCTGCCCAAGGAGGGTTAGTATAAAAACATTCAAATGCAGCAGACGATCAGTCAGTCTTTCCTTTACTCCCTAATAATGTCCTCTTCTCTTCCCTCCAGTCTCAGATTGCTTCTCTCCCCTCCCTATCCAGCCAAAATTGTAGAATTCTCACATTTACTATTTATTGGAGACCGTTAGCCATTCCTTCATGTTTGAGAAGTTTCCATATTGTTACCAAAATTCACTAAGTCATTGCAGCCCTCTAATAAGCTGTTATAATGTGTATAACATATATAAATGGCCTGATAATTCATGCCATTTTCGTTTTAGTCCATGTCCTCTATAGAATAAACTGGTTTAGAGGGCATGCATCCAGATGACTCAGCTACAGTTAACCATTGGGAAAATAACTTGATCCAAAAGCCATTCATTTTGATGGAATAAAAAATTGAGAAATATAAAATTTATTTAGATGGTTAAATACTCAGAAGAATATTTTTTTTCAAAAATTAGGAAAAAAATACTATTTCAAATTTCAATAGACAGTGTCCTTTGCCTTACAGAAACTTTGCAATTTTATGAGGTCCCATTTGTCAATTCTTGATCTTAGAGCATAGGCCATTGGTGTTCTGTTCAGGAACTTTTCCCCTGTGCCTAGGTATTCGAGGGTCTTCCCCACTTTCTCTTCTATTAGTTTCAGTGTGTCTGGTTTTATGTGAAGGTCCTTTATCCACCTGGACTTGAGCTTTGTACAAGGAGATAGGAATGGATCGATTTGCATTTTTCTGCATGCTGTCCTCCAGTTGAACCAGCAGAGCCCCCAGGGTCTAAACCACAAGCCTGGGAGCGCTTAGGGAGGGACCCATGGGTCCAGCTATATATGCAAGGGAGCTATATATAAGTGGGAGAAGAGATCCTTGGTCCCATGAAGACTGGACGTCGTGGGGGGGGGATACTCGAGGGTGGGGAGGTGAGGTACAGGGGAGGGTGGAAGGGGGTACACCAACGTGGAGATAGGAGGAGGGGGGAAGGGATAGTGAGTTCCTGGGAGGGGGGGGGGGAAATGGGGTAAGGGAGAAAATCTGAAATGTATAAAAAATTTACAATAAAAAATTTCCAATAAAAAAAAATTTCAATAGAATTTTACTAAATTTTTGCAATGTTGTTGGAAGTCAGGACCCTCGCCCCTTACTCACCCCCTAACTTTCTCCACCTGTGCAGTGCCCCCTGCAGCTTGGCAGCCGCAAGATTCTGTTTGGCAGCTTCTAGCTGTTCTCAGGCAGTGTACCATGTCCTCTGAGAAAGGCAGGTAGACCACAGAATGGGTTGGCAGCTACAGATAGGAAAAGCAGTGTACCATGTCTCTAAGAAAAGCAGGTAGACCACCTATTGTTCCAGGGCACAGGCCGAGAAGATTCTGTACTTTCCCACCACCTGGTCCCTCTTACCCCCTCCCGTTACATGGTATAAAAAAGCGCTTTGTGCCCAAATACATGACTCTTGACAAGTGAATGTTTCCTTGAGTCTTTCTTTTCTCTCGCCCATTCTTCACAGGTTGCAGTCCTCCCCGGGTCATCACGAATTACTAAGGACCCGGGTCACAATGTTTTGAAAAAAAAAAAAAAGAATCAAAAAAGGAGGAAGAGGGAGACAACTGTTCTGTTAGCTACTAAGGCTTTTTACCTACTACTGCCTGGATAGTGTATTGCTTAAAAACAAGAAGTTAACATCATGGGTAAAGGAGTAGATTCTGTAAATACAATCAGAATTTGATTTGAACCTTAGAAAATCTACTTCCACCTTTAGACCTCTGCTTATCTGATAAAGCCTTTACTTCCTAATCTATAAAAGACAATGAATTTATGGTTGTTAATGGAGTACAACATATATAGTCCAAAATATGATGACAAGTAATTACTCAGTAAATGTTTACTATTTTTGACATTGTATTATTATTATTAAATTGTATTTATACTACTTTTATCAAGGTGCAGGAATATTAACAACTAAAATGCAGATTATTTTGTAGAGAAAGTTGATCATCATAATTCTTCAATCACGTATTTTAAATTACCTATATACTATATTTTATTTTAATTCTATTATGAATGTTCATAGTTGTAGTCATTTATGGATATGATCAGAGCACTGAAGGTTTTACCATATGTTGTGTGTTCATGTCGATGAATTTCAACTAGGCAATGCTCTGCATGTATGCTTCCACTATTAGACTGCAAATAAGTGTCCTGATGCATTCATTATTTATAGCTGATTGTTTTGTAGTTTTGTGAATTGTTGATGGCTATAATGTCTCTATTGTACCAAAGCATGGTGCTGAAGTGTTAGATTATATTGTTTAAGTCAAGATATCTAGAATATGCATTACAGGAAAAAGTATTTGTGTAAGATGACCTTTATTTAGTTATGACACTTTTGGTCATGAGTTAAATTTAAAAAAAAAAAACATTGTATGTGAAAACAAAGGTCTTTAAGCAGAACACCAGCAACATGGATAATATATTGATCACTACACAAATATAGCATGAGCAGAGGCTTACAAGAAACCAACCCTGTGTATCCCTTATGAATAAAGGTTCATTATACATGCATCCAGTGTTCAAAGTGACTTCTTAGAATGTCAGTTTATTTTCCAAAACCAGACTTATTTTGAAAATGAAAATCTAGACCTTAAAAACTCAGTGTGTCAAATTAATCGCCTCTCTCCGTTATAGGTGACAATGTACACAGATATTTTAAAAGAGAAAACATAGCTTTCATGTTGAACAATCAATGTTAGTTGGAAAAAAATGACTAGTCTGTGACTGGGAAAGAGCTCTCTGATTCTATTTTGTTCAACAAATGTATTGAATTGGTCCATGAGATAAAAGACGTCACTGATTTCATTCACCACAAATAATAACATGGCAAAATATGAAATCAACTCCAATATACAGACTCTTGTCTTACAGTCAGTATTTCTAAAATGAATAATGTATTGGAAATTGTTATGATGTGTTGATTGACTGTTGCCTTAATGCGTACGGTGCTGACAAAGTGCAGCTCTTACAGTCTGCTCTGATAGGATCATTGCTGTTAAGGAACACAGTGATACTCTCATAGCACATATTCACTCATTGTCAAATTGCTGTATGGACTTTTATTCAAAGAAATATGAACATATTTTTAATTAAACAAAAAAGAAAACAAAGGTAGCATTTATTATACATTAATCCAAGTATTTTACATAATCTCTGTCTTTCTTCTCTCTTGCTCCTTATCTCATGTCTTCTCTGTGTGTGTGTGTGCTCATGTGTATCTGTATATACATATGCATTTTAACTTTCAAGCAGCCCATTAAACACGTATTATAGTCTTATCTGAATTTACTGAGAAAGAGGAGAGATATGAAGAAAGAAAGAAACAAACAAAGAAAAAACAAAGGAACTGGAAAGTTATTTTGAACAAAATGGAAGCTTGTTAGCACTGACACCACCAAACAATAGATAGTACATTCTCTGTGATCTTGATGGGATATCATACTTTGTGTACCCTTTTCTATATATTAGCATAAATCACACCTATTTACCTATCTATGTAAAATAATGTTATCATGAATGAGATCTATCAAAGAAATGAAGCAGAAATTCCATACTTTTTGTGAAAAAAATAAGAAGACAGAAATCCATCAGTCTTAAACTGTGGATGTTTCTCCCGTCAAATTCCTTCAAAAAGAGCTGAATGTGGGAATGACAGACCACATAAGTAGATTATAATCTTGGATTTTACTTTTCTAAGCATTGGGCTACTTTCAGATGAAAGAACAGAGGATTTTAACTTTTAGATGATTCACAGTAAATAAATAATGTATGAATGTTTAAAGTGTGTGTAAGTAGAAACACATAGAGTGTTATAATTTTTACAATTCCTAGCACTGGATCCATACTTAACAAGTAACAGATTAAATTAAAGGATTTTTATCAGCACTTTAGATTTGTAAAAGAAAAATAGTAAAGTATACTATATATCCGGGGAATGTGTGAATTCTGGAGATATTCTCTAATTCACAAGAGGATCTTAACTGTTTGTAATCCATCTAGTTTTTCAGACTTAACTTGAAAGAGAATAATTTATTTATATGATAACATGAAAATAAGTTAGCAACCACATAGAGAGTGACTTTCTTTCTTTCTTTTAATTTAATTATTTAAATCACATAGTAATTTACTTATTCACACAGGGGTTATAAACACCAAAAGGCAGGATATGGGGAAGGGAATGACACCGGAGCATAGGTGTTCAGGGGGAGTACGGATATCATTCAGAACAGGGTATCAGCTTGGTGAAGTTTCAGGGGACAGGTCACTATGATTCTGCCTATGATTCACTTGTCCTTATCTAAGTTGGTACTGTCCGCCGAGGCTGCCTATTTATAAGATCTATGACTACTCAGACTGGTAAGTTTCCACGGAAACTAGAGAGTGACTTTCAAAGTTAAGAATTCTGAGCTTGTGAAGACTTTTTCTGGAATCTGCATCAGCACTGACCAAAGGTCATTTTTCTGTGTTTCTTCAGAGATAAGTGTGGTTTGTCAGCATCTTTCCTCTGGAGAACCAGGAAGAACTTTTACATTTTTCATATTCAATCTATTCCATTCCTCCCCTTGATTCAATGCAGGTTAAGCTGGCCCCCAATGATTGGTCATGGTAAAGTGAGATGAACTTATAGGAAAGGTGTTTCTGTTAAGTATGAGGATTCAAAGAGTCCTTGACAAAGGTGCGTTGACACGCTGGAGGTCTGGTGTTAGGCAACTTGCATCCTCAGATACATCAATGCCTTACCAAAATTCTAAGTCTGCAATAATCTCTTACTATCAGGCTCCCATACCCTTATCTTGATGAAGGTTATGCTTACCTTTGTGGTAGATATGGGCTGTTAAACTTTATACATTTATTTTCTTACAGAAAATTTCATAAAACCCTTTACTTTTAAACAGTGTATAATTTGGGCTGGAGACATGTCTTAGTTGTAAAAGGTCTACCAGACAAAGATGAGGACATGAGTTCGTTCATATCTCTAGAAAATAGTGATGGTCCCTGACTATTGATTCAGTCATGGGGTAGGAGAGACAGGAGGATTCCAGGAGCTAGTGAGCCAACCAGCCTAGTGAATTGCTCAGCTCCAGGTTCAGTGAGAAGCCCTGCTTCAAATAAAAGTAGTGAAGACCCATTGTAGCCTATACCTCACCTAAACCTCTGGATTCTAACTCCTCAGTCCCATACACAGGCGTACACAAAGCCATTTCACATACAGAAAAAGATAAATAAAAATGAATTAACTAACTAAAATTTTAAACATTATAACTATGTATGAATGAACAAGAAGTGCCAGGCAAATATTGGAACTCTTAAACCTTCCTTTCCACACTACACTCCTCTGTAAGATTTTAAGAATTTAAATAGTTTGAACCACTCATTTTCAACAGTTTAAAACCACTGTCCTAGATATAGAGTTCCTATCTGCTTTAAGTTCCCACATATAAACGATGTATTTCAGTATCATTTGAAGTGCCCAGGTGGTACTGAGACACTTGTGGTGTGCATACTACATAGGTTTCATGCTCAAGATCTGTTTTACCTCACAGCAAGTGAGTTTTATATCAGCATAGCTACTTTGCTGACTTCTGGGATGGGACAATCAAGGATCGGTTATTATGATTATTTTTTTTTTTATTTTGCCTATTTGATATAGGTTGTGAGGAGGTTGGAGGTAGGGGTGAGGAATCTCATGGCTCTATAGAGCAGTCTGTGAGAAAGCAAGTGCTTCTCTGTACACCGTAGAAAATGATGCAACAACTTTTCCATGTGACTGGAGTAAAAATAAACACTGTTGTTATAGTGATCTGTTAATACAATAATGAAGAAACCTGTATTTCGATAAGCACTTTATTTCATTTTTTTTTTTCAGTTTAGACTGTCTGTTCTTATCTCTTTTGTGTTTTTAAATTTTCCTTTTTTTCTTTGTTTCTCTTTTTTATTTCTTATAACTTTCCAATTCCAACTAGAAAAGTGATCTGAGATTAGATAGTATTATTTGATAGGGAGAAAAACATCTATCAAGTGGGAGAGCCTGAAATATCACTTTATCTTAGAGTTATTTCCTTTGGAGGTATATATAATCCACATATTGGAAGTACTACTGATTTTTCTAAACTCACGGATACTGATTTTATTTGACCTGTTCTTAATGTTGGTCTGAAAGCAAGAAAGCTGATTCCAACAAACTTGAGCTCTTGAGTCACCGAGCTGCCAATCCTGTCACCAAACAGCCCTACTGTGTATTTGCCACATCCTGAGTGACTGGTAAATATATAGTAAGTACACACTTACTGCTTACCATAAGAAACAATAGTTTTTAAAAATAGTTCTTTAAAATATCTGTACTTTTCTTAACATGGATAGTATGAGTAACTAGTTAAACTGATGCCTGGCATTTTCCAAACAAGCAAACAAACATGGGAAACATATTGTTTTCACTTAAAGTACATTTTTTTCTTTTGAATTCTAAGAAGTGTGTTTGGGATCACATGTCATAAATCATTCAGCTATGTATTTCCAATACACACTTGGAATCTAGATGACAACACATAATTGGAAAGTTCTCTTTAACTGCTTGCTAAGGCATTTTCATTTTTGTTTGTCAATTTATATATAACTCTGAGAGGTTTGGTCTAAAAATGTTTTATTTATTCCTGTCACCCAGATAAAATATCCAGATTCTTTAACATGGTGGACAAGGTTATGTTCTATGTCTGTCTTTGCCAAGTTGACAGAGAGTCTCTTTGGGTACCTCTAGGTTGACTTAAATAGCCCAACAAACACAGGAGTCTATTTGCCCTCTTTGTGGAATCAGCTCCTTCTCCTTCTGTCCTCATCCCCCTGAGTCATCTTTTCCTTCATCTTTTACTACCTTACTCTTTTATTTGTTTACTCTTTTATAAGAATCTGGTTTCAAACTACAGCCTTTTATGTGTCCTGCTACTTGTAGCTCATGAACCACCTTCAGACAGAGCCTGTCACGTCTTCTGGATATTTACAGAGCCATCTATTGTCTTCTGTTTTAATAATTCTGCATGCTATAATTGCTTGTTTACACGTCTGCCTTCCTGATTAGGTAACAACTTTCCGTACCTCTATTGATTTTTGTTTCATAGTACTTAGGAGGTTGTCTGGCTGAGAGGACACACTTAATGTTCATCAAAGGTTGATCTCCCCGACTTCCTCTGCTATCAAATTTATTATGTCTAGATACTCAGTGTGGATCTTTATTTAAAATTATATGCTAATTATTGGCAAAAATCAGGCTTTGAAGAATGTACTAGTCAGTATTGTAAGTATCGGGTAAATTGAAAACAACCTTCCCCCCAAAACATCATTCATGTATAGCTAAATTGGCGTCACTTTTATGAATCTGTGACTTGATGAAAGACAGATTTTATTTTCCTGAAAATTTGAAAAGAGGTATTGTCATGCTCATGAATACAATCCTTTGCTAGCCTAATTAATCATTAAATTTAAAAGTTTAACTACGCAAATCTCATAACCCAGTTTTAGGGTAACCAGAACTGTCTTCTCCCATTGCTAAAATGTCCATTTTGATAGAGTAAAAGGATCCATTTAGTCCTGCATCTTTCATTGTTATTTCTTCATCTTCATTTCTGATACTGTTTGCATTTGAACTTTAAGGTGACTTTAAAAGTTAAATGCTTAAGTGACACTTAGCTCAAGGCAGTTTAAAGATACAATTTAAGGTAGAAGAACCACAGGCTTATGTCATATCTCATAAAACTAGGTTCCTGTTTTACAATCAGTAGGTGATTGCTCAACAGAATAAAAAGTCTTGTACTTTTAGGCACAAACACAAACCGCTTAAGGATAAGTTAATGAAAAGAACAATGATGACTATGGCATTATGTAATACTGTCTGTTTCTGGTAAAATGATATGAAATAAAAAGTGTATCTAGAGGTTATTTCTTTTGGTAGTATCAAAACTAGCAAATTGGTATAATATTTTGAACATGGTAGTTTCAAAATTACCTGCAGAAAATTCAATAGAAGAGTAATTATTAGGGTAAGCTTAACAATTCAATAATCTAGTATTTACATAACATTCTGGAGGCCCTGGATTTTCTTTCTAACACAAAGTATTAGCATAGAATCAAAACTGGATACATTTGTGAGTCTAATAGATAAAGTCAAATAGCACTGATGCACTATAGAGAGATACAATCCAATAGTAAAAAAGGTGACTTTTATAATCTGTGAGCACAAAATCATTTGAATGCAATAAATTTTTGTACTTCAAAATGTTATACTTACAGCTTAAAATAATGGCCTGTGCATTTTAGACTCTCTACTGGATATACTAAATTACAAATATATATGAAAATTATGAAGTATGTGAATCACTAAATATTATGCAAATGCAAAGAAAGATTCAAGCTTCTTAGAGTAAATAATATAGATTCTGAACAATGCCAAATGTAAACTAATCTATCAATACCGGTGTTAAATGGCTTGTGATTTGACAAGGGACTGAATATTTACGGTCTCTCCTTCAGGTTGATAAGTGAACTCAACGTTCATAAAAACTCACTATCAAATGATAATGACCATAGTTCAAACCAATTGTTTGCCTCCCAGGCTGGGAAAGGCTGCTATCTTTTTTTCTGGGGTCTGGCTAGCTGGTGAGTAGAGCTGATACCAGGCTCTAACTCACGTTTTACAGAAAACTATCACAAGCCAGTGTGGGAAGCTCCCGTCAATGCCACCGTGCTTGATCTGAAAAGACACGGAAAAATTCAAATTCCAAAGCTGTCAGCCTGAAAACTTCCAGCAGAAAGAAACGCTTCACTTTCAGAATGTAAACAAGGACAGTGAAGGTCTTGCTATCTGAAGATATCAGCATGCGAGAAGCGATCTGGCAGCTTGAACACAAGGAAGAAGTGGCAAACCCCAGTGCCCCTTGTGAGCCTGGGCCTACCTCGGAGACTACTAGCTCTGTCTTCTTCCTGCTAAGCACTTTACCTGTGATAGCAATGGCAGATTCTTCAAACGCCTCAAACAGAGGCCTGTCTCTTTAGAAGCAACAGGACTCTCTCTGAAAGAAGCCGTTTGGCATTTGCAGGGGAAAGGTCATTTCTTTACACCTCTGAAGAAGATAGATAACAATAATGGGGAAAATATCAGGCAAGAAGAGCTACATTTTCCTAGACCCCCGAAGGAAACCATGACACAGCTGCAAGACAGGTTGTGTGAGCCAGTGCGCTAATTTATCCCACTTCAGAGCACCAGCTCGCCTCTTGCCTGAACTGGATGCCCAGCTGAGAAGAAAAATGTTTACTGAGACTTGCTGCATTTTATTTACTGATACAGTGGGTTCCTTCTATGTTGAAAAGAAGAAATTCCTCCAGTACTGTTGAGATACATGGTGGCATGGAATCCAACACAATGCTATTGAAAGATGGAGATCCTGCAACCAAAGGAGCTAGTGGGTAGCACTGTAGGAGGTGCAGCTCTCTGAGGAAATCTAGACTTTCATTACACAGCAATGAGATGCTAGGGTGGTAAATCAGAGCGTTGAAAACTGACTCCAAAATTACTGAGATCGCACTGCCCTCTATTAGATACTTCCCCCCCTCCCACACACACACATCAGAAAACAGAAATATTGTCTTACACATTATCCAAAAGAGCTGCATTGTTACAGACAGGCCTACTTAATTATTTATATATCCTCTTTCTGGTAAATCTCATCTGATTCTCTCTCCTTTCTAAATGTCACGAGTTTTACTCTAGTACTGGCACTGATGTTAACATTTGAAGGGGGAAAGGTTGTACTTAAGTTTAATAGATTTCATATTTAATAATGTAGTCAATAAAGTCTGCCCACTTAATCAGTCAAAGGCTATTCTATTCTGGACATTAAACGTTTCTAAAGGGCCATGTTGTTTCCATTACCTACAGTTCACCTATTATTTTCAATTCTCAGAAAAGTAGCTTAATAGGTCTAGAGGCTCATGTATCTATAAGTAAATAAAATAGCCTTTCTTTTAAATGAGTGAATTAGTGTATCAGGCTTTAATGGCGTCCATGGACAAAAGACCTGGAACAGAGCTGGAAGCAATTTTAAATTGTTTGAAATCTGAGCAACTGAAGCTCTTATAGGAAAAATAATCCTGATGTTTATCTCCTTTCTTCTCCTTTTTATTTTCGTTTATTTATTTCATAAAAAAATGTTCCTAAAAAGTAGAGAACAATAAACTCTATAGACATTCACGGAGTCTAGCATTGTTGTCCCTTATTTACAGGATGATCTCATCTTTAGTGGTAGAAACATGCTAGATTCTATCTACATTGTGACACTTTTGTTTTTTTACCTGACTGTTTCAAATATTTTCCAACTCCAAGTATAATGTGAAAATCTTTACTGAAAGGGATTAGACAGGTCTAAATATTTCTTTTTCATGTATTCTGATTATTAGCTTAAAGATATTGTTGAAAGACTGACTTAAGGAAGGAAAGCATGGCTTCTGAGGCATGTGTTGTTGGATGAGTAAGTAGACCATTGTAAAGTGTACTATATCTATCAATTTTAATGATAAAAACTCTACCCTTTCTGCTCACTTAATACATTTTTTTCTGCTACACAAAAATGAATATTTAAGAGGCTGGAAAGATGGCTCAGCAGTTAAGAGCACTGACTGCTCTTCCAGAGGTCCTGAGTTCAATTCCCAGCAACCACATGGTGTCTCACAACCATCTGTAATGGGATAGGATGCCCTCTTCTAATGTGTCTGAAGACAGTGGAAGCATAATCATATATACATAAAATAAATAAATCTTTAAAAAAAATGAATATTTAAGTTCCCTGCATTATTGCCTATAAAGCAATGGTCATATTTGTCTGCTTTTTAAATAGCTTGAAGCACGCAGCAGTTACCTTGACATACCTTCCTTAAACTTGGTCACCTCCGTATTTTTTACTTTTGCTGAATCTGAATAAAGATGGCAAAATCAGGTCTTTATTTGTGCTCTTAAGCTAGTATAAATGTCTAAAACTATAGAAATAAAGTCATATTTTAAATTTCCTAAGGTATACACTGTGGTTGGGGCTCTCTTACGAACATTCTGGATGCTTCACATGGATATGTTTATTTATTCCCGAGATGTTAACCTCCTGGCCTGAACTTCCATTTAGTCGTGGCTATTTTTTACAAAGGACCCATCCAATAGGTTGTTTTCTCACTATTATACAAATCATTTATAATCAGCAAATTTTATATACCTTAATGCATAATGTTTTACCTCACAATACCACATAAGCATATGAATCCATGAAGTGCATAGTCAATCAGCAAACATACTATTGTGACTCTCATAATCGCAGTGACTAGAATTTTTAATCCATATTTTTTTTTTGTTTTCTATACTGTTTTATTTTAATTCAGATCACATTCCAGGAGGAATGATTGAATATAGATTTTTTTAGTAACTATGAAATAAAACATAAGTTTTGACAGAACTTTATATAGCTTTTACATTTACAAACATTTCATTGTTGCTTCCTTTCAATCATATACCACAAGTAAGAAACTATAATAATTCATTTTTAACAGTCATAAGTTATATGTTTGTGTGGTTTCTATAGGGATGATATCTAGTATTTTGGTCAATATTGTTGTTTAAGATTCTACTGTTAGGCAAGGGAGATAGTTCAATGGATAAAGTTACTGCTATCCAACCATGAGGACCTAAATTTGGATCAGCAGTACCCACAACTGTAGAGATAGTCTCTTGTGCAATGCATGGAAGCCCCACCTTTCAATGAAAACGTCTATGACCAATGAGCTGAAGAAAGATAAGAAGGTGGGACAACTGGCAGGGAGAGGGAGGGAGGGAGAGAGAGAAAAAGAGAGAAAGGGGATTCTGGGAGATAGTCAGGCCAGAAAACTAGCCCCAGACACACAAAAAAAAGATGACAACATTATTTTATTATTATTTTTAATTTTTAAAATTCACTTACTCATTTAGTTATGATTTATTTATTCATTTATTTATTTATTTACTTTTAATGGTAATCTAATAGCAGTCTCTCATTCCTTGAGGATACCTCACAGAGTTATCCTTGCTCATCTTTGGTCTTCATTTAATTTAGAAATCCTACTACATTATTTTCTAGTTTATGTGAATACACATACCTAATGATTATTAATGTTTGTTCTGGTGATGTTTATGAATGGAGAACCAGGAAACAATTTATCTCAATAAGATAAGCTAACACTTCAAAAATGATATTTGGTTATCAAAATACCTAATTGCTTATCTCCAAAATAGATAGATTTCCTTTGGTTTCTTTGTTTCTTTGTTTCTTTCTTTCTTTCTTTCTTTCTTTCTTTCTTTCTTTCTTTCTCTTTATTGGTTCTTTTTGTTCTTTGTTTATTTTTTGTTCTTGTTTTGTTTTTTTATGAATTATAAAATGAAAAGACAAGGTATGTAGTATCTTCCATTTAATAGAACTACAAAGTAGGAGAGTCAAAAATGAGGTAAATATTTTAAAAGAAAGTTACATAATATTTTATCAAACCATGCTACTAAATAATAGATATAATATATTATATATACTATATTGGGAAAATAGATGATAGATAGATAGATAGATAGATAGATAGATAGATAGATAGATGATAGATAGATATTGGGAAAATATAGATTTATAAGGGGCATACCATTAGCAACACATGTGGATATCTTTACATAATTGAAAAACATGCTAAATTCTAAAATTTTTTAAATCTAATATTAATGAACTCTAAAGCAAAAAATTTTCTTAGGTCATTGATTTTTAATAGTGAAAACAAATAAACAAACAAAACCATCTAGAAGTCAATATGTTGCAAATGGTTGATTCTAATGACAGGTTTGATCTATATATTTATATATGTACCTATATATCTGAGTATATACATGCATACATATTTATACATATAGGATATGCATGAATCTATCAACTTTATATGAATTGGTTTTTGGATTTTCAAGAAGCAATTAATTTTAAAATATATGTAACTATTGAAAAGAAGTCAATCATAGAATGATGAGATTAAAATCTTCTTATTTTGTTGACTATTAGTGATTTATTATCCTATTTTGTGTGCTGAGGAACAGAACCAGATGATCATGTGTTTGTAGCAAGCGTTGTACTATGAATCTGAGTCTCTAGCTTTTTAACTGTTTTAGTAACATTTGTATTTATTTTTTGAAAATTTTATACATGTGTAAAATGTATCATGATTATATCTATATCCAATTACCCTCATCCAAATCCAACTACACACTACTAACACATCTCCATTCTGCCCAATGTCCTATCCTTTTGTGTAAATTATTCCATGAGTCTAAATAGTGCTGCCTATATAATCATGATCATGGTATCATCAACTGGGACATGGACAAACTTGAAAGGAGATAAACATGCCTCAAACAACCAACAACAACAACACAAAAGGTTGTTCCTGTATCAGTAGCTATGAACTGCTAGTAGATCTTCAGAGGAGGGTGGAACCTCTGTCACCCTTTCCAAATCAGTGTGGAATGTTTAACTAGCTTGACTTTTGCAATGTTGAACAAGTCAATTCAGCTTCTGCGGGCTCATCTCTACAGCATGTTTGGAGGCAAAATCAGAAATCAGGTTGTCAAGCTGGGTTTCATTGTGAAACATAATCTCAAGAGACTAATGGATGAGGTTTAAGAGTTCAAATGAGTCTGGAGATACTGTGAACACTGCCTAAAAAATAAATCTGAAGTTCAAATTTTAGTCTCTTAAAAGTAAAGATAAACTGTTCAACTTTCCCTTAGTAAATTATTGAACAAATGCAGATACCAATTGATTTTATTCTCATATACTAGAACTCTATAATATTCACATAAATATAACTGGAAGATTGATACTATAATTTTAAATAATAAAATAGCAAGCATCAAATCTCCTAAATAGATTTTCTAGACATAATTACTGTCATAATATAAATGCTAAAACATAATGAGTGATTTAAGTTTCACTGACACAATATTATATCTGACACTTAATATTTAGTTCCTGAAACTGTTTCTCAAATATACTATGAAGAAAAAATTATCATGCTTAAATTCAATAATAGCCTATAAAGATAACAGAGCAACTGGGAAAGTCAGATAATTCAATCATGACAAAAATACTATAATTATTTTTATAGTTATATTTATTAACTTGATTTTGATAATTATGACTGATTCACTTTAGAGATATCAATATACAAATTTATAAATGATAATATACAATTAAGTAGAAGACCAGTTTATCTTACAATTATGTTTTATGTTTCCCAGTCATCTAATATACATATGAATTACACTGATATACAAAGATATTTCCTTTTACATGTACTTCCTTTCACTAAGTATTTAAAGAATTCTAGATATGTACAAGAAAAAAATATCAAGAACTATGGGAACACATGTATGCTGAAGTATGGTGCTGTTTGTTTTGTCTTGATTTGTGGAAACAGCATCAACACAAGAAGTCCCATGTAATAAAGACTAATGACTGATATTGGTTCTATGAAATTTTCTGATGAAATAGATATTTTGTTAAGCAAGCGACTAAGAGGTATAAGACAGAAAAAAATAACAAAATTTGAATAACTTCTTGTGGGTAATCTCTGTCATATCAAGGGAAAGTTGTGAGAATTGTTATATATCTAATTAGTGAACACACATTGGCTAGATATCTTATCAGGAGTTGGACAGATTCTAAGTTTAGGAAAAATATGGTTCTTTTTTAGGAAACTGTGAATTAGCATAACAAGTGTATACTCTAAAGCAACATTAAGAACCGATAATGACCACAGAACATAAAAGGTATACTGAGAGAGAATAAAATATATGACTAACACTCCTGATTCAACTGACTATGTGTTTGAATCAATTGTACCACACAAGGCATTTATTCATGGGCTAACTCAGTAAAAATAATCCGAATTTCTGCACCTTTAATAAGCTGAATCACAATAGTTGGTCATGACTCAAGGTTGCTTTGAGTACACAGCCTTCATTACAGTTCCTGGTCTCTTACTGGAGGCAGAATATTTGAAGAGGACATTTTAAGGACACAGATTTCACACTGCGTCCAATAATTGACAGAAGCAACATAATGAGAAGTTTGCAAAGTGTCCTTGAACAAACCATGCTGTACACATTGTCACAAATCTAACACTGATTAAAAGTATACAATGGGACAGATGCTACCTTCATTGTTGACATTATTTTGATAGCCCTTCTCAGGAAAGAAAATAAGCCTCTTTGTCTTACTGATTTAAAGAGAGGTCAAATAAATTACCTAAGGTTTTGCTGTTAGGAGACAAGGAAGAGTAAGCTTAAACACAGACTTCTTGTACTGTAAGCACTGAAGCCATCAATTCCTTTCCTGCTTGCCTTCCAATATAGTTTTGATCACCTTTTGTGCTCTCACTAGACTATTTTAAATGATATTACTGATGCACAAAATAGTTCATTCTGTATATATGTACTTGATGTTTTACATAAAATGCAACAAATGCCTATCAAATGTACATGTCTTATTTGGTTTCTTTAATTAAAAAAAAAAATCTTGTCAGCAGTCCCCTATCCTCAACATAATGACACCTGCACACTATATATAACCATTCTTACTTACATTAATGTTTCTTTAATAGGTACAAGACTGGAGACAAAGTTAAGGATACAAAACAACTTTGTACAAAAACAAAGAAAAAGAGGAAGGGAAGACTGAGTCTTCAGAATGTAATTAATTATCTAAATCCTGTCCCTGTCCCTGAGCCTACACAGCTATCAGCATGGTATTTTATCATACATACATTCTCAGGTCATCATCAACTGGACTATATCATTACTTTATGACATATGACATATTTTGATCAGCCATCATGTAACTTTGCAGATATCTTTGCTGGACTCATATTTAACCAAACCCGCCATTTCTGTTTCATTTCTCACATACATTTCTCATCCCCTTATGTGAAATAACTACTCTCTTTTTTTTTTCACATGAAAAACTTTTGCCCATCTTTCAAATATATGTTAGAATTAACTTTAACTTTGCTTCTTCTGTACTTTAAACATAAAGTCTTAGGCTTTAAATGGCAAGAAGAGTGAATGTCAAAGGATAATATATCTTTGAATATGAGAAATGTATTTTCCAGAGAAGCAGCTCACACCTTATCAAGTCACCCTGTTTCACTGAGCAACCCATTCCTGTTCTAAAGACTTTTCTATTAATGTGTCAGACTTTTGCATACTAATTTAGCACTGGTATTGAGTGACAGATTAGTTTACTCTACTCCCCCTAGGTAATCTTTGTAATATCTGAAGATACAAACAATAAAAATCTAAGTACACCTACACTTCCTCTCCAAGCTTTTCAGAACATCTGATATTCTACCTACTTCTCCTTTGGACAGGAAAGAATATCAGCGATAATTTGTTCAAAGCTCATTTTTTGGATTTTGCCCAACACCAATTCTTGAAGGTTTTCTTTCAATAATTAAAAACAGTTGCTTCTAGGAAGCCATATCTTCATATAAATAGCCATTAAGTTAAATTTCTTAGAACTGAGACTGAAAGTTTCTTCTCTTGCTAAACAGAATATTATTTTAGGCCAATCTAAATATCATCAATTTTATAATAAATTAAACTCACTAAACTTTATTATCCATTTTTATCTAAAAAGCTGAGTCAAATGTATTTTCTAATATTCTCTGGTGTTAATATTTATGTTGAATTACACATATAAACTGTTTTTATTTTGTTTTATTCGTGTTTCTTTTTTAAATCCTATTCACTCAGATATCTTGTTGATCTTAATTCTGTCTATTACCCTACATAATTTATTTCATGATCCATGCAGATGTCATAAAAAAAAAAAAAAAACTTTGTGGATCTTTCTCAAAATAACTAATGGAAATAGAAGCAAATCAAAAGCAAGAATAGTCTGTTGTTAGGCCCTGCTAGTTAAAGTCCCTGCCTACCATTGTCCTGGCATCTCACTTGACCTTAGCACAGAATGGAGCATTCCTTTTGTCAGCAGGACCTTTCCTTTTCTGACCTTGTCTGTGGAATTCAAAACTCCCACACCCTCTACCTGTGGAATGTCACCTAGCCTTGTTGAGATGGCAGTTTCAGCTTCCTGAAAGTCTGAATAAGAACTTCTCCAGCAAACTCCTGGGATTCCTAGAATGCCTCTCCATGCAAACTAGATATTATCTGGTACTCTAAACTATAGCCAACAATACCAACTCAACCTACTCCCTGCCCCCAAAACTATATAGCCCTTGATTCACCCTTAAAATTGAGCTGCCCTTTTGAAGCTGATATAAGAGATAAGTCTGCTATTTCCATAATTCTTTTGGCCATCTGAACTCTATACTTCCACTTTGTTTTCTTTGTCTTTGTACACAGGTGAACAAAGGCCTGGGGAAAAGGAAGGTCACTGTCTATCACCTCTATCATTTATTTCTCTTCCCAGGCTCCCTCTTTTCAACTCCTTTAACAAATCCATAACAGCTTAATAATTGTATAATATTGGCTATAAGAAGTAAACAAACAGCATGCTGACAGGAGCCTGATATAGCTGTCTCCTTACAGGTCTGCCAGAGTCTGACATATTCAGAGGCAGATGCTCACAGAAAACCATTGAACTGATCAAGTGGTTCCCAAAGGAGAAGTTAGAGAGAAGACTGAAGGAGCTGAAAGGGTTTGCGGCCCCATGGGGAGAGCAACAATCTCAACCAACCAGAGCTGCCAGGGTCTAAACCACCAGCCTGGAGCACACAGGGAGGGACCCATGACTCTAGCTGTATATGTAGGGGAGGATGGCCTTGTTGGCATAGGTGGGGAAGGAGATCCTTGGTCCCATGAAGGCTGGAAGCCCAATGGGGGGAAAATCGAGGGTGGGAGGTGGGAGTGGAAGTGTATGTGGGGGCACATTCTCATAGAATCAGGAGGATGGGGGATGAAATAGGGAGTTCCTGGGCGGGGGTTGGGGGAAATGGAGTAAGGGGATAACATCTGAGATGTAAATAAAATATCTAAAAAAAGAAGAAGTAAACAAACAAATAAATGAGATAATATTGGAAACATTAGGATTAGGATAAATAGTAGAAATGAACTTGCAATGACTTCTCTGTTGCAGTAAATAAGAATGACAACCAAATTATATTTCTTACAGTGTATTTTTTTAAATTCTAAATCTTTCTTATGTAAAATTGGCACTTTAAAATAGACAAGATATACCAAAATATTGAAGTCTGTGAATGAAAGTTGCTTTAGGATAAATACTGTTCATTGAATTTTTTACAAGAATGATTAAACTAGAACTTCAATGATGGTCGATAATTTGAATGTCACAGGTTCAAAGCCATCTTACAATTTATAATAGTCTATCTTTAGTCCTTTAAAAATTAATTTGTTAGGTCCAGCCCCATCTTACAATTTAAACTGGGCTATTTTTAGTCTTTTAAAAATAATTTGTTATTTATCTTCATGGCCTTTGGAAACCTTTTTAGTCTACAAAAAGAGAAACCACTACTGTGCTTGAATTAAAGGCTGTGAATGTCATAAGTCGCTTCTCAGGCCTATAGCTGAGATTTCCTTACTTTTTGAGAATCTACTTACTTAATGTTTCCTTCAATTTATTTATAAAATACCTTGAATTATGACTTCCTTAGTTCTGTAATTATTAAAATTTTATGAAACTACTTAGCACCTTGGAACATAGAATTTAAGATTATTGGATCTGTGTTCTTGGGTCACTGTATTTTTGCATTGACAAATCCTTTGAGTTTTTTCCCGGCTTTTTTTTTTCTACTAGAGAGGATGATAGTAGATTGTATGTATAAGAATATTCAATTATGATTGTAGGAGTCTTGAGAGTGAGTGGTATACAATGAGTGCATGAGTATTCATCAGAATTAATGGGTATTTTGAGTACTCAATAGTTCATAGTCCACATACAATATAAAAACAATAGCTCCAAGCCACTAACTAATAGTTATTGTACCACCTACAGGGTAATATCAACATTTTCCCTAAAGGAAACAAATACGATTATAGTTTTATTTTGTTTTATTTTTTCCTTCAAATACAATGCCAGTGGCATTCAAGCAGCAAGATCACTTTGATAATTCAACTACCATAATTCCAACACATGGCTCATGAATGAGGGATTACAATATTGCAACCCACTGTGAAAAAATCTGGTTACAGAAATCTGTGAGTGTGAATGTGTAAAAAAAAAAATAACTTTTTATTAGATGTAGAACCACATGAACCTTCTAACAAATTACTTGGGATATTCAAGCATCAGCTATGGTTGTATCACTGTGCACTGTGGTAGGACACAGGGCACCCCACTGCTCAGTAAACATCAACACAACACGTGGGATCTCTCACTCAGTGCACATCATGCCAGATATGCAAAGCTTGCAAAGCACAGGGTAAGAGGCTGCTCTCAGCATTTGCCTTCTTTTCTACATGAACAAGTTTGGGCAGTTTCCATTCCAGTGTCTATTTCAGTGAAGAGAACAGCACTATGTATTTTTAAATGTCAACGAGGGAAAAGTTCCCACTTACCATAAGAATCACGTTTTACCCTGCCTTTTCTATATAATCACATATGCTTGTTATCTAGATTCCAAAATGTAATCTGTCCTGAACTTATTTATAGTTTACTGCTTTCAATTTGGAGCTGTTCCTTGATCCTAAGGGGCCAATGATCCCTTCAAATGTTTTGTACTGAATTTATAGGTTAAGACAGTGGGATAGTTTGGGCTGCAGACTATACACTTCCAATCAACCTAATATTCTACTGTAAACGTGTTCTATGCTGGGCACTATGCCAACCTCTAAAGTTCTACTTTTCTTTTGAAAGGCATCCAATTCTAATATGGATATTTGTTACAAAAGATTGAGCTGGGCTTTTAAATTTAGATAGTCCTAACCACCAAGACAATCAGGGCATTAATTTTTTTTTCATTGTGAACTCTTTTCCTGTCTCACAATCTTTTGAATGATAATGAATCAATAAATGCCTAATGTGAGTTATCATAGTATTTGTAGGTTGAGAAAGTTATTCATGAATATATTACCAGAACTTACAAAAGTCAAGGACCAGAACTGATCAGGCTTTGTACTGTGAATTAACGTAAATACTATGCATTATGATTCAGAAAAGGGAGGAGGGAAATGTGGTCAGTTATTTACGTATTGTGCACAATTATTCAATTACTGTGAATTTATTTCCATCAGTGTAAAGATACAAGTGTAACTATGAGTCTTTGTTCAGTTATTAATCATCACTCACAGAATCAATGCATTGTAGATGAGGAAAAGAAAGCAGAAACATCCAGGAAAACACAATGAATTTCAGTGCTATTTCTTGACTTGAAACTAAGACACATTTCTCTGCTCAGTAGCATGTCAAAAAAATTTGAATTTAATTTTAAAGACAGTGAGCTTTGGTTTTTGTTTTTATAAATTCATAGTCATTATTGATGTTTTAAGTTAACTGTTGTGTCAGATGCTCTATTAGGAATCAAATACACCTGGTACATAACTATGAATATTGAATAAGTAAAATGGTATATCAGAAAATTATTTTGAAATTAATAGTTAAAGAGTTTTCAAAGATTAAGTTGGTTAAAACACCATTAGAGTAAGCAAAATATTTGAGACAATTCATTTGCTTCAAGTTTTTTTATTAGTATTTGGATATTTTCTAACTTATTAGGTTACAGATCTTTAGAAAACTCCTTTAATTCAGAAACTTCTTATCATTTAATAATAGGTCTGTTTCCTTCACACTGTGATAGATATGCAACCTAAATACAAAACCAGTAATACCAACCTCACAGTTTCAAAGGCATGGTTTAAGTGAGACTCTGAAGATGGAATTTCTTCACAGTACTTGATGTTCAATTCATCTTAGCCAAATTTAAAACTTAAAGTGCACCTATTGAAAAGCAGGAAAGTCAGTTATGCAACCTTTGGTCCATTAAAAATGCATGTCTCTTTAAAATGACAAAAGGCCACTTTTGCTATTAAGTAGATAATAATAGAATTGCTAGGAAGAGAAAAAATAACGTGGTAAATCTGAGTCCCTTAGATGACTTTCTCTCCTGGATGCATCTGTTGATCACCTAAGCTGCTTAGACTCCCTAGAGTGTAAATTCAAGGAAAACTGAGTTTGAAATAACCAAAGAAGTAAAGAATCCTTGGAGGTCACAGGCTTTAGTTAGCAGGCTTTTGCGAGAGAGCCTCTGGGAAAATGTGCTTTCATGCAGCCTCCAGAATTCTAGAATCTTGTGAAAGCAATCATCAATTTTGTTCTACCTTTTCCCTGTAGGCATTTCAGTTAGTTGAATGTTTAAACACTCCCTTAGTCCAGACACATTTTCATTGAAGTGTATCCTTCAAGTGTTCAATGTTTACTGTTCATAGAGAGGGTGGGGTAGTTCTCCAATTCCTTATAATCTGACTTCTTTCCTTTTTGTTCTTTTATAGTGGGTGGCTGCCACGAATTAAAATACTTTATCTTGCACTATGTTCTTCTGAACTCAGTAAAGAACATGGTACACTTCCATATTTCAGTGACTCCCACCAGCCCTTTCACCTTAACAGGCACTTAAATTATCTTTTAACTTGCTAAACACAGATCAAAAATGATGGAAGGAAAACTTTTCATCACATAGTCTCTTTTCTTTGATGAGCATTTGACAGTAGTCTTCAATCTAAAAGATTCTTCAAAACTGTCAGTAATATTTTCTGAAATACAAGTGGGAACTACAGAGTCAGGGGAGTCTTGTATGAATGAGATAAAGAGAACCACATTCAGTGATGCTAAATAGAAGAGCCATGACACTATTTTTAAAATAGCCATTCAGATTTGGGCTTTGAAAGTCTAATTTTTATCTTTGTTGAGTGTGATGTTAGGCCTAATACTGGAGATAAAAAAATTAACAGCTGACTCTAAATTAACAACTGACTCACAATGTCTAAGATTCAAGCACATACTAAGGAAGAGTTGGCAAATATAAATAAGAAGATTTTCAAAGAACAAGTGCAGAAAATATCTAGTTGTCTTCGAAAATATTTGAAACAAAAAGAAATGATCAGGAATTTGAGATTAAAAAAAAATGTGAGTTTAAGGTATAGTAAAAAGAGATCAGAGGTTGGGTAATTGAATATAAGGAAAAAACATGGAAGGAACAGCTTGTTTGTTGTTCTTATTGATATTGAGGCTGTTTTTCAATTGAATGGGGAATCAAATGCATTGTGAACAATAAAGACAAGAAATGCCTCTATGACTATGAGATAATGTCACTGGGTTTATCATGGAGGAGGCATCAATGTAGAATCTATAGAGTGTTTTTGTTTTTTGTTTTTCATTGTTTGGTTTATTTATTTATTATTTATTTATATATTTTGTGAATGACATCTCTTCCATGGAGAGGAAGATAATTGTTTGTTCAATATCTATAACCAGGTTCCTTTACAAGGCATGAGAAAATCACTGTGTTCTGGGAATTGAGTTTTTAATTCTCAGAATTATTTTGCAATGTGTTCTGCAATGAATTCTATATGTATGATCTTGACTTTAAAAAATAAATATGGAGAAAAGTGAAAATACGTTCTTTTGGAAAAAATGAAAAGAAAATTGTTTTAAATATAGGTGTAAACAGGAGGTCTATCAATCAGCTTTTATTTTATTGTCCTGAGTATTACAGGACCTTGATATTCTGAAAAAAGCTTGCAAGTACTGGAAGAAGTGAATTAGGCTTTAAGCAGAAGCAAGAGGGTAGTGGGCTTCATTATTGCTGGTATAGCAGCTTTAATTACATTAATTGCTAGCACCACTGTTTCTGCAATTGCTTTGACACAAGAGTTAAGACAGCTACTTTTGTTAATCATTTAGCAAAAAAAAAAAAAAGTTACTGATATGTTGAGTATTTAAGGGGATTTAGATAGGTGTTTGGAACAACTGATTGATGCTCTTTATCCTATTCAAATTATTGGAAGGAGGTTCAGAGATTAAGAGTAAGGAGCCATCTCAAGTGTCATACCAAATATCAATGGAGTTGTGTTACTTCTGAAATTTACAATGATAGTCATTATAATTAGGAAAAAAGTTTAAAGATACTTTCAGGGTATTTGTCATAATTCTAACACCTCTCTGTATGTTTTAGCTTTGCATAGTGAAATTATGAATTTAAAGAATGCTGCATTGCTGAGCTTTGATACTGAAGACACTGCTGATAAAATTATCCATGTGTTGAGGTCAGTATTTCCAGTGTGGTCAAGCTTCAAGAATGGCATATATAGTTTGATCATGCTAGCCTCTTAGGTTGTGGGAATACTTTTAGTCTGCCCATTGTGTTAAAGCTTGTCTTTAACAACACCAACATTTTGGCAGCCAAAATACATGACTTGAAACTGAAAATGGACCCTCAGGCAGAGTTATTAATTTAACAGGCTGTCAATCCAAGGACAGGTAAGATTCTTCACAGAGCCTTACAAACCTAAGACAGAAGTGCATTTCTTTTGATAATGCATATTCTACAACAAGTAAGGAAGGCATTCTTGTCAGAATGATCTAAGACAGACTCAGTCTTGTATATAAAATAAAAATGGGGGAAATGTGGAGAGCTTTGGGGCTGCTTGGCAGGAATCTGACATTGGCCAACAACAAGGAAATGGCTTTAGACAGGAATCTGACATTAGGCTAGAACAAAGAAGTAAATTCAGACAGGAATCCAAATCTTATGTTGGAACAAAGAAGTAGGCTTTAAGTATGAAAATTACTTTGGGCTAGGATAGTAAAGTAGGCTTAGATATTTTGGTCATCCTGATAAGCCCTTAGAAACAGTGACCAAGGGAGTGATCACAGGATTTTGCTTATTGCCTTGCTGTTCTTTGACTATTTGTGTTTATTGTTTTGCTTGTTCCTTGACTATTTACATCTATTGTATTACTAGTTCCTCAACCTAGAACTGACCTTAATATTTGCATGTAATTAAAATTGTATAAAATCAGATTGGGAAAAAAAATTTAAAAAAGAAAAAGAAAAAGAAAAGGAAGGTTATTTGTAGGACATTCTAAGATAGCTGCCTGCAGTGTTTTAAAAACTTGAGTCTTGTTCGTAATTTAGTATTTAATTTATAAAATATTAAGTCAGTATCTGATGTAATATCCTCTTAATGGATTATTTATAAATGTCTAAAATATGACTAATTTTACGTCACATATTTGTGATCAAATGCCAAGTCACCGAAATGAAAAACAAGTGGATTTCTGTGTGCATGAAACATTGATTTCTCAGAAATTCTCTTGGTGGCAATAGAATCATTTTTGAAACTAGCATTTACCTCATGTGACGCTGAGAAACTCTGGTTAACATTTTCACAAATCTAAAAATATTTTACTCTTTTCTAAATTGAAACTGTGGTTGTCATATTGTGCCTTGTATTTCCTTAATATGCTTCTCTTCCAAAAATGGTATTTGAGAATCCTTCCCTTTCCTCTCAAATGCCAAACAAATAAGGCACTAACCCTGATGCCAGCCTCAATGTGTCCCTCCCAAATTTTCCCATTCATCAAGATCTGGCTCTGTTTCCATTCCATTTTTAAACATGAGCAAGTTACATTTTTCTGCCTATATTGTAAATGAGTGCATTTATCCTTTAATTGCACACTAAACAGCATACATAATTGCCCTCAAAATGTCATGTTTGCATGCATGACCTCCCCAATAAGACTAACATTTAATAAATATCTGCTTAATTTTGCATGTCATCAAAGTGTCTTCAAAAGTACGTACTCATGGGTGATTTTTCGTTCACTGAATTATAAAATGTTGGCAGCTAGTGTTTGATCATGACAAAAAGTAATGAGAAAGAAGTCCTTTTAAAACAGAATGTTACACATACATATATGTGTGTGTATTTATATATATACATATACATATATATATATATATATATATATATATATATATATGTATCATAAATGTGTCACTAAGAAAGTATCTCAGTACAATCTACTTTATTTTAAGTGATGGTAAATAACGTAGATCTCCTGAAGACTTCCAAGTTTTTTCTGTCATATGATGATTCACAGTCCACAAATTTAACAACTTCACACTATCTAGAGAATGACTTTCAAATGTCTTATCATGACATTCAGTGTCCTTCAGTGTCTAGATAAGATTAAACATTTTCTCATATTTTTTTCAACTTTAATCTTACTTGCATACTACATACATTCAGTGAGACAGATCTTGCTATTTCCTGAAGCTCTTGACAGATTTTGATCCAGTCTGCTCACCCTTCCTGGAAAGTACTTTGTATGCATCTTTGCCCACTCCAAAGTTCTTATCAAATTCCACCTGTTCCAGTAGTTGAAACCACTCCCTAACACTTTTGTATAACTAAAGTACAACAGTAGTTGCTATAAGTTAAACTGTTTTTTTCCCATCTTTTCTTTATGATTATGATATTGTAGGAGTACAGCCTGATATAGAATTTGATCTCTCTCTCTCTCTCTCTCTCTCTCTCTCTCTTCTCTCTCTTGTCTCTCTCTCTCTCTCTCTCTCTGTGTGTGGTGTGTGTGTGTGAGAGAGAGAGAGAGAGAGAGAGAGAGAGAGATCTATTTGTTTGCTTGAAAGACTCTGTCCCAGTTTCAGGTTTCCATAGAATTTTGAAT
Organism: Mastomys natalensis; assembly: GCA_021653895.1. Classification (NCBI taxonomy): domain Eukaryota; kingdom Metazoa; phylum Chordata; class Mammalia; order Rodentia; family Muridae; genus Mastomys; species Mastomys natalensis. Next base: position 1,079,515 of record JAJTUV010000611.1, read on the forward strand.
ACCTCTATCTCCCTTTCTCTAACAAAAGATAGTATTATATTATATTTGTAGCCCAAGGATAATCACACTCAGCGATTCTCAAACTGAATACGTGCAACCGCAGTTACATTAGTTGTCACTTAGAATAATGGTTCTATGTACAGCTAGTATTTTTGTAATGACTCGCCAGCCATATGTAAGAACAAGGAAACACATTAGCTTATAAAAAGAAGAAAGCAACCCTGATGGAAAGGAGCCTGGAAGCTGAGCTATTTGACTTTGTTTTGCTGGAGCTTTGCTTGTTTGTATGGCTGCTGCTGCTTTCTTCAGAACAAACTCAGTGGACATTGTTTAGCAGCTCTTGTTCCATACAGATCCTGCAGATGCCCAGCACCTCTTCGCCACAACTACATGCTTACAACTTAACTCTTTCCTTTCCAACTCATTCATCTCTTTTGCTAGTAGTTTTATGTTCCCATGGGCCCATATACTAAATTCCAAGTCATCACTCAACAAAGCTAAATGTCCCATATTCTGTGTTCTTCATCTTTTCCCCACATAGAACCTCGTCTTTCTTTAAGTCCTACAGAGTTGTTTATACACGAGTCATCCTATCATTGTCCTTTCTTATACTATGTTCATGATTCTTTAGGTGCTTGCTAGTGACATCTTGCATTCATGAGGATAAATTAAGTGCTTAAAATGTTAATAGAATCCTGTGACTCCTGTGGATCTGGGCAGAGTCAGTGGGTTATTAGTAACTATGTTAATTTGCATGGGGGAAAGACATCCAAAGAAGAGATCCTAAGAGAGGGACTTCCAAAGCTACACTGATATTCTCACCATACCTTTTTAAATATTAGATAATATTATATTAGCAGTGAAACCAGACAACCTTTAAAACAGTTCTCTGGTATATTGAGCAAATTTTAATGCCTTTAAATTTTGAAATTAAAAGGCATCTACAGTCAGAGAGTATGGATTCAACTTGTAAAAAAGATAAGTGCACAATTAGTCTTGTGCCACTATGGGAAAGAGGTAGAACACAGTCAAACTAGATGGTTATCAGTTCTGATATTTACAGATATGTGAAGTTATTTAGATATAAGTTACAATAAAACTCTGTCTTGAAGAAAAACACTTCACAATAATGTGGGATATCCCATTAAGTAAAATAAACCAATACAAAAGGACAAGTGTTGTCTGACTGTTCTCACAGCAAGACATTGATAAATAGAAAGTGCAGAAACACAGAAGGAATATTGAATAGAGATTGGATTGAATATGTGTATGGAGGTTTATAATATCTAAACTCATCAAAATGTATAGATAATAAGCATTAATAAAAACATGTTGGGAAAATGGAAAACACAATAGAAATCTTTAATAGAAAAACAAATTAAGGGTCCTTGCTACATCAGCATAACCAGGGAATCCTCATCATTCTTTTTCCATCACTTAATGTCTCCAAAAACTTTGTCTTGAGCATTAAAATAAATTAAAAAGCTCATGTAGAAACATGGTGGATCACACACACAACTGGCAGAAAGGGCATCCCAATTCATGTACTGTTTTTCTAAAACAAAAAAAATATGGATTCTTTGTTTGGAGTTTTAAAAAAAGACATTATTCTGATATAATTCAAAGCCATGCATTTCACTTTCTTAAAATGAATGATCTCACATTCATGTCAATAAAACAACAATATATTAGAGAATATCTCCAAAATATCATGATTTTTTTCTTTTGACTCTTTTTTTTTTTAAAAAAAAAATACAAATTTCCTGAGCTTACCATTGAATAAATATGAGGATGGTCTGGAAAGAGAAGAAGAGCTATGCTGTACCAGCACAACGTATTTTACTAAATTCTAAAAAAGTGTTTATTTTTATAAGTGACTTTAACTCTCTACTAGGTAAAGATATATACTATCTTCTTTATGTTGATTTTTATGTATGTGTGTGCATATATATATTTAAATCACTTGTAGATATTATAATACTGCTGGAGTAAATGTAGTTTTTTGATGGGCTTTGAATACCTTGGACCCAGGAAAGTTTCTAATTTCTTCTCATAAAATCTGCTTTATGTAAAACCATTTCTATTTTAGAATATCTCTGCCAGATTTTTTTTCTAGTTTTCCCTTATGTTTCATGCCTTGTTCACATAAGCAGCATCCTGGTATAGATTTTTTTAATACTATGTTATTTTCCTCTTAGTTAAGTCCCTCAGCAGGAAACTCTTTCACCATGAACTAATTCTTACATGACGCTTACATGTTCAGTGTAAATTCAGACACAATTTTCAGAACAGGCCTCCTTTTTCTCTCTGTTCTGTTAATTCATTTTGCTTTGGCTGGACCATTAAACTTATAAAATGAAGTTCTGTATTTAGTTTTGTATTCTTCAAAGGACAAAGATGGTGTTGACCTCAATCTCTAATGTGCTTTATAAACCACAACAAAGTTGTGCCTAAAATGGTTTATCATATTCTATGGTAACCAAGAGAGAATTGGGGATAGGTATTGCAGAAATATTCCTTATCCTTAAACCTCCAGTCTTCTGTTCAAAACACCAGCAGAATTAGAATCAGAAAGCAGGCAGTGGTATGTGTCCAGGGCCACATAGGTGTCCTTCAGTGTCTGCAGCTGCAGATTCCACTCACAGTCTTCTGGAACTTGATTCTAAGTGGCTCTGAAAGGCCACTGAGGAGTTTGTGTTAGCCAGAGGCCACGAAAGCTGCTGGCCCCAGCTGAGAGATTCTCTGTTCAGTCTGGGCATTAGCCCAATGTGAACAGAGAATCTGTTTTCTTCCCTCCACTCCCAAAGAGCACATTTCTGTTTGTTCCCGCATGTGCAAGAGTGAATAGGGAACAATAACACTCATTTATACAAAAAAATAATAATGGCAATTATTATAACGGTGTTAGTGAATTTCTAAATATCATGACAAGCTCTCAGGCATTTGAAGAATTCTCCAGCCTAGTCCCTTCTTAAAACTCAAATTTGTCAGACAGAAGTTACTTAGCATTCAAGAAGTACATTCTTTAAAGCCAATTGTAACAGAACTCTCTGGCTATTGCCCTAATTTATTCATTCTGAAATACATACATTCTTGGTCTTTTGCTCAACACAGTATTGAGGTGTGTACTCTGTATCTCTAATTTTTTTTGATTCTATTTGCATTCTGTTATATTCTCTACCTCTGTCTCCAAGGTATCTACCAGCAAATAGGGAAACTCCCATTTTCACTTTTGGATAATTTCTTAAATTATTCCAGACATTCTTCTGCAATGCTTTCTTCCCAGATTTGTGATTTTGGCACCCAATGCCAAGTTCACATCCTGAACCATGGCTTCTATTAGTAGATGTCTGGGCAGCATCCCAATAAAGCTGAGCAGCTCTAGTGTCATTAACGGAATGATGGTATTTTGGTTGCCTGCCTTTCATTCCTCTTTCCTTTACTATCACTGCCACAAGGCTTAAAGAACCAAAGTACCTGCTCATTGAAATCTGATGAGAGCACTCTGTGTCATAAAATAAATAAAATAAAATACGACCTTTTTTTTCTAACACACATTATTTTTTTTTTGCAATCATGAAATAGAAAACAAAATTCACTTTGAATCTTTAAAATAAAGAATGTAGAGATTTAAAGGATAGAGCACTCTATTAATACATGTACTCACAATCATAAGAAATCATCAAAACATCTATTTTGAAGCTGTTGCTATATACACATGCTAACTATAATTTCACTATTACATCAATATTCTGTCTGAAGTATTAATTACAAAAGATTTTTGCTATAAAGATTACTTCAGTTTCGAGTTCATTTCTTTATTTCATAACATTTCTTATGAATAAACTAGGTACTGATTTAGAGATGAAAGCATGCTAAGGTTCTAAAGCTACTAAAATAACTTAATTGCAAAATGTGAATGTCATTTTCTGTAAAAAATAAATAATAATAATATCTGAAAATCTATGCTAGCAGACCTAAGGATTGCTATATCACTTTTTAGTTAGAGATAATTTTCTGTGGTTTGTGAATTATACTGTTTGAGTAAGAAACAGGCAATGTTCTGATATATTATTCCCATATTTTGTGGGTTTTTTTTTTTTTTTTTGAGCAGTCAATTTAACATATCAAACACCATGGCATGGGCTTACTGCATTCGGCTTGCAGACACCACAGGATGTTACACTGAATGATTTCACTCACGAGCATCACAGTGAAAAGGATGCAGGAGAGAAGACAGTCAAAATTGTGAGGTCCATCCACTACATATTCACCTAACTTAGCTTAGCTGTGCACTTTGAAACATGCACATGAAATTCAGAAGAGTGTTTTGAAGAGAAAGGCACGTTTGAGAAGACAGGGTGTTTTTAAATCAGCAAAGCATGAAGAATAGGAGAAGGTAGGAAAAGGGATATTAAAGTGAAACTAGCCTGCAAATTTGCTTCATTTGTAGATAAACAGATGTTTATCTGCCCCTTTACATGGAGAAATGCATTGTGAAAGGTTTGTGGGTTTTTTTTTTTCAACATTATAAATCTCCTAAGAGAAGCTGTGATTTTTTTTTTCTACAATAATTTTCTATACTTGTGCCAAAGAACTAAAAATAAAGATGACACGGGAAGTTTTTTTGCACAGTGCGAATCACAAGCTCCATTGTAAAACTGAGTCATCAGGTTCGAGTTTCAAGAAAACACATCCAGGTTAGGGAGCTCACTGCTCTGATTGCCTTCCTCCTGCCTGGACTGGCTGAGATAGAAAGCTGGTGCTACGGTTATCAATAACTGCTAGGAACTCTGGCCATAATCGAGTAGATAGCTGTAATGTAGCACCGTGTTGAGAAAGTAAATGTGCTAAGAACTGTTAGAGGCTGAGGTTTATTGAGACAGCCATGATTACTTTGCAGACTGAGTTGTCTTTGCCCAGCTAAGGCTGCAAGAAGCACTTACAGAAGTTATCGGGTTTATTTAAACTAAACATCTATCTAGCTCTCTTCGTTTTATTTTATTTTATTGTCACGCAGTGGAATATAACTTGGGGATTTATCACAGAACGTCTTCCTGTTCCATCATTAACATATGCTCACACTTCTGAAGGTCAAAGAGAGCCTCCAAAAAGACATAGCTGTATTGATTGATTGGGTCGGCAGTGTTTTTGCCTACAGGTGCTAGTGAAGGGACCTGTTGTGTTTTCAATAAAGTGACTGAAGAAGAGCAGAGTTGAGTCTGTTAACAAGACATGTAAAGCTAGATGTTCCCTGGAGATTTTGGTCCATTGTATCTCAAGCCCCTTGTCCTTTATTCCATTCGAAGTTGAGGACTTTGCCCTCTGAGTCACTATGACTGTCAAGAGGAGAATGAACACTTCCTGTTGGGGAATTAAATAGAGCATCCAGCAGTATAGGAGTCAACATACAGAACAGTTCTTTTCTCATTGTGCGGATGTATTGGTGCATCCTGAGAAAAAGGCTAACTCTGTAAAGCAAAGATCACTCCTGCTGTGATGCCTTTCACCTAAGTATGTATATCAGTTGCTGCTGAAAAGAAGTCAGACAAAAAACCCATTGCACAAAGCAACAGGGGCAGTGAGTTTGCAAAAGTCTGCTTATTGATTTTTAACATTTACATCTTCTGAGTCACAGTATCTTTATTTTCTGAGGAAATCATTAGGGACAGATATATAAGGAATAAATTTTATAAATATAAAAGTTATGGTCTCTATTATGTAATTCTTGGGCCATCCTGGAATAATTAGTATGTGAACTAAGAAGCTGCCAATGAAACAAGTCATTTGTTCCAAACATGGAAGAAAAGCAGTTGTAATTATAAGGGGGTTTATCTCTTGCTTTTCCCTTCTCTCTTGGCATCATGATTTTATTGCTGTCATCCTAACGTCAATGATGACATTTTTCTGGTTACATTTTTAAAATGTCAGATTTCTTGAATTGTGATTTGCATACAGTAAGATTCACCCTTTTAGGAATGAAATTCTGAACACTGAAAAACACACAGTCATAGATCCTGACTAAGACATCACTATTATTCTGTTCTGTTGGACTAAACTCCTTCCTTCCTGAATTTTTAGGCATATTTCATCTTGACTCTAGACTTAACTCACAGTATTACTCTATCTCAGTACCCAATTTAAAAAGGAAAATTATATTAAAAATTGTAATGGTCTCCTTATTTAAGATGTGTAGTGGAATTTGGTGTGTTTGGGTTTGTTTCTGTCTGGGGTGTTGCTTTTGTCAGTTTTATAACACAGAGGCAGGCTCCTATGCTGAAAAACACAGAAGCCTTTGAGATACACTTGTCAAAGTGAGTGTCTCCCTGTACAAGTCTTAGTAATAGGTCTAGAGGCTAACTTTAGATAGAGTTAGTTAACAAATTCAGCTGCTTAAAACACATTGACTAATGTTTTGACTCAACTTTATCCAATGTGTTTCCAACAGGTCATCCATGTTCCTGTCTTGTGTTGTTTTTTTAGAGAAATGATTTCTTCTTATTAAATATAAGAATATTTTTAATAATGTCTTGTTTACATATTTAACTCTAATGGTACCTACCATTCTTTCACAAGAACCATTACAATCAAATTATAGAAGACCGTCTCACTCTAATGATTGAAGACAGTATTCTTTGAAATTAATGTGTTCACTGTATTCTAACCCCAACCAATCCTTGATATTATTGTTTGTATCACTCTGCTTTTTAAAGGATTTTGATGGAAGTTAACCATACAGTATAAAGTTTTTTTTTTTTTTTTTTGAAAATCTCTTGTGGCAATGTCTTAGTATTACCTTGTATCTTAACACAATTTATTCTCTATCTATAGAATTGTACTTGGATTTCCATATTGAATCAATATTAGTCCTACAAAAGTCCTCACCATTTGCTTTTTAGATATATTCTGAACCATGATTAGATATGCATCTATGTACATGTAAATAAGTAAAAACACACAAGCAAGGCATAAAGTCACACACATACAAATAAAACAGATTTTGTTTTCTTCTATCCCAGTGAGATGAAAAATTTCATGGCCTTAAGTAGAAGACTTCTTATATAATGTACTCTGTAAATAGATACACAAACTAGCTACAGCTTTGAAAACAGTGCTCTAGCCCCTATGATATTTAGGGGTAAACTCATATTTATAAAATGCTCAGAATTATCCAGAAATATGAGATTTGCTGAATTTTTTTTTAGTACCCATTTATTTTTCATGGATGCTATGTTCTAAATATACATAGGGAGATTTGGGGTAGGTTTTAGGGAAAAGCAAACAGGGGAAAGATGACATGAAAGCGTAAGAGCAAAACACATCTCTTCTTATGAAACAGTAGTAGCACCATTTTAATGATTTTGTGGGCTTTCCTTTAATCATTTTCAACGTGAAGCTTCCAGCCTTAAGTTTTAAGCATCTGAGATATTGATACACTTAATGAAATAATAGAGATACTATTAATTTCATATTATACTACAAGCCTATGCACATATTTCCTAATATGTCAGCCTATCTCCTCTTCTTTCCCACACATCAACAGTTCTTGACTTTCACCATTACACCGTATCATATACAATTTGTCATTTATATAATTCCAATTCCAAATTAATTAAATTCCCATTGTTCACAGAATTTAGGTTTTGAGCAATCCCTGATCAAAGTGCTAAAATGTCTTTCTATTCAAATTTATCACTCTGTCTATCGTGTTCCATGTTATGAAATGATTCGTATAATTATTTCATTATGCTACTTTGATTGAAATATAATATATTATAAATTGGCAAATACTAGAAAAAATACTCTTGTTTTAATCTTTTAAAATTTTGGCAAATGAAAAATTAAGGTTTTCATGTGTGCTAGAATTTTTAATTCTTTTAACAAAGTAAATAAAGGCAAAAATAACAAAGCATTGTCCAAAGATATAAGACTTTTACATCAGGAAGTCCTTTAAGTTTTGCCTTCTTGTGTGTTTTGAGAAAGTATGTTATTAATTAACTAAGTTTTCCTGACTCACAAACTTTCTGCTATTCCTGGGATTAGAAATATGTGCCAACATGCTTCTTAATAGGTTTTGCTATGTGTAGAAATATTACTCTTCGAAAAAACGTTAAGAAATATGTATACTATTGAATATTTGATACATAGCACAAAACATGATACAATCAAGGATTTTGAGCAAAACAGTCTATTTTTGTAAGTCGATGGTTTTTCATTTTCAATAATACATATAATTCAATTACACTATGCATCTCGGCATTATATGTAATATTTATATATTTTTAATAAGGTTCTCCTTTTCTTAAATTTTTATTTATTTATTCACAACCATTACAGATGCTTGTCAGCCATTATGTAGTTGCTGAGAATTGAACTCAGGACATCTGGAAGAGCAATCAGTGCTCCTAACCAATGAGCCATCTCTCCAGCCCAGTAAGGATCTTCTTAATGAAGGATTCCATTAACATTTCAAGAATATTGATTACAATATTAGAAAATGCTTTGGACATGGGGTATTATTCATGATTTAGGTCAGAGGTTGGCAAAATAAACTATATGCATATTCTTGGCATCAAATAATTTTCTATGAAATTAATTTCAACTAATATACACGGATAAATTTGGTCCAAATGTATTAAATGTACTTTGTGTTCACATGCATTTATAAATTACCAACATAAAATATTAAGAAGAGTTCTATTTGTTTATTTTGTTTTGTTTCTTAAAGAAAATACCAGGATTGAACCCAGTGCCATAGAGCATCTTAGAGGGCTGCCCTAAAATTGAACCACAAAGTTAAAAATCTAACTCCTGTGAAAAGAAAAAATGTGACCCCATTTATACTAGACAAATGATCCATAAAATACAAGTCAGCAAATTCTAACCCAAGATTGGAATTTAGCCTAAAAAGAGAGAGACAGTGATAAAGTAGAATAATAGTGTATCATACTGAAAGTCAAGCAGCCAGTATCTACCCTGGACTCTGTCCTCTTTGTCAAAATTCTTAGATTATAGGCTCAGCAAACAGCCATTTTTTGTTGTTGTTGCTTAAAATCTTTTCATCTATTTATTTGCTGAGGGATGGTTCCTATCTTTTTTTGGTTGTAAACAGGAGCCGTAGGAGATTTTATCCCAGGGTGTTGTTAGTTCAGTTAATATAATCAAAATTTTTGAAGAGTGCCTGATACATGATACATGTAAGTGTGAGTTGTTTTTCCTAGTGGCTCTCAAACCATAGAAAATGACCATAATACCATCCTGAGAAATCCAGCAAATGCACCTGAACATAAAAACAAATATCCCTAAGATAAAAATTAAGTAGAATGACTAAGTTCATTGCATGCAAGATAGTTCATTATATTTTTTTCCCCTTTCTAGTTTCCCATTTTAATCCCACTCTAATTAATTGTGCTTTATAGGACATGGTTTATTCTATTCAGAATTTGATATTAAATAATTACAAAAAATTAATTCTTCATGAGGTTCATACTGCTATGTGCACTACTCATGATCACAAACTCTGTGTTCAGATCTCTCTCATGTTACCAACATTACTTCTTCTGGATATGACAATTTTCAGAAACAGACTCAAGCATTTGCTACATGTGGCTATCTTTGTGGATTATATAAAAAAAAAAATCTGTCTTGCATAGTCTTCTAGGCTTCTGCTAATCACATGGTCACAGTCTAGAATGACACTTGAGGAGGAAGTGGTTCATTCATTATATGGAAATGTACTTCATTATATATCCAATCTGTTCAAGAAATATGAAACAAATAGACATTTGGTCATAAGTCCAGTGTCTTTCTGAGCAACAACTCAAATATTTTAAGTCAATGTTATATTTTTTAAGAATTAAAGTGATTCTAAGTAACCTTACCTACTTGTAAGCTTTCACACTTTAAGTTCATTTTTAGTTTAACATACAGATTAAAATGAATTCCAAATTGAATTTGTTGCTCGTGAGATCTGCATTATAACTCTTAAAAGATTTATTTCTTTTTTATGTATGTTGTCTGTTTATCCATGGATGTATCTGTCTACAGATGCAGATGCTTTGAGAGGGAAGAAAGGGGTTCAGATCGCCATAGGCTTGATCAGTTGTAAGCTGCCAGATGTGGGAATGGAGTTCAGGTCTACTGCAAGAGTTGTATTCTTTAGCACTTCTTCAGCAATCCACTGTTTATTTTAATGCCACAATGTGTATTTTAAACATAAAAGAGCATAATCACCTTCTACTTATAGCTAGACTTTTAGTTACATGAAACACTAAATTTCATTATGACATTTCACTGAGTGTGTATAAGGCACTTGGGTCTTACTTTCCTATTTTACTAATACTCTTTTCCCCCATCTCTGTGCTCAGCCTACTCGCTAAAGCCCCGTTTCCAATCTGTTTTTCTACTTCAAATTTTACACCCCCATATATGGAAAAGACAATATAGTATCTATACAGTGTATATTCAATCATACTTTTAGATGTGAGGAAAAGATATGAATGAACTATAATGGAACTTTCATTTTACCTAGGGAATTAATGACATTTAAACTTTAAGTTGTCAGGTCAACTTAAACAGTCATTACATGTAACTACAGAATAGGGTGTTTAATTTTAGAATAAGAATGCTATTTTAAATATCCAAAACCTAGTTCAAGTTTAAAGTATCTTTCATAATTAAAGTTTCATGAATGTTTATAATAATATGCAAATATTGTAATATTTGTTTTATAAGGTATTAATTATATCATTGAAACATTTACTGGTTATTTTGAAACTGTTCATACTATAAAGCTTCAGGACATGGAAATATATGTTTAATTTGTTAAGAAATATGTATTTAAATTGTGGTCAAAGAGAGAATCCCACACGTCACAGGAATGGAAAAGAATGTCATTGATTACGAAGTCAAAGCACATACACTTCTTTAAATATACATTACCACTACCTTTTTCTCATTTCTATACTCTCCTAATATACAGGTTGAAGATTTCTCCTCTCTCTGAGATATTACACAAAAAATTGTTTTTTTTACTGTGTACTCTCCAGGTGTTCAAATATAAGTGTTTCTGGCAAGATTTCCAGTCACTGTAAATGTACATGCATTGCCTTTTCTGAGAACTTTGCACATCGGAGTTAATTCCAAAACCAAATGCTTGACTGCGTTAATCACAACAGCATGCAACTTTATTTAATTTATAAGTATTCATAAGCAGCAAGGTCTACATTTCATTCTCACTGTATAGTGATATTTATATTCATTTTGATGCATGGTTTCTATGTTCACCCAAGAGATATGGGTTTAGATCTTATTTATTTTGGGGAAAATTCTGTTTTGGTTGTTTCGTTACATCTTCGGGATGCTTCAGTAAAAGGCACGGAGGTTGTCACCTCCTTGAAAGGCTCTCTGTGTACGCCAATCTCTCCACAAGCAGCTGTATCACAGCTGTCATTTTGACTGGTAAAGATGTCTTTGGCTGATAAGTCTCTGCCTGTGACACACAGAGTGACTTCAAACAACTAATTAGCAGGAACTAGGCCACCTCAAGGTTTGATGCTGTCCATCAAGGCTGCGACCACTGCTGACACCATCAGGGGATCTGTCAAATATGGCTCTTCCTAAAAATTACTACCAAGCACACTCACTCTGTGGTGAAGTAAGAAATGGCACAAGTGTTGAATAGGAAGTGAGAGAAGGTGATGGCCAATCTATACAGACTTGAACAATTGGAAAATTTCTGAACTCGTGGGAAATTGAAATGCCCATTTATTTACATGTGTCTGTGGAATATAAGGGAGTCACCTGAACAAAAATCTCATGAAATTCTATTGAATAAATTCCTAAGGCTACAAAATGTTTTGAGAACTCTTATTTAGCATTCAAAAAATACTATTGTCTATTCCCTTTCAGAAAGCACTATTAATTATCATATATACCAAATATCGCAGTAGATGAAGATGTAACTATGTAGCAGATGAATAGTGGATACAAAATTATTCAATTCCTTCAATGAGCCAAATCTAGTTGCAGACATGTATGCATGCAGACGAATAATTAAATTTCCAGTTAAATGTTTTGACATTGTTAAACCAATTATCCTACATTCACATTGAAAACAAATAAGATGATCATTCTTTATAAGTAAAGATTTTGTGCTTATATTAATAATATGCAGTCAAAATTTACAAACATTTATATATTAACTACAAATAATCTGATAGTGGTCTGTTTGTATATTTTTAGTCAGACTGAAGTTTTGTAATGTAAGTCATGATAGAGACCTGAGCTAAAACCATTGTATTTTCTCAAAAAGAAAAAGAGAAACAATGTACTCTCCACGTACTGTGCTAAAATTTCTGGTTTGCTTTTATTATGCCTCCTGAGCATCTAACCTTTCAAAACTGCTTACACAGTAATACAGTGCTGTCTACCTTCTTGTGCTGTTACATTTAATATGTAGTTATTGTAGCATAACTATAACTTACTATATCAATATTCCCCTAAATTATGAGAAGTGAAAAGGGAAGGAAGGAATAAAAGAACAAAAAGGAATCATTTATGAGTTATTGTTTGTTGAGAGCATGATTATAGAAAAGAATAAAGAAGAGATAATGTATAATTTGTTCTTCATCCTCTAAAGAAATAACTCAACATCTTCTCCATAGATAAGAAATAGAAAAAGGAACATTTACAGCTAATAAATATATTCATATACAAAAAAAGAAAACAAAAGTGGCATTCTGAGTCCTATTTGTATATGTGCGTTTTTATAAAACAATCAGAATGTCCAAACAAAACCAGAGACTACAAATGACTAGGGTTCTGGAGTTTACCTTTTATGTTTTTTTTAACATTTGAAAGCACAAGTGACTGACGCTTTCCTTTATTGCACTCGCTCTGTTACAGAATTCTGCAAGCATCTCTTATCAATTGCTTGTGACCTGGGCACAAGGTGTACCATAGAGTATTTTAAATGAGGAAAAATTATACTTTGCACATTTTACTACTTCTACAAAGTTATTTTTTAAAAGCATATGACACTTATTATAAGTAGCAATTTAATATATTTCACTTTTTCTTCCCAATGTTTCTCTTGCTCACTATATAACACATTATTTTACTCTATTAAATATTTCTATCGCAATATCTTACAAAGTTGAAAAAAGCTCAAAAGTGATAATTCCTATTTATTTATAAATCCACCAAAAATCTGTGTTATGAATTCAATTAAAAGGTCAACATTTTCCCCTTTCAAAATGTTTTGTCTATTTGCTGTGGTAGTTTGCTGCAGTTGCCCACCCTAGGATATCTTAACCAACCATCTGTACCTATGAATTTCATACTTGCAATAACTGCCACATTTCCAAGGTCTGGCAGCTAAAATTCACACTAATTTATAAGTCCTTACACCAGTCTTACAAACTCTTAAAGCTAAAATTTCCATCTAACATTAATGTTAGGTTTTATCCCTACAAAGAAAATCATAGCTGGAAATTTCATGTATTGAATATTAGACCATTTTCTAAGAACGTTAGCCAAAGTAATAGTGAAGAGATGCTAATACTGATAGGAATTCCCACCTCTCTCTCTCTCTCTCTCTCTCTCTCTCTCTCTCTCTCTCTCTCTCTCTCTCTCTCTGTGTGTGTGTGTGTGTGTGTGTGTGAATTCCTATAACTGTGAGACATTTCCCTGCCAATTGAATATAAATCCCAAAAGCTCTATCTGTCTGTATCCTGTGCAGTTTCATGGCTCTGGGAAATTTGGTATCAGAGAAGGAAGGTGGCAACTGAATTTATAGATCAAAGATGTTTAGTAAGGTGATAGGCATAAATGATACAACATAATGCATGCTTTTCCATTTCTGTGTTTTATTTTAACCACTGCAGGGCTTTGTCTATGATGTGACAGGGGGTATGGTAGGAAGAGGTAAAACAAAAAACTTTAACATGACGTTTCACTTCTGCACCTCATTTGAACTCTAATTTAAGAAAAAAATTCAAGTATGATTTTTTTTGACATTTGCTTGGAAAATGACTTTTGTGCACTTTTAAGATGGAATCATTATATTACTCCAATGATCAGATATCTTAGGGCATAAGCAAATTTTATGCTACCATTTTCTAGTATCATGATCTAGGTTAGGTCTAACCCATCTCTTCTTTCTTCAGGTTGTGACCATGAAATCACTTAGCTGTGTGAAATTTTAATATTTGCCCATGGACCTAAAACAGCCTATGAAGCTTTTGTTTAGAGTTTTGGTATTCAAGCATTTCCCACAGTTAACTGTAATAGTTTCTGAATATGGACATGATTGTGGTTTTCTCAATGTGACAATGTGTAGCTACAAACAAATCAGCTCACATCATTCTTCTTTTATTTTTTCCCTTCCACAAAATGAAGAGAATTTGTAAAAATTAAAAATCAATATTTCAATAATACCAAAAAAAACTGAATTAAGGATGAACATTCAAAATTGCAAATAAGCACTTACAGAGTTTAATTGACTGCAGTTTTAAGCCAGCAATGCATGTAATTATAACATGTTTTATATTCAGTGATAGATTAGAAGAATTAATGTAATGAATACAAAATACTTAGAGTAGTGTCAGGGACAAAGTATCTTAGCACCTGATATTAGCATTTCTTTATAAGTAATTAATAATTATCTCTAGTAAGACATAGGTTAAGGATGACATTTCATGATGCTTAAAGCATACCAGTCTTGGTTTTACTTTTTAACAAATGCCATAATATAATTTAATATCTTAATTTAGATTAAACACCATTAGTTGCCCAGACTGTGACATAAACAAGTTAGTCCTATAAGTTACATATCATCCTATTAAATCAAAATATTTCTTTTAAATTTATAAATGTAAATAAAGAAAAAATTAATTCTGAAAATTTGTATTTGTAATGTACACTTATAAGATTTTACATATATTATAAATAAATAGAATATTCTAGAGAATTATGTTGTAGATTATAATCATCTTTACTTTTTAGATCTTAAAAGTTATAAATACTTTATTAATTACTTTTCAGGAACTGGATCATTAAAATGAACAACTCCATAATTGATCCATATATAATGAATAATTAAACTGAATATGTATCACCCAGATAACTGTCTAGAACTCTCAATATAACATAGTTATTTCTTCATGTTTCATAAGAAATATCAGACCTTAAACTTATAGGTTATGCTTTATATCACAGGCTTTCTCTAGCATGTCATATGTATATTCTTTCATCATTTCTATATGCCTATCATAAGTTTAGATTTATTTTGTAACACAAATTGTTTTTAATAAAAAATGCATTTAAGGTATTAGATGTACTATAATTTTATATGTCATAATTAATTTTTTGATAATTATGTATAATGGATTTTAATGAAAGTCATAAATCTTCTTTAGCTATTACTAGATACTCATACCTATCTACCCACACAAATCAATGTCTTATAATTTTTAGGCAAATGGCATCCAATTTGTGTTACAAAATAAATCTAAACTTATGATAGGCATATAGAAATGATGAAAGAATATACATATGACATGCTAGAGAAAGCCTGTGATATAAAGCATAACCTATAAAAGCATATGTAAATTGGTGATTTTATTCATATTTAGTATCATAGAATCAATTGAAAAGATCTTGAAATGACTGTGTTCAAAATTGTTCACATTATAATTAGTTTTGTGCAATAATGGTCACATGAAAATATGTGAGAAAAAGCTTTTCAAAAATTATTTACATCTATGACTTCTAAAAGAGTAAAGTAAAATTACTTTTCCAATACTTTGATTATTGAATAATGATATACATCAAAATCATATCTATGTATAATTTGTCTAGAAACCAATAAATCTCATATCTACTGAGTGTCTATAACACATCTAAGAGTAAAATTATTTTTATCTCATGAAGTATCTAAAAAGATAAATTCTTCAGGAAACAATTTCTCTAGCCAATAACCATCAAGAAATATATAAGATTTATTGACTTATTATTAAAAAACACAAATGTAAAATGTTATAAAAATGCAATTATGAGATATTTAAAAGTCACGTGGATTATCCTTACTTTTATATTTTCTTAAAATGCCAGGTTTTTACTTATTTATACCTTTATGATTAAAAATTTTCCCTATCTTAATGGTTATTGTGTATATTTTTAGTAATTAGAGAGGGATAAGTTAATACTAATTATTAACTAGTACATATAGTTATCATGAAAACAAAATATGTGTATGATTGAAATTCTCGGAGTCTAATTCTCTTGAACTTTTCAAGAGCAACCATAGAGACACACACACCTACACACACACACACCAAACACACTACAACATATTTTTGTTGAGGTAGAAGATTATAAATATTTAGACTTCCTCAAAAAAGTAAGAAGAAAAATGTGTTAAAGAGAATTGGAGGCTAATAAAACCTAAATATTACTTTAACAGTTTATGACTTCAATTAATTATTATTTTCTAAATACTTTAGGTTTTGCATTTCTGTTATCAAACTGTGATGTTACAGGGGCTTACAGAATGATATAATTTTTTTTTTACAGGAAGATGATCAAACTGTTAAAAAAAAAGAGTCTTGCAACAACTGTGTACATCTTTTCATAATTTAAGACATTGATTAAATATATCAGATCTTTACAAATTAAAGTATAAACACTCACATTTATAAATAGTCTATCCATTATCTCTATGGTTGCAGAAAGTACGTGAAGTGTAAAATATTTCTCAAAATAAAATTAACTAGTACAACATAATTTTTTAAAATATTAATTCTTTTTTATTATATACCAATGTGAGAATACATAATGTTATCTACTATCTATCTATATCTATCTATCTATCTATCTATCTATCTATCTATTATATGTGTGTGTGTGTGTGTGTGTGTGTTGTGTATGTGTGTGCATGTGTGTGTGAATGTGTGCTTTGTGTGTTTGTATATAATTAAAAAACAAACACTATACTTGTGAGGTACCTGTGTTGGAATTGGAGTAGCTTGGGGGAAAGAAATTTTATAATTATATTTGATTAAACTTTTAAAATTTAAAATTAAGAAAAATACTTAAAATGTTTAAGATGATACAAATGTGTGTTCCTTAAAACACATACACACACACACACACACACACACCTTAAAACAAAACAAAAACAGAATTAAGAAGAAACCTTTTCTGACTATGGACACAGTACCATAAGACATAATGTGTTAGATATCCTAATATTATATAAAAGTAAATAAATGGAGTTTTTAAATTTTACATTGGACAAATAACATTTTTAAAACTAAAATTTTTATATATTAATTTTAATTATATAGGTTAATTAGTCAAATTTGGGTAAATATGGTTTTAAAAAAAAGCAGTTATTAAAAATCACATAATTTAACTAGCACATCTTGAGTAAGACTATCTTTGGTACTATTGTTTGAAAAATGTAACTCTTTTTCATATCATATTTTTCATGTTCAAATAATTAAAATGAACTGAGAAATAGCATATTTCTCCAAAATTCCAAAACAAAATCACTGATTTTTTTTTTGCAAAAATAGATAAAAATGAAGTTTGTATTCAGTGTTATAAGCGTCATGATAAATTTACAGTAATACTATTATAATTGGACAGATGTGATCAATGAACACTTTAACCTTATTTACTTTCAGCTATATTAAAGCACTAGTAGGAATATCCCATCATAAAAAGAAATCAGAAACCCAAAAACATCTGTAATAGTCAGTACAGTATATTTAAAGTCTAGAGAAGATATAATGTCGATATGAACAGTGACTCTACAGACATAATCATACCTCAGAATGACTTGCTTCATTCTCTCGAATGTGGAAACCGGCAGAGCTGGGACATTTCTGATGTGTGACAGGAATATTGTCATTTTTGCTGTGTGAGTTACACTGAAAGAGATTACCAAATAATTGTGACAAACTACTCTACATGTTGAGTGTCCATTGTGAGTCAAAGCTGTTTTCTGTGACCCTATTGATGGAATGAACTTTTAGCTAAGCAGGATCCAGACTCAGATAGCATGCATAGAAAGATGGCAAAGCATTGATGTGGGCATAATATTAGTATTTAGTGATTTAAATGTATTAGTTCACTTTTCCTACCATAGAAGATATTATTTAAAAAATAAACTGCAATATTCTTATAAATTAATCAATTTATAGAACTTCAGATATTAAATTATATGTAAGCTTTTCACTATAAGTATATTTAAGATGACTGCATCCCACATCCCTCACATGAGCTGTTTATGTAAAAAGTAGACATCATTTATTTCCTGTTTTTTTTCTTTGTTCTTCTTTTAAGTTTCTTCTTAAGACAAGGCTATCTGTGAGTATTGCTATTTGGCCATTTGTTAAGCCTAGCATTAACATTTCTATAGTCTTTAATTTAATAAAAGACATTATGTACCACTGGGAAGAGCTATCATTCACTCTCAGATCAAAATTATTTCTTTAAAAATATTTTTATAATTGGTATTGACTTGTCCAGATAACAATTACCTAATTTGACTTTGTTGTAGAGAAATATTATGACATTAAGAAAGATTTTAAGCACAGTTAGTCATATGATAAGCCTTTCAGTATAGAATAACTTATTTCATGACACACACACACACACATATACATACATTTACACACATATGTATATATAAATATATATATATATATATATATATATATATATATATATATATATATACTTTCATATAAGCTTTTATAAGACCTCAACTCTATAAGAGTTCTACATAGGTAATTCTGATTCATAATTTGAACTTCTGTTAAGAACTCAGCTAACTAAACTTTATGTATACCTAAACTGCCATATTGTCCAAATCAGTTCACTGAATGCTCCTAAAATGGCCTGAACAGCTTCATCTTTAACTCTGAAGATCTTTCTTTACAAAAGCTCCTTTTGTTTTGTAAAACAATAAAAAAATATATCTTTAAATATGTTTTGATAAACTGTAATCATCCTAGACATTTTAATCAGTTTTTATACCTAGACTTCCTGTATATATTCATGTTGATTAAGCTACTTTAAACATCTCATATATTATGCAGTTTTTCCCCCAAAGAAACATTTTGTAAATCTCTGTGGCTCACCAGTTGTTCTTATGTTGGCAATGTATTAGAAAATTCTGGAGAACGTTTACAGAGCACCAGTGACCTAGTTCTGGCTTCTACAGTTAATTCAGAACTCACATTACAGATAGAGATTGGAGTTCCTGAATTAAGGACTTAGGAGACGATGCTGAATTATGACATTCATCCACATTGCTTTGCTCGTTTGTTCATTTATTCAGTAGAAAGTCATTTACTATGTGCATGCTGTATCAAGGCTTAGGGAATATGTAAACATATGCTCCAGTGACTTACTCAAAGACTAATTGTCTGGAGGAGATTTTCCATTTAAGGGTTCCTCTTCTCACATGACTCTAGTTTGTAAAAGGTGATGTACTACTAACCAGTATAAGAACAAAACCAAACCCTTGGGTTGACTCTATAGGCAGAACTTTGAGAGATATGCAGATGAGAAGAACTACACTAGTTTTCATTAAAGGAATAAGAAACTACAGTAAATGTTTTGAAGAGATGTATTTTGAAAATTCATGAATACTTATATCAAATTACATGTAAAGAATGTGGAGTTTAATTTGAAGATGAATAGAAATACATTGAATTTAATGGTAGAATCAGGAATGACAAGTTATAGAACTGAAGAAGAAAAAAAAAGATTGCCAGGATAGGATTTTTACTAAGAACTGAATGGACTCTTGGGCATGAACTTCTGTACTCCACTACACACCATAACAGATTAAAAAAAAACACAAACAACATGAGTTCATTTGCAACTGATGAGTTACACACTGATAAATTTTCTCATTCCAATAGGTTAGTGCCCATAAGCTTAGGTGTCTCATGGAGGGACCTCCTTTTGCAAAACAGGGAAAACACTAGGGGAAATTTTCAACCATAGTGACTTCCTCATTAGTTTTAATTTGTTACTTTCAGGGTGGAAAATTCCTTTGGAAATTAAATATAGAGATCAGACCTATGAAGAAAAACATGAATATAATAAACACTATTTTGAAATAAAATATGACAAATAGCGAAATATAAGAAGAAAATTTTGGGGGTGTGGAAATAATTTAATCAATATGTGTCTTGCATGTTTTTTCCTCAAAGGCTGCAGTCTAAAATAGAAACATATTTTAAATCTTTCTAGTTTCATTTCCACAAAATATTCTATTTATCAAATTCAATATGAATTACTATATTAAAACTATGGCTGATATTCATATTTAAATCAGATTTACTCTTATACAATATATATGGAAATAAAATCTGAGATGCTGTGAACTCAATAACAATTTTATTCAATGTAAATCACTGTAACTACATTTGTTTTATACCTTAAAGCCTTCAATATTTTTTCAATACTTATGATTGATAGCCTGCCTGTATTATAAATTACGAGGATTAAACTTTCTTTCCCCAATCACCCATTGTACTTCCAGAGAATATGGCTATTCACTGCCTATAGAAAAGCCTACTCAAACTTGCTACACAAGCAGGTACTTTAGCTCTTTCAATTCGGGTACAAATCCAAGAAAGCACTTCATAGTCATGATATCAAGAGAAAAAAAATCAATAGTTGAAAAGCAACAAAAGGTTTATGAAAAGTCACATAGCCATAAATAAAAACCGGTTACTTGGTTTGCTAAAAGGGAGTTTGTTACTTTTACACTTCACTCTAGGGTAGCAGGTATGTGCCTTCTATTATTGTGTTCCTCCTTCTACCTTCTTACAAAATCAAGATTCTTTGATGAAAATTAATGGCACTGTTAGAAATCCCTTACAATTACTACAGAGGAACGAGCTTTAGGTTTTGTGCCACATTTTCCTCAAATAACACGTTTATTTGTTAAAACCTCTCAGTGAATATGCCATGCCTATCCATTGTAACAAATCAAAAATTGCTCTCAGAGAAAAGCATAACACATCCTTGAAAGTTTTTGGTGTAAAATTTCTAGAAGTTATAATAAAAAAACATTATGTTCACATAAGATACACCCAGAATATCAACATTAAAAAGTATTTATATTTATTGACACCAACTCTCTTTATCTATACATAACACAGCACACTTGTACCAGACTTATCACCTCATTTTCACTAAGCTTTCCTACCACAATCACCAAAATAGTTACATTAGTAATTCAGGGGTCAACTCTCAGTTGTTAGTAAGCTATGTAACAGAGCCACATTTCTCCCTGATGTCTTATAAGACACCATCTCTACCTCGTCACTCTTCTATTGCCCACTTTACAAAACCTTCTATTCATAATAGTTTCATATTGGAAAAGAGAAGAAAGGATGAGGTCCTTGTACTTCTTGGGAGACTATTTTTTTTCAGTGCACTATTCATAGTAGTGAAGGTAAGGCATCTACCAAAATATCGTTCAAGTATGTCTTGTGCAGTAAACCCTTTCTGATTTAGCCTGGAGGTCAACAACTTTTTTTGAATGGATAGAATACATTTTAAACAAAACTGCAGTTGTTATTTTTCTAAATGTTTATTATTGTGTTGAAAAAAAATACACTTTTTTCCCTCCCTCCCAAACCTCTTTGTACTTCTTGTAAGTTCATAGCCTCTTTTGTTTACTAATTGTTCTTAACACCACACACACAAAACAACATAATACAACACATCACTAAGTTCATAAGTACAAGCTGCACAGTCTGTATAATGTTACTTGTATGTATTTTTTCAAGGCTGACTTTTACTGGATAACTAAATAGTGTCTTCTTCTTTTGGTAAATCTATTGCTCCTACTCTCAAGATTCCTTTGTTGCTGTTAGTTTCTCTGTAGAACGAAGCCTGTGAACTTTTCCCACCATGTTGATATGCTCATTGATATCATCCATGCTCAGCTCATTTTAGGGCAGTCATGATGAGCCATGAAATTTTTGAAGAAACGCTTTTACATAGAAAAGTCCTTTATATCTAATTCTTAAATTATCTTTCTGTTCCTTCTTCTAAAATGCCCCTTGAGCTTTAGACTTGGGAGTATTTTGTAGATGTATTCTTTGGGATTGATCTCCACAACTCTGCACTTTGGATTTTCTCTGTGACTTTTTTTTTTTTTTTAAATGGGCTTCATTTACTTGAAAGAATAAATTCCTTAACCTTCTCTTTTTTGGTAATTATTTTTTGAAATCACTTAATGACCTTGCTGTTGCTGCTCCTTAAGGTTCTTCCGCTATTCTTTTGAATGTTATTTTCCTCATTTTAATTCAAGAAGATATAGAGCCAGGGGACTGTGGGACCAGAAGGAACAGGCCTGGAGCAAGAATGGGGTCAAGGTCGTCCAAACCCCAGAAGTCCTGTTCTGAGAATGAGCAGGAATAGGATTCCTTCTCATTGTATGGTGCCAGCATTTTCTAGTGCACTTAGCCCTATGCCCCAAACTTTGACCTACAGGAGGAGGTCAGATAGCCCAGTTAAACTTCTGCTCAGCTTATAATGCCATGTCCAGCAGAATTTGCAATTCCTCCTTATGCTAATAAGGCATTCCTAACCTTGGCCCAGGTACAATGTTGTACACTCACCACACAGCCCATAATCCCCCAAAGTTTAAATAGCCTTTGCATGCCCATCCCCATTAAAACTAGCTGTCTTGTGAAGCTGCCTCTCAGAGTCTGTTCTCACCTGCTCAGCTCATCGCTGTTAGAGATTACTAATCTCTCAGCAGTTCCTTCCTTCATTCTTCTCACAAGATGCATGACATATGATAGGGGTAATCACCCTCCAGATATGGACAGCAAAGTGGAGCTTGAATGACAAGAAGAGACCAGTCCCTTCTGTCGATAGGTGATCTCCAGGACAGTGCCTTCAGCATCATTATATTTTTAAAATATAAATATATTCATAGAAAATGAATGAAATAATAAATGATCAACATCATAAAACTTTCCCAATAATTATGTGGACTAATTGATTTGGTTTCTAATTTTCTATCACTTGTTTGTCATCCCTTCTCTTTGTCCACACTAAATGAATTCACAGTAAGCTCATTATTGCTAAGACTTATAACCTATAGCACACACATTGGTACAAAGGTAAGACAGAATGCTTCTGAGCTTGAGAGTACTTAAATCAGGTACAGTACACACAGAGGTTGGATGCTGGCTTTTTCTATAAATGGACCCTCTAGTAACTTCTGGCAGGAAATAGTTTCATGAGTCATCTGCTAACTAAATGAACAGATTTTAATTTATTACCTGAATATATGAACAGAATAAATCCTGTCCAACTTGAAGGAGTTGGTACCTTTTCCCCTTCGGTGTTCTTTGCAATATTCATAAGCTCTGTTATTTTGTAGGACCAATCTCACCTTTCCTCTGAATAACAACAGTGAACAGTCTATATATCCCTCAGAAGCTCAACATCCACACTCTTCATTTTCGATAAGAAAATCCCCTCTAATATTCCATTATATTTCTTCCTGATTTTGTTTATATATATATTAAAAAAATGTTTAGATGTTTAGAGACATTCTTTTCTCTCCCCTTCTGTTTCTTCAAAGGCATCTCTTTATTTCTGCCCTCTGACATTCTTCCTTTCTATTTTGTCCCTATAAGCCATTTTTAACCCAGGTTTGCAGAGACTATGCTGACAGAAGTGATCAGGAATTCCCCGTGAACTTTAGAAGCTGAGTTTCACATGTGTTGTTTTTGAGAAAACAATAAAAACCAAAGGCTAACTTTGTGTAGTCTTGCCACACAGGCCATTAAACAGGCTAATGGCCTTTCTTCAAGTATAGTTCCCTGCAATCAAGTGAAATCAATGAATAAAGTGCATATTTCTGATTGTGTGCTTTGCTTTTGCAAGTAGGACACTTTTAAAACATTTGTAAAAGATTCGTTTCAATTTACAGAATTATAACGTAACTGGTGGAGTAAAGTGTTTCAAAAAAGGGCACAAGGAAGACAACACATACAGGAATAATATCTTAACACAACTAGAAAAAATATGGAAATGGGAAATTAAAGTCTTAACAAATTTGGGAAGTGGTTTAAATTGGAGAGCATGATGAAACATGTTCTTTCTTGGCCAGAAAGTCTCTTTTTATAGCTATTGCAAATGCAATGGTCTCTATCAGAAGCTGTCTGACATTTCTCACATAATTCTAGCAATTTGAAAGAACACATTGGCACTGAGTACCACAGGCCCAAATAGCTTTATTCAGTGTGTTATTTCTTGCATGGCATTTCAAAGCAACCTCTTTTTATAAATATTGTGGTTACTATAAAGTTTAAGCAAATCTAGCCATTGTCCATTTCCTGAGAATGTAAGTTCTGTTGACTTCCCTATTGAATTTCCATCCTTTTCTTAAAAGAGTATTGATATATACAAAAATAGATGTGTAGGGCACATGCATAGAACCAAACAAATAGCTATAGCCCCAGACAAGCAATTACTCAGGCCTATAAGGGAATCGTGTTTGGCTGAATTCTTCATCCTGTTGACAGCATGATAATAAATAAATGCACAAGAGGAAAACCAGGTAATTTTGTTTTAATGTAAAAATTATTGGCAACCCAATTAAGAATTTAGAAATTACACTATATTCCAAATTATTTACCAGGATACCTCTTGCTATGCAATAAGTGCCCAGTACATACACAATAAACTAGAGCAATAGATATGAAAAAAGATTGTTGAAGCCATAGATTGTTAAGTATCCAGTGTTTGGAGGTGAGTGAATACAGTTTTGCTAAATAAATAATATCCATACACATTCCTTCATACAGCCATAAATTTCTTCCTTAAAAATTACCTACATTCTTTATACATTAACAGAGATAAACCCAGATGTAATTTCAGGCATGAAACGTTAACTCATTGAAGAGCGCAAGAACATCTTCATGAGGACCACAAATCAGAACTACTTCTTGAAGGTTTCGACATATTTCCCTGAAAGGTTCAAAGACCCTTGAAACAGCATTATACTATTCTTTTAACCCAATTGCTTGATTGCCCATTGAAATAGAATTTCCTCAGTAAATATAGTTATATTTAAACATTAATATTCTTCAATTAATAGTTTATTCGTTCCTTCCCTCCTACACTGCATTTTTACTATCCCTTGCAGAATACACCAAATGATTTTGAATGACAAAAAGATTACATGTTGTATTGCTTTAACAGAGCTCCGTTAATGTCTTTTTTTCATATTGCTACTTAATTATGCAGTTTAAATAAATGACTGTCAACAATGCAGAACTTCCTATGTCCTTAAAAAGAAATATTCTCCCTAAATATATTCTGAAGAATGGAATAGCATATGTTTTCAGTACCAAGATCAATCCGTATTATATTTAACATAATTGTTTTCAGATGACTTTAGGCCATTTTTTATTTACTGTTAAATGAACATTGAGAGTTGTTCATTTATTCATCATAGAATTGACTTTATATTTTTAACACATCTGAAACTGGAATTTCCTCAATACAGGAAGCATAGATAGAAGTAAAACTTCTAAATATTCCTAACGTTATAGACAGTTCTTTTATGAAAGGTGTTCACTTAGGATTTAACACTGCAAGTCTTCCACTATGTGTCTGAATTGACTAGAAAAATTCAGGGAGACAAAACTAATTAATATTCTTTGCTCATTTTCAGTAGCCATTTTTAATGTTCAATATACTTAACTAATCCACAGGAATAAAGACATCATTCGTGTTTCTAGATAAAATTGTCTAAACAATTCTGAAATGGTGTCAAATATATAAGACTAGAATTAACATATTAGAACGTAGCACTATTTTTTAAACATTACATGAAATGGCATCTAAAAGCTTATGTGAGACCAATATGAAAAGCAGTATATAATGACAGGATTTCCTGATAGTAAATATAGTTCTGTAGAGAGAGCACAGATGAAATCATAGATGGACAAGTGTACAACATAACACACACACAGACACACGCACACACACATACACACACACAAAAATCTTTATCAAATTTCTGGAAAATGTTTAATGTAAGTTATTATGTATATTTCATGCTGGTTTTTAGTATATGAAGTCAGCTTAAATAATATTAAATTAAGTATATTTTATGAAATATCTCATTTATATATTAAAGAGGTACATTATGTAAATTAAAATTTATGATATATAAATATGCTGGAAAAATTTGCTATGCCTTTAGTATAGGTAATATCAATTGGAAAGTCTAAGGTTAAATACTTTTGAAAAACTCTCCTCACATGTTTGTAAGTGTTTTGAATTGTCTGTGGTAAAGACAGAAAGTTTGAAACCTGACTTGAATATGTCATGGCATTGCAAAAAAATTCCCAAAGTAAGTATTTCAAAATAATATTAGTTTGTCTGTCTGCATGCCAGGCATCAAAAACCACAGTCTGAAAGCCAACCATCAGCCAAAGAAATCAAATAATAATTTCAGACATTCAATTCCAGAGTGCTTTACAGTGATTTGAAAATTCAAGGAAATGCCAGTTATTTGAATATTGTCTTTCAAGGCTCATGTGTTGTTTTTTCCAAGGCTACTTTTCAAAATCTAAAGTTTCTGAAAGTGACCCTGAAGCATAAATATATATGCCAAGAGGAGCCAAGGAGGCTGTGCTTAATTTTGTTCATGCACACTAAAATCAACAGCTACACTCTACTATAAACATGTGATTTCAAAATATCTGTTCTAAGATTAATAGTTTACTTTCCGATCTTTAATGCATTTATCTAATTGTGCAATAATTAAATTTGAATGAAAAGAATTTTCATTCTTTACCAGAATGCTTTAAAGTAAAATTGATGTTCTTCAGGGCTCTGGCATGTGACATTAGGTGCTTGCTGGTGTCTGTGCCTCCACACTCAGCGCCAATTACATCTTTTATTCACACACAAAACATGCCACAAAGTCTGATGTATATTAAATCTACTTCCTCCTTACAGAAAAGGAGCTGGTACTTGATTAGTACTTGAAATACCTTTTGAAAAGTGTAAAACTAAATAGTCACGAACTAGATAAATTAGTGTTATTAGACGGGAACTCTTCGGCAATTCTAGTTTGCACAAGGCTGAATTTCTGACAAGCTGGAAGATTTTATAGACCTATATTTAAAATTAAAGTTCACGTATTTTAAGGAATGAAATAAAGGCACATGAGAAATATGTTCATTTTCAAGGTCGTAAAACTATTTTTTTTCAAATAGAATTAAGCAAATAATTCTTGAACGAACATGCTTTACCCAACAAGAAATTCCAGTGAATGTAGTCACTGCTACACTGCTAATAGAATTTATCTTTGGTAGTCACTGCTATATCTTTGAAATCCTTTATTTATTTATTTATTTATTTATTTATTTATTTATTTGTCTCCAAGCTTCAAACTAGTATTATTTCAGTGAAACTGAAATACCACTGTTTGTGGTAGCTTGAAGTTTGGCCCTCATAAACTCATGTGTTTGAATGCTTGACCAATAGGGAATGAAATTGATAGGTGGTTTGTCTTTGTTAAAATCGGCGTGGCCTTGGTTGAGGAAGTCTGCCGCTATGGGGACAGGCTCAATGATCTCCTGAGTATGCTCCTCAGGCTCTCTGCCAGTGCAAAGTCAGTCTCCTCCTCCAGCACCATGTCAGCCATCAGGCAGCCATGTTTCCCACCCTGATGGTAATGGACTGAAGCTCTGAAACTGTAAGCCAGCCCCTATTAAATACTGTCCTTTAAAGGGTTGACATGGTCATGTCTCTTCACAGCAATAAAACCCCAAGACACTGTTTACCTTTTAAACTCATGGCCATAGAATAGAATTGCAAACATTTGATGACTTAAACATCAGTACTTCTCTAATCTGCTGTGATGAATTGTTCCCTGGTGAAGGACTGAAGGGCACTATGTCCATGAGTACGATGGTTCTTTAATCAAAGTGTGAAATGGGTATATGTATTTGCATATATATGCATATATATGCATATATATATGCATATATATACACACAGTGATACTCTCTCAAAGCATCACATAAACTCAGAAATTTGCATGATGATTCACTCCAATAAGTAAAGTTATTCATTGAGCTACCAATTCTATTATTCATACAAATATTTTTAAATACTTAAAGAAAAGTAAAGAAGTAAATAGTGTTTTTTATTCTTCAGGAGTTGATGCATATTACAAGACGTTACTGCAATAAATTCCCCGTATCTCTTAAATGTACTCAGAAGTATGGTTAAATGTCACTTAAGAAATTTAAAAATTATAATTGAATATTACAATCTGTAATCATTCAACATAAACATTAACATGGTTACACTTCATTTTTCTAACATGAAATTCTTCAGAAAAATTATAATAATGACACTTTGTATAGAATATGGTATTTTTCTTACAATAAACCAAAGTAAGTATATTTATTTCAATTAAAAGGAGATTAATATTAATTTCATCATAATTTTTAGAGCAGAAATGTGGGTTTGTATGGCAAAGATTTCAAAATTATTGTTTTATATACAAAAAGATTATTTTTTAAATATTTCTCTTAAAATACCAACAGTAACCCACTTCCAGATGATGACAATATATAGCTCAAGAAAAATAATAGCATACACTTCCAGATACACTGACAAAAACACACATGCATAATCTTTGTATAAATAACAATGACTTTGAAGCACTGATCTCTGCGAGCATGTAATAGCACTCGATTACAACTACAAACTTTTTATAAAAGCTATTTGTCATCTTCAAATGATTAGGATGTGACAAAACTGAATGGATTTTGTGACTCCTCACCAATGAAGGCAAAGATTCCATTAGAACTTTAAACAATATCTGTTATCTTTCACTTATCATTTGATTACTAGGAGGCTTGATAAGAACAGAAAATGAGATCATCAACACTAATTTGTGTTGGTTTCTTATCTCTGTGACAAGCTGTTTGACTCAAATATTCTGCACAGATCTGAAGATCTCCAGAGCACTGTGGAACACATTATCTCACAAACCTTCAACCTATACCTTTTGCCCTTTTGTGTCTGATGACATAGAACTTGTAAACGCCCTGCAACTTGCCATCACACCCATTTACAGAAAAACTTATGTAGGTGTTAAAAGTGATCATGCGAGTGCTCTGATGTGTTTTGAACTTTCTTTACAATGTTAAAGTTGAACCTGTATTCTCCTTCATATGGGGCCTGTCTATATATCGTCAGATGTGTACAGAGGGCAATAATATGTGTACATGTCTTCCTGTTTGTGTGTGCATTTGTGAGCATGCACATTTGTGTGTAGGCTTCTTTCCAATTATTAGAAAGGAAGTGGCTATCCCTGTGTGTGTGCTTGTATGCAAAGAAAAGAAAGAAGTAACTGTGCAATAACTGGTATACTTTAGGACTAGTAAACAGGATCATATATTTGACACTGGTCTCAGTAGCTCTCAGTTCCTCCTCAACTTTCTTTCAGGCTTACTTCATTTGAAGACCTATTGGATGGTGATCCCTTTGCAATCCATGACAGGAACACTCAGTTAATCCATAGAATAAGGACTTAAATCCACACTTGCAAATAGGGATTTACAGCAACGTTTTTTTTTTTTTTTTTTTTTTTTTTTTTTTTTTTATTCAAGGGACTTCAACATTTGTTAGACTTGTGGCATATTAAAGGTGAAAGGGATGCATAGATTTCTTTCTTAACCTTCAATATTGAATGGAAGAAATAACTCACAGAGACTGATGCAGAATAGAATATGTTGAGGTCAATGACTGATATATTTCATTTCACTTACATGGTATAGGATAAGACTTATCTTAATTTGGCTTATAATAACTGAGTCAAAGACAAATCAGCAAGTTTCACAATTTCATGTTATAAATTTTATAGCATAAAAGATCCTTTAATTATCATGGAAAGCATAATAAAGAATTGTCAACATACTGAACTTTAACCATTAGTTCAATCAATTCAGATGGCCATTATATTTATGAGAAGAAAAATTTCACTATTCATAATTTTTATAAAATTTTAAGAAACTTGCTATTAAATTTTTGGAAATTTAATTCAAAATGTCCCATGCTCAGAATCTATAGCATCCAAAGACCAATTATTTCCTTAAGCCTCAATTATAAAGTAGGGTCTATGAGCATAAAAAGAAATACTCTGCATATATATGTTTATTTATATGTGTGTGTTTATGTATGATATATATATATATGCATAAAATATATTTAAATATAAACAAGATATATATTTAGCATGTAAATTACTTCTTGTAATTTACACTCCTTTGAATTAAGACTTGATCATAAGCGAGACTTGAATAAACTTTCCTAGTTTGTATTTTGTGCTTTTAAACTTGTTGACTTTGTACATACCTCTCACAATACAGAGCATCTTTGCCATTCTTATTCCCTTGTGAGTTTTCTAAAGCATGGCGAAGTATACAAATTTGTTCACTGTCTTATTAAAATAAATAGCTACACATAACAAAAGAAATTTGCCCAAGGATGGAAAATCAAAGTATGCACAAACACCTAATAAAGGGCACATTCAGCAAATATTTGCAAACTTTTAAACAAGCTGTACAAAAGGACACATGAAAGATAGCAAAATCTTATTTTCTACTGCTCATTAAACTGAAACTACTAGTAAATGAAATTTCGCTTAAGAATAAAGCCAGCACGTACATTCACGTACTTCACTTGCCGACTTCACATATATTAATAAATCATACTCTTCACTTGTTGAAAGCTTGTTCCTCTTACTTGATGGTTTATGTTGATGTCAAGTTAAACCAGGCAACAATTTTTGCTCAATTGATGCATCGTATATAAAAGTATACTCTTTAAATGAAGTGTCATGAAACCAAGTCTTTGAAAACATGTGTCAATGAAAGTGGGACCCAGTTGTGTTGTATATATTTTTATCAATGCATAATTTTATGAGCCAAAATTGTTCTTTCATTTTTTTCTCCAGTCTTTGAAGAGCATAGGACAAATGACTCACCATATTCTAGAAACATTTTATATTTTAAGTCATCTCTGAAACGCAATCACTAATGAGTTATTTGATTACCATAATCAGAAACACTAATCACTGCAGTCTTGATGAAAATTCAGACATTATCTCAAGAGGGCTTTGGTGAAATAAATGTGTCGGCATGCTATTTGTATTTTCCCATAGTTACTCATTGTGAATCAGGATAAAACAAGTTTTTGCATAGAAGTTACAAATTCTTAGTATAAGATACAATACAGATAACAGGTATATGAGACAATCTACACACAGAAAGGTGAAAATTATACTATATGTGTTCTCTTGATAACATCCACATATTTCTTGATAATGTTCCCAGAGAAACAATTTACTTGATTATATAAACAACTTTGCAATCATATATGTTATATATAGTTAAATTATTTATAAGCCATTAATAGCCTCGGCACTTTTGTCCTGGTTTACACTTACAGGAAACAGATCTTGATGACTATCCACTACCACTAAGTGGTACCCCTGTCCTCAGTACACTCTGTTTTCTTTTGAACAATCAACAAAGAAAGTAAAGAAGGACAATGTAGAGACACTAACTAGCATATTGTTGTAGGCAGCCGTGTTTAAGATAGCACCTGGGACAGTTGCAAAGTCATATGACTAGCATCTGACAATGTAAGCAGCTGGCTTCCAGGGTGGCCAGCTCAGCTAAACTGGTAAACAGTCCTTCGTGCACCTGTCCGCCTCATGCCCCTCCCGAGCGGGCTTATGCTAACGAGGTATTGGCAGTCTAACCTATCCTGAGAGAACAGTCACCCAGCCTGCCTTGGGCAGATATATAAGCAGCGCGTTTCTGCTGCTGGAGGTCCCCGTCCAGGTCCCCATCCCGGTCCCCGTCCATAAGTCAAGAGTCGTTCCTGCAATAAAGCTGACTGAGAAGGATCCGACCGTGTAGTGTCTTAATTGCTGGTCAAGGCGGACGCGACAATTGTAGGGATGCATCACCTGTCAGTGAATAAAACCTATGACCTATAAGAAAGGGTTGAACAGAAGGTGGAACATCCATGAAGCAGAAAGAATTCTGGGATAGAGCAAGGCAAATGTTTGGCCAGGAAAGAAGCAATTAGATGGACACATGGTACCTGAGCACACTTATCTGCCATGTGACAGAAGGTAGACTAGAATAAATAGGATATTTTAAGTTATATCTAGTCAAAGAAGATCCTAGCTTTATGGCTAAGGTATTTGTAAATATGTTTCGACTCTCAATCTTATTTTTGGAAGCATGGGCCTGAGAGGAAGAACCAGGATCCCAATTTCAATAAATCAGATCTTCACATCAAGTATTACTATGGCATACTCTTTAATGGTTTGTTGTTATTAATCACTCTCACTTGTATTTTTTTTAAACTAAATTTCCTACTTCAAATACTACAAGGACATAGAGAAATTCCACTTAGAGCTGAATATTCCAAAGGCTCTTACTCTCTGCATAATATCTGGCTATGGATATCTATGTTTGTTCCCCTCTGTTCCCGAAGAAAGCTTATCTGATAAAATGTACTGATTTCTTGAATACAGTAGAACATCATGTGGAGTCATTTTGTGAAGGCGTAAACAGTGTAAGAGCTAAAGAATATTGAGGATTCCAAGAAGACAAGGCCTTCTAAATCAACATAAGCAAATCTCATATGACTTCACAGAAACTGAAACAGCATGAACAGGGCCTGGATGGTCTGTTTCAGGGCCTCTCGGGATATATGATAGCTTCCCGCTTACTGTTTGTATGTTATTTCCGAGTGTGCAAGCAAATAGTTTTCTGATTCTTGTGGCTTTTGTTGGGGCATTTTTTCTGAAGTAGATTTGTCTTGTCCAACTTTGATATAATTACTTTTTACTTTATTTTATATTCTATTTTGTTATTTATTTCTAAATGGATAGACGAATGAATGCACAAATGAATATATGAATAAATGAAAACCTAGCCCCTAGAGTAAACATTAACAATTAGATTGTCACTTATATCGACTGGAAGAGGAAAACTCAAGTTTTACCCTATTGAGTGACACTGGATATATCAGCCATTCTAGAACAGATTCAAAGATAGTTTACAATAATAATAATAATAATAATAAATAATAAAGCTTATTAATAAAATAGTAAAATTTATTATTATTATTTTGTTTGGTTATATTTTGATGATGTTTTAAGTTTTTTGTTTTCCTTTTTGGTCGGGTTTTATTTTGTCTTCTTGGTTTAGATTGTTTGGATGTTGCTTTGTATTTTTGTTTGTAATTGAAAAAATTATGTAAATTTTGCTAGGTAGGAGGGAGAGATGACCTTGGGGAGTGGGAGAATATGATCAAAATATATTTAAATGTAAAATTATTTAATAATAAAAATTTTTAAATGAATGAATGGCAAACATAAGGAAGAATATTAATAGGAGAGTGAGATTATACATCTAGACTGGAAGTTCCAGGTTTTCTTTTGTAAATTACATTTAGAAAGTGTGCATTCTCTCTCTGTCTTTTTTTACTTTTTTTCTTCCATAGGACAAATCTTTCCTTATCTGTCTTTCATAATCTTTTTGTTTGTTTGTTTGTTTTGGTTTTTCGAGACAGGTTTTTTCTGTATAGCCCTGGCTGTCCTGGAACTCACTCTGTAGACCAGGCTGGCCTCGAATGTCTTTCATAATCTTAAAATCCATACCTGGGAAAGTCTATCTTGGCATTTCCTAGTCTACATGCTTGGGCATGTTATTTTCTGAGTCTTCACTTCTCCGGAGAACTTCAAGGAATTTCATGCTTTCAGTAGGCGCTACTCGCCAGTGAATTATGATAGCAATTTATTGTTTCTGAATCAACACTTCTGGCCTATTCAGCCTTGCTTTACTATCAGAAAAAAATGTTTTATTTAATAAATGCCAGTAGTATAAATAGTTCTAGCATCTAAGTCACTTGTCAAAATATCAAGTCATCAGCCTCTCCATTCCTTACTAAATCCTCATTGACTTTTGCATTCATAGCAAACCTAAGTCTGGTCACACATATTCTTTATAGCATATATTTTTAACTAAAAAAAAAACTCTCAAGGGAACAGTTACATGAAAGCAGCCTAAATTTATTTTGAGGGTCAAGGAATACACGATCTATGGGGCCACATTGTCCAACAGCTCAAGATGAGGTAACTTGTATCTGATTTTACTGCCTTTTTATTCTGATAGCCAAGATGTGTTGAAAAGGCATTTTCTCCAACTTTCATACTCTATTTATCAACAATAAGTAAGTGTTTCTATTGTTCTCACAACCACACCAGCAGTTGCTCTCTCTCTGTCTCTCTCTCTCTCTGTCTCTCTCTGTCTCTCTCTCTCTCTCTCTCTCTCTCTCTCTCAGCCACTCTGACTGGCATAAAAAGAAATTTCAAAATAGTTTTAAAGTGCATGTCTACGATTGATATAATAATAAACTGACACCTAAGTTCTTAGCATTATACTCATAGATTAATGTATCTGTCAGCCCTCATCAGAGAGATTTATACTGGCAGTACATGACAATTTAAAGACACTTAAATGGTTAACATCAAGATAGTAAGAGACTGGAGTACTTAGTTTTAGCTGGAATATCTGTATCACACTGACTACCACCAAGACTCAAGGATTATTTTGGAAGTTGGGGAGAAAAATCTGGAGTAGTCAGAAATACTACATGCCTTTAGTAAAACAATACTTGGTGAGCATGACAGAACTATAATATACACTGACTCATAGTGGCTATGACTTCTTGTCCAAGACATTTAGAAGATCAAGCCATTAATAATGACAGCATGGATTGGTAAGTGGATTATAAGCTCTCACCCCTAGCTAAGAAACTATTGACAATTTATAGATGCTAGGAGAACAGGGTACTTTTTTCCCAAAGATATGACCTATGAAAGGCTACACATGCTCCAGTAGAGGGTCTTACAAAAATGCACATATGTGTGACACTCTATAAGTTTTGCTGGTTTATTCTTCAAAGAAGAATAGACAAACTGGAGATGAAAGAGTAAAGGGAAAGTAGGGAAGGAGGTATAAGGGAAAGAATGGGTGTTGCTTTATATGAATATGATATATGTATATATATATGTATATATATAATACACATATATATGATATAGAGATAAAGATATAAATAGATACAGATACAGATGCAGATACACATGTAGATTCAGACATAGATATAGATTCCATATAGATATCAATAGTATTATAATACACATAAGAACAAAAATATATATTCTACTTGGACGCTTATAGTCCTTTAACATTTATTTATAGCTGGTGTTATTTATAATAGCCTATTTTTGTGTTTGTGGCCCTTAAAGTCTATACCAATAACTAACATATTATCACTTAGGAGACTGTGTGATTGCTATCTAAACATCAACTGCATTTCTTTAGGGAAACTTTGACTTAATGAGACCAGATAACTTTAGATGGACACATTTAGCTATAATGAATGATAGGAATAGATAGATATTTCCTTTACTCCATTCTCAAAGAAAA
The DNA here is from genome assembly GCA_021653895.1 of Mastomys natalensis. Taxonomy (NCBI): domain Eukaryota; kingdom Metazoa; phylum Chordata; class Mammalia; order Rodentia; family Muridae; genus Mastomys; species Mastomys natalensis. The sequence goes on from JAJTUV010000611.1 coordinate 1,115,127, forward strand.
ATAAAAAAGGAGAAGGATCCATATGGATTTATATTCTAGGTAAATTATGGGGAAATTAAATTTCTGTGACTATTACCAAATCTTAGAACTTTCTGAAAATTTCCAGCTATAGCATTAATCCGCTTGAAAGGGAGATGCTCAATTTACAGTGTATTTTGCAATTCCCCAAACAAGTCTTGAATGATGAATTTCACTGTCTAACTGAGATAGTTTACCTCAGCACATAATTTCTTATATTAATAACTTCCCCCACTGGAGTGAATGACCTTCTATAAACACAATCCTTCCACTCAATCAAAAAATTAAAGCCTGTTACCACCTCATAATTCATCATCTTTTCTCCAGACAATTGCAGAAGCTAAGCCAAGCACAAATCTCCCATCCTCATCCCATGTCATATAAAATTATGCACTCTTCTGCACTCTTATAGCATGGATGTATTGAAAATTACGTAGCATTTTGTGTTCAAAATCAATTATATTGAACAAATTCATATTTCCAGTGAGCTGTAATTTTAAGAGCCAAAAAGTAAAACTCTTCAAAAACTATAAGGCATCCTAAAACAATAACCTGCTGAATGTTTGTATATATTCAATCAGTCATTCATAGATGCCTTTTCATATGAATGCCTCTGAAATTATGGTGCCAGGAGATTATAGTGTTATACTTAGACTCTGCAATGCTGCTGTTTACATAAAACTGTCTTAGTGTAGATCTCAGAATTAATAATGGAGCCTTCTTTTTTAAGTAAAGATGATCAATGCTTTTAGGGAATTGTGCTGTGCTTAAAGGCCCAAAAATACATACTTCATAAACTGACATAAGTTCTTGGTTCCCTGTTGTGATCATATACATATATATATATATATATATATATATATATATATATATATATATATACTGCTAGAGCACAGAGCGGTTATGCCAGTTTTTTTAGTTTTGTTTGTGTGTTTGTTTTTCTTTTTACAAAACCAGAAAACATCAGAAGAAAGATTTTATTTAGTTGGCAGTTTTCCAAATGGAATAACTTAAGAATATTAAATAGAATTTTTAAATTCAATATTTTGACTAACTTTAATTAAAGTAACTATTGAAGCAGAGGCTCATGTTTGAAGAAAACATGATATTATTTCAGATGGAAAAAATCCAAATTAGGTTCAGAATAGTTATTGTGTAAGCTAGTTTACTGTTCCTAATACTTTATTGTATCATATACCTTACAAAACCAATAAAAACAGCAAAATCCCCTGCATAGCTTTCTTAATTTGAGAAGTGAAACATTTTAAAAGAGTTCATAAAGTCAAGATGAAAAGCAAGTAATAGCTTCATTGTCGTGGAAATGATCCATAGATAGACAGACTTCAGGAATAGATGCCCATTGTAAATATAAAATACGTATTTAATCCTCAACTAGAGAATGAAATGGCCTAAAACAGCATTTCTCACTCAAAGCATGACAAACAAGGGGCATGAAAGAATCTAGCTGTGCTTCCTCTCTTTCCTTTCATGGGTATGAAATACTTATTCTTCCCTGTTGAGTTGAGCTGTCATGAGTAGTGTGCAAGACTTCAGGGCAAATATGCAAAACCATCCTAGACAAAATAATACAGTGTGCTATCAAAAGAGTCCTGAAATAACAATGTCTACAGTTAGTGATTTCACAGAATAGCTAAAGTCATAATTATATAAATTAATATTACAGCTCCTCTTATAAACACTTACAAACATCATTTTTTAAACTAGAGATAGTAAGTAGAATAAGAAAAACGTAACACATTTTTTGTTGTGTACATTATATTGTAACTGTGTTTCATAATACAGATAGTTTTGTAAGGTTTGAACTCAAATATGTTTTACTTTGTAAATTATATCAGAAAGAAGCTGTCTTAACCACAATAGCCATATACATTTCTATGTAACAGACAATTTTAACACCCTTGTTAAAAAAGAATAATAAGACATAGAATGGTTTAGTATGTGCTGGCATCTGTAGAAGTAACTTACATATATGCTTTTCATTAGTTTCTGCCCAGTAAAATAAAGACAACATTTTCATTTTAGAATATTAAGAAACTGAGGCATAGAGAAATTAAACAGTTGGCACAGTTTCAAAATCTAAGTTGCCTGAAACACTCAGGTGTTCTTTCTCTACCAAGGAGACAGACAGGTGGTGGTGGTTATACTGTTTTGTTACTGTTTCATTAAATATGCTGTTTAAATGACTTCTAGGAATCGACAAGTAATTATTGCTTGTTTACAATTCTTTTCATTTAACCAGTTCAGCAGAAAGGTTGTTTTGTTTTGTTTTGTTTTGTTTTGTGTGTGTGTGTGTGTGTGTGTGTGTGTGTGTGTGTGTGTAATTTCATGTATAGTACAAGGAGAAAAGAATGGGTCCTTTCAAGAAGTAGAAATATTTCAAAGTTTTCACAGGAATGTGATTTTGTTCAACTATATTACATTGCTGAGCATGTGCTTTGTGTGGAAAGAAATTGCAAAATACCTATCTGAACTTTTTTTTTAATCCTTCAGTCATTTTCTTTTTCTAAAATTAAGCATGAATATTGGAATTAATGTTTGTATTCCTAGTGATGCTTCCTAAAATTAGAATCTACTAGCCTGTGAATATAGTGGGGAAGCTACATGCTATAGAACTATTTACAAGATCTAATGCCAGAATCAAATCAGATTAGAATATGGAAATCTGTATGATCATTCAGCAGATTGTTAATGTATATCATAATTATATAGTTATAAGTACACATATATCATATATTAAATATGTAATGGGCTATCTCATTACATGTTCAGTATTAACAAAATACTATTTCACAGACTTATTTTTAAGAATTTCTCCTTGTTATTTGAGTTGCATTAGCATTTCAACAGTTTAGAGATGTTTTTTATGTTGAATGGCATTCTAGGATAAAGAAAGTAAGCCTTAGATATATTCAAGTCTCACAAAATTTTATGGAGAATATGTATGTATGTGTGTGTGTGTGTATGTGTCTTTGTGTCTGTGTGTCTCTGTGTGTATAAATTAATGACCTAAGCATCTCATCTGAAATTATCAGATTAGGAGCAAAGAATACAAAGAATAAAACTAAATGGCATAGTCTCCAAAGTAACTTCAAATCTCTTCTTTCCTCAGTATAGTTGAACTTTATATATTTTATTATTTAACACTTTTAAAAAACATGGGGAATATAGTTCTGGAAGTAGGTAGATGATGAATCATTCTAAGAGGTAAGATATATATATATATATATATATATATATATATATATATATATATAATATATTTAGACTAGTCTTTAAAAAGAAAATTGGCTTTTATTGGAAAACTAATTTCCCCATATTTAATATCCTAAAAGCCTTCATTTATATTTTTTTGTCTTCTGACTCTATTGTAATATTCATCTAGAATATGTTCCCTAATATGTATTATATGCATTTTCTTAATATTTTAACCTTTCAACTATATTGTTTTTGGAGTACTACGAGAAAGGACACATTAACCAGATATTACGTAAATATTTTTAGCACTGTAACACTGTAATCTAAGTTATCTTTTCTTTGTGGAAGGGTCTCTACTTCATTCCTTTTCATTTATTAGCTTGAAAATTGAAGATTCTAATGTTCCTCAACTACTATCTTTGACACTCTAACTTTTTAAGTTGATTTTGTAGCTCCTTTCTTCACTCTTGTTACATGTTCTCTGCCTCCTTTCTTAGCTGTATAGTTAGTTGCTTTAAAGCAATATACCCACTATTAAAACATTTATAGCATACAAACATTTCATAATTAAATAGCTTAGAAATACTTTCCTAAAAATTTTCAATGATGATTTCTAAAACAAATTTTGCCCCTGAAAAATTATCTTAGTCCTGGTGTAATTGAATAGCTTCATTTATTATCTTTTTTATGGTCATTTGTACAACACAGCCATGACAATAACAATACTGAGTTGCATTATTGCACCTTCAAAGTTTATATTGGGAAAACATTTTTCAAGAAGTAGCACCAAATCAATAATTTTCACAGGAAAATGATCTTCTGTGAGCTACTCTGATGTTTACATCTGTCCTTTTCTTTTGTGCCATAGTGTTATTCTCTTACAATGTCCTATTCTCTCACATACTATGCCTTATCTGTAAAAGCTAAAAAGAAGTAAAGAGAAGTAAATCATTTTCTCACTAGATAGTACTGTTCTCTAGATGAGTTAAAACATGTTAAAAAATGTTGTCAAAATAACCCTCATAGTGCCTGTTGAGTAATTATTGTAAGCATGGAAGTGATGGGCAGATGCTATGGCTACTGATAACTCTACTCATATATACAACCATACTGATACTCAGCCTGTGTCACTAGGCTCTCAATCCAACCTTCCTATTGTCTTGTAATTAATGTCACATCACTTTAATTGGATTTTCTACTTGTAAGCTTCCTGGATTAAGATATGTATTGCTATGTTAATTAGCTTTAGTTACCAAGGATGATCTGTGCAACCAAGAACCAGAATTGCCATTCTAGAATCTCACTGTAATAACACTGGCATGAGGTAGTCTCTCTTGGAGACGATCCAAGCAATTTTAATTATCGAAGTGTTTAAAAGATCATGTTAGAAGACTGTTTTAGCAGCAAGGCAGACAGTTGCACAACATACATAGTCAGAGAGACATTGTCAAGCGGTTTTAGTGTGATTTCATCATCATTTGTCATGTACTTAAATGTGCCACAGAGTTTGTTCTAATAGGTGCATGGGGCTAGCATCTTCTTGTACATGACCTTGAATTCTTTGAGAAATGATACTCACAGAAGGAACCACTGAAGAATAACTTAAGGAGTTCCCAGAGAGACTTCAAGGGAGGTTCACAAAAGATTTAGTGAAACATTCCTAGGAAATGTGTTTGAACAACATTATGGCTTACAAATGACATCTTTCCAGGTGTCAATATTTTAATTCTCAGAGGGACACTTTTCCATGGAATATAATAAAGTCTTTATTTGGGGGCAATTATCTCAATGTTTCTACTTAAATTGGAACGATAAAATAGAGATGAAATTTCAAAACATTGTCTATTCCCTGGTGAGTTCATTTGCTGGGACTGCTATAAGAAAGTATTATAGAGTGAATGCCTTAAACAATAAAAAAAAATTGATAGTATCTTGCTTCTTTAGAGAATATGGATCAGAATTAAGTGCTACTGAGTGTGATCTCTTGAGAGCAACTTCCCATTCCTTGTAAATGGCTGTCTTCATTCTTGTCTTTACACTGTCTCTCATCCTTGGGACTTCTGCTTGAAGTTTTTTCTTGATATAAGAAAACAGCCAGAGTGAATTAAAATCCACCATTTTGACCTCACTTTAACATTACTTCTTTGCTAAAGAATCCTATGTCTAAATTAAGTTACAATCTGACTTACAAATAACTAGGATTTCAAGGTTTAAATTCTACTGGAAAACCATTCAACCCATAATACATGCCTAATACATGTTTGTTAAGATGAAAATAAAATGGAGTAGGCATGCTAATCATTATTGATTCAATAAATGAATGTGTTGTCTGTGAGTATAGGATAGTGTGAAGAAACACTCATAGTGACTATTCTCTCAGATTCAAATCATGAGGTGTATTTACACTAAAGAGAAGGTCATGGGTCAGAGATTTCATCCCAGTTTGATATACATATTTCTATGAACCTGAAGAGGTAACTGTGTTTGTTATGACTGAAAAAGTTCACTCTATGCAGTCTGTCTTGTTCAAAATATGTTAGAAGAATTTTGATATAGAATACAGATATTACTGTAAAATAGACTACTTGTTAAGATATTAAAATTTGAACTTAACATATCAAATGTGTAGTCATAAAATATTTAATCTCCAACTATTATTATATATCTTATTTTAAATCCATTGTTCCAAGGTGGGGCACAGTGTCATATGCATGTATTACCAGCATTCAGGAAGATCACAATAGAGATGACTTGAGCCCAGAAGTTCTAGTCCGTAGTAAGTTCCCATATCAAATAATGTAATCAAGGATTGCAATTATCTGATTTCTTATTTTATTACAGTAGTGCTTCAAAACCAAGTTCCTTATAAATTGTATGTTATAATGAATTCATATTATATTGAATGACTCATATTAATTTAGACTCCAAATTTTAGGACAATTTAAAACATTGGCATTTTTCATTTGTTTTGGATAGTGTCACAATTATTTCCTATACCGTAACAGCTGACACATACACTTAGAGATATTCATTTCTCTATTAAAATATGACGTCACTATTGGACTGTGTCAGTGCATTGTAGAATTTGGATCACATATATTATTCATACGAAGAGAAATATGAGACCATGTAGAGGGGAATTCTAAGTTAGGAAATTTCATGTTCAGTGTACCATGGGATATGCTTTAGAATTCCTGGCAGTTAAATAAAAAAATAAGGAGATTTTGAGGTCTCTCAAGGGTCTAAGCCATGTAAATTTCAGTCCTATTGTAAAAGTTAAGTGCATCCTCTCATGCTTCTGACTATAAGCCTGCTGGTTAAAATAAGAGATTTGCTTGTTCCCTTTGATGATTTATTAATAAGAAATCAGTAATTGATGAGTTATGCTATGTTCCATCTCAGTTCTACAGCTGTGGCCTGATCAAGGTTTATTCAACTCTTGGACCACTTTCTGAAACCAGGGTGTAGTTACCCATGTCTACCTATTAGTCATGCTATTTAATATGCTGATCTCAATCCATGGTTTCAGTTGTTTCTAACTGTAGCTCTATTTGCAACTTTAAACATTGTTTTGTATAGTTTTTACAGAATAGCCAAAATGTATTTTCACCATTTATTTCTGTTGTAAAATATTGTCTAGGAGAGCAAATTTGATCCTGTGTTTTCTTAGGTTCTGCCAGCTGAAACTTTCAGTTAAAATTATTTACCTGGAGAAAATGAGAGCAGGGAGGATACTGTGGACCACTCCCTTTTAGAATTCTGGGCATTCATATTACTTATAGCTATCTTAAGCTATAAATAACAGGAAATCAGATTTTTCAAAAAGCTGTTTAAAAGTATGAAGATTTTACAAAGACTTTTACATGAACAAATGTCCTATCTTCTGTTGTGCAGGCATATCCCTGGAGTAGAGACAATTCTTCTGTCAAGTGTTTAATACCTGAGTTCACCTGCATAAGGTAATATGAAAAATTCTCTTTTTTCTATGTATGTATTAGTGATAGTGATCATGATTCCCATGTAAAGCAGTTATGAAGACGGACCCACTTCTAGAAACCTGAAAGTATATGCTTTACAAATATAAATGATAGATTTTATTAGGAGGAAAAAAGCAGTATCATAATGGTGTAAGTGATATGGGTTTTCTTATATTTTTCAGTATTTCAAATCTTCTGCCCTTCCTCCAAAAAATGAAAAGGCATACGAAAAAGCAAGCAAGTTTCTTTTTTATGACAATGACCTCCATAGGAGAAGCACACATTCAAGTGGTAAAGAGGAAATGTGATTAAACTGTCTACTAGAAGCCTTTTAAGGTTCTCATAAAAATTGGATGTGCAGGAAAGACTTGAACAATACATTAAGTGCCGTGCACATTGAATGTGCTCAGGGTTTTAAAATTTTCAAAAGGGAAGCCTATCTTCTCTCCACATCAACTAATGTTTTTTCACCTCTGTTTTGTTCACTGCAACTCACAGAACAGCCCTCCTCATCTTACTTATTACAAAGAAAAAGAAGAACGAAAAGAACAGGAATCAGCTTAGAGTTTTGTAACAACTACATTATTTATGAGTAGAATTCTATATATTTTTATTTATTTATAAGCTCAAATCCATTATATATATATATATATACACACATATATATGTGTGTATGTGTATATGTATATGTATATGTATATGATGTATATGTATATGTATATGTATATGTATATGTATATGTATATGTATATGTATAATAGAAGCAAGCCCCAACCCAATAAGTAGCCTGATAATATATTACTGTGAAATCTTAAAAAATGTAAAAGAAAGATATGTGTTTGTCAGTCAGAGTATAATGATATACCATTGTGGAAGTAAAATAAATATGATTGATTTATAATAAAATGTAACCTATTTAAGGTTACATTACATAGATAGAGCAGAGAGAGAGAGAGAGAGAGAGAGAGAGAGAGAGAGAGAGAGAGGGAGAGAGGGAGGGGGAAGAAGGGAGAGAATGTGAGACAGAGAGACAGAGAGACAGAGAGACAGAGAGACAGAGAGACAGAAAGACAGAGACAGAGAGAGAGATCACTCATTGGGTTTTGAATACAATGTATATACAGTGGTCTGAATAGAAAGCAGATGACCTGTCTTCTGTTCTGCAAGTATATTCCTGGAGTAGAAACAATTCTTCTGTCAAGATTTTAATTCTTTATATCAGCACCAGGCTATTGATTCTATCTAAGTGAACTTATCAGGATTTCTTTCTATCAGTCATTTCAAATTTTATAAAGAGTTTTCAGAAGTGACAGAATATGCCTCTCAATATACAGTTTTCTATAATATAAATCAGTGGACTGGTTGAAAGAATTTTATTTATAGTGGCTCCTAGTCAATGAAATTCTCCAGTGCAAAAATGCATGTGCATGCATGGGTGAGGAAGTATTCTTGTTCTTATTTGAATAAAACTGCTACATTATTAGCCATGATGTGAGTAGTAGATTAGAAAGGGGAAATCAGGAGTCTAATGAACACAAATATTTGTACCTGCTATCATGACAGGGAGGGAATTAGAGGATCTGTCTTTCTTGATAGCTTACAGAATAATTCATGATACATCTCTCTTGAAAGAGTACTAAAGCACTTTTGATTCATAGGATTCACAGGCCCTGAGTTAAAATCTTGGCTTCGTTACTTGCTAGGTGCTTAATATTAAAGTAACTTCACTTAGCAGTCCTAGGTCTCAGGTACTTCCTCTCTACAGCACCAGTGTCAGCAAAACATCCTTCAGCCTGTGATTTAGCTTCAACAGATTTATAAGATGAAGTTTTGCAGTACTTTATACTCTATCGGTTAAAAAATATTTCTACTAAAACTATAAAACAAACTAAATATTCAAAATCCATATTCACAACAACCTTCCATCCTCCCACTCAAAGCAATCTCTTCCTGTGGCAGTTTTTAAAAACAACATATGATTATTGAGAACACTAATAACTCTTTTTCATAAAAATGTCACAATCTACTTTGAATCCACTTTGAAAAAAAGTGAGAGAAAAAGTCTTAAGTTCAAACGTTAAGATTATATTTATATATGACTGTACATATAATCTACGTAGCTATCTTAAATTACATGCTATAAACAGGATATCATTAAATTCTATTGATATCACTGAAGGAAAACATGCCTACAAAAGTGTTTCTTAGGCATTTAGCAGATCAAACAATATTTAGGAAAGTATGTTTTAGAAATCTTTAAAGATCTTTCTTTATCGTGGAAATTCAGATATATTAGAATAATGTTATAATAAATGTGTTGTTACCATCAATCTTGTCATTTGAGTCATGTTAGAATCAGACTACAGCCAAAAGAGATATTCTAAACCCTATGCATTTTATTTGTTTGTATTTTATCTTTAAGACATTGGCCATGTTATTCAACTTAGAGTAAAATAACAAATATTTTGCCTTTCTGGGTCTTATGCCTTGTACTTGAGATAGCTATAGTTTCTTATTCCGTGTGCATATGTCAGAGAGAAAATGTACTGTTTTATGGATTTTTTTTTTTTTTGTTAACAATCTGTGATCCAAAGACCTTTTATTTTTGGCATCGGTATATTTCTAGCATTATCACCAAAGAGAACACTGAAAAATTATTTTCTTTAAATAATTCTTAAGTTTCTCAGGCAAAGAAGTTAAGTAGTTATTTTGTGAAACTCACCAGGAAAGATTAAGTTGGCGTATGAGCAATATATATTATCAAATTGTAGTTTGTTTTATTTCATAATCCAAAAGCAAAGCCAAATTTGTCTCCCACTGAGAAAATCACTTAAGATTTGGTATTACTGTAATAGTAAAGTAGATTTATTGGACCTCAGTTTCTAAATTGGGAATGTGAATGCCATAGTTGGTTCATATATTAGATTTAGAAAAGTAGTTAACTATGCCCAAGACAAAAGGCAGTTTCAGTTGTTGTTTTTCTGTCAAGATAATACATTTGTTTCTCCTGTTTAGAGTAGGAACAATCTGAATATCAGACAAACATGACAGAAAAAAAATGTCATCAATCATTTCTTAGAATCTTGTGAAATGTCTTGGATTTTGTAAATATTACTTTAAAAACTTGTATTAATTTGGCTGAACTCTAATAAAACAATACAAATATCATTTATCTTTATACAAAACATTTAAAATTCAATAATTTTTATAAAAACAAGATTGGGTAAGACAATAAGGATAAAACACATATTGATTTTCTAATAAAACTAAAGAAAAAATGATTTGCATGTGTATATATTTTATTAATTAAAATTACCTAATTTTCAGATCTAAGCAATAATATACAAGTAAGTCTTGCTGGCAAATGTTACCAAAGGACATATCACATTCTTATCCACTGTCAGCTTTGCTACTTGTGTGGTGAACACCCTTGGTGGTCGGAAACAGAAATATGTGACATTAACTGAAGCTGATTGAATTCACTCAGAGCTACGGGGAAAGACACACCTTTTTAGAATGATAGCTTTGGTAAAGAGCTGCAAAATCTCATTTTAAGCCATTCTACTGACAATGCCAAGTTGAATCTTGAATTTGCTGCCTCTTCTTTCCTCTTCTTTCCAAGCCTACTCTCTTCTACTCTTCCCCCATCTAGCACTCCTCTGCTTCCAACAGTGTCTAATCTCTCTTCTTCCATCTCTCTCCAGTCCCTTTATCCTCTTCCTTCTCTTTTATTTTTGAATGGGGGGTTTTGTTGTAAATCACAAAACAAATAACCAGATCAATCATATAAGCAATGAAATCATCATTAAATCAGAAAAAGGGGTTTTCCACGGTTTTTATTTAGGCTGGATATTTGTGGCTGCCATGTTCTCTTCAATAATTTCAAATTTCACAGAGAATCGCTAAATACTGATGATGTACTTTTAACAATATAATGGAGAAATGTGACTTTTAAATGTCTACATTTCCTGTTTCCTCTTTTACATTAAAATCTATAACTATAACATCTTCAAGAGTAGAGAAACAATAGGGAATTGCTTTGGCCGTATTTACTTTTTTTGAGTCTAGTAGTATATATGCACATTTACATATATATAAAGCATATATACAAACATATACATATACATATATATAAAAGCATATGTATGAATTTCTACATATATAGATGAAAATATTGTGTGTAAATCACTGCTATTTGAATTTATGTGTGCATTTACAACACACAATTATTTCTAATAGAAATATTTAAATTGCATTTAATTTTATGAATGTTATCCAATTTAAGTCACAAGTATATACTAATGTATTTCTTTATACTTGAGCATAATTCATCATATGCAGTGATTAAGTATCTAAGATTCCGGATTTGGTTACTAGCACTGACACAACAGTTCATAACTGTCAGTCACTTCAATTCTAAGGTATTTGATGCAGTCTTCTATGTTCATCAGCCTAGTGCATATGGAGGAATTAGAACATAACAGAAAGAGGGCCCATGTGATGGAAGGACTATAGTTTTGAGATACAGCAGAAATACTGGAGATACAGAAAAACCTCTGTGGGCATGGTAGACATTGAATTACATCATATGGTCCGTGATTCAATGAATTGTGCCCACCTGCAATAACCATAATCAATTTATAACATAAAAGTTTGGTCAATCTTACTATTTGGTGAATGTGTATTGTAATGCATGGATGATGAAGAAACAGTGAATTTTATTTTTGAGGACCTTTAAGTACCTCACCATGTGAGGTTATTCCTGTTAGGTTTTGATTTGTTCATAATACAAATAATTTACTAAGAGTTCTTTAAAACTTGAAATAACATACAAACAATTATAAAATGCATACGCAAAATATCAACATTAAAGATTCTACAGATTCTATAAAGGATGATAGTGAGATATCCTAGAAAAAATAGTGCCTGTGAAGTCAAGATTTATTGTAGTTTAATACAATAAAAAACATAAATGTCCCCCAAATTCTTCAAAGAAGTAGAATGGGAAAGTGTTCTTAATCTATGATGTGAGCATGTAATAGCAACATTAGAAAAGGAAATGGAAAAAAAACTCAACTCAAACTCAAATATTATTTACATCTATAAGTCTGAATATTCTAAATAATATAACACCAAGTAGAATTCTGTGTTGCTATTCACAGTTATTTGGGTCAACTTCATGTGTAACTATGTCAACTTTTATGTGTCAACCTCTTCAGAAAATCTCACAGTACCTGAGAATCTTTATGTTAAGAATTTCCTGGGTCAGACTCAAACTGAACATTAACTTCTCCTGGCCTCTATCTTGCCAACCTTAAGGATAGAAATATCTATCAGATTTCTTAGATATTTAGGATAATAATTCATACTACAAATTTTAACTCTTAATTTTGGGAAGCTGGGAGATGGTCTAGTATTTATGAGCACTGGCTATTCATCTAAAGAACTTGAGTTTGATTCCCAGCACCAACATGGTGACTTACAACATTCTCTAACTCTACTTTCAGAGTGGGCAACACCCTCCTTTGAACTTTAGAGCATGTTTGTGGTGCACAGACAAATAACAACAAAACTCAAACAAACAAAACTAAAACACAACAGCAAAAATCTCACAAATACTGACAGAATAATTTCCATGTATAAGTATAGACAATGATATTGAGCATTTAATAGTGACAATGACAGATAATAGCATCATAACAAATTTCATAAATACTTCCATTTTGCCTTTCATAACTTTCAAAACCAGAGAACTTGAGTGCTTCATTTATTTCTTGAAATTCTTAAAGTCTTCATAGGTCTCTTTCAAATTTATAACTTTAGTTTTTAAATTTTTTAAAATAAAAATCATACACCAAAAGGTTTATGGTCAGTATATTTTATATCTGGACTTCCCTCCTGTTCTCTGGATATTAAGATGAAACATCTATATGAATTTAGTAGACTATGTGGGTAATATTCAATTATAAAAATTTGAGAGGATAACTCCAACAATACATTTTTATACAAAATAAAGCCTTATATATCTTGCAGTCTATAAAGATTCAACTAATATACCATTTTCACCACATCCCTCACATCCTATTACAGAGACTCTCCTTAATCTTAAAATAATGAAAAATAAAATTTGGAACTGAATTTTAACATAAGGACCCAAGATATTTACAAGAACTATTTAACCAGGTTTACATTAGTGAGTATGAAGAAGAGTGCTTGTTGACAAACTCGCCAGCCATGGTCCACCTTCTTGAAAGTCTGCACTTTTACGCATCTGTGAGACAGAGTACAAGGGCTCGAATTCTAAGAGTCAAGAGATCTGTAAGATTTCAGTCCTGTGATCATACAGATTTCTTACACTCCACAATGAAGGCTAGAAGAAGCTCTTCTACAAACTGTGTATTAATTTTAAAAAACATTACCAGAATCGAATTATTATGTGGCTATGATGACTAAACCAAAAATCAGGTCTAGTAACATTTTAGGATTTTCTTTTACAGTGAAATGCTATCTATTAAAATTAACTGATAATTATATTCTCATTCTTGGTAAGAGTGCTCTGATGTTCAGATCATGCAATGTATGCAAAATATAATTATTATTGGATGAGAAAAGAGAGAGCCCTAGAAAAATTAACGGTACCATATTCCTAGTATGTATTCTTTTTGATGTAAAACAAAGACAGGGATTTGGATCAGAAAATAACTTTAAAAGATACATAAGAAGGAAAACCAGACGATTGAACCAAAAAGTTGAAGTATAGTAAATGTTCCTACAGAAACTAAGAAATGAAGGGATTTCTTTTCTAAAGATAGAAGAAATTTTTTAGTTTTTAAGTAATTCAATTCTATTGAAAGGAAACATTTGGGACAAGGTTGGAAAGGTAGCTTGAGGGAGAAATTTTACAAGGCCACACACACCTAGGATAACGAGCTCTCATCAGCCCATACTTTATTTGGAAAAGAGTAATGTTAAAAATGGTCTGACATGATTAGAGACTCTCCTTACCAAGGTGAATCCGGTTTTCTTTAGTGAGATATATTGTACAAGAAGCACTGAATGAAGAGAGGGAAATCAAGTAGATTTTAGAACAGTGTAATCTAGAGGAAAGAGAAAGTGCTAGAAAGCTTAAAACTGATGGGAAGATCAGGACAGACATTACAGAAGCAACGATGACTACATGCTGTAAAAGACGTAGGTTGAGTGAGCTGAGGCAGTTTTCAGTGTTACATTATAAATTGAAGTTTTATGAGTCTGACAACATTGATATTGATACGAATGAGCTCACCATATGTATTTGGAATACTAGCAGGCAATCCTGAAAACTCAGACTGCGTAGATGTTGCAATTTATTACAACTTTGGAAATAGATACAATTTACAGAAGAACAGTTGCTGGTATGGTATGAATTTGGTTGCTGGAGATAAATCATTGACCACTAACCGAAAGTAATGTTTAATAGCATTTCATAAAACTTATGTGGTGTGAGGTATTCTATCTATCTTACATTTTTGCTTCTCAAAATTATTCATTATTTCATATTTCATATTTCTGTTGGAATGAAGAATCTGTGTCAATAAGCATTTTGCATTACGGTAAATGTTTGAATGCTTTTTTTTTTTTTTGCTATATTCTTTATTCTTGCATATGTTTAGTGTATGGTGCGTTGTGTTAAAAAAATCAATAAATAAAAAGTATAACACTCAAAAATTTATATTCCATTGTGAGTTCCAGTATATCAAAGAAGAAGTGCTAAATAATGTAAAACAAAGAGTATTGAAATGCCTAGAAACCTTATGCAAATATTAAAATGAGCAGCAATCACTAATATTTTGTGGAGAAACAGTTGTACTAAGCAATCAAATACTAGGATATTAATTGGTATAATGAAGACAGAGTTTATTGGGAACTTTTACTATCTCCATAAGATAAACATATTTGATATCCCTCTGTAATTGTTCTTCATTGTGTAATGCATTATCGTCACATTTAATTACTAAGCATTTTGCAAAATTACTCAGCAGTCTACGTTTGAAGTGTCTCAGTCGGGGGTTTATATTGTCACAGAAAATTACTATGTGAGAATACACAATTTTCTCTAGTGTATAGGCTAAATTAGTGCTAAAAAGGAAAAAAAAGTTAGTTTTCTTTTAGTCCTTTCAGTACTTTAGATTGAAAAAAACAAGCAGACACACTATATGAGTAAATATGCTTTGAAAACAGGGTCCTGTGGGTGAAAGGGCAGATGTTCTCTGGATACTTTATTATGCATTCACATTCATATGTATGTGTATGCGTATGCGTATGCGTATATGTATATGTGGACTACAGCATCCATCCAAAATGGAATTTCTCTTATGCATGCATGCTAATACAGTGAGTGAGAAATGCCATTTCCAGACAAGTCGTTCTTCCTGTGACAGCTGAATTGAACTCTTCCAAATATGCTAAAACAACAGATTTTCATTTTGTTCAAGGACTTACATCATCATTAAAAAGCATTTGAGAATTTGTTCCAGTCATCAGAAACACAGAGCTGGGAGAGAAAATAAACACCGAGGTACCAATGTCACACAGGATTTAAACCTTTGAAAAAGCATGTGCAATTACAGAGAGCCTTCTCACAGTAAACAGCAGAGGCAAGGTCTTACAAATAAATGGAGTAGGCAGCTTATGGGATGTGATTAGAGGGGCAAGCCAGATGCTCCCATCTAAAAATATCTCTCCCTCCTGTTACCTTTAGAATTCATTCCTTTGCATCTTGGAGGGTTTTTGATCGGCATGAAACCCCCATTAAAATATAAATACTCCTGGGAAATGAGGAGCCTTAATCTTTCATCAACTCTCATCTTAGCAGACTAGTTGGAATGAAACAAAAAAATAGAACAGAGATTTGGAAAAAATTAATAGAGAAATAAGATAAAAGGATCACAGCAATAGAGAAGAGACCCAAAACTTGGAATTTCTATAGTTGACAAATTTACCACGCATCAATTTTGAGTCCATGGGTGATTTATAAGAAAAAAGTTAAATTTTAAAACAGAGAAAGAATTTCAGAAACAGAATTAAAATACTGTGGAACTAATTAAAGAAACATTAATTTTCAGAATTATTTGTATTTGGAAGACTTATCTGTACATTAAGGTATAAGAAAATATCCACTCTATTTTCTTTAAGAAGTCTCGAGCAGCATTTGTACTTCAAAGGATAAAGTCACATCATTAAATAGAAACAACAGGTGTCTATCAAAAGATCTGGGGAAATATTAATTCAGATGCTATAAATATTAACACAATAATTATATTAAAACAAGATTATGTAATAGTTGATATAGTTGTGTATGCTCCCTAGTCACCAAAAATATGTCCTCTGAGATTGATGGTTCTGTCTTCTGTTGTGATTTTCTACATTCTAGTTTATAGTAAGAGAGATGATTTGAATCCAGATTGCTATTTATAGTTTGGAGATTTACACTACCCTTAGCTGTATTAATTTCATCATCTATGAATTATGCCACTAAGTTATTCTATGCAGAATTTTTTTTAAAAAATGATATAGCTTATTTAAATATAAGTATTGTGAGACACAGATTCTCCATAAAGAGTGTTTGGAGATAATATATACTTTTCATTAATAATATGAATAGTGAAAATATTAGGTTTAGTTATGGGAGAATATTGTTTCTCTTGAGTATGGTAGGTGTACATATATGATTAAATATGAGATTTATCTCTAAACGTTTAATAATAATAATTAAAATAAAATAAGTGATCATGGGTTTCTATATATATGAAGTAGCTGGCTAGAAAATATGTACTCTACCTTGTAGGACCTTGACAATGCAAATAAGCATTTAAAAAAGGTGGCATGCAGACTTGTTAAAAATGATTAAAACTATGTGCATAATGTGCCATTGTCTACTTAACAACAAAGAACTATGTCTCCACATGCTATCTATCCATCCATCTGTCATGTGGCATTGAACAGGTTTTTGTTTTGTGTATTTACTTTTTCTCATTACTAAAGACAGCTGGTTGAATGTGAATGTTCTCTCAGGTAGCATTAACCCTTGGCTTAGAGGTAAGGAAAATATTGAAACTTAATGACCAAATTATTTTCTCAATGTTTACTAATTAAAACACTTCCATCCTGTCCTTGAAAGCTACACTCACCTTGTGAGGACATAAGTACAGAACACTCTCTTTAGAACTTCTAGTCCAGTATCACCGACAAGTAGAGTGTAAAAACATGTTTTATAGCTGGGTGGTGGTGGTGCACGCCTTTAATCCCAGCACTTGGGAGGCAGAAGCAGGCTGATTTCTGAGTTCGAGGCCAGCCTGGTCTACAGAGTGAGTTCCAGGACAGCCAGGGCTATACAGAGAAACCTTGTCTCAAAAAACCAAAAAAAAAAAGAAAAAAAAAGTTTTATAAATATGGAAGATTTTTGCCTATGTATTAATTATTTATCTTTTCTATTGTCTTTTTCAATATGCCACAAATATACAGTAATAGTTCATGATGATACAGGCACATTCATATACTTATATGGAGAGGGGAGTCTTCTACAAGATCCTTGATTTAAAATTATCTCTGAAGAATGAAGAGAAGGGAATACATTTCTCAGAGGCACCGGGAGTTTTCCTCCACATCAGAAAACTAATATAATTGGACTTAAATTCAAATGAATTGGCTTCAAAGATGCTATTTCAAAATATAAGCAACTTGCGTCACCAATTTAAATTCTGGGAAATGATATCGAAAGAAGAAAGCAAAGAAGACAATGTGTAAATGCCATGGTCTGCTCATGCCATCACTTTCTAATGGAGTCTCTATCTATACTCACACAGATGTTCCAGCACCATAGGCCGATCTCCCAACAGAAAAACACACAATTGATGGCGCCATCTAACTTTTCCTCATTGAAGTTTCTAGAGCATTTATTTAAACACAGGGCAATTTGGAGCTTGCAGGGTCCTGATAAAGACCTTAATTTCCTAATTCCTTTTTTTATGTAGATACAACCTCTACTTCTGAGTGCCTGTGGTGAATCTAGCTGTTTAAAAGAAATTTCAAAGGAGAAGGTGAATTTGTATGGTAATCCAGTCCATATAAAACAAATTTGGGGTGCACTGCAATTGTTTCTTTCATCTGTTAAGGTACAGATGAACATCTGTGCAATTGGAAGCAAGCTGGCTTTACCAAAGACCTCAAAAGTCACCACTGCCAGTTGTGTTGCCTGCGTTTTGCTGCATCCTCGCTTATATGCCCAAAGATGAATGCCTTACCTGGTTATGCACGAGCTACTTTCTTCTTCATGAACTAGCAGGGTGCTGACAGTGCACCATAGGATATAAATGCTTCTCCAGCAAAAGCACAATGCATACTGGGAAGCACCTCGGGCAGTAATTGATGCAAAGATAGCCTCCCTGCATTTATTGAGTGATGGCCAACCCCCTGCATCCACAGCAACTTGGTTCTAATTATTTAAACTGACAACCCACAACAACTTTATTTGATAGCCTTTAATATGCATGCTTAAAAAATTGGTATTTCTTAATGTATTATGCCACATGCATAAAGTGCATTGCATATCATATAGGTTCTTTAAGAATAGGTGTTTCTTGCTTAGCCATCTTAACTTTTTAAAAATTCATTTCATAAAGGAAAAAAGAAAAGTGTGTTTTAAAGGAAACTAGTAATGTGAAGGCTAAGCACTGTAGTGTCATCTATATAAGGTTACCAGTCTAAAGGGCATCAGCTATATTCTACTCATCTTCTCTCGGTATGCAAGATCAATAAACTACATTGATAGGTCATCAGTTTTATATATATATTTAAAGAAAACAACTTAAAACCCGAATATGCATATAAAATCATCCAGACATGCACACACACTGCAGGCAACAATCTCTAAACAACTTTCATCCATATCTGAGAATGTATTTTTTTTTATATTTACCTAGAATTTCTAACATCAAAATAATTTGACAGAATATTGTATTTGTTTATAATGCATCTGCCTGAGATAGTAATTAGTAGAAACAGACCCTGTATCCACAGTACCTATAAGATCTGAATGCTATGACCCACTCAAAAAATACTTGATGAATGGTTGATAAATAGCAACAACTTATTTTTATCATAAATTATTATAATATATTTTATGTCTATACATATTCTAACATTCTCCAGTACTCATACATATTGCCACAACATACAAATTATTTTAAAATCTGTCAATATGTCCCTTTATATATTTTCCTTTTCTTTTAACATAATATGTTTTCTATATACCCTGTGTCTATTAATAAAGACAGATGAAGTCCAGGTGAGTCCTTATTGACTGCTTCCACTTCCTGCAACAACAATCTAATGCATGCTATGTGTTTGAAATAGTGTTCTTCAGAGTAATTGGTTCTGGTATACCTAGTATATATGTTTTTCCTTTGGTTCCAAATTCAACTGGGTAAACTTACATTAAATAGAGGATAAGGGAATTGAATTATATAAGCTAAGAAAAACACTATCTCTTGCAGAAATATTAGGAGATGATACTCATTTTTACTTCACCATTTTTCTTTACTTTCTACCTAGAATCTAATATGCTGACTTTCAGTAAAACAGCTAACATCTGAGACTCATGATATTCCTGATGCCTCACACTATAGAACAAATCTTGTCCAGGGCACAACATGAAGCAAATGCATCTTTAATTACCATGGTTAACAGACTTGAATATCATGGTTGCATATTTATGCATATCATTCATTAGAAGCTATAAAACAATTTATTTATATGTAGTATATATAAAATTTAGCTTATTTGATTTTATGTAACTCTACCTTGTGGTTAGACACAGCTTACAGAATGGCTTTTAACTCCTTCATTTTAAAAGTTATGTGCTGACTAAAGTACCTTAAAATTCCATTTATACTTTGGCAATCACATCATATTATTGACTAATATTGAGACTTCCCGCAAGTAAAATCCCAACATCTTTCTGACATGTGCTGATAAGCCTCATAATCCTCCAGCTATACTTGTAGGGGCAGCTGTTATAAACTCTATTTTTAACTTACCTTTGTCCAGCTTATGAGATAAACTTCTAAGAGAATATTATGAATCCAAGTTTAATATCTGCAATTGTGATGTCTATTATGGAACTCTGACCTTATGGGAATTTTCACTGCATAAAGTAAGTGAAGACATATTAATGGTATATCATAAAATATGAAAAGCTCGCCCACCTAAAGAGAAAAAACAGTTCCAAATGCTAAACACCTCAGGAGAATTACTAGAAATGCTGATTTACTAGTTTCACACTCAAAACATAACAATGAAATATTTTATTAAAGTGCAAACTTTGTTGATGTGATTTTGGTCTCTCCTGACATGGGAAAACAATACAGTTTCCTTTTCTCTGTTCATGTGAAGACACAAGATTATATTTGTCTGCAACTACAAAGAAAGCTATTAATGGAACCCTGTGTTTCTGGTACCTTGATCTTGTAAAACTAGGTTCGCAACATTTGATGAAATAAATAAGTTTGTTTAAGTCAATTAAGTTGTCATTTTGCATAAGTTCTGTGATGGTGTGAATTAGCCACATCCACCATAAATTCATGTATTTGATGTACAGTAACTTTAATCCAGCAACATGATTGGTCTGCCAAGGGATCACATCTAAAGATATGACCCTGCCAGAATCCAGACACACTCTGGATTACTGTATGGTCTGGATGGGATTCAGACACTCCCTTACTATTCACACCGTTAATCCCTAACAATGAAGGTAAAGTTAGTTTTTAGAAGGAATCAGCTATATTTGAAAATGATTTCTAATTTACTGACAAACTAATGAATCAGAGAAAGATTTGACAGAATGAGTCAGGGATAGGATATGCCCAATAACCAGAAGAACAGCACAGAAAAAAGAAGTAACTTAGTTACTTAAAAGAAAAGAGAGACAGAAAGAGAGAGAGAAAGAGGGAGAGAGAGACAGAGACAAAGAGAAAGAGATAGTTCAGTGCATGCAGTAGATTTGAGTTCAAGCAGTTTGCACAGTTCAGTTAAATTCCATGAATTCAGTTGAATTCAGGCAATGGGTAGAAGTCAGTTGAGTTCAGTTCACAGCAGTTAGCTTTGAGTAGGGCAATTAAGTCAGAAGCCAAGAGGAGTTGGTTGGAATCATTCACCTTGGAGAGGAGTTTTGAGCCAGAACAGATGAATTGAACCAGCCAGCCAGAATTCAGAAGGAAATAGAACAGGTGAACTTATTCAATATTGAGCCTACAATACAACAATTGCATCTGGGAAATATAAGAGACTTTTAGAATTTGATCATTTGGTCCCAGTTGCTGGAGGTATTTGGGAGATAATGGAACACTTGGCAGTTTGAGCTTTTGTGTAGGTTGCATGACACTAGGTATGGACTTTAGGTATTTATAGAGTTCTCCAATTTCTCTATCATTTCTACTTCCTGTGTGAGGCAAAACATGATTTCTCTCCTTTCTACTCTTACTATTATGTTATAACATGCCTTCCCAGTCATTCTGGCCAATAGTCTTTGGAACTGAACACTAAAATAAACCCTTTCTTCCATCTGACCGTTTTGATTCTGACACAGTAAAAGAAAAGTATCTAACATACCATTTCCTCAAATAACAAAAACAAAATTCAAGGGCAGTTATTAGTAAACA
This sequence comes from Mastomys natalensis, assembly GCA_021653895.1. Lineage (NCBI taxonomy): Eukaryota > Metazoa > Chordata > Mammalia > Rodentia > Muridae > Mastomys > Mastomys natalensis. Next base: position 1,137,034 of record JAJTUV010000611.1, read on the forward strand.
TAAAACATAGCAATAAGCTTCAGATGGATTAAGACAATATCTGTAATTAAGAGAAATTTTCGATTCACATGTGTACTTTACCTGAAAAATTCTATATTCAAAATCATAAAGAAGTATGCCTTACATCGTAAAGAGAAAGAATTTTACATGGCATCATACTTTGAGTTAAGACATCTGTTTCTGAATTAAGAATAGAAGAAATGAAAAACACTAGAACTGAAATTGATGGACTGGGTTGATAGAGTACTTCCAATCTTAGAAAATTATATTGAATATGTAACACTTTGTCAATCTTTTTGGAAATCTATTAGGCAATTTTATGACCTCTCTTTTTCAAAAGCCCGCAGCTACACCAAAGTAAAAATCAATAAAAAAAAAAAAAAAAAAAAAAAAAAAAAAAAAAAAAAAAAAAAAACAACCAACAAACTAAAGGACAAAAATCCCAAAACAAAACAATATAATAAGTTCCTCCAAATCCATGGAATTAGTTTCGTGTTGACCAGCCAGTCCTGGGCATGGGGCCTGCTCTGGATTGTAGTTGATAGATCCAGTGACATCCCTTTAGAGAGAACTTATTTTCCCTAAGAAAAAGTGTAAAGTTGCAAACAAAAAGTCATTGTTAAAAATAGAAATTATATTATTTCCTTGCCTTTCTTTGGAGTCCAAAAGCTTATGACTATTTCATTTCAGATGGGTCCTACTTTATAACCAAGAGGAGTAATAGTTGTAGTTAAAGGTTCAGGAGGTTTTCTGAGTGCCCTTTCTAGGCTAAAGTCAGACAAATTATATCCAGTTGCATTCTATATGAGTTTCCTGCCTTATTTATTTGTTAAGCACAAATGAAAGGTTACCTACATATCTTTGAACATTCTACCTAAAGACTTTCAAATCAAAGAAAGCTATGTTTAATATATATATAATAATATATATATATATATATATATTTACTTTCTACCTCCTCTTTTGCAAAACTGTGAAAGTAGGAGAGGTAATACAAATTTCTATCCTTATTGGGAAAAGAGAGTAAATCATTGAAACAAAAGCAAAACAAAAAAAAGATAAAAAAACTATTCCAGAGATTGTATGTTGTACTCAATAGCTTAGAAAGGGAGAATTACAAAGCAGATAGGATACAAAATACCAGTCCATGACTAATTTCAAAATAGTAAGATTTGTGGAAGAATTGCTCCAAATGACAAAATACAATCAGAAGCATTGGTGCAGAATTAACTGCTCACTTTTCATGACATGTTTTAAAATTTTTGAAGCGAGAGACAAACTATAAAAATACATGAAGAACCAGTAAATTGATTTTGATGGCTTTCAGTTTTAGAAACAGATTCTGTGCAGTGTGTTGTCAATATTTAAGGACTCATTTGTATTCTAACAACATCACTACAAACATAAATCTCATTCATTTTCCCCCTTACAAGTACAACCAGGACATACGATTCATTGATGTAATTTTTTTTTTTTTTTTTTTTTTTTTAGATTTTGTTCCTTTATTTTCTTCCATAAAATGATCCAGATCTTCTGAGAGAATTTCTATATTAGGCACAGAGCTTTACTGCTGTTTTTAACTAAAGTTAAACACAAATAGGATCTCTCCCCCTTCCCATTGAACTGTCATTCAGCAACATACCCACGCTAGCGAGTAGGTGGCTCTCTTTGCAAAGATTCATCATGCTGGGTTTTATACTTAGTGGGCTTTTATTTTTTTCTGAAATGAATCTATTCAAATTCTTATCCTACTTATCTGACTATGGTTTTCTTTGAAAATTAGCCTCCAGATCAACATATATGCCCATGCACAGAAGTTTATACAACTATGGGGAAGTTCCTATAATTTCATGTTTGCTATATAATGTATCAACACACAATACATATATAAAATGTCTCCAGGTTAATATACCTCTACGTCAAATATGTACAACATAAAATATCCAGAAGTGTTATTATGCACAAGTTGTGCTTTTAAAAATTCTTGATTAAAACACCAATTTAAATATAGAATATGTAATAAAAATAAGAAAGTTACATAGAATTTTCAAAAATTTTAAAGAATACTCAAAGAGATGGCATAAAAAAGGTAGGTTATAGAAGTTAAGGATGAAAACAGGAGTTCAGAATCAGTATTCTCTGTAAGCATTGATTATAACAAATAACTAATATTGAAGACCCCTGACGCGCCACAAACTATCCATACCAAAAGTATTAATCAGTTAATTCAGAATATTAATCAGTTAATTACTTTTGACATAGTAACTAGAAATAACAAGAGGGGCCTCTGTTCCAATTAAATGGTGATCTGAGATCAATCAGCTACAAATCAATCCTATTCTGAAATGTCTGGATGTTTATGTGCAATGTTTTCAGTGGTTTGGAATTAATAGTTATTACAATTTTTATCATCTCCTTCATCATCAATTCTCATGTCTGAAAATGAAATTTATAAGTATATAGTCCCTCAAAATACAGAAAAAGTTAGAAGACCTTGATTTAACATCTTTTAGAGGCTCACAGTTTGCTGACTTAAGAAAATGAGTTTAGAATGTTTTAAAAGTAAACCTAAGAAATTTCAATTAGAACAAATATGAAACAGTTTAAAAGACTTCAATGTATATTGGGGAAAATAGTGTTTTCTTCATTAATATGGTTGTGTCTTTTAAAAAAAAAAGGCCATCTTTAATTGAAAATAAAAAGAAAAGCAAATAAAGACAGATAGTTCTAATTAGTCATTGATTAAAATACTAGACCAGAGTTTCTCTTCTGCCTTTTTGATCAATGTTCACATGATGGCAGAGATGGCTAGCAAATATTGTCAAGCTAAACCTTAAAAATGAATGTGATGGTCCATATAAAAACAGATAACATGCCTAGAAAAGTAAAAGAAGTTTACAGAACACCAAATAATATGAACCAGAAAAGTAAGTCCCCATGCCACATAATAATCATATAATAATCATAATACTAAATGCACAGAACAAAGAAATAAAAGCTGCAAAGAAAAAAGGCCAAGTAACATATGAAAGCAGACAGAGAAACACACACACACACACACACACACACACACACACACACGCACGCACACACATGCACACACAGAGGACCACACAATCACCACCACCACCAACAAAGAATCAAGAATTATCTGGCCTTTGTTTATTGCCTTGCTTGTTCTTTGACTATTTGTGTTCTTGCTTGTTCCTTAACTATGTGCATCTATTGCATTGCTAGTTCCTCAACCTAGAACTGACCTTAATACTTGCATGTAGTTAAAATGGTATAAAAGCACATTGGGAAAAAATGAATTATCAAGAATTGCTCATAAATATCTTTCATTATCAACTGACTCAATTCCCCAAACTAAGCAAAGGCTATAAGAATGGATTTGAAAAAGTGAATCATATTATTACTACATAAAAAAATACCTTAACATCAAAGATAAAAATTACCTCAAAGTAGAATTTTGAAAAAGATTTCTAAGCAAATGACTCAAGAAGCAAGCCATTGGAGCCATTCAAATATCTAACAAAGTAGATTTCCAAACAAAATTAGTCAGAAGAGATGGAGGACATGTCAGACTCATCAAAGGAAAAAATTGACAAAGATGACGTCTACATTCTGATGATCATTTTTATCCCAGATTCAAGGTAACCCACATTTGAAAAATAAACATTATTTAAACTTAAGTCACACAACAAAACCCACACTTTAGTAGAGAAAGACTTCACATAAACACAAAATAATATACCTTCCTCTCAGCATCTTATAGAATATTCTCCAATATTGACCACATTCTCAGTTAAAAAAATTGAAATAGTCCCCTGTATCTTATCAGACCACCACAATTATAACTGGATTTCAATAACAGAAACAACATAAAGCCTACAAACTCATGGAAACGGAACAACTTTCTACTGAATTTCAGAACACTGTACTCCACAAAATTGGAAAATCTAAAAGAAATGGATGAATCTCTTGAGAGATATCACTTACCAAAGTTAAACCAACATCAGATAAACAAGATAAATAGACCTATAACACCTAAGGAAATAGAAGCAGTCATTAAGGCTCCCAAATAAAACCACCTAGGGCTAAAAGGTTTTAGCTCAGAATTCTACAAGACTTTTAAGGAAAAGCTAATTCCAATATTCTTCAAATTATTCCACAAAATAGAAATAGAAAGAATATTGCCAATTTCATTTATGATGCCAGAGTCATATTAGGTAAAGATTGGGGAATTCTGCTGAAGAAGGGGAAGAAGCATTCTGGTACCAAGAAGTGTGTCAAAGACACCCACAGAATCCACATAGGGGCTCATAGACACTGACTTGACAACCAAAGAGCCTATATGAGATTGATCTAGGTCCTCTTCCTATATCATACAGTTGTGTAGCATGGACTTCCAACAGGGTATGTCTCTGACTCTGTTTCGCCTTTGGGATCATCTTTCTTTTATTGGTTTGCTTAGTATGAGGGGATGTTCATACTTTGGATATCAGGAAAATCATGGTTGGGCCTGAGCATTGAAATTCTAGATAACTATCCTAAATCTGGTAATTGGGTGGAGGATCTATACAGATTCTAATAACATTTATAAGAATTAAGGTGTGCAGCATATTTATTACCTTAAAGTAGAACTCATATTAGCCTTGTGCCATCGGCAGCTTCTATCCTCTTACATCTATTAACCACAAGCTACAGTCTCCCCATCTCTGTTGCACATGGTTTCTTTTTATGGCAGTCTAGGGTCTAAACACTTCTTTGCAGTTACCTTCCTTACTGATGAAGCTATATCTTTTTCTTAGACTAAACTATTTAACTGTTCCCTAAACTCTCACTGTGATTATCTTCTCATTTATGTTCCCCGTTAAACCAGTATTGTACTATCCCTGTTGCCACAATTGGTCTAGAAGTTCTGAGGATTAGGACACTACAGGTGTCTGCCGAATGACTTTGCAGATCTTGAAAATAGTGGTGACTTGGTCTGCAGTCTGCACTTCCAGCTTCTGGAGAATGTAAATAATTGATTCTGCAGTGACAATGGTATACTGAGGGCTTTCTATGGCCCTTGCGTTGCTCCTGAATACAACCATGTCTGTACTTTCTGATTGTCTTAAACAATGAATTAATAGTCTGTGTTGACTTACCCTAGATTATTAATATATATTTGTTATGCTATACTCTTATTGAAAAACTGATAAGAATTTTAAGAGCACTTTTTTTTTTACTAAAATAGATAAAGATAAGAATTGCTCCAACTGATATAACATTGTAATTAGAGAAGACACTTGAAACAATTTAGTCACAGAAATGACAATAAGAGGGAATCAAAACTATTTATAGTTTTCAGTCTTTGGAATGGCCATGTACCCAGGTATTTGGAGTAAGATAGAATATATGTAATTTTTCTCAGTGTTGATAATAGAGTTGTCTATATTCTGTGGTAATAAATTAAAATTGTGGGTGTGTGTGTACTTGTTACATGCTTATTTCAATATTGTAATCTGTACAAGTTGGTATATTTCTTGTAATGATAACACATCTAAAAAAGAAATGCTCTGTAAAAAGAGGCTGGGCAGTTCAAATCCAAATTGTTTAAAATTCTATTACATTCACAAGAGAAATATTCGAATGCCACAAAGTCTGTAGCCTCAGAAAATTATCAGTATTTTGTCAGTAAATAAATTTTTGTCAGTAATTAGTTGTCATAAATAAAGTGACTATTTTATATTTGAATTAAAATAAAAATACCTCTAATACCATTTGTTTTAAAATATTTATTTTAAACAAAGACTTTGGTCATCAGCATTGTATAAAAAAATGACAATAGAAGGTGAAAAGTAAATTATTCCTCCCCCAAAGTAGTTTTAAATTTAAAACAACTTACAGCTAAATATCACAGCATCTCATATCATTTTACACATGTAAATCTGAATGATTTGGGACTACCATATAAGTTATTTTTCTAGATTGATTTTACTTACTTTCTTCTTCTAGGAATTTTGTAAATTCCATAGAGTTTAATTAGAATTCAATCATTGCAGAGAATTTCAAAGAACCTAGAATTACTATGGAAAAAAATAAGTCTCCTGTTAATTAAATTCTGCCAAAGAAGTAATGAAGGTCACTTTCATATATTCCTTCTTTACATATTACATGAAATTTTAGTTAAGACTTCATATGATTTTTTTCATATAAGCATCCCACCACTGGTGTTCAAATTGAAACTTCAGTCCAGTTTATAACCAGATACTTGGGAAAGCAAAAAGAGGCAGTATTCATTACAGTTTAATTCACATGTGGAATGAAGAAAATATAGTTGATAAGAAATAAGGTGTTAAATGTCAATCAGATTAGTGATACTGATAATATTATATAAAATATCTCTTGACCTTCTACGTTATTTAATTTATCTATGTCAATTGTTCATTGGCAAGGGATTTTATATGGGGAATAACTTATATTAATTATCAAAATGTAAAATAAGCATTGGTCATCTCTAAAATGTAGCAAATTTTTAAAATATATATACCCTTGTTTATACAAATATCTAGATTTCTTCCAATAGCTAATATTGATTTTAATGTTGCTATGAAAAATTATTTATGTTTTTCTTCAAAAAACTATTTATTTAAAAACAGAATCAATAGAAAAACACTATGATTTATTTTAGAGAAGATGTGCCAGTAGTCTTTTTTTAATGACATTTAAGGATATGTTATAAAAACAGTGATAGGGCTCGGTGCTAGCTTGTTGATTTAAGGTGGACAATCAGCAAAGAGAATAAAAGTCTATAGGTTTATTGCAAAGTTCAACATGAATCAATATTATATTAATGTAATTAAAATACTTATTCACTATGAGTATATTCTAAAATATATCCGATAATTTCTATCTAGATAGAATAGAATGGATTTAAAACCTTTTATTCTGATCCATGGGTCCTTTATTTATCCTTTATCAGTCAGTGACCAACTACCATGTCACATCCAGGCAACAACACACAAACCAGGAACCAATGCACTCCAATACACCAATCTGATGATTGCCAAAAGAGTTTTAAATTTGAAACAGAAGACGAAGAAGAAGAAGAAAAAGAAGAAGAAGAAGAAAAAGAAGAAGAAGAAGAAAAGAAGAAGAAGAAAAAGAAGAAGAAGAAGAAGAAGAAGAAGAAGAAGAAGAAGAAGAAGAAGAAGAAGAAGAAGAAGAAGAAGAACAAGAACAAGAAGAAGAACAAGAAGAAGAACAAGAAGAAGAACAAGAAGAAGAACAAGAAGAGCAAGAAGAAGAAGAACAACAAGAAGAACAAGAAGAAAAAGAGCAAGAAGAACAAGATGAAAAACAAGAAAAACAAGAAGAAAAACAAAAAGAATAAGAAGAGGAGGAGGAAGAAGAGAACAACAACAAAAACAAAAATCAAATGACACTAAACCAAAGTCCACACTCAGCTGCAAAATTATGTTACAATTTTTCACGCACTATATACACTGTTGGTAAAAAAAAAATGTTGAAGTAAACTTCCCTGTTATGAACATGTATGCACATGTAGACACAATTGCATGCATGCACACATGCACACACGCACACATGCACACATGCCCACATGTGCACACACACACAGAAGGAGGAATAGAGGGAGAGAGAGAAAGAGAAAGAAAATATAGAAAGATAAAAGTCAATTATGCCAACAAGATATTTAACTTATGGAAGAATAGATTGCCACATAGATATTTTAAAATCATATATTAGCTCTGAAGTATCTTAGTTACTTCCCAAAATTTTAGATATTTTTCTTTTGTTTCTTTTCATCTCTGAAACACATGAGCACTATAAAAATCCAATGGGAATATAATTAAAGTGCAAAAGACTCACAACTTAGATAATCTTAAAGATGGCCATTATGAATATTCTAAATTTATAAACTGACTAATAACAGGAACCATCACTATTCTTTTTATTCTCATACCTTTCATTGTTTTGCAAAAATGCAAAGATGATTAGATAAAATATTCATTTTTTGGATATTTTATTTATTTACACCAGATGTTATCCCATTTTCCCATCTCCCCCCAGAAACTCCCTATCCCATCCCCCTCCTGCTTTTATGAGGCTGTGCACCCTCCCACTCCTGCCTCCCTGCCCTTTCTTTTTGGTGAATTTTTGGATGATAAAAGTAGCAAAATTGGATACTGAAAAACCCACCTTTTGTTTTAAAGCATGAAATAGTACTCAACTTATGTATAAAAGGCACAATTAACTAGTGTATTCATTTTGATAACATACATGAATGAATAAATCTGAGGAGATGGCCCAGTTAGAAGGTGCTTCCTAAAGAACATAGAATCTGAGTTCAATTTCCAGAATGCAATGGGAAGTTGTAGTATACGTTTGGAAAATAAACACAGGGAAGGCAGAGAAAAATGAATGAATCCCCAGCACTCACTGGCCAGCTATGCCTGACAAATCATTGACTGTCAGTGGGAAACTCTGTCTCAGAAACTAAGGTGAGTGGAGGCATTAGACATCAACCTTTCGAGTCTCTATATACATGCAACACACCAACTCATGGGTATATACACACACTTTGCAAAAATAAAAAGGATAGATGAATAAATAAATAAAACATCTTGTTTTGTCATTGACCTTTGGGCTGTAATAATTTTGAGTAAATATAACCACATTTTATGAAACTACATATAACATGTTAGATACTATTTTGGAGAAGATAACTATTCATGATATCTGCTCAGATACACATTAAAATACAAGTGTTCACGTTAGAACTGCTAGTAAAATGCTAAGATAGATTTCAAGTTTAGTCCATATAACAATACAATACCTACTGTGTTGATAATCTGTGAGTTTTCTAGATGTATAAAGTAAATAAACACTTTAAACTCTATCATCTCTATCATTCATCTAACTGACACACACATATACATATATGTATATTACACATAAATATGATTCCACATATACCCTGAAAACTACTGAAAACATAGATATGTATGAATTGACACGTCAAAGCAATACCATATCCAGCCAATATTCTCTGCCTTTTGTCTTTTCTAGAGAGTAGAACACAATCAAAAGCATTTCAAGATGTGCTTCATATGAAATATTATCTCAGTGTTATACATACTGTTTCATCTGAGAACAGCAAGATACATCAGTCAAAGACAGTCAAGCTAAGAGAAATTTTTTAGGAATATGAACAATACCCTTGGAAATTCTAAAATATTTTTCTCTTCAAATGTGAATTTTTAGGCAAACTTTATGGCCAGGTTCACAATGATAGAAAAGATGCCATTGGGGGAAAAAAATAGTTTTTCAGTTATCTGGAGTGATCCTCTACACATAAATACTCTGTTGAGGTAAAAAAGCATGTTTCAGGTTAATTAATTTAATATGTTTTTAGTGAGAAATCTGGAACACAAGTCTGTCTCTTTCTTCCTAACTCAAAATATGAGCTTAGTAAACTTTTCTCCTTTACTAGACATAACACATTAAATACAGTAAACAAATTTCTGTACATTGTGCGGAGGACAATACAATGTTAATGATTCTTTTTAAGAATTGAGAGAAAATTAAGTACTGAAAAAGTTTCAAAACATTATGTAGTGACCTTTAACTCAGAAGGGGAGCAATACACACTACAAAATAAAATCATCAGGATCCCAGGCAGTGCTTAAAATGAAAAACCCTTTATGCCCATTATTGAACATATTTAATTCGAAAATCTACTTCAGTCCATATGCTGAAGCTGGAAAGCCCTATCATTTAAAACCTTCTTTAACTATCCCAACCAGTTCAGGCCTTTATTGAACTATTACAGGAGCTTATTTCTTTTAAAATGCACGCTCAGAATAATCCTGTGATGTCAAAAGCAAGCCCACAATGGCCGTCTCGACATCTGGTCTAGCTTCTTTGCACCAGGCGCTTCCCTTCCCCCAGGCTTTTCCCTTGATTTATCCAATTTTCTCTTTTCCTCACTCGCATTTCTGTGCCATTTTTTCTAACCACTCCATATGCTTAGGAAGTCTTCCAGATTACACGTTTCAAACGATTACAGCCTCCTCCATACACCCCAAAAGCAGCCTGCTCAAGCATGGCAACCACGACCTTTTACAGCTTTTTTCCCCCTCTCCTAGTTCGATAAAAAATCTCTTATTTATTTTTCTCTACAAGGATATCACACCTGAATTAAGAAATTTATTATTAGTTGATTTCGGAAAATTTCATAATTTATTTACGGTACTGACAAGAGTGAATGTTTTATAAGGACTCATTATGATCTTTAAGATAGTAATGATGGCAAAATTATTACTATAGTAAGGCGATGCTTTTGGCTATTTTTAATGTTGACTACGGTGGCTGTATTAATAGTCTCTGAAAAGAGATCAAATGTTTTTCAAAATAAATTTTAGATATGTCTATTCTGAAATTTTTGGAGCAGTGTTATATAACTCAAAAATTATAAGCAAAGGCAGAAATTAAAGGCAAAGTCAGACATTTCACATTTAAGAAATGAATTAAGTTTCCAAAATCCCTTTAAAACTGTTATCATTGACAATTCATACAACAAATGAGAAAGAGAAGTATAATATGCTGCAATTGAAGAAATGCAGCATATTATATATTTGTGCAGTAGTTTTATTTCTCGGTATCTGTGCTAGGGATTTTATAAAAGAGAGGACCTCATCCTTATCTCTTGTTGTCAGCTCAATAACAGAAGCTTGTAGGCAAGTCATGTGCATTTCTGAGCTTGAGTTTTCTCAGTTTTCAAATCAGTCATAATGATTACACACCTGTCCCACATACTATGTAGATGGTTTGAAGCATAAAATGGAATATATATATATTTTTTTCTTTGTTTGTTTTGCCATTTGTCTTTTTGTTGTTTGTTTGTTTGTTGGTTGGTTGGTTGGTTGGTTGGTTGGTTGTTTTTTGATTTTTGATTCTTTGGAATTTTTTTGAGTCACAGGTCACACTCTAAAGTCCAGATTAGCTTCAAATTCATGACAATCTTTCTGTCTCAGTCTCTCCAGTGCTAAGATTACAAGGATAAAACACTATATGCAGTTATAAAATGTTTTTGGTAACAAGAGCAGGCACTGATCTATGAAGATGCTAGTGATATTGAAGAAAATTAATGTATAAAACAATTTCAAAGCTTAAGACCCAAGCCAAAACAAAAAGCACCTATCAGATCTTTCATAGGCTATTAACAACAGTGGCTACCTGATTTATATATATATATATATATATATATCTCCAATATTGAAAATGATGGTTGTTTTGGAAACAGAAAATTTTGTTAAGACACACTAAAATGTGTTTATTAGGAAAATTTGATTGAAGACAGTATGATCCCAGACAGGTTGAGATTTGTAATAACTTTAAAATTCCTGTTTCCTTCTTTTAGTTTCCGTTTAATTTTGGTCTTTGTTAAGCTCTGAACCAAGCTGTCTTTCTATATCTTTGAATATCTTGGAACTTCTTATGTACCCAGGCCTGAATCTCATAGGGATTCCTGCTGCTTCAGTTTCCTGCATGGGTGGGATTAGAGAAGTATATCATCTGATGTCTGGCAGATCTCTGTCTAAAGGATTAAGATGGAGATTTATTTCAACTTCACATGGACAGTAGCGTCAGTGTCTACTTGTGTTACAGACTCATGAGGGCATCACAGTGTTTGTGCTCATTCTGTAGGAATTTCCTAAAGTGTTCTGCAGAAAAGAGCTGAAAGAATAAGACTAAGTGTGAAGAAAAGAAGGAAGTGGGAACATTCTTCAGTGTTGTTAGTGACTTGGAATTAGGACACATGAACTGATTATGTGCAACAGCCTGAAGCCCATCGATAAAGCAAAGGTGGCCTTGGAACATATGCCCAACATATATGGATAAATAAACACGTCAATTGCCCACTTTTGTACTTAAATCAGATTCATGAGAGAGAAAAGGAACAGAGAATGACCTACCTAGAAGTTTTCTGACGTGACGACAGAAAAAGTGACTTACAATCCTAGACAATATACATTTTCTAAAGGAGGAGAGATCCCACGTTATATTGAGTAAACGTATCACATAAAGCTGTAAAATGCAGTATGAAATAACTATTTATTTGAACTGCAACTGGTCAATATTATGTAAGTATAATATTTAACCCAATAAAATGGTAAGTAATACTCAAATGGGATTCTTAGAGGAGTTATGTTTAAAGGCTTACAATTGCCTATGGCTATGCCTTTGGTTCCCATATCTGAGACCACTTCCATCATTGAAAAGACCTATTTAGAGGAGTGCTAGTTTAACATAAGACAGCTTTTTTTTTTTTTTAATGTTGAGACATATGCTCTTCTTACTTAAGTGGCAAAAAATTCAGAGGAATCTAATATATAATACTAAATTCAATATAGTACACTACTACACAAGTTATGTAAACATAAAGAAAATGCAGTATTTTCCTAATAAATGCTCTACAAGTTAAAAAATCAAATCAACTGAAATATGCTGTTATTAAGGACTTCATGTGGTCATTTTCTTCTACTATGTTAAAATTTTAATATAATTTTACATATTCAGAGGGACTAGCAGACGGCATTGTATTAGGGACTGATTGCAATTTTTAGACCTAAGCCATTTTGTGGTCTGTGCTTATCATTTTGTGCCACTGATACCTAGCATGCACTCAGTAACTATAGATAAAGGAGTCTCCATTCCAGCTCTAGCACTAAAGATCATTCAGCATCTGCTTCAACACTTACATTGGCAAGAGATTTGCCACCTCAGAAGGAAAGCATTCCGTTTTTAACAGATAAGTTTAGAAAGAAGTTACTTCATTACAGAAACTCCAAATTTACCTGCTTATATAAACTCACATTAATCTTACATTCTGTTAGATGGAATTTATTTTTTTTTTGCAGAAGAAAACTTTGAAATACTGACGTGTGTCTATAACTCTTAAATTCTACTTTCCTTACACAGCATCATTTCCAAATATTCGTTTGTCCTTCCCTAACTTTAGAGTCTCTCCAAATATGCACCATCCAAAGCGTGACATTATCATGCAGCTGTTCTTAGCAGTGCAGAGGATTGTGGGAACCACTCTCAATAGTTTTGTAGAGCACACTTCTATTAACGATGCCCAAGATTCCATTAGCTCTTCTTGGCATTCCCATCACAGGATGACTCATAGTCTACTTAGAATCAGCTAAGGGTACCCAGCTCCTTAAGATGAGCTTTTGTCAAATCATGACTCTTTTGTCCTTAGCTTGTTTGAGTTGCTTTCTCATATTTCACTGAAAGATTATCTTATGTCAATATCTAGTGCACATTGTCTTCCCCGGTTAAACTTTCTGAAACTCTGATTTTGTCAATCGTGGTAGTACATTAACCTTCAATTAAACTTTTAGCTTCATGTGGAAGATTAACCTCATTGCTTAAAAAAAAAGATAAAGGGCAAATATCAATGATTCCTTCATATTACCACTCTGTCAGATTATTACAGGTAGGAGCAATACATGCATGCCTGTTTCTGACTGTCTGTAACAGCACTTTTATCATAGCATATTTGATTTATAGGAGTGAAAAATATCTAAAATATGAATCACCTAATGCTAGGAATGATAGCGAGAGATGGAATTCTAAGTGGGCAATGTTTATTCCCAAAATTATCTTTTAACAAGACACACTGACTCTCTTCAAGTAAAGCTATAGTTTAGCACTTAAAGCATATTTACTTATCCTAGTGACAGAAATATTAAAACGGCTTTAAAAGGCCATACTGATGATGTTCATTTATCTCTGTACCATTTCAGTACTATGACAATCATTTTTAATTAAAACTAAACTTTTTGTAACAACCCTCATGGTTATGAATACTTCTCAGTGATCCCATGTATTTGTAGATGTTCACAGCTTATTTAATTTTCAAGCACCCCATTTCTCTGAAGCACTATCAAGTTTATTAATCATTATTTTTAAATGTACTTCTTAAGCATTCCTTTTAAAATACTTTTTAATTTTGGAGATTTTTAGTGAAATCACATTGTTTCTCTATTCTCTTTCATCACTAAACACTCGCATACACGCTCACATGTTCCGTTTATTATATAACTTTGTTTCTTTAATAGTTGTTGCATATGTGATCCCCTTTAAATTCAGATAACCTCTGAACAGTGAGTGTAAAATGTAGATAATTTTCATATCAATATATTATATGTAAACTGTTCCATTTAGAAACATGTATCCTACGCCAGGCGGTGGTGGCACACGCCTTTAATCCCAGCACTTGGGAGGCAGAGGCAGGAGGATTTCTGAGTTCGAGATCAGCCTGGTCTACAAAGTGAGTTCCAGGACAGCCAGGGCTACACAGAGAAACCCTGTCTCGAACAAAACAAAACAAAACAACAACAACAACAACAATAGAAACATGTATCCTGATGATTGTTTATGTCACTGCAGGCTAGGAAGTTACACAGAACAATCTTAGCTGATAAATGAATATTGCCCTCTTGGATTTTGGTAGTATGACTGAGAAAGGCCAATATCCTTATCTTGTTCACAACTTTTCTTTCTTAGTCAATGCCAGCCATATGAATGAAATATTTTCTCTTTTAAATCCTTCTTAAATGAAAAAGAAAGATAAATTTACTTTGTGTAATTTTCAATCAATGTAAATACTTGCACATTGACCTACAATTATAAAATATATTTTTTTACAAAAATTTTAATTTCAGTGGTATCCAATCAATGAAAGAAGCTAAATTTATTCTATCAAGTAATAAATGTTCTTCATTGTGTATAAACCCAAAATATACAGTGTGACATATTTAAAAATGAAAATTTACAGAAAATATGGTCCTTCGGAGAAATAAATCTTAAACTGGTCACATCAGTGATACTTGCTTTTGTTTCAAAGCATGGGTTTATATGTATAGATAGTTTTCTTATTGATGTTATTCTCCAAGTTGCCCTTTCTGTAATTATAAATACATAAAAGAAATAAAAAACAAAAAGCAAACATGCTTCAGTTACTCTCTTATAGGAAATTTGATTATCCCACATCTAAGGGAGTTCTTCCAGGCTGATGCTTCTTTAGATTGATTAGAATTTCAAAATTCTAGATTCATAACACTAGAGATAGTGTGATGATTATTGCTCACACATAATTTTCAATGCAGAAAATCCTAAAACATAATTTATTGAAAGGTGTATTATTGTGAGAGCTTATGTACTTCCTGAGAATAACAAGCTTATGAGTCATTTCTCTGGCAGTACCTAAAAGGGAAAGGGGGATTAGGGAGTTTAAAATAAAATACAGTCCACTTTTGCATGCACAACTAGCTTTCTTCCCAGAAGTTCTCACCCTGGATCACTTGCAGCTTTTGCAATGGATCCTCACATTTCTGGAGGACAGCTGGGGTGTTCCTGACCTTGACGTTTATGCTGTTCTCCAGTTACTATCATACATTTTGATTACAAGGATCTGAAGTTGTCTTTTGACGGCAAAAAGAATTGAGGTGTACAGTGTAGCTATTAATGTTCAATGTCAGAATCTCTATGAAAGCAGACTAATTGTATGACCACCTTATCTATGGATATCACTCTGAATTGACACACATTATCGATATTGATCAAAGAGGGCCAGGCTATTTGGATTCATTTCATGAATCAACAGGAATATCTAATTGCTGCAATGTATGTTTTAAATGTATATGGCCCAATATTTTTTGGTATGTATTCAGAGTCCTCTGCCTTTCAAATATGACCACAAAAGTGTGGAATGGTCATCTAAAGTGCTGTAGCATGATTCCCTGTTACATACTGCTGAGACTGTCAGACTTTCATAGATTACAGTAATACATATCACAAAGGATACAGGACTGTATTATTTGAATGTGTAATCACCCATGGACTGACGAGACATAACAGAGGTCTTATTATGCAAACAGTAGTTCATGATATGCAAATGAATAGAAAAAAACCACAAACCTTCAGAATAATGTTTACTGATGTGTCCTTAGAATCCCTTTAAAAGAAAATCACATTATTCTATCTTCTTAAAAAAGTTAAATAAGATCAAGGATGAATGCAAGGAAACATTTATGGTCTCTTTCTTGCAGTTTTATAAAGGAACTGCTACCTAATCCTATTCTAATTATTTGATTTATTTTCTCTCAAGGCTATTAATTCCTCCTGGCTTCATTATAGTCTTCTGTAAGGTTTATATGGTGTCTCTTTTAATTGCTTAAACTAATCTGTTCAATGACTGCAAATCTAATGCACACTGGAGCAAGCAGCCCATAAATTCTGTCCTTCAGATGTGTCCTTGAACATGTGTCAGTCCTGATGAAGAACAGAGACAAAACAAGAATAATAAAATGAGAGGAAGTGTTTTCAAAGAATACATGTAAGAGATCTTAAAAGCTCAAAAGACATTGTTAGTTGAAAAGAATATAATTAAGCAACCTCTTACTCTTTCACTTCTTCATAAGGAATCATTCAATATATTAGAATTAGTACTTGAAATAATTGTTCCAAGGAGTGTGCTATACTGAAGGTAAAATTAAGTCATTAGTTATGATTTTAGTGAATATTTTCACAAGTTTTGTTTAAGTATATCACATTCATCTATCTATCTATCTATCTATCTATCTATCTATCTATCTATCTATCTATTTATCGTGTGTGTGTGTGTGTGTGTGTGTGTGTGTATGGCTGAGTGTGCACACATATGCCAGAATGCATATGTAGAGGTTACACAACTCTTTATAAGAGTTGGTTCTCTTTGTTCACTCTGCAATTTCAGGGGATTGAAGTCAGTTTCTCATACTTAGAAGAACACACTATTATCTAATAAGATATTTCTCTAGTCTTAACTGCATCCATTCAATGTAAACTTACTTCACACTATTGGAGACAATTAACTTTTGTTTTTAATTTAGTTAGGTCCGATCTTCTGTTACTCCACTGCAACTATAGGTAGTTTCAGCTGAATGCATGGAGAGTGAGACTATACATGTACAAGCACAAAGTCAAACATACATAGGCTCACTCCACATTGAATGAATTCAATTACTTTTACAATGTGTTTGTTGAAGCTTTTAAAGGAAGTTATTAAAAGTTACAAAAGATTGTACCCTGTGTTAAGGAATGATCATATTTTTCTACAAAATATAAAAACATAATTATGGACAAACAGTAATAGAATCAGGATGAGACACCATTTCCACAAAATCCAAGGAAAAATCTTTTTCTTTCAAAAGCCCTTTACCAGTATCATGCCTCTTGGCCCCTCGTTATCCAAATCATATCTATTCCTGAAAAGTGAAAGAGAATATAACCTAATTTATGTAAATTATATTTTTCAGTTATTTTTTTTTCTCCAATAGCAAATCTGTAAAGCTTTTTTTCTGAAACCACTGGGGTATCATTTATATTAATTCCTGAAATAACTGATCTGTGCCCTCACTGAAATCTATGGCAATTTCCAAAAATATCCATCTGAAATCCTGGTTCGTCATTTCAATTATTTTTCACAGGGATGTTTTGACACTGTTTTAATCTTTATTACCCTGACGGAGAAACTTTGAAACTGGTTTTGGCAACCAGACAGTCTCCAGATCAACTTGAGTCATTGCTAATTCTAATTGAAACCCGCATTCTGTGACTCACTCCGGTACTGGTCCTGCTATCCTTCTTTTAAAGCAGTAAAATAAGAGAGAATAAAGCTAAGATGAATGAGTGATTATTTTTCTTGGTCTATGCAATGTGTGTGTGTGTGTGTGTGTGTATGTTTATGCACCCATAAAGTCACCTAATGATATAAAACCCAAATATCTTTAGATAGATCCATTTGTTCTTCTATTCTCCCATTGTAGGTATTATTCTACTTTGCAATGGCATTTGAATACAATCTAGTGGAGCCATACTTAACAACCGCTGCCTGGCTTCTTTTGAACTCAAGACTAGGTTCACTTTATTTTAATATCATTGATGAATCAGCCATTTGAGTAACTTCAGATTTTTTTGTTCTTATGCTTTCTGTGGGGTGCTGTTCTTGTATGTGACTCACCAGAAGTGGTCTCTTTTACTAATTTCCAGCACTCTCATACTTAGAGATACAAGGCTTTGGCCATGTTTTATTTTTCAGAAATCTCAAGCTTGTGATACTGAGGTGTAACCTAGCTAAACACAAATTGCTAAGCTCGTATTAATGGGTTATGAAGTACAGCGACAGCAAGATGAGACTGGTATTGAAAATCCTCTGAGTCTATGAAAGAGCAAGATAAGCTATACTTGTCTCAAAGACTTGTTCATGTACTTCGACAGTTTTCAAAGATATAACATCATGATGTGTAGGAGGAGCTAACTTGGGAGGAGTAAGGAGAGGAAGAAGAAAAGGAAGGCCGGGCAGTGGTGGCCCTCGCCTTTAATCCCAGCACTTGGAAGGCAGAGGCAGGTGGATTTCTGAGTTCGAGGCCACCCTGGTCTACAGAGTGAGTTCCTGGACAGCCAGGGCTACACAGAGATACCCTATCTCGAAAAACCAAAAAAAAAAAAAAAAAAAAAAAAGAAGAAGAGAAGGAGCTAGGGAGATCAGAGATGTAGAGCGATGGAGAGTCATGAGTCACACAGGTATGGAGAGCAGTCGTAGGTAACAATTTTTATTTAGGTTAGCTAATTGGGAAACAACTCTCTTTGTATGGGCATATTGTTATTGAGCATTATCAAACATATAAAACCTTTAATTAATCTTTAAGCATTAGGGTCTCATTTTTCTACCAGGCCTGCATGGATGGTGGGATGGTCTGGGCAATGCCCAGCCTTTCGGAGACAGCGTGGAAGATTGGCAGAGCTATCTCCCACGCTGGCATCTTGTGGGTGGCAGGGCTGGTGTTTCTTCTGGCTGGCCACTTCTAGCTGCCGCACGCACTTGGTCTCTGGCCATGGAACATGGCGGCTGAGCTAGGCAGAGCCACCGCAGCTTAGATAGTTGGCTTGACCAGAGGCCATTTTTAAAATAATTACTCAACAATGATGTCCATTAAGTATTTACCTATTAATTTTAATTGTATTTTGGAATATTCACTTTTGGCCATTGTATCAAAGCAACATTCACATTCATAGTGAAATGTAACAATAATAATAAAGGGATGATATAATATCTGATTTGAAATAACTATTAGATATTTATTACTTTTTAGGAGGTCTAGGTACATTATTTGTACATTAGAAAAGTATAATGTATCTGATATAATCACTATAAAACTCTCTGTTAAATTAATACACAAGCAATGTTCTTAATTTTTGGTTTTATGGTGCTTAACTTAGCACACTCTTCATTTGAAAATGGATACATGTCTACTTATTAAGGATTGCTCTAGTTAAAATGGAATAATAGGAATGTTATTTCCCTGAATAGGACAATACAAACAGAAATGTCACATCTTACAATAAAATCAAATTTGTAATTAAAGAAAACAGTGTCACCTTCCCCCTCTTCTACTTCCCCTCCCTTTTCTTCTTCTTTATGCAGCTTCCTGTTACTTTGTGGAATAGATTTCTCTGTATACCTTACAAAACTTCATCAGTTCTTATGACCTTGACAATGGAAGCACTGTTACTCCTTTGAACACCAGAAAGTTAAAGATATTTCTTTTAAAAGATAAACAGAAATCCTTGAATATTTTCTTTTATTGAAATATATAATCTAAAATTCGTTCTAGGGAGTTTTATACCCTCTTTGGGAACTGTTCACATCAGCTCTCCTTCTAGGGGCACTTTCTCAGAGACATTCCAATGCAGAATGTATCAGGTTAAGGTTTAATATATGGACTTGAAATGACTGAGGTTTAATTCTATCTGAAGAGAAAAATTTGGTTGTACAGGAATTTAAGAAACCTAGATATAACCATATGTACATGCAACCTCAGAATTCTGAAACTGTGGCAAGAGGATCAAAATTCAAGGCCAACACAGACTACAGTGAGACCAAGCATGAAAATGCCAAGAGAAAAATGAAATTCTATTCAAGAGCTAAGTAGCTATTGAGGGTGAAATAGTTGTCTCCTTTGATGTGAAGCTTTTGAAAATATTTAATTTTATACAGTATTTCTGCATTAGTAAAACTTTATCAAGCTATTTCTTAGTGTAGTGTGTAGGAATACGATTTGTGTACTAGCTTATGTTCTAAATTCTTCTTAAAAACATATTATTTCTATAATGAGGTATTTGAGGTTTCCCCAGCACTGACAACAGGAAGTAGACATAAAGTGCCACCTCTAAGAAGAAGCTGTTTGCAACAGATATTCACTAGACTTGAGAAAATTAGTTTTCTCCAACAGAATTTTTTGAGATTACAATGCAAGCCCTATTCAGAGGAATTACTGGTCAACACAAAACGATTTTCCCCACTGGTGTGGTGCTTTTTGTTTGTTTTCTTTATTCATTTTTTTGTTTCATTGATTTGTTTGTTTGTTGACTTTATTGGTTGTCAAGGAGAAATAAAAATAAACAGAGAAAGGGAGGGCAGAAGAGAGAGACATATACACACAGAGAGACAGACAGAGAGAGAGAAAGAGAGAGAGAGAGAGAGAGAGAGAGAGAGAGAGAGGGAGAGAGAGAGAGAGGGAGGGAGAGATTAAGTTGGGTAGGAAGGGAAGGGAGACTGGGAGGATCTAGAAAGTTTGGGGGCAGAGAGAAGGGCATGACTAATATATTTTTGAAAAAAAATGCAAAATATTTGGGTTTCAGACAATTGACCTTAACCATACGTTTTAGAAATAAAAATCTACTATAAAACGACACATTGTACAGGTTTTATGCCAATTATGAGTCTAAGGCAGCTTCTCCTCGGTGAAATTTTATTTTGTGAAGTTTAATTATGAGCAACTGAACACGCAGTACAATGTGAACTATTCACCTTCTCTGCAGCAGTGTTATGACATAACTTTGTTTCAATAAGACAGCTTTAACCACATAGTAGTTAACTGACTTTTGATATGACACTAATAAAAGCCTGTCTGGTATTAGAGATCCTTAAGCTCCTGCTCCTTTGTTTATTTTGAGGATATTAATCATGGCACTAAGCTAATAAAAGAAAATTGTGGGTTTAAAGTTTCCATTAAAGAGTCCGTATCTTCACTATGAGCTACCATGATAAATGCTTACATAGCAACTCTCACTGCCTTCATGGAGGCTAGAGTCAACAGAAGAGATAAGGTAGAGCACATTATAAAACTTGTAAGTACAAATTAGCTTGAATTAGTCAAGTATAACAATTAGGATCATTTTAACACCATAAAGTTTCGCCATGATGGACAGATGTCATTAGCATATGAATCAAGTGGTGAAACTGCCAACTGTCATGCTAATTTGTCTCATGGATATATTTCTTAAGGGAAGAGTAAATAATAATGACAAACATTGATTCAGTATTACTTTATATTAGACACTGTCTGACCTTAGTGATTCACGTGTATGGAGTATGTCTTTGCAGAATCAACCAGAAGGCATAAATGTACTTTTTTTTTCATTTTGCATTAGAGAAACAAAAGAACAGATGTGTTTAATAAATTGCCCAAGCTCACGCAGTTAATAAAATGAGGCACTCTGAATACTGAATGCCTCGAATGAGTATGTGGATATGTGATAAATACAACTTAGGAAGTTGAAGATCATTTCTGGGATGTTCACATTTCATGCTGACATCACAGAGATGTAGATTGGGAAAAGAACAAAGAAATAGAAGCATCACCCAACTGTCATTTCTCTATCCTTTAAATACTCATTGAGAAACCTCTATCAAATGTAATTAAGAATAATAAACCAATTAAATACCAAGAATAATATACTTGACTTTTCAGGAGTATTAATATAGTAAAGCAGAAATAATGGCAATAACATAATCGTCTTTCCATAGCAACTTTTCAATAACTGAAAGGTAATATATTCCAAAGTAAAACTGTGTAGAGGATCAATTCAGTAGTCAGTAAGAAATTGTTAATAATGAGGAACATTCTATAAAAGGTGAATTTTTGTCACACCAGAAAAAGAAAAATAAAGAGCTGGGGCTTGTAGAGAGAAGTAAGACAGTGATGAAGTTTCACATTCATAATTGGGAAGGAATGATCTCAGTCCATTAATGACAACTCTGCAAAGGGACTGCTGTCTAATCCGTACTTATGTCAATGAATGCATGACATGCCCTACACCAATCCATTCACCAGGAATGACGCCGCACTTCAAGCACTTATTTGTTCATGCATTCACTTATTTACTTGTGTTTATGTTTTGTATATTGGAAGAGGATATTAATCTTTTCATATTATGGTTTTGCAAGAAACACATGTACATCAAAACAAGATAGTAAGTAAATACTCATATTATCACATGTACAAATATTTTATTCATAGTGAGCTATGTGAGGAAAGCAATATAAGAGCTTTTTGTCATTTTTGCCATTTTATCGTTTTACACATTTCCTTCCTGGACTTTTACTATGTGATTAATTTTATATCCTTTTTCTGGTAAAACTATTCTATGAGTCCCAAATGCTTTTTCAAGGAAAACCTATTTGTCTGTACCTACAAGACACAAACTTGATTCCTATCCATACGACATATTCTTTTGGAAGAAATAGTCTATTAATTTAGCAAAGCTTGGACCCAATATTAAACTTTAAATCACTTAGGCAATGCAGGTAGTGTAGAGATTGTAAAGTTTCCTATGAAGGAAATCAAGGAAGACAGAAAATCAAGCAGATATGAGCATTTACATGGCCAATACAGAGTCCATGCAATATAGAGTTACATGCAACAATCAGAAAAGCATCTAATAAATGAGGGAACGTAAAGAGTTTATTCTGAGTGAGCTATCAGCATCATCATATTTCCATCATATGTTCTTACATATAATGACAAGAGTCTTAAAAGCTCACATTTATATTATGTATCTGAGCCTACTTTTTGTTTCATTTTGGTTTCTATTCAAAGATTTTCCCAAGTCTGAAAAGCAGCCGTTTACTTATTTTCAATGACCCAAATATCCAGTCTGCTATGTTTAGAAGAGTATGACTGCTCGCTGATATTGTGCAATAGGTATATAGTTTGAAATATTTTGTTTCTCTTTCTAGAAATGTATTTTCTGATCATTGTCATTATATAACAATAAATACAATTTTGGTTATTTGGATCTTATCACTTAATATTTCAGAATATACATTTTCTATATGCTTGACCCTTGCAGAGTCTTGTGTACTAGTCCTCTGGACAAGGAAACTCTGGCTTTCAGAATATTTAGTGAGTAATGTACTGAAAGCCTTGACAGACACTTCAGAAGCACCACAGCCTGAGTCATAGGCTGTACTATAAATGGCAGCATATGGCTGGAGAGTCAGAGCAGCAGGATAACGTGGCAGTGCCCAGATCCCAGCTGTAGGCATCAAAAAACCTTTTGATGTTGGTACCCATAGCCCCCATTCACATCAAAATCTAAAGAGAATGACTATTAAAGAGTCTGTTGTCTTAAAGGCTTTATTAAGTTATTGCCCAAGGTAGTAAAGGAAAACAATGTCTACATATGTTTGCCAGAATCATACAACTCCTTTATTCAGGCTTTCCTGGCAGGTGTCTCTTTAAGTACTTATTCTAAATGGAACACAACTGGGAGACATCAAAAAGGGCACTGTTGACAACTGTCATAGCAGGTTCCAGCTTGAATGGCAACTTAGCAGAAGGTCTCTCTCCAGAGTACTTCAGATCATCCTAATAGTAGCATCATTTCCACCAGGAACCCAGCTTCTACCAAAAAGGAGTGCTGCGAAATACTGCTCGTGGTGAAAACTCATCTCCTCCTTGGAAGTGTTCCATGTCACTAGATTTCCCATACAAAATACCTACAAAGCTACTGAAAGACTCTTTATTTTTATATCAAAACTACAATAGTTCAAGGGAATCCATAACCTACAAAACTGTCAATAACAGTAAGTGAAAAACATAACAAACTCTTATTTTGTGCACATCTAGTCTACCTTTTAAAATACCTTATTGCCCTTCATGACATAAATAGAAAGAAAGCCTTGAAACTGTCAACCTTTCCAACATACAAAGATTACTCTTTGGTGTATAGAAATGCAATTTTAGATATATACACTGTTTGATAATATTGACATTTCTTTCATGTAATTTAATACTTATTAGTTTGTAGGCTCTGCCATTGCTTTTGCCATCATACATGTTGGAAGAGAAATGTCAGATGCTGAAAGAGAAGTCATTTATGTGATTATTTTTAGATCAATTTGCTCCTTTGTCAGGATCGCACACCTGTAAAATAACAACTACTAAAAGTTCTGCATGATTAGAAGAAAAAAAGTCAATATTATTGCAGAGCATGTTATATTCTGTGTTGTTGTTAGTGACCTATCATGCATGTATTTCTGTTTATAAGTAAAGTATTTATAAAATAGCAAGATACAAAATTAATTTTTGTTAATTTCTATATTATCCTTAATTTTGTCAAGTCTTCTTTAAGAGTAGTTAGTTAATCATAGTTTATATACTCATCTGCTGGTAACTTTTAGCTCATTTTAAGTAAATAATTATCTTAAATAAAAATACACAACAAATGCCAAAACCCAAAAATATTTTGCATCAATAAATAAAAATATATTATTTAAAAATTATTATAGTAATTTTAAATGAACAACTATTAATTTATTGAGAGATAACATAATATCCTCTTAGATAAAAAATATGTATTTCCTTAACCTTAAGTTTATTATGAATTAATAATGACATTTGCTATCCTTATTGTCACATCAATGAATCAAAGAAGCAATAGTGCCTCTTTTGTAAAAAATGCATAAATGTGAATTTACTTTAAAATATCCTAACAAAACAAATAGTTAACCTACTCCAAAAGTAGTTACAAACCTTGGAGTTTAAAGCGTGCTTGTGTTTTAGATTTGCAAAACATGCAAATTCAGACCCTAGGAAAACTGTCATGCTAATGCCCCACAGAAGATCATTCTGCTCAGTGACTGAGTGGATATGTGACAGCACTGTCATAAGATTATACTGTCTCATTGTACCACAGCTATCTAAAGTTGTGTAAGTACACTCTGGTATTTGTATGACAAATTGCCTGCCACATTTCACAGAACGTATCCCTCCCATTAAGTGACACACAACCATAATTAGATCCTCCTCCCTTAACTTTTGTATCTCAATGCCATTAAATACATTTCAGCAAATAGCAAGCCCTTTCACCACTAAGTAAACAGGCATCTACTACTTCCTCACAGCTTATCCAAAATGTCTGCTATCCAGAACTTGGATTGTTCACTTTCCCTGCTCAGTAACTATGGCGGAAATTGCATACAGTGACAGCAGTGACTGATCGCTTGTGCTCTGAATCCTATTCTACCACTCTCGCCCAGGACTTTCTTAAAGTCATTTTATTCCTGGTCCCTCAACGTAGATTTCTATTTTACATTATTTTTTTATGTATGCTTTCGTATATTACATCCTGACTGCAGCATTCCCACCCTCATTGCCTCTCAGTTTCTCATGCCCACTTCATCTCTCTCTTTCCTCTTCTTTCCTTCAGAAAATGACAGATTTCCCAGTGATATCAACAAAATATGGCATATCAAGTGGCAATAAAACTATTTCCCCTCAGATTAAGTCATTTCAACATCATCATTATCTGACCTTTACATCAGTTTGTCCTATATCTCATTTGTCTATCTCAACATATGGAAATTCTGATTGTTCAGTTATTCATATCACCACATTAGAAATATTTTAATATACCAACCTCCTTTGCAGCCCTATCTAATCTCCCAAGGAGTATTCTTTGTTTTGGTTTATATTCAAACATAATTCAGTCATGTACAACCTCTCTCTCTCTCTCTCCCCTCTCTTTCTCTCTCTCTCTCTCTCCCTCCCTCTTTCTCTCTCTCACCCTAATTCCCTCCCTCTCTCCCACTCTCCCTCTCTCTCTAATATTTCCAACTCTACTGCAAATTTTACTTCCCAGAGACACAAAATAATTTTATGACACCAAAATGGAATTATGTAATCCATTATGTAATTATGTAATCTAGAATGTTTTTATTTAAGTTAGGACAAATATTTATATGCAAATGAAAGATTTCTACGTTGTAACCACTTAAATCTCCATTCCATTCCTATAGGTACTACTTTAAACATAGTTTTTGTTGTTCTTATTTTTGTTTTTCAAGATAGAATTTCTCTGTAGCCCTGGCTCTGTAGGAACTTGCTCTGTAGACCACACTGGGCTCAAACTCAAAAATTCGCCTGCCTCTGCCTCCCAAGTGCTGAGATTAAAATCATGAACCAGCACTGCCTGGCTTACATGATTTCCTCTAAAGTATTTCCCTAAAAAAAAATAGACTTCCTTATTTCTTTGTATTCCTCACTTTTTTCTGTTAGAATCCCTGACTTTCTTTATAATAATATGTTTTTATGACCATATACTTAAAGACATACCAGAAACTAAGTCTAAATGATAAAGTTTTGGCATCTTCTTTCTTTAGTATTTACTGTCCAACCCTTCCCATGCACACTTTCACTAAGTAGGTAGTCACTAAGTATTTTTCAGTTAAATGGTATTTCCAAAGTATGTAAATAGAAAGGAGCACTAAGGTGAGTTTCAGTATAAATATGCAACAAAACAAACAAAAATGCACAAACACACACATGCTGGTTCCAAGCTGTTTTAAAAGCTATATTTGTTCCCTCAGAGTTAGTCTTTCTGCACTCCTTATTGTGATAACTTGCTGTGTTTTTCTCTAAGTGGTCTATTTTAAGTGTGTGCTCTGTTATACGTGCTTCACATATCGACATTCAGTTAATATGGTAAAATTAGAAAAGGACAGAAAGGCAACACTGGATATAAGTTATACTAAAACATATATCACATATGAATTCATTTTTATATACTACTATAATTATTTATTTAAAGTTGGATCCAATTTAATCTTATTGAATTCTTACATCTTATGGAATATTTCATTAATTATAAATAACATATAAAAATAGGAGAAATTCTCCATATTAGATCAATTTATACATGTAATTCTTGTTTTTACATAAACCAGAGCTCTTTATTTAATTAATGCAATATTGCTGTCCTTTCTTTTTATTCTCTTATTTGTAAGGTTCATTTTCCAACAAGCTGTTTCAATTGTTGAGAATGAACACAGCATTTTCAAAGTTCAGGAAGTCACACTATTTTTTTTTTTTTTTTTTTGTGGAACTTCACTATTGATTCTATACTTTTTTATTGGATATTTTATTTACATTTCAAATGTTATCCCCCTACTCCATTCCCCCCCCGAACTCCCTCTCTATCTTACCCCCCTCCTCCTGCTTCTATGAGGATGTGCCCCCACCTACCTACCACTCCCACCTCCTCACCCTCGAATTCCCCCCTACTGGAGTCCAGCCTTCATGGGACCAAGGATCTCCTTTCCCACCTATGCTGACAAGGCCATCCTCCCTACATATACAGCTGGAGCCATGGGTTCCTCCCTATGTGCTCCCAGACTGGTGGTTTAGACCTTGGGAGCTCTGGTTGGTTGGTATTTTAAGCAATGTTTATAAAATAATTCTGTTCAAAATTTTATGTATATATAAATGTTTATGTAAAAATACATATATATTATATCATATTACAATATATGTATTTGTGTGAACATATACAAACACACACTTGTATGTATGTGTGTTGCTATAGAAATTGAAGAATAAAATATTATTTTCACAATTTTTATTACTTTGCCTGGACATAGACTGTTCTGCTGTAGGTAGTAGCTATAGGCAAGATATTTAGAGAAGGTCTGTTCTCTCAGAGATGGTCTAATGCATATCTAAAGTGGGTGATCTAAAGCATATCTGAGGAAGATGACTTGTACATGGTTGAGTATGTCGAGCAATTTTACGGAGATAAACGTGAGTTAGAACAAGCTTTTTGACAGCTTTCTCATATTCAATGGCATTATCAAGCCATAGAATTTATGGATTACTTCAATAAGCCATCATTTTATCTTAAATTCACTTGGAAAACTTCCATGAGAAAGCAGAATAATAATAGTGGAAACTGTGAAAATTGTATTGTACTATAAGTTATAGTAATACTTT
Source organism: Mastomys natalensis (assembly GCA_021653895.1). Classification (NCBI taxonomy): domain Eukaryota; kingdom Metazoa; phylum Chordata; class Mammalia; order Rodentia; family Muridae; genus Mastomys; species Mastomys natalensis. Next base: position 1,165,212 of record JAJTUV010000611.1, read on the forward strand.
TATCAAAGTAATAATGCCCTGTGGATTATTTTATTTATTAGATGTGGATATTTGTCTGTAGGTCTGGAATTCAGGGAATAAAGTCAATCTTGTATGTCATTTCTTGAGAGATGTCTATTTTATTTTTTGAAATAGACTTTCCTGTCTTGCCTGTAGCATAGTTCTAATTAGAAAAGGAAGGCCAGGCACATAGTCTTAAAATTCTGCTTCTCTCTACTTATCCATGGCTGGGATTACAAGGACACACACCACAGACTCCAGCTAATTTATGTGGATTCTGGGTATAGAATTGATGTCTTAATGCATATGGAGCAAACACTTTGCTAGCTGAGATATTTTCTGAGCAAAATATTATTTATATTTATTTCAGGATAAGTTAGCATAACACAGAAGAGTAGTAATCAGTGTTCATTTTAAATAATAAAACTTATGTAATTATAAAAATATGTTTTTTTACAAACTCAGAAATATTAGTTTCATGTATTCATTGACATGTAAAGTATAATTCTCAGTGTTTATTTTTCTTTGTTTTCTTGCTCATTTAATGAGATACACTATAAGATATGGTACTTTGGTAGATTTTACTTTGGTGAAATATAGAAAAAGCCACTCCATTTACTCCTTGAAGGATGAGAACTGGCTCTTCTTGGATTTTTTTTTTAATTGTATATTTTATTTATTTACATTTCAAATTTTATTCCCTTTCCCAGTTTCCCCTCTAGAACCCCTGTCCCATTTCCCTCCCCCTGCTTCTATGAGGGTGCTCCCCCACCTCCCCACCCACTCCTACCTTTACAACCTGACATTCCTCTACACTGTGGAATCAAGCCTTCATAGGACTGAGAGCCTCTCCTCCCATTGATGTCTGATAAGGCCATCCTCTGCTACACATGCATCTGGAGGCATAGGACCCTCAATATGTACTCCTTGGTTGGTGGTTTAGTCCCTGGGAGTTCTGGAGGGTCTAGTTGGTTCATAATGTTGCTCTTTCTATGGGGTTGCAAACCTCTTCTGCTCCTCAATCCTTTTTCTAATTCCTCCATTGGGGATTCTTCTAACAATCTCTTATCACACTTCTTGTATGGAGATGACAGGTTATGAATCATAACTAAATCTAAGCTTTTCTCCTTGGCTTATTTTTTTTTTCATTACAGATACAGTCCCAAGGGTGTAACTCAAGAAGTCTATTGGCCTAGTAAGAGAAGATTAAGGACTCATGCTTGCAGGTTTCAAGAAACACTCACTATCTGTTCCCAAGAGGTTTAATGGTAAATTGCACTGCTTTTGACAGATGTCAAGCACATGATACATCTTACCACAAATCACTGTTAAGTGTAATAATCAATAGAAAAACATAGCATAATATCAAAAGAACTGAAGTCCTTCATCTGTCTTAGCCTGACCAGGAGGAGGACTAGCAGAAAGTTTTATTTTGCTTTGTTTTTGTTTCTGTCTGTTTACAGTAATGTCAGCTGAGATTTCACCTAAGGTTGATGAAAATTCCTACAATGTCACTTTAAATGATCACGGACTTCTCATTTGCATGAAAATCTAAATGGCTGCACATAGGGTTGGAGAGATAGCTCTTATAGATAATCAAATTTTGGATCGTCATACCCACAGCTATCTGTAACTCAAGTTCCAGGGGAACTGATGTTAGCTTCCACAGACACCTACATTCTTAAATACCCATATATACATGCACATGCATATACATAATTTTAAATGAAAATTAATCTTGAAGAAGATTTTGTTGACAATCAGACTGAAATGATGGGAAGCCCGCCAAAGTTAATAATATAAATTCAGTTATGGCTAAAGTAGTATATGTGTGTATTGAATGTGGATATTAAAATCACATGCTAAGCAATAGAAGAAAAATATCATTGCTCTGATGAACTGAATTTTTATCCACAGGAGATAATTCTTTATCTAATAAATAATAGAATTGGAACACAATTGTTACTACCTTTAAAGGAAGATGTATCAAAAATTAAATGTCACTTTATAAAATCAAATTTGTAGATTGCTTATAATTTCAAAATTTTGTTTACCCAAATTCCGACTAATTGCATAGTAAAATTAATATTCAGTTCTCAAGAAGAAAATGTAGTGAAGGTTCAGGGGACAGGTCACTATGACTCTGCCTATGGTTCATTTGTCCTTGTCTAAGTTGGTTCTGAATGGTATCTGTACTCCCCCTGAACACCTATGCTCTGGTGTCATTCCCTTCCCCACATCCTTCCTTTATGTGTTTATAACCCCTGTGTGAATAAGTAAATTATGATGTGATTTAAATAATTAAATAAATTTTAAAAAATGAAAATAAAGGTAGTGTATGATAATTAATGTTTTGTGAGAAAATGTATTTATGTGAGAGATGCAATAGAAAAAATTAATAAATTTGAATAGGAATGATTAATCCCTGGGTTAGTCACTGCATTGCTTTGTCCTGTTTTATTTACTTATTTTTGAAAAGAAAAGTGAGAAGTGAATATATTCTCAGATATTACTAGTGCTACACCAGGTATCTATTATAATATTCTCAAATTAAAATATGAGCTAACTAACTATCCTTTCACAACAGAAATAAAAATTTTCACTTCATATACCCACTCCTGTTTCATTGATATTATCCAATGAAAATGAACATGATATCATATTTAAAAGTTTCCTTTTGATAAAATGCTATCTTTATATTCTAATAAAAATTAACACAGCTAAGAAATAATTGATCTTAAGTGTATAATTTATATAGCATTTTCATGTATTGAAGCTATGAAATTTTCAAGTGAGGTTAACGAAATTAAACCAAGAATACAGTTGTCACAACAATATTACTAACTCAATATTGCCTTTACAAAATGAGAAGAAATTCCAGGAAACCCCCTTAACTAAGACTATACTGTATGAGTCCAATACAAAGTATGTATCTTTTAATTGTTTGGAGTAATGTTTGCCATCTACAGTTAAAGAATATTTCAGTAATTGTTTAAATCAAATATTAAAATATTCATAAACATTAACATGTGCTAACAAGATATTTATATTTACAAATGTCAATAAAATCTTGCATCTCCTTAGTGTTTCAATAACAGATGTGTCTGTGCAAAAGGAATATCCTGCTTGGTAACTTCAAACTTTTTGATCTGCAGGGAATCATGAAACCATGGGAATGGCGGTCTCCCACCTATGTGAAAGGGAGTACCCGGAAGATTTGTATATGATGAATGCCAAAACATCTCAACATTACTTCTCACATTGAATCCCATACTGGATGGCCTCAAGAAAGTAAACACTTCAAATAAAATCTAGCTAGCTTCATAAATGTTTCACAAAGAAACACTTTACAGCCAAGTGCTAGCTCCAAAATATTTCCTATTAAATGATTTATTTTTAAATAATGCTGTAAAATAGAATCCCACCCATTTGTCTTCCCTTTTAAAACTGAGCTTCTCTGATTACTCATACTACGTTGATAATAACAATTTTAAAAGAATCTTCATCTTCTTGCCCCACCTTTTTTTTACTATTTTTTTTTTCAAATTGCAGTAAGAATTTTTGCCCTAGTTCATTTACACTATTTATTTTTTTTGCAAAAAGTCTGATTTTCTTTAATGTTTTAAAAGGCACTCTCATTATGCTGTCCTGGCTGTCCTGGAACTCAATAAGTAGACCATTTTGGCCTTAAACTCTTAGGTATCACCCAGCTTGGATCTACTTCCAGGGTTCTGAAATTAAAGGCATGTAATGTCATACTTGACCTTTCAAGTTTAGAGCATACCTAAACTCATGATATGTTGAAATGACTAAAAATGTTGTGACATGTTTCCAAGCGCACTGAATAGCATACTATTTGTTTCATAAAATGATGTCTTCATCTCAATACACAAAATAAATATGAAAATACTGGGGTAGGAACATGAACATACAAATACTGGAGTAAGGGAATAAAGGGGATCATGTAGGTCAAACATGTAACATGATTTTATTATTCTAATGTCCATGCATACACAGGAGAGAGGTACACATCTATAGGAAGCCAGTGAAACCCTGAATGAATGGGTCTTCTTGATATGACCATAGCCATCAAAGGAACCCAATTACTCAGCCTGTGCATGCAGCAAAGCCTTCTGTCCCTGAAGTTCAAAGAGGGCCAGTGTCTTCCTTGGTCTGAATGTGAGTTGGTAGTTTGTACAGAGAATGTCCAGAACAGCTTTTAATCCACAGACATTTACAGCCTGAATACTGCCCAACTGACCCAGACAGCTCCTGCCAGGATAAGCTAAGCCTGCCTCCTATTCAGTTGTAAACCATAATCCCTACATCCTTGTTCATATGCGTGCATTAGCTACATTTTCCTATTCAACTCTGTATACTAAGCTGTGCTTCCTGAGTGCTGTAGCTTCTCCTTCTGAGAGCACAGTTCCAACAATTCCAGAATTTTCTTGGATAGTCTATGTTTGTCATTCTTTATTCCCTCTCCACCTTAGTTAAGTCTGTCCCTGGGCCATGCAGAGTTGTGGTATAAATTACGGTCATTAAATAGACATATGTGTAGATGTTTTTATCACAACATTATACATATGGCCCATAGCACAGATAGGAAAACTGAGAATAACTCTGAAAAAATTCACAGGGGAAACCTCCAACAAATGATGCCACAGAGGTAGGCAAATTTAAGCTTTAACTCCTTTGCGGTATTACTAAATGTGACACAATGAACATATATTGTTATACCTTTTAAAGTAAATCAATAATTGTTTTAGTTTCATTTTTTTTATCTTCACATTATATTAATTCAACATGTGTTTTATAATAGCAGTACACTCAGTGTCTTGAAAACATTTTTAAAGGATCTTTAATGATTCCAAGACTAAGCAGTGTTTTTGGTTTTTGCTTTGTTTTGTTTTTTGTTTGATTTTTTTTTTTCTGCAGCAGTCATGTGAAATGTGTGCAATGCCCAGCTCCCTACTTGTTTATAAACACACAGAGGACCCTGGTGTGATCAGCGCTATAATTATATTACTGCTTAATAGCACATGCTGTTGATACATTAATTGCTTTATTGACTATTTTCAAAGTTTACGACCTCATCTGCATTCGAATTTGACCTTGTTTTGCACTTTTCCAGTGAATCACCACATTCTACAACCTACATAATGTGTATTGTTCTAATAAATTTACATAATGAAAAAACAGTCAGATGATATGTTCCTCATTACTTTTTTTAATCAACTAAATCACTGTTAGGCACGGTTTATATTGTAGAGAACCGCATAATCATGAAACACTGATGCTACATTTCCAGGACTGAAAAGGATGCTCTACATTTTCCTATTTAAATTTTAAATAATAAGCTCCAAATGGAAAACCTACATAGACTTGTTTTTTTTTGTTTTTTTTTTTTAGCAAGAGAAGTGGTTCTAAAATTTAGCTGGGATAAATATTGTATCAAAAATCCCCCAAAAGATTAAGAATATTATCCATGATATCTTGATATATTGTAAGTATTTTAATAATAAGAATATTATTTCTGTAATTTGGGTATGGTTCTAAACTTCCCTATAAGTGAAAGCCAACTGTGTAATGTATCTAAGTTCATGGGAGATGTGACAATTTGGTTACAAGATGGAAAAAAAAATTCGGAAGGTTTAAGATGGCCATTAGAAACATCTTCTGATGTTCATACAATAAAATCTTACATGTAGAAAGATTGCTACTTTTTGATGATCAATATTCCCTCATATCCTTTAAGAAGAAAAAAAAACCATTAAAGAGCACCACACAAATATTCCATTACCATAATCATTGTGAAAATTTGTGATTTTTGTGTCCAGAGAGTTGATATGGCAGTACAGAGAATATAGGTATATACGGCATTTAAAAGTTTTGCCTGTGAGTCTGTGTAGAGGTCTGAGTGCTTAAATGTACTTTAGAAAATGGAAATGTTCAGCATTTCCCACCTGAAATTTAAGAGAATGCTCTTAACAATCATACAGATAGATGTATTAAGAATCGTCATGAGTCACAGAGCTAGCAAAAATAGGAACAATCATCAATTTCCTTTTATAGATGGAAAAATTAACATCCAGCAATATTCAATGACAAGACCATTGTTTGGAATTGGTAAGTAGAGCATCTACAAATTTACTTAAACTTTTCACATAGTTTTACTCTTAATTACCATGCAGAGTAGACTATGGAGATGTTCAGTAAATACTCTGCAATGTTGCTGATATATGGCAACATATCTATTCTGTACTGTAAATTTAAAAGCAACGTATTTGTTAGGAAATAACAGAACTACTGAGCAGATCTAGGGCAGCAACTCTGCACCTAATCTCACAAAACCCAGAGGAAGTGGGCCTCCCAGGAGCTCTAACCTGGGAAGCATCTTAGGTAAGGTGTCAGCAACACCCGCTCCAAACAGAGAGTAACTGGGACCCACCAGGACCAGGAATTCACTCTTGGCCCAGAGCAGTCATTCCTTCCGGTCTGGGCCCAAGCACTGAGCAGATCTTGGGCCCCAGCTCTAACTCCGGTACTAACACCCACCCCACACAGTTCTGAAACAACCAAGATAATAGGAAAAACAGGTTCCAGTAAGAGACAGGGCAGGTAGCACTAAGGTGATCCAGATGGTGAAAGGCAAGCTCAAGAACATAAGCATCAGCAACCCAGGGTACTTAGCATCATTAGAACCTAGTTCTCCCACATTAGAAAGTCCTGAACTCCCCATATCACCAGGAAAGCAATATTCAGATTTAAATCACTTCTAATGATGATGATAGAGGACTTTAAGAAGGACATAAATAACACTTTCAAAGAATTTGAGGAGAACACAGGTAAGCACGTAGAAGCCCTTAAAAAGGAAACACAAAAATCCCTTAAAGAATTAAAAGAGAACACAACCGAACAGGTGAAGGAATTGAACAAAACCATCCATGACATAAAAATGGAAGTAGAAACAATAAAGAAATCACAAAGGGAGACTATCCTGGAGATAGAAAACCTAGGAAAAAATCAGGAGTCATAGATGCAAGTATCACCAACAGAATACAAGAGATAGAAGAGAGAATCTCAGGTGCAGAAGATACCATAGAATATATTGACACAACTGTCAAAGAAAACACAAAATGCAAAAAGTTCTTAACACAAAACATCCAGGACATCCAGGACACAATGAGAAGACCAAACCTAAGGATAATAGGTATAGATGAGAGTGAAGATTCCCAACTTAAAGGGCCAATAAATATTTTCAATAAAATTATAGAAGAAAACTTCCCTAACCTAAAGAAAGAGAAGCCCATAAACATACAAGAGGCCTACAGAATGCCAAATAGATTAGACCAGAAAAGAAATACCTCCCATCATATAATAATCAAAACACCAAATTCACAAAATTCACCAAAGAAAAAATATTAAAAGCAGTAAGGGAAAAAGGCCAAGTAACATATAAAGCAGACCTATTAGAATTACACCAGACTTCTCACCAGATACTATAAAATCTAGAAGATCCTGGACAGATGTCATACAGACCCTAAGAGAACACAAATGCCAGCCAAGGCTACTATACCCAGTAAAACTCTCAATTATCATAGATGGAGAAACCAAGATATTCCATGACTAAACAAAATTTACACAATATCTTTCCACAAACCCAGCATTACAAAGGATATTATCAGGAAAGCTCCAATACAAGAAGGGAAATTATACCCTAGAAAGAGCAAGAAAGTAATCCTCTTGCAACAAATCCAAAAGAAGATAGCCACACAAAGATAATTCCACCTCTAAAAACAAAAATAACAGGAAGCAACAATCACTGTTCCTTAATATCTCTTAACATCAATGGACTCAATTCCCCAATAAAAAGACATAGGCTAAAGGACTGGATATATAAACAGGATCCAGCATTTTGCTGCATACAGGATATTCACCTCAGTAACAAAGACAGACACTACCTTAGAGTATAAAGATGGAAAACTATGTCAGATGTTCCTGGGCCAGAAGGCTGAAGATCGGATGCTCCAACGTTTTGTAGTATAGGGACTGTCCAGGTGTTCAGTGGTCTCTATAAATTGGCTAAGTTTTAGAAGCTATGCTTTATGCTTCCCATAATTTCAGTTAATTCAGTCATTCTGGATTTCTGACAGGGTTGAAGATACTGATAATCTCATAGCCAGTCCCAGCTATTTACTTTGAGAGAAAAGATTTGAGAGGATGGTTTTCAGCTGACATTCACTCTAAAGCCAAGAAAAAAGCCAGGTTCAGAACTACGTCTTTTAGTTAGGATAGTCAGCAAAATGATGGACTGGGTATTAGGTCTATCTTGTACCTTACTGATACAAATTGGTATAGTTATCCCCTAATCATATTTTGAGAGAAAAGTTTTATCTTAACAGGAAGGGTGATATGTAGGAGGAGCTAAGGTAGGAGGAGTAAGGAGAGGAAGAGGAGTAAGGAGAGGAGGAGGAGGAGAGGAGGAGCCAGGAGATGAGAGAGAGAAAAGGGGTGGGGACATGGAGGAGGATGTTCTCCATCAGTCAAAGATAGTTGGTATATCTAGGTTGGGTATTGGGTTACACTTCTGATTGTATGGGCATCTTGTTATTGAGCATTACCAAACTTATAAAGCCTTAAAAAAAAGTTACCATTAAAAAAATGTTACTAATAAAAAAAAAAACACTTAAAAAAAGAAAGAAAAAAAAGAGTGAAAAAAAAGGAAATAACAGAGCTGCTCTATGGAGAGGTGCATCTACTAGAAGAAAGTTTTCAAAGCAAGAATTAAAGATCTTCCCTCTTTTCATAATCACGTTGGATGAGTAAGTATTGGTAAAAGTGCTCAGCATGTTAGGGATCATGCAGAGACTAATGTCAGGTGGAATACCACAGAACAACAACATAGGTTTGGAGCATGAGCTGAGTAAGTAGCTTGTGAATATCACTTCTTACAGATAATTTCATGCAATCAGATAAACCCATTTTTGTTATGGACAGAGTACCTTACAGGTTAATTTCATTTTTCCAGTGAGTTGCTTCCTAAGATTACACAAATACAATTATTTGATAAACAAAGTAAAATTTATTCCTCAGCAAATTTTATCAAGTAATGAAAGCCACTTTCTGATTACAGAAATAGCACTTTATGAAATTACTTTACATCCCTAAGTCTTTTACTTTATTCAACTTATTTACCAGAACAACATTCATCTTGACTTAAACTCTAAATCACTTTATTCTTGAATAAGGGACTAACAATATTGTGTACTTGTGAATTATTTTAGATATCTAAATTATTGTTAAAATTTACATTCTCACTTTATGTACCAGAGTGTCTAATTATAGCAGTCACTTCCTCAGACGCTCATGGAATATTAACAACAGGTTTGGGATGAATACAGTGGAGATGTAACCAATTGAGAGAAAGTAGGCTTTTTCTTCAGAATGCCATCATTTTTACCTGATTGTAGAACAAGTCAAAGTTATTATTTGGCTGAAAACCTAAGCAATCTTCTTAGAAGGAACAAAAAGAAGGCACCCAAGAATAGCTTATTTCAAAATCTAATAAAAATAAATGTTAGGAGTCACAGCCTAATAATAAATGCATCAACATTTTCTTACTCATACTGATTTCTTTAGATGTGGAAAATACACTTCTTGTTTTATTTTCTGATGATTTTTTTATTTATTTTTCTTTTATTAATTCTGAAGTTTTAAAGTTTTTGTTACATTCGAACAATCATCCAATGAAAAGCTCCATTAATTTGTAGGATAAACGTTTATCTGAAATTTGTGATGCTAACTTTGCATGACCCTAAAACTTAACATGTAAAATAAAATAAAGTTCTACGATTTAAATTGTTTCTAACAATTAAAAGAACCCAAAACTCAAGCACTACCGATGTCTGGTCTGGAGAAACTAGAGTCAAAAAATTTAAATGTATGCCTCATCATTTCAGTGTCTTCTTTATTTCTCTCAAAAAGAAAAACAGGCTGTTTTTGACAGGCAGATGCAAGCGCCAAAAGAGGTATAAATGTGGTGGCAAATATAATTAATAACAATTCCAATTTTAGTTGTATTCAATTCAATTTTAAATTTTTGAGAAGGAAGGTATTTCTGTACATGATGCCAAATAAAATACTACAATTTATACTTATTTATATTCTTTCTTTTCATTTTTCATTTCATTCATTTTAACTAACAAAGTATTCCTCCTTTTCATAACAGAAAAATATTTTTCATTATCAATACTTATTTTACTGCAGAGGAAGCCTGAGAAGGGCATCTGCTCTGCATCAGGACTGATTTTCCTGTTATTGTTTAAATTTATTTCCTTTCCTGACAAAATATATGGATAAAATTTTCAATATTAGTGTTCTCTTTCAGTGTGTCTCTGACTCTAATTTCCATTTATATATCCCATCTAGGAAAGAGTTCATAACATATTTTTATATTATTTTTTTCTGTGAGACAGTCTCTTGATTCTATCTGTTGCCTAAAACTTATGAGCATCTACTGGGCAAAGTGAAAATGGAGTTCACAAACTCAAGTTTATGAGACCAGTTTTATTGTATCTAAATAAACTAAAAGCAGAAGTGGGAGGCTCAGCTTCCTCTTTCTGAGAAAAACTGACAGGTTAGTGTTTCTTGAGAAATATTTGATTATATGTGTCAAGAGCAATAGTGTATGGTTAAGAGTGTCTTGTTGGGCTTCATATGTCTTAATTAAAGTATCCATATTTAGAAGAAAAATCTATTTTGAATTATCATTAGAGTCCACGGAACACATTTATTTTCTCTAGTCTCATATTATTTGTAAGGACTTTTTTTTTCTCTTTAATCAGCTTAGCACGTCCTTATTTCAGTTGACTTCAAAAGGATTTATTCATTACAGTTTCTACTATTTTTAAATATTTGACTGGGAAATAATACTAAGTGAATAACAATGATGAGGTTGGAATGAAAATAAACAAAAATTAAATAAGACCCTCATAAAACATAAAGGAATCAAATTTGTCCTTAAAGCAAAATGATGGGATTTTCATTAAGGACATTACATTTACTATAAATATAAATAGGAAAAAAGAAAATACAATACAAAACGTTTTGATAAGTATGAGAAAAATCATGCTTTAATATTTCATAAGATAGATAAAGATACAATTAAGTTAACTATTTTTAATTTAGTAGGATAACATTCCAATTGAGAGATTCATGTACATATTTTATAGACTAAACATCTAGTATTATGAAAAAATATGTAATAAACTTAGATATTTACAGAAATGCATCATAATATTCTCTACCTTAATGTTTTACATCTGTTGACATAGCAGTAATCAGATTATAGCCTGAGAGTTCAGGAGATTTTAAAGTCCAGAACCTCTCATGAAATCAAAAATTATTGCCATCACAACTGACAAATGCTTTTGCATATACATTCTGAGCGCTTTCTTTGTGTTTCCTCTTCTAATATTGCAACAGTGCAACAAAGGAGGAAAGACTGTCACTATCTTATGAGAGACAGGTGACTCAACTTGATGCTGAGATGCCAGTCCCTTAAATAGAATGAGACAACTTGCCTTTAATACGAAAGCTTTAGAATTGCAACTTTCCCATTACAGAGCACCAGTCTGATGCAACTGAAGCAATGGTCTTCATTTTGACTTGTGTACCATCTTGTGATATTAATTTATTTATTCTTTGAGGTGCGTTACCAGCTGCTGTTGAAAGATGAGGTCTTTTAATTGCAGAGCACTTCTTAATTTCTGTTTCCACTTCACAGCCCCCTGACATTCTTAGATGATTGTAGTGGGTGGTTCACAAACGCTGCCTAATTAATGACTAATTCCAGATAGAAAGCCCTGAAGGAGTCTGGACTAGCCATACCCACAGACTGAGCTGATAAAAATGCCTGCCTCAGAAGAAAATACAACAAACACATCTTGGAAAATAGACTACTAAGTTTCATGACTAAAATTTTCTAGGGCCAGAATATGTTATAATCCTTTCCAATCAATTCTCTTTATCAGCATGTAAATCAGGCCTGTGGGATGAGTCAAAAATTACTTAAAACTTTAACCTGTTAATTTGAGCCTAAGTGGACTAAACTAACATATAACATGGTAAAATACCCACAAGGAAGGAACCATATCTAGACATATCAGACAAGGGGATACTTTACACAAAAGTTGAGATATTACAATTTACATTATAATAATATGTTCTACAAAGAGCAGAGTGTTTAAAGTCTATACGAAATAATTTTTCCATGAAATAGTTGTAACACCACTGGTTTAGGTCAAAAAGTGTGTTTCCACATCTTATTGCCCAGTAAAATATTATACTTGTATGTAGCTTAATTGTGACTCTTACTTGTCGTTTGTGAAGTAAAATTGACAAAAGATAAATACACTGAATAGAAAAAATTAAGGAAGTGTGTTAGTTTATGCTCCTTAATTTACATTGGCAAAGTACAGGAAAATATGACAACGGTCATCGCTGGATCTTTGGAAACATAAGTATTTGTTTCTTGTTTTTTAACTTTCATTTCAAGTGGGAAAAGATATATCATTTCTTGATGAAACATGTGTGAACTATAATATGAAGCAAGACTATGAGGTAGAATGATTTCAGAAAAAAAGTAGATGAATAACGTCTTTGTGTTTCACCTGAATGTTCTCTTTTGTTTGGTTGTCTGTTTGTATTTTTGTTTGTTTGAAGGATGGGGAGAGACAACACTGAGTCACTAGGTATTCAAATATATTCAATATCTAGTAAGAAAAGAGATCCTCACAACTGTAGCTACTATCATATTCCATTTTCTTCTCACATTTTGAACCAATATACAAGAGAAACATAACACAGCTAAATAGTAAAAGTTAGCCGACAATAAGCTAAAGATCTGGTAGGTTATTTGCTAATAATGTGATATGGAAAACACTGTTTTAAACTGTGAATAGTAAAAGTGTATACAGTATATTTTCATTAATCTTAGAAAAAGAAGATCAGAACATTTTTTTAAATTTAATTTATTTTATTTCCCTTGAGACACTGAAGACAGATTTACTGATTGATTGAATGATTGATTGCCTATATCTCTCTATTAGCTGAGGTCCAGTTGGCAAACTAAGAATTGCGTCATTTGTTAACCCAGAGAAAATTTAACGCAAGTAATGGTTATACAGGTGTGAGAAAAATAGAATTACATAGTAATAACAATAACAATAATAATAATAACAATAATGAAAGGCAAAAAGTCAGAACACACTGAAGTAGCACATCTGTGAAAAAGTATCGCAAGAAAGAAGGAACACCTGTTCAGTTGTGATACTCCTGATTCCAAGAGTGCAAACAGAAAGCAGTGCTGTAGTCAGAATGACATTGCTGTGTAGGGTGCTTATGCCTGACTGATGCTGGTGAATGAAAAGGCTGGTCAAAGATGACATGTCTCCCTGTTCCCCACTGTAGCCTTTCCCCTAGCAAGCTCTATTGAAAGAACTAACAGGAAGCCAGATGGGGAAGTGGAAGTGCAGTGTGCAGAGATCCAGCCTGGGAGTCACAAAGCTGGTGGGTTTAGAGTTGACAAATAATAGCTTACTTAAAGCACTAGCATTTAATTATGGACATTAAGATGTGGTGACTGATAGATTCCTTTTTAACTAAATCATATTATTTGGGGAGGTGGGGACTGAGCTTAACTTCTGACTGCAGAAATAGCTCTAAGCCTGGTCAGAGGCTGTGTGTCAGGGACTTCTGAAAATAGGAGCAAAGAGGAAAATGTTCAAAGCATAACCTTGTCATCTAGTCTCCCCCTTTTTTTAGCTTTCTTTGAAAATAATCACGTTATCAGAGACTCTGACATTGTGTACAAAATCACCCTGACTTTCTAACCCACTCCTTTCTGTGTGTAAATATAGGCTAACACCACAGAGGACCTGGCTATCTTTGGTGTGGCTCATCCATCACGGAATGGGTAACTTGGACATTCATCTTTTAAAACTAATAATGAATTTCTAAAACCTCTTAAACGGGTTTAAGTTTTGTAATCCATTTATTGAACATGCCTGCAATGAAAAATTAATTATTAAACTAGAGCCTTGGGAAGAGATCAGCAGGCTTGTCACCCTCGCCTGAGATTGATAACATGTCAGTTTCCAGATCAGGGAGGGTAGTGACAACTCTCAAATTTAAACCTGGAAGGGTAATGTTAAGCATGTCTTGGCATAAGTCGCATTTTTAATTTATATTTTATTAAATGTTAGATAGAATAAATTCATCCATGCCTCTCAAACACGGCCTGATTAAATGAGCTGGCGCTCTTTCAAATACAAAGGCTGGTTACGGCTTCTCAAGGACATCGGAAACGCTGAAGCATAAGACAACGGTAAATACAAAATGCAGAAGAGGTGGACAGTGATGTATTCGCAAGCACCAGAGGGTAAGGGAGGTTTTGCAAAATGCTGAGGCTAACAAAACAAGGGCAGCACCACGTTCCCCAAGTGGTAAATGCACCTGAAGCCAGACACTGTGCTTGAGGGCTGGCACAGAGAAGGGGCTGCATCCAAGAGCAAAACCTGCAATAACCCCAGCAGATCCAAAGAAGAAGAAAGGGAAAAGAGTTCAGCTCGGCAACTAGAGACCAGTTTTCAAATTGGGATTTGGATTAAGAAGTTCAGAGAAATTTTCAATACTTATAGGAGTTTGAGTGATGATAATTTAAACAACATTGTTCTAAGAACAGATGTGCGGTCCTGTGTCAAACACTACAGCGCCTTGAATGAGCCTCTTAAAGGCAGAACTCTCCCTTATTCTGTAGGTGATAAAAAAATAGTTCATATCAAATTCCTTGAGTTGGGTCACAGAGAATCAATTGTTCAGAATAATACAATAAAAAAAAGACCCTATGGTCTTCTAAATTCAACTTTAAAACTTCAGTGAACTCAACTACAACTCACCAAAGCACTTAGATCTAACTGGGCCACAATGTGAAAACTGATGGATAACTCCCTCACAGTGCATCACATCTCAATATGTTCTTTTATTATATATCTTATTTCTCTATACTGTTGCTTTAAAAAACATGATGCTCTACATTGATCTAATGGGGTAAATTTGAACAACAGTGCTTTTTGTTAACAGTAATGTACAGCGAAGGAATATATTCTGCCTTATTTGACCTGCAAGAAATGTGCTATGAAGTATACCACAGGAGCTCAGAGAACCTCAAGCACGGTGAGTGGGGTGTGAGATGAGGACATCTATTTAAAGAAGAGTACTTCCAAGTCACTCATTCTGTACACATCATCCCGTGGCCTCTAGTTTCATTCCCATTCACTGGGGAAGCTTTCTTGATGAATGTTGAACCATGCACTTATCTATGCATACAGTAAAATGATATTAGGCGTTCACTTACTGCTATGTTCATTTAGCAGAATAATAGTATTCGGTTCTCCCCTGGGCCTATGAATCTCTACGCTCAGGTCCCTGGGCTTCATTAACAGTGTCATGTATGGGGTTCATCTCATGGAATGGGCCTCAAAGGCAATGAAATTGTGGTTGGTTTCTCCCATAACATTGGTGACACTATTGTGCGGGTGAATACATCATGCAGAAAGGTCACAATGATTGTTCACTAGGTTCTTAGGTAGGTGAGACTGATGATCACCTCAAATGACCAGGGACTGCCTGTCATCTGGACTGTTCACTCAAGAGTCATGGGTAAGGACAACAGATTCCTGTCCTTGTAAATATTATATTTTGTTAATGATGCAAATAATGACTATTTCATAGATAGAATATAAAATTGTAAAAAAAAGTCTGATATTATTTTTTAAATGATAATCTTATGAAATTTGTGGGTCCTCATCTAGGAAAAGTGATTAATATTTAAACAAAATAGATATAGCATAAGTGAGAGTGTGAAATTTGAATAGACTTTCAGTATGTAATAAAGGATGTTTATGCAGTGTTGAGAAAGGAAATTACATAGAAATTATAATCAGAGATTGCTTATACTTCACCTAGTACAAATATTGACACATAATATATGCATAATATTTAGCGAATTCATGTACAAAATGATCAAATCTAATGTTCAAATATAAATAGTATTTTTGTTGTTGTGGTTTTGTTTTGGGGTTAAAATTCCCCTCCCTATTTGGTGCAGAATCTTTATAGGAAGTGAAAAAGCACTAAAATAAAGACCTCTGGTTAGAGTTTTTTTTTTTTTTTTTTTTCTAGATTCATTGATAAAGGACATTCTATGAAGCCATGCCAACAGTTGTAGGACTAACAATGTCAGGGAAGAATTAAAGACAGGCTGAGAGCTTTGTGTTATGTTGGTGGCATAATTTAAGCAGATATAAGAGAGGCTGAATCTTTGGGAGGTGAACAAGAAACACTCACTCTTAACACTCACTCTTTTTAAGATAATATAGGCTGAGATGTAACTCAGTTGCTCAGGTGTCTTCCTAGTATGTATGATGCCCTGAGTTGAATACCCATCACAGTACTGTATATGAAAATCTGATCTTAACAGTATCACTTGGGAAGCAACGACAGGAGAATCAGAAATGAAAAGGCATCCTTAGCTCTGCAGTGAGATCAAGGCTAGCTTCAGATAGATGAGACCTTATCTTAAGGAAATAAAACCAGAAAGTGATATTGTGATTGTGGAATTTGAAAACTGGACAATCTTTAAATGAAATACACATACATTCATTGAGCTTGTTTCTTTTTTAGGTATGGAGAAGAATGAAAACTATGTTAGAAAGGTAGTGGTAAAGAAAGGGAAAGTGGAGGGTATCTGGGAAGGAGAATTTAAAGGGAGTCATGGGCCAGCTTACATGCTACACTAGGATATGATAGGAACAGAATGGGCAGTTTTCTTACTCATAACTTTCACCAAGGAATCACAAAGACTCAGCATTTTTGATCTGTGACTACTAATAAATACTACACACCTCAAGAACAGAGTGACATGTAGAATCTTTATTTGAACAGTTCTATATACTGGACGGCCACAGAGGGCCTTAAGGATAAGGATGAACTAATCCTGTTTAAAGAAGAGAAATTGTGTCTACAGATAAAAACAGAAGGCTCTGAGGCCTGAGGGTAGAAGCAGAGTTTAGACTAACACAGTCTTAGACGATATTTGAATATCATTCATTCAGGGAGTCACTACAACTAAGGAAACATTAGTACTAACGTTCTGAGCAGCGGATTTCTTTCTTTCTAAACTTGTTTGAATAGATGGGAACCTCAAATCACATCACTCATTATTAATAGTTAAAAATTCCTTACTTTTAACTCTATTTTTCTGAGTTGATGACTCTCTCTCAGATGTGTCTACTGCCTATTGTGATGTAAATTTGCATGGATACTGATTGGCATGTATGTTAATAAATAAAGTTCTAAATTAGACCTATACTCCCCAAGATCTCAAGTCTTTTTTCCTATTTCAATTTGATGAAAGAAAGGAACCTTTTGTACTAACAATTGATATAATACACACACACAAAACAAACACACACACACATAGATAGACACAGACAGACCACACACACACATACACACATAGACAGACACAGACAGACAGACAGACAGACAGACAGACACACACACACACACACACACACACACACATACACACACACTTCTACTAGTTCCGTAAAGCTTAGTAGACACACTCTCAGTTACAAATGCCTAGCAGTCCACTATGTCCCTTACAACTATATCCAAATATATCTCAGCTTAGCTACCTGCCATACTTTCACTATGAGCATTAAAAGTCAAGCTTAGTTGCATTTCTTCCCTGCAGGTCACCATGTTCTCCAATCCATTTTCCTATGGTAGCCTACGTGGCTTCTGTAGGATGAAAGAGCCAAAATTAAGAATCCGTATGATTAAACATTAATGTATCAAGCAAACCAAGTATTCAGCCAATCATCAACTATAATATAGGTCAAGATAATGAATAAGAAGCCATGTGCACATAGGCTTTCCTTCTATTCATCAAGCAAGGGTGGTCATTTTGGGAATCTGTCCCCACCTCCCTGCTTTGGCTCAGACCTAAGGTGTTTATTTTCATCTGTCCTCAGCCTAACAAACTCTTACTTCTACTTCAAGGCCCAGTTCATATATCCTTTGAGCTCTACGATTAATCAGCTCAAGCAGGGTTTTGGGGCAAGGTTGTATTGCAGGCTTCAGTCAGTAGCAAATGTAAGTGTTGATAACAGATGAGGAAGAAAAGGAAAGTCATACAGAAAAGGAATTGAAGACGGATAAGCGCTAACTCGCTTAGACTTCTCCGTCCTATTTTTCAAATTATTTCTATATGCTTTACAATTTTAAAAGAAATCAATTAAATGGCGAAAGGAGCAATTAAAGTAACATCATTTGCAATCGGCAGTCATGTTTCTCAGAAAATAGCTTTCACACAGAGTAGAATTAATACCTCTTTGTATGAAAGGGACTAAAACATTCTTACTTTTTAATCCCTGCTTTTTGAGATGGGTTTTAGTTTTAGTTCAAGAACAAGTGACTTAATTCAGTGTATTTTCAAATAATTCAGAGATAAGAAACCAATATCAAAAGGTTTATTTAAGTAGAAAATATTAATTTCCTGGTACTTTTAAGGTTGCAAAGTCATTTCTGTAAAACCTTTCTTAGTGCTATTGACTCATACTGAGTACTTAGCATAAGCCTGTCAGCTTTCTACATACCTAACATCTTTTGCTCATTTACAAAGTGACAAATGTCATTACAAAATGGCAGTTGTGACAGCCATTACAACTGCTCACATTTTACCAAAGATTAAACTAAGACTTAAAAGTCAAACTATCTTGCTGAAGTCACACAGCTAATAATTTCAACACGCAATTATGTCTGTCTGATTCAACTACTTATTTTCTAACCATCAAGTTGATAGGCTAGTTTTTAAAAAAATCACCTTAAAGATAGAAAGGGGGGAGATGTCTGTACAAAGATTCTAATACTTCCACTCACCACAATATTCTGTGTGAAACAAGAAAATAATTTTAAACTCTGTATGACATTTAAATGTAGAGCTGTGATGTCTTAAGATTTATGCCCCTGAAAGACATTTACCCATCATAACAAGTGAGCCATCCTCTGCTGCAGGGAGTCGACATTTGATTTTGTGTCAACCTTATTGCCTACAAAACAAAGGTAGAGAGAAGTCCCAGAATAGGGAAGTGAAGGTTTGTTCCCTGGCTGACACAGTCCAAGAACACTCTTGGTACAGCATCCTCAGTACCTAGGAGAGAATGACAATCCCCTTGGTTTAATTAGGATCAGTATTGTTTGGCTCTGACTATAAATCAGAAAAAGGCAGAGAGAGAGAGAGAGAGAGAGAGAGAGCAGCAGATCCAGAGGTAGACAGAACAGACACAGACAAGCTGTGTGCTCCTAGTGGGCAAAGCAAAAGTCCCCTGTGAAATCAGTGGATCTCAGGTACTCGATTCAAGAATCAACCTTCCTGAGCCTTTCCAAAAACTTAGATATATTTGTTATATTGCATTTTTATCCTATCCTGATTTTTATTTTTATCAATACAAATTAGCCTGGTAGTGTACTAGAGAAGACATCTAAACATTTAATAATTCTTGAAAAAAATTTAGATATTTTTGATATTTATGTTGAAATATTTATAAAAACAATAAAGACAGTGAATTGCTTCTTACTTAAGATACAACTTTAAGCTTAGTTATATTTTTTTAAAAAAGAGTGTGACTTGTTTCTTATTTTTGAAACTTTAATGATCCTATACAAATCTAAAGGATTTCATTGTACTTTACTATGTACAAAATAAAATTTATGGAAATAGTGCTAAGAAATCATAAAATCATTCCAGGGATGGTAAGATGACTTTGTTGGTAAAAATCGGAATCCTGGAACCCACAGGGTAGAAGGAGTGATCAGAATCTATCACATTTTTCCTGGTAGTATGTGAGCATAGGTCTATGTGCATACTACAAAATAAATACATGTAATAAAATAGCAAAGATAATTTTTTTTTCTCAGCAATAATAGGAACCAGATATGTTAACATGATAAGTAAGTGAATTTCCACTGTTAGATGTTTTTAACTTCAAATTTTCTTGAAGTTAAAACTTGAAATGATCCAAAATATTCTGTCAAGAGAAATCATACAGTCTCTGCAAGATAAATAAGGGAGTATTAAAGAAAAATAAAATTGTCATCAAATTTTATATTTTTTCTATGTCAAATACTCCTTAATAGAAACATGTACAGAATAATATGTTTACTGAGAGCAATAATCAAGTACTACGAATGGTTTCATAGGAGGGCGCTTGCTATGAATGTGAACTTATCAGTAAGTTTCCTTCATAAGAAACCATTTAATCATCTGTGAACTTCTTTTTTGTTCCGTTTCTACTCTCTGACCCCATTTTTAATTGCTGGGTTATTAATCTATGCTTGACTCCACTTGAATGTACTCTGAATTGTGTTGGCGAGTGACAAATGGATCTGAACATTGACCATCAGAGTATCTCTCTGGCCCTTCCCTTTGCAGCCCCCCACGTTGGACTGTTGCATGTGCCTATGCACACATTATGTTTGTGAATTTTTAATATCAATTTCAGAAATCACATGTAGTCAGATATATATCAGTTTATGATATCATCTAAGCATCATGCTGACACATGCCAGTGGTCTTCCATATGCTCCCAAACTAGTTGATTGATCTGCTTCATTTATGAGGCATAATCACAACTGTATACATACTTGCATACATACATACACGCACACATTCACACACACACACACACACACACACACACACATATATGAAAAGTATACATTATTTAAAGATCTATCCTTGATAAGAGGTGTATTTTTAAATCTTGTACTATATTTTAAAAGAATATTTCCAAGTTAAAACAAATGACATTCTAATCTTTACCCTATGTTCTGATTTAAAATTTTAAAAATAAAACATAAAGACCTGGAGTATAACTAAGTTTTAAGAAGGCTTACATGAAACCATGAATTCAGTCCCTACTCCATATAAACTGGAAGTGTAGATAAGACTCAGCAATCCAGAGGTGGGGCTATGAAGGCAGGAAGACCAGAAGATCAAGGATATCCTCTGCCCTCAGCTATATGAAGAAGTTGAGTCAATCCTGAGATAGAGGCCTTTCTATAAAACAAACAAAACAGGCCTTCCTGAAAGCTCAGGATAAGAGATCTTAGGCAAACATATCAAAGCCTTAATATGGAAGCCAACCTGAGATACAGGGCTTGATCTCTGTCTTAAAGGAAGAAAAGATAAAGAAAAAAGAATAAATAAATATGGAGAGTAGGAGGAGAAAGAGAATAAAAAAGAGGAAGAGAGGGAAAAAAAACCATGTACACTTCAAGGTATAAAACTTCATCATAGTTCAAGAATTAACACATAGAACCCATAGTATAATTTGCTTCCAGTTGCTATGATAAACACCATAATCAAAAGCAGAGGCCAAATACTATTCAACAGCTGGTTACCAAACTTCGTTCATCTATCTTTCTTAGAGTTCCAAGGCTGACATGCCTATGGGCAATTCCACCCACAGTGGGTAGGTCCTTCCTCCTTCTATTAAAAGTTGAGAACATTTTTTATAGTTATGCCAAAGGAAACATCCCATGGAAGCAATTCCTCTACTGAGGCTCCTCTTCTTTGTGCTTCAAGTTGACAACTTAAGCTAATTTTGGCAACCTTGTTGTGTGAAATTATTTTCATGACGGAAGTTTATTTCTGCATTCCTGTCCTTCCATCTTCTATTCTGTCTGGGGATCTATACAGGAGCTGTGTTTTCTTAATTGTTTCCAGATGTTGATAGATGCACAAATTATTAGATAAACCTAGAAGTTCTGGATTTACCATATACAAAGAAGCTTTACATCCAAATATTGAAAGAAAGTTAGGAGGAGAACCAATATAATTTGAAGTAGGACCTTTATATATTGCCAAAGAGCCTGTCCCAGTTGCAAAATTAGTCATGATATACTCAAGATATGTCACTCTCTAGTCCATCCATGATAATGACAAAATTAAATATCGCTTTACAGGAATTATTTTAATGATCATTACTCATTATTAGAGAATAGCAAAGGAAGAAAGAGCCTTAATTTAAAAAAAAAGTCTCTGAAAAGTATAATGTCTGTCATGAGTTCCCCATACTGGCAGTCTCTAGGGAAGGCTTATGGATGTGCATTTTCAGGCATGCAGAGATCTCAGGACAGACATAGTCTCTGATAAATCTTGTCCATAGTCCCATTAGCTTTGATGAAGTTCTTTGAGAAACTGAAAAGAGAAAAATCCCAGTGAAAAATGTTCCCATTTTGTAGTGTGGTGTTATCAGGTCCTGATTTATTCCCTACCAAGCAGTAGGTTAGAGGAAAAAAAAAATAAGATTTTTCTTTGATACACACACACTGTCTTGGTCTCTTATGATTCTAAAGAAGTTTTCTTAATCTTTTGCATGTCAGTTTCTCTGGACTAAAGTTAAGAGAGAATGTTGACAAATTCAAGCAACCAAGGAGATGGTGATATTCTATGTTCTATTTAAGATACTAACAAATAATAGCACATACATGCATAATTTAGTGATCGCTATTAGGGTTTTTCAATTAATTTTTATATTAATGACTTCCATTAATGTCTGTTACTTTTTCTAATCCATGATATAATGTCCCTGTTAAAAAGATGTCAATAGACAAATGAGAGAACAGAGAATGTGTAGCAAGTATTTGTGTTTTTTAAGCCTTACTGGCAATTGCCAGAAATATTGGAGTAAGACAAACAGAGTACCAGGAACTTCTCCATGCTGGAATGTACATGTATCTTCTGCAGTGCGGACAAGACTTACATTCTGAAAACGTAGATGTCGCTGAAGAAGTGGAAGTGAGTTAGGGAAGAGGTGTTTGTTCGGGAAAGAACGTTCTTTGAATCTCACATCCTCTACAGGCTTGTGCTTTGAACACTCAGTTCCTATACTGTTGTGGTTGTTTAAGGCTAGGACTTGTTGTGGAATGGAAGACCGGTACATGAAAGTAACTCACGCTGTCTATCTGTTAAAATAGTGATAAATCCTTGTTTTTAGCAGCAGTAAGTAGGTACAATGTGTGAGAGGTTTGTCATACCTTCCTAGTGCCGTGAATCCCATCATGCCGGTCCAAACCCAATTGGCTGCACTAAATTCCCTCTGAAACCATTACCTAAAGTAAACCAGAAACCATCCTTCTCTTAATGAAGCTTTGAATCAACATAATATGTAAACATTTAAAGATAAATTTCAGTAGTAGATTTCCGAATTCTATCCCATGTAACAAAACCAACCGAATCAACCACCAAAAGAAATTTCATGGACATTTTTCTCTCATTCCAAAATTATATGTGCGTTATCATGACTGACATCTATCCAGTGTAATACTTTCTTTCATTCCCAAAAATCTCCTCTATAGGAATATCTTAGTAGCTGTTCTATTACTGTGAAAAGACACCATGACTTGGCAACTCTTGATAGTATTTAAGTGGAGGCTTGCTTACAGTTTCAAAGGCTTAGTCTATTATGATCATGACAGGGAGCATTGCAGCATGGCATTGGAGTGGTAGCTGCCAGCTACATACTGGTCTGCAAGGAGAGAAAGATAGAGATAGAGATAGAGATAGAGATAGAGATAGAGATAGAGATAGAGATAGAGATAGAGATAGAGATAGAGATAGAGATAGAGATAGAGATAGAGAAAGCATCTTATTTCTCAGGCATTTAATCCTGTCCTATATACAGAGTATCTTTAGACAAAGTATAAGGGGAACACATCTGTAAAACCCTGCAGTAGTCACTGTTAAAGAGCAGGATTAAAATTGGATCCCATGAGGCATAATGTAAGAATGGCTTTAGTTCAAGCCCTAATGTAATGGGCTTTATTTGGATCTGTGGGATGGAAGATGGAGGGATGTAAAACATACAAACCATAAGAGACATGCACTCAAGTAATCCAGGTCATTGGTTCTGAATTCTGTTAAAAGTGATCACAATTACCTGGGGAACTTATTAAAAATACTGATTCCCAAATTTTAACCACTAAAGATTGTATTGATGGGATGTAGGAATAAGTATTTTTAGCTATCCCTGGTGACTTTTAGCACAACTTCCTGCACCTGTGCCTGGACCATCATTTCAAAATCAATAAACTAGAAGAAAAGAAAAGTTTAACAGAGAGAGAGAGAATTTTAAATGTATTTTAAAAGTTTCAGTTTTGCATGTGGAATTAACATAATTCACTCTAAAAATACATCGTATTTGAAGTACAGTGTTTCTATAATTTTCATCATCTGTCATATTACTATTACCTATGTGAAATGTATGAATACTATTTTATTACATTATGTAAGATAATATTTCTCAATATGATAAAACAATATGTTTATATTAAAAACTTTAATAAATAATAAGTAATAAAAATTTAAGGTATATAAAACGTTATGTACTTTTTTAAAATATAGAAATCAAATTAAAAAAAACAGTTGTGTGATTTCACACAGAAAATACATTTTATGAAAACAATAAGTTCTGAAGCCTGATTTGCCATGATATGTAAAGACCTGGAAAACTTCAAGCTATTAACTCCTCAGCAAAATGGCCACTGTGTGAATATTATGAGTTGTGATATTGCAGAAAGCAAAAGAATTTGTTCTTCAATATATTTTATGAAAAATTTACAAATGTATCATATTGTATCCATATATTTCAGCACAATGTTACTTCCCACATAACTTGTTATAGAAATATCTAAGAATTTAAATATGTTAAAATAGCCTAGAACAAGAATTTAATATTCTAACTGACTACTATACAGCCATCAAATTTAAAGTTTACAACTATTTGTGTTTTATATCAAAATAAAATGATTTAAAAAGGACAAGTAAGATGTAATCTAAATATTATGAGGTTATTATGGGTTTACAATGTTTAATTTTCAAGATATAACTCTAAAAATAAAGATGCTTTAATGAACTTACCTTAAATGTTCTATGCCTAGAAAATATTAATTTGACCTAGCTATTCTTTAAAGTCAATCATCTGTGCCCTAGTTGGAAACATTCAATACTCACCTGTCAGACTTCCTATGTGCTTTGAAAAGTGACCTATAGAAAAGAACAACTAAGTAGTTTCTACTCACTGACTCAACACGTTGTTAAACAGATAATATGATGAGGTTTTATAGCTGAGTTAAAAAATAAAAATCCAATGTGTATACAATTGTTATCCACTGAGTTTCTATGTTTCTAATAGTGACAAGTGTTGATCAGTAATTTCTATGGACCATACATTAAGTTTCCAAACTTAATGGATCTATGAGTCATCTTGACTATGACCAACATCTCTAGTTAGATGTCTTTCCTAATATGCATATAGCATAGGTAGTCAAGAGTATATTACTTAAACATTGTTAATGATGCAATGCATTTATATCATTGTTCATTTAATACCTAGAATATGAAAATGCTTCTATACCCTGTGATGTCACCCAAAGTAATGTCTTCTAATTTTATATCCATATCCAACATGAAGTTCAAACACATTTAATATATATATATATATATATATATATATATATATATATATATATATTATATGCTACAAAACATAAATAAACTAGATATCTTTTCTTAAACTTAGAATAGACTTCAAATAATACTAAATATAAATTTTGGAATAAATGAATGAGACAAAATTATGATAGTACAGAACAAAGTGATGAAAAGCTCCTGGTAAATTCTGTTTCTCTTTATACTTTTCCTAGCAGTTGAATTGCTATATTCTATTCAGAGCTTCTGGGAGGTCCAAGTGTGATCACCAACAGTGGGATTTCTCTTAAGTACCAACTACTCACTGAGGAAAGAGCTGTATCATATTTCTTTTCTATCACAACAATCTGAAAAGGGAGAAATCATCTCCAATACAGTCTATAAAATTGTTGCTGTGTATTTTTGAGGAGAAAATGGAGTGTAATTACATATTGCTTTCTGTTATATCATTATTCCACATATATGCTAATTCTGTGGCCAACCCTACTGCCAAACTACCAACATTTTTATCCTATTATTGCTGTATAGTTTTGACTTAGATATCTCATTAATTTATTGGTCTGAGTGTTCCAAAAACATTTTTCTATGCCTCTCCCAGCCACTAATCCCATCTTCTAGGTCCACTGAACTCTATTTCATTCCCATCATTTTTGATGTAAAATAACCTGAGATCCTTTAGTCACCTTTAAACCCTCTTTAATCCAATAGTTATTGATTACAGCAAATAATTTTCATATGTGCATTATAAACACCTCAGTTTATTTTTCTGTTGCTATGATGAACTACGCTAAAAAAGGCAACTTAAATTGTAAAGAGTCAACTGTCGCTCATAGATCAAGGGTGTAGGCCACCACCATAGGGAAGAATGTCACATTGCATCCCAAACCAGGAATGCTTGTGCTCAACTTACTTTGTCCTCTTTGTACTATTGAGGATCCCATCTAGAAAACAGTGCTACTACCTGTGGTGAGCAGACCTTCCCACTTCAATTAGCCAATAAGCAAGACAACTGGAAATTCCCAATGGCCTGCCCCTGAAGTGATTCTAGATCTCATATAGTTGATAGTATAATTAATGTCTGCCCAATCCCTGTAAAGCATCATCATTTATTTAGCCTCTAGTTTAGGAAAGAAACCTAATTATTTTTAATTATGTATTCTATCACGTAACTAGAGAAGTGTGCACTAGTACCTTTCACTCTAGCCTGCCCTCCTCATCATTTAGTATCCAGTGCTGAGGACTAAACACAGAAGATACAAAGTTAGAGATTTACCTTTGAGCATTTCCTTTACCTTGTGACAGTGTGTTAATTGTTGAGGCTAACCTTAAACTGCCCTCCTATCCCAGAAAATTCTTTAACTTGGTATCCTCCCAGCTCAGTCCCTTGAGTAGCTGGCAATACAGTCCTGTACTACAATGCTCGGATTTAATACACATTTCAATAACCTAGAGAGACAGTGAAATCAAAAGCAACTGGCACCTGTGTCTAGATCAGACCTTTCTGATTTACCCGTTAGAGTTTTTAACAGCTTCCAGTCTGATTTTCCATGGACCTGTTCAGATATAAGGTTCTAAGATCCTCTTCAAGGATTTCAGAACCACCCGTAACTTGTGCCAATTTGTTTCATTTGACCATGATGCATGGTACACATTTGTCTTGGTAGACAGGCGTTTATTTATCATGAATATGATACCTAAACATTAAAGCTCCCATTTTCTCATGTCTCCTAGAACACTGGCACAGTTTTGAAAAGTTTTGTTGTTTTATTTGTTGACAAACTCCAGGAGCATGTATTCTTTAAGTCTCACAGGCCTGGATCTTCTCCTACATGTTGGTAGCCATTTAGGCTTCTTAGGTGACTTATAAACATTTAGCAGCCATGTCAGACTGGCTTCCTTCCTCTCTTTAGTATCTTTATCTTTCACCTCACATTTTCTTCTCTTCCAAGGCAGTGTCTTCCCATCCTTGATTGTCAAGACCATTACTCTATTTACTAGACTAATTGTGCCTCATTTTTATTGACTGTCACATGTCTTACATAATAAATCCTTGTTTGTCTTGTCTTTTATTTTTTGATACTAAGGATGAAGCTGGTGACCTTGAGGATACTTCAAAAGCAGTCTATTTGTAGAATTCATCCCAGACCAATAATACATATTTGGTTTTTTTTCCATAAATAAATTAAAGGGAAATATACTCTCAGAAGTATTTTGTTATGGTACCTAACTACAAAAAGTAATTGTTGTTATGGAAGTGTAAAGAACAAGTTATTAGGGATAATTAATATAATACCATTTAATGTTTATCCAAGACTCATTACCTAATAGGCGTTGTGTGAAGGGCATTATACAATTTACATTTTGAACTGGTAACTTCAAGTAACAAACCAAAACTACTGTTATTATGATTTCTGTTATTTGAAGATAAAACTAAAATAGCCCAGAGAGGTCAATCAATTAAATAAATTTTTCAAAGCCTCTTAGTTAATAAAGAATACAGCCCCCAACAGCAGGGCTCCAAATCCTCTATTCATAACTAGCTAACTTAGACATTGTAAACTGTTATGTTTAAGCACAGTGGGTGCAGAAAATTATATGGATGCTTCAAACATTTTTCTTCCTTCCTCTGCCTACAGAAGCCTGAGAGGAAAGAGGCTAGCTCCTCTTAGAAGCAACATAGTTTACAGGGAAGAACAATATTATGCCAGTTTTATAAAGAGCATATATATTTAGAAATCAAGTGATTTGTCTTAAATTGGTCTATTGCCCAATTGGTTTTAATTTCTGACTCATGCAACTATTTCTTTTCCCCATTGGCAAAAATATACCTGAGAGCATATTATCTCATCTGCTGGACTTTGCCAATTTAAAGGGAACTAATTCAATTTCAGGTCAATCACTGTTGGCAAGCGGTTAAACTAGTGGATAAAGTCAAATAGGGGATTATTTGACTTTCATTTTTTTAATAAGAAAAATTAGATATTTAGCTCTATTTCATTGCTTCAATTTGTCTTGTCGATGGATCTGAAATAGTTTCACAGACTTCGTGATTTTTATTAAAGTATCATATGGCTTAGATGTTAAATGACGCAATTGTCGACAAAAGTAGTAATCTGAAGAAAATAGAAATTAAGACATAGGTACATAAGAATAAAACTGTAAGAATGCCTGTCTGTAATATAATGACACATTTCACATCTCATGTCAACTTCATTACTTTTTTTAAACATGCATGTGTTTCCCTGAACTATTAAGTGCTTATTTATGGAGTCACATTCAAAAGCTTACTAGGAACTTTATGCAGTTTAGATTCTTTACTCAAGGTAATCATGTGGGGAAAGAAAATGTGCACTGATGTTTTATATTACGGTCAAAATTTTATTAGAACACCGGAAACACAGTTACCAATGTATCGTTTTTCAGATTCCTTTTATTGACTTCATTATTAGAAATGAACTAATATAATTACTACTTTTCTAAATCTAGCATTTTCTTTTTATCTTAGAAGACCGAAGGTTTTCTTTAATGCTTTTCTTAGCTATCTGCTAAATGAATACCTTACAAGGAACTCTACTATTGAGCTGCATTGTGGAGGTGCCAGTGAGAAAATAGCTTCTCTATACAACACCAACCCATCGTAGGCACGGAACTGAGAATTCCCACACAGAATGTCAGTAGAACACTGTAATCAGACCTGAGGCATTTAGTTTTTAATTAGCGTGTCTCTAAAAACCAATCAAATTACATATAAAATTGTCAACACATTAAATGACTTATTTAAAATCTTGTGCAACAGATAGAAAGCTAAGTGTGTGTCTGATTCACAATGAATAGTCCTGCAAAGATGTTTTGTTCCTGATCCAAATGTTTCTATTGAGGTCTCCTGTACTTGAAAATAACATATGTCTTCTAATATCAGAAACTCATGAGCCAAAATAATCGAGAGCCTTCATTCACATTCATTTTACTTTAACTCAGATAAAAAATAATTTGAGCTTATAAGTTGCTTATTAGTATAATGTGTTTTAGTTGATTGTCAGTTAAGCTACAAAATGAAAAGTAAATTCTGGGACTGAATAGCATCCCATGTGGTATAGTGGTTATTTGTTTCCTCTGTTCATTTGTCAGTCCTTCTATTTCCTTAGTCTTTCCTTGGCAAAGCTCAAAAAACTTTGCTGTATATAATCGTTAATGTTTAAAGCATAACCTTCAAAACAGGATGTTCGATATAATTCAATGAGTTAATAAATTAATGTGACCATTCAGAATGTTGAAAAAAATGTATTATTCGTCAATAGGAAAAGTAGCAAATGTATATAGAAATACATCAGCTAAGGTTACTACATGTATATTGTGTTTTATCACATCTAGCTCATATTTAGATTTCAATAATCTTACCTTTATCTAGTCATACTTCTAACCTGCTTACCGTAGTGTAGACTGTAAGATATAGGTAGGTGCAATTACATTGGTAAAATGATCTAGGTGGATGTTCCTATACATGTGCCTGTTTCAGTACCAAAGAGACAGAATGAGAATAAACATGGCCATCAAGTTTTCTATAATGAGTTTCATTATTCTTTCAAGGTACAACAAGCAAGTTATTACAGACAATATTTAATTACTTTTTCTAATTTATCACTGATGCAAGAAGGGATAGAAAGAAAGGAAAGCAAACAATGGGCCTTCAAGATTTTTCCTGCTGAATGAACACTGATAAGAAAAGTCTGAATCATTGTTTTATCCGGTTACTACTATGCATGGGCTGATGAACAGGAAGACTACAAATAAAGAGAATGGTGTGTGAATCATGTGTTGCTTCCATCTCCTGCACTGCAGCAGCAGCTAGTGATTCATCCATCTCCTACAGTCATCATTCTCAGAGTCCCTGCAATCCAGTTCTACAAGCTAAATCATTAACATAGACAATATATCTGCTTATTATTAAACAGATTAAAATATGAAAATATCATTCAGTATAAAAATTCTGGAATTATATTTCATCAAAAAAAAAAAAGAAAATGAAGATAAAAAGAAAACTCAGAAAATAAAGGAAGAGCACCTAGTTGCAAACTGTTGGGCATTAGATAGGGTGGCAACTAGCAACACCAACAAAACCCACAATCCAACCAATCCACAGTTCTCAGACATTGAATAATCAATCTCTGCATTCTGTTTTAATTTAAGACCAAATAATCTATCAAAAGCTAGTTTGAGGCTCTTTCTCTCTTTCTATCTTATTTCTCTCTGTCTCTGTTTCTGTCTCTGTCTCTGTCTCTCTCTCTCTCTCTCTCTCTCTCTCTCTCTCTCTCCATGTGTTTCAGCTGGCTTCTTCCCTTTTCCCTTTTTCCTTTCTCTTTCTGCCTTTCTCTGTTTCCATTCTTTTTCTTTTTCTGCCTGTACACCCTTCCCCAGAATCCCTTGCCAGATCCCAAACAAACTTCCTTTTTTTACTAGAAAAAATGGGGAAAAGAAAAAAAGAAAGAAAGAAAGAAAGAAAGAAAGAAAGAAAGAAAGAAAAAAGAAAGAAAAAAACAAAAGAAAAAGAAAGAAAGAAAGAGAACCTAATGTGTGCCATTAACATTGTGCTATAACAGGACTTTCACTAGTTTGGGTAAAGTTACCTCAAGATAATTTATATTATTTGTGGCTACTGTGAAGGGAGTTGTTTCCCTCATTTCTTTCTCTGCCTGTTTATCATTTGTATAAAGGAAGGCTACTGATTTATTTGAGTTAATTTTATATCCAGCCACTTTGCTGAAGTTGTTTATCATCTGAAGAAGTTCTCTGGTAGGTCGCTTATGTATACTATCACATCATCTGCAAATAGTGATACCTTTATTCTTTCTTCTTTGCCATTTTGTATCCGTGTGATCTCTTTTTGTTGTCTTATTATTCTAGCTATCACTTCGAGTATTATATTGAATAGATATGGGAAGAGTACCAGGTGAGACCAATACCTGAGTGTTTGTTCTTTCTATCAATATAATTTCTTTTATTGTAAACTTATACTTTGTAACTTTAAATATTGTAGCATATCTAACTAGATGTGAATTCATAATTTTTTCCAAATATCAATTAATTCCCACTCTTGCAAAATGATATATGGTCATGATTAAATTTCCTTGACTTCACTGACGAATTTAACAACAGGGGATTTTTACTTTCTGAGATGTTATTATGAATTTTGGATTAGACTGTCCATTTCTGGTTCTTTATTTACCCCATTTCTTTTACCTTCTTGGGCTGCTCTCTTGGCGATCTTTAAATGCTATTGATTTGTCTTCAGCTTGTTTATTCCCCAGGAAAGTCACAATTACCTCATCTTCTATAGCTTTGCTTCTATCTAAAAGAATGTCACTAATAAAATCCATGTGAATGCCAAAGATAAAGTCTAGCTTTTAAATGAAACCTGAAATGTTTGAGACACATAAATCTAAAAACTCTAATACATTGTGAATTACCCCTTTGCTCTAATCTTGCTTCTCTTCTGCGTATAGTTTTGGTATATGTTCAACATTTCAGCCAATACTACACGGTACTCTTCTCTTTTGTACTGCTTATCTACTTTCTGTACTTTTTCCCAGTGTCATAATTTGTCAACAGATCAAGAACACAATAAATATGTCATTGAGGTTTAAGAGGCCTAAAATCTTTGGTTTTTCTAGTAAAGTTACCCCTGTAGCTATTAAATAAGCCCTCTAGAATGTTACTTTAGAGTTTCTTTCCATCATTGTCCAAACATGATTAGTTTCTTCATTTCACAGAAATAGAATTAATCCTCCTTTCATCTATAATTCTTAAGTTCTTTCTTCATCATTGTCATCAGAGTTGTCAAAATGTCCCCTTTTAGTATCTTCTTTTCATGTTTTTTTTTTTTTTCTAGATAGACTAGAACTTCCTAATATGTAGTAAGCATGTTATTGTCTTAGGTTCCTTCTACCACAGATCGATTTCTGATAAATCTTCAAAATCCAACAAATATTGTAATGATTAATTTTCATACTACCATGATAACCAAGTACAACTAGCTGTGTAAAACAGCAGACTCCAAGGCAAATTATACTACCATGTAGTTTTAAGTTTATTAAAACCTAGCCTTTTACTTTCAATCATTTCAAGAATTGTCTTGAGTATCTGCACGACTTCTTCCAATACTCCCCATGACATTAAGTGAAAAGTCAGAATATTTCTCCATGGTTTAGATAAAGAAAATAAGACTAGTCACATTTAACTTATCATTGTCAAGAACCCAGTGGGTAATACAGTGGGGATTAAAAACACTTGCTCTGAATTTCCATTCATTAACATATTCTCTCCATGAAGCTTTCACTCAATAGTAACTTCCCATCTCTTTATGAGGACAAATGAGATAATGTCTGTAAAACAATTTTAGCTCCTCAGGGAAAGCAGGCTATATAAGTTAAGAGACGAATTTGATAAATTGGATTCACAAATAAGTGCATTGGCTCAAAGCCTCTACACAGAGCAAGCTATTGTGTCATTTCTCCTTTCATCCTGTCAATAAACCCCAAGTCTTCTCGTCATACCGGTCTCCTAGAGTGTACAGCAGATGAACTTCTCCAAAATGAGTTTTGGTCTTAATCCAGTAAATTTGACTTGTAGTTTTTCCCACATGCTAGCCAATATTTTATTGACCCATTACCTCACTAAAGTCGGAAATTATCAAAAATCAGAATGTAAGTATATTTTGACTTGTCTTTCAGCTAATATTTTAGCAAACTTCTCATGTAAGAATATAAATTTGATATAAGAACAACTGCTCCCTTATGGTAGCAAAGCTATGTGTAGGCTATACATGCAATTTAACATGTAAGCTTCCAAAAGAGTACTTAGTGCCCTGCAGTCTGTTTCAATAATAGCACCTACTGCATAGCACCCAAGGGCACCCATTAAATGCTCAATGATATCTCTAGTAGGCGTTTCTTTTCCCTCAGAGAGCATTTCTAGCACTCTCAGACGGGCGATCCAATCAATGCGCAGCCTCTAACAGTCCTAACTTAATATTGTGGCTGCTATGGAAATAGCCTTCCTGTATGAAGAAGCTGCTGATCTGCAAGTGAACGTGAATCGAACACAACTCAGACGGAGCTGGCCATATCAAGGCTTTCTCTGTGTAGAAGAAAAATAGAATGATTTCATTTGGGCCTAAGTGTGATCTGCTGAGCAGAAATAGAGTAGAACGCAATCTGATTTCTGAGGTAAACTCTGTTCCAAGAAAAGTCACTCTGTATAAACTGAAACTGCAATTTAAAGAACACAATGCATTTTAGATTTCAGAATATATAGTTTTACTTTAAATGAAGTTTCACTTCAAGTAAATTATACCATCACTTTGGGGAATCTCAATCTTGCTTCCTAAGCAATATACACACATTGATATTCACTTACACTTGAACATGCCCCTTTTTACAAAGCCAGATGGGTACCAGCAGATGGGCACCATGAGGAGAGAAGGAGGGATTCCCACCTGGTACTGTGTATGTGCCCATGAACCCAGGTTTACTGGCTAGATCTATTTTTAGTTTTTCATTTCAATTACAAAGGAGAGCCAAGATAGATCAGTGTTAACATTTTATCTATTGTGATATTTTTAGCAATTAAACATAACCAAAATTTAAAATAATTACCATTTGAAGAAATTCTACAAAATAAAGGTTACCAAACCTCTAAAATTTAAGAAAATAGATGTTATATATAGGCTATAAGTACAGTAGTGTCTTATCATCTAATATTTTGTTTTCCATGATTTCTGTTACTCATAATCAACTACAGTCTGAAAATAGAGAAGAACCTCACAGTAGAATAAAAGAGTAAGAACGTTCACATTACGTATGTTATAGTATATTATTATATTTATTTTATTTTACTGTCAGTTGCTGTTAGTCTTATTGTCCAGCTTATAGATTAATGTTTATCATAGTAACATGAACCAAAAGAAAAGCATAGCAAAACAAAACAAAACAAAACAAAACAAAACAAAAAAGCAGTATTTAAAGAATTTGGTTTTAATGGCAGTTTCGAGGATCTTAAATATTCTTCCAGAGTCACTGTAACGAAAACTGTAGTCCACAATAATTTATCAGGACACAATCTTCAAAGTTTTGCAATGTAAAGAGAAGAACTCTGCTACTCAGATCCTTCAGAAATAAATTATATTAATATAAATAATGGTGTAAATAATTGAAGATATGACCATACCCAGGAATAGATCACTCAGATGGACTTAAGACCAAAGACAGAGGTACCTTGAAACTCCTTTTTTTTTTTTTTTTTTTTTTTTTGAGCATTAATGCTCTCTGTTGCTGCTGTTCTCTTTCAGCAGTGACATTAATCTGATTTTACATATTTTTATGATATGAGGCCTATATTTTCTGCTAGACTATCTTGTGATAGTTGATAGTTAACAAATGTACCGAGCAAATGTTGACTAATAGCTTATTATATGTAAATTATATCTGAAATTAGGAAACATATTTGTAAAGAGCAACATTAGGTTTCTATACCATAGTGAACTTATACCATACTCAGCTAAGAGTTACAAGTAGATAAAAATGGCTAACTATAAAAGAGTCACATATCTATTTAAAGGTAGGAAACAAGAAATGACAATAGAAATATTGTTACATAATCAGACAGCAGACTGAATGGATTTCAAGGGACTGTGTCAAGAAGGATCAAAAGACTCTAAGATATTTTATTTACATAGTAACTGTAAATATGTCACTTCTTTTGGTCCCTCTGTCCAGTGCTGGATTGGTTTCCTAAGTATAGTAGTAGCTGAAAGACAACTTTAGAACTCAGAGCCTTCAGACTGCATTTCCACATCGTTTTTTATTTCTCCCTTTTTCTAAGTTGCTGGGAACCTCAATCTTTGTTCTCTTCCACATTCAGTGATTTGTTGCAATTCTCATTAAAAGGCAGCTTGTGTTCCCAGCACTCCAGGTAGTCAGCCTTGTAGCTGTCTTTATCTTCAGCCGTACCATTTCGCACTCCCCCCTTGACTACTATTATGAGAGTTTGCTTCCTTGAATAGTCCCCTTGTTTCCATTGTTTTCCTGTGTTTATTCCTGCCTCTTAAAATGTCATGACTCACAATTGTTCACAGATTCCTCATGTCTTTCATAAAAATGTTAGTTCAAGCAGGAGCATGGAAAGCTTACCTTAATCCCTTTCAACAATTGTCCTTGGTTTTTACAATTTCCTATTTACACTGAAATGTTTTAGTGAGTCCTGTATAAGTTTCATTATGGAAAACATTTACCTTTGTTAATGTGAGACCAGGGCCCCAAGACTGCTTCATCTTCAGTAAGAACTCAGCAAAATGCTTAAGAGATAGAATCATTTCAAGGAAGGGTAGATGGGACAAGTATAAAGACAGGAAATGTCAAGAATATATACAGATGCTGAACTAGACTCCCAAACAAAATAAACCACACTATAAGGTCAGAGGAGGAGAGTACCAAAACTAAAGGGACAATATGCCTATTTGTCTACATGTGGCTAACTGAGAAAAAGGAACATCCAGATTAATGTGGATAAAATGGTTTACAGAGCATACTACACTGTGGGATCCAGTCAGCATTCACATACTAAGGTTATTACTAACATTTTTCATGTTTCAGAGAAAATGCTTCTGAAAATTTGCTGTAACCAATTTCTTTTATTTTTCCTTTTTATGATTCATTTAAAAAACCCACATATCTACTTATCTTACAGATTTTAAATTTGTGAGTGACTATATTTCTATTATAAAAATCAAGAATATCAATTACAGAAAGACATATCTGTGGGTTGATATAGAGACAGAGATGAAAGTTAAATAAATTAATTAAATAAAAGCTCTTGTGCCAGTTTGATTGTGTCATAGCATGTACGACTTATAAACGCACATCCACCACCTACATAATGAAATGAGAAAAGCATGTTTCATAAATCCTGACCCAACCTCTGGCTAAAATTGAGGTCAGCCTGACCCTCAGATTTGCATTTTACTTTATGGGAAACATAACTCACCTGACACTGTTCTGCTTCTGTTTCACAAGGCTTTTCACTCCCTTCCCAGATCAAACATTGATACCAAGGTTATCCACCTCTTCTTATTAAAAGTTCATATTCTGTCATGAATATGCAGCACATTTGTGGTTTATATCTTTATAATGTCCCTTTTTGCCCAGCTCAGGCCCAGCTCTTTAAACTTATAGTCACAGAAGTGTATGCACCCCTCTCCTGGTTCTGTCTGGCTAAATACAATTTTCAAACACACATAGAGTTTGTCCTTCCATTGGTTAAGAAAAGCCCAAAAAGGACAACTCTCTCCATTGAGAAATGGCAATTTCAAAGAAGATGGAGTACTATGAGAGTCAAAATTGTTATTATTTTTATTCAACTTTCTCAACCATGCTTATTGGTACTCTATACATAATATCCAGAAATCAGAAATAATGCAGATATCCCTCCACTGATGAATGGATAAAGATGTGGTACATTTAAACAATAAATTATTACATACTTGTTTAAAAAGTAAAAAAGAGTAGAATTCACAGGTAAATGCATGGAGCTAGGAAAAAAATTCATCCCAAGTGAGGCATCACAGGCCCTAAAAGACAACTGTGGTATGCTTTCACTGATATGTGGCAGTTAAGTCTTCAATAAGCAGACTACACTCCTATAACCACAGAAGTTAGATATAAATAAGGGACTGGGGGAAGGGGCTGGACAAATATTCCATGAAAGGGAAAATACAATAGAGAATTATGGATGAATAGGGAGGGGAAGTGAAATAAGAGAAATGGAACATCAAGTGGAGAGGGGAAGGAAAAAAGAGGGAAGAGGGAGGAAGTAGGGGAGGGACAACTAAAATAAGGGTCATTTGAAGGGTTATATGAGACCAAATAATTTAGACTCTTATTCAAATATATATAGAAATGAAAGATATCTAGAGTCAATCATCAAGTAATGGGGAAAATAAAACCCCAACTAGACATCTCTATTCATCAAGTGACATTTACAGTTTGAGGACTGGGTCATATTCTGAAAGGAGTCCTAGCATAGATTCCCCAAACAACTTAGGCTGTTGTCAACACTATTAGTTGTTCTCCTCAAATAGATGCTAAGACCCTATCACCGACCATAATACCTGACCACAGAGAAATTGAGCTTGTGCCTACCTAGAGATTGCCCTACTGTAGTGCTCATGGTACAAGAAGATATTCTGCTTGGTATTAGGTAAACACCCACCCAGCTACAACTTTCGTGTCATACAATGGTGACATTGATGCTTATGAGAGTAACCAACAAATATCTGATTTGTCTTAAAGCCACTCAGGACCACTTATTGAACTTTACTTGGATGACCAACAATCTAAGACCAGATAGACCACAGACTTATGGGGAAAATAAAAAAATATTGTACTGTTAAAGCAATGTAGCAATAAACTGACTCCTAACAACATTCTCCAATAATCATTGATCTATGAATTACTAAGCTTTCACCAGAGAAACATCCTCCTTCAGTAGATGAGAACAAATACAGAAGTTCACAAGTGTGCAATATGCAGAGATTGGTATTTCTTAGAACATTAAACAGAATATCTCCATCAATCTCTGGCCTCAGACTTTAGGGAACCCTACTGTAGTGGAGGCTGACAGACTATAGGAAACAGTGGGGAGGGAGGACACCAATGAAATGAGAACTTCCCAAATGAGCAGATCTGATATATGGAAACTCATGCAGGCTATGGAGAATGTTTTGGTCCCTGCATGGGTATAAGCCAGATGGTATCCCAGTACTGAGAAGAAAAGTAGACACAAGATCTCAGCTATAACCCAGAAGCTATCTACAATAGATAATTGCTTGTAAATACAAATGTAGTTTTCTACAATGGAGTCTCTGTTTACATACAAACCACTCATAAGTATAGTCTCCATGCCCAACAGTAGATGACCAAAAAATAGTCAATTCAAAGTCATCTTGGGAGGTTTCTTGTCCTATAAAGCTGTGTCCGGTGCAAATTTAACATTATTCAATTGATGTAATTGTTGTCTCACAGTACTACTGCTGAATAAACTCATTCTTTCTAGTTCTCTCTGAACTCTGACTGATTGGTTCAATTCAGTTGTTCTGGCTCAAACTCTTTTCCAAGCTGACTGACTCATTCTGGTTTCTCTCAGCTTTTCACTGAATTGCTCTGTTTGGCTTCAAACTTGCTCTGGGAATTTGTTCTAGTTATCTGGCTCATTCTTGTTCTCTGGTTTCCGCTGATTCTATATGAACTCATGAGTCTACTCATCTCCACTGTACTGCACTGACTCCCAACTGACTGAACCTCCTTCATTCTTCCTGTACTGTTCTGAAATAGCTTTTCTTCTGAGAGTTGGGAGTATCATATCTCTGACTCTTTCTGCCAAATCCTTCTCTGATTAGTCACTTTATCTGCCCCTCAATTAGACTTCATTGTTTGGTATCAAAGGCATA
The DNA here is from genome assembly GCA_021653895.1 of Mastomys natalensis. NCBI lineage: Eukaryota > Metazoa > Chordata > Mammalia > Rodentia > Muridae > Mastomys > Mastomys natalensis. Next base: position 1,204,334 of record JAJTUV010000611.1, read on the forward strand.
CACTAAAGGATTCCAGAAGAGCAATTAAAGGTATGTACTAAAAGAGTGTCTGAATTACAACTAGAGCAGACAGACCTAGAATGTGTTTGGATGCGATCAGAGCATTCATGTTGCTGAAAAAAATTCAACTACAGAGTGGCATTCTTTTTGATTCTTTTCTTTCTCCCTCCCTCCCTCCTTCCCTCCCTCCCTCCCTTCTTTCTCTTTCTTTCTTTCTTTCTTTCTTTCTTTCTTTTTTCTTTCTTTCTTTCTTTCTTTCTTTCTTTCTTTCTTTCTTTCTTTCTTCTTTTTTCTCTCTTTCTTTTGTTCTTTCCTTGAATGTCTTTTGGTATATATTATGGCTACTGATGCTGTTTTATGGATTATCTTTGTGTTTTCACATGTTAGTTAAATCTATAAGCGCATCATGTGATTTTTCTTTGGTTCTTAAGCCCATGGTAACTTATTTTTTGACCTATCCTTGTTTGTTTGTTTTTATAGTATCTTATCCGCTTTTGTTATTAGTTTTAGATGTCTGTTTGTATTATAATGATAGAGAGGAAGAAAGGGTGTTGATTTGAGTGAGTAGGGAGTCTGAGATGATCTAGAAGAAGTTGGGGAATAGAAATCATAATCAGAAAATATTGTATGAAAAACATCTATTTTGAATGCTCAATTTAAGTTAACATTTTTTTCACTATAAAAAAAAAAAAACCCAAAATAACCCAAACAAGCAAACAAACAAAAAGTTACAGGCATTGTATATTCTTTCAAAACTGGTTGTAAGGTGGCAGCTAAAACTGAACAGTAGACTGACCATCAAATCTCAGTAAGAAAAGCCAAAAGGATGACATCTGGAGTTGATGTCAGGCTTTTATATTCCAGGTAAAATCCTAGAGGGGTAAAACCCCACATAGTCTTTAGGGAAGAAATAATTATCTGAACAGAAATCAAAGGAATTAGTCCAGACTGATTTTAGACATCACATTCACAGTGTGAGATCATAGTTATCTACATATCAATGATAAACATTTTGGTTTTAACCTGTTTGTGAAACTGTTACCTGATACCACTACTAGTATAAGACTTTAATATGTATTTTTACAGTGAATTTTAGCCTAAAATCTCAGTCTATGAAATGTCTACTAGTCATTAAATTACCAGTAAGGGTGTGGAGGAGGAAAGTGAGCTAAAAGCAAAACTGTTCAAAGCAAGTGTGTGATCACATAGAATGTCCGTCATCACCTTAGCATATTCCTTTTTATCTTCAATTATTCTCCCTTTGTATGAAATAAAAGGGAAACTTTTCTCTTTCTCAGCTGCAAAGTGTATTTACATTTCATATTGTCTGCTGTATAGCTCAGTTAGAGTGAACAAAGTCCTAGTGGATCTTAAACATCCAGGAGCAATGTGACAGCTGCTCTTCTTGTATCATTATACTGACCAACAGAGAGCAGGTAAAGCAGCACATTGTATCTACTTGCAAGCCTCCTTTAGATGATTAAGTGGAATTCTGTAGGATTCACTAGGAGCTGCACATCCCTCACCTGTCCAAGTGCCTGAGAATCAGACACTCCAAAAATATTTAATAAAAGGTTGTAATAGGAAAAAGGAAATCGTTAAATACTTGAATACATACTTTCATCATAAGTATTATAGCTTTATTTTATTCAAGCGCCCATAGACGTTTTTGATACTAGAAAAGTATCATTGAAATAAATTACATATTTTGCCTGTATACCTCATGGTTTAAAAGTTTGTGTGGACCTGTAAATGTACTGAGAAATACAAGTAGTAATTTATATGCCAAGGACAGTATTCTCTTAAAATATAGATTATTTTTGATCTCTTGATATACACATATCTATACAAGCATACATACTGTGTTAAGTACACATTTTTGCTATGCTCAATCATATATATAATGTATATCAAGTACATTCTATAATGCTTTGTATATATATTATATGTGTTACATGTACATGTATGTGTTACATTGATGATATGGGTATAATTGGATAGAATATATCTTTGGATTTAAAAATTATTCAGCATATAATTTATTAGAAAAAATGTTTAGTGGAATCAATTTAAGTGAATTAGAAACTTAAAATTTAACACTTACTATTTTATAAAAAATGTTTCATCAACAGCTTCATTGATAAAGTTTATTGTGGTGGGAGTGACTTGTACTATCTGGGCAACCACTTAATCTCTTGACTGGCACAAGGATTTTGGTTAGTCTGTAGTTCTTTTGTAAACATTGTCAGGTCAAGTGGTTTCGCTTATGTGTGTGTGTGTGTGTGTGTGTGTGTGTGTGTGTGTGTGTGTGTATGTGTGTGTGTTTGTGTGTGTGCGTGCATGCATGTACACTTAAATGTAGTTTTAGTTTACTATACAATATGATTGTGCTTCAGGCTTCATCAAATAACCCTGGTGTTTTGCCTTCATCCCTCTTTCTACTTCTGTAAATTGTTTCTCAGTCCCCACCCAGTTTGAGCCACCTCCCTGTCATTCTGTCCTCCACTTCCTATCACCTCTATCCTATTTCCATCCCAAGCCCCCTTACCCACCTGTACACCTATAGCCTCCTTATACTTTCCTGCCTTCTTTGGTTACTCACTCTTTCATTCTAAAATCTAAGGATTTAGATATAGGGACTATAGACGAGAGAGAACATGTGTCTTTTGACTTTATGCGTCTGAGTTACCTCCTTTTTCCATTTATGTGCCAATTTAATGGTTTCATATGTCTTGACAGATCAGTAGCACTCCATGGTGTTTATGCACCACCTTTCCATTATGAATTTATCTGTTAAAGGAAATTTAGGTTAATGAGTGTGGGGAGAGGGGGAATTACTACCTCCCTGGGATAGATCTCCTTACTAGTTGTCCCATGCAGAGTGGTCATCCTGGATACCATAAACACATTACACACAAATGATGAAAATACTCTATGCAAATTGTATGCACATATATTTTTTGTACATACCAATATAAATATATATGTATATACTTATAAAATATTTGTATATAATACAGATATAAATATATATTTTAAACAGTATGCATGATACTTATAATGTGTGTGTATATGTGTGTGTGTGAGTGTGTGTGTGTGTGTGTGTGTGTGTGTGTGTGTGTTTGCCTGTGTGCGTGTGTGCATGCCTGTGTGCGTGTGTGCATGTGTGTGTGCATGTGTGTGTGAAATAAAAGAAAAAGAAGTCAGCAATAGATAGAATGCAGAAGGAGGGAAAGGACGAGATAAAACCATGTAATTTTATTTTAATATAAACCTAGTTTTCTTTTAAAGGAGTAGTACAAAAATAATATATCATGAAGATAGAAACCTATGTTTTGCTAGATGTAATACTGGAAAAATACAATATTTAAATAAGGTCTTAAGTATTGAAAGAAAACAAAGTTTAAAAAAACATCCATTATGTCTATACATGTGTGACAGTTTGGGTTCAGATTCCAGAAGAATGTACTGGATCCATTGGGAATACAGACAGTCAGGGGGCAAGTGGTTCATTGGAAGATTGAGAATGGATATCAGGTTGTCTGTGGAAGCTGTCTTCACAGCTGGCCCATCTCTCCAGCCCCTAGAACCAAATTGCACAATACTAATTTGTTGCATTCCAACTCTTACACTTTGAAAATTTAAGTAATTTTATAATTACTTCACTAATTTTCCCAGATAAGAATTGTAGTATTTAATATTACCTACTCATTAATTGGATTAATAACCATCTTAGCGATTAATAAGGTATAACAATTGGTTTGTGTGTGAAGAATTTATCCAGCAGTTTAACTGACATGGTTAGTAGCATCCCATGGTTCAGGTCCCAAGCAGATTGAAAAACAGACAAAGCAAATCCAGCTGTGCACAGACATCCGTCCGTCTTCTCTTCCTGATGTGATTTGACTAGTGACTTTCTCTCCCACCTCTGTGCTGTCCCTGTAAACTCACATAAACCATTCCCTCTGTTAATTTGCTTCGTGTCAGGTATTTGGTGACAAGAATGTGAACAGTAACTAATGCAAGAGCTATTCATGCCTTTTAGGTCTAACTGTTTATCTCAGCCTACTACACTAGGATGCTAAATACCCAAAGCTAAACTCCTTACTTTCTTAAGGAAACATTACCTTCCACTTCTACTGTTCAGTCACATTTAATAAAGATGAATCTTTCTAGCAATTTCACTCCCTTAGGTATTTTTCAAACCCAAAGGCAGAATTTTCTGTGATACTCTCTAAATCCATAAGTTGTGATATTTTGTCTTGTTTCCGTTAGACACAGAAAAGTACATTGCTTGGTACTTAGACACCAAAAGGCTCCTCTCTGATGTTTAGGCTTCAGGAATGGGGGTGAAATTATTGTGAAAAGGCAAACCTTTTGTTTAAGATTGGCTGCCCAGTTTCCTGGATACAAAGCGTGACAGGCTCTGCAGGTGTACAGACTTCTGCCTATTGATACAAATTGAATCTGAAAATAGCAATTTATTCAGCAAATCAAACCAATCACTGCAATGCAGTTTCCTCTCTTAGCTCTTATTTCCAGCCACTCACTTTCCACCACTCTGAAGGTTTGGTTTTATAGTAACATTTCTTTTTCAGCAAGGGGTTTGGAGAGGCTGTCATGGTAAGCCTCTTTTAAACTTCTTAGCATCGGGTTCTTTCTTTAGAAGACCAAAATTTCTTTTTTTACACTAACAGTACTTATAGTAGGGTAAACATAAGTAAAATAAACTAATGTTTGAATGAATGAATGATACATGCTCCAAATATAAATGCAGTCTGCAGGTCCATTTTCTCTTCTCCACCAACTGTTGTTTGCTTTTCTTTAGCCATAAAAAATGCAGTCACATTACATCCTTTTAAATTTAGTTCCGTTACTCCAAAGTCACCTGAAATTCTATAGTGAAGTTGTTTTTTATATATGCTAACATAATCTCCTGACAGGAAATAGGAAAACATCGAACCAAGGAAGATTTTTGAAGTGAATCTTTTTCTTTTAACACTTATTTGAAGTGACACCTGATAGTCAAGAATTTGAAACACGTAAATAAAAGATAGCTTGCCTGAAGCGAAGCAACCAGAGCAGAGACTGCTCAGTTTGTACCAGAGCCTGGATAAATAAGTGGTCACTCTTCAACTTTTGAATCAACACATATTCTTGGCCATTGACCAACTTGACCAGACTTTCCAGATTCCTGCTTTGTAAGGATCACAATGCCTAACCTGAGTTGGTTGCCATGACAGCAAGCACCTAGAATAAGGTAGAGAAGCTTCTAATAAAAGTTGGAAAACACTTTAAAGCAAAGAAGTTGGACTGCTCATGCTATTTAAACGTAACTTAAACAAATTAAAAAAAATCAGGATTTGGGTTTGACTTTGTATTTTATATTTTATGTTTTTTTGTTTGTTGGTTGGTTGTTTTGTTGTTGTTGGTTTTGGTTTTGTTTTACAGTAATTATTGAATTATACTAGCAGTTTGGATTGTACATTAATAACACTTTGTCTTTAAGAACCGTATCTGGGAAAGGGAGAAGATGGAAGGAAAGGGATCAAGGGGAAGTTTCCAGGAGAGGTATTAGAGAGAGTAGTTGCCCACATTGCTACAATTGATTTTCTGCCTCATCACTTTAGAAAAGTGAAGCCTGCATAACGCTAGGACCATGTATTAGACTTAATACCTTATCAAGAAGCCAGCAGAAGTGGCTCAGATACTTTGCCTTAAGTTGGTGCTTTCTAATTTAAAGAGAGGATATGGAACCTCCTGATCAATTAGGTCAATGTCTCTGAGTTTTGCACTCAGTGCTATGGCAGACACATGTTCTTTTCCCCACAAAAATTAGTGTGCAAAGGATTTTGTAAAGAAGCAAAATAATTATAGGATTTCTTTGAATTCTTTTTCATGGGTCTTAAAAGCTTGACTGTGGGACTTTTAGATTTCTTTCTAAGTATTTTATATTCCTTCTCTCCTCTTACATATGACTCTAAGACTTCTAGCTCTATATTGAATAATATTGGAGTTGGTCACCTATCTCATTCAAGAAGAAATACTGTTGGTATTTCCACACATAATATAGGTATAGAGGTCATATAGATTTGTCATATTTAGTCATTATCATATGTAGCTATGTTACATCTGTTTCTAAGCGTCCAATAATTTTATCGTAAAAGAATGCTAAACTTTGTCTTTTCTTCATCTATTGTGATATTTATAATGTGTCCTTCACACATACACACACACACAGACACACACACTGTATTTTACAATTATTATTGTAATGAGACCCAACTGTTTGACTTGTTCCTGGATTGCTGAATTCATATTATTTTTAAAATTCCATATTACCAAAAGCAATGTTTAGGTTCAATGCAACCCCTTCAGATTTCCAATGACATTCTCCCATAACTTTGAAAAAGATTAAAAAATACCTATGGAAACAGCAAAGTCCTCAAATATCTAAAGAAATTCATAGCAGAAAGAACACTGCTAGAGCTGTCCTAATATTAGACTTTATTAGGTTTTAATTTAAATGTGAGAACTTTAATGATTAGGTAAGATGGAAACAGGCATGCAGATCAATTTAACAGATTAGAGGACCCATACATCTACAGTTGGGAACAACTGAGTTTTAAGAAAGATTTCAAACTTATACTGAATCAAAGAACTAACCCTGACAAAAGTCAACAGTTTATTTTAGCTCACAATTTCAGATGACAGTCCATTACTCTGTGGGAGTCACAGTGGCAGGAACTTGAAATTTGAAGTAATATCACATGCAACCAGAGTCAATAGTAGGAAACCCATAAACGGTTGCATCTTTGCATTAAGCTAGTTCTACTCTCAGATTTCCCAGAATCCAAAGGAGAAACAGGTATTGCCTACTACAGGCTTGATTTCCTCATATTTATGGCAATCTGATTGTGACAACCTGAACAACGTCCCACAGACAGGTCTACCTGAGACTTTCTATCAGGTAACTCTAAATCCTATCAAGTTGATAGGCAAACTAACCAATGGTACTTCGGATGGGGTACCATTTCAATATCTAGAAAATTGAAAGTGCTGCAAAAATCAAGTGGGTGAAATGGTTCAGCTATTAAAAGAGCTCGGCCATGAAAGCATGTTTGAGTCCAAAGTAGCCCCAAATCCCTACACCTGGGATTAAAACAAAAACACATTTTTAAAATATTTCCGTGTTTTTAAAGACTGCGAATTCCCGAAAATGTCACTACAACACCCAGTTCTTAATCAATAAGCATCTAAAAGGGCCTATGTGAAGCAGTAAATCTAACTAACTTTCTCATAATATCTTAGAGAGATCCTGAACTTACACCAGTAAACATTTAAACGTCGACATTGGTCATGCAAGAATGAATGAAGAAAAATCTGATCTGCCATTAAGGAATCTGCAATCAGATATCAAAAAAGGAAAATTAATTTTGATTAAATACTCTAAAAATGTTTAGAATTATTATTGCTAAAAGTAAAGAACAACAGCAGCAGCAGCAGCAACAACAACCAGGAAAATGAAAGCCTCTTGCACTGTTTCATACAGGAGATGTATGTATGAGAAACTATTCAAACGAAGACACGTTTCAAAAAAGAATGCTAAAACAGAATTCACAAGCATTCATTTTTTATAGTTGTTGAGTTCTTTTATATGCAGTATGTAGATGCTTATGCATATCCTAACCCAAGTCATGGGGAATTGTTTATTTTATTTTTCTATTTGCTTGTATTTTCAATGTCTTTAAAAGGGGCCTCCAAGTAGTTAACCTTTCTTTCAAAAGCTGATGTATCCACCAGTTCCTTAGAAAGCAGCTTCCTAACTGGCAAAATTCCCTGGACGTATTTTAAGAGCCTTTACTGAGTTGCTTTGCCTTTTAGCTCACAATGTGCTTTTGAATGATCAATATACATTATGGAACTGTGCTTACTCAGCATTTTAGCCAGTCAGAGAAATTTATCAAATATCTAGTGTGCGTATTTAAGCACAACAGTATTCTTACTTAATACAAACTCCCATGGATTTTTCTCTTTGCTACTCTCAAATTCAAAGATTTTAGATTTCTCTGGGCTAGAGATAATATTCAGCAAATGAGGCACAGTCACCTGAGTTTGATCTGCATATGTGGAATGAAAAATCTGACTCCCACAAGTTCTCTTCTGACTTCCATATGGCTGCCGTGACACAAGTGTGTCTACACACTTTAGCAAAAATTTTAACTAAAAGTATGGATAAACATAGATATATTTCACTGTCATATCTTTTCTTTTTATCATTGAGTTATTTGATATAATAAACAATATATTAAATCTCAAAATAATTTATCATCCTGCAAAAAAAGCAGAAACCAGATAGAATTACAAAAGTGTAATATTTTGAATACTCATTTTCTTGGTTTTCCTTTGGTCCCATTTTCAGAAATTGAGACCATGATGCCCTACAAAAATAGAAGAGGGTATTTACCTGGCTCTGACACTTTGAAGTGACAGATGGTAGAGAGAAAGACCATAATTGTTCTAGAAATTCAGTAGATTTATAGAAATTGCAATGCTCATTTCTATAGCAATAAATATCAAAACAAAGAAAACATAAGACCTACTAAAGAAGCTTACTCAGTATATCCAACACTTTGCTGTAGCTTGAACCTTGTTGTTCTCCAATAAATCATTGTTCTCCTATAAAATTGTGCTGGTTTGAGAGAAAATAGCTTCCATAGGCTCATAGAGAAAGGCACTATTATACAGTGTTGCTTTGTTGAAGTAGGTGTGGTCTTGTTGGAGGAAGTGCGCCACTGGGGTAGGATTTGAGGTCTCAGATGCTCAAGCCAGACCCAGGGACACTCTCTTCTTTCTGTCTTTAGATATGGTTGCAGAACGTTCAGCTATTTCTCTAACAGGAGGTCTTCCTGCATGCCACCATTATCTTGCCATGATGACAATGGAATGGATCTCTTAACTGAAAGGAAGACGGGAATTAACTCATTGGAAACTCATGGTGGTCAAGTTGTCTCTTCACAGCAAAGAAAACCCTAACTAAGACAGAAGTAGAAATGAAGGAGGATGTTATAGGAATTCTACATATATGGATGAATACCTTTGCAGAAGACAACAAGAGAATGAAAAACAGCAGGTATATAAAAAAACATAACATACATAATTCCTATAGTTTGTTTATTTAGTATTTAAGGAAGTAACTAACTAATATATTCCTATTCCATATTATACTGATACAGACTTAGACTATGTAGCTATACTACTGCACTTTAACTGTGACATTTTGAAGGTAATATATAGGAAAAAAGAATTTCTGCTTCAAACTAACTTTCTATTCAAAGCATAAATGAGTGAAGATTTTGAACAATTTATAAAAAGCTTCGAGTTAGCTATAATGTTGCTGCCTATATTTTCCAGCTTCATAAATAACTTTGTAAGCAGGTAGTACATAAAGAAACAGCAATAAAGGAACAGAACAATCTACAATTGGAAACAGCCATAATTTTTGGAATGAGGAAAGAGACAAAAGCTATTTTGAAAATTAAAATATGCGTGCATATAATGAAGTTGAAAATTACCTATATTTTCTATAAATTACAATAACAATCTTCACCAGAAAGGTTTATTGTTTCTCCATTAGCAATCCAAATAGCACTTACACCACTCCAAAATGTCCAATAGTCTCTTTTTGTAATATAATTCTAGAATGTATCAGACTTTTTAGATTGTTTGGATACCATGATTTATTTTTCCATTATTTATGTCTAAAACATTTGCCTGATTAATGTACTATTTGAGAATTAGAAGTATTTATTTTGTGCATGATTCATTATTATGGTCTTAAGTGATCTTTGGAAACTATGCTCGTCAAAGAAATATAGTCTTTTTGTCATTTGTTCAATATTTACTTTGAGGCAGTAGAAAATGTCAATGATGAATAAATAAAAAATTAATTTTCCCCAAAGAGTGTTAACATGGTGTTTGTATGTATGGAGAGAATGTGTGCATTTCTAGCAACAGGAGTCTTTCAAGGGTAGAGTAAATGTATAGCATCAGACCTTGACCCCACTGGAAAAGGCAGCATGGTGATACATATCTGGAATTCCTATCCTGGAGAAATAGTGAGTTAATGATCCTTAAAGCGTCCTGAACAGCCCGTCTAGCTGAACCAATGAGCTCCAGGTTAAGTGAGAAAGCAGATGGAGGGCTAGAAAGATAGTCCAGTGGTTAAAGGAACACAGTGAAGGTTCAGAGGTCTTGAGTTTGGTTCCCAGCATCCATGTCAGGTGGCTCACTCATATCCACCTGTAGCTTCAGCTTGAGGAAAGGTGGTGCCATCTTCTGATCTGAACGCACTGTTGTTACAGGCAGACACTAACACACTTAAAAATAAAATAAAATCATTAAAAAATATAGACCTATGTCGTCCATAATTTATGTACCCACATAAGCATGTCCCTCTTAAACACACATATGGATGCATATACACACATGCACGAACACACACACACACACACGCACACGCACACACACACACACACACACACACACACACACACATATGCATATACACACACACAAGAAGGATTATAATCAGCCACTTAGCTTCCAGGATTTGTTGTTTGAAAAGCCCACCATTAAAAATTATAGGTGTCAGTGCAAATACTTTTGGAAGTAAAGTTTCCAAAATAGTCTTATGAAGATAGTGTACTACAAAATTTTTACAAGTTATGGATGTTTAAAATTATTTGTATTTATGTAAAAGTTCTGCTGAATAATCCAGCAAAATCTCCTCTATCCTAAAATTTTTATGGAAAAATAGGATGTTAATGATCTGATGTTATTACAATACTTAATGGAACCCATTGAGATTTTTGAACAAATACCTACTTTATTCATTACTAGTTAAAATTATGAAACACATGTTACATAGGTTATTTTACATTATGGCATAGTAGTCCAGTCAACTTTTGCTAATGTCCAACCAATGGATGCTTCTGGATACATGTGACTGAATAATGACTTATAGAACTGATTTTCTTAGTATGGTAACCATTAGGAAGTAGCATAAGCAGAGTTGCATACTTGACAATACCTCAGCTTAGTTTTCACAGTTTGCAAAATCTGAGCCACTAATTTCTAATATCAGCCTACATACCCAGTGTATTACGTTGTCCTGGTTAGTTGGGGGAAAAAGGAGGAGGAGGAGAAGGAAGAGGATGAGGAGGAAGAAGAAGAGGAGGAAGAGGAGGAGGAGAAGGAGAAGAAGGAGAAGCAAAGAAGAAGGAGGAGAAGGAAGAGAAGGAGGAGCTGTTAACACCCCCCAAAACAGAAAAAAATTACAAGACAGTTGGGGATAAGGTCATCCAGGAAGTGATTTTTCATTTGGGGAGCTGTTGAAATGAAGTACTGAAAAGACAAATTTGGAAAGCAGTACTTACAGCAATGACAAGGAAAAACATTATGTTCATTCAGTCCAGAAAGCATTAGTGTTCTCTGTCAAAACTGATGCTAAGGAATGTTCCTATAGGAATACCTTTTGGCCTAGAATAATGGGTAATGAAATAATTAATGGTCAGTGCTCAGCAAAGTCCCATGACCTAAAGAGGAGACCAGGAAAATCTTCAAATAGTTCACTCTCTAATTCTATATGACTGAGCAAGTAAAGCTAACTGCCATACTCTCTTTTTTTATGACATGAGAAAATGAAATCACTTTATCACTTATGGACAGATGCTGGAGTATTTAGCACACTGTATACTATTCTGAGGCAATCTCAGAAAAAAGATATTCAATATCCTTTTAACACTTGACATCAGTGTAAAGATAGAAGAGATAAACAAATGCACATTTACTCACAGAAGACATGAAGAAGGATCAGAAAAAACTAAGATTCTAAAATAATTAAGAAAAACATTACAACTTCTAACATTCATAATGATTGTGACTGTTTTTATAAAGGATAATGATATAATTTTAAACACATACTCTGTTGCTTGAAATGTAAATGGCAATTTATATATGTGTGTATCTAAAACGATGTAAAGCCAACAGTGATATCATTTGAAACATATGGTATAAATTATTTGATATGTCAACAACAGCTGATACAAATAGATACAATGATACAGATATATAATCTAAGTCCAGCAATTTAAATTTTCAAGCACTGAAATCTATATCATAAATATTTCATATTCAAAGTGGGAATTTTGCAACAGTCTTTCAGTACATTCAGTTAAAGAAAAGAATAATAAAATCACATTAACTTTTGATGTCTAATATAGACATACATTATAAAACTTGAAAGAACTAACTGTGAAGGAAACAAATTCTTTTTTAAAAATTTATTTAATTATTTAAATCAAATCGTAATTTACTTATTCACATAGGGGTTATAAACACAAAAAGTCAGGATATGGAGAAGGGGATGGCACTGGAGCATAGGTGTTCAGGAGGAGTACAGATACCTTTCAGAACAGGGTATCAGCTGGGTGAAGGTTCAGGGGACAGGTCACTATGACTCCGCCTATGATTCACTTATCCTTATCTAAGTTCGGTACTGTCTGCCGAGACTACCTATTTACAAGGAATATGACAACTCAGGCTGGTAAAAGGAAATAAATTCTTAACAATTTTTTAAAATTAGGTTCATAGTCTTCAGTTTGGTATTTGTATACTTTGTAATATTTAATTTACTCAAAAATATTAACTAATGTAGAAACATTTAATACTCATGGAACAATATCACACTGTTGCACGTTTTGTCTATTTGCACTACACAAGTTAATCCAGTAAATACTATTTTGTTCCTAAAAAAAAGGACAGGCTCAGTCTTGTTTATGAAATAAAAAGCAGGAAGATATAGAGACATTTTGGGACTATTTGGCAGGAATCTGACATTGGCCAAGGACAAGGAAATGGGCTTCAGGCAGGAATCTAACATTAGGCTAGAACAAAGAAGTAATTTCAGACAGAAATCTAAATCTTAGGCTAGAACAAAGAAGTAGGCTTCAGGCATGAAAATGACTTTGGTCTAGGATAGGGAAGTATGTTTAGATATTTTGTTTGTCTTGATAAGCCCTTAGAAACAGTGATCATTATTGCCTTGCTTGTTCTTTGATTATTTGCTTATTGTCTTGCTTGTTCCTTGAGTATTTACATCTATTTTATTGCTAGTTCCTCAACCTAGAATTGACCTTAATACTTGCATGTAATTAAAATGGTATTAAAAAGAGATTGGGGAAAAAAGTAAATAAATAAATAAATATATAAATAAATAAATAAACTGCAGATCCTAACAGCAAAAAAGAAAAAAAAAAAAAGGGAATCATATGACTACTTCACAAATACAGTTGTTCTGAAGGACAGCAGTTTTACATTGATAAGTGTATGCATGTTGATATGCAGATATGTATTTATACACAAATATATATATTCACATCTGACTTATATAATGCTTACAAATAAGACAGTGTAGGTTTAATTAATTCCAGATAAGTATTTGTTTCTCCATGGTAGTTATTAAATACCAAGTTGAAAGAACTGCTCACTTGCTTTACAAGAAAAGTTTTTTGATCAGGCATATTAGAGAGGGCATACTGTAAGGAAGTAAAATTTTCCAAATGTTTTAGGCAAGTCAGGTAGGATGTGTATTTTTATATAGAAATTTTACAAAAAAAATCTACATTATAAATATGTAACCTATATTTTACTAAGCATGCTCATCTGACTAATATGAATATTGTTGCCAATGTCCATATTATAATGTTATAAAAGTAGCATTTCGTGTTCAATTTCTACAGGGAACATTTTCAGAGATTCCTTACCACCTAATGGATCTCTTTGCTTATGAAACTTTTAAGATTAAACAGAAACTGGACTTTGCTAAAAGCACTCTATAAAGAAACACATAGGTAATAAAAATTATAATTATATTCAACATGTACCTAATATCAAGTCTATATTATTAAAATGTATGCTATATTTGGCTACTCAGCAGAGAGAGAAACATACTGGTTGTTAACAATAATGCTCTTCAGGTAAACTTGAACATAGATTTACATGTTTCCTTAAACACAGGAACTTCCCCATCCATTCCCACCACAATCCAAAAGGCAGTTGAAAGAAAACTAAATCAGAGCAAACACACATGACATCTAGAATCACAACCATAACCACCTCAAAGAAAACAAGAAATCGTCCATTTGAAGAATAGTAGTAATAATTAAAACTTAACATTTCAGTTGTCACTTGTTCTGGGTTGATTTTAAAATCCCCTCTAAAGCTATCTGACAATACTCTGATCATATGCTTGAAAACTTGCAGATATAATCATTGAAACTCTTTCAAGCAACAACTATTGAAAATGACAAACTCCCCCAATTCCTATACGTTTTTTCTAAATGGATAGATTTTTCATTTTTTTCAAAAATGATTACTCAGGCCATTGCCAAAATTTGGACCAGCATAGGAGCATTAGAGTAGAACCGTAACTGCTACTAATTCAAAAAGAAAAAGTAAAATGCCCACAATAAAATGTCGTACTATGGCTGTTGGCTTGGTGTCTTTTTGGGGACTCCTAACATTGGCATAGATGTGGCTGTGACCCCTTTGCCTGCTCTTGGAACTCTTTTCCTTATTTGGGTTGCCTTGTCCAGACTAGATACGAAGGCTTTTGCCTTGACTTAGTGTGTCTTGTTTAGTTGAGTTTGGTTGTTGTCTCTTGGAAGCCTGCTCTTTTCTGAAGGGAAATGGGGAGGGGATCTGAATAAGAGGAGAAGTAAAGGGGAAGTAGAAGGAGTGGTGGAAAGGAAAACGGTGGACAAGATGTCCTATATGAGAGAAGAACTTATTTTCAATCAGAAATAAAGGGGATGGGGGAGAGAAAGAAAGGAGGGAAAGGGAAGGGAGAAGGTGGGAGACAGTGAGAGCAAGAGAGAGAAAGAGAGAGAGAGAGAGAGAGAGAGAGAGAGAGAGAGAGAGAGAGAGATTGAGACACAACTGCAGCACATTATGTTTTATTTGGGGAGTATATGGGTATTTGAAGAGAATATTAGGTATTGGGAGGTTTTTTTTTCTCCCCACTGTTTTATATTTTATCTGCTTTTATAAGCTAGAATGAACTTGCCAAATCAGTTTCCAGTCATTCAAATCTTTTTTCCTTTCTACATAAAGCTCTGAGCACTCTAATCTCTCTGGTCTTTGATAAGTCAACACTGCAATCAATAGCATGCTGCCTTTACCTTCAGGTCTCACTGGCTTCTGTTGATTAATATCAGCTTTCCAGGAGAAACAAGAAAATCAGATCATGTGCAACTGTATCAAGCAGCCATATGACTTCGGGAAACTGAGACATTCAAGGGAACTAAGAGAGTGAACTGCAGTAGATAAATGTCAATTTCAGGGTTTTTTGACATTTTGTTATATTTAAATTACAGGCAATGTTATTTCGGCTGCTTCCTGCTCTAAACATGTTGGTTTTCACTTTCGGGAGATTCTGATAAAATGTGTGATTATCCCTTGCCAACATTTTCAATTCCTCTTCTATGCAGACAGCAGGGTTTATATGATAAAATTTTAATGACCATGGACCTGCATAACAATGTGAGGCACCAGAACATTTTCAATAAGCCGGTGCATTTGTTAAGACTGGCATGGGTGTTATTCTCTAAGCAGAAGGCTTCCTGGTTAGAGATACAGGCTTAGCAGGGATAGAAGCTGCTCCCGGGAAAGCACCATTATCATGCAGCCGTCGTCCAGATGAAATGGAGATTTATGAATCACTGCCAAAGAAGCTATATTACTGGCTGTAAATTAAAACGAGGGGTTAACATATACCCAACATGAGACTAGAGAACCTACTTTTCAAATTACCCTACAGACTTACTTGAAAGCAGCTTTCAAGTGCCCTTCGTACTGCTGACTGCATCCCTTCCACTTCCCACAAAACCCTACAGTATTTTCCTGTTTCAGTTTCACAGGTCGTGGGAGTATCCAAATCTATTCAGGAGAGACTTTTGTTTAACTCCTTTTCAATTCCAGGTTAAGTCGATGGTGGAGCTGGACTCTGTCAATGTTAAATCAGGCAGTGATGTTGCCTGCTCAGAGAGCTCTCTCTGCAAGCCTATGTGGAACTGGCCTCGTGACTTACATATGCATGTGCAGCCTCGAGCCTGGGAAGTTTTACAAATATTACAAACTGACATAAAATTTCCATGAAAACCTGTAAAAGTTTTGTTTTGTTTGTTTCTTTATTCATGTTTGTGGCAACATTGTAAATTATTTGAGACAAATGTCAAAGTGCAATTCGGAAAATTTTGAGGAATTTCTTCTTGGATGCCTTGACCTGTCTTAGATGTGTTGACCATCCTTTCCTCTCCTTGATAGGTTATTTAAAATTGACGGAGCCTGATATGGCTGTCTCCTGAGAGGCTCTGACAGAGTCTGACAAATACAGAGACTGATGCTCATAGCCAACCATTGGATAGAGTGCGGGGTGCCCTATGGAGGAGTTGGAGAAGGGAGTGGAGGAACTGAGGGGTTTTGCAGCCCCATGGGAGAAGCAACAGTGTCAATTGGCCAGAATCCTGGAGCTCCTGGAGACTGGACTACCAACCAAAGAGTACACGTGGAGGGATCCATGGCTCCGGGCTGCATATGTGGCAGAGGATGGCCTTGTTTGACTTAAGTGGGAGGAGCAACACTTGGGCCTGAGGTGGTTCCAGGTTCGGATTCCAGTGTAGAATACTAGGATGGGGAGGCAGGACTGGGTGGGTGGGTGGTGGAGAGGCAGGAGGAGGGGCATGGGATAGGGGGCTCCAGAGGGAGATCTGGAAAGGGGATAACATTTGAAATTTAAAAACAAAGAAAATAACCAATAAAAGAAAAAAAATAATAAAATTGGCTGCTACTTGGGAGTTTTCTTGCAGGAGCTATACTGCGACTACCACACGGGAGAACTGTTCTGAAAGTTTTCTTCTGGCACCGAGAGTCCTGCCTGGAGAATAAGAACTCAATGGGGAGACTCTGATGTGTCTTGGTCCAGGACTTCCAATTTCATAAATAAAAATCTATTACTATTGTACAACAGCATGTCACATGACACTGATTAGACCCTCTGGTTACGAAGCACAATGGAGGGTATGAGGAAGCAGAATGTTGACCCAACAGGAATCTGGAATAATGAGAGAAATGCCTTCCTGGGTAATTAGAGCACCAGGATTCTGTTCTATAAAACAAAGTTTAGTGATAAAAGTGGGGAAAAGATAATAGAAATGGAAAGATGATGTGCACATGCTGGGTGAAACCTTATAAATGTTAAAATAAGAGGAAAATAATCCTCTGAAGAAAATAATTCCTAGAAGTTTAACATTAAGCTATAAATAATGATTTATATCTAAGGAACAAAATGTCTGGTAGTCATAATCAGGAATGCACATTCGTTAAAATATAAGCATTTTGTGTCAAGATTTTACATAAAATCCAAAAAACTAGCTTTTGATGTTGGAAGCCATTGAGAATTTAAATTATAAAACGAATTAAATTTAACATAAATATTTTAGAAGTAAAAATGCTGTGGTTAATAACACAAAAAATCAATAATGTCAAATTTAAACTTTAAAATAAAACTTCAAAATCATAATAAACTGGATAGACTAATATTTACAAATATAATTACTACAAATAGATATTTCAGATCAAATATTGGTATAGTGGTAATTCGTGTTGCTGTATGTGTGCTTACTGATCTAGAAAAGTGCATTCTGGAAAAGTGTTTAAATATCAACTGTTTAATTGATTATTCATAATGTAATGGCACATCAGGTTGCCAGAAAAACAGCCAGATATCCCAATTTGACTTACATTTAAACTAAACATACATTATAAAAAATGCAAAGCTATATCCTTAGAAAAAATTACAAAAAAACCTTAAAAAAAGCTAACCAAATAATCCATTTTTCTAATGTTACTTGAGATTTTGCATTGTAATAAGATAGCTATATTTGGTCTCTCCAACTTGAAATCCTTTGTATTTTTCCAGTGATTGGGCAACAAGAAAATCTCTTCCTAAATATGTAGTATTTGCCTTGGTTTGTGACATGGACCTTCTTCTTTCTACATTTTTTTTGAACTTTTTTGACTCTCTTGTTCCAGTGAGGCTTATCTGAGCATTCTTGCTCTAGTTAGCATTACAATACAGATTTTTTTTCCCAGTAAGACAGAGGCTTGATTAGAAGCTTCTAACTCTCACCACACTTAAAACATCCAACACCAGGAGTAGGAGAGAGTGAGTTAGGAGATGAAGCCTTCTTTTTTATTATTAATTATTTTATTTATTTACATTCCAAATGCTGGCTTTTTCTGGCCCCCTCTTTAAGAGTTCTTCAGCCCATCCCCATTCCCTTTGCTTCTGTGAGGGAGGTCCCCACCCACCCACTCCTGCAGCACCCTGTTAGCACCCCACTTCCCTGAGACATCAGGTTTCTACAGGATTAAGCACATCCTTTTCCACTGAGGCCTGTCAACTCAGTCCTCTGCTGCTTATGTAGTAGGGGCTATGGATCAGCCCATGTATGGTCTTTGGTTGGAGATTTAGCCTCTGGGAGCTCTGAGGGGTCCAAGTTAGTTGACACTGTTGGTCTTCCTATGGGGTTGCAATCCTTCTTAAAGATCAATGAAAAATATTCAGAACTTCTGGGAATCTGGAAGACGTAGGTTCAAAATCTCAAGGAACTTAAATTACTGTATTCTAGAGCTTTTTGGAACTTCCTTTATGGATATCTTCATCTATCATTTTGACTTTTGTTCTCCGTGATATCATTT
Source organism: Mastomys natalensis (assembly GCA_021653895.1). Lineage (NCBI taxonomy): Eukaryota > Metazoa > Chordata > Mammalia > Rodentia > Muridae > Mastomys > Mastomys natalensis. Next base: position 1,223,156 of record JAJTUV010000611.1, read on the forward strand.
ATATTAAGCCACTAATAGGTAGAATTTCCCTGGATTCTATGAGCTATTTTAGCAAACTACTTTAACTCAGTAGGGAGTCATAGGAACTGCTAACTATGTAGCTTTTTCTATTTGTTCCTTTTCTCATTGCCGTGACAAAACAGCCATAAAGAAGCAGATTAAGAAAACCTCTATGCTGGTTCACAGTTTAAGAAAATAGCTTTGATTGTCTGGACAAAGTCCCAGGAGTAGGAACACGGAGCTGGTTGGTCACATTGTAATTGTAAGTTACTGAGACTGAATAGGTAGTGGGGGCCCTGCTATGAAACTTCACAGTCTGTCCCAGTGACCCACTTCCTTCAATGAGCCTTTGACTCCTAAATATGCTGTACCTTGCCCAAACACCAGTATATTCTGAAGAGCAAGTATTCAGCATATTCAAACTACATTCTGACTCAGGTTCTGTTTTGCTTATAGCTAGTACATGATCCAAATCCACATGTTCTAACTTCCAAAGTCCCCACGGTCATTAACTGTCACAACAGGGTTCAAAAGTCCAAAGTCTGTTCCAAGTCTGATGGCGAACTAACAGTGAGTCTTTGGAATATCCAAATCAAATCAAAAATCATCTTCACTTAAACGGCTTTATGTAGCCTCCCCTCAGCTATGCTGTCTTTATTATACATTGCCTCTCACTTGAGCTTGTTTCACTCTGTGCGTACAGATTTTCTAAAGAGAAGTACTATGGTTTGGCATCCCCAATATCTAAGTGTCTCCATTGCATCCTGAAAAGCTTCATGACTTCTTGCAGCCACTCATTGAAGGGACACTGCCTCTAGTCCACATGACTGGTGTCAGATACTTTCTGGAACTGTGTTATGCAAGGGTTATGCAAGCTATTAGGAACATTTGATCATGGTTTTGTCATGCCTGCAAAGCTAATATAATGTGAATGACACTGATAAATTCTGTTGCTATCTGGAATTGGAATTAATCCCTTGAGCCATGGTTGCAATGAACTGTGCATTCCTGGTTGGGTATGAAGAAACAAGATTTGCCTAGTTTCAGCATTTATGGAAGTCCAGATATTCTGCATAATAGTAGAGGATACATTTAGAAGTGTGTATCATCCAGCTGCATGACTTCATAGTACTACATTCTTGTAGATGATATCTAGTGGAACATGATTCACAGAGTTCAATACTTTGTTGTTCTACCATGACTTCATATTCTATCATATCCTAAAATCAACTGCAGCCATAGAAAGGGAGGATGAAGTAATATCAAGGATGTTAGTGGAGAGTTTCATGATGCTCTCTCCTTAAGAGCATGTAGGCTGCAAGTGATATCTTGGACCAAAGGTATTGAGACTGACGTTTTGCTTGCAGCACGCCCCTCTGCATCTATTCCTATCAACACCCAACGTACAAATAAAAATAAAAAGGAACTATTAGTTATGAAATATTTCATAGTAGCATACAACACTGAACAGAAGCTATGTAACCTAGGCAAGTCCTTTTCCACAGAGGATGAACATCTTGGCATTACCTGTTCCTTTTGTACGGTTTAAAAGAAACATTGCACCCTTTAAGATGAAAAAATTCTTAATGAGCAAGTAGATCGATGCAGTATTTTCATTTTTATTTCAGTAAAAGTTTTCTACATAATTAAAAATACATGCATATATTCAAATATGTGAATTTATAAACACATATATGCCAATATATGAAGTAGTGTTGGCATAAAGTGAAATATATTTATATATACACATATGTGTGTGTGTGTGTGTGTGTGTGTGTATATATATATATATATATATATATATATATATATGTTTATATAAAATTAATTTCTAAAAGTTGAGCCTCAAAGGTAAATTAGTATTGGTTACTATAAACACATGGACTTTATTATTTCTCCTTGATACTTCAAAAATGTTGGTTATTGTCTTGAGTTAAACTGCTACTGTTAATTCTATGATGTAGGACTGTTCTGCATAGCAGGAGGACACAGTTAATTAACATTCTGTTTACTCCCATGTTTTCAGGCCTCTGGCGAGCAGGCAAGGCCACTAATCTAGATCACTGAATTTTGATCAAAACCAAGTTTGTCACTACTGAGTTGTGGCTCCAAAATTCCTCATACAAAATCCTATTTTCTTTCTTTCTTTTTTTTTTTTTTTTAGGTTTTTTGAGACACACTCTGTAGACCAGGCTGACCTCGAACTCAGAAATCCGATTGCCTCTGCCTCCCACGTGCTGGGATTAAAGGCGTGTGCCACCATCACCCGGCCAAAAACCCCTATTTTCTTTTTCTCTGTCTTTGTTATTGCAGGAATCCTGTGTTCAGCCCAGTCCATCGTTCTGTAGGCTCCTGTTAGCATGGACCTCTAAAATCCATGGATTCTGTAAGAATGGCCCTTATACTCCAGCACTGAGAAGCAAACTATATAGTGTTGACTTTCTGAAGTTTTAGGTGATGTGTATCTTTTGTAATTATGACTTCCTGTGTGCTGAAGATCATATCACTTATTTTTCCATTAGTTACAGAAGAATCACCTCCTGATGTTATCCTCTTTCTACAATCTTCAGTCTTTTCTTTAGCAAAGTGGAATATACATTTACTTAATAACAAGTAAGTAATCATCAATTTTTGTTTCAAAATTGATTCCAACTCTGTTTTTAAATTCTTAAGTGAGACAAATCCCACCTAGGTCCTATTACTGAGCGGATTCCAGAACTGATAAAACACTGCAAAAACTATAAATTGAGGTTCCAAATTATTCAAATTTAAAACAAAACAACAGAAGGAAGCATGAAACTGGCCATGCATTATCACTGGGACAGTTGTAAACAAAAAACAATTAACACAGAGAATTTGTCTTTTTGTAAATTGGGTTGATGCAACTTACAGATAGCTTCTAGTCTTTACATTAGCAATTCATTTTCTCCTATTCATCTGAAAACAAACATTGTTTGTCTACCATGTGCCAGGCACAATAAGAATCCTGAAATACAATGGCAAATGGTACTTAGCTCCTAGAGCTCAGAGTTTAGTGGAAAAACAGAAGAGAAAACAAACCATTAGAATTTTCTTGCTAAAATGTTCCAATGTAGGTACAGAATAACATCAAGTGAGTCTTTGGCATAAATAATTCAATACTTCTAAGAACTATTAAATTTTAAAGCAAAGATAGTCATGAGCAATCTTCGAAGACAAATGACTCCACAGGTAAAGAATGATAAATCAGAAAAAAAATCATGCATAATATATTTGAACAATGAAGAATTGTGAGAAAATAAACTTAGAGAATTTTAAAAACAATCTATAGAATATGGACATGGGATACATATGTTAGCAAACTAGGTATCATGTAAAACAGGAACAAAAAAGAAGTGCTTCAAATTTTATGCAAAAGATTTGAAACTTTTTCCTCAAATAAGGGAGAAATGCTTACAAATTTTAAGCATGGAGATGACATGCCAAATTTTATTTTAGAAAGCTCCTCCTGGAAGCAGTTTGGAATTTGGATTGTCAAGGAAAGAGATAGGAGCCTGAGAGAGTGACTGGCATCTATTACAGCTATCGTGTGAAGAATGATTGAAAATGAAGCAAGCCAATTGAAGTAGATGTGGAAAGACTCAGTGGATTTGCGAGGTATGTAAAAGTTTAGCAATGAGGTCAATAGAATAAGGGAAGGGAAGAACGATGAAACATCTAATTGTGTACAAAGACAATGCCAAATTTAGTGTTTAATTTAAAAATTTTGAGAGAAGACCATCGGTAATAGTGTGATAAAATTGTTAACACTAATATGTGGAAAGAATTCCTGTGATAAAACGTAAGTTTTACATGCATTAATATGTACATTCTGTTCTAAGAACCATGGGGAAACATCAGTCTATCCTGTAAGACATGACATAAAAATATGTGGTTTCTAAACTTATAGAATCACACAATAGGTGAATACCTATTATTGTGTAAAAAAAAAAAAAAAAAAAAAAAAAAAAAAAAACCATTGCTTAATTCAGTAAGAAACAGAAAGTAAAATAATGAGCACAGATAAGTCGTTGAAATAGTTATCTACAATCTGAGTCTTATTCTATTTGGCTCTCTATTAGCATCATCAAAAAATAATAAGGGTATAACATGATAATTGTTGTATTCTATCAAAAATTTTAAAAGGAATAGATCAAAATTCATATCACAGTTTGTTCAGCTGTCAGGATGATAGCCTCCAATGCCAATTCTACTGTGAATTTTTTGGTTGTCTCAGAAGTATTCAGTAGATTTCCCAGATGTATAAAAGTGAGTGTTTGTGCAATACATTCATCTACAAAGTGGAATAACTCACTCATTTTTTAGTCTCAAGAGAATTATACCCCTAAGCTTGCCCTAGGCCATCCGTTTTTAAAACAAATCTAATACTTTCTATATTGTACCATAAATTGAATAGCAGATGTTAATGTCTGTCCTGGGAACTTCCAAAGGTTGCTGACTTTACACTAGTTTCAGAGAGAGGGAAAGGCTGTGACTCAGTCTTACTGAACATTAATAATTCAAGAATATAAGCAAATTCATGAAGGTGGTGGGGAATCCCTCAGGGCATTGATGTCAGCTTGCATCAGGACTTCAGAAAAGAGAAGAGAACACTCAGAATGAAATGTGAGGGAGACACTGAAGGAGAAGAAATGTAGGGGCATGGCCTCCCAAATCTTCAGCACGGTAACTAAAAATATAAAACACTGCTAGTGGGCTCTTTTCTTTCTTTCTTTCTTTTTTTTTTTTTTTTTTGGATTAAAAATGGATAGAGAAATTCAGCATCCCTTCAAAAGAAGAGAGGAGTAAAGACTCTTAACATAGTTAGAACAGAATTGGAGTTAGGGAAAAGAAATGTCAGCTTTTGGGAATCCACAAATTATGAGCAGGGCAGAGACATACATAGAATATAGAATGTAGATAGTTGGGGAAAGGAAGTCAAAGTTCTCCAAGAGGTATGAGGAGTCTCAGAAGAAATCATAGTAACACATTAAGGAACTGCTATTTGCCTGGTCCCTTTATTATTGAATTTTCTGCATGAGGGGGTACGGAAGGAGAGGGGGCACTGATATTGGGATATAAAATGAATACAAAAATAAATTTTTAAAATGAACAGAAAAGAATATCGCTTTAATTTTTTAAAAAAGTCAGAAGCCAAAGATAGTTTTATCAGGTTACTTTTAAGGCCATTAAGTCTTATATTTTTAAATGTACTGTTAGACCAAATTGAAAATCTCATCACATTTGCAATTAGTTATTACATGATTTTTTATATTTTATTGGATATTTCAGATGTTATCCCCTTACCCCATTCCGCCCCTCTACCCAGGAACCCGCTATCTCATCTCCCCTCCTCCTGCTTCTATAAGGATGTGCCCCAACCTAACCCCCTATTCCCACCTCCCTACCCTCAAATTCCCCCACACTTGGCGTCCAGCCTTCATGGGACCAAGGATCTCCTCTCCCACCTACCTATGCCCTACAAGGCCCTCCTCCCCTATATATATAGCTCGAGCCATGGGTACCTCCCTATGTGCTCCCAGCCTGGTGGTTTAAACCCTGGGAGCTTTGGTTGGTTGGTATTGTTGCTCTCCTCATGAGGTTATTACAGGTTTTAAGAATCCTTATAATACGCACTGCTAAAGTGTAATTGAATATGATGGGTGTTCTCTGCTACTTTCAAAAGAAATCAACCCTTATTTTATTTGTGTAAAACAACTTTCTTTCAAAATTGATTATTTTTTTCATTTGGTTAAGTTTTGTATTTATTTTCTGTTTTTTTTTTTTCTTATGTTCTCTTCAGTCAATTCTCATGCTTCCAACATTTCTTTCTTTCCTTTACTTCCTGAATGATAATGGCAGAATTCTAACAGTAAAAGAAAGAATAGTCAACAAATTTCAATTCATCTCAGCAACTCTAAATACAAGCCCAAGACCCATCAGAGCTAATATAAGTAGATCTTCATTCCAGTTAATTTTAATTTTATCAGTGGCCAATGGCCTATGCTGTTGTTCACTTCATTATATTAGGTTAAGAGCAAAATTCTCTGAGAGTAAAATTCTCTGAGAATAAGATAATGTACCCTTTAGCTATGTGGGCTTCACTAACAAGTATAAAAATGTTGCCAAGATTATACTCTAGTAATTAGCCTTCAGTGTGGGCTGCTAATGGATTTTGTACCCAAGATACACTAAAAACCCTTTAGAAAATACTTCTTAGGAGATGCTCTTAGATTAACAGATAAGAACAGAACTTCTGTTTGGATAAACTGATAAAACTTAATGCTGGTATCACAGAAATAGTTCTAAAAAAAGCATCAAATGCACTGTTAAAATCAAGTTCACAAGGATCAATTTACGGATTACTATGTTGGCAAGCACTGTGGCTTTGCTATGTGTTTTAGTTTGCCAAGGAACTGAAATGCTGTGATTTCTTTCTTTTTACTTTTTTTCACTAGGGACAATCTATTGAAGCACTGCTTTGATTTTACTGTGTCTGGTTGAATCATATGATCTACATTTATTGAAATGGTAGGAATGCTAACACTGGGAATATATGTATATGCATAACAACAACGAATAAAACACTACAGGAATTGTCCAAATGGAAGAGAACCCATAAATGAATAAACAGCCATCAAAGAAACCAGCAATAAAACCTCTCTACTAATAGATCATTTTCACAGAGTCTAGCAATTATATAGTCTATAATTATATAGATAGGAGGTATTCCTTACCAATACATGCGTGTACCATCTTGATTGCTTGGGAACTTAAAGGAAGGCATGAGCTATGATGTATCTTTTATAGAAATTGCTAATGTGCAATAGCTAGGGAGGATCTGGCTTAGGCTATCCATGCCCTTTTAGTGACTCTAGTGTGAAAATCATCTTTCCTCTACATCCAACCTTTTTGGCATTCTGATGTGACATTATCATCCACAAAGGTCACAGTCAGAAAAAATATAAACATGTTTCAAATTATCACTCTCTCTTTCTCTCTGTTTCTCTCACTGATTCTCTCTTTCTCTTCTTAAGATGTTTTAAGTAAGTTTATGCTTTTGTATTTGACTGAATTCCTAACTACTCTTTGACGGATGTAGTTATGGACCACAGTTTGGACAAACCTGGCAGTATTCAGATTTCTTGGTACCCATTTTAGTACCTACTCAATGCGCTCCCATTATCCACTGAGCTTAGGCTCCAGAGTTGTACAGTAAGCAACACCTGCTGAAGGGCATGTACCATTCTTACCCTCCAGGAACCCCACCCGAGTAAAAAGCAAATAGTCTCCAAACACTCGTGCTGTGTATTTCTAATTATAACCTTAACCAGAATGACATCTGCAATAAAAAAGAGTGGCATTTTCTCTTTGATTTCTCATATATAAATAAATCGCACAACACTTTAAAGGTTAAGTTATGCAAAATATATGGTTATGTACAAAGGACTCTCCCTCCTTCTGTTCACTGGAAATTGACATCCAGAAGATCTCTATGAGTGTTCTATTTCTACCTCAACCCTGCTGCCTATCAATTTCCATTCAAAATTTCACCAGAAGACATTCATGGTGCATTGTCAGAGATAAATTCCAAGGAAGTGAGGGTATATGTAAAGTCTTTTAGTAAAATTAAATGTATTGGTTAGAATGCATGTTGTGATTCCAAGTAAAATGGGACTGAACAGCCAGACACGAGCTCTCTAACTTTAAAATATGCCTACTTACACCAAAAGCCAGGTCTCGTGACTTTCAAAAACATCTTGCATAGGGAAATGGAATGCTAATGTTAAAGTGGAAGGTTAATTTAAGGATCTACTTGGATTAATAATTTAAGATTACTTCCCCACAAGTCTTGAAAAACCTGTCACCAGTTTCCATTCTACCTAAAGTATGTATGGGGTTGGGAAACTTACTTTTCTTTCTTTCTTTTTTTTTTTTAAAGTAAATTAATTTAGGGGAAATAATTCCCCCAAGAAGAGGTGTTTTGGGGTATTGTGATAGAAATATTGTCAGGCAATCTCTGTCATTGTGTGTGCTTTATACCCAGGTCTCAACTTCAAAACTACGGCTTAGAATACGTGAAAAATAAAAGTGAATGATCCTTAAGAGAGATCTTCATAACTCATTTATTTCAAAGGGATTCAAACATTTGTTCATCTGGTGAAGTCTAACAGCAGAGCTCCTCATTCCAAACCTAGCAACAGAGTGCGGCGTGCAAACCAGGGTTTCATGGCTGACCTGGCTGTATATTTCTCCATTCGTAAATCCATCCATCTCTCGTATGGTTAACAAACACAGCATTTTGCAAGAAGGTACAGTAAATTTTATATATAGGCCATAAGTGGCTGTGCAGAAAGCCCTTGTCCATATGCTCCGAGACTAAAGTGACACTGTCAGGAGCGCAGGGGAGCAAGGCAGTGCTGCTGAGACGGATTAGCAGGCAGCCTGGCCCTTCTGTTTGTTTTTTGTGGAGTTGTGCAGTGAATCAGGGCATCAACTCCCACACAGATGTATATTCTCAGCCTTGGAGGAAAGAGGCCAAGAACAAGAAATCAGACTGCACGGGAAAACAAAAATAACCATCGATGGGATACAAGGAGGGCTTGAGCAACAGTGAGCTGAATGGAGCTATGCTGGATTCGAGGCTTGCTCACTCCAAAGCTACTTGGCTTACACAGGAAGATCACTAAAGCCTGCCTTTTCTCCCTAGGGTTGTACCTTGTGAGTAGGAACAATGCTTACGCATAGAGATTCCCCACTCAATGACTCCCATAGCGGCTGCACACTGAAGGTATTTCCATTCCCTTTTCTAGAGCTGATTTTTTTTTTTTTTGTAGGAACAGTTCTGTTATACTGACAGGCAAACAGAGGGACCCCTCATGGTTAGAGTTGTAAATAAAACTGCTGGAAGACATTGCCATTTGGAAACACTTCAATATTTATTGTGCTGACTTGTTCTTTGAGCCCTAGGAGATCAAACTTTTAACCACCAGGGAATGTTAAATTACTTGCTAAATGTATGTATTTTTGTAACCAGATATATCTGATAGTTTAAAATTGAACATTGTCTATACAGAACTTCAATATTACTTAACCAGTATTTCTTTAATGAAAGTATTCCTCTATAGATACACTGCTCTTTGTGCTTAAGATATGGGGAGAATGAAAAATATCTCAGTACAGATACAAGACATTGTTATATAAAGAATATTATACCTGACATTTAATACAATTACAGACATTGTTTTATGGGTGTAGATTAAAAACCAATGTGACTAACAAGAGTAAAATTTAAATTACAGAAAATGAAGAAATCAACTCCTAAAATGTCTTATTTTGCTTTCCATTGCTTTGTCAAAATACAGTGACCAAAAATAATTTGTGAGAAAGGGATTTATTTTATCTTACAGTGTTCATCATGGAGAGAAGACAATCTAAGGACTCAAGTCAGGGACTGAAGTAAGGCCATATAGAAAAATGGGTTACTGGAGAACTCCTCATGGCTTGTAGAGTGACACAGCAGATTTAACACACACAAACAACAACAACCAATCAATCAATCAACTAATCAATCAAAAAATATATGTCCAAAGACATGCCAATACGACAATATGATAGGGACAATCCTTCATTTCAGGTTCTGAGGTCCACACTTCCCAGATTTCCCAAACATTTGTGAAATTAAAACAAAGAAAAAGAAAAATCTCCAAACCCACCAGCAACAAAAAATTCTAAACAACACATGCACTCTGCCTCATATGGGAAGCAGTCTGGTTCTGCTGTTTAGAAAACAATAGAACTATCTCAAGAAGCAAAGTTAGGTGTCTCTTCACTGTTGGTATTAGTGAAGGCGAGGAGCTCAGGTCTCCCTTTCTCAATGATACCTTTATTTTAGAAATCAGGTCATTATCAGAAACAGGCACGTTGCCAGAAGTTAGGGTATCCACTTGCAATTCTAGTACTCAAGAGGCAGTGACAGGTATATTTCTGTAAGTACCAGGCCAGCCTAGTCTACACTAAAAACTCCAGACCAACCAGGGCTACACAGTGAGATCCTTCCTCAAAAATCAACCAAACAACCACAAAAACAATTACATGCTTTTTAAAAAGCTCACAAGGTAGCTTATGGGATGCATTTGTCTGTTCTTCACAGTTAATTTTTCAAAAGAAAATATCCACTGTCCTTGTCTAAGGAAAAACTTCCAATGTGAGAAATTCTTGTACATTGACAATTTAAGAAATTTAAAACGAGTCTATACAAACAGAATACATAAACATAAATATATTTCCTACTATCTTCAGAAGAACTGTGTGCAGCTAAAAATTCCACAGATAGACAGGACAAGCTCTCCGACAGTTAGTGTTTGTTCATCTTCTTGTCTTCGGAGAACAATGACTTCAGAATGAACAATAGTGAATTCAGAGGGAGTCATAGAGAAGGAAAATGTTATCTAGTTGACCTTAAATGTTTGTCACAAGCTTTCCTGCAGCTTCTCCTGAATCCCTGGCTGAAACTATGTGTAGTGCACAATATGCTGTAAAATAATGAAAAACCTTGCAGGTAAAAAAGACAACATTATTTTCTTCACTAGAGAATTACTCTTTGGAGATGGATTTCACATCTTCATTTTTGTTTCAAGAAGTACCCCATGATCTGACAGTGTTTATCCTACAGTAATCCTTATATGAATCTCAGCAATTTGTTGTTCTTTCTGTTTAATCTCCCATAGTCCTGAGCAGTGGGGAGAGAAAAACATAAAAGAAAAGAAAAGAAAAACAATTTTATCAGAATCAAAGTTAATGACCCTAACCATACAATCCCCATCATGCTGGTACTCCAGACATTGGTATTTCTAAAAATCCTTTTTAGGTTGTTCTCTACTGTGTGTCTACACAAACTCATGAAGATAATGCTACTGACAAGCTAATGGAAATTAAAAGAAACAAAAGAGAGAGAGTGAAAACAAAACAGTTTATAGTAAAGTTATCACAAGCTTACTTGTCTATAAGCAGCAGGAAGACACACATTGGTATGGCACAAAGTAGTTCTAAAATACGTTGTCATTTGGCTCAAACTTAATGGAAGCTTAGGATGCTGTTTTAATGATCGGAACAGCGACTCTGTCTAGCATCAGATACAAACTAATGAGACTGGCAAGTTGTCTTCTTTAAGCCAGCAAATTCTCTGCTCTAAAAATCATGTCTGTCTGACAAACAGGAGGCTATGTCTCACAGCAGAGCCAGGGGCATTTACATACCTCAGATTTCCATATTTCATATTGCTTTCCCCCCCAGATACAAAACAACAAGTATTGATTCAATATCACCTTGCTGTCTTTTTTAATTGAAATCTTCAGCATATACAAACATGTCAAGAGTTTGTAATAAAAAGTACACCTAACAGCTCACAAGCCATAGCTATTGATCGTTGGGGGATTAGAAAACCTATCCTTTTGCTTTGAGGTTTGAATCGTATTAATGACTATAAATGAAGACACAGTATCAGTGGCAGTCAGGCTGTGCCAAACAAATGTTGAGAGACCCTTAAATATAACCTATACCCCCATAGTAAACTCAGCATGGCAACACCTAATATTGCAGAATTTGGGTTAAGATAGTTATCTCCAGAAAATGTCAGAGATAGACTTGGAAAGGGAATGAATGCTAGCTCTGTGGTTTGAGTGTTTTTGTCTTTTTAGAAGTCATGTGTAGGAAGTTTGCATTCCACATTGGCAATGTGAATAGACGTGACTCAGCCAGGGAAGACTTCTGATAAAGTCAGTATACTTTTGGGAATGCTTGCTTTGGAAGACATTGGTGTGTAAGACTGTTGTATCAGTGCTTCTTAGCTTCCTGTCTCCCTGTGGATTTTATCCCTCAGCTCATGTTTGGAAGCCATCGGAAGCCATGGTGTAGAACAGGCACAACATGACCATTTGCAAAGCTGGTCATGCTTCCTTGAAATTGTGAATGCTACATGTTTTGTTTTTATGTTTATTGTTCATTATCAGTTATTTTGATAAAGAAATGAATAATGAGACAGGAGAATGTCATCATGAAGTAGGCTATTTCCTATAACTATATCAATAAATGTAGAAGTTTCAGAAATGAGCTGTAATGAGATTAGAAGTATTAGAAAAAGTAAGCTAGAACAGGCCTAGTGTGTTAAGTAGAGTATATCAGATGGTTCCTTTAAAGAATTCCAAACATATGAAGATAAGGAAAAGGATCTCCAGTGAAAATAAGAGTCCTCTGGAAGAGGATTGGATTCAGTTCACCACACCCACACAAGAAGTTCACCACTGCCTGTAATTCTTAGGGCCTCTGAGAGCGAACCACCACAGATGGAGTCCATAGATGCCCAAGGCACACACATGTGATAAAATGAAACCTTTTAAGGAAAGCATTATGAGCTGGGTTGGTTTTCTTTATAAAATCCCCCATCTCTGATATTTTGTAATAACAAGAAAATGTGAAGCAGCAAGGATAGTTTGAAATCAGAGTTGATTCCCCATCCCTGTGTAAAACCCTTTGGGAAGTTGAGTCTGTGTGGTCTATAATAAGAATTTGTGGTTCTTTCCATAAAGTTGTTAGGGGGAAATTAATATAATAGAAAAGTAACCTAAAAAAATTCCTTTAGCCAAACATTAAGTATCAAAAGAAATGAAAGGTAGAAAGAGAAGGAAAAAGAAAAAGCTCAAGCAAAGTTGGCTTGTTTTTACAGTCTTTTACGTTTTTGGCTTTTCCATCTTATTCCTCTCCCTTTTCCTTTCCTTCTCTCTCTCTCTCTCTAACCCTCTCCCTCTCTCTCTATGTTTGCTTTTCCTCTCCGTCTTCTCCTCCCTTCCATTCTCTATGCCTTGCTTTCTTTCTCATCTATGTATATATGTGTATATTATGTATATGATTATACATAATCTAATTATTAAGTTGTCATTTATTTTCAGTCATATATTTCAATGATTACTAAAGAGATGATACAAACAATGCGAATATTAAAGCTTTTATGTTGGGAAATATTCAGATAAAAAGAACTCTGTTTAATGTTTTGTTCTATATACTCCAGGAAGTGTTTGATATAATATTACATTATTACAACCTAATGTAATCACACTATTGTCCACTGAAACTTTTTGTACTCTTGGTAGTATTGTTTATGTATTATGTATGACAACAATCCTCAAAGAATTTACTTAATAGTCTAAAGGCTATGCAACCAAGAGAAACACAACTAAGAAACCAACTCTTCTATATTTGACTTAGACTTTAATTTCTGAAATGTTATGTGGTTTCTTTATTTGCTAAAACAATGTTGAACATGCATGCTGAAGTTAAATACTAAGAAAGTGTATACTATATATAGCCTGGTGGCCCACTAGAAAGGGTCAATGGTGACATCTGAGTAAATGACACAGAGGTGAGAGCATCAGTTAGCCTTTTAAAACAGGGTTAAAGAAAGGCAGGTTAAGGTGATGTCAGGCAGGGGAAATACATGCCCTCGGGCTAGGAGAAAAATGTGAGGTTAATGGGCTGGAAGAACTTAGAGAGGAAGGTCTAAGGTCTGCTGGGGTCAACTCTTAAATCACCTTCTAAGCTGAGTTAAGCTTTAGGGAGGTTATTTGAAGGATAACTGAAAAGCAATAGTGAGACATTTTTTTCCTTGAAGGATTATATTTGCATTAGGAGAGATCATTGTAACTTCAACAACAACAATAGCAAAAAAAAAAAAAATACCCGTAGGTAAAAAGATCATACAAGTTCAGGTAGAATGAAACCACTGCAATTTAGATAGGAAACCATGAAAAAACATGTGGCGTGTGTGTGTGTGTGTGTGTGTGTGTGTGTGTGTGTGTGTGTGTGTAGAAGAGGTGATGAATTTATGTTAATACAAAAACCCTTTTGTGTAGGTAAAGGAAGAAGATCACAAGAGAATTCAGGGGTTTTGGTTGTAAGAGGTAGCTCTGCTTTCTTCTAAGACAAGCTCACAAGCAAACAGAAGATGATCCCATTTTAAACAGGATGAATGGGATGTGCAGCAGATGCCCATATGGTGCCATCCATATGGATACAACAATAAGCAGTTTTATAAGAGCCTGGAAAGGCATAGAGAATGTAGCATAGAGAATGTGTCCCACAATCCAAAAAAGGGCAAAGATCCTATGTGCTATTTACTTCCCTACATCAAAGAAGATGCTGGCAGCCAGAAAGCACTCAAGGAATAAAAACATAATAATAATAAAATTAAATTTAAAAAATCATCTCAGGCACAGTTTACAAGTGAAAGAAAATGGGAACATTAATTTCCGTGTTAGTTGCACAATTCATCTTTTTAAAAAAATGGAAAAAGAATTTGTGGCAGTGCTTCATCCATAAAGTGTGCCAAGGAAGTGCCATGAAAATATCTACAGCTTCTCTTTGCTACATCTCTCTGGAACCCCAGAATAAAAAGCAACATGAGGATAAGGAATCCACAGAAAAAGAGGGCAGATAGAAGGTAAACAAAGCATGTTAGAATATATGACATTCTAGGGTAAGGAGTACAATTAAGTACATTAAAAAAAATAAAATTAGAACAGAGGCGAAAAACAAAATGCATGTATAAAACATAAGTATTTTGTAGAATTCCAGAGGACGGAGGAAGGGAAAGAAGGATGGATGAAGACGGAAACATAAAGGGAGAGGTAGACACAGAGGCAGAGGCAAACATCCACACCCACATCCCTCCCAACTCTCCCCCCAACACACACACAAAGAGAGAGAGAGAGAGAGAGGAGAGAGGAGAGAGAGAGAGAGAGAGAGAGAGAGAGAGAGAGAGAGAGAGAGATTGCAAAGGGGCAAAGTCCAGGATTTGTACTTTTGAAGTTATTAGCTTTTTCAAAACGGTAACCTCTTACTGATTTGTATTTCATTCATCTTCATGGACCAAAATGAACAAACAAAGTAATATGAAAACTCATTTTTGCGTCACTGGTATCATGAAGTTTATAATTATGATTTGCCTTTTCAATGAACTTATTTCTTTAGATAACTCTGTGACATGGATGACATAATTTAAGTTTATTATTTCAATATTTATCAAGGTCCATATTCAAAACAAGCTTCCTGATTACTGAGATAGCAAGTACAACAACACAAAACACTTAATCAACACTCACTCTGTGCCATGTATTATTCTAAACAATGTGTAATTATTAATTATTCAGCCCTTAAAATATGAGCTAGTTATTGCTAGCATACCTTTTTCACTGGAAAAGAGAAAAATCCTGTATTCTCAGAGGTGTAAAATTATATGGTACTTGGAAACATTTATCGATAGAAGGTAACACTGCTGAATTTTACTCTTCAATTTGTTACGCACAAAACCCAATGGAAAAAATATAAAATAAACCAATTTTAATGGATATATACTAATAACATAAATGTTAAAGAGAAAGCAGGAAGATGAATAAAAATTTTTAAACAAAAATTCTGATCATCTGTGATTATAATATTGTTTTTTTCACTGCAGGATTTAGAATCATCCAGGAGAAAACTATGTAGGTGTATTTGGGAGGTGGATTCCGATTTCCAAAAATATGAAGACCAAACCTTAATGTGGGCAGCATCCTCTTATGGGCTCTCATTCTGGACTGACTAAAAAGAAAGTGATTAGAACCCAGTCAGTGCCCATGTCTGCCTGCCTGCTAACTGTAGATAATGTGACAAGCTGTAGCACATGTCTGTTGCCATGTCTTCTCCATCATGATGGACTGTGACCCCCCAAAATGAGGGCAGAAATAAGCTCCTCCCTTAATTGCTTATGTTGGTCATTTTATCACAGCAATAAGGAAAGTTAAATGATGTGTCATCTGTCTGAAAAGAAATTGATAAAGTCACCTCAAAATATGAGTAATAATTTACATTAGCTGGCTACAGTATGGGCAATTCAATGTACTAAGGAGACTAAAGCTGTAAAATCACCAATTTAAGAGTTAAGAAATAAACCTTGTTTGAGACTAAGTCAAAAGCAGAAAGAGAGAGAGAGAGAGAGAGAGAGAGAGAGAGAGAGAGAGAGAGAGAGAGAGAGTTGGGGCAGGGAGGGAAAAAAGGGAAAAAAAAACCAGAACCATATTCTTTTCTTGGGAATGAAATATGGAATAAACATACAAAACAAATAACTAGACGAAGTGGAAACACCTACACGGCTTTAATTTGAAAATAAAGATGAAAACACAAGTGTGTGTGTGTCTGTGTATGTGAGTGTGTGTGTTTGTAGTTTAATGTAAAAGCATGGAGACAAATAAGGAACAAAAGTATTTGTTTTTTCTTGAATCTTGTGAGTGCTTGGATACAACATTTCAAAAATACTTGACTCATCACACTGATTCTCCATGTCCTGCTTTTGTCTGAAAATAATTTATTTAAAAGCCCTGAAAATATAGCTAACCGCCACAGAGCTGGATAAATTAGTGCTGGTGAAGTTTCAGAGTACTTCTAGCCTCCCTGCCCTAATGCACACATAATGGATACAAATTTTTACAGTTAGTACGCCACTATTCTGTATCTCCAAAGGGGAAAAAAGATATACAGCATTGTAGTATTTTGCTAAGGAACTAGTTATCCTCAAAGGTTACAGGTAGATGTTACAGGATCAGATGCAACCTGAGGAAAGCCATAGTCATTATTACAGTTGCTGATGTCTCTGCATTTGTGATCTCATCCACTCCTCTGCCTGTACTCAGCTGATGCTCAGGAATGCATAGTGCTGGAAGGATCCTTGCTCAGGATCCCATAGACATGCATACCTCTGCTTTCCGGCGAATACCCGGGGACTAGAATATCTAAAATGTATCTAGGGACAAAATTCTTACCAAAAGTAAAATTCAGGTACATTTAGGAAGTCAGGTTCCTTTTATTGGATTCTGTGTCACTGATACACTGTGCAGTTCTCGGTTTGACTTTGAAGGTGCACTATCCTCTAAAGGGCCATCTCAGTGGTACAGGGAGGTAGACAAGCCAGAACTCAGTAGGATCTCTGGGATCAGTGTGCTTTCAAGAGCATCTTAGGACTCTGGTCTCTTTTCAGAAAGTTCGTCTCTTGGCTTCTCTCCTTCACACCCAGATATAGTGTGATGTACTTCATATTTAAGCCATAACTCACTGCCTCACACAAATCATAAGGCAGCCCCACCAAGCAGCTATAGCCAGAGGCCTTCCAAACTAAGCCAAATAAAGCTTTTCTCATTTTAAGTTGGCTAGCTTTGGTATTTTGTAAGAATAACAGAAAACTTATCTAAGTCTGTGAACTATTTTGAACACACTTATTTTTCTACTATTCAGGATAAATATTTCTTGCATTGATTACTCTATTAGAGTTTTGTGTTATAATAGTATGTTTGTCAATGTATTAAATATTGCTGAAAGATGCTGTAGTTCACATAAGTCAAAATAAATATTTCTATGTTATTTTTAAGATAACAGGTCATATGGGTACAGCTGTAATCTTATAATTCACATTTATCAGAGCGTTCTAAAAATCACTGTTTCCTCTCTCTCTCTCTCTCTCTCTCTCTCTCTCTCTCTCTCTCTCTCTCTCTCTCTGTCTCTCTCTGTCTCTCTGTCTCTCTCTCTTGCTCATTCTCACTCTCTCATTCTCTCGCTCTCCCTCTCCTGCTCTGTCACTCTCTCGCTCTCTCTCCTGATTATGCATCCTATATGAGACCTGTTGTATATGTAGTTGCAGAACATATAGAAGTGTCCTTAGTAAAGCTATTAACTACCATTTACTGAAGCAATTAGTTGTAGCACGTCTTAAAACACACATAATTACACGGAAACTACAAATAACACAGTCTTTTTTTAAATTTCTATGTTTCACCAACACATAAGAAATTTGTGAATATTCAAGGTTAGATATATTGTATGTTGTCTTGGAAGAATTATTTCTGAAGAAATTATGATTCCAAACTTTCAGTTGTTTTGAATGTGTTAGTATTAAATAATGGTGTGAGAGGTTATATAACAAAAAATCAATTTCTTAATAAAAATAGTATACTAATTACCAATAATTAATAGAAATTTTAACATGCAGTGTGAAATTCATGTTTGTATAGAATTTTCAAAACTGAGAACTATTTAAAGAGAAGTTACACACCCTTGCTATATCATTTAATATATTTACTGAACTATATTTTATCAGTTTTCATGTTAGTTAATATATTAGATGAGATCAAAATTACAATGAATTTACTCAAAATAAGTTCTCTTCAAAAGATATGGACTTATTTATTCAGAAGAAGGGTTGGCCCATAGACAGGAGCATTGAAGGTTTAATTGATAAAATTCATTATTTCTGGATCCATTTACTACATCTATTTAATTCAGCCAGCAGGGAAGATAGTATCTGTAACTGTACATTTATGGTCTATGATTGTATCTCTTTGTTTGATTTCCTGGTCCCCTTAAAATGCACAGTAAATAATTAAATATACCAGCTAGAAATGGACAGATGCTCAATATTGCAGAATATGAGCAGAATGTAAGCACTTTTAGTAAATAGAAGTGTGGTGTGTCTTCAGTGTAAAATGTATATAAACCCAAAAGTTCTTTGCTCTTAGTAAGGGGCAACAATTTCTGGAGTCAGTGTCTAGGTAAAAGTCAGAGCTTTGTGTAACCTTGACTAATTAATCTCTACACCCACTCATTTCTTCATCTATAAATATAAATATATAAATATAAAACAAGGGGCTTTTACCTAGTGTATGCTTTATCCTATTCTCTTCTTCCCCCTTCCTCCCTCCATCCTCCATCCTCACCATGTCATTCACACATACTCCCTCCTCCTCCTCACCATGAACTTAATCGCTACCCTCACCATCATAATCTACTGCAGTGTCACAAAGAGTAAGACATATCATCTCATTTCATGTATGACTAATAATGCATGCATAGCTGTACCAATGTTACCTAAGTAACTCGGATACAGAGAGGATACGTCTTCTACTTTGCATTTTATAATATTATGTGTCATGTATCATCAGATTTATTCCAACATAAATCTTGAATACATACAGTAACTATAAATTTGGTATTCTTGACTTTTAAAGATTTCTGATTAAAGATTAATGTATTTGAAGAACAATGATTATCCACTCAGGACATATTCTTCTGACGGACTTCCTAGCATTGCTATCTTATAAGCTCCTATTTGTGCTAGCTGTGTTGGCTTTATGAAATCACACTTTCCTTAGGAAATGGTTGGTTAGTTGCTTAGAGGATTGGTGAGGTATTTGACTGACTGACAACAGCTATGGAGAGAGCTTGTGTTTGATTTTGCACATACAGCAGAACAATGAGACATTTTCTATATTTCACACTCCACTCACATAGTTAATTCTAATTAATAGATATGAATATGTGAATCAATATGACTATCTCAGATCTCCTGGCATTTAGTAATATGAATATAGTGGTGACCTTAGTAAAGCTATTAGCTATCATTTACTGAAGCAATTAGTTACAGTACATGCCTTAAAACACACATAATTACATGTAAACTATGAATAACACATAGTCATTTTTATTTCAGTGTTCCTCCAACACATAAGAAATTTGTCGCTCTTCCAGATTAGATATGTTATACATTGTCTTGGAAGAATTATATCTGAAGTAATTGTGATTCCAAAATTTCAGTTGTTTTGAATGTGTAAGTACTGAATAATAGAATTATGTGTGGCTTGTTTAATTATGATACCTTTCTTCATTTATAAAATTGACCATGCTAACAATGCTAGCAATAAATCACACATTTATACAAAGTATCTTTGTTACAGAAAGCACTCAGAAAGCTCACCTTTCAACAGTGGTAGAGGATGGACACATAGGAGTCAGTGCTAATCTTTCCCAAATATATGTTTTTTAACTTACGAAATGAGAATCATTACTGATATAATCTGACTCCTCAATCCTGGATATGCAAAGAGGTTTCTGATTATGCAGACCTCAGTCTCTAGTAGAGGAAATCTATTAAATAAAACCTCCACAAATGATACATTCAAAAACATTAGTCTTTTGGCTAAATGTGTTATTCTACAGAAAAAAAAATTCAAGAGAACAAAATGTTTCATTGCTTTTAAAAAGATGTTCTCAAATAAAATATAGAATTTTTACCTACTTCTTTTGTTTGGTTTAAACACAGCTTATCTGGTTAAGCACCGGTCATCTCTGTAGAACATGCTGGTCTCATCTCAGAGTTCCACTTGCCTCTGATCTTCAAGTGCTGGGATATTAGATGTGTGCCTCCACTCACTGCCTGGCTTATCATTTTTACTTATTTTTAAAAGTCATTCTTTATTCTACTACATTATCATCACATGGCAATACTTGGCCAGAAATTAGTGGCACATGTTTGTTTTAATATTTGGTAGGCATCATTTGAGAGATTATAGAAGAACTTCTGTATATGGACTTGTCTTTGATATTTCAACTTGATATTACAGAACTGTGCTTATAACATTTATAATAGGGTTTCTGTTTTGGAAGGATTATGGAAAATTCTGGCAGAATGCCCATTCAAACAGTGTGAACTCACCATGCTTTTACTGAATGAATGAAAAAAAAATATGTATTACAGAAATGCATAGGGGAAGCACAGTTGTTTTTCTAAATAACCTCTTTTCATCAGACTTTAAATCTATGTTTTTATACAGGTATCCACTGGCAATTGATCTAGGGAGATGGCTGAGAAATGAAACTCTCAGTATGACAAACCTTATAATGAACATGTTCATAGTGTTCATATTTCAGGTCATAGACTCATGGTTGGCCATCCAAAGCTAAAATGGACTTAAGCTAGATTTGCTAAAAAGGTATTTCTTATATTTGATGAATTATCATGAATTCTCAGAATTAAAGTAGGCTTATTCTGATTTTCTTCTTGTTTGAGGGAGGACCTGAATAGCTCCTGGCTAGCTAGAATCTC
The DNA here is from genome assembly GCA_021653895.1 of Mastomys natalensis. Classification (NCBI taxonomy): domain Eukaryota; kingdom Metazoa; phylum Chordata; class Mammalia; order Rodentia; family Muridae; genus Mastomys; species Mastomys natalensis. The sequence continues at coordinate 1,244,133 of JAJTUV010000611.1, forward strand.
ACAATTAGTATGGTACTAAACTCTTGATCATTCTGCTCTAAAATCCTAAATTCTGGGACTACAAGTACCTTCTACCTTACCTGAAAAACTCTTTTAAATACTGTTATTATGATTATACATATTGAGAAAAATGCAAACACAAATAGCAAGATGACATTACTTATCTAAAGACATGGAGGACAAAATTGGGTAAGTTTAGTTTTGTCAGTAGAATTATAAGAAGATATCAGTATAAATTCTACATTCTTACAAATGTCTTCACATGTGAATATAAATAAATATTCACTACATCAAAATGAGCTTATATCTCTTATAAAGGTAATATTTATAAATATTTAGGTTATATCCTATATTAGCTAATAGAGAAAAAAGATCAATGGCCAATATATGGCCAGTCATTGTACTTGTCACAATATAATTCAGCTAATACAGTAGAATACCTTTTCATTAAACTATTTTGCATACAAAATTGGGCTCATAGTGTTTTCTGACTGTTAATATTTTCTTTGAATTACTTCAATTATATACATGCAAACAAAATGCCAAGATTAAATTTTCTAATATATTATTAATATTCAAGTCAAATTAAAATATAACTAAAGTACCATTTAAATCCACAAACATCTATCATGTCAACATACTGTGTTTCATATTAGCTACTGCATGATTTTATTTAAAAAAAAAACCTATAAAAGTTTTACCATATTGTTATTGGTAAGAGTACATAAATTTTATTTCTCAGTGTATAAATCAAGATTTTGCTTCATATAGGCAACTCTGTTACTACTTGAATATACATGCATACCAACATACTGTCTGTACATCATCGAACAATAAGTTTCGTCCATTTAACCATGAGCCACAAAAGAAGTATCATAACTTCTCTGCAGGGTATGATTGAACACTCTTTATCTTGCAAACCTGACCTTATGTTCCCTAGAGTCAAATGTGCAACTCCCAGCTGTGAATATAAATTCAATCTCATTTTAGTTTTCTATTGTACTCAGCAAGATCCCCATTTTTCACTGTACTGCTGTCCTCATTGGGGCCATGGTCCAGTGTTGGACAAAGCCACTGATAAACCAGGGACTGTAATTGAGCTTATAACTATACATATTTTCCATCACTGCAGAAGTAACACTGTAAATGAGAGCACAGAGGTTTTCACGCTTTGGAGAACCTGGGTAATATAAAATGTCAAAAACAGCATGCCAATGACAAATGTCGAATAGAAATGCTGTGTAGCAAGCTCACCTCTGACCTTCAAACAGTAAAGTATAATTGTATTAATGGCTTTTCTATACATTATCCCACCTTTGGAAACAGCTTTTATGTCTAAGTGAAGGCATCAGAGGACTCAGGAAAGCCCATGTTCTGATATACTGAACCTGCAAACAGGTATCAGAGTTTTGATAATGGTAAACATGTGTAATGCAATGATTTCTTGTCAGTTTTTAAAGGGATAAACATATTTTCATGAAAAAAATTCAAGATTATTGTTTTTGGTTGTTTGTTTTTCAAACTGTCTCCCCATGGTACTAAGTAGGAAATTCACATAGTATCTAACTTTATCAACCTGTGATCTCCATGTTGTCCGAGCCCTCAGAAGATCACTAAAGCATCCCCAACCAAATCTCCACCAAATTCTGCCATTCTTCCTTTTGATCTTTCCTGGCTTTATCTAAAATAGTATTAATGGTTGTTCTAATGTTATTCTTTGGGGATTCCAAACCCTCACTAAATCAGTATCAACCAATTAGTAGTCTGCACCACTCTAGGCCACCTATTCCAATAAGGTGAGAAAAAATATGCAGACTAGGAAAAATTTGCTATCAAATCATTTGATAATACATATTAATAATACTGTGGGATGTGGGATGTGATGAGTTATGGACAGTGATTGTTGTTGAAGAATCTGGCAATTGCATCAAACAGGGAGGAGCAAGACTATTTTAGGAAAAGAATTCTACAAGCATTATGGTTGAAGCATTCTACCTTGCCTATCATCAACGCACATAATCAAACCACAAGAGGAAATGTTTCGAATGTGGTGATATATTTTATTCTCTTCCTTCTTTGATGTTCTAAGAAAGTTCTTTTCAATCTTTTAAGACTGACCACTAAGCTAGCTGCTTTTCAAAAGTGTCTGCCTTCATCGCATCTAAAACCCTGACACACTGTGTCTTTCTTTAGATATCATTGCTTTGTTGTTTTGCTGTATCCCTGGAATGATGATGCACACCTTTTACTCCGTGTTCAACAACCCTTATAATCAGTGTACATAGGAGGACAAATGCCATTTACTGTGAGCTGTGTAGGAGGGAGTATGCCTCTGAGGTCACAATCCTGGATATGAATTGCAGTTATGCTATTCATTATCTGTCTGACCCTGGATAGTTTGCTTACTGTACTTGACCTTCTCCATTATAAGTCACAAAGGAAAGTAAACATCTCAGCAGATGTTTGAAAGGATGTTAAGAGGTCAGCCCCATAGTATAGTTAAGAGTCTAAGCCCCATGTGACACTCCACAGGATAAAGGCCATCATCCATTCTATTTCTCCATAATTTAGTCTGTATAATTTCTACAGCAGCTCTGTGTTTATCTGTTATTGCTCCCATTCTGCCAAGTTGGAAATAGAAGTCCTGAAATGTTAGATAATTCCATCTGATCTTACACCTGAAATGTGGAGAGCTATATCAAACCTAGAACCTTTTCAACATAGTAGTAGGTGTATCATGTTTGATTCCTTTCTGCCATGATATTAAACAAATAAATTTGTTTGACTCTTTCTCATCAATTGCCTGCTGTATCTTATCATTCTATCTGACCTGCTTGTTGTTTTTGCTTTGGATGTGAATGACATTTGTCATTGCCTTCATTTCTATTCTCAGGACCAGAGCCATGCTTGTGAAAATTATTTTCATACAATAGGTATATAATGGCAAATCTAATCAGCCCTTTTGCATCTTTATTCTCCAGTCTCCCCAAATAATGATTCATACATGTTTCAATAGCAACTTCAAAGTTTCAATGTCAAAGCAGAAGTCAAATATAATACAACCTGGTTCTATCCACTTTGACTCATTCTCCAGGTAACATTATAAGATATTACTGCCAAAATTCATTAATGAGACATGTATGTAACACACATTCCATTATCAAGGAGCTACCACTTATAGGACTGCAGTCCTCTGAAATTTTAGTAGAGCTAAAAAAAAAAAAGACATAATCCAATGGCATGATGCATCACATTAATCTTGTATTTGTGGTAATCCTATATTTGAAAATAAAATACTATGCTATCAGTTATCAAAGTATTTGGTATAAACATTGATGATAAATGACTGTAATATTGGTTTATGTTTATCAAAGTATACATAGCATTTTTGGTAAGTTTTTCATTTTATTCATAGACAAATGAAATACATTGAAAGAACCTCAGGAAGGTCCTTGGTCATTCCCCAAAGGAGGCATTGCTATCAGCTGAGTGTCAGCTCTTGGATTGCTATTGACCGTGAAGAAATTTCGATAGAATAGGATGTGGGAAAGAAGGCAGGACAATGACAGTTCTGATCTGTGTTGTCCCAGGAGAATGTATATACTTGCACCTTAGTTTTTAACCAAAGTCTTAATAAGCAAAGGCAGCTTTATTCTATTATAGAGTATTAACATAAAGAAAGATAGTACTTCATAAGCAGTACAATGCATTTGGCCTTTAGGATGCATTCTATTCTTTTAAGGGCAGGTACATGACCACAGCAAGATGCCAATAAAGGTTCTTGTCTCCCAATGTTCTGTCAGAGTTTTATCTTATTTATATTTTATTGTATTGTTATTAATTTTTTTATTTTTCATCCTACATGTCTTTAAATATTTCTTGTGACTTCCAGTTTTGCATGTGTGTGTGTGTGTGTGTCTGTGTGTGTGTGTCTCTGTGTATGTATGTGTGTGTGTGCATGTGTGTGTGTGTGTGCATGTATGTGTGTGTGTGCATGTGTGTGTGTGTGCATGTGTGTGTGTTGGGGGTGTGTGGGTGTGTGTGTGTATATGTAGGGTGGGTCCTGAGTTTGCAAATGAGTAGGTCTCTGTATCTATATCCTTTCTTGTGCTTTTTCTTGGACTCTTTTCCATATTTTATCATATTTTCATGTGTTCATCTTTGTTTTGTCTTATTTTGTATAGTTTGTTATATTATTACTACGTGGAAGGTTCTTTGTTTTCTAATGAGAGATATAGAGAGAGAATCCAAAAATGGTGGTGGTGTGGGAATGAGGGAGGAGAGGGAAAGAAAACCACAATCAGGATGCAGGATATATTAGGAAAGGGTAAAAGTTATTTTCAATAAAGGAATAAAAAAGATGAATTTTATTATAAAGGAGCTAAAAGTTAATAAAATCTTTAAAAGTTTATGCAATAAAATCTTTTAGTAAGCTAATTTGGCATTAAAGAGAGAAAAGCATGTATGCATAGTGTTTCTTCAAATTGCAGTATTTCTAAGACCTACTGTAATGTACAGGGTTGTTCTGACCTTCATAGGCAACCACATCTTGATCCTTACCCATAACCACTTGTTGTTCTTCATGCTGCACTCATGATAAGTTCCCAATAAACAGATGCCGATTTATAAATTTTAATATTTTAATGTACCAGCTTATGTTCACTTATCTATGGTGAGGATTGTGTCACATTTGTTGTAGAATTCAATACAATATCATATTTTATAGAAATTTGTTCTATGGGTCCCCACCTATACCATATTGCACTTCATAGACTACAGTATGTTTGCTTCTTGGCTTGTGAAAAACAGAACGATATTCCCTGAAGAAGAGCCCTAACAATGTATTCTCAAATATATTCTTGTCATTTGTGGCTCATTTTAAGGATTTTTGTGATATATACCTTTTGAAGTAATTTACTATTTTGTCCAGTATACTCTTTAATGGCTTCTCTTAGGATCAATAAAACAAAACTCTTACATAGAATCTTCTGTAAGGAGGAGTATCTAGTTTGGTCTTTTCTTGTCCTGTTTGTCTAAGTCCTTATTAAAGAGCCAACTAAAGCTCTATAGCTCTATTTTGCACAGCTGACAAATGACTTACAATTCTTTTTTTTTTTTTTAAATTGTGTCATTCTTTATTACATGATTGTGTTTAGAATTCAAAGCCAGTGTTGTTTCAGTTGTTGGTTCAACGCCTCCACTTTGGGTTTGGGGTTTCAAATTCAGGTTGTTAGACCTGGAATGCAAGCACGGAGCCACCTTACTGGCTGATATTAACACGGAGTTACATTGTGTCATATAATATAGAAGAAAAGAGATTTATTATGTGTTGTTTAGTAGCAGTAAAACAAACACAAAAGCCAGTGCTTCCTCTTCAGTGTTTCAAGTACCTCTTAGTCACCAGCCCTTCTGGTATTTCTCAGAATCAGTGGAAAGGTATTTCCCGTCATGCCCTGGGCATCTTTCAAACACAGTAATTATGAGCAGGCACTACCTTTTTGTTCTTTTGACAGCGGCAACTGAAGTATGAGGTCTCTGAACACAGGAATAATGTTTTAGTCATATCTTTGTGCATATATTGAGCATTCTTATGAAATAATGACTACCTTCGACTGTAATGAAGCTGTGCGTTGAAGGCTGGCAAGTGCCTGCTCAAATTGACATCATGGCTGATGAGGGCCTTTAAAATTGCATGCTATGTATATTTACACGTGTAAATACATAGATATAGACAGTATTTACTTTTTATTGTATAATGCCAGGTCCTTCTGTCTTCTATAATTATTTCTGGTAAAATAATGTGAAAGGCAAAACCATTAAATTTACTTTCTCGTTTCTGTCTTGTTTTACCTCTCCACAAACCATGAGAAAGAAAGGTTCCCCCTTACTCCCTCCTTTCTGAGTGCATCATAGACATTTTCTGAGTGGGTTTACAGATAAAGAAAGACAACCTGGAGACTGGCTTACAGCCTCCAACGTTTTCAGGTTATTATCTGAAACAGACCTTGTAAGGGCAGAATTCACTTCCTTGAATTTGTCTTTTGGGCAGAATCCAAAAGCAAAGGGACTAAAATAAGGAAATCAATTCCTGCAAAGGAGTGCCTGCGAAGCCCAGCTAAATGAACTGATGTAATCTCAGTCCTGGACTCGCAGGCAGTAACCAGGAGGGAATTCTCATTACTCTGAATCTGGAGGAGGGAAAAGGAGATGGAGTGAAACACTCCAGCGGTTCCAGCTGGCGGAAGTCGAAGATTACTGATAAGGCTTGGGCCGCAGGACTGCTCCCTTGATTCAGCTCGGGTGATGTGTCTTACACTGCTTCACTTGGCCCCGAGTGACAGGAAACCAAGGTAGTACTATCAATCTTACTTGCTCCAAATAGATAGTGAAACACAGACAAGAAATTGGAGAGATTAGATAGATAGATTAAAATATGGAAAAACACAACGCATTGAAGATTGTGCCCTCAGTCCCAAATCCCTCAACATATTGCAGGAAAAATTCCAGTGTTTATCTGAATGAGCACAAGCATGCTACTGAGTCATCTGACAAAAGAAAAGCCTTCCTTGCAGTTCCTACGAGCGATTCGGCAGGAATTTGCAGAGGATGGAGATTTCTTTCACAAAGTTAACTATCTTCGATAATATAAAACGCTAGCACATCTCCTGCCATTTCCCTGTATGGCCTGCCTATTGCTCATTGTATATTGTTAGCTCACATTTGCAGTCGCAGATATATGTTAAAAGGGAAAGAAAAGATAATGATCAGGAAGTAGAAACAATCGTGTGTTCTGTACCACATCTGGAGCTCTGTGTTCTTAAAAGAATTGTTCCTTTCTCTTTAGTTTGCAAAACTGTACACAAATATAGTTCATAGAGAAAGCTACTGAATTGAAATTCTTCTGAAAGCAAAAACATTGGAACTTAATCTGTATCTCTAGACACAGTAGGGAGAGCTGGAATGCCATACTTCAGGCTAATTAAATTGATGACATAGATTAACTCTCCTAAAATGTTCCAGGACAAAACCACATAACAATGTTCACTGTGTTTCTTTTATAAAGAAAGGAAAAATGATCTGAGAAACTTGTATCAAAACCTCACAGACAAAAGTAGTAATGGAAGCAGGCATGGAAGGAGTCACCTGACTTTAGTTCTAGCACTTGGGAGGCAGAGTCAGGCAGATCTTTCGAGTTCCTGGCCATCCTGATCTAAATCACGAGTTACAGGCTAGCTAGAGTTACATAATGCTATCCTATCTTCAAAGGAGATGGGCAGAGAATTATGATATGCAAGTATCCTAAGCTTTAAGGCATCAAGATGGATTAAATTACCCTCCTATTAATGCGCCCCTCTTATAATGCATTGACCAAAAGAGAGAGTTCATTTCTCAACCATCAAATCCATCATAGCAATAACTTTCTTTGAGATTTTAGCTTGTAGATCGAGTATTGTGTGTTTTATTGGAGATTGCCATGATATAGACAAGTATAAATAAACACTAATCTACCACATACAATCAAATCCTCCAGCCCAGCATTCATGAACATTACTTCTACATGCATTGCATTACAAACCACCGGTGAGACTCCATCTATCCACACTAGATCCAAGAAACAGAAAATTAGGGCAGCAGCTGTCATGTGCTAAGCTTGGAAGTGTTGGACCCATTTTGCATAATCTTCATTTACACAATATACCTTGCAGAAATACATCACTAAGCTTCATTTAGTGTGTAGATGTAAGGAAGGCTTTGAATTTAAGGTTTCCAAAACTAAAGAAGCTCCTAATGTTTGACTTTTGTTCTCCATTTCATATATTTGACACTATATTATTGGCTTTTCAATTAAGACTCATGGGGGCCTGGCGGTGGTGGCGCACGCCTTTAATCTCAGCACTTGGGAGGCAGAGGCAGGCGGATTTCTGAGTTCGAGGCCAGCCTGGTCTACGGAGTGAGTTCCAGGACAGCCCGGGCTACACAGAGAAACCTTATCTCGAAAAATCAAAAAAAAAAAAAAAAAAAAAAAAAAAGAAAGAAAAGACTAAGACTCATGGGGTATTAATTCTTCATTCTAAAAGTAATCATGAAATTAATATTGCATATGTTGAGTCATTTGAATTTAGGCATGAGGTTGGCTGTTTATTTAGAGAAAAGGAGCTGCAGCCACATAAACATACACAAACTTAAACTGTTCTCATAATGTAACTAATGTATTTAATTGTGTTGTAATTAAAGACAAAAAGTGCAATAAGTTCCAGAACTACAAAAATAGACTGAGAGTCATGATGTATATGGTGTGTATGTGTGTGTATGTGTGTGTGTAAACATAGACTATCAGAAAATTTTGAGATTCAGAAAAAATTATCTACATTATTCAATAAAAAGTATGCTTTTATGTGCTCTAATTTTTCAGTTTGTTCCTTTCCTTTGTCTGGATAGTTTTCTTTGCCTTGATGTCCCATCTGGTCCCAACCGTTAAAGTGCTGGAGACCCCTGTTGAGCAATGACTTCAAAATTGTCAAGTGTTCTATCTTCTTCTTTATATTGGAAAACAGTAGACTGGAAAATTATAGGAGATTGGTTTCCATAGACCCTTGTTTAAAATTGTAGCTTATGACTAGACAGCTCCACTCACTCTAAAACAAGTGGCTTCTTTGAAAATCTTCAGATCAGAAAAATAACCTGCAGAAAAATTTATAGCATATATATATATATATATATATATATATATATATATATATATATATCACCAAATGGCTTGCTTTATGGAGATAATCAGCTTCAGTAGCAATAGAAGAGCCTCAAGATTTTCTAGATTTAATATCAATATTATGAGCATAAGAAATTATTTAAATGGTAATAAGATAACAAGGAATAACTGGTTTTACAAACCTAATAATCAGTTAGTGTTTTTATCATATCAAATGCATTAAACTTCTCTGAACTGAAGTCTTTTCATCATAATATACTAAATTAAATATCTGTTCCTTGTAGAATATGATTCTGCTAAACTAGATTAAAATCAAATCATGAGCAAAATCAATTTTACTTACAATAATCCTAGCGTACTGAGACTCTGGTCTAGTAATCACAATAAAAGTCTCCTCCTTACATATTTTTCTATTTTATACCTTCCTAAAAGATATAATTTGTTGACCTAGCATGCCTTTTTATATTTCATTAAGAATATGTGAAGAGAAACAAATTGCAAGCACGTCAACAACCCTTGGAGTATTTAAAGGGAAAATATGTGCGTATTTGTGTGTATGCACTAATGGAAGAGGTGGATGATAAACAGGGCACTAAGAAGGTAGCTAGATAAATATTGATATGCATGTGTGTAGAAGAGGAATCAAATGAACCTAAGGGATTGTTTGATTTAAGAGAGAATGATAACTATTTAAGTTGTCTTGAGGGAAATCTCCTTACATTGGATCTTGGGATTTTTCTCACATAAAACTCAGAGGGTTTGATATATTGTCCCTGAAGGGTACATACATGAAATTAGTCATGTACTGGATGCTTCTTTATTATAAGCCCTTTCATGGGAACATGGCAAATGAAAAGGAAAACAAGCAGGGCTTTTTTTTTTCACCTCAGCTGCCTCTGCTGGACGCATTCTAAGGTCTTAGCTTTATTCATGTACAAAGTGGTTTGAGTTTGATTTTTTTTCTTAAAGTAACACATGAAAACAAGCATTCCTATTTTAATGAAAAGTAGATGTGTTTTTATAGAGTTGTTTTAATTGCTTGAAATTATGCTCTCATTTTACACACTGAATGAACTATAACTATACTAATAATGGATGAGGGAGAATGTATTTGGGAGCTAATTAATCATATACACATTCTAGTTTTCACTAAATAAGCTATAATGCCGTGGTTCAGGATTACTTGTGGTACTTGTATACCTTACTGACAAATTAAATTTTAATTTCTCCTTCAAAATATTATACATATATACACTGTGTTTTGACTATAGTTATACTTCAATGCCCACCTCTAAAGTCCTTTAAATCTGTCACCCCTACATTCGTGCTGTGTTCTTTCTTTCCTTCTTCCTTCCTATGTTTCTTTCAATTTATTTATTTATTTATTTATTTTCATTATTATTTTTATTTCATAGTCCTTACTACTTTGGGTAGTGGTTAATGTGGAGACTTATTACTGCTGGGAGTGCTGAGAGTCAATGAGTCTTGAGTGGAGGAGCATCTGTATGAACCTCTTTACCCACAATGCTTCAAGAAGACCCCGAAGGAGGGATTCAAAGAATGGAATGAGACCCAGAACAACAGAAAAATACTGTCAAGTGTTGTCTTCTAGAAATGACATGGATTTATGCATGTGGATTCACAGCAGCTGTGGCTGACAAATTAATTTTTAATCTCAAGTATTAAACTGGTGTATACTGTCTACTTCCAACAATGCTTGAATGATGATGTAATCTTCCCTTTCAGAAAACTGACATAAGACTTGAAAACAGAACTCTTTCACTTGACATTGAAACAGGAAAGATTTGGTCCTTTTGTTTGGACTGATCTTTGTTTAGCAACATTCCTGTGATCACGGATAAGATATATGTTAACTAGAAAACTTAGCCAAGGAATTGGGAAATAGAAATCAGTACATGGTTTTAAAAAGAAAAAAAAAATTGTAAAGCTATGTTTTGAAAAAACAATCTATCCCCTATGTATCTGTTGATAATAAAAGCTAAAAAACTTTGCAGAGAACATGCTTACAGTATGAATTACAGTTCATAGAATGTGAATCTTAAACATACCATGAGGCATCTGTCTCTTGAGAATTATTTTTAAAAATTGTGTGTGTGAAGGGTAGTTTCTCATGCTCTTTTTGAAATGTGAATGATAAACATATGCAAGATGAACCTATCCACTCATGCATACTCGGCAGCCAATAAAAAACAGTTTTGGTCAGGGAGTTTTAAAATCAAAGAAAATGTATGTTTAAATTTAAAGCATAAAACTGAAGTTTTACTTAGAGATCTGTATATCAAATTATTACCTGTAAAACTTAAAAAAGAAATTTTTACATAGACAAGCTATGGTTAGTGTTATATTATTTTAGTAATCCCCACACTTTAGCAGTTTAGCCTGTTGAGAATATGATTAGTATGATATGACTATAAAGTAAATATGATATGATTAGGATGAAGTAAAATGACCAAACTCTCAGTTATCCATATTTGTTTAAACCTACTAATTTTTTCTATATGACTTGCTAAAGTATGTACAATTTGTTTTCCTCTGTTCAAAGTTGTATAATAAATACTCAGATTATAAATTCATGCACTTATGTCCCTCTAGCATTATATTAAAAGTTGAAATATTTTTACATCAAATACACAAGTATCTGCTCCATTTTTGTTCCTGTCTTTCTTTTAGACAGAACCAATTCTGGTTCAGAATGCATTGGCACAAGGGAAAAATTCATTAAAAGAACAGAATGTTGGGGCAGCATTTGGGTTCAACAGTGGCTCAGACTCCAAGACAATGGATAAATAGGAACTCATGAAACTGCAAAGCCTCTGTAAGGCAAAGGACATTGTCAATATTAAAACAATGGCAACCTACAGATTGGAAAATGTTCTTCCCTAACCACACATATATCCCATAGAAGGTTAATATGCAAAATATATAACATTGAAGAAGTTATACTCCAAAGAGCCAAATAACCCAATTTTTAAAAAATGGAGTACAGAGATAAACAGAGAGTTTTCAAGAGAGGAATCTTGAATGGCCAAAGAGCACGTAAAGAAACACTCAACATTCTTAGTCCTCAGGTAAATGCAAATCAAATTCACCCTGAGATTCCACCTTACACCAACCACAATGGAAAAGATCACAAACTTAATTGACAGCACTTGCTGGAGAAGACGTGGAAAAGAGGAACAATCTTCCATTGATAGTGGGATTGGAGACTGGTATAATAACTCTGGAAATCAATATGGTGCTTCCTCAAAAAATTGAAAATAGTTCTACTTGAAGACACAGCTGTACCACTTCTGGGCATATACACAAAATATGCCTCGTTATACCACAAGGACATGTGCTCTAATATGATTATAGCAGCCCTATTAGGAATAGCCAGAAGATGGAAACAATCTAGATATCCTTCAACCAACATCATTGGGACTATCATTACAACAGTAATTGAAATAATAATGAATACTAATCTGTCACTTATTTCTAATGAGGTTTAACATAATAAGCAAGATATATTTACTTCATGTATTCACAGTATCCATCTATATTAGGTTGAACATCTCTTATCTGAAGATCAGAAAGTCTTAAATGTGATAAAATTTGAAGTTTTTAAAGTGTGAACAGTATTTTTTGAATTTTAAGACTTTGTGTTTTACATTTCCAGATTAGAGCCTCTGAATTTCAAGTATATCTCAATCATATTCAGCATTAAGGATATCTAATTTTTAATCAGTTACTAATGAATTTTTAGAATGAGTATAAAAATGAGATATGTTTTAAAAGAGGAGAACATATGCAATAATATAATCTTTGCTTTCTAAGTGCATTTTAAATGTCAACAAAATAAAAATAGAAAGGAAAGTCAAACTTATTTGGTGACACAATAATATATTTGTATCCTGTATAAATTTTATATGTGTGTGTGTATTTGGAAACACTACCCAGTTGGATAATACCTTATAATATTTTCATACTATTTCTTATTATTGATCTAATAAATGCATTAAAAAATAAATGATATCCTAAGCAGATGAGATTGTATTCTGTCTGTAGATGATCAGATACATTTCTCGCCTGTTTAACTCACTTGCTTTCTAGTGTCTGAATTAAAACTGTTGCCTTCTCTAGAGGGCCCCTAGCAACCTATAAGGACAAAATCTTTAATTTGTTAAATGTTTTTACATATCTCAAAATTCCTTTATGGTTAAAAAATTATTGCATTTATTTCTTGTGAGGAATTTTTCTATAATTAAATTGTTGCCTTTTACTTTTATGTAAGCTAATAATACACTATAGTAATGGGAATTAATCAAGGTAACTAATTCATTTTCAATTTGTGGTGTTAATTGCTGTACTTTGTAGAATATTTTGGGATTGTCAAAAATAGGGTTTATACACATTTTGGGGCTGTGAATATCCTAGATGCTTGTTGTCTAATAAAGGAAAAAGCTCATGACTTCATCTTACACAGCTCATGCATTTTCCCTCCATTCTGGAAAAATTCAAACAGAAAATAATTCAGGAGTATTTAACAAGTTGTGGATTTGTATTAAAACTCTTAGTTGGAAATGCTTTTTAAATGATTATAGTTCAAAAATTTTTTTTAAATGAAACAAGGTTGGTTTAACTTTTAATTAAAATTGTAAACTACTATATAAACTCTTTTTATCATAGATCAAATAAATATTTACCTTTAGTCATATGTGCCTCCAACATGTCTAAAGACACAAACCATAAGGTTAGAGTTGTTTAAATCAGTCCACTTACTGTAGGATGTTTCTGTAATTGGAAAGACAAAGACAAGATAGAGAAATGGGTGGTTTTTGTTCTTAAGTATGGGAAGTACTATTTGTGGGAGAGGGCAGAGGAAATTGCCTTTTATTATTTGAATCATATTCTCTCTGGCATCACAATTGTTCCAGCAAACCTACCTGCTGCACTTACTCATACTGATTGCATAGAGAAAGGAAAACAAAGATTTTATGTTGAAGTTTCCTATTATTTCTAAGTATTTTAATTGCTGTGCTAGAGATTAAATTATACAGAGGACATGCAAAATTATTATTTCTGTCCTTAATGTATATTTCCTGTATAAATTATGCATCTCAATAGCTCCTTTTTAATAAACAACATTACAATCTCTAGTGGGTATTTCTAATTATTTGTTCAATTTAGTTCTAGAATGTAAAATGTAATAATCACGTACAAAGTGGTTCTCTGTATATTTTTCTCCAACTATGTGTACCTCAAATTATAGCTTTATGAGTGATATTTAAATGTGGATTTCTTACTGTTATCTCATCAAGATTTTAAATCTGTGCTCCTGGAGAAATAATCTATATTTTTCTTAATCAATCTTCTAAAGTCCAAGGTAGTTTGGCATATATAATTTTTAATCTGCTAATTCAAGCAATATTCGGAACACTTTGATTTATGTATATTCCTGCTTGTTTCCTAAACAAGTTAGTTTTCCTCACAGATTTTATTCTATTTAAGAAAATTCAAAATTCTTTGCCTATGTCTTTGTTAGCTAGAGTAGAAAAACCTAGAAAAGTATAATTAACATAATGAAAGTCGAATTATTAGATTTAATAATCTGATGTTATTAGTTCATGCTCAGCCACCAGGAGTGATATATTTTTATTTTTTAAAAATTTAAAATATCATTACATCATTTCCAATATCCTTTTTCTTCCCTCCAATACGTCCCATGTATACCTCTATGAGTTTCTCTAATGGTGTCTGGAGAATTTTCTTTAATTGCTGTTAAACATATCTAGATATATTATCCTCTATGTGACCCAAATAAAGCTAATAAAACCAAAGTATTAGCAACAGAAGGGTAAATTTTGCATATCAGAAATCAAGGGGATGAGAGGGAAAGATTTTATTAATACATGTATAAATATTTATGAAATTATATAAGCAATATTTATTCCATTTTGAAATAATATATGAGAAGAAACAAAATTAAAAATAAATATCAGCATTTGGATTGCATTTTAAATAGCTATTATTTCTGGAAAGATCCAAACTGCGAGTATATAATTACCCTCAGTGGCCAATAATTTTAGAGTATTGTTGTTCATAGATAGAACAACAACCAAAAATTTAAGAATTTAATTTTGTCTCTAGGCAAGATTATTTTGTAAATATCCAACTGACCTCTTGAAATCTATGAGAAGGAAGTCAGAGGAAGAAATTAAAGCATGCAAGGAGCCTGCTAAAGTTGCCAGAGCTGGGAGAAGATGCCCAAGCTATCTGACATGTAACCAAAAGAATAATCTACACACATAATCCCTGAATCTCCACTTGTAAAGGTTTATTCCAAAGGGCAGTTGAGGTTCATAGGTCTGCAAATTGCTCTAAGATTTTTCACTAACTTCATGCTTGCCCCAAATAATAACACTTTAATCATATTATGAAACTTCATGGGTCACATTGCATTGTGTTTCAAAATCCAGCAGTACATGGTGGTGACAGTGATGGTTGGAATAAAAGTAATCCTTACAGGCTCACAGCAAGTGGCATTGTTTGAAAGAATAAGGACATGTGGGCTTGTTGGTGTAGGTATGCTGCATTGAAGTGATTCTGTCACTGAGTGTGAGCTTTGAGGCTTCAGAAGCTTAAGTCAGGCCCAGTGTCTCTCTCTCTTCTTGCTGCCTGCTGATCGGGTGAAGAACTCTGAGCTACTTCTTCAGATACACAACTCTCAACTCCTTCTCTCCAGCAACACATCTCTCTGCATGCTGTCAAACTTCCTGATATGATAATAATGGACTAAACCTCTGAATCTATAAGCCAGCTCTAATATATTTTTTCTTTGATAAGAATTGATATGGTTATGGTGTCTCTTCACATCAATAAAGTCTCGAACTAAGACAGCCCTGGAAACATATCTGAACGTCATAGTGATCTGGTATGAAAATTAAATGTATGTGTGTATAGTAAGCCTCAGTTTTGAAGCATATTATGAATATGCTTGAGGCTATGACACTCTTCAAATTAATAATATTTTTAACACTGCATTATCATGTGCTACAAAATTTCTATTTTTCACAGTTTCAATTTCTAAATTATACAAAACAATATTTTTCTATAAAAGCTTTTAAAACCTTAAATTTTTAATTATAACATTATAATCTTCTTATTCATTTATTATTTTTGAAAAAAGATCAGAAAATGGCCACTATCTGCCCAAATGCTACAGCCTGTGAACTTCCTAGGAGGTCTGCAGTAAGCAAGGACAAAGGTGAGATTTCACCCCTAGCTGGGACAACCACACAGCTCAGAAGATTGGGACCCTACCCCCAATCTGCTCCCTGAGCTCAAATTTTATTTGGCCCACTTCCCCACCAAGACCAGACCAGTGGCCTTATACTTGCCCAAGCACTGCAGCCTGGGAGCCTCGCAGGAGGTCATCAGTGACCAAGGACATAGGCAGTCCACAGTAACCAGACACATAAGAAGCTTGCTCTTATCAGAGACACAAGAGGCCCACACTAGCCAGAGACTAGAAGGCCTGCCTCCAAGGATATCTACCAGCTCTAATTCAGGTCACAGAGCTCTACAGGCTTCCAAGGAGGCCAGTTCTAATCAGAGACACACAGGCCAGCTAACATGAGAGGGAATCAGATGGCCAGAGGCAAGCACAAGATCATAAGCAACAGAACCCAATACAATTTGGCACCATCATAACCCAGTTCTCCTACTATAGCAAACCCTGGCTACCTTAGCACACAGGAAAAGCAAGATAATGAGCCAAAATATCTCATGAAGAAAATGCAGGGCTTTAAGAAGTCCTAAAAACCTCCATTAAAGAAAAGAGAAAAACATAAGCAAATAGGTAGAAGCCTTTAAGGAAGAAACAAATAAATCCCTTAAAATACAATCAAGAAGTTGAAAGAATTAAACAAAGGGGTCCAAGTGGTAAAAATGGAAATAGAAACAACAAAGAAAACACAAATGTAGGAACCCTGGAGATGGACAACATCAGAAAGAGATCAGGAGCTACAGAGCATATCAACAGAATACAAGAGATAAAAGAGAGACTCTCAAGCATAGAAGATACCATAGAAAATAGTGACACATTGGTAAAGAAAACGCAATGTGTAAAATGCTCCTAACCCAAAATAGCCGGAAATTCAGGACACATGAAGCCTAAGAATAATAGGAATAGAAGAGGGTGAAGAATTCAAGTTCAAAGGGCCATAAAACATCAACAAAGTTATAGAAGAAAACTTCCCATCCCTAAAGAAAGAGATGTCCATAAATGTACAAGAAACCCACAGAACACCAAATATAAATTCACAAAAGTTCACAACAAGCCCAAAAAAGAGAATCATATATAATACGACCACCAGCAACAAAAATAACAAGAACTAACAATAAACTGTGTTTAATATCTCCCAACATCAATGGACTCAATTCCCCAACAAGGAGACACAAGCTAACAGACTAGATATATAAACAGGATCCAGCCTTTAGCTGCATAGAAGAAACATACTTCATTGAAAAAAGCAGACACCACCGCAGAGTAAAAAGCTGGAATTTTTTTCCAGGCAAATGGTCCCAAGAAACAAGCTGAAGTAGGCATTTTAATATCCAATAAAATAGACTTTCAACCAAAAGTTATCAAACGAGATGGGAAAGGACAGGTCATAATCATCAAAGGAAAAATCCATCTAGAGCAATTAGACAACAAAAAGATATCAAATGATACAAATTGGAAGAGAAGTCAATGTATCACTATTTGCAAATGATATAATAGTATACATAAGTGACCCCCACAAATTCCACCAGAAAACTACTTCAGCTGATGAAATTTCAGCCAAGTGCCAGGATATAAAATTATCTCAAACAAATTAGTAGCCTTCCTCTACTCAAAGGCTAAAAAGGATGAGAGAGAAATTAGGGAAACAACAGCCTTCACAATAGCCACAAACAATATAAAATATCTAGGTATAACTTTTTCCAAGCAAGCCTTATCTGTATGACAAGAATGTCAAATTCCTGAACAGAGAAATCTTAGAAAACCTCAAAAGATGGAAAGATCTCCTGTGTTCAGGGATTGGTAGGATTAACATAGTGAAAATGGCCATTTTACCAAAACCAATCTATGACTCAATGAAATCCTCATCTAGATTCCAACACAATTTTTCACAGACACCTAAAGAACAATTCTCAACTAAATATGGAAAAACAAAAAACACCCAAGATTCCTAACACAATTCTCCAATAATAAAAGAACTTAATTCTGGAGAGAGTTGTGGGGTAAGGGGTTTAGCATACTCTAGGAGACAAAGATAGGAGAAAAGGGATCAGGAACTGTGGGAAGGGGAACTAAGGGGACAGTGACTGAAATATAAATAAATAAAATAATTTTAAGAAATTGAAAACAGAAAATTTATAATCCTGACATAAATAAACAAAATAAACATTTAACTTCACCCCATAAAAATAGAAATGGAATGGCTACAAGTATTTCTTTCCCCTACTTAATATAAAGTTATGCTGGGAACTCTGTGCAAATAAAGAAAAAGGATTCAGAAATCCTGTGTGATAAAATTTTAAGTCATTAAAAAGAATGATGGAGACATTTCAGTATCATTAATGAAAAGTGTCCATCATAATAAAGAAGGAACAATGAGTGTTACTCACTTTGAGAAACAATTGGTTGTTTCAAGTTTGACTTTTAACTGAGGATGGCAAAGCTATTTTGAAATCTTAACTCTATTTTCATTTCTTGTGAAATGAAAGCTACTAAAATCGCAGCTATTTCTTTAGAGCAATTAAATAAATTAATTCAACTGTTATAAAATTAAGAACTCAGAATTCTCTGGAATCCTCTAGAGTCCTTCTAAATAAGCATTAATAAAAACTACATCTGTCTATATCTTTATGTTTATCTCAAACCAGAATATTCCCAGTTGTATTTTTGCTTTTTATTTCCCTCTTTCATAACAGACCTGAATAACTTCTTTTTCACACTTATGCAAGAAAAACAGTAATCTTCCACCAGAGTGGGGAAAGATAATTGTACTACATTTAGGATAACCAAGAAATTTGGAGGAAAATGAAGTGTTTCAAAAGGAGAAAAGAAAAGAAAAAAAATAATGAAAAGAACATGATAGATGAAGTTGAATACACCTTCTGGTGTCCTGAAACAGTGTGATTATTTGTCTACCTGCTTCTGAGAATGTTTTTTATACATGAGCTTGCATTTTTTTGTATCCATACCACACTAATACACTGAGCAATTTCCAACATATAAACTCCTTACTGAATATTCATTCTTCAGGGAAACAATATGTGGAAGCTAAGCAACAACAACAACAATAACAACAACAACAACAACAGAAAAACTCTAGAGTTTTGAAATGAGAACACAGAGTGTATGATAAGGGACCAGTAGACTCACAAATACTCAACGGTAAAATAAAGAGTGGAGTGTAGCTCACTGGTATAAAGGTTGGTGAGCATGCTGGAAGCCCAGGGTTTGCATTACTGTACATCATACAATTACACATTTTCTATAATTTAGAAACCAGTTCTCTACTACAGCCTTGATATAGCTTATACTTGTGTAAATATAAGAGCCTAAAAGAAATTTCATATTATAATAATAGAAGAAATAGTTAAGAATAACGAGTGATTAAAAACATAACCAAGTAAGTTATATAATTAGCCAGTCTTCAAAATATTTCAAAAACAATAAATACAGAAAGGAGGCATGAGGAATGTTTTAGATGTATATATTTCATCACAAAAAACAGGTATAACACTAGCTTGGTCCTTTTGGCTAGGACAGACAACTAGCTGGTCTGCTCCCATGAAGACACCATATCCTGAGCCATCCTAGAGGAACCACTGCACTCAGAGCAGCTAGGAAGAACCTTCTATCACTACCCTATGCCCCAGATCTACAACTGGGAGCCTGGGGCACTCAGGACCCATCAGCCAATCAAACACCGCCCCTCTGGAATACAATTCCCCTTCTGTCCTTCCCTTGGCCCTTTTGGCTGGGGCAGACACCTAGCTGGTCTGCTCACATAAAGACACCATATCCTGAGCCATCCTAGAGGAACCACTGCACTCAGAGCAGCAGGATTTCAGGATCCCAGAGGCAGCCTGAGTCCCAGGAGCTCTGCCACCCAGGAGCTCAGGATCACAGGATTATAGAGACATCTGGACTCTGAGGGATTCTAACACAAGCAAGATAACTGGAAAGACAGGCTCCAGTCAGAGACAGTGAGTTCAGGTAGCACTAGAGTTAACCAGATGGCCAAAAGGCAAGCTCAAGAACATAAGCAACAAAAACCAAAGTTACTTGGTATCATCAGAATCCAGTTCTCCTACCATAGAAAGCCCTGGACACCCCATCATACCAGAAATGCAGGATTCAGAATTAAAATCACTTCTCATGATGATGATAGAGGACTTTAAGAAGGACATAAAACTACCTTAGATTAGTACAGGAGAACACAGGTAAACAAGTAGAAGCCCTTAAAGAGGAAACACAAAAAATCCCTTAAAGAACTGCAAGAAAACACAACCAAAAAGTGGAGGAATTAAACAAAACCATCCAGGATCTAAACATGGAAGTAAAAACAATAAAGAAATCTCAAAGGGAGACTATCCTGGAGATAAAAAACCTAGGAAAGTAATCAGGAGGCATAGACACAAGCATCACCATCAGAATACAAGAGATAGAAGAGAGAATCTTATGTGCAGAAGATACCATGGAAAACATTGACACAGATTTCAAAGAAAATGCAAAATGCAAAAAGCTCCTAACCTAAAACTTCTAGAAAATACAGGAAACAATGAGAAGACAAAACCTAAGGATAATAAGTATAGATGAGAGTGAAGATTCCAAATTAAAGGGCAAGTAAACATCTTCAACAAAATTATAGAGGAAAACTTCCCTAACCTAAAGAAAGAGATGTCCATGAACATACAAGAAGCCTACAGAACCCCAAATAGACTAGACCAGAAAAGAAATTCCTCCCGTCACATAATAATCAAAACATCAAATGCACAAAACATAGAAAAAAATACTAAAAGCAGTAAGGGAAAAAATGTCAGGTAATGTATAAAGCAGACCTATAAGAATTACACCAGACTTCTCACCAGAGACTATAAAAGCCAGAAGATCCTGGACAGATATCATACAGACCCTAAGAGAACACAAATGCCAGCCCAGACTATTATACGCAGTAAAATTCTCAATTACCATAGATGGAGAAACCAAGCTATTCCATGACAAAACCAAATTTACACAATATTTTCCCACAAATCCAGCACTTCACAGGATAATTGATGGAAAACTCCAACACAAGGAGGGAAACTACAACCTAGAAAAAGCAAGGAAGTAATCTTCCAACAACCCAAAAGAACATAATTCCACTTCTAATAACAAAAATAACAGGAAGCAATAATCATTTTTCCTTAATATCTCTTAACATCAATGGACTCAATTCCCCAATATAAAAAACTTAGACTATCAGACTGGATATATAAACAGGACCCAGAATTTTGCTGCATACAGGAAACACACCACAGTAACAAAGTCACACACTACCTCAGAGTAAAAGGATGGAAAACAATTTTCCAAGCAAATAGACCCAAGAAACAAGCTGGAGTAGCCATTCTAATATCAAATAAAATTGACTTTCAACCAAAAGTAATCAAAAAAGATAAGGAAGGACATTTCATACTTATCAAAGGAAAAATCTACCAAAATGAACTCTCAATTCTGAACATCTATGCTCCAAATGCAAGGGCACCCACATACATAAAAGAAACTTTACTAAAGCTCAAAGCACACATTGGACCTCACACAATAATAGTGGGAGATTTCAACACCCCACTCTCACCAATGGAAAGAGAAACTACACAGAGACCCAATGAAATTAACAGAAGTTATGAACCAAATGGATTTAACAGATATCTATAGAACATTTCATTTTCATCCTAAAACAAAAGAATATACCTTTTCTCAACACCTCATGGTACCTTCTCCAAAATAGACCATATAATTGGTCACAAAACAGGCCTCAACAGACAAAAAAAAGTTTGAACTAATCCATTGCATCCTACCAGATCACCATGGACAAAGGGTGGTCTTCAATAATGACAAAAACAATGGAAAGCCCACATACACGTGGAAACTGAACAACACTCTACTCAGTGATGACTTGGTCAAGAAAGAAATAAAGAAAGAAATTAAAGACTTTTTAGAATTTAATGAAAATGAGGACACATCATACCAAAACTTGTGTGACTTCATGAAAGGAGTGCTAAAAGAAAAACTCATAGCTCTAAGTGCCTGCAAAAAGAAACTGGAGAGAACATACACTAACAACTTGACAGCACACCTGAAAGCTCTAAAACAAAAAGAGGCAAATATACCCAAGAGAGTAGACAGCAGGAAATAATCAAACTCAGGGCTGAAATCAACCAAGTAGAAACAAATAAGAACTATCCAAAATATCAACTAAACCAGGAGCTGGTTCTTTGAGAAAATCAACAAGATGGATCAACCCTTAGCAAGACTAACGAGAGGACACAGAGACAGTATCCAAATTAATAAAATCAGAACTGAAAAGGAAAACATAACAACAGAAACTTAGGAAATTCAAAAAATTATCAGATCCTACTACAAAAATCTATACTCAACAAAACAGAAAAATCTGGATGAAATGGACAACTTTCTCTACAGATACCAGGTACTAAAGTTAAATCAGGAGCAGATAAACCATCTAAACAGTCCCATAACCCCTGAAGAAATAGCAGCAGTCATTAAAAGTCTCCCACCAAAAAAAAGCCCAGGACCAGGTGGTTTAGTGCCGAATTTTATCAGACTTTTAAGGAAGACCTAATACCAATTCTCTTCAAACTATTCCACAAAATACAATGGAACACTACCCAATTTGTTCTATGAAGCCACAATCATGCTCATACCTAAACCTCACAAAGACCCAACAAAGAAAGAGAATTTCATACCAATCTCCTTTATGAATATTGATGCAAAAATAATAAAATTCTCACAAACAGAATCTAAGAACACATCAAAAAATCATCCATCATGATCAAGTGGGCTTTATCCCAGGAATGCAGGGATGGTTCAATATTTGGAAATCCATCAATTAATCCACTATAGAAACAAACTCAAAGAAAAAAAAACCACACATGATCATCTCACTAGACGCTGAGAAAGCTTTTGATGTTCTTCAACAAAGGAATGGATACAGAAAATGTGGTAATTTACACAATGGAGTACTACACAGCTATTAAAAACAATGAATTCGAAAAATTTTTAGGTAAATGATGGAACTAGAAAATATCATCCTGAGTGAGGTAACCTAATCACAAAAGAACACAAATGGTATGTACTTCCTGATAAGTGGATATTAGCCCAAAGCTCGCAATATCCAAAAACAACTCACAAACCACATGAAGCTCATGAACAAGGAAGACCAAAGTGTGAGTACTTTTGTCCTTCTTAGAAGGAGTAATAAAATACTCATGGGAGCAAATGTGGAGACAAATCGTGAGACTGAAACTGAAGGAGGGGGTGTCCAGAGACTGCTCCATCTGGGTATCCATTCCTTGTGCAGTCACCAAAGGTAGATCCTGATGTGGATACCAGGGAGTGCATGCTGACAAGAGCCTGATACAGCTGTCTCCTTAGAGGCCTGCCAGAGCCTGACATATACAGAGGCAGACACTCACAGCTAACCATTGAACTGATCAAGTGGTTCCCAATGGAGGAGTTAGAGAGAAGAGCTGAAGGAGTTGACAGGGTTTCTGCCCCATGGGGAGAGCAACAATACCAACCAACCAGAGCTCCCAGGGTCTAAACCACCAGCCTGAGAGCACATAGGGACCCAACAGCCCATGGCCCCAGTTGTATATGTAGGGGAGGATGTCATTGTCAGGCATAGGTGGGTGAGGAAGTCTTGGTCCAGTGAAGGCTGGACGCCTGAGTGTGGGGGAAATCGTGGGTGGGGAGGTGGGAGTAGGAGGTTGGGTGGGGGTATATCCTCATAGAAGCAGGAGGAGGGGCGATGGGATAGGGGGTTGGTTCCAGGGTGAGGGGGAAATGAGGAAAGGGAATTAGATCTGAAATGTAAATAAAATATATAATAAAAAAAATTTAAAAGAAACATGCATATCAAAAGATCATTAAAATATAACAACCACTTTTATCATCATAAAAGTGAACACAAAATATAGTAATAGCTCAGAGCTGTACTTCTTGGAGGAGAAAAAAAAATCATTTTGGTAAGAACAATAAATTTTAGAAAAGAATTCTGTCATCTTCCAAAAATTGTTACAGCTTTCCAAAGTTTAACAAATTACTCACTAAAGTATTATAAATATTGTGTACCTATCCCTGTGTTTCATATAGTCGTTGAAACAACAGCTTTGGAATTTAAATGGGGCAAAGTAAAAAAGCTCATTTTAAAAATGTAGAAAGCAACCTGGTTGGCTAAGCTGATGTAGTGGTTACCAGAGCTTGCAGCTTTTTCAAAACACTCAAGTTGAGTTACCACTACCCACTGGGAAGCTCATAAATGCATATAACTCCAAGTACAAGGTATCTGACACCATCTGATAGTCACTGTAGACAAAATTAATCAAAGTCAGCTGGGAATGTAGTAAAGTGTGCCTGCTACAAAGCAAAAAGAAATGGATTTGAATTCTTAGAGTCCACATAAAGCCAAACATAAAGCCTGCAATCCCAGCATTCCTCTGGTGAGATGAGAGACAGGAGAATATCTGAGAATCCATGGGCTAGCTAAGTTTGTTACACAGCATCAAATGAGGAATCTACTTCAAATAAGATGGAAGACATTAGCTTGGCACAGAAACTGTTCTGTGGGGGTTCAAATATGTGCCATAGCATAGACATACACAAAAATTTATGCACACACTCACACAGTTACTTATACACATTCATGCAAATATACCATCATATATATTGACAAAAGAAATAAAGAATCAAGTTCTTGCATGTTGCTTTTTTGAAATCCAATGGAACAATTATTTAAGTTTCTAAAAGCACACATAAAAATCTTTGCTTAAGATAGTTTTAAATCTCTGCTAAAGTAAGTTTGTGTGAGATATTGTTATATTTGAGTAGCACAAACAGTATAAGGACTTTCCAATGTAAATCGAAAAGGTTACAACTTGGGATAAGTTATATTGTCACAGAGCGTTTACTTTGATGGCTCTGCGTTTCATTGCCAGCATATGAAAAGAATAAAAAACAATAAATGTCCATTCTTAATTTTTCTATACTCTAAACTGTATTTAATTGACTATGTTGGTCATAATGGGAGAAAATGACTCAAAGACAAATACAAAGAGGGCAGTAATGATCACTGTGTGATACAGTTTCAACAATAGGTTTTCTTTATTTTGTTATGCAAAATAATCTAGGATCACCTCTTTCATGAAATGTTTCCATATTCATTTAATTGTGAGTTACATGAACCTGTAATTTCAATATTCATGGTCCTGTTATGTAAATCTTCTGTTTAAAATTCTATTAGTATCACATTTATGATTGATATTTGAAATATTATGAAATATCTGTTAATTTCCAACTTGAAATGTTCTTTGGCATAATAACAAATTTAATGAATTACATTGAGGTGTGATGGGAACCCAAGATTTGTTTAACCAACACATACAAATATGTGTTCAGTGAGCTTGGAGACACGTCTATTCTCATGCCAATATCACTACTACCATGGAAGGAAAAAAGATAAGGAAGAAGAAAGGAATGAACGGCCGGAAGGAGAGAGGGGGAGAAGGAGGGAGGAAGAAGGAGGGAGGGAGGAAGATAAACAACAGCAGGAGAAAAAGACAATGAAAAGAGAGGGGAAAGAGAAGCGTTATTAAAAAATGTTTTAAAAGGGCTGTTTAATATTCACTTAATGTACTGCTGGCCATTTTAAAATACACAATAATGTCACTGCTGAATTGTATGGGAGAAGACTTATGAAACAAGTGTTAGAACATGAATTAAGTGTTGCCACTTAGCAGAAATGCTGACAGGCATTAGGGAATTAATGTGTAATACAAAACATAAGATAATTGGACTGTAATAGATGTACCTGTGACCGTAAAAGAAATACTTCTCTCATAGACAGAGAGAAATACCATAATATCTTTGTTTGAGTTATAAATATGTATTAAGACCTAACCCTTGGATTAAGGATATATCTCTGTTTGCTGAGTGCCTAGTATACAACAAGCACTTTTGTATTATGTATTTTTTAATATCAGAATTCAAGAGGTGGGAGCAAAAATATCTGGACTTCATACTTATTGTCAATTACATAATTAAGTACTGGTCTAACATGAACTTGATTAGATTCTGTCCGAAATAAAAATGAGAAACATAACTTTGATGTGCACAAATTCTGTGGCCATTAAAGCAATGTCCTAAAGAATTATTTTTTCTCCATAGTTGAGTGAACTTGATTTAGGATAAGGAGTGAATTTTTTTTTCAAATAACCAAAAAATAGATTGATAAAGCTTTCATTTTTGTTAGTATTTTTGTTAGAATCATGACTCAATAGCAATTCAGCTATAAAGGCAGTGCTCACATATATATCTCTAACACATCTGAATTAGGTAAGCATAAATTAAGTCAAATAAAAATAGCCTCTAAACAAAATAGCTAAGATATCAGTGATAGCTAAGATATCAGTGAATATTATATAAGCTACACACCACATATTTTGCTACTCTCTTCTCAATTCACAAACTGCTCCATATATATCACTGAACATGGTGTGACTTCTTTCAGTGTCCTTAGGAAAGTCTGTTGTCTTCTGTCTCTCAGTGACAAACTCATGTGAATTTTTTACAAAGAAAAATAATAATTAAAAGGAGTGAATTTGGGCAATAAAAATAAAAATTCAACAAAGGAACAAAGAAACAAAGAGAAAAATAAACAAGCAGAGCACCATCAGAAGTGAAGTCGGGCTGAAATATAAGTACCTTAAATGAGAAATGGATGAATGAGATGCTGCTGACACATGAAACTATTCAGGAGACTCCATCCACAGCCCAGGAACTTAGTGAAGGCAAAGTTTCAGTATAAATGACCAAAGTGACTGTGATAGAAAAAGATGATGATGTCCCAGAGGCAGTGACACCAGTGAAAACCTACACTATAAAAGGAACTCTCCCAGATGCTTTGAAACACTTCAGCTTCAAATGATGAAGTATGGTGAACTGATCCAACGGAAGCGAATGACAATTCCTAAAGCAGGAAAGATGGATGTGCCACACTGGAACCTACAGTGAGGCAGAAACACAGGGCTTGTTTAAACTCCTTGAGCTGTTTGTTTTATAAAGAAATGAAAGTTTATCTTCAGTGTTTCTAAGCTTGTAAATTACAGTGTAGGGAAAAAGTAGCAGTTTCCTTCTTGTTTCAACAGAAAATGATTTGCAATGCATGTGGAGAGGGAGAAGAACATGGAACAACTGTTAATTTTTTTAACTGAATTATTTGGTTACTATTAGACAGCATTAGCTTCAAAATCCATTGCCAATGTTACAAGTGTGTGACACTTGGGAAATGAGGGACTGCAAGAAAACCTGTATATGAAAAGCTTCCACAAATCTCCTGAATTTAGGCCTTAAAAAATGCATGTTTTATGCTTCATGAGAAAAAAGAATAAATCTTCTTACTACCAATTTTTACAAATATATCACAAACCCCAATATATTCTAATCTACAGAGAGAAACGTTTTACTTCTAATCTTCCATAAGAAATAAATTTTAATGAACTAAGTAACTGGAACATCGCTTGCAGATACATAGTAAAAGGAAGCCCTCCATGTTTAAAAGAAATGCTCATCTCTTAGTCTCCATAAATGAAACATGAATAGGAGCTGTGAAACATTCTTTCTCCGAGATTTGTTTTCCTCAATTGGCAAACACTGTCCGCCCATGCCCCTTTCTCCTCTTACACACACTTTATTTATACAACACAGGCAACATGCCTTTCTTCTGATTTCCTTTGGATCATCATCCTAAGAATCATAGACATTTTCATCAGTGAGGCCAAGAGTACTGGGAATACATTGGTTTGCTTTTGCTTCCTCTGTTGCCTAGTTGGCTGCTTCTGTAGCAACAGAACAAAAAGAGGATCATGCATGAAATACAGCTATTATTTATGAGAGAATGGCTCGTTTTAAAACAAGATAGATGTTTAATATTCTATGGATATTCCCCTACCAGATTGTAACACTTCTGAAGGAGGTTAAATTGTGAGCCAAGACTGTCAAATTTTTCTCTTGATATAGCACCAAAATAGCCTGATCAGCCCAAAAGCTGCTGAGTTTGCCTATTAGGATTTTCTACTGCTTGGCAATGTGAAAGAAAGGGGATTTGGTCTATTTCATGGGCTGTTTTTCCCCCAAAGGCTTTGAGAGTTATTGCCTAAAGAACAAGAATTTCTGCCTGAATGGCTTGATGTGACATTTATCTCTAGCTTTGTGAATGAGGTCATAGTGTTGTTTAATGCACTACATTAACCTGTGTCTCAGGGATCTCACATCACTTTAGATCACAGTTTAGTTTTGTCCAGTTCCAATGAATAGGTATGCAAGCAAGTTCAAATGATATTCTAAATCCAGTCTACTATTCAGGTCACTTGACAATCAGGAAACTATCAATTCTCTACTGTATACTAAGGATATATTCTTGTATAGAAAATCGAATAAAGAAAAGTGTATTCCCTTCAGTGTGTGTGTGTGTGTGTGTGTGTGTGTGTGTGTGTGTGTACACGCGCGTAAATTTTTGGCCAAACTCATACAAGATTCCTGAAGATGAGCTAAGTAAGTATCTCTTCTATTAACTAAGGTTAATATTCTGGCACGCCATCCACTTCGTTTTCTCCTAATAGTAATCACCAGCGTTCTATATGACTGTTATTCATCTGTTAGAGAAAAAGTTAGTCTTACAAAACATCAGTGCTGCTAGAATTAAGAAAGCAGTGTTATATGTCTATTTGACCTTTTATCAGACAAATGACTTTCAACAAATTCTGAAGGTTTGATCTCTATGATTCTAATTTGATTTCAAAGAGGAGTGCTGTTAGAAAACATAATTAGAGAGATAGTAGACTTTTCTCCTTTTAAAGGATTTTAACAAACACTATCCTAGTTCATAGTTTATTGTATATTCATCACTTTCATTCAAAATGTTTTTAGTCAATGAAAATTTTAGGGTTGTATCAGATGACCAATTCAAATTACTAATGAATTAGTAATGTCTTGATTATTTCCTAATATTCAATTTCCAGGCACTGGGAGACTATTATCCAGAAGAAATAGAGTGGGGAGACAAATAATCAGAAAATCAAATATCACTTTGGTCACTCTTATTGGATGCTAAACATAGAAATATAATCATGCTTTTATATGAAATTATAATTTTATTGGTCTCATTAATGTTTGCAGCTTTATTAACAAATCCCTAAGTTGTTTCTCCAGTGTTCCTTGCTCTGTTGGTGAGATACTGGTAATACATCTAATTATAAGACTTTTATAAATAAATTTAAAAGCTTTGAGATTCCTCTACCATTTCTATTGAATATATTTGGTGTTTTATTTTAATATCTACAGCAAATAGATGTTGGATTAGGCCATCAATATGTAAGTGATTAAAATTATTTAAAAATTTGAATATTGCCTTTAGAAAATGTCCAGGTCCACAAAAATTTGTAAGGCTTTTATAAAACTATTTCAATGAAAAGTTTAGCAGTAATAAAAGAACAGCTTCTAAAATATAATTATTGATATATAAGCTTTAAATGAAAATATTATGAGTACAGAGGGAAATATATTTTTTTCCTTAAAGAATGTTTTGTCAAATAATAAATGCTTGAGGGAGGAAAGGTTTGGGGAAAGTGACTTAATTCTATTTCAATTAAAAGTATAATAAAAATAATCGTTAAAATTAAAATAACTCTCAAAACGACCTTAAGTAATGGAAAAAAAAAAAACAGTAGATTTCATCTCCTTTTCTGATGGTCATAGTGATATTCCTGTTAACAAAACAATGTATTTTACAATTGTGATTATTTTGTCAAAATGCTATTATTGTAAGTGAACATAAAATGAGTCCCAACTTCCATACACAGTGTAAAACCCCAAATACACGGAATGTCCTTCATTGTTTTTCTTTTCTCTTTCCTAACTTAGAATAAGGAACTCATCTATCAGCTTCCTCTAACAGACTCATTCAGAACCAACATCTCTTCCTTTGTATTGACCACAACCCCAAACCACTTAGTGGAAGTATTTCTGGAGACAAAAATAAGCCTGTGATAAATATCTGTTGAGTAATGGCATGAAATATAGTTAATGAAGAAGTCATTTGGACAAAAATAGCCTAAGTGGTCTTCTTCCAGATTTAAAATGGATATAAACCGTGTGATGAAATGCAAACTGAATCCTTTCGTGTGGGGAAAGAACTGGTAGTCTCTATCCTGAAGGAGCTTCCAGGAGACGATAGGAATTTTGTTCCCTAGAAATCTCTTTGCCTACCAAGGCGACAGAATGCTAGTATAAATGATTTGTTACTGAACACATGTTTTAAGACCATAAATGTTTGAAAGAAAAAGCCATTGGAAGGGCTGATGCCGTGTTTCATTTTAAAATACTGCTGATACTTAACTCATTGTTCAGTGCTTACAGTATCAAAACTATGTGACAAACATTGCTGTGTTATTAATTTTTAAATCCATTAGTGTGTACTCTATTTTGTTTCTCTATTGTTGTGATAAGCACTGACCAACACTAACTTGCGGGGTGGGGGGAGGGTTTAATTGGTTAACAGGTTACAGTTCATCACTGAATAACACTAAGGTAGGAACAGAATGAGAAATCATTGGGGAATGTTCCTTCCTTATAGGCATGCTTCCTCTGTCTTGCTCATCTACCTTTATTTCACAGGCAAAGGCCACATGTCTAAATATGAAACTGCTTACAGTGGGCTGAGCCCTTCTCTATCATTAAACAACTACGAAAGTATGTCACAGATATGGTATTAGATAATTTAAGACAGACTGTTCTTCAAAATTTCTCCTCCCAGGTACATTTATATTTGTGTCAAGTTGACAACCAATCAACACAGCTGGTGAATAAAGAAAGTAATAGAACACAGAAAAAGAGAAAGATAACAAATATTGTTGCCAACTACAAAAGCAAATGTTGCCCAGAACAGCAAGGACATTCTGAATTGTCCAAGGTTAAAATGCAGAAATTGATAAGCTTCTCAAAATATATGGAAGAAGTTGTAGTGGCACCTTAAGGGTTAAACACAATCCAGAAAGACTTGAACCAACCACATTGGAGATGCACATGTGGGCTAGCTCATATCAAGGGATGGGAACTATTTGATGGGGCAAGGTATGTTGTCATGGGTACTTTGAATGACTTCTTGTAGGTCACATGGCTAGGGGCTGGCCGAACTCAC
The DNA here is from genome assembly GCA_021653895.1 of Mastomys natalensis. Classification (NCBI taxonomy): domain Eukaryota; kingdom Metazoa; phylum Chordata; class Mammalia; order Rodentia; family Muridae; genus Mastomys; species Mastomys natalensis. Next base: position 1,275,369 of record JAJTUV010000611.1, read on the forward strand.
TTTTAAAACTTCTCATAGTTTATTTTTTTCTAAAAACATTTTTTTTTTTAATTTATGTTAGATTAGAGATTTAAAAGTATGGTATTGTGTTTTGAAATTCATTGTATTTTTCCTCAAATGTTCATGTTGTATTTGGCAGCCAGGATCAAATGACTCAGTTTCAATTCCTATCTCCTTTCAATGCTCTTAAAATATTTCTCATTCTTTCTTGTCATTTGAATTTTTAAATTCCTAGCACGTTTGAACTCAAGTATTAAATTAAATGAATGCCATATCCCTTTGGAGCAAAGGAATTTAAGCTCCCATATGTTCTTTATTCAAATGACTTAAATATTATAAATGTACGTCACACTGAAATGCAAAATAATCTCTGTGTTTTATCTACACAGAAATCCACATGAAAAATGCAGAAGATAAAAGTTAATGCAGTATAGATTTTGCAAACTTAAATCTGTAGTCATGAATTACAAAAGCTAAAGTTTATAAAACTCCAGCTACAAATATTATCATTTTTTGTTGAATATGTGGGTTTCCACAACTTGTAGGATTCATTGCCAATGTTGTTCTCTTACTGTTATATGCAGATTTTAGCTTCCATGCTTATGAATCTGAGGCAGCAGCCATAACTTTTAAATTTGTTTAGAATCTACTCCAAGAATATGCAATGCTGTTTTTGTGAGATCCTGGACTTTGAGACTTTGCATAGCTGACCTTCTTCTACAGTTTATTAGTTGCCTTATTTGTATAACAACAAGTAATATTCATATAAGGATTAAACTTATAAAATACATTCATAAATCAATACATTAACAGTTCACCTTGATTCAGATTATACCAGTACTTCACAGTTAACATTTCCTCAAGCGTGTCAAAGGCAATGCTCTCTTTATCTGATATTATAGATAGTTATGTATTCACAATTCTTTTCTTGGGTATAAATAAAATCCTGTATTTTCATCAACAATAAGAAAACATTAAGTTTACATATTATTTGTTTACTAAGAAATGTGTTTTTCAAATTGAACATTTATGTCAAAAATACATCTTTCAGAAGAAACTCAACAGAAAAAAAGAAGTTAGATTTTATACATTTTTAAGATCAACGCCAGAGCTCCTACAGTAATTTAGTTGGAGCCATGTGGAAATCATTGATTTAAATTAAACTTGTTTTCATTCTGGTCTTGATTTTCAGAAAATATGTTTCCTATTTGTGGGTATATTATAAAATTATTTTATAGAATGTAACATGTCCTATCTACATAATAGATAAATGCATCCAGATGTATAGAAAGGTATTGTAGTTAAATCAAATTCTAAGAGATGTCCCTAGAAATTTACATTTTACAGGGTTGGTGGGGATTTAAACTGCTGTTACCTGGAATTTAATCTTCCTGGTATTTTACATCAAAAGATAGAGGCAGAGATCAGCATTGCTGCCTGCCCCTCCAGGAATGCAGCAAAGCTTCTATGCAAAATGCGTCATGTCAACAGGAGTAAACAGTATGATTTCTCTCCTATTATTGATTTTACTATGCACCATCTAGAAAGAAGGAAAGAAAGAAAGAAAGAAAGAAAGAAAGAAAGAAAGAAAGAAAGAAAGAAGAAAGAAAGAAAGAAAGAAAGAAAGAAAGAAAGGAGAGAGAAAGAAAGAGAAGACTATATAATATCATTGGAGCATAGGGTTTTACTCTCTAACATTAATGCTGAGCTACATAATCCTGTTAGATTTCTTACAGAAACCAAGTGTGCACATAACATGAATCCGTTTCTCAGATTGATTTTATGATTCTGAGTTATCAGCATTCATCAGAGTAACTCTTAATCCGAATTCCAGCTATTTAGTGATTTGATTGAAGCTACTACTATGCTACTTTATAAAGGGGAGTATATCTCTATAAAATCATAGATAAAGAGGTTGGTTGTACAATACCAGGTATCACAATGATTGGGTAAGAGACAAAAATATTGAGGGTAAAATGTCATTTACTACCATTTAAACTTATAGTTAAAAGAAGTGGTTAATTGCTCTAGGGAAATGATAAATAAATTTCTATTGTTTACATGGACTTTAAGAACAAAAATCAGATTGTCAAGAATATCAGAGCTCTCAACCAAGAGAAAACAATATTCATCATTAAAAATATTCTCATCATTTGCTTCACAATTTGTATATCCTATGCTTCTGACTCATCAGGAGCCTGTTCAACTACCTGTATAGTGTAGAGTGTAAGCACTGCACCTCCTGCAGCCAATGTATCTACAAATTGCACTCATGATCCAGAAAGAAATGATTAAGGCTGTTGGCCATTTGAACTGTTGAGAGAAACCATGTCAAAATATGATGTTTCCATAATAATATAAAATCAGAGATGTACAATTCCATCAAATAGGACAGTGTTGCTTTTTTCCCTTATGGATATGTAATTTATCTGATTGAATTTATTTCTGGCTTTATAAATTGTTAAATATGAGGTACTAAAATGGTGTCAAATATGGAATGCAGAGACTCCAAGTGAACGATGGAATAAATTATGAATTAATTTCCATCCTTTCCATTTGCTCCTGTTCACCCATAAGCCATAAATTATTTTATATAGTTAAACAGATGAATTTACCTTTATGTCACAGCAAGAAAATAAAGTCATAGAAATATGTTCATAGCTCCCAAACAAGCAGTTAGAACTTTGCCTTAATACTCAGAGGGGAAGAGTTTCAGCCAGTTGAAACAGGTAGTAGTGATGGACAGGGACTCAGAAAACTTCTTCAATATTGAGATGTTTTTATCCATACTTTTCCCGACTTCCATGTTGTTCTTGCTCCATTGATTAGATTAGATGTCATTTGAGCCAAAGCTTTCTTGGTACAGTGACCATTTCTGCCTAAATTACAGTTTAACAAGGAAGGAAAGGATGGAACTGGCATTTATGGGAACTGTGCAAAGTAACTGAGGGCATGAGTGTTTTGGACCTTTCATCATGATCCTTATGCTTAGACATCTGTATGTAGATCTGGTCTTAACACATAATAAATACACAATTAAATAATATGCCCTAGGTGACAGATGTCTCACAGTATTTAAAGAAACTGATTTGTGTACAGCACTGTTGTAGTAAATAGAACTCAGAACTCTCTTTTTCTCCCTATTTCTTCTCTCTCTCTCTCTCTCTCTCTCTCTCTCTCTCAAAGTACTCTAAGTAAAACAGGAATAATTTTATAGGTTTTAAAATTGTATTTGTTTGTTGGATTGGCATGATATCAAACTAAGTCTGAAATCATGATTCTTACAACTAATTTGTAAATCTCATTACTTGTAGGAGTTACGTACTTGGGATAATCCAATGACATAAGCAATCTATCTTTAGAACTATACTTGTCTCATCTATTTAGTGAACTTATCAGAATTTATGTAAAGTATCAGGCTAAAGTCAAGAAACTGTATTATTTTCAAGACCAAGAACAACCCATACTTGGAAATCAAGTTGTCTCCCCTAGCTGATGGGAAAAATATGAACCATTTGGCTCTCTTTATGACATATATATTTTGATTTAAAATCTTGGGAGGTATTTTTTTTCCAAATGACAAATATTCTTTCAAATTGTTTTGTTCATTTTTACCACCTTCACTGAAGCATGAATGGTGGAGAGGTAGGCATTAGTTCTTGGCTTGTGTGTGATTCAGTGGAGTGTTACTGCATTCCAATTACTCAGACAGCAAGGAACACAGCTGTGTCCAAGAAGGATTTTAGAGTTTCTTAACAATCTCTGTATACTTCTATTGAATTCAATACAATCAAATGTTAACTGTGACAGCTGAACCTGCACTCAGGCAATCTCTGGGTTACTAAATTTAAAAGCATGAGATTCTCATAGTGTGCTATCATATTCATAAAGTATTTTAAGTTGTTTTTAAGATATAATATAATTAAGATCCTTAGACTCTGTCTGTACATTCATCTGGTACAAATTAAAGAGCAGAGAAATGATGTTACATACAACTGCACAGAGTGTTGACTTCTTTACTAATGTAGAATAGATGATATTTTTTGGTAGAGATGAATCTATCAAGATAACCATTAGGGTGATAGGCTTTTACAAACATTGCCTTTGCCACTCTGAGCAATGTGACTCTAGATTCTTTCTGGTGTTCTGTTCTTCCCTTTACACCAATGGTCTACTTCTTAAAAATGAATAAATGAAATTATATGTGTAAAATGTACATCATAATTTTCATTGCCTAAAGAATCTACTTTCAACAACTAACTAGTCTCTCCCTGACCTGGTTAGATGAATCCAAACTATCACTTTCTATTTTTACATACTCCCAAATTTGTTATATAAGCAAAGAGTAAAGTGATTAAAGTTAGAAAATTGATGATCTTTTGAAAGTCACAATTACAAAGAAAGGATATATGAATGCACTCCCTCCAAGTTAGAAGAACTAAATCTTCAGTTATTAAAGATGACAAAGAAACTGAATACTCACTGTGATAATTATATGCATTATTTTGATAAAGAATAAATATATAGTAGGCAAATTTTCATTTTGGTAAAAATGTTAATATACTATAGAAAATAAAATTAAGGAAACCAGAATAGAGACTAACATAGTTTGGAAACTATTTAATATTTACTATGGCCTTAACTAGCTATTAATTAAGTAACAATATAAGCTAATTTTTGAGTGTGTTTGTTGCTGTGTGATGTGTATATAAGTATATAAATACATACACAGGAAGGCACTGGAATATTTCTTACATTAAACTTTTTTTTATCAGTACAGAACATTGCTGTCATTGTTTTGAACAAATTATCATACAGCAAGTATTTGACAAACAAAACTATGGCCCATAAAATTGCACCATGTCATTTGTGAAACATTCTTATTTTCTAGCGTCAGAATAGTATTCCACTTGCATATTCTGTCACAGAATGTATTCTCATTGCACCATGTAAGAAATAGGACAGCTGAATTTGCCACGAGACTGATAAAGTTCTTAGTAACTCAGAATTCTCAGCAAGACAAAGTCTGGGAATTTGATTCATTTTATCAGGGCGATAGGACAACTTTAAATAGCTGTTCACAAATGGTTGGCTATTCTTATCAGCGGTTCGTTTTACAATGTCAACAGACTTAGGATAACCCCAGTACACAGGAGAACAACCTTATTTCAGATCACAGTGCTACAGACTTTGTGATGTTGAATTGGTTCTCTGTCTGTCTCTTATATAATGGATGTGGAATATGTATGGAATTGCAAAATAAATGAACTATATGAATAGGTACAATCCAATTTGAAAATAAACTCATCACATAAAAGAGAATATTCATGGAATAAAATAGAAAACACTTTACTTGTTAATATGTTTACCATGAGACAAAGGGGACTAATTATGGCTATAACAAGATTTGGGCTTTTTATGATAGAAACTACAGGACAATTCTTAGAGCTTCCCTTTACATGAACTTTCTGATCTCATAACTATTTGATCTATGGTTATGCTTTCTAATAAGGAACAAAAAAGAAATTCTGATATTAATTTTGACATTCTAGTACCCACACTAAAGCAATTATAAGGTAGAAAACACATGTATACATTATTGATATAAAGGAAAAATAAATACATGGAACTGCTAGAAACAAGAAAAACAGTACAAATTGCAAATGCTTGCTGTTGTGGGCACACTACTGAATCAGGTCTCCAGAGTATTGTGCAAGCTTACTAATACACTTTAATTAGTTACCTGTAAATAATATCTATGTGTATTTATGTGTATGGGGGGGTTGTAAATACTATCCACATTTATGAATAAACGCATAAAAATAGTATTCTGAAAACGAGAATAATTCTTCAGAAGACATTTTGTTCATAGGTTCAAAGACACAGAGTCACATATACACAATACAGTCACACAATAACTAATTGTGTACTCTAAAGCCTACCAACTATATATCCAAAAATATTTTCATTATCAAGTTTTGTAAAGAAACAAACATTTTGAACAAATGATTTTAAAATATTAAATGATGTTATAGGCGAGTATACCATAATAGAATGTGACCTGAAGAACATAAAGTAAGATCTCTGGATAGAAATTCTATGAACATCACTTAGATGCTTAGGTATCTTGAAAGCTCTATTGATCTATGTATATAGAAATCAATCACAATCCTGCTTCTGATCAAAATTGTTTTAATGTAATATTTGTTTAAGTTTCATAGAATTCATTGTCACTACATATCAACAACAACAAAAAAAACTGAATATTTAATTGCAATAATACAAGCAACCAAGAGAATGGTATTTACAAACATTGTATTCCTAACATTTTATTGATGATGTAGGGAGACATAGAAGTATAATCAAAATGTTTATCAGGAAATACAAAATGGACCAACTATTCTCTTTAAGAAACCTGACACAAATGATATAGTAAATGACCTCAAAAAAAAAAAAAAAAGCAACAGAAGACTTTATCAGAAGCAATATGGTAAAATGAGATGATGTCTCTTACTATTTTAAAGGGATATAGGTAATTGTATAAGTATAGAGAATATGTACAATCTCTTCTCTATATACTATGTGTTCCTCATTCCAATATTTCTAGTAAAAAAAAACTGACTAAAATCATCAAAGAAGAGAGTCAGATAATTTCAGACTATAGTATTTTGATGCTAGAGCTCTCATCAGTCAATTCTTTGTCTCTCCCTCCCTCTCCCTCTCCCTCTCCCTCTCCCTCTCCCCTCCCTCTCCCTCTCCCTCTCCCTCTCCCTCCTCCCTCTCCCTCTCCCTCTCCCTCTCCCTCTCCCTCTCCCTCTCCCTCTCCCTCTTTCCCTCTCTCTCTCCCTCTACCTCTTTCCCTCTCTCTCTCCCTCTACCTCTTTCCCTCTCTCTCTCCCTCTACCTCTTTCCCTCTCCCTCTTTCCCTCTCTCTCTCCCTCTACCTCTTTCCCTCTCCCTCTCCCTTTCCCTCTCTCTCTCCCTCTACCTCTTTCCCTCTCCCTCTCCCTTTCCCTCTACCTCTCCCTCTCCCTCCCCCTCTCTCTGTGTGTATGTGTGTGTATATGTGTGTCTTTGATATACTGTTTCTGTATTGCCCTATTATCATATAAGGGGTGATGGAGACCTGGAGGAATTAATTAATCAGGCTTCCTGATTTAAATGATCAATACTATAGACGTTTTATTCTTTTTTATTGGCATTTAAATTTTTGGCTTTCTAACAGATGAGTATTATATTTGCATTACTTCTTTATTTAATCTCTCTATGCCCCTCTCCCACCCATTCTCAAATTTATGACCTCTTCTTATTGAATTATAACTCTAATATATCTGTAAATAGAAGAGTGTAACCTGTTGAAATAATTTAGTATTGCTTATATGCGTTTAAGTGAAGACTTACAAAATGACAACCTCATCTAGCATGGTGCTATACATGAGAGAATTCTCAAAAAACATCATTCATACAAGAAGAGCTTCATACAATTAAGGGTTGCTGAGGGAGGGAGAGTTAGCCATCTCCAAGAATGATTCCTCTAGTGGGTTAGCACATCCCATGAGATTACACTTTATTGTTGGTCAAAAATTGATCTTCCTTTATAAGTACAAAGAGTAGAATCAAAGACTATGTATAGATTTTTAAAAGTCAATCTTACATTAAATTTGTAAAAAAATTTTTTCAACCAAATGAAGTATAAATAAATGCCTTCTAATATTGTATACTTTTGTTATCTGATCTTTATCATTTAAATTAAGGGAAAATACTGGAATCTGTAGATCTAACAACTGATAGAATAAATAGGAGTATTCTATATAAAAGATAACCATTCAACAGCTCTGTCAATATTCTGTAATAGAGATTATTTTGTTTGTGAGCAAAGTTTCCCTTAGTAGACTGCACAGTGGGAATTGTTAACTCATCTACAATGCATTCCAGAAAGCAGAGTCGCTTAGGTGAAAGGGCCTATGGTGACTTCAACAGGACAAAGCATAATGTGATGCCAGGGTCTGACACCACTCACTGGGTGACACGTAAGCCTGGTAGTTGCAAAGGGACAGCAAGTGAGGCGTCTCTGAGGATAATGACTTCGAAATACCTTTCAACCCTTCATCTGGCTTCTTCCTCTAGCAAAGGTTAAAGTGAGTTTGACACCTTGTTCTATTGCCTGCACTTACCCTCAGGTAATAAAAGAGACAATGAAATATAATAATGGGTCCTGGAGCTCCATGGCACTGTATAACATCTATTACACATCTCTCGAAGTTCAAACATCCTCTTCCCAGTGATTTTAAATCACTGAACTACATTTAAAAGAAAATAAAAGAAAACATTAGAGTAGACAAGTCACTAAGTCTACGATTTTTTTTTTTTTTTTTGCCTTTGCCTTTGAATTCAGAGATACCTTCCTTAACTCTCTTCCTCGAAGTTTCTGTAACCCGACATAACAAGAAAAGAAAGGTGGGTGCTAAGACGGTCTCTAGCAATTTTTATTATTGAATGATTCTGAAAATTAGTTATTTTGAAAATACAAAATATTTGGTAAAAAAATAAAACATATAACATCAGGATATACTTCTTCATGATATATTTATTTTTCAATGAATTATTCTTTATTTATTCATGTTAATGCCTACTTAAAAATGATTATCTCTAATAAATAATATATAAAATAACTACAAATAAAGATAAACACAAAAATTGAAATTAGTACAATGTTGTAATCCTGTTTATTTTCCTTTCTCATACCTCTTCATTAAAATTTTATCATTACTTAATGACTCTTGTACTTTATGTTGGGAGGTTTTTGGAAAAAAAAGTTTTTAAGAAAGTAAAGAAGTAAACAATAAAGAAGGAAACAAGAAACTATGGGAAATAATAATTATTAAAACATGGATTTTTTTTTTACAGAAGGACATGAGGACCATGAATGAGTCCCCGAACACCGGATGTCACAGATACTAACCATGGACCTCCTATCAACAAAGAACTGAAAGTCATCAGAAGACAAAGCTGCAGTGCAAGTGCTTGCAAGCTCCCAGAGCAATAATGTTTTCCTTTATACCTCATCACCATTTCCACTCACATGGTGCTCTCACAGGAACACACATTACACACACACAACATACACACACACACACCACACACACATCCACTATGTTTCTACATTGATTCTTTTCAGATAGGAATCTTTAGATAAACAAATATTTCAAACTAAATGTCACGTTTTCCAAGCCTGTATTTGTCTTGTACAGCCATTCACCATATCAGTGAGTTACTTTATACAACTGGGCAGACTGGAAACTACTAAAGGAAATGTTTTATCACACTTATTAATATTACCAATTAATATAGATTTTGCCTTAAATTGCAAAAAAAAAAAAAAAAAAAAAACCCAAGGGCTTTACATTTCTTTTCTTCATGTACAACAGTTTCCTAATCATTTATGATAAACTTGTGTTGCTTATGGAGTAAAAGAAGCCTTTAGGTATTCAGTGCTTAGTGATGGACAGAAAGTATTTAGTGTGCATGCTTAGCATGCATAGGAGGGTTGTGGATTGCATATGGACTTAAATGCCTGACTAAGGAGTTTCTATGACATTGAGTAGGCAGTGGGGAGTCCTTGAAGTTCTCTAGCTGGGAATTCACACAGTCAATTTGATGTTTACGTGCATGGCTAAGTGAATGTCTTTACTTCTAGTTTTAAGAAGCCAACTGTAGTCAGATTTTGGTTGCTATGGTGTGGTGAGATTTTAGTGTTTGAACAAAGTATCTTCAAAAAATCCTCAAGTTAATTCAATATGCTTACCTAAGAAATATATTTTACAGGAAATACACAAAGCCAGGCCTTGCTGCTAATTCCCACTATGATATGTAAAACGCTAAGCTGTGATTGTGCCTCTATTGTTTTGTGGAAATATGGGAAAGTTATAGTGAACTGCAACTGAATCACAAAAGAAGGAACTTATAGTCCCAAATCCAAACCCTGTAGGCTTATATTTAGTTGTATTGGCTTTAGGCTGCCTTTAACTTTGTCAATATTGAGAAAGATAATTTTATCTATCTCTTCTAACTAGTCACCCTCAATATTAAAGTCATGGAACCTGAAGTATTTTGGAACTTTACAGCATAATGAGAGTTTGCATGAATATGGAGAGTGTCATCAGATTAACAGGTCATTGGTAGAGTGATTTGGTATTTCTCATGTCCCTTGCTCTCTCTGCTCCCATAGCCATGTTCACAGTCACATTTTCCATCATTCACGTGCAGCTTTGATTTCTGGTCTATGTTTATAACACAATCTCCAATTTATTCAACACAATACTTGACAAATGAGCTAACTTGATGGCAATTTATAATTAATAACTGGTTATATAAAGAGAAAGATAATTTTAACATTGATGAGTCCGCTTTCTCTATATAAGAATTTATGATGCCACTTTTGTTAAGTTCCACATTTTTATTTTATTTTCTATTGGATATTTTCTTAATTTACATTTCAAATGTTATCCCCTCTCCAGATCTCCCATCTTGAAACCCCCTATTCCATGCCCCCACTCTTGCTGCTGTGATTGTGTTCCCCGACACACCCATCCACTCCTGCCTCCCTGCCCTGGCATTCCACTACACTGGGGCTTGGAGCATTTATGGGACCAAGGGCCACTTCTCTCATTGATGCTAGATAAATCAATTCCCTGCTACATATGCGGCAGGAGCCATGGATCCCTCCATGTGTACTCTTTGGTTTGTGGTTTAATCCCTGGGGACTCTGGGAGGTCTGGTTCATTGATATTGTTGTTCTTCCTATGGGTTGCAAACCCCTTCAGCTCCTTCTGTAAACTTTATTCTCTCTTTCTTAAAATGCTTTTTTTTCCCCATATTTTTTTCCCATTTAAGGTCTTACTTTTCAAAGAAACACCACTCACTTTCCTTCACTTATGCACCCATCTAAAGTCACATAGGATTGCACGGAAACCCCTTCCAAACTGAAACCTCTTTGGTTTTGTGGTTCTGCCACAATTCGAGGTCCGTTTCTCTCTAGCATTTGGAAAGCAGGTGATTAAAATTGCCTCCACTTTCACCCCAAGTCAAAAGTACATAGAGTTCTTATTTTATTGTGCTAAAAATAAAGTATAAACGGGAAGCTTTTCTTGGCCATAATGAAGAAAATTAATCAGACACCCAGGCCAAAATATCCTAAACTTTGCAAATAAAGATACAGGAAGCAGAACATTTATTTCAACCTCATAAAACACCATGATCTTTGGCTACAGGCTTGAGAACCACACTCCAGATTACTGGAAAAGAATGGGTCATTGACAGGAAAGTCCTTAAATAAATAATTCTGTGTACCGAGAGATGAAGTGAGTACATAAATTAACTCATAAAACTTGCCCACTTTGGAAAAAATGTACTTTAAAAAATTGTTTTAAAAAACACTATGATGACTTTTCTGATTTTTATGATGTCCATTCAGAAATGCTCCAATCTTTGTGTGTAATAGCTTTTAAAGAAGGGTATCAAAGTACAGCTCTGCAGCTTTGTTGGAGATGAGTGACAAAACACCACTCTGTGTATTTCTAGTCGTGTCACTTTTGAATATTTCTATTTGTGACGTTACTTTGTATTTTCTGATATGCAGGGTTCCATTTATTTTTGACTGCTAAGCTTACGCATATCTGAAGAATGATACATCTTATGTGCTGAAGCTTATATTTGATTATATACATATATATTAGTAAGTGTACTAATAGAATACGATGTGGATATTTACTAGAGTATGGGCATACTATTTAATGATCTATATTATGAAAATTACTAGAGTATGTACATACCATTTAATGATCTACATCATGAAAATTATAATAAAAATATGCTTATAGTTTGTATTAGTTTATATTTATGAAATATATCCAATATTTGCTCTCATTTATATTTTTTCTTTATATTCAAACCTGTATCTACATATTAGTTTGAGGTATAAGAAAAGAATTTTTAAAATGTATTTTTAAATTTAATGTCCTGATCACACTTTGCCCTCCCAGTACTTCTCCCAGTCCCTCTCAACAACCTCTCCTCTGCCTGCCCATGTGGGACTGCGTAAGGGTATCCTGGTTCTTGGCTGGGCATGGGCCTAGAACCCTGAGACTCCAAGGGAGAAACGGCAGGAGTTCGGCCATGTCCCCAGAACTCAGGGTCCTAACAAGCAGTCTAGTCTCATGACCTACATTGTTCAGTCACATAGGCATTACCCTCTCCCAAAGTGCACAGGTAGAGGGTGTAACTACAGGCCTCAGGCCCTAGAGATTTACATACTAATGAAGGTCAGAGGGCAGAGCCAACTAAGCATTCCTCCCCAGACCCTTCCTACTTCTTCCTCCCTATTTAACTCAGGCCTGCCCTGAGTTTGGGGGGGTACATCCAGATCCATCCACCATCAGCCATGACAATATAGCCTTTTGGAACCAAGGACTTCCTCATATCATTGGGTCCTGCCGGGCCTGCCACCACCGAAGCCTCCAGCCACTGGAACCTGGGACCTTCCTCTGGTAGGAGAGACAGGCTTCCTGGAGGCCTCCAGGCAGCCTCCACCTCGCAGGTCCGGGCCTGCTGCCGCGTGGGCCTGTGGCCTGCTGCTGTGGCCCCCCAGTTTTTTCCCACATGCCCACATCTGTCCTCATTCTCATTTCTTTTCAGAAAAGCACAGACCTCTCATGGATATCAACCAGCCATGCTATTTCAAGTTTTAGATAGACTAGGCACCTTCATTCCTATTAAGGATAGACAAGGAAACCCAGTATGGGGAAAGGGTTCCAAAGGCGTGCAACACAGTCAGAGAAAGTTCCTGCTTTCACTGGTAGGAGTATCACTAGAAAACCAAGCTACACAACAGTAACATTCATGCTAAGGACATAGGTCAGACCCATGCAGGCATCCTGGGTCAGTCTCTATGAGCTCCTATGGGTCCAGGTAAGTTATTTTGTGGGATATTTTTGTGGTGACCTTGATGCCTCTGACTCCTATAATCCTTCATAAGCAGGGTTCTTAGGCTCAGCCTAATATATGCTTGTAGGTCTTTGCATCTGAGGAAAACATTTTTTAAATTAGATTTCTACATATTGATCACTACTATACTAACCCTGAAAAAGATGCCCTTCACCAAGTCATCCAACTTCTAGGTACTTTTATTAGTAAAATGAAAACGACTCTATTAGAATTAAGGGAGATTGATTATACAAAGAGCCTCTGCTGTAAAAGACAGCTAGCAACATAAAAGTGTCTTTGCTTGTTTCAAATTCTTGTGCTTAATAAATTGGATAGCTTCTGAAAAATCCTCTGGATTTTATTTCATGTCTTCGGTATTTATCCATCCATTTATCCACCCACTTGAATACTAGATATGTGTCAGCAGTTTATATTAAAATTCTAAATGTTCTTTATAAAATGGAAATACAAGGAATATAAGATATTCATGTTTTTTAAAGGAAATGAGCATATTTTGAGAGTTGTTTACATTTAAATAAGAGAGGATTATTTCACTTTAAGCGAAAAACAGCAGTTTAATAGTTGAGATTTAATCTATAAAGTGAACATTAATTTAACCAAACTAAAATACCCATTTACGTATGGCATTAAAAGAGAATTAAATTCTGATTTATGATGCATAATAATTAAAATAATTAAAACAGCAAATATGGTACACACCAATCATTGAGTAGTAAACTGATAGGACAGCTATACTGAATGAAAGATCATAAATAACCAGCAATGAATAATGTTTGGAAACATGGCAATTAGGGAGAATAAGGCAGATGCCTTCAAAATGCTACCCATGCCAAAATGATGAACGGCATGTTTTGTCCTTTTCAAGGTCAAAAATGCCACATAAAATTAAATTTAAAATTAATTTGATTTAGCAAAAATTACTCAGCTTCACTTGTACCATTACAAAAAAAAAGTATAGCATATAGCTTCATCCATGCAATTATGTAAGCATAAAAGTTGCACATTCTGTAATAGAAACTAATGAAGTACACACGTTCAACAGGAAAATTGGTTGGGTCATATATTAAATAACTAGGGTAATAGCAAGTTGATGATAAGAGTAAATTTGAATAAGCATACATTAGTGAAACTCCAATATATATTTATATTTGACAAAATGCATATCATTTTTATCTAATGCTCTTAGACAGGATAAGTATAATTTCATCCTCTAAAATATTTCAGCATAATTTTAACTATTTGACTTTTGATAGTGATTGCTATATTCTATGTCTGGATAATCTTTATGTAAATAAAACCTATGTGTTTATTTGCAAAATTTTCTTTCATGAAGATCAGAGGAGCCAGAGAGATGGCTCCACACTTAAAGGGTACTTGCTGCTTTTATAGATCTATGTCTGCTTCCCAATACACACGACTGGCAGTTCTCAGCCACTTATAACTCCCATCCCACCATGGTAGCTTTCTTTCCCATGCTAACTTCGTAATCTGACATGATTTTAACCACTGTCATCATTATTTGTTCTAAAGTCATATTTTGCCAAATAGATTTAGGTAATTTTGTGTTATGAAAATGATCAAATCCATTTTCCTAAGCAAGATAGAACTGTCACCTAATCATGTATTTTGGCTTTTCATTTTTTAAATGCATCTGTCTTCACTTGATATGCTCATAGGCCCAGTCCAACTACAAACATCTTTCCTAATTCATAAGCATACAAAAACATTTTTTAAAACCATTCAGTAAAACTTGTTCCTAATGCTTTCTAATCCATAATCAATATCGTTACTAACAATTTAAATAAATGTTCTAAGAAAAGTCTAGTATTTAGCATCCTAATAAGAAAAGAATTATTTTAAAATGTTTCCCTATTAAATCTAAATTGACTCACAAACCTAATTTTAAAACCAGTAAAATATTTGGATCAAATAGCTGTAGTCTTACTCTATTTGATTTTAGACAAGCTATTTTACATTTTGAGAATTTTTAAATTTATGAGATATAAAAGAACCAAAGCATTCGGTTTGAATACCTAACAAATTAAAAGATGCCTTTGAAGAATATTATGTAATGCCACTACGTTTGACCGTAACAGATGAGCATTTTCTCTGTGTGCAGTATTATACCATGTAGCAGTTTGAAACAGAAGGGCTCTTGGTATCAAGTGTCTGAAGAGTTAGTGGAGGATGCTTTACCCAAAAGAAAGAAATTAATTGATATTCACAACTTCAAGTATCAAGTCACAAGCAACACAGGTTAAATTAAATGTATGAATACAAAAGTTGTGTCTAAGTAATAGGAGAATCAAGGTATATCACTCAGAGACAATACTATAAAAGAATTTTACATGTCATTCTTTAGATATGTGGTCCATAATCTCTACCATTCTTCCAACAAAGAAGCAACAGACAAGTTTATTTTCATAGAGATGAGGAAGCCAAAAGAACAAATGCTATGGTTGTCCTCTGCATGCATCAGCTTCTGCTACAGAGCGGTTATCAATATTTCTAATGCTGAGACACTTTAATATAGTTCCTTGTGTTGTGGTAACCCTGAGCCATAAAACTATGTTTGTTGTTACTTCGTAACACTAATTTTGCTTCTGTTATGAGTTGTAACTAAAATATATTTATGCTTTCCAATGATCTTATACCACCTATTTGAAAATTTTGCTCAAACCCAAAGGGGTCTGAACTCACAGGTTGAGAACCACTTTGTCAGTGTTGTGTATAGAAACCAGTTGATCCTTAAAGAAATAGGGATTTAATCCCCAACATACCACTGAGTGTGTTTTCCTTTTCAAGTAAGTTTGGATACATTTGTAGTTCACTATCATTTTACATGGTTTTGATTATCCAATGTGAAATTAATTTAACCTACCCAGGGCTAGTGAAGTCAGGGGTCTTGGAGGGCAAACTATAACATATTTTCCAGAGTTCTTTTTTTGTCTCAAATCTTCTGTGTTCAAGAGACTGTATAAACAAGTTTAAGTATTATTAAATAATTAAAATTATTAGTTAAAATAACCCCTGTGTAAATAAGTAAATTATGATGTGATTTAAATAACTAAATAAATTTAAAAAAAAAAGAATTTCCCAAGTTTGAAAAATTTTAATATATGAAAAATAAAACAATAAAATCTGAAATGCACATTTTTATCATTTTATTTTACATGTAATGTACTTTCCAGATAAACTCATGTATTGATTTAAGTTTAATATTCCATGAGTTAGGGCCTATTCTTTCTAAAACTATTACATTTTTAGTTAAAATTACACCATTTTTAGGCATCTGCTCAAATATAACCTGAATAAAGATGACATTTATAGACATGCTAAAATGAACAGGGGAAATCTTGGAAAACATAAAATGATAGGCAACTAGGGAATGTTGAGAATGGAGTAACAGAGAGATTTCTCCAGAGGAGAGCACAGTATTGGTTATCCAATAGTAACTGATATTCCCTGAAAATGTACACACAAGTAACATTAGATAGATTGAGTATATAGTATTTATTTATGCTTACAAACACACACACACACACATACATATGCATGCAAGCCCATGCCCACACATACACACACATACATACACACAACAACAACAACAACAACAAAGAAAAAGAGTCCATGAATTTGAAAGAGAGCCAGATGGGATGGGACATTGAATTACCAAAGAAATGGTTTGTAAATTATGTAATTAATAATTATAAAAATGTGATTTTATTCTCTCTTCTTGGAATTAATTTCCTTACTCAATGTTTTGAGTTCAGGTATAAACATCATTAAAATTAGTATTGAGTTCAGATTGTATACTGAGTTAGGTGTAGATTCTAAATATTTTATGGTAGACTAAAGGATGCTGCAATGTTAACTAGATGATTATAACTTTTAAAGTAAGGGGCTTCTTCAGCATTTACAAGTAGTTACTGGAGAGGCTTAAAAGCATGCGTTTGCAGTCCCTACAAACACATTAAAAGACAGGAGTTGGTGTTGCCTGTCATCCTAGTGCTGACATGTTTATAGGGGTATTGGAACAGAGGCTCTATGGGCTTTAATGGTCACCAGCTTAGGCCCAAACAACATGCTTCGATTCAATGAGAAAGGAGTTCTTAGTGGAATGCCTATGAAAGCAATGGAACAGAATACCCAATATCTGCCTTTGGAAGGAGCTTACATATTCATATATGCATGTACACTCACACACATACACACGCACACACACACACACACACACACACACGAATAGCTGCCCACATTAAAATATTTGTGTGTCTAGGAGAATGTCAAATCACTTTTTTTTCATGTATTACAAATGTATCTGACTTTTCATGTTGTATGTCTTATAACTCACAACTAGAATACTGCTAGCTATAACATTTTCCAACAAAGCCACTCTACCATCTCATGCTTTGTCCTTGCATTCTTTGTTCTTATACAATAACTGCTGAAACCTCACCCACCTAACACACTGAGAACCGCAGTCTCCAAAGCAGGCAATAAAATGCACTTTGTTTTCCTGGGCAGAGCTAATTAAAAGTCAAGATGTTCAGTTTGGTACACCACAAAGAATAATTCTGTGCTTTTCTTCATCAAAGTAAAGGGCACAGCACAGCTTCCTTATAACTCAGCAGAAAATTCCAGCCAGCTTGAAGTCATTGTAAAAAGAAAAGATAGATAACATTGGCTGACTTTATTGTAATTCACTATTCTGTGTGCTATAGGAAAGTTTTGTTTGTCAATGTTTAGCTTCTCTTCAATAGTACTTTAAGACATTTAACTTAATTGTCAGTCTAAAACTTTTAATTTCAACAATGAAGTATACAGGTGTGTTGATGGAATATATTTGTATCTGCATTTTGTGATTATGAAATATGTTTTTCATTTCTCTAGAAACCAATTTAGATTCCATGAAGACGCTCTCTCCCTTGGCATTATATGAAGCGAACAAAGCTAAAAGATGAATGAAAATAAATAATGTTTAAAAATAACTTCAAAACAATCTAACAGACCCTTTGTATGTGTTCTATATTTGTAATGCAAAGAGTATAAAAGCTAAGGGACCTAAAAAAAGAGAAATTCAATAGTAAATGTAACATGAATTAGAGAATTTTGTTAGCTAGAAGCAATAATAGAAAAGTACTATTATTCTTAATTTTCATTGAGCAATACTTATATAGAAAGTGACTTTTAAATACACATTATATTTCCAATATTGTATAATACTGTGAAATTAAATTGGTGCCCTGACTCTAACCTCTAACTGATTTCTCAATGTCTTTGTTTAGAATTTTGTTTTTCTTTGTGAAATTGTTTATCATTATTTATTATTATTATTATTTTTTAATTTTTTTATTATATTTATCTTCAGGTGGGATTTAAATATTAATGAATTAGGAAGAACAATACCTAATGTAGGGTAGGTAATTCATTCTGGTTTGCTTTTATACTACTAGCTCTCCATAGAAGTGAAGTCATCATTACAGGATCTTTCAGCAATATGCAAATAATATAGCCACAGTTTGCATATATTGTTTATTAGGGGGATATATCAGATAGTAAGCATTGCTTACTTAATATTAATAATTGGGATTATGATTTATGTATTATTTTGATAAGGTCTGATTGAGGTTTCAATGTTAACTCTCATGTCATTGAACGTACATTCCTATATAAAAAGGCATATGCCACCATGAATGGTCACTGGGTTTTGCTTCATAGATGCTTCACCTACGTTGGGTTTGGAAACAATGTATGTCTCCTGAAACCCACTCAGGAATGAAAACATGAGAGGGATTACACTTGACGATCCTGAGGAAATTGATTCTCTAGTATTATCTTTTACTTTTGTCTCTAAAAAAACAGAGCAGAGGAAGTCTCATGAGAACTGAGTAGTTCAACAAACACTTAAGATGATTAAACTTTATTTAGAACAGTTAGCAAAGCAAATGCTGCCTATTTCTTAAAGGACAAATTGTACCCAGTAGAAAGAAGTTGGCCATCTCCCTGTATATAATGATTTCTGAACAATTTATATCCATGGTAAATTTATTTCAACATCCCCTTAGCTAATTTGTATGTGTGGCATTTGGTGATGTGCTTTGGATCAGAAGTAGTAACTTAAAGAACTCTCTTATTAATTAACCAATTAAGTCTTCGAGATGTGATATATAGAGATGAATGCAATTATATTATTTGAAAATTTTTGTAAGTTATGAATTTAAATGCATAATAACGGAGTATCTTGGTAATTAGGACAAAAGCATCAGTAAGCAAGGTTAGAATCCAACTTTTCCCAGCAATAAGTGATTCTGGCTCAGTGTAGTTTCAATTGCTTCAAACCACATCCTCAGGTAAAAGGGAGATTACAAAATTCATGCTTCTTAGGATATGGTTCTGGTTAAATTACTATCTGTTTTCAGTAAGAATAATTGGAAATACTATCCTTTGATTTTACAACGGCTGTGTGATAAAATGCCTGTAATATAATTAGTGGTTACAGCTGGGGGTAAATTTCAGGTAATGCTGAGCAGTAGCAAGAGTAGTGGCATGTGAGCTGATATCATTTTCACTTATAAAAATGTTTTTTTTTATAAATCTTTTATCTTTATTACCTCTTTTATTTTTTGTGATCACAATATAATTATAGTATTTCTCTCTTCCATTTCCTCTCCCAAACTGTTCTATATGACTCACCTTTTCTCTTTCCAAGTCATGATCTTTTTATTGTTGTTTTGTTGTTACCTGCATATATGTATATGTACATATAGTCCTAAATACACCTTGCTCAGTCTGTATAATGGTATTGGTTCATATGTTTTCAGAGCTGATCAATTGTTATGGAATAACCACTTGGTATGCTTTTTCTGGAATAAACTGTTTCTTTTCCTCCCAGCATTCCTTACTTGCCTGTAGTCCTTTATAGGGTGCCACATCCCCTTGTCCACTTTAGCATGCCTATTACTGTTGCCCTTGCTTAGCTCATGTTAGCCAGTTGTGTTGGAAAGACTTTACGGATGTAGTTTCTGACATTCCTAGGAGACAGCATCTCATAGCAAACTCCCTAATTCTCTGCCTTTTACAATATTTCCTACATCTCTTCTGCAAGATTCCTTTAGCCTTAGGTGCGGGACTTGTTTTGCAGATGAATTCTTTTAATATCTTTTATGTTTCTTTTTTTCTTCCTTCCTTCCTTTCTTCCTTCTTCTCTTTCTTTCTTTCTTTTTTTTTCTTTCTTTCTTTCTTTCTTTCTTTCTTTCTTTCTTTCTTTCTTTCTCTTTTGATTAGCTTATTTTGCTTTTTCTTCTTGCTCTCTTCTTTCCAGTATAAGTAGCTAACATCTCTAGAGCAGTGATATAAAAAAACAACCCACGTAGAACCTTGTTTCTGACTTTCTCTTCCATGTCTGATATAAAAAGTTTAACTTGCTCTTTTTGCCATGTAAAACAATCAATGAGATTCAGAATCCCAAATATTTTTTTTTTAATAAAAAAAATTGTATTTAC
The DNA here is from genome assembly GCA_021653895.1 of Mastomys natalensis. Classification (NCBI taxonomy): domain Eukaryota; kingdom Metazoa; phylum Chordata; class Mammalia; order Rodentia; family Muridae; genus Mastomys; species Mastomys natalensis. Next base: position 1,295,876 of record JAJTUV010000611.1, read on the forward strand.
TTAGAAGCATTCAGAATGTCAACAAAACAGCCGCAATTTTTTTTTTTGCAATTACAGAGTGGTATTCAGTTAACAGAACAACAATTATCTTCATATAAGCTGCATCAGAGACAACTGAAGATGGAAAAAAAAACCCCAAAAATAAAACCAAAAGAAAAGAAAAACAAAAACCAAACTACTGTCCCCATATATAACTAATTTGTGCTGTGCACCAACAAGAACCTGCTTTAAATTTCCATGCCAATTTACAACCCCCAGACTGTACCAGGCAAGGTTAGTGGCTATTGAAAATACCACCAGGACAGGGCTATCTAAAGACACATTCGGTAGTGTGTTAACTATACAAAAAAAGACACTGTACAGTTTCTTAGGTATTGTGTGTTTTGGGGCTAATATCCACTTATCAGTGAGTGCATACCATGTGTGTTCTTTTGTGATTGGGTCATCTCACTCAGGATGATATTTTCTAGCTCCATCCATTTATCTAAGAATTTCATGAGCTCATTATTTTTAATAGCTGAGTAGTACTCCATTGTGTAAATGTACCACATTTTCTGTATCCATTCTTCTGTTGAAGGACATCTGGGTTCTTTCCAGCTTCTGGCTATTATAAGTAAGGCCGCTATGAACAACACTGAGATTCCACCTCACACCAGTCAGATTGGCTAAGATCCAAAACACAGGTGACAGCAGATGTTGGCGAGGATGTGGAGAAAGAGGAACACTCCTCCATTGTTGGTGGGATTGCAAGCTGGTACAACCACTATGGAAAGCAGTCTGGCGATACCTCAGAAAATTGAACATGGTGTTACCTGAGGACCCAGCTATACCCCTCCTGGGTATATACCCAGAAGATATTTCAACATGCAACAGGGCCACATGCTCCACTATGTTCATAGCGGCCTTATTTATAATAGCCAGAAGCTGGAAAGAATCCCAAATATTTTAAATATGGATAATATATAAACGAGGTAAGTGTAGAGGAATTTTATCCAGCAACATGGTTACACTTGCTGAAATAATAAATATGACTTTAGAACATACCTTTAATCTCAAACAATGAGAGTACGGTTAGTTAGTAGAAGGAAGCAGTAATGTTTGGAAATGATGTCTAACTAGGAGTCAACTCAGTGGGTGGAGCCAATTCAGTTCAACAGTGAGTACCGTACAAATTGTAGTCAGTGCAAAGAGGCAGCGGTAGTTGAAGAAACAATAAGAAGGAGCCAGAAAATTAGAACAATTTGCTATTCTGAAGCCAAACAGAGAAACTCAATGAGAATCTGAGAGAAGCCCAATTGGATTAGTCAGCTTGGAGGGAGTTTGAGCCAGAGGAGCTGAGATGAACCAGTCAGACAGAATTCAAAAATAACTAGAGAGGGCGAACATATCCAGCAGTAAGCCTCTGAGATGACAATTACAACTGGTACTACAGGGTATATTTACAGATAAGGCTCAAACATAGCCACATACATTTATTAGAAATTAAATAAATTATTACACAATAAGGACAGCTAGGAAGAATGCTTGATGAAGAAGCATGAGGTAACTGAGTTCAAACCTACTTCATGTAGGCAAAACTATGGCTGGGGTGGGATGCATGTCTGAGCTCAGCATGGAGAAAAAGTGATTATGGATCTTGCCACCAAGGACATTAGTTCCAGATTCAGTGAGGACCCCTGCTTCAATGTAATAGGGCAAAGAATGATAAAGAAAGATATTCAATGTCTTCCTGTGGCTTCTGTTGATACGCAACAGCAAGCAATTCCCTGGATACAAAAGCACACCCATACACACATCACACATATATACATACTAGATTGTGTACTTGGTCACTTAACTAAGTATATGATGTGTGCTCCAATTCCCTGCATTTCTTTTAGACAGGAACAATTTTGAGTCAAAAGTTTGGAAGGTGGGTTGGTGCCCCCATATGTCCACAAGAACTTCAAATCTCTGAAGAAAGAGATTGAAGAAGACCTCAGAAGATAGAAAGATCTCCCATGCTTGTGAATGGGTAGGATTAACAGAGTAAAAATGACCATCTACCCAAAAGCAATCTACAGATTCAATACAATCCCCATCAAAATTCCAACACAATCCTTCACAAACATGGAAAGATGGAAATTGTCAACTCCATATGGAAAAACAAAAGTCACAATATAGTGAAAACAATAAAAAAAATCTCAGAAAATCACCATTCCTGACCTCAAGCTGTACTATAGAGTAATAGCGATGGAAACTGCATGGTATTGGTACAGAGACAGACAGGTTGTTCAATAAAACAGAATCAAAGACCCAGAAACAAACCTCACACACCTATAGACACTTGATCTTTGATAAAGAAGGCAAAACCATACAGTGGAAAAAAAGAAAGCATCTTCAACAAGTGATGCTGGTCTAACTGGAAGTCTGCATGTAGAGGGTAGTCTTTCAGGTATCTATCTTATGCATAGAATATACAAGTCAAGTAAGAACTGCCATGTTTCATTGAACTCAATAAACAGACACAACACCATCAATACACACAAACTCACACACACACGCACATACACACACATTCACATACACACACACACACACACACACACACACACACACACACACACTAAGCAAAACTATGTAGATTTCAGGAAAGCAAATCAAGGCATAAAACCCATGTTATAAAATGCCTTGTTCCTAACCCTACTTGCTGATTCTTACTGAATTTCCATTTTCTTAGAATTTGTGCCAACTTTTAATTTAGGGTACTTAATATTTTCAGATGCTTACATAGTATATTACAAAAGAAACATATTATGGAAGACGATGAGTCTTAAGTATGTTCTTCATGGCATAGAATCAATAAAAATATAAAATGTGTCATAAAATATTTGCAAAGGGTTTACAATAGTGACACTAATTGGCGGCAAATCTGACAGGTTATGGATAAGCGAGTCACCTCTGTAAAGAAACAAATCTGTAGATCCATTTTCTGTAATTTTTTTTTCCATGCCAATCACTGTAAATGTTGGTGAGAAGGCCTAGCTGAATTGAGTCATTGAAGGCAAGAGTAGGGAATTAATTGTGTTCTCTTGCATCTTTTCCTGCTGCCAAAGAAAAGGACTATTGTCCTGCTTCTCATTCAGCCTTCAGGATCTCTGCCAAATCCATTGAGAAAGTCAAACTGCATATCCAAGTGGAAGTAAGAAGAGGTTCACATCCAGTCTGTGCTCAGTGGGGGCTGTGATGAGGTCTAAGCCTGAGTGATTTTGGACATCACATTTTTATTTTATGTTGGATAGTATAATGTAAATTGCTAAACATGGAAGTCAGGGATAAAAAAAAAAAAAAAGAGGAGCAAGAGAAACGCACACATATGGCCTGAATAAGAGTTACACGTGCTGCTATTTACAATGTTCGTCTGTGTATACATGGTAAGAAATTGCACACTAGTTAAATGTGTCAGGGTCTGAACCACAGTGAGCAATTTTATCTGAAGTAATAATATACATGTCCACTTTCACAGATGAATAGGTACGTTGGATTTTTTTAAAAGCACTTTCCTTAATGTGACCTAATAAAGGCTGGAAATTAAAAAGAACTCAAAGTCATAAAAATGTCAGATCTCAAATACAGCATATTTGAAGATTTGAAAATAATCCACATAAATTGCACAGACTATATAGTCCCTCTCTGAGCAATGTATATGTCAGCATGATTTTCAAGAGGGACATAGGAAAATTATATGGATAGAGTTGGAATAAATGAATTTTTAGATAAACATAATATTGGTTGACAAGTGATGTAATGATATTACATTTTCAACATTGTGAGTTTTGTACTTTGGCAAAAGTTTTAAACTGGTAGTTGAGAGTTCACACAGACAATGAATTCTACTTCCTCTGTAAGAAAAGAAAAACATTGTATTCCTCAAAAAATTGTGTTATAAATACTGGCTCTATGGATATACCTATCCAAACAAAACAGGCCGTCTTACTTACTGAGTTAAATCTCATTCCTAACTTTGGCGGTTGAATCAACAGTTAGAGAAATGTATCCTGTCCTTATTGTTCATTGTTAGAATCTGATTCAATTTTCTCATGTTTTCTGCATCACAGTCGAATGGGAGAGGTTGTTTTTTTTTTTTTTTCATTAATTTATTTGTATTCTGATTTATAAAAGTTGGGGTAAGTATCCCTCCAGAAAACCTCTAAAAGACACAAAATATGTGTGCTAAAACCTGGGAAATGCATGAGCCAACAGTTTTATTTGGTAATAAATTGAATCATATGGCAGAACTGCCATATGGCCCAGTGTTTGTCTGCATTTCATTTCACTAAGCTCCCAGCATTTCTTCTTCATTGTGTAGGATCTGTTATAAATGTGACTTTTTGAAACCTACACTTAGCCCCTTAAATTGGCTTCTGGAATGGACACTAGTTTGTACAAAGCTGATAATTTTATACTATTCAAATGAATTGGGCCTGAAATAACTATCAAATGTAACCAAGCTTCTAAATATTTATATCTATGATGCTGCAACGGTTTCACTGTACAGACTCTTTATCCTAAATATCTTTTCCTAATAAGTAATTTTCTGGATGTCACCACAATTTACCCAGGTCACCATCCAAATGTAAAACAAGTAACTTTTTAAAATGAGTTTATTTGACCAGAAAAAAATGCCATATGACCTGGCATGTTTCACATCATTATTAATTTAGTTGTGCTTGGGATTTAAAACATCTTCTTTGCAGTAGCAGGTGGTTTACCACAGAGAATTAAAGCACAAACGGAGGAGAAACATGTTTGGAATACATCAAGTAAAATGCAGAATCTCCTTCTCTCAGTGTGGCTCTAGTAAACAGAAAAATAAAAGGACTCTACCCTGAAATCTATTTTAAATGTAAGGTGCTGTCAGATTTAAAGTTTGTTTGTTTGTCTGTCTTTTATTTTTCTCTTTTTGTTTTGTTTGCTTTTTCTTCTTACTAGTGTTGGTGTTGGAAATCCCACTCTCCTTTTACTAACTCGGTTTGGGTTATCTCCATAAAATAAATGATCCAACTCTTTTTTCTTTATGCAGTCATCAGTGAAAGTTTAGAATTACCATCAATACACCCTTTTTCTCATGCTTATGAAAATTAGCATTTCATTATAAGATTATTTATTTCTGTAACAATACTTCTTACTTTTAGAAATTAAATATGACTATGTTATAGCTCAAGTTAACTAACAGGCCAGTAACTAGCACCAGTTTCCCTGTATACCCCAACAAGACCAGTGTCTAACACCAGTTTCCAGGTTATTCCCCAACAATCTATGCCTCCAGGTTACAAGCCTGCCCCTGACACTTCCTAACAATCACCAACGAGGAGAAAAGCAGAAAGTAAGTATATGGTTGGGCTCCTAGCACCAGCCAATTATGTTAAAAACGGCCCTCAATCAGATGTGTACCAGGCTAGATACACCCTTCTTGCCTCTATAAATGCTTCCCTAAATGTGGGCTTGGGACCCCCTCCTGTTCTCCTGAGTCAGAGAAGGTGCCATGCCCCAAGCTCGAGCTTGAATAGATTGCATCGAAATCAGCTCTGTGGTGGTCTTTTTTTTGGGATTGACGGACATTTTGTGACACAACAATTCAACACGTGAGAGGTTAGAATAGAGGAGTTTTAGCAAAAGGTATGCCAGATCTACACTGTGAGCTAGAACTACATGTGAGGCTCTTAGTCCATATTCTCTTCTTCTGAAATCACACTATTATTCTGTTACTATTACAGTTGTATCTCAACAGGCTCCACACGCACTCTATAAACATAGTGCTGAAAAGATTCTTCTCTGTGCACTGGGTATCCCAAGGAAGGATGTATTTTGCATTACTTATGTTTATCTACACTAACTCTTTGGGAAACCTCGGGAATTATATAAATGCATACCTCATTTTTTTTTAAAATCACCAAACAACTCTGTATTATTGACTCAATTTTTCTGCCTCCTTTGTTTCTTGAAGACCTTTCCTTTAGCTTTGGCATCAGTTGATCTGAAAGATACTCCTTACAGTATTACTTTTTCTGGGCTTAGCTAAAACTGCTCTTCTCCACATCAAATTTAATTGCATTCTTGGTGTTGCAAATAAGATATATTACACAGGGTGTAAAACACTTGAAAATATGACAAATAACATTTGTCAGTATTTAAATTTTCAAGGTCACATATTAGTTTTTTATAAGAGCTTGTAGAAATGAATTATAACATCTTTTCATACATATGTAATGTTATAGTTTTCAAATTTCTCTGGTATTCATTAATGATTCAAAATGAATAGAATTTTTGGAAAAAGAACCAGCTGAAAAATACCTTATTTTTATTAAATCACCTATTGTGTATTGCATAGGAAATGTAAATAGGGATATACTCAACTGATAATGATTACTTCAATATTAACAGAATCTATAATCTATGTGTATCACTTATAATCATATATTCTGTAAAATTTTGGTTATATCAGTCAGTGAGAATGTTAGACCTTCAGAGAACTCAGAATATAGTAGTAGAATACACACATACATACACATATTTATAAAAATTAAAGAGGTTAGTAAAGTAATATATTTTTTCTGTAGTGGCTTTAGTAGATATAAAGTACACTTTAAAAATAAGAAAACAGAGGTTGTCTATAGTGTCAGTGTGCAAGACACCATGTGCAAGTGTGATTAATCTGGGCTGTCAATGTATTCAGAGACATATATCATCCAACATTTTCTCTCGAAGTTACAAATATTTGTCCCATAAGCAGACAGTGTACCTGAGCTGTCATTTTAAAATGTGTTGAACTGTTGAACTTGCAGGCCCCATGAGTTACTGTATCAGAATTGGGGAAATCTGTTCTGTGTTCTGTCAGAGAATTATAACATCTTGCTGCCTGGAGGAATGTTAACTTTTAATATCTTTGTTGAGGTATCTTAAACTTTCCTCCTGCATCATACAGGATCCTTATTTACTTGCCTTTTTCCATGTTTATTTGTCTCACATGTCTTCATTTTTTATGTACTTCAGTAATCTCAAGGAATAATACTTAAAATATCATAATTTTAAAATATTATGGTTATAAAGATACTGCACAATAACAATGAATACATTATTTTTGTTTCGAGATCTCAGAACAGTAGCTGTTCAGTAGAAAAAATTTCCATTATGATGTGGAAAGTCATTTCCATTTGATAGTGCAAAAAATTGGCACTCTGTTTGTGGCACTGAATAACATTAATAATGCTTAGAACTACCGCTCTTGTCTATTTGCTCGGCTTAATCTTTCATTACTATTTTATGCTTTTAATAAAGTATCATTTATTGACAAGACATGCCAACTTCTACTATGTGCCTGTATTCCTGATCATCATCATCCATCTCTATCTGTCTCTCTATTTCAATCTCTGTCTTTATCTGTCGCGATCTGTGTCTCTCTCTGTATCTCTGTCTCTGTCTATCTCCTCCTCCTCTCTCCTCCTCCTCCTCCTCCTCCTCCTCCTCTCCTTCCTTCCTTCCTTCCTTCCTTCCTTCCTTCCTTCCTTCCTTCCTTCCTTCCTCTTCCTTCCTTCCTACATACTTTCTTCACATGGCAGAAAGAGTCATGAAAATGAAGAAAAAGCGTGACTCTGCTCAGTGCTTTAACTATTTTGGCATCTAACACTTTTTTTTCTGGTATACTCCTAACAGTAACTTCATGAAAGATACTTTATCTCAAAGTTACAAATGACAACATTAACCTTGATATAGACTAATTAATAGGAACATAGTAACCTTACTTTAATAGAGTGTCAGACAAATATTACTATTCTTCTGATGTGTAAGTAACCTTTGAAATGAGTTGTAGGCTTTTGTAAACAGCTCTGACATTATTTCCTTAAGGACACAACTTTTGAAAAAGTTATTACATCGCACCAAGCAATACTAGTGTAGGCTCTCTCTTCCCCAGTATTTCATCCTGTCGTTGCTGTTTTATCACATTGCTTTCCGGCTTCATTGATTTCTTTTTCTTGAACACATGGAAAAGCAAAGCTTATTAACCCCCTAGGCATGTTGTAGCAAGTTACCTTTTTCTGTTAATATTTTTTTCACATCTTAATTTGAGTCACCATATAAGCATATTAAAAGAAAATAGTAAATGTATTTAAACCATAATAGATGCCTTCTTTCACATGTATGGAAGTGAATTTATATAAAAAAAAAACAAAAACCTGAGAGACAGACTGATCCAGAACTATTTCTAATATTGCACTAATCTCCTCTAAGAAATGAAAACTCATTTTTGCATTGGTGGCCATACTCTATTCATTCATGTGTTTACAGCAAAGGAAATATCCTCCTATTCTTTATAAGCATAGATATGGTTGAAGTTCCATCATCTGAAATTTTTTTTGAAGCCCCAGGTTAAGTCCTTTAAAAAATATCCAAGTATTTGATTAAGAAATTTCATGGGAGCCATTATTGTTAAGTTATAGTATTAAATTATAAAAGCATGATAGAAGAATATTTATGTTTATAATTACAGTTAACATATAATTTCTTATTTAACTTAAATATAATACAAGTCATAAAAACTTGTTTCTAATATAAGAAACAAAATTAACTTTCTCAGAAATGATTGAAAGGGACATATCAAATATTGGATGATAGACGTTCACAAAACACCTTGTTACAACATATAATAAAAATGTTTATCTTTTGTATACCCATTACAGTTACTGCTCAAAATAATTTTAAATTTGGTATTAAATTCTAAAGTATCTTTCCAAATAGTGTCTTCATCTTCAAAATATTTGTCATCTGACAGGTTAGTGGAAATTGCACAAAAATGCTTGCTGTCATGCTTATCATGATGGAATAGAAATATTTCCTTGTAATTTATAGAAATATTCTCAATTACCTCTATTTTTATAACAATACTAAATGTTCTAAAATTCATGGTTCCAAGAGAGAAAATGCATACAGCTTTTACTGAATACTGTCAATCCTGTGTCATGTTTAACATTCTCATTACCATTCACTGGCAAAGTAAAATGAACATGAATTTTACATATATTCATCTTTTGCTACTGTCCTGGACACACCAGGTGGGCTAGAACTCAGGACAAAATAAAGTAAAATAAAATAAAACCAAAGAAAAGGTGGACCACGACTAAATAAATATTAGGGAGAATATCACTGATGTCCAACATACATGTCATTTGAAGAGTTTATCATATGAATAATGAATACATAATGTATATGTGTATTGTAAACTAATGGTGAAAAAATCCTGTTCTTTTTCCTCAAACAGCTTACAATCAGTGGAGTAGAAAATTAATTCTATAACAAGGTAAAATGTCCTATGGGTCTTCTTAATCAGTTCTTTGCTATAAAACAGTAGATATATGGTTGGTTTCCAGGACTTAATTTATAGGGGACCCAAAGCACTCTTCAAGCTATATTATTCTTTATTAGATTTAATGCCAGCACCTATAAACAATTGATTTACCTTTTTTCAAGGCATTATTTGTGGATGTTAGACATTGACATAGAGGGCAGAAATTATCTTCTTTCTTGATTAATTCACTGGACGATGAGATACTGAGAGATGAAAAAGTGAGGGCACACACGCATGCCCACTTCACAAAGGAATGAGTTATTCAGGAAGCTTTGTCTCTCTCTGATGGTATACAGCAGTTTTGCAGTCTTAAGCCAGATGGTACATGCCTTTTTTCTCCAGCACTAAAGAGGCAGAGGCAGGCAGAACTCTGAGTTCTAAGCCATTCTGTGTATTCCAGGACAGCATGTGCTACACAGAAAACCCCATCTCAAACCATCCAAATGAAAAAAAAAAAAAAAAAAAGACAAAAAGGAATTAAAAAATAGGTGTGTATCTTCTTGTGTGTTCACTTTTTCTTAGAGAAGGAATGGATTTATATTCACTTTCATGGAATTTGACTGAATTGACTATTCCTAAGATACACATGAATTATGGTACAATTCATGCAGTGGGAATCCTATTTTATTAGTGTAGTATAATCTTCATACGACATGAAGAAAAGCTCACCTCCTGTGGAAAGTATATGAAAACCCTGAGCACGGATTCTCTGTCTACTAGAAATCCTGGATCAATACCTCTTAAAAGTTCTTACTTTTGAAAAGTCTGTGAACTTCGGTTTCCTTAACCATTAAACTGATCACGGGGTTCCCAATGGAGAAGATAGAGTGAAGGCTGAAGGAGTTGAGAGGATTCGAGACACCATGAGGAAAGCAACAATCCCAACCAACCAGAGCCCCCAGGGTCTAAACCACAGCCTGGGAGCTCTTAGGGAGGGACCCATGGCTCCAGCTATATATGCAAGGGAGCTATATATAAGTGGGAGAAGAGATCCTTGGTCCCATGAAGGCTGGACGTCGTGGGGGGGGATACTCGAGGGTGGGGAGGTGAGGTACAGGGGAGGGTGGGTGGGGGTACACCAACGTGGAGACAAGAGGAGGGGGGAAGGGATAGTGAGTTCCTGGGAGGGAGGGGGGAAATGGGGTAAGGAGAGAACATCTGAAATGTAAAATTCAATAAAAATTTTCCAATAAAAAAAAAATTTAGCATAATGCCATATGGAAAATTGATGTGACTGGTAATGAAATGACACCTTTAAAATATTTGCTTAATTTTATTTCCTTGCTTCTAGACCAATATTCTCTACATGTACAAGTGGACATCATGTAAGCATAGGATTAAGCCTCGAGTATGGTAGAATTACTGTGGAGAAAGGCTATTCCTTATAATGGAAAGATAATAACACATCTTAGAAACAGTTAAATATTTGTACTATATTTGTTTGACCTAAATACTCCATATCTACCCCTTATCTGACAGTGTGTATCTTTGTTTAATTTAAAACCTCTGATATTTAACCTGGGAGAGAGAAGAAAAAAAAATTGACAAGAGAAGAATAATCCTTTTCCACTCTGTTGCAGAAAACCTGTACATCCCATACAGAAGACAGTGAGAGAAGTAAATATCAACAGCATTTATGTTTTTTTTTTAATTTATGTAACCACTTCTCTATTCATCTTAGAGTCTTTCTATAAAGCCTGAGTTGTTAACATCTACACTGTACACATTACCTGAAACTAAACTATGTTTTTACACTGTACTCTCTTAACCCATAGACTTGATATCTAGTATTCTCAGATATATTCACAAATAGACTGAAGTTTTGCTCATATTTAACTAAAGATTCATTGAATAAGTTTACTATATACATCAACCTGCAAGTGTATTTTATAAGATTTAGTTTGTAGATATGTTGGTTAGATATATAAACAATATCATATAAATGTTTAGATGCCTTAAAAGTTTACAACATCTATTTTAATTAATAACTTAAAGAATAAATACTGGTGCATTCTGGCAGTGAGAAGACAAACAGGACATGAAGAAAATAGACAAGTTTCTTCTTTATATTTTAGGAAGAAATAGAGCAAAAAATGTAAATATATTAAATCTGACATGGGCACTCTCAAATATCTTGCTTCCTTAAGTTATTTTGGCCCATGGTATTCATTTCTGTTGCAACTACAATTCTTAATTTGAGTTTGCTGTATGTTACGCAGGAAACAATAGAATTAGTTGAATAATAATATATAAATAACAACCTTTCCATGGCACAATGAGAGATATTTGTATTATAAGAAGATACTACTTAGCTAATTAAATTTTGAGACCAAATTAATTGAATTTCGTCTCCAAATAAAGAGAGACAATTCCAGACGGCTCTTGGATATGGATTGGGATTTTCTCCAGGCTTTTGGTAGCTTCCCAAGAGGCTGCTCTGTTGCTCCCTGAGCTCAGTGAAGAGCACCAGACAGAGTGTTCTCTGAAGGCATCTGAGCCTAAAGCCAAGTAGGGACAGAACATCTGTGTATAGTTCTGCAGATCTTTCTGTCCTCTTGTCATGGGTTAGGACTCCCACTCACTTAGTATGTCTTCTATGTGACAAGTTTATCTTTGTTTAGACTAAGTATAATAGTTTAAAAGGCATTGTAAATGCTTGTTTTCCCAATGACCTAGTACAAGTGATGTTTCTCTCTCTCTCTCTCTCTCTCTCTCTCTCTCTCTCTCTCTCTCTCTCTCTTCTCTCAGTAAGTCAGAGCATGTATGATCACTCTAGTCATTTATGGAATCATCTTCTCTATACTTATCAAGCCATACACATACAAACTTTACCAATGTGCCTCCTATGAGATTCTGTTAGCTGTTACAGTACAGTGGATTCATTGGAAAAGAGGATTTTTGTTCATAGTAATGATTTATAAAGCAATATGTTTGCCATTATTTAATGAAGGACAGGTGTTTTTTTTTTTTTTTCCCCACTCAAACTAGGTGTTTGGGAATCTTTTTAACTTCACTTGTTTTTGCCAACTAGGAGGATATTACATGGATATTCTCATCAAAGTAATGAGGCTATAAAATTGGCTCTGCAGGTGGCAGTTAATATGATCCATTAGTTACATTGTAATCCCAAAGGTCTGATGGATTCAAAATTGCAAACAGCCTGAGTACCCAAGGCCCATGAACCTCTCCTGTTTTAGGATGTACTTCATCTAAACTGTGATGAATTACTTCACTATGAGTTCTTCATCGCATGATTCAGAATGAGCCAACTCTCATGGAGGAAACACTGGTTTCAAAATATTCAGTGTTTGGAGATGCACTTTTGGATATGCTAGAATTTTTCCATAACTACCAGACTTGTCAATTAAAGATAATGCAATGCAAAAATTTTTAGTGACACTTAACATTGCATTCATAAATAACTTGTCTGTTTCAAAGTCAGTGAAGAAACAGGACTTACAAGACCAAACTGAAAAGTTATTGAAATGCGACTGACATCTCAAAGAAATGGTATCAAAAGGTTTGCATGACATAGTGCTGAAACACAGCATGTAGTTGGATACTACAGCATGTAGTCAGGTCTTGGGTTCCTTTCTTATTTATTTTACTGTATTTGGACAACTCGGAGATCCTTACCATCCTTCTTTTCTTCTCCCCTTGCATGTTAGCTTTAGTGTGTATTGTCTGCTGTAAACTTCTGCTTCCCTTACTGTCTAAAAGGGAGGACATTAAGTTTGTTACCAGGAAGGCTTCTGTGGATAAACCATGGTGCTCCATCTGTGTTCACTGTTTGAAATCCCTTATATTCCCAGAGGACGTTTTGAGCTTTCACTGTTATGTTACACTGTTAGTTGTCTCCTGCAAAAGCAGCATAGAGCAGTGCCTGCCATTCACTTCATAGGTTTTGCAGTAGAACACAGCTTTAATGACTTACTGCAATGCTAAATGCTACCTACTCAAGAAGGGCCAGAGACAGGACACAGGAAGTGAGTTGGCACTTAGCTTATCTCATCACTGTCTCTTCCCAATAGCAGACATATCTCTCCTCTTTATACTAACAACCTGACTAATGGAAACATTTTCTTTATGTTTTCACTGGATGCTACAAAAGGAAAGATATCAATCCTCTAAGGACATTTCTGATCTAACAGTATTGTTAATAATAATTAATAGGCAATTCAGTTTTAGTTCTATTTCATGGTACCAATTCTTTTTGCATTCTTTCATATCTTTATTAATAAAATAAAGAAATAAACAAAAGAAAAAATAAGAAATAACTGTAAAGAAAAACTGTCTTATAATGAACACAATCCAGCAAGTACTATAATTATGCTCAGAATTACATATAGTTTCTAAAAATGAAATGAATGATGTTTTGTTATATAATTTAAAGAAATCAATTCACAATAGAGAGTGTATGTGTGTGTGTGTGATCAATATTTTGCCTTTATTTCAATTCTTTAATTGGGATTCAATATTTTATAAATTTTATTTAATCAGTGAATTTATCAGACTATATATGTGCGTTTTGTATTAAATATTAAAATTGTGAAACTTACAATGATTTGTTTCTATATAAGAATTATTCACTTCCCCGAGAATTTTATCTGTGACTCTGTAACTAAATACCTAGAAATGTTTTCCTAACTGGCCAGACAGTTTGTCTACAATATAAGTGAATAAAAACTATGTCTGAATGTATCAAACATATTAGCTATTCTGGATTCCATCCACAACTCATATTAAAGTCACAGTGATTTTAGAAGAACGCAAAAATGAGAAAAATCACTACACTCCTTACTATTAAGTTTTTTTGAAATTTTTAAAAAGAGAGGAGTCGTACGTGGGAGACATCACCATGGCATGAAAGCATATCACATGTGAAAGCAATGGACTTTTCTTTTATGAAGAATAATGATTTAATGTTTAATTAATCTTATCCATTTCTGCATTTATGGGATGGCAGAGAAGAGTCTGCTTTATAATGTGGAAAATTAAATATTAAAAGCTTGGTGCCTAGCAGACTTACATTTTCTTATTATGAATGAGCATATTCACTTTCTGCACATACAAAGAAAGACATAGAAGATAGATGCAGTCACTTATCTTTCCAGAAAAGGAGAATTCAGTGCATCTGCGAAACATTGCGCTGCTGCTAACCAAATGCATTTGAAGCCAAAACATAAAAGCACACCATAAAGCAATTATCACATATGATAGATGTTCTTAATTCTAAACACAAGGAAATAGTTCTTCATTTATTTTTTTTTAATTTTCATGAATACCTAAAATTAATATATCCAAAGCTCTTAAATGACACATGACTTAAAAAAAGTTACAATAAGTTTCATACTCTATGGTGCCTTCTCTAATGAGGAAAAAAAACAAGTAACGTGTTAATTAAAGCTAATAAATGGTAATAGACTAATAAACAGAGTGAATTAGGACCAAGTAAATCAGAGTCAGAGATTTAGATACCTGATTATGTCCATGATTAATTAATGTATTACCCATTTCTAAACTCAATACTTGGTCTTTTATATTATGTAATAATTGGAGCATTGTTTTCTAGTCTGTTATTTGTAACAAAGCAGATGGAGGAACAAAGTTCTCTCCACCAATGATGGAAGGCCTTTCATCTCTCCTGAACTAGTTTATCTGCTGGACACTAGAACAGAACTCTGTACTAAATATAAGCCTGTTCTTGATATGTTTACATGGCTTGTTGAGCTATTGCCATCTTGATTTATAAGCATATAATTTACTGATTTCATGATTTAATCAACCCATACTGTTCATATTTGTAATATATTTCAATATCACATATTCAAAAATATTAATAAAATTCTGGAGGAATGAAGTAAAGAAATCAAAGAAGTTAGGAAAACCATACATTCCAATTCAATTTCTATCAGTATGATTACTGTCAACTACACAGACAAAACAATGCGTTCTCTAGAAATAGATCTGAGGGAGCTTATGGCCAGCATACCATCTTCAGCGTTCTATCATAGAATACTATTTAATAAGAATTTAACTCTTATCCACCAAATTATGCTCATTAAGTATGCAGGCCCTCTTCCAATTGATTAAATGTCACCATAGAACTGCACCTACTCTCAGAAAGCACATCTTTTCTTCTCATAGATTAAGTGATTAAATATCTAGTCCAGCTCCTTCATCAGCTTATTTTATGTTCCTTCAAAATAAGAAGCTTTAAGAAAGTTTGGGGAAACACAGACTTCAAAAATTTAAGTTGTTTTTATTCAATACTGGGGAAAGTTTATATTGCTTCATTTTTCCACTGTAGTTCAAAGATTTTCCATTTTATTTTTTAATTTTTTATTGGATATTTTATTTATTTCAGATGTAATCCCCTTTCCCACCTATGCTGACAACGCCATCCTCCCCTACAAATACAGCTGGAGTCATGGGTCCCTCCCTATGTGCTCCCAGGCTGGTGTTTAGACCCTGGGAGCTCTGGTTGGTTGGTATTGTTTCTCTCCCCATGGGGCAGCAAACCTTTTCAGCATCTTCAGTCTTTGAGAGAGAAGACTGAAGATCTTCCATTTTAACAGGATAAATCAGTTATTTAAATTAAGAAGCAGGAGTCATGAATGTGGGAATGTTAGGACCCTGTGTTTCTAATAATGATAGCTATAAAAATTTCTAACTCTTTTCCACAGGAAGTAATGGTTAGTCAAATTAGTTAGAAAGAATTTAGTCATAATTATTGCCATAAATATAACATTAAATCTATATAAATTTATAACTACAAGAAAACATATATGGTTGAAAAATACTGAAATACTTACTGTATTCTAGTGATGTTGACAACATTCAATACTAAAGATAAATTATTGTATCAGATAAAATAAAATTCTCCAGAGCTTTTCTCCCTTAAAACTATGCATTCCTGGATATTCAGATCCAAGTATATATTTGACGCCAATAAATAAGGTTTCAAATGTATTTTGCTTCAGTTAGACTATCTGGGTCTCTTACCCACATGAAATCTTTATGTATATTCCACAGAAAAATTAAAGAATTAAAAAATTGAACACATAAATTCATTACGTAGCTCTTAGGTCTATCTACAATTTTAAAAAGTAATAATAAATTACATAAAAATTTGGTGTTCCTAAACTGGAAAAAAAAAGTTTGATTTATTTTTGTCTCATAGAATGGAAATAAGGAAAAAAATAAAAATAACAGGGAAGTAGAGTTTTATTATAGATATAACTAAAGATAGGCTTTCTTTTAAAAAAATTCAGATTCACACTTAAGGTTATTTTGGATAGACAATGAAAAGTACAGTGAATTCTGAATTAAATTCTTACATTTCTACTCATATGAGTATTGGTCTCCTTCTTTGCTACTATTCCACAATTTCAAACCAAAATTATTTGTCTTGACATTATAGAAAAAGGCAGCCCATATTTCAAGACTTTGGTAATCTCTTGTATCCTCTTAAAAACAAAGAGAGATAAAAGATTTGGCATGGAAAAATAGGAGAGACCCAGCAGTTGCAAGCAGGGATTTGTTGATGTATCAAAGTGATTGCATTGTCTTTTCTGTGTTGCTCATCTACAGATGAAAGATTAGAAAACAACCATAGGAGGGGAATGTCTTAACCACCAAGTATTCAAATTTATAGAACGCTAGTCAAAAGGAAGGCTTCCAAGAGTGGCTGATATTAAATAGTCATATTGTCTAGGCTTATGTGGAATTTTCTCTTCTAAGAACCCATAGTGAGGGAACAATGACAAAAACTTCCACCTGAAATTCATCGGTGGAAATGATGCAAAAAATGATGGAACTAAAATTATTACTTACTTATTTTTTATTTGCATTTTGATATATCTCACATATTTTTGATATGCCTTGAAATTCTAATAATCCTCTTTTTTTTCAGTCTGTAGAGTGTTAGAATTATGGGTAGCAGATGCCATTTGAGACTCAAGATAATTATTAAATACATATATTAAAAGTCTGACTTCGATTTTACATTTTTGTCATTTTGGTATTTTTAAATTATTTAGTGATGATATTTTATCTGCCATGACAATGACTATCTTCAATTGCTTTTACTGTAACTATGAAAACTAACTGATAAAATTATTCAACTTTTAAACTTTTACAAAATCTCTCGTTACTCTATCTTCTCTTCTTGCCATTTCCAATATAGCAAAAATTAGAATTGTGAAGATTTTAAATATTTAAAAACTCCCTGAGCATCTTAGATTTAGGTCATTACATTTCAACAAAAAATACCAACTTATATTTTCATAGATAATTCTTTATTACAGAAATAGTTGCTTAATCATAGGAAATAAATGAATCTTTGGGAAACTTTAATTCAACATGGTTTGTGTTTGTAGTAACTCAAGGTGACCACAAATCACTTGCCCAGCGTTTCACCCACCAATAGACGACCCTAGGCAACAATCAGCAGGAATTTGGTTTTCCAGACAATTCACTTAGATTGTTTTTGTGTGAATATATGTATTCTTCTTCAACAGTCATCCTCTTTTTTATAATTGAATAAAAACCTATACTGTCATATTGCAGAACAACAGAGAAGCACCAACAAAGAAATCCAATGGCAAACTCTAGAAACCTGCATGGAGGAGAGAGGGCATCTCTACATACATTCCAGTTGAATAGAAATAATGGAAAAGAAGAATCTCACCTGAGTAACTTAGCAGTTTAAATATCTTGACTATCCACATACATATAATTTTAAAACTCTTTCAAATGACTGATATCTGAAAGGGATTGTGTGTGTGTGTGTGTGTGTGTGTGTGTGTGTGTGTGTATGTCTATCTGTGGTGTGTGTCTGTGTTTAATGCTCTGATGTCACCTTTTATTTTTTGGTCAAGAAACAGGAAGGCAGCTTCAGTTAAGGGTAGCCATGAGAAGAGATATATGAAATGTTCCAGCCACTTATATGTATACATTCATATAAATTATTAATGTGGAAATATTTACTACTAATTTTTCACTACACTGCATCTCATCTCTCCATGCTACTAATTTTATACTTCTCTAGGTATTCATATGTCATTTAACTATCTATTCATTATATATATATATATATTTATTTATTTATTTATATATATATATATAAACTTTTTCTTTTCTATGTAATAGTAATTTAGCTTTGTAGATGGTGGTGCAAAC
The DNA here is from genome assembly GCA_021653895.1 of Mastomys natalensis. NCBI lineage: Eukaryota > Metazoa > Chordata > Mammalia > Rodentia > Muridae > Mastomys > Mastomys natalensis. The sequence continues at coordinate 1,314,441 of JAJTUV010000611.1, forward strand.
TGGGAATATATTGAAATTTGAAACTGCATTGCCTTCAGGCAATTGAAGCTCCAGCTATGAGAAGCAAGGGGAACCAGATTACATATTCCACACCACCCTCCATTTTCTCCATAGGTCTTAGTTTATAGAGATAATTCCATATGTATTCATTTCAGTATTTCTCACATTATTTATATAAAACAAAATATTGTAATTTTTGATGTAAGATTAAATATGAGTAGTTTTTGGTGCATTTAGTTCTACAGAAAGTAGGTAATTGTATACAAAATATTTTTGCTAAGATATAGACATATTTCTGAGGAGAGGTATGCAAACAAGGCAACCAAAAGAACTTGGAAATGCATGACATAAACCTGTCAGGAGCCAGTTAAAAACAAAGGTCTTTGAGATAAATAAAAGTTAGAGAATTTAAGGTATAATTGCAAAGTACATAAAGTGGTTTTTAGTATTTTCCTATTATAGTTGTTTTTCAGATTCCTATGTAGACAGTTGAAAAACACCATTTGCAATCACTATCAAGGAATCTTGGTTGAGCATAACATCTCTTTTCCCAAGCTAAAAAGGGTCTCTCTGACTTACATATGTACCATAGCACTTCTTAGATTGCTGTTACTTCTTTCCAACTGCTGTTCTGGACTCTAAATTGTTTGAAGATAAGTGCTATGGTTGTAGAATATTTCTTTTAAAAGAACACCTAAAACCCATTATGCCTTGGTTCCTGGTAATATTATAGTCAGCCCTCTGAATGGTCCGTTCTATTCACTGTGTTAAATAATACCAAAGTATAAAAATTTGGGAAAACATATTAAATGTATAGCTTGAGAAAATATCATTATATTTTATTCTAGCTACTACAAATGAAAACTACTAAATATCTATCTATCTAATCTATCTATCTATCATCTATCTATCTATCTATCTACTTACCTACCTATCTATTTAAATGTTATAGTTATAAAAGCATAATGGAGCCTAAGATCTGAAATGGACACTAACACTATAGACTGAATTGAACATTTGAACCATAATTATAACAAACACTATAAACCAACATAAAAATGTAATGATGATAATGGTGATTTTGTTTAATTATTTCATACATCTCCATTTTTGTCTCTCATCAAATTTTGTACCTACTTTATAAATAGAAGGTTTTGCAAACTAAAAACTAGTTATTTTATGTATCATTTAGATTCATTGTATATCACTACTATGAAAAGTTAGGCATCTCATTAAATCTGATTTGAGTAAATATATGTGTTTAGGGGGTTGTCAGCCTTTGTGCTTGTTTATGTGTATAAGGGCTTGTACATGTAGTGACACAACTACATGACAACGTAAAGGACAGAGGCAACCTCAAGAGTCACACAGGATTACCCATGGTTACATCCGTGTGTGTGTGTGTGTGTGTGTGTATGATATATATATATATCATTGAGTTCTAGGAATTTTCTGATAGCTACATTCACAGCACAGAGTTAGAAATTTTTGCATCCAAATTCATATTTTTCGATAGATTCTGTAGGTAATGTATACCATATCGACATACTTGCAAGATAAGTGATTTTTGAGTTACCTACCTGTCCCCTTTATTATATTCATGTTTCAACATCACCTATGATGACCAAGGTACTGTTACAATATGCTAATGCATATTCATGTAGGAATGTAGGGATGACAAGCAGTTAGAAATCTATATCTAATATTTTGCCTATTTAAATCTGAAATCATAAGCTCAATGAATACATCACAGTACATAGCAATATTTCTTCAGTTATCTTTATCAAACGAAATTTTGTAGGTCAAAACTTTGGGGGATCCACTTGATTTTTTTGTAAGGACAGAATTATGACATAAATTGTCTTTGATTATAAAGAATAGTTACCAAAATAGAGATGACTCAACTTTTGCACAGTGAAGATGTGCTGCAATGGTAATTGGTTCTCTGCTGCAGTGACATGTAATTTTATAATACATTTTAGAACATTTAAGGTATCCACATTTTTCCAGCAGTGTGCAATAGTGAGAGGTCTTACTATTGTTACACAGTCTACTGCAGCTACTTATGTGCTATTTATATACAGAAATGAAAGAGAATTCTTACTTTCCTGGTGGTCTCTTCCAGCCACTAAAAAGCTGCCTGGCCTAAAAATGTCATCAACCATGGGGACTATTTGATTTGCTTTGACCATAATCGATTAGTTGGCTTTTACTAGAAAAGCACAACTCAGAAATGTGTAAAAGGGAGAGGAAATATGTTCAACTCCATGTCAAAAATTTCTACAAATTTTTGAAGCTGAAAGGAATGCCCACAAACATTCTGACTCCAGTCGTATTTTGAGGAGTCATGCATAAATCATGTGGCAAAGAAAAAGAAATGCTTCATGACACAGAGAAAGAGACATATTTCTTACCTCAAACAGTGTGTATTAGAACTTTCATAGACTGGGGAGAAGTTCATTAAACCAAAGTGGAAAATGCCTGAACTCCTTTTCCAAATAAAGAGCTTGCTAATCCATCTTTATAATTAACTCATAATTCGTACCAAAACACTTAGACTCATGTAATCCAGGATCTTCGCTCACATAAAGAATAAAGTACTACACACCTACTCATTTAGTTGTAAGGAGCAACTATTTGGCCTGATTACACATTTGCAAACACACTGTATACACTCAGTCTATGTGTTCACCATGCACAGTATCCTACAGGTTGCATAATTTATCTGAAAAGTAGGGATGCCTGTTTTGTGTTCATGCTTTCTTTACTGTCTGTGTCATCTGTTGATATAAACTTGCAACTGAGCTTACTTCTACTATGTTGAAATACAATTTGAAATGTCCCATTCATACCATAGTACTAAATATCTTCATCCAGCGACACTGAATTCTTCTAGGAAACAAGTGGTACATTTACGTTGTAATGTGAAGCATGGTCAACAGTCTGCAGGTTTTTGTGATTTTGTACAGGAATCCTCCATAGAAGCAATCCACAAAAACCAAGAGGATACTCTATCTGAGCAGTGACATCCACTATAATTCTCAAGGGCACAACTCTAGTCAAAGGAATTGCTCGTGCTTTGTTTTCTGTCCTGACACCTGCCACGTTATATTTTGCATAAGGCATGGTCGATTCTGTCAGATTACCAGGTAATAACATAACCATCTGAAGCATTAGCAGAAGACTTTCTTTTGACATCAGCTGTCACACTGTATGTGAAGCAAATTTGCTTCATTAAAATAGTTTGCATTTTGTTCTGAGTGTCCACATTGCTCCTAGAGTCTTTGAGCAGCCTTATTGACTCTTCAGTGCTATTAACAAATCTTAATCGCTCAGAGAGTCAGCACAGTTGGGAACTGTAATCAGAACAAATTCCCCATTTGAATCTAGCACAGAAGTTACCAATGAAACTAACAGAGGGGTAACACAAATACAGTGACTCCATCTCCTGTCCTTTATTCTCTGTGAATAAAACAAAAGTAGGAAGTAACCCACGTGTAATCTTCGTATTCCTTGAATTTGCATCATCAACAAGAATATGAGCACATACCAAACATATTACTGTTAGTTTAAATTTAGAAGCAGCCCAGCGATTATCAGTTTTGCTTTTCAGAGTGGATGATTGTACATCTGGATATCCAATCCAGTCGAGAGGCAATCCTTGTAATAGGTTCAGGTTGCACCATAGCCTGACATCTGCTCTGCAGCACCAATCTGACTTTGCACATGAACCCTTGAAATGCAGCAATTAGGCTTCCATTAACTCCAAGCAGTTCCCATCAGCTTGTATTTTTGTCACAAATGATAAGCGCTCACAAATTAAGCCAGCTCAATTATATATAAGAAGTCTCTTTTTTGGTATTTTGGAATTATTTTTTTTCTATAAGATTGGAGGCTGTTCTTCCTCTGAAATGTACCCTCCCTAAGGTAATGCCATCACCGTGTTCTCTTGTGTTACTAGAAATCCCATTTTCTAATCACTCCCCATGGTTTCATATTTTAAAACAATAATGCACTTAAGGTTTAAGGAAGGGTTAAATCATAAAAGAGCATGCTTTCTACCATCAAAGGCACTGATTTATGACAAGAGCACTTTTAGTCAATTATTGTCTAAAAGACTAAATGTACCTCCTGGGTCCAGAATTTAGTCATAGAACAATGTGTCTGGCTTGCCTTGCCAGAATTGGTCATTAATTATGATGACCACAGGTAGCAATCCATATATATCTTAGCTTTTTGTGGAAAGCGTGCAGCATGAACACTGCTCAAACTAAAGTAAAAGTCAATCCGCTGGGGGAAGCATAAAGTGAAAAAAATTAAGACCCTTTAAATGACTAGTGCCAAGTGATTGAATTAGAAATCAGAAAATCATGGAGATGCATAATGTCATACACATACTACCCTTTCTTATTTGCCTAGGTCTAGAGAGAGGAAAAAAAAAAACACAGGAAATAAAACAACACCTTTGGCTTTCTAGATTGTAGTACATAAGTTATTCTAAAATCCAGGTCACTTTGTAATCATATCCATTACATTATAAAAGCCTTAAATCTTGGTTTCAACTAGCAAAATCGTTAGTGTTCTAGTTACCTTCTGGCAGCATCACAGAGAATCTCTCCCATGTCAGTGATTCACCATTTCCCAAACATCAATAATATCAATGGCATCTTCAACATTTCTGAATATGGTATCTTAACTTCCACAAGAAATACTTTTGGATGATTGCCTGTATATCTCTTTTGTTAGAGAAGTTTGTGTTCAGCAGGATGACTGTAATTTTGTTCTTATTTGCATAACCATTTTCCTTAGATGAATTGTGAAAAGAGAGATATATGTAAATATAAGAACAGGTTCATTAGGATCCAAATTTGAACACAACCCCATGGCATATCATTGTCTTTTAATATAATTAAATCTTTTTCTTGCTATAATAAATTGGTAAATTTTAGTAAATGTTTCCTGGTTACATGTATCAACTTTCAATTTCTCCATGTAGATGTGCTGCAGATACACAATAGAAATAAACTTGGAAAGACCTAGGTCCAAGTCCTCAAATTTAATGATAAGGCTTGTATTTAGACAGGAAGAGATTGGAGTTTGTTTTGATCAGAGGTTCCATTTTAGTTTAGATTTGCATTTTACATTAATATTGATGTGAAATCTTATTCATTGTTCCTTTCCCAGCAGTTGTTTAGAGAGGAATATGCACCCAGTTGCATATTACAGAATAAATAAAGATAACCTGTAAACACATGTAATGAAATTAAGGGAACATAGGATAAAAAAAAAAGTTAAGAAAATGTGTGAGCACAAAAATGATAGGATTTTCTTTGTGTCCCCAATTAGATAAAGATGTAGGGACCCTTGTCTGTTCTAAATATTCCATTTGTGACTGAAATAAAGGCTACTGGACACTTTCTCATTTACATTAGCAAAGAAACATCAATAGGTTTATGTATTCAAAAAGGCTAAGACATGAAGTGTTATATCTCTCAAATACCTAAAAGGAAAGACGAAAATACACTTTTGGCCAGGCTCATAACACATCCTTCTTGCGGGGGAAGGGGGGACGAATGAGAAAAAAAAGATAAGATGTATTGTCTATAAACAGAAATAGTCTCCTCAGTGGCAGAGGGCTCCGTCTGAATTCCTATGTGAAATTCAATCAACTTTAAAGTTTATTGGCTGTGGCATGCATTAGGTAAGTCATAAAAGGCAAACTGAAAGAGAAATACCACCTTATAAATTTGGGCTATGCTAAGTAGTGAGCTAAATTCCCAAACCTCTAGTTTTTGGTAGTCTGAACACTGCTAGAGAACACACTTGTTCTGACATCCCTGGAGGATTGCATATGCCTGCAGGGCACAATACCCATCACACGGGACCTCTTTAAAACTAAGAACTGAGAAAGATGCAGGTGAGGATCTCTAACATAAAAATGTACAAAAAATAATGCAAATTAAACCCTTTAAAACAACAATTCCCTGGCCTAGTGTTGCTTCCTAATTTATAAAAGTGAGTTTTAATTTGCCTACTGATAGTGGGCTTATTTGCCAGAAAACGATTTTAAAAGAATCCATTTTTGAAATGAAAATGAGAAGGAAGATTCCACAATTTAGTAAAGTGTGGCATTCCCCTTTCCTAAGAACAGTAATTGTGTTTTCTGTCCTAATGAGCTTTGTTCTTTGAAATGTGTTATAAGGGGTTGCTTCACTAAACTAAGTAAAATACAATCCAAATTAAATCAAACTCATCAATCCTAAGCCACCTTGGTCAATTAGTAAAAACTTATATCTACTATAAATTATCGATAGTAAGACGCATCTATAGTTCTTGGAACAAGAACATGCATTTAATTTGTAAAAATGTTAGACAATTGTGATATGGCCAATTGACACTGAAAAGATTAAAAATGTTCAGGACAATAACAATATTCCCTGTGTAAATGACTTTTATACTTCAACACTCCACAATGGAAATCAAGTGTCCAGAGGCACAACAGACCTACAGTTTCTTATGACTTGCCTCAAAAAGCTATGGTCAGAAGGCTCACAAGCAGTGCACTAGGCACAAAGCACACAAGCTGGATGCACCTCAGTTCTGTAGGTCACTGTGCTCTTTGTTCTTCTGCACACCATTAGAAAACATATTCTAAATTTAGTATAAGGTAATATAACATATAAATGTATATCATAAATTATATACTGGAATATATTAAGATAACTTTCCTTATTTTTCTCAGTGATTCTAGTCTCATCTAGAATTTAAATCTATTTGAAATTGTGTGTGTGTGTGTGTGTGTGTGTGTGTGTAAATATATATATTACCTTTCATTAATCATTCAATTTTGTAAAACCCTTTAGGAATTTATAATTTCCCTACCAATCTTTTATTTTGAAATAAATAAATAAATAAATAATTGAAAAAGAAATGAAACTTCATTCTACCTGCTGTTCATTTTCTCCCTAACAGACATGTGATGTAAATCCCTGGTCCAGTGATTCCATGGCATGAAAAACATCCTACATTAAACTAATTCTATCACAAAATACACATGGAAACAACAACAGAAAGGAAGATCCATTGCACACTACCGTACAAAGCAGAGATGATAGTTTTGCAATACCCAATTGTCACATTTATTGTATGGTGTTCTACAAAGCCATATTTGAATGGCTGTCTAAATATTTGTATCAAGTGTCAGAGAAATAGAATTAGTCAAGAATTCGTGATTTATTCTGAATGAGATCCTTGGAAGTGAAGCATTTCTTTATTAAGATTCTTAGGCTTCTTGGAAGTATTCAGAATTCATTATTTTTACCTTGTCAACTTTTTGTTCTTCCTTTCTTATACATGATAAGAATGTTAAGGGATTTTCTAAACCTCATTTAGTACCATGAAGCTCAGCAGTGTTAATTAAGACAAAGTATGATTGTTTAACAATGAGAAGAGATAGTCTTTCCTACAAGGAAATCATTTTACTCCATTAAATCACCAATTTTGATGTTGTTTATACTGTACTTTAGAGTATAATGCTATGCTATACAGTGGTATATTCCACAGTGAAGTTAAAGTCAGATATTGAAATGGGCATGCTATAACTTTTAAAATACAGGACTATATCCTGGGTAAAGATTAAGTAAGGCATTAATTCATACTAGTCCACCTTAAGGGCAAATTACTCCTGGAAGGTTACAGTACTATTTTTATAGGATATAAAATATACCAGCATAATGAATGAAAAATATTCATAAAGTGTTTAGAAGTCACTTCAATGACATTCCTCAAACTTCAGAAGAGAGGATATATCTATCAATAAAATGACAGCAAAATCATATTTTAAAAGAATTTAATATTAACACTTGCTTTTGAAAGATGACATTATAAGGTTTTAATATCTATAATCAGAAAGTCTTCTGCTCTTAACTTTCAAGGCAATAAGTTTAAGAATTAATTTTGTCTGCTATAAAGCTAGCTTGCCTTTAATCTTCATATTTAATAGGTCTCCCTTTACTGAATGTTGTAGGCAGATAATTGAGGAAGTAGTCCACGTTTCATTTCAGACAACATGAAATGACATTGAATGTCTCCAGAAATTTCCAGGAAACTCACACTAAATAATCTGCTGTATTTAGTATCAGACAAGAGCTGAAATCTTTGTGCATAGTTCAGCTTTTGCTAAGACACTGTATAATAGAGGTAAATCTGTCTTTCTTACAATTGACATGTTACTAAGCTAAACATATATAAAATAAAATTTAATTTCTGAATATATGAACATAGTGCAATAGAAGATGTCCCAGAAATGCTGTGTTATTTTACCCATTTGCAATATACTGATGTGGTTTTAAAAGCAACTCTGAAACTAATGAAACAAAACAAACAAAATAATAGCAACTCCTGGTTTGCTTCGAAGATATTTTGATTGAAGCTTTCTACCACTACCTGTGTCAATGGCAGTCTTGAAAATTTTGTTCAGTACATTTTGTAAAGTGCATAAAACTATCCACAAAGCATCAGAAACCAGAAAATGACTCTATCCAAAATAGATCCTTCCAGGAATCTTTGAGACCCTTTACATTTAGTAGTGGCCGTGGTTACATTAAGGAGTCAGGAAGGCTTTCCAAATCTGAAGTGCTTTCAGTACTTAGGAAGAACTGGCAACTTCTTTCTCTTCTTTGCCAGAAAAGCCTTCTCCAATTAAAACAAACTTTCAGCTTAGGGGAATTATATTTTCTCATAACATTTAAATTCAGTAAATAGTATAGCTTTGTTCACTCCTTTTTGAAAGTGGGATTCCAGTCAGTCCAGAATCCATTGTGAGTCTGGCTCTTTTTCTCAAGGTTAGTTAACTATCCATGCTTCTGAATTTTGCTATATATGTGCCCAGAGGCAAGGGGAAGCATTTTTATACATACCAAGTAGATGAACAATGTTGGGAAGATGCTCTAATGGACCGTTTCTCTGCTCCCCTTCTCTAGCCTGCAGCACTTGATCTATTCTGCATGTATTAGAGTTCATCTGAAAAGACTCCTGAAACTATGGTGTTTATATTTAACAATCTTTTCTTCTCATTTAATTTCTTATTTTAAACAGTTAAAATGAGGTTGCTAGGGTATTTAAACTTTCAGAACTTAATGTTTTAATATGAGATGAACATGTTTCACACACAAAAAAATGTGTTTAGCCTTATACAGCTCTACTTCTCCACTTGGAGTGTGGTGTGTGTCTGTCTCTCTCTTTCTGTGTGTGTGTGTATGTGTGTGTGTGTGGAAGAGAGAGAGAGAGAAAGAGAGAGAGAGAGAGAGAGAGAGAGAGAGAGAGAGAGAGATATGATGTGTTTGTTTCGAGTTTTTGTTATTTATTTATTCATTTATTTATTTAGAAGCAGGACATCTCTGTGTTCTGTAACTCACCACACTGGTCTTGAACTCATAGATATTCAACTCCCTCTACCTCTGGGGTGTTGGGGTTAAAGGTAGGAACCACTCCTCCCAGCTAGAGTGTTATTGTTAATATGAGCGGCCGGGTCAAGGAAGTGGAAAAGAAAGAGCAGATGTTCACATAACAAATACACAACTGTGAATGAGTATCTTCTAGGATGACCACAGCATCATTTTCCATGGCATCCAGGCACACAGTCAGGGTTCAGCTTTAGGCCTCCTATTTAGGCAGCTTGCTCTGTCTCAGCAGAGAAGCCACATTTGCCTTACTTTAAAGTGGCCTCTTTGGCTCATGTTCATAGTAGTGCTAATAGGCTTGAAGAGGCTGCCATATCTGTCCTTTAATCAAAAGGAATAATTACTGAGATTGAGCGATATGGGAAGAAGGCCAGAAAATTAGAGACTATCTTCCAACAAACTCCCACCTTTTCCATCGCCAAAATCATTTCTTTCTTTCGATGTTGTGAACACACTTATATGTGGAGCATTATTCGCTTGCCCTTCATCTACATGTATTAGAAAAGTATTTTTGCAAATGAGCTGCTAGGAAGTAGCTGATGTTTGGACCAGATTGTTCCCTTTTATTCTCTGGGGTCTGTGATCTCACTACCAAAGGGCCCTCTTGCTTGCTTTCTCCTCTTCTCCCACCCTCAGCACCAGTAGATGAGTATGCATTACATGCAGGATGAAACTATCATATCCTTAAACAAATGTCCTTTTCAAAAGTATAATATAAAGCAGACCTAGAAAGTCTGCTGCTGTAATGATTTCATGTTTTGCTGATCTTGGTGTTTTCCTCTGAAAGGCTTTTTAGTGGTCCCCAGTGAAACGGTGAGATCAGCATTTAAATGCCGGTCTATCTTTTTTAACATACTTTCAGGCCTCAGAAGTCACTACATCTCTGAAGCTTTGAGAATTTATAAAAACGTCTCAGTTGTTAAAGATGCCCCCCTCCCCTGAAGTGTTACATTAATTGGACCTTGCAACCTTCTTGTCCTTGGTGATTTGGAGGACTCAGACTACTAAGATTTGTTCAAGACCATTTCTTATGTGAAGCAGATCTCCCCAGACAGTTAGGGACCAATTATAGGAATTCTTATATTCTTTGGATTTTTTTTTTCATAGCTGATGTACTTGCAGTGATTCCTCTCCTAGGTAACAGAAACATGCACGTGTGCAGGGAGATGTAGGGAAGGAAAACGGAAGTGAAAAGAGTAATTATGTTGTTCCTTGTTGTCTGCGGTAACCAGCATTTGGTTAGAACGCCCGTGCATGTTTTAATTTAAATGAAAAGATTAAGCAAAAGAAGTCAACATTCTCTTTAAAATTACCATGTTTTTGAATCAATCAACATACTCATTTAAATTGAAAACAGTCTTCTATTCACTTCAGTTCCTTTTCCTTTCTCTGTCCTCCAATGTCCTTCTCTACAGTCTTTACACACATCATAAAGACATTTTTATTTACCACTCACTACCAAAGAAAAAGCTTATTAAGGCCTGAGGATTTTATGCTCTTGAACGTTCACATCTATCTGTTAAACTACGAAATATATAGTTGTGCGAGATGAATATGTTAAGATAGAGAATAGACTTTCATCATTAAAGGATAGATTATAAACTGGGCATAGTAGCAACAGGGTTTTATTCTACTGACTGAGGTAGGGAGATTACTTGAGCCCATCACAACAGAACCTAATCAAAGGAGGAATACACCACACATAAACATGCGCACACACACATACTCACAAGCACGCACACATGCACACACACACATGCACACAGGTACCCATGTGAACATACACATTACTATTGAGTCCAATGATATAAAATCATTCTATGACCTCATTGGTTGTATTTAAAACGTGCACTGAAACAAACTTTGAATAGCTTCATCAGTAAGAGAACTGGAATATGACAAAAATTTGAGTGTTTGCTTCTTTATATTTGTGCTCAGACCTTAAGGTTGCTGTTCTACTGTGGCTGCAGCAACAATAGTCAATAATTCTGTGGAACAAAGGGTAAAAGACAGAGACAAGTTTTCCTAGAACTTGTCACTTTTGAAAACCTTGTAGCAAAAATGAAAGAGCAAGTCAAATGTAGCAATACCATGCAGTCCTGCGGCTGACTGCCTCAGCTGGAATTCCTTTTGTCTCAATTATGTCATACTGGGCATACTGTTCCAAGCATATGCAAGTGTCATTTTTCTTTATTTATGAAATATTAACAAAATAATACCTACATTAGATATGTGAGGAATACTTAATGTGTTACATTAAGTTTAACATACAATGTCTTGAATACTGTTAACAACTATTCATTACTTAATTACCTTTATCTTGAGTTGTAGAAAAGGAGATAAACAACCACAGTATAACATGTACATTTATACAAGAAATGCTATTGTTAAAGCAGAAACCAAGCTATGAATACTAATGGCAACATTTATTTTATTTTTTTTCTTCTAAGTACTTGGAAGACAAAGCAACTTTTGTGTAACAGAAGTTGCAACTGCAACTTCTTCATCAATTCAGAAGAATGATATAAAAAGTTTACCCTTCCTATTATTATCTTTGAAATCAGGTGGTAACAACTGAAATATGGTATATATTTATAATGTGCAAGTTCTTAAATCATTTTTAGTTGAACAATTTGAACCAGATTGGATAATTTATTTATTCTTTACCCTGTGTAGTGTTTTTAATCACTATCTTGTAAATACAGAATAAGAATTAAGTTAAAAAAATCAATGAATGTATCTTATCACTTTTGGACCCAAACTCTTCCCAAGTAAAACTTTTCTGAGGGTTTAGGAAGGCAGAGATGTTTTTAATCCATAGTTTAAAATCCACTTTGAACTTTAATAAAATTGAAAAGGTTTCTCAAACCATAGGTTTCTGTAGCAATCAAGAAAGATTCAGCGTCACTAAGTATAATTGCAATTACTTAAACATAAATATTTGAACATATTATCAAGATATGGGATGAAACACAAAGGTATCTTGAGTGGATATTTGTCACTGACCAATCACTGATTTTTATGTTCATTTCATGGAATCTATTAATACTTTCAATGATTTGCTCAGTTGTTCAGTATAAATGTAATGTCATGATATTCTCAAACATAATGCATTTAAGACTGCTAATAATATCAAGAATCATAAATATGATCTAAATATAGAGATAAATTTGCAACTAATTCATATTACTAGAGTGATTCTATACTTGTTCTTAATTTTCTAATCAACAACTTGTAAACAGAGTAACTAGCATTTACATTTATAAGAACAGGAACTTAGTGGTATTCCATTACCTAACAGAACAATACACTACATATTTGTTTACAGGCAGAGTTAGTAATTAAGCTCTTTCTACTTTATGCTGTAGCAAGATCAATATTAATTAATTTTAATGATGTATCTTCTTTGCTCAAAACTATCTCTTTCTCTTTCATATTTTGGTTTGCTTGTTTGTTTCCCTACTATACTGGAAAATACTATATGTATTATCTCAGCATATATCACAGGTGATACATATACATATACTACATATACGTATACGTATACATATACATATACATCACCCTACTTATAATTGTTTCCTTCCCTGGTTACCTGTGGTAGTCACAAAGGAAAGACAATAAAACAAAGTCACACTATGATTTTGGGGAACTAGATAGAGGAATTTGAGGCAGTCTTGTCCACTGTAGATAAGAGTGGTTGAGACAAGGATTATAAATAGAATGTATCCTATTCGTGTTTTGAATTGTCAAAGCATAAATTAATTAAGCTTCATGGATATTTAGATTTCATTTAAATGTTCTTCTTGGGTCTAAATTTTTTTTCTTTGCACAGACTTGAAATAGGACCACTAGAATATTTACTATATTCTTTTGTTTGATGTTGTTTTTGTTTCTGTTACTAGAATTCAAATTTCTAGAAGAAAGAATCCTACCGGCCATTCAGTGATGTGATATTCTTCATTTCCTCATTTAGACATTCATATTACATCCAGTGAGTAACATGACCTCATTTCCTACTTTCTTTTCCATGGTTTTTCATGAGATTTGCTGAAAGTATGTATGTCTGAAGATTTGACAGGAAAGAAACTGAGGTCTGTGGCTTAACTAATAATGGAAACTTTTTTGTTTTTAACTTGAGGTAAATGATGAGAAATGTACCTGTGGTAAGGAACCCAGGGGGAAATACTACACACTAAAATCCTGTACTGTAGGAGATAGGAGACTCCATAGGAATCAATCTCATTGTAAAGAGCAATTAACAGTTAGATCTACTTCTGTGAGCTGGCAAAACCTTGTCCAAAAATTGCAGAAGCAAAGTAAAGAAAACGAGTATCTTTTGCATTGATCAGCATGGAGACTGAGAGTAGCCAAAAGGAAAAAAGTAGCATTATGGACAGGAACTGTATGTAAGTCCTGTACAGTTTCAGAAAATGACAACCAGAGGCGAGCTTCAGGGACATTCTCATTGAATTCTCAACATACTCTCTTTTAAAATATTTTATATTTTGAGATTGTAATTACATCAACCTTCCCTCTTTTTCAATCCCTTATGTTTTTCCATCTACCTCCCTACTATTTTTAAAATTCATGGCGTCTTTTTTAAATTGTTGTTACATGTGTATGTATGTGTGTTTCTAAATATACAAATACAACTTGCTCAATCTGAATAATGTTGCTTATTTGCATAGTTTTTCGTTGCTTATATTTAAGGCTCAAAGCTTGGATGCTTCCAGGTTTGCATATTATTTTTTTTCCAAATTGTCTTAATTTTAAAATTAAAATAAACATACATTATTTCTCTACTTGCCTACCATATCTCTCTCCTCATCCCCATTCATTTTCTTTTTTAACTCTATGGACTATTTTTCTTTGTTACTTTTACACACACACACAAATGCATAGATATATGAATGCAATCTTCTCAGTCTGCTTGGTGTTACTTACATGTACATGATTTCAGGGCTGAGCACTTGGGACTAGATAACAAACTGGGTGGAAGAGGATCTTCTATAGGGTAACTGTATTTTCTGCTCTTGGCAACCTTCAGTCCTCTCTAGTTCTTTGTTTGGGGATAGAGTCCTGTGAGATTTTCATTTCCTTCTAAAGATGACTATTGGTGTTGTGTTAATTTATTTCTTGTGTGAGTAGCCATGTTGTTGAGGTATCATGTGTGCTGCTTCCCTGCACCTTCTCAGAGACACAGACTTCTTCCTCCTCTGACCCTCAAGACATAATTCTATTGTTGCAGGGCTAGAGCTAATGGTTTGTAAGGGATACTTCTCTATATCTGAAGACAGACATCACAACTTACAGAAGCAAAACTGGAGCCATATTTTACGAATCCCTCCAAATTTTATCTTCTTAGAAAGGGCTTACAAGACCTCTCCATGTTGTATTTGTTCTAAGAATTGTCAATTTTATGTTAAATAAAACCATGAGCTGCCATTGGAGGTAGGAACATTCCATGCCCCTAGAATAAACCTGTGTGTTTTACTGTTGATAGGAATTGGAACTTTGCCAAACAGGGAACTAATGAATTACAACTTGGCAGCACTCCTCGGCTGACACAATTTCCTTCAAATTTATGAAATCTCCTCCTTCCAGAAACCCACTCAGGCCGAAGGCCTCTCTGTACATTTCAGAGTAAAAAGGCAAGACACTCTTAGACTTCAGATTTCACCTTATTAATAAAGTTAAACCTATGAACAACATATTTTTCCAACTGAATCTTGGAGAATTTCTTAAATTTTGCAACACTAGCAAACTCATTCAAATCATCATAGCCTGGATAAATTACAGAATATGTATAAATCTTCAATTTGATCAATTGTGTAAGCTAAGGAAGGAATTTTCACCTTGAGAAAATATCTGCCACGAAAAGATGTCTGCTAATATTCTGGAAAGTCAGAGCTACCAGCAGTGTTCAGAAATGATAAGAAATTTCTGTAATATTAATTAAGTGCAGCAATTTTAATCCTGAGTTACTGTTCTAGTAATTTAAACTTATATACAGATGTTATTGACAAATAATATGATTACATTTTATGCTAGAGTTACAATTTATAAAATATTTTAGTGCTAATATTTTCTAACAAAGGACAGAGAGAGAAATAATTTTTTAATACTAAATACTAAAAATATTAGGTGTTCTATCAGTTTTTAAATTATGTCCAATAATTGAAATTATGTAATGATTTGATGTTTTATAATCAGTTCTTTGATTGCGTATATTAATAATAAATAGGAATTGATCTTCAAATGAAATATAATTTTTAAAAATCAAAAATATCATTCCTTGATTGATTTGAAGAAAAGATTTTTCATTGAAGATATATTTCATTTTAGTGTGTGTGTGTGTTTGGCTCTGTAAGGTTGTTCTGGAATTATAGACAGTTGTGGGCTGCCATGTAGGTGCTCCTGGTCCCATATGATATTTTAAAATTTACCATTTTAGGAATAGATGGCTCAATGGGTAAAGTATTTGTTATAAAAGTGTGGAGACCTGTGTTTCTATCGTCAGCATCCATAAAAGTTTTGAGAACTATGGGGCAGCTATCCTGTAATCTCAAGGCTTAGAGACTAAGACAGGAGATTGTTAGATAAGTTGGCTAATTAGAATCATAGGACTGGTGAACTCCGTGTTAAGGAGAGACTGTCTCAATATGTAAGTTAAAGAGCAATTAAGGAAGCATCTGACATCAGCTTCTGGTCTACACAAGCACATATGTGCACATACACCACCCACACAAAAAGAAAAACTAGCTTGTGGGGATGCTGGAGATAGTCTTTTAAAATTTTTCTCTGTAAATGACTATGGAGAGATAAGAGAATTTTATACTTTTAATACATAGAAATGATGAGTTGATAATTAGAGGCATGAATCATAGATCTCAAGAGAATATTTTGTTTTTAAAATGCATATGCGATGATACCTCTTCCAAAGTAACTGAATATCATCAGACCCCAAAGAGCAGCAATTTATATATGTCACCTAGATCTGCATCTCATCTAAGGTTTATGGACACATCTTCCATCTCCTTTCCCCTTAACCCTAACTATAACTATAGCCTGAGAGGTACTCATTCCTTCCATTATAAATTAATTTCTAAATACTTTTCTTGAATTATATTTTGGCATTTCTCAAAATACTTTTATCATTTTATTTGACCACATTTTCTTTTTGTTAGATCATAGGACTATTGCCTACAGATATGGCATGGTTTTTATTGCATCGGATAAAGAAAGCATCTTACACTTTAGGAATGTTTCAGATTGATTGATAAAAATTACGATAGAACAAGGGGCTTTTTTTGTGAGCGTGAAAAGGATGCACAAAACTAAGTAAATAAATAAATAAGCCTTTGCCTAACCCAATGTTTCTTCTTATATGCCTTTATCTATAGTTTTTGGAGGTTCACAATTTAGAGAAATAATATATTTGCAGTCTAGTAGGGACTGATAAAAAATTTAGTTCATTCTGAAATAACAGAATTGCCAAAGGAAATCATTTTGTGTGAACAACAAAAGAAAGAACAATCTCATCTGGCCTTGTGACCTTAGAATTAAAACAAACACAATCAATTTTCACGCATCCTCTCCACCTTGCTTAAGGCATGTATTATTTTATGCAAGCAATTTAAAGAATGTGTGTGCACTGAATTGAAGATGCAAAGGTGGAAAGAGTAAAAATAAACAGAAATTTAGTGTCCAGTGTCCTCCTGATATTAAACACAGAAGGGTAAGTATATAAGATAAATAACTAATCTGTCTCAAAATAGGACAGAAAGAAGTTCTGTGCTATCTTGGTAAGTTACTCTGTACACATCTCTATAATCATTTATGTTATAACTCTCCTAACCTCCTGTTCCAGTTTTACTCTGTGCCTTTTGACAAAGGGATTTCTCATCTATGGAGATAGCTGTCAATTTTGTGTTTTATCATTCTATACATGATTAGATGCTTCATAATCCGTCCCCTATTTCCTTGTTACGTCCTTGTGAGAAGCGCATAGAACAGAATAGGCCAGCCATCAGAAATGCGTTCACATCATTCCTAACTATTACTGAGTTTTAGAGATCACTTATTCTTCGGGCTTTTCTAATATTTTTAAATGTATACCAAGTCTTTGGCTTAGTGAATACTTGGTAGTTTTGTAACAGAACTTAGAGAACTACATAGCCATGGAAGCTGTCCGAAGGAGAATGGAAGGTACTGAAAACAAAAATTTGTTCACATTCAAATGAGATCACAACCTTAATTACTAATTGTCAAACTCATGGGAAAAAAAATGGTCTTGTATTTTCTACAGAAATGGAAGGCACACCCAAGCACAAAGTATTCCTTTAGGAGAGACTGTCCAAACCACCCTCTCTTTAAATCTCAGAGCTGGTTTTCTTTCTTCCTTTCGTTTGCCAAGGAATTACACACTGTTGGCAGAAGCCAGTCCTAAAGGAAATATCCAGAATACTAAAAACTGTACTAAGAAGAAGAGAACATTTGACCAAATGTATAATAAGCAACCAACGAAAGATCCCAAACCTCATACTAATGGGAGTGGTGAAAATGTGCCTACTTGAACTTTTAGCTCAATTTCTTCCTGACTCTAAGATTGGCTTCACTGCTTCATAAGCTGGTCAAGAGCTCTCAGCTTAACCATTCTATCATTAGGGTGTTAGCCTGTAGAACACATCCCTTGGCTTGCCATTCTCTGAAAAATTTCCTGAGAGGAGTTGAGATATTTTTTCTTTTAAATAAGTAAGTTCTGAAAATTTATCACTTTGAATTTCCACATGTGCTTTTAAAACTAAGTTACGTTTTGTTGCAACCTTGGAACATCCCTCAATGGAGTAATATGTGCTTTAAAATATCCAATGAGGAAAATTGAAACTTCCGTTGTTAGCTTATGATGTAACAGCACACCTCTCCTCATCCTTTTCCTTTACCCAATATTGTGTATACAATTTATCTAGATTCTTTATCATTCTCAGGACTTTCACAATTTGAACAGTGCCTCTATTAAACTTCAAGTTCATGCTTTAAAGATATACACTAATTAACTGCTGTAGGAAATTATTTAAATGAAGGAACATAAATTATATTAATG
Organism: Mastomys natalensis; assembly: GCA_021653895.1. NCBI lineage: Eukaryota > Metazoa > Chordata > Mammalia > Rodentia > Muridae > Mastomys > Mastomys natalensis. The sequence continues at coordinate 1,333,008 of JAJTUV010000611.1, forward strand.
GTAAGTTTGATATCGCCCACTAGCCTTTTTTTAAAATTACATTAATACTATTGTTTTTACCAACTATCTATCAATCTATCATTATCTATCTATCTATCTATCTATCTATCTATCCATCCATCTATCCATCTATCTGGCTGTCTGTCTATCTTTATATCTTTCTATCATCTTTCTATTTTAATTGAAAATGGGTTCTTCTTTTATACAATACACCTCAACTTCAGCTTTCACTCCCTCTACACTGCCTACACGCCTTTATCTCTCTTCTCCCGCAGATCCACTCTTTCTGAATTTCCTCTTCAAAAAAGAGCAGGCTTCCAATTGAAGACAGCTAAACACCACACATACACACATACAAACACACAATAATAATATAATAATAATAATAATAATAATAATAATAAGATACAATACTACAGTAACCAAATATACGCATGCTCTTGGACCAGCCTATGCTTTAGATAAACTTTATGCAAAGGTAAATCTATACAGCTAAAAACAAAATCCCTTAAATAAATGTAAAATTAAATATAAAACTTATGATGAAGTTGACCTGTTTGAAAAATAGAGCAACACAATGATTTAATGAAATAGAACCAATATTATTAATAAGGTTAAATGGCAGCCATAATATTTATGAAAAACTTCTTTGATCATTAAAGGAGGTTTTAGCAGAAGGTAGTTTAAAAATCTAACACATAAACAGGCGGAGATTTTAGGGAAATTTTAAACTTAACTTTAAAACCTTAAGGGGTATCATCAGTTCTTCATTGCTAGCATAATTCCCCAGTCTGGGCTCTGGCAGGGAAATAAGACAACTCTCCCTGCAACCTGGGGGTTGACATTAATTAAAACCAGAAAATCAAAACGCATCTGTGGTGCGTTTGGATGCCAAATGAGATGGAGTGATTTTAAAAGTAAACTTCTTGCAAAGGTAACTGAATGTCAGAACCTAACATTTTTCCCTAAAAAATGATAATTAAAATACCTTTAGCACATCAGATGCAAGCTGTTGACTTTCCAATTTAGGGACCAATAGAGCTTCTTGTATTTCTGAAGGCTAAGTGATGAGGATATAAATAGTACTGTTAATTTTAGACCCAACAAAAGCAAATCATTTTTCTTTATATCACATACATTAATAGAGAGAAACAAAAGGTGTGCTTAGTTCCATATATATTGAGATTGAAGATAATTTAGTAGCAAGCTGAGGGCAAAACTTTTTAAATATTGACTTTCAAATGTACCTTCTTTTCACAATTTGATTTCTATTTCTGTGATGAACCCTGTGACCAAACGTAATCACTTGAGGAAAGGGTTTGGTTCACCTTAACTTAAGCTTCACTGAGGAAAGATGACTCAAGAACTTAAGGCAGAACATCTAGAGACAGAAGTGGCAATAAAAATGTGTAAAGGAACATTGTATAATGATTGCTCTTCATAGCTTGTACAACTTGCTTTCTTATACTGCCCAAGACCACCATGGAGGCATGGTGTGGTGGACAGTGACCTTGGTTTTCCCATGTCAACCATCAAACAATAAACAAACAAACAAACAAACAAAAAACCTACTTGCCTGTAGCAGAACCTGATGGAGGTATTTCCTCAAATGAAGTTCCCTCTTCCCAGATGACTCTAGATTCTATAAAGTTGACAGACTTTAACTAGCTTGCTAACTAACTAACCAACTAACCACCAACTACCTAATTAATGAGCATGTTGCTTCAGGGACATAACTAAGGATAAATGGATGTTTTGCTTCCATGGGATTCAGTTATGTCTCAAGTCTCCAATATGATGGTGCTTGGAGATTGGGGCCTTGGAAGAAACTTGATCATGAGAATGAAATACTTATGAGTAGAACTGGTGTCCGTAAAAGAAGGAGGAAGGGTGTCAATCATGCCGCAGCCTACCTCCCTCCTTTCCTTGCTCTGCCCCTCCCTCTCTCTGATTACTTAAGTCCCTAAACCTTTCTGCCCACCTTCTCTATCAGTGAGTATCTGAATAGAATGGTGCTGAGTGCTGACATTCAAACAGAGCACCATCATTAAACACTTCCTAGCTCATTCTTTTCTCTTGTTGAAACCGACCTAAGATACTATCATACAGTATTTCCACATGACTGACAGCTGTGAATCATTTTGCAGTCATTTTGGTCTAATGAAATAAATTCATGAATAACTTACTTTCTATAATTATTTTCTCATCCCTCAAATATCTATTTTTATAATCATTAAATACCCTAGGCAAAAGATATATTAGCTATTATGTTTCAGTTAGGCTGTTATAGTTTACTAGTATCAATTTCCAAGTGAGGTTGTATATCTTCATTCACAGACATTATTATTAACATTGGGCTAGTGATCAATTTTGAATATATTTTGAATTAAAACTCTGAAAATGAAGAACATTATTAGAAGAAAATAATGCCTGATCAATTTTGCATATATTTTGAATTAAAACTCTGAAAATGAAGGACATTATTAGAAGAAAATAATGATCAGACTGTGAAGAAGGTCAGCCATGCATGTCACCCTACCCACTATTCTGATTTGAAGAACACAAAGTCTCCAGACAGAGGACTTCTTGTATGTGGGGGCAACCATGGAAACCAACACACAGGGGCATCATGACAGTAGTCCCTCATCATACTAGGGGATTTATAAATTATTTTGAGATGAAAAAGTATTGCTAAAGATGTTGTTAGCAACTACATGATATGAAAGTGTCACAGTATAGCATTGTCCTGGTACCTTTGTCCCCTCACTGAACTTTCTAAAATTAAATAGAATTTATAAAATGAAAAGCCATACACCAGGTAAAAGTATAATAATGGTGATTCTGCTCCTTGGAACCTGACTCGGGAGCATCCTAGAGTTGAGGAGCACAAGGCAAGCCCGAGGAACACAGGGGCATGCTCCTAGAAAAATAAATAAGTAAATGAATATCACTTTTTAATAGAAAAAAAGGAGCAATAGGGTAAATTATTAAACATCACATATGAAATACTAGATCTCAGAAAACCTATCTTGCCACATAAGGAAAAGTAAAACTTAAAAATAGATACTTAAAAGTTTCAATGTTTTTTATACATTTTCATTAAAATTTAAAAAAAAAATTAGACAAAGCCAGATATGGTGCCAGAGGTTGAGGCAAGAGGAAAACAAATTAATACAGTTCAAATATAGCATTGGCTGAGCGTTAGACTAGCCTGGACTTATATGAGGTCATATATCAAATACTTTAAAAAAAAGAAAAAGAAAGAAAGAAAGAAAGAAAGAATTTTTCTTAGAAAATGTATTCATTCAATGCTTAACCCTAAAGATGCAGAAGTCACTAAGAGAAAATTAAAACTGGGATTGAAAAAAATATAGTTATTACTGTAATGAAAAAATAACAGGCTTTCCCACATTACTTTTCTTTCTATTATTTATTTATTTATTTATTTATTTTTGTTGTTTTTATGTTTTATTTAGTCACTCTGATACTCATGAATCTTTTGTTGCTGTAAAAATCACAACCATCACCACCACCACAACAACAAAAACACATAATAATGTGTTTCTCCCTTCTTCAGAGTTCTCCAGCCCAGAGCCTCCTCGGATATGTACCACCTAACCTCTGGGAAAATCTCACTCCTGAGTGCTTGTGATTCATTTCTCTCTAGCCTTGAGGATCTCAAGCTACCAAAGCATCACCCGTAACGAAAATTAACGATAATATACTCTAAAAGTTGTTCGGTTTCCCTTCCTGCAGTTGAAAATTGCTTTTACGCAGAAGTTTTGATTAAAAATCCAATCTTACATAGTTATCCAAATAGCATGACTCAAAATTCCATCAGGATTCAACATCCTTCGTATTCTTGTGGGTTTTACTGCTTTATTTTTGTTTGTTAATTATTTGGTTTAGAGACAGTATTACCTTGTAGATCAGGCTTGCCTGGAAGTTGCTCTATAACCCAGGGTAGCCTTGAACTCATACATACCTTCCTTCCTTGACCTCTAGAGTACCAGGAGGTCAGGAAGGAGCCATCACACAGGGTAGTCATTGTGTTTTATTACATATTACCCATAACTTCATTTGAACATGTTGGATCCACAAACATCGCATGGGATCACCCTAAGAAGAGGATATTTCCATTGAGAGAGCTCAAGAGAGGTGGCTTATCTGATTGAATCCAACTCTGGTCCATCCTCTGCCTGTGTGAGGAACATTAACTAATTCACTTCCCACACCCTCTTACTTAATGTATTTAGAGGCTAGTAGTAGAACAGCTAAACTGTTTACCTGTCACTTAGATATTTAAGCATCTCTGAAATGCAAGTACCACAGGAGAATTTATCTGAAATTTTGGATAATCTACTTAGAACTGCAGTGACAAATGAGCTAGGCAGAGAGATTCCCAAAGAGAATACTATTTTAGGCCCCTTTAATAAAAATCTTACTTCTAGATCACACTACAATTAAAAAATAAGATGATTAATAATACAAGTATCTAGAGGAAACAATTTACAACTTACTGCCTGGTCACAGAACAAGTCAGAATTGTTGGGCAATTTTCTTCAATTTGACTTCGGCTCTAAATTTCTGTTCCAATACAAGGAAACTCTCTGGGACACAAAGCGTATGCAAACAGACAATCCTTTTAGTTAATGAAATGCCTCTGCAAACCCAACGGCGCTGCAAGTGCTGCAATCCATAATAGTCTAATGTGTGTTTATAAATACGAGTACAGCCTCGGTAGAGTGAAGGCCGGCAATGAATTATTCAAGAGGTCTATTCTGAGGCCGGACAGTTCCTTCCATGCTAACATTAGCTCTTCAGTGACAGAAACACCTGGCTGCCTGCCCTACGACTGCAGCCACCTCTAAATAGCTGAATGCCTTTTTCCCCTTGTTCTAGATGTGACTTATCCAGAGTGCCCATTGTTCTCAAAGCTGATCTGAGGGTAAGCTCTAAAGAGAGACCCAGACTCCAAGAGTAGTAACACACTTATTTCTCTGCATCTCAAAGCTCCAACATGCCGAAGTGCTGACTGCTAAACACACCATTGGCAGTTCATGGGAGACTAGGACCTAATAGACACTTTAATTCTTATGGCCTGTCAGGCAGGGTTAATGTGAGGAAGGAGACAGAAATTAGTAGCTAATAAGGGAGAATAATAGAAATGAACACTATTTCCCCTTGCTAAATGCCTGTAATTTGTGCCTCTTCCCATTAGTTTCACAAGCAGAGTTGTTATAATAATAGCAACAATACAATCCCTCCGAGGATTATAAAGAGTTTTGCCCTTCTCTGGATTCATGAACGTAGTAACTGTGACATTCGATGTGCAGTCAACAGTACTTGGGAATTAGCGAAGGTCAAAACTTATTAGCTGGTTTAATCCCAAGCCAAGTATTTCCTTCAAGTCAACCTTCTTACATGACCCCAGGAATAGTGATTCTTTTCTTTCCTTTTGCCACGTCTTCTGGGAAGCAATTAGAAAGCCAATAATATTTAGCATTATTAATTTTTTATACTCAGGCTAAAGTTTCCTTGGCTTTCTTCTTTCCATTTGTTAGGACTTTTTGGCATAGATAATGTTTCTATAATATACATGTGTATAAAACAAACATTTGTAGACTAGAAGCACCTGCTAAGATTGAAAGAGGGACTAGACTCTTTGGATTATTGAACTATAGTTTCAACTTCTTCAAAATTAAGAATATAACACATTATCGCTTAATTCATGAGGAATCTGCCTCTCAGAATACTTGTATCTAAAACTTTGGTTTCAACATTCTGATCGACTGAAGTGGGCTAGACATGTTCTTCTGGTGCTTTTAATACAAAAATCATTTTTGTAAGTTCTCCTTTTTGCCACATATTGAAAGCCACAAGCATAAGCACTGTCCACCTTTTGGATGCTGGCCTCAGAGAACAAGCAAGCATCAAAAGCCTTCCATATCTGATCAACAGAAGAAAATTTCCACAGAAGGTCAGCAGATTTTGACCCAGTTCCTAGCCCACAGGAGTCTGCATCAGAAAATAAAACTGGCCTCACTTCAATGCCCTCCTGTAAGCTCCCAAGTGAGTAGAGAATGTGAGGTGCCTCTCTTCCTTTTAAAACATTTCTGCACATTAGAGACAAAGAAGTACTGATCTGAATCTCCAGACATTCCTGTTTCCTTCACATCACACATGTGGAGCTGAAAACTCTGTCAGATACACAACTGTGTGTTGAAAATGCAACTGACTTCCTTGAGGTTGGGGAGGTGGAGGTTTTTTTTTTTTTTTTTTTTTTTTATCTGCTCAAAGAGAAAAATCTTTTCTAAGCATGCCATTAATTTAGGACCAAGTTACAGAAAAATATGGGCAAACTGGTGCATGTACTTTCACAGTCCTTTATTTGTTATCCAGTTGGCCCAAATATAGATCATGATATTGAATAGTCAGGACAACTAATTAACTCCTAAATATAGATATTAGCATTGGCTTGTAAACTCAGAGACGTAACCTACCCAAGGATTTCACATGTTTGGTTACTGTAGCAACTCCATGTGTGTGAATTAAAATCAAAAGGAGTTGAATACAAAGCACAGCAGACTCTGCTCAGCTCTGATAAATATAAATGCAAAGGGGAGGCTGTAGCTTCCAATGGAAATGTACCAATTGTTCATGATGTATTATCACTCAGTGAAGTGAACCACAGTGCACTTATAATTTATATATGCTAGTATCTATGAAGCAACATTAAAAAAAAAAAGGATTATTAACAGTGCTTTCCGTTGATGTATCTGATTTTTAAGACCTTTTGTGAAACAGTTACTAAACTAGTTATTTCATGTAGTCAAGCTTTTTGTGTATCTTAAAGTTTTGTTCATGTTATAATGTTTCAAGCATTTAAAATATTAGAATTGGAACTCCATGTAACTGCAAAGCATCTATTTAGCAAAGGAAAGATTTAAAATAATGCTGGTACAAACTACAGGATGCTTAAAGAATGCATATCTCCAAAAGGGTTTATACCCAGAATATTTAAAGAACTTAAATCAATTGCAAAAACACACAAGTAATCTGATTTATTTAAAGACCAGTAAGCTAGCTAGGCATTTCTCAAAAGAGAATGCACAAATGGCCACAGATATATTGAAAAATGTTCAACATCTCTGTCATGGCAATACAAATAAAAAAATCCCACAATGACTTATCACCTCTCTGCAGTTAGGAGGACTATTGTCACAAACACAAAAGATTGGCTCTGGCAAAGACAGAATGCATCCCTTATACATTATTGGTGGAAATGTAAATTAGTTTGTGGAAAGCAGCATGGAGCTTCCGCAAAAATTTATATGCAGAATTACATTCTGCATCCAATAACCTCATCACTTGGTGTATATCCAAAGAAAATGAAATGGATATGTCTAAGAAACCTTTGTGCTCTCACATTTATTGTAGCATTACATACCCAGCCAAATATAGAAACAATGTAAGAATCTACACACTCATCAACTAACATAGGAAGTATGATACATTTCACTATGGAAACAATAAAGCCATAGAAAAACTAGAATATGGTTATTTGTGACATGAATGGAACTTATGTTACTATGTTAGTGACTAAGTACTACACAGACAGACAAACATCACACTGTTTTACTAATATTTAGAATATAAATACTGATACTATAGAAGTATAAAGAAGAAAAGAGAGTACCATGCTTTCATACAGAATTAATGTGGAAAAATAATACAGAAAATTTAACATGGAAAAAGTAATATGGAAAATACATATTTACAAAATCAAATTGGAGTTATTTTTAGTGTTGTCATAAAAGGGAAATGGTGAATATTTTGAGCACAAAGAAATGATAAATATGTAAAGAAATAGAGATGCTTAAGCTCAATGGAATATTTCAAAGTGTATATAGGTATCAGCACATCACATAATGCTCAAAATGTGCTATGCTTTTTATCACAATTAAATAAATAAACCTTAATATAAAAAAAATTTCAGGGCATGTTTTCTGTACCCTGTATAATGTCATATCAGAGAAAGTAAACTCCTTAACTTCAAGTAATTTTAACAGTTTGTTTATGTAGTTCTAGGGCTTTCAAGAAAGAAAGTATAATTTTTAGTTTTGTTATTAAGTTGCCAAATCACATACAATGAGAAATGCTTATTTTTAGTTTGAGAACTTGTTATTTCAAGTAGCTGAATTCAAATCCTTCAAAATGTTTTATGAGGACATATAGCTACTAAAAACTTCACAGAAAATGATAGGAAACATAATTATTTAAACAAAAGTTATGGATACTTATTTTCTTCATGGGTTACCAGGAAAGTTATTACTAAACAAACACTATTCCAATTTTTGTAGGTATATGTTTGTTCATGTGTGTGCAGGTTCTCATGTACAGTATACACGTGTTTGTGAATGCCAGAGAACAGACCTGGAATCATATCTCAGTAGTTGTAGAGACAAGATAACATCTTGTTATGGGAATCCCCAACTAGGCTAGGATAAATGGCCAGCAAGCTAGGAGCAGCTATAGGTCCCCGGCATCCCAGTTGTAGAATCAAAAGTGCATGTCACCATATTCAGGGTTATGCCATGGTTATAGAAAATGGAATTCAGACCACTGCAAAGCAAGCACTTTACTGACCGAACCATCTCTTCAGGATACAATAATTCACATTGTTGTTAGTGATAAGAAAATATACCACAACAGCAGAAAGACAGATAATTATACTCTATAGGAAATTTGAAATAAAATATGACTGATCTTTGTCACTTATAAAGAATAAATAAATTGGTCATTTATTTATATGTCTGTCTTAGTCTCCACATTCTGTTCAATGACAGATAATCCATGACAACATTTATATAGGAATTTCCTATATTATTATTCTATCGTGTTTTTATAGCATTAAGTGTATGTCAATTATCAGAGAAATTAATTAATTTACTTCTCAACTATTCTGTTCCAGAAAAGCACAGTTGTAGAATGACTCTGGTCACTCTTGTGCCTGTCACTCATCCTTGAAAATACTCTTAGCAAAGATAAGGTATTTGAAGATGTGAGTTGGAAATGACATATAAAACAATGAGAAGGGCTGGAGAGATGGCTTGGCAGTTAATATCTTACTGTTTGTCCAAAAGAACTGGGTTCATTTCCTAATCCTGATATAAAGGTTCATATTTGTCTATAACTCCAGTTTTGGGGATCCAATGTAACTTTCTGATATTTGTGGGCACAAGACCTGCACATGCTGCATAGGGATGTATGTAGCCAAAACACCACACATACACACACATATGGTCAATTATCATATATGTATGAAATCATATATATATAATATTTATAATTATGAAATCATAATATGTCTATATGAAACATATATACTTCATATATATATGAAATCATTATATATATAAAATCTAGCCACTTAAAAAGAAAAAATACTTATCTATGATTTTTTATTTATTGTTTGAAAACAATAATCATGCATTAAATGGCTTGAGTTAAATATTAAAATATAGTATACATATAAGTATCTGTTTTATGAAGTATCTAGCCATAATGTAAGATTATAATATAAATGCATTATTTACCATGGATTTTTAAATTTACAGTATACTGCTTAAGAATTTTTTATACTTATAAAGCAAAATTTTATGGTTATATATATAAACAGTATAAACACTATAACAATATTAGTGATTTTTTGCAAACATTTCATTTAATATGTTCTTTACTAATATTACTTCATTTGGAGGCCACAGAATTTCTTTTTTTTTCTTTTTTAATTTTATTTTTTTGCTTATTCATTTTATAACCCGTCCCAGACACCCCCTCTCACAATCCTTCCCATCTCTTCTTTTCTGAGTACCCCCTCCTCCTGTATCCCCCACCCTGCCACTTTAAGTCTCTGAGAGGCTAGGTGCTTCCTCTCCCATTGAGGCCAGATGAGGCACCCAGCTAGAAGACCATACCCCATATACAGGCTGCATGTTTTGGGATAGCCCCCACTCCTTGTGGGCCCTAAGGAGATAGGAACTGCACAGGAAGATCAACAGAATTTCTGATATTGCCCATTTATAAATGGTCAAGGCTCCCATGGTTTTAACCAGCCGAAATAATATAGAGCACAGCAGAATCTCTTTTAGCTTAACAATTATGTATTTATCCAGCTCTGTCAAGGAGGAAATGCATTACTCTCATATATTTGAAACAGCTTTCTATGAGGATGTATACTGTAGGAACCTTAGTTGATTTTAGATATTTTATCTTTTAAAGAAATGACTGTTGCTTGGGTGTTATCTTATTTTAAATATTAAAACTTATTTTTATTATGATTTGGAATATACTTTTAGGAGGCCCTGTCACATTTGTATTTTATTAGTGCTGAAAGCTCTAACTTTTGGCTGCTTGCATTATGGTTACATTTTAATTGCTTATTATTTTGTGAATCAGAAGTTAAATAACTCTATCCATCTTTCAGTCTTGATAAAATTATTATAAATACATAACAACATCCAAAGCAAAATGATTAAATAGACCTTATAATACCATGCTGCTATTCCTGTTCTAGTCTTACTTCAGTTGCTGCTGTAAAATATTCTGACAAAAAGCCATGTCAAGGTGGAAAGGGTTATTTTAGTTTCCAATTCTAGATTACAGTCCATTATTGCACAGAGGCCAGGGCAGGGGCTTACACAGCAACTCACATCACATTCACAGTCAAGAACAGAAAAAATGTGAGTGCATTCATGTTGCTTGCTGGCTTCTTTCTGATCTTCCTTCAAAGTGTACAGTTTGCGTTTCTGGCTAGGGAATGTACCTGCCTATCATGAGCTGAGTATTACACATCAATTAACAATGATGTATTGTCAAAACAATGCTCCACCAACATACCCATAGGTTAAACTTCCCTAGATAACTATGCATGAAGACCCATTTTCTCCTATTAGGCGCAACATCAGTATAAGGGTTTTTTCCTTATCTTATTGTATCTTGTTCTGTATTGTTTGGCTGTTGTCTGTTGGAGGCCTGTTTTTTCTGAATAGGATATGGAGGAGGTGTCGATTAGGGAAAGAGCAGAGGTGGGAGGAGCAAGGAGGTGTAGAGGGAAAGGAAACTGTGGTCAGCATGTATTGTGTGAGAGAAGAATCTATGTTCAATTAAAAATAAATAAAAAAAGACTCTTTTCTCAAATGATTCTATGTTGTTTCAATCTGACAGCCAAAACTAACCCACACAGGAGAGTTGAGAAAGCTGTGGGAATCGGCTCAGGCGGGTGAACCATGTGCTTTGTAGTGTAATCTTATCTGTTGTTCTATCAGCTGGTAACTCCATATAAAACAACTCTCACATCAAGCACAGCTTCCTTGGATGTTATGTATTTTCATGTTCTTTGTTCCCTTCATGAGTGTCTAATATACATCTTACTATGTTATGATTTTCTTTTCTGTTAGAAATGGCTGAGTGAACAGAAGTAGTTCTTTCCAAGCCTACAATTGTATCCCAAAACAAGGAACATGTCTAAAAGACAACTGTCAGGGGACTAAATTCCTGAAATTAGTCTGTTTGGAAGCTTTATTTCACTATATGGCCGCTTAAAATTGTATCTAATATTACTGTAAATCTATATGACTCCGGGTTTGGTGTTGTACCTCTATAGTTCCATTATTCAACAGGCAGAAGCAAAAGCATGGGTGAAAATCTGAATGCAGCCCGGGATATATACATGTCTGTTCTAGTGTTAAAAATTAAAAGATGTATCCTATATATGATATTCTTATATTGGGCTTATGTAATAACCTCCAGACTACAAAAGACTTTCTATCCTAACAAAACAAACAGCACAATAGGTGAATATCTGAGTATATATCTCAATATGAAAATTTTATTTCATGACATGACGTTATTAGGTTACAATTTTGTCTTACTTTGGTAACAAATATAATTACTTGTTTCTTCCTAGTTTTCTTTATTGGAATCATATATACATTATGATCAATAAGAATTTTAAATGTTTTAACTGGTTGATTGTTGTAATTGTTTTCATGCCATTTTATTCTTTTTGTGTTATTATAATGGTAATAAAAATAAAACTATTTTCTCTAATAAATTTATAATTACAGAATAACATGACATAAAATGGATAATGTCTATAAATGTGGTCTCTGGATTACTTTCCTGAAAGACAACTTTATCATAATTTACATTATGTAGAAATTTTATTTTTATAATCTAATCCAGAAATGGAATTTTACCTGGCATTTTTATGTAAGTTAGGACCATGCTGTGAACATCTGTTTTTTAACACTATGTATCAATAATTTCACAATATATTAGATTGTTTTCATCTTAAAGTGGAACCTATTATTCTATGGCATTGTCATGTAAGATTTCAATATCCATTATTAGATCTATAGTCAAATTCAAAAATAAAATATTTAGATTACATTATTTGATTCTAAAACTGGTTATTTGTATCATTACTGTAACAGGTAGCAGAAACTCACTGAGAATACACAGCCTTTAAACTGCTTCTATTACTGTTATTCACTGCATGTAAAGTGAATCCTCAAAAGTCCATGAATTCTTAGTTGTCTGAGAGGAGGTCCTAAAGTTTGGGAGCTGAAGACCAGGTAGGAGTAGGTCAGAGTGAGCATGCCTTTGGAATGTTTTGTCTCTCTGCTTTTTGTCTGACATGAACTCAATAGCTTCTGCTGCATGATCGTCAGCATGATGCCTTCAGTCACCACAGGGCCAGAGTCAATAGGACATAGGAACATGGAGTGAATTTCTGAGGTTATAAGCCAGAAGTAGGTCATTCCTTTAAGTGTTTCTTTCAGTATTTTGTTAGAGTAAAGCAAAAGCACCTGGTATCATGAACACCAGGAATCCCTCTAATTTTTCTAGGCACTCAATGTCATCTTCTAAAAAAAAAAAAAATGGAAAACAACATTTAAAGTGTAATTATGAAGATTCAAGTTGTTAATATTAAAAAAAATATCATCACCTGGTTTAGATAAGGACCTGCTATATCTCAAATGAACAAGTCAAAGGCCATTATTCCTCAGTAAGCTTTCAGTTAGCTTAGAAAGGCTTCTGGTGTAGCTTTCTGGATGGATTGCTCAAGTCAATATATTTCTTTTTACAAGTGTTGACATTCCCTTGTGGCAGAGAGAAATCAACACTTTGAGTCACTTGTTTTAAATAATGGACCGAGGCCCAGCTTTGACACCTATCCATTTAGAATCTATTTTCGATAGTCCTTTTAAAATGCTGAAGGTGGAAGCTCAATGTATCTAAAAATCTGCGGTTTTCCCTTTAATCCATTAACTCCAGCATAATAGTTATTATTGTGCTATGATGAAACTAAGACAGATTACTAACTGGAGTTATATCTATAATTCATGTTAGCAAAAGTATTAGAACTAATGTGAAAAGGGATTTTGAGGCAACTTAAGCCATCAAAACTCAAACTCGCCTCATACATCCAGGGAACAAGGGAAAGGAAAATACTTATAATCAGAAGCCTGAGGGCAAATCCCCACAGTTTTGGGAAGAAACAAATTGTTTGCTTTCCAGCACAGATATCTAAAGTACATATTAAGAATAACACAAGCCTTTAAGAAAAAAAAATGATGGTAGTGAAAATAAATGTGATACCAAATTCTCTGGAAAATCAAACATTGCCCACGAGCAGAGGAAAATTCATACTCACATTTATGACAAAGAGTGACAAATCTTTATCGTCGAATGTTTCTCCTAACAAAAGATGTCTGAGATGGAAATGATTTCAATAAATAATCTCTCTTCTAAGCCTCTGCATCATATTGAGATCTTAAAATGCTATAGTTTGGGATCATTGATGCCAAATATTGATATAAAATGCTAATAACTTCGTGCAAATAAGTATAAAAGGAAGATGAAGGAAAACCTGGAATGGAATAGTTTTATAAAACAATGCCACAAGTGACTTAGGGAATATTGAGGATAGATGACAAATCACAACAGACACACACATATACACACACACACATACACACACACATACATACACACACACAGACATCACACACACACCATACACACACAGAAGAAGAAGAAGAAGGAGGAGGAGGAGGAGGAGGAGGAGGAGGAGGAGGAGGAGGAGGAGGAGGAGCCTTTTCCTGAGTTTCGACAAGTCTTTTTTGGAAGACTTTGCTAGCCTCTCCAATGAGTGCAGTTAGACACCTATTAGCAATCTTAGGTGTGACAGCTTTTTCATTAAATGCTTAATAAAGATTTTTGGAACAAGTAGTTATAACAGCTATTTCATATATACTTCTCAACACTTATACACTAACAAAATTTTGCAGTTTTTTACTTTGAAAGACATTATCCTCCTCACATGGATGCCAGTGGCAGTACTCAAACCGCTGTAGAAAATCAATGTTTATTAAGGGAGACCAAAGTCATATCTATAACACCCATGACTAGCTGCTTCAGACATTCACATAAAAATGCAAATGTGAGGCAAGCGCTGTGCGGTTATTGAAAAGGCACCTTTTAAGAAAATTGAAGCTATAATACTCTAAATTAAGTTCAATGTGTGTGTGTGTGTGTGTGTGTGTGTGTGTGTGTGTGTATGTGTGTGTGTATCAATATCACTACTCATTGTGTTACAATTAAATGTAGTGTTTTAATAAAAATTAAAATTAGATGTCTCAGCACATGCTTATAACTGTGACACTTTGGATATAAAAGCAGACAGCTCAGGAGTTCCAAGGACTGTCTATGCAGTGATAGGTTTCCATTCTTTGCCATAGAAAAGCCTTTCCATTTTACTTATAAACGATAGTTCTGGCATAGGCTTTATTCAGAAATTTATTGCTGATTGTGCTTCTTTTAGCTAGATTATATAGCACATTCTGAGGTTTTCATTTGATTAACTATTGTCTTTGAAATGTTCCACAATGAACACATAAGCTTATTACCTAAACTAAACAATGTATTAACTTATTCTGCAGATATTAAAACTGTCATGTCAATGTTAACTCATATATAATCTTAACAACCTCAGGCTACTGAAGAAGGAAATCTAACAAAGTGTTTCTGTCTAATAAGAAATTTAAGAAAAATACCTTCTTATTTCAAATTAATAAAGTTGTTCCTTCAAATCAACATTTTTTGTTAGTAAATTAAACTTTGAGCTCTTATATTTTTTTTGTCCAATTAGTTCACTGCTGAAAGACTCACATAAGTATTTTTGTCTTTCCCAGCTCTATATTATTTTATGAAATTAAAACGCTGACACTTCTTTCAACTCTCCAAATCACAGGGATGTTTTATATGAATTCTACACTCATTAGAACATCCTGTTGTTTTTATTCTTTTATATCTCTAAAACATTATTGATATTTGCCTAATTCTAGGTTAGTATCTCATTCTAGGTTATGTGTAGTTCAAATAAAACATGTATCCAATAGATCCAAGTATTTTAACACTTGGGACCCAGCAGCTGCAGTGTTTGGGAAGACAGTGCAGTCTTGCTAGAGGAAGTACATCCCTGTGAGACAGCATTGTGTCTTTGTAGCTTTATCCCATCGCAAATTGTTTTCCTCTATCCATCTCACTGTATTTTGTATTTGTTGTTGACATGTGATTTATTAGTTTCACGTTCCAGCTGTCTCTGCCATGCCTATCCCAACAATGATTTTCAATCTGGAACTGTGAACCAAAATAAGCACATCTCTAAGTATTTTATTGTAACAGAAAGATGAAGTCTATAATACTGCCTTCATTGAGGTTTTGATTGCCCTGATCTACCTAATGATCAGAAGCAACTTGGAGAGGAAAGGTTATTTCATCTCTACCCCCACATTACAATTCATCACTAAAGGAAGCCACTGAATGAAGTCAGGGCAGAAACTGAAGGTAGGAACCTGTGGGACAGAACTACAATGGAGAAATATTGCTTACTGGCTTGCTCTGCATGTTTTGCTCAGCCTGCTTTCTTACACTATATAAGACATCCCTGGTCAAAGGTGGTACCATTTCCAGTGAGCTGGGCTCAACAACATCAGTAATTAATCAAGGAAATGCCCTATAGACTTGTCAACAGGCCATTTTTTTATAGAAGTGTTGGATCATTTCAACCGGTTAATCTTACTGGATTAAGATTCCCTCTTTCCAGATATGTCTAGGTTTGCATCACATTGACAAAAACAACCATTAAACAATCTTTGTAGCTAATATCATAGCAACCATATTGTAAGCCTTCAACAAACATTATGAGTGGCATTTCATTTTCTTCAGATAACTGCTAGATGTATCTATGTGTCAGTGACATTTCTTAAAGATGGGCATGTTTTCAAAACACCAAGGAAACAGAATACAACAGAGATCTATAGCTAAGATATGAGATCTTCCCTTATACTCATTTGACCATATAGGTTGAGATTTAGAACTTCAGCAATTAACTTATATTTTAACTGGGTTTAACACAATGTTTCCATGGCATAAATCTATCTATATATGTGTGTTAGGATGACAAAAACTATCTAAGAACAACAGATTCTCTTCCAAATGCTGTAATAGGGCTATTTCAAGCTATTCCAAGAATTCTTATTGTCTTTCATATTCCAATGGTATGTCATCTCCTACCTGGCGATCTTGTTTTGTAGCCTCCCTTGGCATGGACAATTGATGAAAGTTTACCTGGTAAATCTAGACCAACTTGAGCAACAAGTCAAGAATTTCCTACAGGTAGCACACACTAATTTATAAAATAATTGCAGGAAAGTTGGAACCTATAATCTTCTACTAAAAAAAAATCTTCAGTAAATCAAGGTTGTTTTAGTGAATGGATAAGAAAAACAAAATACAATAAAGGGTAATGCAAAGTAAGTTGCATGGCAGCAACACAATCTTGCCTTCAAGTGACAGAGAAAAGAGGCAATGTTAGGAGTCATTCTGATCAAAGAGAGTCAAAAAATTCCAAAGCAGTAGCACAGAATCTCAGTTTAGGGAAGGGACTAGACATTCAACAATGGGGTGCTCTTGCCTGTTCATCTAAATTTTCATTGGAAGTCGGTAGTTTTTAAACATTGACAGCTACTTCAAAAGTTGAAAACAGAAAGAAATAAGTAAAATAAGACATGGAAAACTTTGTAGGCAATTGTATTGAGTGTGAATGCAGGACACACAGGAGCTTCTGTGACTTGACTTCTGCTGTCTTTGCTAATCCATCATAACAACCATCTTCATTTAAGGTTAAATCACAGGAATGGAAAATTAAGTAAAGTACTATAAACAAGGCACACATGTAACTGTAGGAAGAAAGACGATTGAAAGTGAACTACATTAAGGCTATATGGTTTTTTTTTCCTTTAGTGATCTTGAATAAACAGGACATGGTATGTGTTGAATACAAATAATCTAGGAGTAGAGATGGCTGGTGATGGATTATATCCTCTGTGAAGTATTAGTATTGAATCTACCCACCAGAGCTAAGCAGAAAATGTAGGGGTGAACATACACCCGTGAAAGGTATATCCTTTAAGTTCAGCAAATTATATATATTTTTCTACCTCCAGCCCTGATTCACCATTCATGGACTTGTGGCTCATCTGTCAGTACTTAGCTCCATTTTCTACTCTGCAGGCTCACTGCAGGAGTTTCACAAGATGGAAAATTCACTTAGGATACCTGCTCTAGATAAAAGTCAGGACTGGTGAACTCAAATCCCCAGAGCCTCTGGTACATACTTCAGTTAGACAGAGAAAAAAATCTAACTGCACTTGAAAGAAAATGACCCTGGAAAATAGGTTAGCAAGGCAGCAGGAAGCGTGAGCCTGGGTATGTTTTGAATTTTGAATTCTAAGTAGTCTGTACAGGAAAAAAAAAAAAAGAGAGAGAAAGAGAGAGAGATGCTGTATGCCGCTAGCTAAAAGACCAATAAAACAGAGCCCTACTATCCTGTTATCAATCCATACACTTTCTTCAAGAAGCTTGATCCATAAAGTTACATGCATGGATTATTTGCAATTAAAAATATAATTTTGTAAAAAATTTAAATGCTAGACATTTCAACAACTTAGAACAGATTTTGCTTTCTGAAATGGTATTATTCAATAGAAGAGTGGAAAAATCTGTTTATCAACCCATACATATCACTATTAAGTTTCTACAGTAATATATTAATATTATTTGAATTTTTGGACTCAAAAATATTAAAAAATTCTTTACTTCCTCACAGAGCATATGGTCTGCCTAACAAAACATTAATTAAGAACAAGAATATTGAATTGGAATATAATAAATTTTCAGGAAAATAATATATGAGAAGATTGTTATTTCTCAAACTCCAGTGTACATATAACTAATCATTGTGTTTGTAGACAAAAATACTACTTTGACTGCTATAACAAGTAGCTGATAGCTAGAAAAACAGATATACAGACAGACAGGTAGTCAAGTGATGGAGATGAGGAGGAATAAGTAATGAAGGAATTAATTAATAAAATGTTTTTTTTTTGAAAACTTAATACACAAACCTCTGAGCTGTTTTTAAAGTAGAATTTGAGCCTGTTCATAGCTTACTTGTATGTGAATTGGTATGCTAACCAAAACTTGAAATAAACAGGAGTAAACTGGTTGAAATATCCCAAAATATTAAATGAAGGCCAATGTTTCCACTCTGGTTATTTACCCGTTAAACCTACTTTTAAAACATACTTATTCTGATTTAGTATTTAATTGATAATGTATTACTGAGAGTTTAAAAATATTGCTGCAGAAAAATATATATTCATTGGTTTGAGCTAAACTTACTTAGATCTAATTAATATAGAAATATTTCCAATAACTGAGAAGATGCAGGAATATTTATTTGAAAAATCTTTGTCTTATAGATATATAGATGTGTGTGTGTGTGTGTGTGTGTGATGCATGACATATAGAATATGGAATATAATGCAATAAATCAAATAATCTTTGTTAAATGTACCTCAATCTGCATTTAGTTTTCTCAATAAGATACCCATACTTCAGAAATTTAAATATTTTTTCAGAGGAATTTGAATTTTAGTATCTAAAGTAAGTAATTCTTGCTACCTAATAAAGCTACCCTAATAAATTGGTATGATCTCTGTAATATGGAGACTTTAGTTTGTTTTTAGCTTCTTCAATGCTAGAATTCCACTAATAGGAATGGGACACCAATACAGCTACAAAACAACAAAACCTACAGCCCACAAACATGTTCCTGCCTGCAAGATTCATAGGGAGAGTGATGTCTCAGAGCTTGTGGGAGTGGGCATCCAATGACTGGTCTAACTGCAGGGCCAAGACATGAGAGGTATTCCAGAACCAACACTGCCTGGATATCCAGAGATAGCAAAGTGGAAGGCTCAAAGATCTAGGGTGAAAACAAACAGGACTGACAAAAAAGTAATAAAATGGTTCCTAATGAAATTCTGCTATATTCATAGATTGGTGCCTATTCATAACATTTTAGGAAGGTTTCCTCAGCAACTGATATGAACAGATAGAGAGAGAGACCTCCAGCCAAACATATGCAGAGCTCAGGGAACTCCTCCCCCAGAAAAGGGGGAGGAATAATTGTAGGAGCCAGAGGGGTAAAGGATTTCCAGATAACACTGCACAGAATAAGGGGCCATCACAAAGCAAACATAGGTCTGTGCTAAGTTCTCTGAATGCATGTTGTGGTTATTTAGCTTGGCTAGTTTCTTGGGCTTTTAACAGTGGAAGTGGAAATGCCTCTGACTCTTTTGTCTGCTCTTGGGACCCCTTTCCTCCTATTGGATTGCCTTGTCCAGCCTTGTTATGGCTCACACCAAGTCTTATTGCAGATTGCTATGCCATGTGTGGTTGATAGCCCTACTGAAGAGGATTGGATCTGTTGGGGAGGAGGAAGAAGGTGGAGAGAGCGGGGAGTCTGTGGCTGGGATGCACTGTATGAGAAAATAAATAAATAAATAAACAAACAAATAAATAAATAAATAAATAAAGTACAAACAAATCATTATGGCATTATAAATAATCTAATCATTCGTCCACACTGATTCTCTTGCATATAAAACAAATTCTTTAGCAACAGGAAGCTCACATGTAGGGCATTATACAGATAGAGAAATAGGAAGGGCAAGAGGAAAAACTCAACAAATACCACATCTGTACAGATGTGGATCTAGCCATTTTTGTTTAGTTGACATCCATCTTCCTACTTGCTCACCCTTATGTACCCAGGCTTTCACCTCACACCAGCTTAAGTACACTCATTCTGTGATCTCCTCCATTTAGCATGTGCACAGCATCTTAGTAGAGCGGGAATGTTATATAGATGCATTTTCCCTTGAGAGAAGGAAAAGCTGGAGATATAATCTTTGTTCATGTTGGGTAAAATTGAAAAAGAATAGGGTATTTCTCTAAGTCAGAATTCACAGAAAAACTCATTCTTTTGACTATATGCCTTCAATAAGTCTAAGTAGAATTATAATGCAATGTCTATAATAATTCTAGCACACCCATGATTGTAGAAATCTGTATGAATTTACTATAAAAAACAAATCAAATACTCAGATGACTCAAAATGTTTTATCAATTCAATCCAAGGAAGAAAACGTTCTCTTCCCTGCAACCTTATTGTTGATTGACTTTCCTTTGTATCTTTCTCTATTTCTTTTGTTGCAACTGGTCTGTTCCTTTTTACAGCAAGAAGTGTTTCCAGCTGATGTGTTTGATTGATCTAGCTGATAAGTTTTATTGCTCTCGTGTAGACAATGAAACAAATGCCCAGTGGAAGAAACTGCATGGAGTTTAACTGGAAGCCAAGTTAGCCTCTGGCTAGTGAGCTTGTCCAGCTGAGATGACTAGCTTCTACCCAGCATAAAGTCTAAAATGTAAAGTAGGAGGGAAGACAGAGATGGATATTTCATTAAGATAGATGAACTCAAAAGGAGCGGTGATGCGGAGAGAGTTAATAAGGGGAGTAGGCATAAGTGGTGGTACAATTATTCCTGACATAAAGCAAATGGCTCAGGGTCTCATAAA
This sequence comes from Mastomys natalensis, assembly GCA_021653895.1. NCBI lineage: Eukaryota > Metazoa > Chordata > Mammalia > Rodentia > Muridae > Mastomys > Mastomys natalensis. The sequence continues at coordinate 1,354,065 of JAJTUV010000611.1, forward strand.
TCTTTTCAGGTTCAATCCTCTGTGCTTAACCGGATGAGCAGCCTGGAGGTGTGTACACACAACTTGTCCCAGTGTCTTCAACTGTGTCATCTACAAATACGAGGTATTTTCACTTCAAGTAAAGTTATCCAACACAAACCCTTCTATAAAACATTATTCTGGTGGCATCCATTTGAATGCTTCAAAATTCAGTTGACTTTTCCTGAAGCTATTTTGGGTTCTATGATGTATAAATCCCTTTTCTTAAGTCATGAAAAGGTACTTTTAACAACACCTTAAAAATTAAATTGCCTGGCTTACTTTAATCTATTTGAGGCATACCTGTGAAAACATATTATTCTTTTGTTTTTATTACCATAATTAAAAATTACATCACAGAATTTTCTGCAGATTAAAAAAAAAATTAGTCACTGACTAACTGTGGCTATTGTATGACCTATTAACCACTAATGTCTTCATTTAAAAAAATAGACAATAATCATATGGTCCTCATGTGTTACAATAAAAATGAAAGTGCCTTTATGAATAACTATATTAAGCTCATTGTAAGCATTCAATAAAATTGTTGTGCATATACCCACACATATGTATAAAAAAGGTAAATTAAAAACAATTTATTATGAAGAAAAAATACTTTCTATCTTTAAATGATGATATACATGTTGTTACCCTGGACCGGTCAGCTTTGGCACCTCTTCCCTAAGGAAGAGAGATTGACCTGAGTTTGAGTAGAATGATCAGTATGGAGTTTGACTAAAAAGCATCCTATATTCTATACATACCAGAAGTATAATACTATGGCTTACTTTTCTTCTCAGTTATATGCTGATGATCATGGATAGGAACTATAAATACTTATTTAATATTTTTTTTACTCATACGTGTAAAATATTTTTGTGTATATGTCATCTTTCTCCCCCCACCCCCTCTGTGTGTGTGTGTGTGTGTGTGTGTGTGTGTGTGTTTATGTGTATGCATGTGCATGCCAGCAATCATGGTCAGAAATAATAGATTCAGAGTTGCATGTAAATATTTTAACCTTTATTTGTGGATTTGCATTACAAGTACTCCTAACTGGATCATTTAGAACAATTATGTATAGATGACTTACAAAAAATATTTGGTGTCTGGATTTGGTTTTACTATTTATCCACAGGCCGGTGGCCACGTTCTACCCAGTGCATGGCTTCTAAAGAGCTGTGAAGTGAGTTTTAACAGAAGTAGATAATAGGTCATAGCAAGACGACAGAGAGTATATCTTAACAAACCAGGTTAAGCAAAAGCAGATTTCTAATGTTAATCACTGTTTATTTAATTTATAATAATTACTGATGTCAAATCTAGTTTTCATGCCTGTCGCACTCTATTAGGTTGAAAGCTTAAAATGACAGAATATTCCTATAAAGTCATCTGTCATGAAGTAGGCAGTTAAATAGCTCAACTCTAACTAGAAGTTCGTTATCTTGGAGAAAAACAATAAAATTAAGTAAGACTGATTCATTTATTCTTAGTATCTTGAATGTTTCCTCATTACTCCTGTCGGGAATCCATTTCTATCATTTTTGTTAAGTCTATTTCTAATTCAAAATTAAGGGAAAACAATAAGAAAAGTAAAACAAAGAAGACAAATATCAATTTTAATACAAAACAAAATGTACGGCTTTTTCAGAAATATACTGTGTTTTTCAGGCACCCCCATAAACAATCTTTAAACTAAAATTGATTTATTGTTCCATGCATTTATACTTAATTAATCATACAGAATAGAATTTCTTTTAAATTACCATAATATTAGTAGATACAATTTCAGTTGATTGCCAAGGAAGGTTAGAATGAAAGAGAAAATGAAAGAATACTGCATTCAATTATGGTATATCAAGATATGGCTAGAACAGCCTTTTAACCACTCTGTACAATATCAGTTTCATCTTCTTAATTACAGATATTTTCTGCTTCATTATTTCTGATGGAAAATAAAAAAGTAATGGACTAGCTAGAGACTTAGAGTCTGCAGACGCAATCTCTGTGATATGTAACTGGCACTATTTGTCAGGAATATTATTTACATTATACTGTTTTAGAAATGTTGTGATTCAAAGCTTTTATTATTCCTAAATCTGGTAGTGAATCTCACTGATAGATTTCTGTATTGCATACAGAGATACTGTTATAGGATACTCACAGTTCACTCTAATACTATATACTATAGGATGCCTACAGTTCTGAGAGTCACTTGTCTGAAGCCAAAGCATCACTTTACTTGTGACTTCAAGAGCACTAATTCACTTTTTGCTATTGATTTTTGGGTGTTAGTTTTGACCTATGAGACTCAGCATGACCTATTGCCATTTACAAGAACTCCTAGGAATCCCCTGGCTTGTCTTCATGAGGCAAGCTGACTTTGTGAGCTCCTGTTAAATCTTGTGTCACTTTGATTACCCCTGGGCTTTTCTCTTTATTGCTCCTTCTACCTTCAGAATTAATAGATTGGAGAGATTAGGTCAATTGGCATTTCTGAGGCAAGTCTGAATTAATTTTCTTTGGCTTGTCTTGTTGAATTTCACACTCCCTGAACATTTCTCACTGATAAGCAGATTATGATGCTGGCTCATGTACAGGGATAGCAACTCCAAATGCTGTATTGTTACCTTTTAGCACCATCAACTGCAATCAACATGATCATTTATAAAGTTAAAGCTCTTCATTTTAAATCTGTGTCAAGAGCTAATATAACTGTGATTTTAATTACTAAAAAATCAATCTAAAATTAATGTGAAATTTAACAGTGCAAGATGGGTATGAAACCCAGAGACACCTCTCCTTGGGTGTTGTCCTCCATAAAAATCACATTAATACAATGCTGGCTTTCTGTTCAGTAGTTTTTTAAGTTTAAGTCAGAAGAAGTATTTTTTTCTAGGGATTTACTATTGAAATGTAAATTATGGTAAATCAAACTTGCAAACAGTACAACTATTTTTCCCATTTGCTACTTAAGGCAGCTTTTTATTGACAATAATTATAAGAAGTCACGTGATTTTCTGTGTTTAGGAAATCATCATCATCATTAAGCTGGACAATTGTACAAGAAATTCATATCATATAAATTGTGAAAGACTGAAGAGATTTGGCAGAATCATCACACTTATAGTCCATATTTCCAAATATTTGTAAAAGTAATACAAAGAGAACCAAAAGAACAAAAAGCAAACAAATAAACCAAACATAAAATAAAACAACCAAAAAAGGCAAAAACCAAATCAAACCAAATCAAACAATCAACCAACCAACCAACCAACCAAAACACAAGAAAGCTAAACTGGATTTTCACTTGCTTAGTATGTCAGTTAGCACAACCTTTACAACACTGTAGGACTATCATAAAATACAAAAACCGTGAGACGTATAACCATTGCTAAACGTGGGGAAAAATCAAGTAAAGTGTCTTAGTTTTGAAGAAAGAGGGATTATGTCATTGAGTCATCTTTTTAAAGTCACCAAGAGTATGCAGGATTGACAGCAAATACAGGCATGGCATGAAAAATCTACCACAAAATGGATTTAGATCCAACCTTCTTAAGGATACAGCGGTCGATTCTCTGACACAGCATCCTATACTTTAGCTGAGAATCCTCCTTTGAAACACTCAGTTGCTAGGGCACCGCTGCCCGCAGGTTGTCCTTTCTATTAAAGAGCATTCCTCTGGAACTGGGCTGCTCCTTCCTGCCCTGAAATAGGGTATGTCTCAGGCTCTGTCCTTGGGTCTCTTCTCTCATTCATGACTAACACTGATTATCTACTTAAAGGTCTTAGAACAGCTCAAAGCCCTTCCTTGAAATATATCATGTACCTATCTTCTCTTCAGAGTGCTACAGTAGAATAATTCCACGAAAAGTCCATTCAAATATATGTAAGTGAGGGTACTTCAAAATTTCCTAAAAGGCTTTCCCCTAAACAAGCGGCAGATCTAGGTTCTCTATTTCCTTATTATTTCAGGTAAAAAATAAGAACAACAAACAACAACAAAAAAACATAACTCAAGTAGTCTTTGCTTTCTATCATGTCTTGACCAAATCTCTCAGCATATAAGTAATATCACCATTACATTCATGCCCAGACTATTATTTCATCTACATTTTTGTAATTTTCCCCACTAAGAGTAAGTTCTCTACATAGAAATTACAATAATCTTTATAATCATTAGTCAAACCAAGTTACTCTTTATTGAAAATTTATTCCTATCTAGAATGTTTACCTAAACTTTATTGATTATAACCTCAATGAACTGATATTTGCAAGCATTTCAGCAGTATAAAATTTCTAAATGTACATTTAGGAATTGTTTACTTAATAATTAAGAAAGTATCTCTTAAACAAAGTACAGTGAAGTAATTCTTAAACCTTCCTGAAAAGGTTCCTTGGGGGCTAAATAGGAAATTCTAAAGCTACCAACATTCAGTACACAGAAATAGAAAATGAAAACGCATGGCTGCAGTTCCTTTGTGTATGATTTAAATCTTCGTGCTGAGAAGAAAAGTCAATTCTACTAATATACAAATTGAATAATTACTAAAGTGACTATTTCTACTATTATAGCCTGAACTAAACAAACTATTGATATTGGTAAGCAATAGTTTGCTACAGTCCTTTAGTTACATTTGAGTCTTAAAACATGGTGAAACATAAAGATTATAAAGTCTAGTTTTTCTCAGAACAACTTTGGATATTTAACCATTAAGAAAAAAAATGCTCTTTTCATTGATTAACAATGTCTCTTCATTTATAATTGAAAATCATTCTTTGATAGAATAGTAATATTTCTTGTTAAAGTTAAGCATTAACCAAAATTATAAATTTACTTCTCTGCAAAATATTTAATGATTTATATGTATAACTCAATTTTCTATTTCATGCAGCAGTAAAGAAAAGAATCATTATTTCACAATTACATGAGCACTGAGTATCTCATTGGGAGTTTGGTGTCTGAATCATCCTATTGGATGGCATTTATAACAAATGCAATATTGCTTCTTTAACCCTGAGACTTGCTGTGATAAAGTGACATATTATACACTGTCTTACTTCTTTCTTTCTATCGCTTCTTTTCTATGTCTGAACATTGTGTTGATTCCCCACTGAGATCTCTGTGAACTTGTGGAGAAATTGCTCTTAAAGAATTTTCAGATGTAGGATACAGGACTAAACTTAGGCCCTCTAAAAGAGCAAATATTCTTAACTTCTAAGTCATCTCTTTAGCCCCGGTCTGTAACATTTATCAATTTCGGTAATTGGATTAAGTGAATATATCAGAGAAGCGAATGAGACATTAACCTGTATAGATGTCAAAGGCAAGTCCTCATGTTCATCATAAATCATGTTAGTGATTAGTTAGTGATTAGTTAGTGTTAGTACCGAAGGTTACTGAACCACAGATGGAAGAAAAGTGGTACTAATGATATCACATTCAATGCACACCATGCCAGCATCTGAGGGATGCAGAACTACTCCTGACAGAAAGAAGTAATATTAAGGAAATAAAAACTATTAGAATGAATTTATAATAAAATATTTAGAACTCTAATCTCTTAATATTAAAATAAAACAAAATCAAACATAAAAAGAATAGTTGTAGTCATGGTTGAAGGTTTCTAAGCAAATTGTTAATAATTATGCCTTGAGACATGTAACAGTTGTGTTATGTGAGAAAGAAATTTTATGATTTTGGGGGAACAAAACCTGAATCTCAAAGTAGAAAAGTACTAGCAAAATTTTCTCTATCTTGTATTCAATTAGTGTGGCCTTTTCTGGTCTGTCAGATGTTCACTGGTCCTTGAAATATCTTAATGTATCCCTTTTGTTTTCCAACTGGCTGCAATAACTCTTTCCATAGAATGTGCATACACTGTGCCAAGACATGTGATATATATGTAATATATCTTGCTGCTTTCAAAGAGAGGTACTTGTCTTCATAGCTTATCAACTCCTCCTGGCAATACTCCTTGAAATAGTATGACACTGCTTTCACAGTGTTTCTAGAATTTTAGCAGTTAAAATAAATATATTGTGTTTAGTCTATCTGTTAGAAAAAAATCAAAGAAGAGGACTGAGGATTAAGTGATGGGTTGCTTGCCTAGAACATGGAAATCCCTCCATTTATTCTCCAGGTTCAGAAAGGAACAAAGAACATTGTCAAAATGGCAGTTTACCTTAAACTTCATATTTGAATGGTATGCATTCTTTAATAATGCTTCTACCATACAGAGTTCATTCTGATTTCTTAGTTTAGGAGTGCTCCTTAACTTTGGTAGAGAATGATGAAAAACTATCAGTGATGTTTTGTGATATAATCATATCTGTATAGAAATCATTCAATTTATCCATCTCATAAATTAAAGTTTATTATTACTGACATTAGCTATATGCATAACTACTTGTATTTAATCTTTCAAATTACAGGGATTTATATGTGGGTTTTTGTGATTATATTCCATAAAACTCAACACTGCATTAACAAATTTCATCTGGTCCTATTCTCCTGGAAAAGTTGTCACAATGAAGTTTGTGATTCAAAGGTATATGTCAACATATAGTCATGCATTAACTGTATTCTTATAAGAATGATTGACATTCTGAAGAGAACACATTAATTTTATATTTTACATTAAGAATCTAGTATTGCCGGCGTGGTGGCGCACGCCTTTAATCCACATTGGAGGAGAGACAGGCTAGATTTCTGAGTTCGGGCCACTGGTCTACGGTGAGTTCCAGGACAGCTCGAGCTACACAGAGAAACCCTGTCTCGAAAAACAAAAAAAAAAAAACAAAACCAAAAAAACAAGAATCTAGTATTCCCTGCTATATATCTGAAGATACATAGTCCTGGAAAAAATTAATTTCTTGAGCTAATATAAATGATTATTAGATGTTTTAAGCTTTATAATTAATAGCTATTGATGTGAAAATGACATTATCCTACTAATTACTTTCTAGAATTACAAATATTTGAGTGCATGGAACAAGTCCAACTAGAATTCAGCAGAAACTGCTTGAGCAAATGCTTCCCTGGACAATTATAGGGCATAAGATAATTGCAATTGGTAAGAGTGTAATTTAAAGAGAGTATTCCTGTATGTGGACTAGATGTAATAATACAATGGAGATCATATTATCTATGTGGAAATATGTTCATACTTAGATATGCAACATATTGTATAATTGATTATAAAGAGCATATATTACTATATGATAAAACTTATATTTTGTCTCTCTCCGTGTGTGTGTGTTGTGTGTGTGTGTGTGTGTGTGTGTACATTCATGCATATGATGAAGGCAAGCAAGTGCCATAGTACATATATGGAATTCAGCAGACAACACAAATGTCACGTCTCACGTATAATCTATGTTAAAAGAACATCTTTCTTATTTTGCAGATGCTTATACTATACAGATGAACCATGAGCTTTTCTGACATCTCTTGTCTCCACTTCATGACTTCCTGTAGAACTGACCATTCAGATAACAAACTAGGGCTACAATGTCTAGTTATATGTTGTTTCTGAGGACTTGAAATCAGTTACTCATGCTTGTTTGGCATACAGTTTACCCTTTGAGCCATCTCACCAAAGCCAGGAAAATATTACATGTGAAACTAACATAATCTAGACTTAGTATAAATATCAATCACTTGAAATATTAAGTTTGTTTATGTACTCAGCTTATTTTTAACCCTTTTTAAGAAAATTAACTGGGACAATATATTGCATAAATCTACCAAAAAACAAAAACAAAATCAATCAAACCAAAAGCTTTCTCAGTGATATAAAGGAATTATCAACTGATATTTTTCAAGTATTGTAAGCATTTTTGTTAGGTTAGATTTTTTTTCCTTTATTTTACTTGGATATTTTATTTATTTGCATTTCAAATGTTATCCCCTTTCCAGTTCTCCCTTCAGAAAGCTCCTATCCTTCCACTTCCTGCTTCTATGAGGGTGCTCACCCATCCCCTACCTAGTCCTGCCTCCCCACCCTGGCATTCTCCTACACTGTGGCATCCAGCCTTGACATCAATGGGAGGAGAGATTAGATCTTTTTAACCCATTAATCATGTATACAAGGATGCAAGAATGAGAATGGAGGAATCTGTTCAAATGACTCTTGTACTAACTTGAATGTGAAGGGAGTAGGATCCAATGACCAACATGGATATTGATGGATGAGGACATTCTGAAACTAATCTATAGTGATTTACCTTTGAATATGATTTGCAATCAGGAAGTGGGGAGCTCGTGGTTGTTTTCATATAACAGAGAAAATGTATAAGAAAAAGAAAGATGTGGGGTTAGGAAATCTTGAGTGTAATAAGATGTATGTCATACCAAGATTTACCCTAAAATCTAACATGCATTCAAATCATCTATTACCTGTTCTGAAATGCAGGTTCTACCTCAGAAGGCACAAAGAGTTTGTCTTCAAACTAGCAGGCTTCTCTCCTTTACAGACACAGTGCATTTTGAGAAGCAAGACCTTAAAAAAATTGAAGGAGTTAACTTCAAATGATTTGTCATAAGAGAAAAAGATTAGAAAAAATGAGGGGAAAAGGAGAAGTTATTTTAGCTGGTGACAGACCAGTGGGCCTGTAATTCCACTTGCTAGCCATAGTGTTTATTTTGACATACTGGTTTGATAAATGTACAAATATCATCTTCCCATCTACCTTGAGACATGGAAAATTCATGGTTTTCATAGGCTGTTTTAGTTGTTAGCGTATGGTTAAAAAAGGACAATACTAAAACTCAAAAACGAATATTCGGATAATAGGAAGTTGCTGTAATTTCAGAGAGGGAAGCATGAAGATTTTTGTTGGTAACTTGAAAGTATTTTTATTTGTCCCTATCTTCGCTTGAACATGTGTGTACCCAAACACTTCTAACATTTTTCTTCTAAACATTTCAAGGCTGTAAGCATCTGTCTTTCTCTGTATTATGTTTTATAGCTAACCTATCTCCCACAGGCATCAAAGCTAAACAAGATGGTCATGCTGTTCCAGGCAGCCCTGAAAGACAAACAAAAGAACAAACACACCCCAACGACTTAAAACTGGCAGCCAAGGGAGCTCTCCAGGTTACAGGATGCTTCTCTGATCCTCCCAGTAAATATAAAAAAGATTCTTTCTTCAGTTACTGAAAACAATCATAACTGCCTTTCCTTGAGTCTGGTTGAACCTCTCGGGAGAGAGGAAAAACACAGTATAGAAATGTGTACCAGAGTGACCAAGGTTGGATTTGATTTACAAGAGGTGGCTGGCTGTAAGCTGAGAAGACCAGGTAATGGGTTTCCTTAGATACATTTTCAGTTTCCAGCAGGGTACCCTCTAATACTACTCAAAGTTTCTGGAATAAAATACAGTTGCCTAAAATACAAGAGACCAAAATATGATCTTATTAAACTGCCTACTAGACCACAGCCATGACCATGAGATTGTGGTGCATGTCTTCAGATTCTGTTGAAATTCAGAAATTTCACCTACTTGTTTGCAATATAGATGGAACATTTGTTCAGAATCAGTGGACACAGATTTTAAAGCTGTTATTCTAGAAATAATTGACTTTAACTAGTAAAATATACCCTTGAAAGTATATACAAGTTCAGAACTTGGGGATACTAATAATTTTTAAATCACAAGATGAAATTTTAAAAAGCACTTTGGTTTAACATAATGGTTTCTGTACACCTAAGTGAAGTTTCTGCTTTTGCTAAACCACTTTTCTATATTGACTATGCAAATAATTTTCCATAAATCCTCACAGAATATTGAATAATTATTACTTTTTGGAGCCTCTGTCCTAAACAAATGGATGAAGACTCTGGGCCTTAGGGACATTGCTTGGTGCCATGAACAGCCCTTTGATTACTTATTTTATCTAATTCAAATCTAAAGGTGTAAGAATATTTCAATATATTATTGAATATTTGAGTGAATTTGACAGTTATCTCTTTAAACTGCATTCTTTTAAGACCCCTCCTCTCCACAAGCTTGATTTTTTCCCTACTAATCTCCTTCAGGTTTTAAAAGAAAAAGAAAAATAATTTCTCATACACATAAAATTAGAACATGTTGCCACATTTTAGGTTGAAAACAGCAAAACTCCAGGGGAGAGGCTCTGTGCAATTTTATAGCAGCTGTTGTTCCCTGTGACTCTCTAACCTCTCTCTTCGGCAGACCAAGGTCCAACTGTGAGGATTCTCACTGGTTGTCTTACATCCTAGCTTCTCTGCATGTCCTACCTGGGGACTCTAAAGTTACCTCTCCTCATTCTATGGGAAGCCCTGTTAATCCTTTAAGAAACTGCAACAGCAACAACACTTTCCAAAAATTAAGGGATGTATAACAGAACATTAATTACTCAATATGCCTAACCAACTCTCTTTGTGAGTTTGTATGTTAGCAGTAAAACTTGGGACAAAGAAAAACATTAATTATCCTAACTGAACCATCTCAGAAGGAAGGCTTATGTATGTGTGCTGTGTGTGTGTGCCTGTGTGTGTGGTGTGTGGCACGCATCCCTCTGTGTGTCTGTGTGGGTGCTTCAAAATTTGTATTTAAAAATTAACTAAAAGGTTTTTTTCAATTAAAACAATTATTTTAAACCTAGACCATGTCTGTCTATAATAAACTAATAAAGGAAAGGCTAAAAACAAAATTAATAATGTTTTAGTATAACATAATAGATAGATAGATAGATATAGATAGATAGATAGATAGATAGATAGATAGACAGACGGCTAGGTAGATGGATAGATGGATGTCAAATATGTATTCTAACCTATTATAACTTTCAACACTAATTTTGTCTATGCTAAATATGAGAAACAATTTACATCCTTGGAATGTGAGTTTTCAAGTCCACAGGTTTTCATTTTTCTTCAAAAATTTTCATTAGGTTTTGTAAAATAGAGAACAAAAAAGACGAAAAAACATAAAAAACGTAACTGCAAACAAGAAATATTATCCTTGACTCAAAGTTTATTTTCAGCCCATCTTCCTGCTTTATCTTCTGTGAAAGTGTCCAAGAGCATCCTAGCAAGGATAGCAGTTTCCATTTCTGTAGCTCTGATGTCTGTCTGTGTGTGGTGTGTGCCTGTGTGTGTGTGTGTGTGTGTGTGTGTGTGTGTGTGTATTCCTATAAACTATTAAAGCAGTGAATTATCGTTAATTTTGTTTTTCTTTTTTGGTTTGGTTTTGTGAAATAAGGTCTCATTCTGTATCAGGGCTGTATTAGAAGTCATTATGCCTTAAAGGCTGACATCAAGTCTTGACCCTCTCCTAAATTCTGGGATTATAGATGTGAGCCACACAACATGCCTGTACATAATGTTCTTACCCAATTACCCAAAATTAACAAAAATTCAAATTTGCAGTAGTGCTTTGGGATAAATTTTGACTCTCACATGTTATGTTAGAAACTGGAAGGAAAAGCCGATAAGCATGGGTGGCTAAACTCAGAAAACCAGAATCTATAGGATTGAGTTGCATGTTCAAGATACATGGGTACAATCCTATAAATAATCTACAGGGCTAGTCCTGTCTTTCAATTTTTATGTGTATCTATACCTTTAGAAATCACTCTATAGAAAAAACATTGGTCCCGGTTCATTCCCCAAAACACATGTGAGTTTCCTGTCTGTAAGGAGGATGTAATACAATCCCATAATATCTACCATGTAGCAGGAGGTATGTTTAACAGTACAAGCACGCTTTCTGCCTAGTCCTATTGGCAAACACTTCCTTCCATTTGCTTCTCTCTATATAATGCCTAACTTCCTTTTTTCTTTTTCCTTTTTAAAGAAGAAAGGTAAATTGAAATGTGCAGATAAATGCTGATTTCTAGCACAGCGAAATGGTTTCTTGCACATAACTCTGATAAAAGTCACCTTTGTTTGTTAGCACCTAAATTAAAAAAAAAAAAAATGGCATGTCAGATTTTTCCTTTATCATGGATTAGTTTTCTCCAGTCCAGTGAAGTAAAAAATACCTAGCAAGTCAAGCTAATCCCTGCCAAAGAGGATAGCATCATACATATGATCCTCTCTTTCCTCGGAGGTTCAATTCTTCATCTAATGTGCATTGGGAATTGTGTTATGTTCTACATGATACGAACACATGCAGGCCTGTGCGCATGTGCACGCGCATACCCACACACACCACACACACACACACAACACAAGAACTGGCATGTCTGACACTTTTCCCTTATAGCTTCACCTTTCTCTTCATTTGACATATTTACACATTCTTTAATGCATTATTGGTAATCAATTTTAGTGATATTTAAAACAAGAAAATACATTTAGGATAGTAAGCAGAATGTCTACAATCTCATCCAATAGTGAACGTTGCTCAAAAATAAACATGAAACCTAAGTTATCTGTCAGTGACTGTCTACTAGATTTTCTCGCAAAAGTAAATAACCCCTGTCTAAAGTTTATTTTACTGTGAACATGCATTTAGCCCCTTCTGACTAATGTGATGAAATTGGATTTAATAGTAATTTGCAGTTTAGGATAAGACTACAGTAGTAAGTTTGTGGAAGCGTTAAAGAAAGGTTCTTTTAATTTCTCAATTGTAAACTCTCCTGAAATCCCCATGGAAACGACCTTTTACTAATTCTGTCCATATTTTTATGGATGTGAAACCATTCTAAAATATTTCTGTTAAATCAGATTTTATTATACAAACAGAGCTAACATTTAACTTAAGTGTCACTAATATTTAAGTTACACATACACAGAACACAAAAAATAACATTAACTTCAAATTTTTATAGGTGTAATCATTGTAGTTTATGTATACACTAAGAGTTTAAAAGAACAAAAAGTTGACTACTGACTGTCATTGAGGAACAACTTAAATGTTACAGTGGGAAGCCACCTTTGTTGAGGGAGTAATATCAATGTCATGGAACACCGTGATGCTTGCTTGTTACTAAGCGGTGCTCTGAACTGTACAAAAAGAATCAATACATTGCTACACCTATGTAAACACTGTAGAGATTTTAGTAGTATGAATTTCTCTGTTTTACAAAGGTTGAGATTCTCAAGGTATCATTACTTCTGAACTAAAACAGTTATTGGAGGCAGAATTTTGTTGACCTTGGAGTAAAATGAGCTTTGTATTTCCTCTTTCATCTTTGCTACCATTTAGATCAGTGTATAGACATTTTCAGAACCCAAACGTCTGCAACTGACTCACCTTTGTCATCTCATAATTCCCCTTAACTTTGTCTCAAACTCAAACCATTTTAATAATTTATTAAAATTTACTTGTGAGAAGTAATTAGTTCTAAAACATTAGGAATCTCATCACAAGTTAAACAATACATCTCATCACATGTTACTATTTTATAATTTTCCTCACCTCTCACTTACAGAAATATTTTACAATTATTATTTTATGAAATTTTTTAAACTTTATTTTTTGCAGTCAAGGACTGTGATGAATTCTTTAAATTAAAGGAAGAAACTTGCAACTATTTTTTTTTTTCATTTGATTTTTCTGTGTAAGGGCTTGAAAATTTGGTGACTTAGAAAATTTTGACATAAAGTGACCAACTAAAGAAGATGCTAAAATATAGAAAGGAAAAAAGAATAAAATCCAAAATAACTAAGGCATAACTAATACAATGTAAGGGGGTGTTTATTAAAGTAGGATCGACATACAAAAAAATTTTATAACAAGAATAACATGTATTTTATAGAGATAATTATTAGACTGATCTGGACTAGAAACTTGGATCAGTAGTGTTAACTGATAAATCTTCATAGGAGAGCATCACCAGAGACACATAGAAACCTCTGTCAATGGAGTTACTGGGTGACTTAGTATTTTGAAGGTATTTGTGTTCATACATTTCGAGATATGTAAAAATAATGATTCTGTTACTTCCTGGATATCAAGAGATGTCATAGTTTGTGAGATAGGGTGAGAGTTTGTGACACTTGTCATGATTCATTTTAGCAGAGCTTAGTGAGCAGACATAAAATCTCTGCTAATTAAAATGGTAGTACAGGGAAGATGGATGTTCTCAGGTGCCCCCATATACAGAATAGAGTGACATTACTACATTTCCACAGTAATAACCCTGCAATAATAAAGAAGAGTTCATTTATAAGAAGTACCATAAATTATTCCTAAAAAGAATGAGATATTTTGTAGGGTGTCACTCTATATGCAGAAGTATCTAGCAAAGTCTGCTCTACAAAACAAGATGACAAAAGTAATCAAGTTATTTGTCAGTAGTCCTGAAGAAAGTTCACTTCCAAAAAAATAACTATTTTTAGGAAAGGAATATTGAACCTTTATTTTAAGTAGAGAGTTGTTTATAAACCATATTTAATAAGTACTGAGAATCAAAACACTTATTTTTTGGTATTATAAAGGTTCACATGCCACTAGAAAGTTTTAATAAATTGACAAGAATTATTCTCTGTTAAAATGGATTTCCAATTAAAAAATATTTACAAAACATGATTTTTCTGTGATCTGGCCCTATTCCTTTGCCTGCTACACAAAAATATTTATAATAATACAAACTGGAGTTTCTGAATGGCTCAGAGAAATAGTTAAAACAACAAACTTATTTATGCTAAACTGAAAACTACATCCATACTAAAGGCTATTGAACATGAACAAAATGATTAATTAATTGCCAAGAGGTGCAATATTACATGCACACATTTAAAAACCAAGTTAATAACTACTTATTAGCAATTCATATCTATGATATATGAAAGAATTAATGAACAAATACCAATGTTCTTAATATTTTATATAAGACATGAAGTAATAACCCAAATGAATCATAGTGAAAAATAGACCAAGTATCTTATAGTGTTTTCACAAACTATTTTAGAATTAAAATAAATAAGTAAAGTAATATTTTAGGTTAAAGACTAATATGGTTTAAAATTCATATTTATGTTACAATTGCTAAATGTAAGAGCTGCTTTGTGATTTGGGGGATCTCTAAATTATATACATTTAATTGAATGTCAAATGCAGAATTTGTACATGAAAGTAAAAATAATTTATATTTTACACTATCTTGTTATTACTCAAAAAGGATAAGTAAATTAAGTTTTATATTTGACTCTTTTATGTATCTTACCACTATGCATAAAGTTATCCAAAATTTAATTGAAAATCTGTAAATTCTAATCCATGCTATACAGCTAAACACAAATGTAAAATAACAATTTCTCTGTCAAAAAGAATTCAAAGGAATTTACTGAGAGTCTATTATGTTCTAGAAGATTTTCATTTTTTTCTTAAGTGTACTGTATGTCCTTAGGTAATCTCCTTAGGCTATCCCAACATCCATATTTATCTCTCCCCTAGTAAACTTACTTTACAACAATATATTAACTTTTGCAATTCAGTTGATGTAAAATATTCTCATATCAAATAATCAAAGTGTAAAATCATTCCACACAGCAACATACTGGGATCAAAAGTTAAAATACATTTTAAACAATGAGAAATGTAGCTTACTGCTATGTATAATGCTAGCAAATAAGTTATTGAACACCTTCAGAATGGTGTTTGTGTTTAACCAAATCAAATAGCTAAGAAGCAATAGTTATTTTAAAAAAGATGTCAACATATAACAAAACAGTCCATAAAATATTAACTAATAATGACACCTTCAAACCAATTTGGATTAAAATATTTAAAAAAGAAAATTGGTATTCAAGTGAATTAAATTTTGCATTAAAACATTTATTACATATGATCTTATAATAAGTAAATAATTATTCACATTTGATATATATCATATTTCAAGTTTGTAAGCTAATATTAGAGTTTCTAATATCTTCCATCTCTATAAATTTATATGTGTAAGTTTATTTCTTGTCTAAATGGATATATGACTATTTATATCAGAGATTTTAAGAGTATGGGCTTATACTCATATATACTTTTCTAACAATGAGCATGTTATTTATAGTGATAATTTTAAATTAATAATAGGATATATATTTAGTGGTATCTTCTATAAAAATATTCTGTAGATATGAGTCTATTCATCCTCTCCAGCTTTTTCAATTAAACAAAATCCTGTAAAATTGGCTATAAGTATACGTTTAATACCGTGAATGTTAAATTTATAAGAATATATTTAACATATTCATTGTGGCACATCTTGAGAAAATACATACTATTTTGAATAAAATATTTGCAAATCATTTCAACTTGCAGAAAAAATGAGCAAAAGAACTATTAAAATGGCAAATATTTTCAATAGTAACATACCTCCATTTGAAATTACTTCTTTTGAGAAGATTATGAGATTTCTTTTTCAACTTTTGGTCATTTACTGATTGATAAATAAACCACTTGCTGGTGTTCTTTGTTCTTCACATGTGACTTTGATATGCTAATTAATTTTATTAATGATTGCAATTTGAATACGTATTCTTTTTAGTGTGTGACATCAGCAACTCAAAGAAGGTTTGTACGTTTGTTTAATTAGACAGATTCATTTCTCCTGAGCTTTTTGCTTTTTAATATTTTGAACAAAACTTAGAAGAAGAAAAACAAATTACAAAATGGACAAGATAAGCTAAATAGTTCTGTCCTAATAATTTTACAACTGGCAGATCTTTAGGATGTTTATTTCATGCTTATAATGTGTAAGTTTTGATGTGCTTATCTGCTTTTACATTAAATATCACTTAAGATAAAGACCCTTCATGAAAATGTACTATGAATGTTGAATGACTTTCCTGTGTATTTGTTTTGAGGAAGTAAGGTAGTAAGTAGGCAATGAAGTTAATCTTCTATAGAAATTTAGTTCAATTGTTTATTTCCTTTGTATGGAAGCAAAGCAAAAATCATAACAAATACATGTGCACTTTACATAGCTCTATATAAGTACATGTAGTCTTCTGTAGTAATAGCTTAGTAGAGCTACTTCCTTAGGCTACATAGGTTAACATTTACATATTGTGATGATTCTTTGTGGAATACGGCTCATCCTCAGACTAGAATTCTAAATTTTCTTATAAAATGAGTACCTCTTTCTACTAGTGAGTCAAGTTTTTAAATGTGTTAACCCTGTTTTTTTATAGAGAAAATTTGAGTCTTGTCAGGCTCAATGTTGTGCCAACATTTTACATTTGACTTTTTAGTGGCTGTTCAGCTAATATACTTTACACACGAAAGGGATAAAGAGAACTGTACACTTGTCACTTTACCTCCTCTCTTCATAATTGCTTCTCTGCAGTCTAGAACATTCAATGTCTATGTAGCTGGACATTCCAATGATGAAACCTGTATTCATTGATTGTAAGTAGGCACTTAGGGGGAAGGAGCCCACTGGTGTCCCCTAGCCAAGTTCCAACATGCATGAGCAATGAGTCACTAAGGAAGACTTCTTTCTAGCTCAACACAAGCTAGTTAGCTACCAACCCACATGATTTTGCTCACTATTTTATGAGTAATATTAAGTTCTGAAATTTGCTATTAGATGACCAAAGGACAATAAAATATTCACAAAGAAATTCAACACAAAGTCTCAACACTGTACAAAACAATTTCTGAAACTTTATTGTGAATTTTAAAGTACATTTAGTAAAGGATGTTATCCTTAATATAATTAATCAAAAATAAAGTAGAAAGAAATGCACATACTACCTTTAAAGCAAGAATAAGTACAGACTTTTAAAGCCACAATATATACAATTATATGAGAGTAATAAGCTTCTAAATACATTAGGCATATATCTATTTAAATAAATAGTAGAATACTTGATTTGACATATGTGAGCATCATACTGATTACATCAAAAAATGTTTTACAAAATATAGTCAAAAATGGAACGTTATACATTTTGATATACAACTTTTAAAATAATTTATATATATTCATTACTTAATTCAAATTATGGTGTACAGAAGTCTATTTCCATAAGGACAAACTTTCATTGTCTGTATAACACTGATCAGTGAATATAGTTAGTAATAATCATCCCTATATTTTAAGAAGCTCCTATCTCCTATTCAACTGAAAGCACTACCACAGGAAGGACAATTTTACCAGTTATTAGCAGTAATATTTTGATAACTTATACATATAACACATTTCAACTTCAGTTTGTCTATTTTAAATTTTCTAAGATATATCGTTCAATTGTTGAACCCAGTTGTTCTTGGATGATAAAAGTTATTTGAAACCAAATGGAAATAATTGGTAACATTAAGTTTCTTATCTTCTCTGCTACCTACTTTTTGATGTAACACTTCTGGTTTTCAGAATTTAATTTGGAAGTTACCCCTAAAGTCTTTGATTAGGACATTGTGTGTGTTGCTCATGACTTAGAGTTTTATGAATTCAATATTGTTTTAAAAAGCAGTGGTGCATATTTTATTGATTTTGTGACTATAGGCCATGAATATTGTAGGAAAATTTGCTATCAAGTGTTTTACCTCTTATCTTTAAATAGTATTGGTGAATTTCAGTAGGTAAAATGTGTTACCCAAACTTATTTAAAATATACATATATTTCTTTATACTTGGGTATATAAAAAGGTGACTATTTTTTAAGAAGTAAAATGAAATGTAAATTACCATGTTCTATGTTTAGTTCAAACAGTTCTTTTATTTTGTATATGATTCTTTAAAATGAAAAAGATGTAAAGAAAAAGAAATAAATCCACAGAGTGTGGAAGATGAGTAAAAAGTTAACTCTCTTATCACTGTTTAAAACTACTTAAGCAAATATGATCAAAAATATATTTTGCATTTATGTAATGACAAAATAGTCAGATAATTATGTCTATAAAATATTTAATGGTGTATCAGGCCATGATTATAGAGTGACAAATTATATATTAAAATTTTAGTGTATATATCTATAATACAGAAACAATGTAAGAAAACATATTTTGTTGCATTTTATTTTTAGGATATTAGGCAATTATGGTATCTAAAATCAAATAAGACAAGTTAAAAAGTCTTCTACACCTGCCCTGTATCAAATGACATTTGAATGGAGAAGCTTCTCAGAGCAGAGAGCCAAAGAATTCCTGCAACTTCTCAACTTGCCTTTTGGCCAGCATGAAGTGCACACATGCACTTTGCATGTAACCAGTTGACACAGAGAGAATGTTCAGAGGACACACGCATCCAGTTTTAGCAAAGGCCATAAGGCTTTAAACCATAACCTTCAACTTGTAATCCAAGATTGAATTTCAGTCAGGAAGAAAGATGATCAGAATATTGCCATGAGTTTATAAGAAGAAATAAAAAACGTCTCCATGATGTCATTGTTTTCATCTATGACTGCACTATGTGTGTTGTGTCTGTGGATGAAGTCATGTTGGTGTATGTTATAGGTAATCAAAATATAAATGGGGTTCGAGTAACATATGATGTTATTTTATGTACTGTAAAATGAACTGAGTTAATTAACAAGTTGCCATGTTTTCTCAGGACTGTGCTTTAAGATATCAAATGTAGCAAGTAATTACTTACTAAACCATGAAATATGTGCATATTACTACTAAAGTAAGATATGTGAGTCTCTTAACAGTTCTTCTATGGTGTTGGAAATTAAGAATTTTTAACATTTATAATTCTTCAGTTTATTTATAATAAATATAACAAAGCTTCATATTTATTATAAATAAACTGAAGAATTAAAAATGATTGGCTTAAATTTCCTGTTTCAAGTTAGATTTAAAAGCTAAGTTTTAAAAAAGGATACTATGCATTATTAATTGGCATTGCCTAAATTGGCAGTGTCTGTAAAAGTGGTATAAAATGTTATCATTCCCATAGTTAGGCTGCTAATATTTATATAATACTCATATACAATTTGTTGATCAAAATACAATGCATGCATCAAGCAAAAGGACTTTACATCTTATACTAAAAATACATCTCAAAACAATCACAGTGTCCAAAATGTAAAGATTAGCACTACTCTCAGAAATATATAAAAGTTTGGCAACATCCTGCCAAAGTAATGTTCAGGAATAGTGATTTTAATTTATGCACATATGTGGAAATACTTCAAAATTTAAAAAAATGTATAGTTTTGGCTATAGACACAATATTCACAATAGGAATTACAATAGTCAAGCCTTATATAGTGAGGGTAGGATGAGAAATTCAACAGTTAGAATAAGGAGAACCACTACAATATATTGGAGTTATATTTTCCTTACTAAAATTTTAGAATCTAAAGGCAAAATACCTTCTTCTTATGATTTCAAAAAATTCCATAATTCTATATGAGTTTGATTGTGTGTATTTCATTTTCTTTTTTCTTTTCTTTCTTTGTTTTTTGGTATCTAATCTTATTTCTCTTTGGGCCAAGAATTTCCTTTCTGTAGGTACTATTTCAAGAAATAAAGGTGATTATGTTTACATATATAAAACAACACTATATTATAGCATCATTTAAACAACACACAGTGCTGCATCATTTAAACTAGTGTTTGATAGCTGTGAGAAAGGATTGGGTAAGTGAGAAGAATCCCATCATCTTTGTTGCCTAGTTATTTCCTGGTTGTTCTTTCCTTTGCTTTTTGGAAATTCAGAGAGTCAATGGCTAGTGGCTCATAGCGTGTATTTTGTCTCTCAAATCTTTGAAAGCAATGCCCAGTTTTCACCCCAATTCTTATGAATCACTTCATGCCATTCCCCAGCTGTCTAGAATTACCATGCATTGATATGTAATTGGTAAGGTAAAACAAAAGGCATACTCTGAAGTGCTTCTGCTCTACTCAGATCAGAAATTGTCTATCCTGGACTACTTGATTCAGCTCTTGTGGTTTCCATTAGTGTCATGTCTACCTGAATGTTACAATCATTAAGAGTAGGCTCAAGGGCAGGGAAAAATTATCACCAATGTGCACGATGCCAACGTAAAAAGTGATTTCATGTTTTCACATCTCTTCATGTGTCTCCCAAAATAGGAGAAGTGTAGCTATATTTCAATTTATTGAGAAACCTATATTGACACATTATTTTAGGTATTTTTATTGTCTGCACAAGAGTATCTCTTTTCACGTTTCCCCAAGGAAATCTAACATCCAGACAATCTAACATCCAGAGCAACCAAACCTATAGTATCAAGGTAGAGTTGCAGAGAGATTAATTTAAAAGATCATCTTTCCACATCTAATTAAAACTGAGCTCCATCAAAACATATAGTTTTAAAGAAATTAGCTGTTCTAATCATGATACCCAAAGCAAAGAAAATTCTTCCTCACACCTCCAACAATGCTTTAGCTGTAACACTGATCAAAAGTTCGTATCTCTATGTGAATTTGAGCTCTTAACCTAAAAATGAGTTTCTAAAACAAAATCCTAAACTCCAGCTTAATTACAATGGCCGATCTAATAATATGCCCTTACCTAAATCTAACACCTAATTAACAAAAAAAAAACATTTGCCATCAATCAAAGAAGAAAAGGCATCTTTAATCAATAGGTTCTGTCATGCTCCAAAATAGGAATGATTTAAATTTTATAGCTATTGATATTAGGAAAATGTTTCTAACTCATAGTAGCTTTCAGTTCAAATTTTAGAACATGAGAAGCAGGAAAAAAAAAAACCTCTGAGTCTTGACTACCACAATGTAAGTAACTTAAGATTAATATTATAGGTGCTTTGAATTAAAAATTAATCTTTTTAAATTGTGTTATATCAAGTATATATTTTTCAATGATAACTTCTTTTTCTTGTAGACCATGACAGATTTTAAGGTTTAAATAGGAATGGTGTTGATCAAGCAATCTCGTGATACATATTCAGAAACATGATAGACAATAGGTAAGGATGCTATTTTAAGGATCGATCTCCTTTACCAAATGAACTATAAAAAATTGTTTAAATGATTCCCACTATGCTATGTGTACCTTCATATTAACCAACTAAATTTGTAGCATTAGCACTCAAATATGTTATGAGAATACATCTAATGTAAGTCTGTACCATAAACCAATCTATCTAATAATTTCTAGGGTAGTATGTTGTAGATCTCAGAGGGATCTTACAAGTTCAATATGTGAATGAAAAAAATTAGAAAATGTTATTATAATTTTAGCAAGGGAAGAACTAAGTGACCAGTAGTATGGTATTATAGAAATATATAAAAGAAGAATTTTTGGCTTTCAGGGATAAAGCTGAAAAACTTGCTCTAAGAAACTAAGAACTAAGGTGGAAACGCTGGCAACAGGGAAGACCAGATGAACAGGCTTATTAGACGGATGAGCTGAGGTGTGTCCATGTATTTTTGTAATCTGGTCAGTTAATAAACAATCACAGCTTGGCAAATTAAAGAAAAAAAGAAAAGAAAAAAAGAAACTAAGAACTAGGGGGTTTGTGGAGGGGAAACCAGGAAGGGGGATAACATTTGAAAAGTAAGTAAATAAAATAACCATAAAAAAAGAAACTAAGAACTAAAAATATTATAAAAATAGTAAAATAAATTATAATGTCTTGTGTATAAATGGAGATGGGGATATATCTTTACTGTGTGGCAGAGAGAGATGGGGAGATGCAGGGTGGTGTGAGCTGTCAACATTGTGTTGAAGAGGATGAGGGTTGTTGTTTCTTGGATACTTAGAGGTGACGCTGGATCCAAACAGAAAATAACAAAACCAGGAAAAGAGTAAAAGGAGAGAAAAAGAAATGTGAAAAAAGAAAAGAAATGTTAATTACAGCCTAGTATTAAAGTGAGACCTATTTTTTAATTATTAAGATCTGACCTTCCATCTCCTCTCTAACTTTTCCCTGATATAAAGAGCTGTTTAAAATAAGAACAATTACAAATGCTGCTCTATTTAGAGATGAACAAATCGTTTTAAATTCACTGTTAAATTCCACTCTTTGAACAGGAGAGGAAAAATAACCGCACACTAGGCTCCTACTGCTTAAAAGGTCCACATGCTAATTCTTTTCTTTTTACTGTGCACTGTTTGTGAATTCTCATTGTAAACTGAAAAGGATCTCTCAGGACAAGGTAGAGTTTTATCTCTATGTCTTTTGTGTAAAGTAAAACAAGAAAAGGGTAATTCTGATTTCAGATATCCAGAGCCCCATTACTGCCTTTGGTGTAATAACATCAATGGGTGCACTATAGTTTTACTTTTTAATATGAAGTTTCTGCAATAGAATGATAAAAGTATTGCTCGGAAGGTAAAACAAAATCAGATGACTGGAGAAACAATCAAATTCTCCCCACTTCTTAACCCTGTGCCCTGTGGCACATCATTTGCTCTCCTGCAGTTGAAAATTAGAGTAAATTTAAGAGTACCAGTAGTTGGTTCTAGCTTACAACTCAGTACATGTAAAAATGCCAAGAATAACACATAAACACCCAGTAAAATGAACTATTCCCATGCTCTAGTGCTGAAAAAAAAGTCATTGCACAACAATATTCTTAAAACCCAAAGATCATACTACCAACCTGAATATTGTAACCTGTCTGTGAGAGACACAAACATTCTCTTCTTCCCTGTGAAATCAGATCATATTTAGCTGAAGTTATTATAGATTAAGGTGACAATTTAGTTCTACATGTTTAAAAGAATGTCCTAATTTTTATTGATGACTATCTATAATCATGTTAAATAATCCATAATTGATCTTAATAACATAATACTGGTAACATTTTATTTATAGTTTCAAGGTTAGTCTTTCCCTTTGAAAGACTTCTGTAACTCTATTATGGCTATACAATGTTGCTTTTGTCTAAATTCCTAATGAATTTATTTCCTTTCTAGCCAAAATATTAGAAAGCATAGTCCACACAAGTTCATTAGGCTACATGCATCCAATTTCAAATGAGATCATATGGTTTCATCTCTTTGTACTTCTACAATGGAGAACTGATTTGATTAATCACAGAGCTGTGATTTGCCCTATTGTTCCCAGAATGGCTCTCTCTGATAAAGGCTCTGTGAACTCACAGAATTTTATAACTTGACTGTCCATCTTCTTATCTTGTCAGAGTCTATTTACATTTTATTCAAGCAATTATAGATCCCAAAATCTAAGGTATATTTAACTCCCAACCCACTTTTTCTCTTAATATAATCTTGTTACCTTTGTATTATTTATAATTTGCCGTTACATTCATTAGTGCCACTACGTGATTGGGGTATTTTATTAGTAGTAGCAGTCAGGAATCCACAAAGTGTATGGTCACCTGCCTGCAACTCACAAAAAACATAATAAATACCTAGAACCCAGTGATTTTACTGGCCATTGCCTAATAAAACACATTTATATGTTGTTTAGTATAAGTAACAGGGATGCCATTTCTTCTTTTGGGACAAAATATATTTAATAAATCAGTAACTTGCCCTTAAAGTCTTAGACCTTCTCAAGTGTTGGATGAGGGAACCATTGAGGTGACACACATGTTGATTAAATCACTCAATGCTATGGTGAAGTTTCTCATATTATCTTTGATATGATGACATGTCCTACAATTAAATAAAAATACTGAAAAAAGTAAGCACTAGGTAGCTAAAATGTACCACCAGCCCACTACAAATGGGAGATTCTTGTCACAGAAGGCTTTCTCAATCAAAGATCTGGGGATCAGTAATAAAAAGACTTGCATAGAAAGAGGCAAAAGCATCAAGATGCAGAACCAGTGCATTATCACAGTCACGTGTTGCCGCTGGATATATGTAACCAGAACCATTCTATCCATATGCCTTATTTCCAGTTGACATTGATCATTGGAGACAAAAAAGTACCCATTGGATTTTTAGGACAAGTTCATTTTAATATCACTTTAAGTGAAACTTTATATTATAGGGGTTTTCTGAAAACTACTGACATCCATTGTTTTGTTCTGAAATCTAACACAAATGGAATGTATTAAAAGAATTACTTGAGTCCCATGTATTGAACCTTACAACAAAGCTTTCTCCAAAGTGCCATATTTTAGCATCATGTTTCCTTGACATGCTGACAGAACTACACCATGAGGAAATACTCTGAATGCACTGAAAAGTGCCTGAATTCAGGTTTCCTGTCAGATTTGCTTGCCACATCTGTGTGCCATTCCTGGTTTAAAATGGAAATGCCTGGACATTTTAAGGAAGGTTTATTTGGTGCATTTCTTAAAACATAAAAGGGGGAACTTAGAATATAGTATGTTCTTTTAAATTGTCTTTAGCTACCAGGTGGCATTACTGGAACTCTGATTCTCCCATCATATTCAAACTCTCATCAAGAAGTTTATGTGCATGGCCAGATTTCTTTGTAATTTTAAACATGATTTTTCTTCAATAATTAATGGACGATTCTAAATATTCTATAATTTCATTCTATATATTTGGATGAACTGTGCTGACTATAATGCAAATGAACATTGGTTGATTTAGTTCTCATAAGATCTGTACTTATAGCTAATCAGTCAAAACTAGTAATGTTTTATACATTTCATGCCAATGCACTATACCAAAATTATCTGTTAAAATATTAAACTTATTTTCATGCCTAAACAATGATGAATCATGATAAAAGTAATATACTAAGAAAAACTATTACAGTTCCATTTCTACTTAAAATTGATTACATTTTAGTTACTACTGTATAGTCCAATTGTTTGCTAAGATTTTATACCTTTTAATTGTATTTTGCACTGTTAGGATAAAACACGAGGCCTTGCTTATGAGTCCCTGAAACTGTATCCTTAAGCCTACACTTTCATTTTGTAATATGTGATTTGAGTGGAACAAAAACTTTTAGGTTTAGAATGGAAAAAATTAAGAACATTACATCATGAAGATAAAGCCATTGGTTTGCTCTACACGGTGAAGGAGCGATGAGTGGTCATAACAACAGTGATTATAATTCTGTTAACAGAGACAGAGCTGGGGATTTCACTCTCGCTTGAATGTTTTGGGTCCACATTAATATAGATTTGAATAATTTGAACATCCATCAACTGATAATAGGAAGAATTAGGCCAATTGATACTGGGTGGCTTGAGGAAGTCAAGGAATGATATCTCTTTAAGTCATTTAAAGTCTGTAGTTTAATGTTCAATGATAACAGAAAATTTTGGGCCCGATTATGTAATTTTTCTATCTAATTTTCAAGTTAGGAAGCAAATTCTCATAGTGCCTAGCAGAACTTTTGTAAAGGAAAAGTGGATTATAGTACATATGACTGAAGCCAAGTAGATATATTCATGTATAGCAACATTTTTGAAGGTATAAATTTATATGTATTGAATTTAATAATTCTGGCTAATTTTATTTATTAATGCAACACAGTAACTGAAGTAACTGAGAAAAAGCAAGTACTTGAAAACATACAAAAATGGAAAATTAGTGATTATTGTGATCAATATTGCAATTGGCATAGGCCTAATTACTTTTAGAAATAGGCTATAACAGAGAGGGACACACATGTGGTTTGCATGCCAACTTCTGTTTAGATGTACCCCCTGGCTAAATTCACCCTATCCTGTTCATTGGTTCTAAATTAGTTTACCAAACTGTCAATATTTTCATATTAATAAAAAGTGAAGTACAAATTTTTATATAACTGCTCATACTAATTCATTTATGATTCCAAAAAAACTTATTTATATTTCAATTAATGTATTTAATTAACAAGTGTGTTTTACATTTTATTCCTGAGCTCTGAATATTTTAACAGGTTTCAATTTTGTAGTTCATTTAATTATAGTAATTACTTGGTGATAGTTGCCTAAGCAGCCACAGAACAGTTGGAAAGATCCTTTTAGAGTTAGACACCAGCTTGGTGGTTATCAGAGAAGTCTAATTGCAATTAAAATAGAACATTTTCTGGCACGGAAGGTTTTTGTTTTTTCAAATTCATTTGCACAAGAATGCACAGGTGGGGACCTGTAGTTTTTCTTTTTCATAAAGCAAAGATATTCACTCAAATGATGCTATAATTGTGGAAAGGCTTGCTTACATAAGGACGTACATCCTTATGTAAGTTAGTGTCTTAGAAATGAATGAGTTAAAAATAAACTCCTTGCCTTGCTTAAATGTAAAACCCAATTGTGACACTTCCTTCTGTGATGACAGAAAAACAAAGAGTCAGGGTATGAATGTTTTCAACATTAGAATAAAACATATATAATGAAGGTCCCCTTCATTTTAACATTTATGGTATTGCACGGATTCCCTAAAATATTGCAATAAATATTCATAAGAAAATGGACTTGCCTAAATGACAACCATCTGGGAGAAAAAGCCAATTAGACCAAACATATATACCAGCCAGAGTTTGATGTCTATATTGCATGTCTGTGTTAAATGTATGTTCTTTCAGCAGAGAAGGCTGAATCTTCTTCTATAGAATGCTGTCACTTAAAATAATCCCTGCAAAGATATTGCTACAATGTGCAACTTCATTTTTTTTAGAACCATTGTCTAATTTGACTTGGGTCACTACTCAACATTTCCAGTGTATATAATGGAATTCATGTAACTGGTAACAAAGTAAATGGGGTAATCTTATACAGTTAAAACCTGAGGTCTTACTTGCCATTATCTATCATGAACATCTTAGCCTGCAGAAGGAATGTGGGCTTTAGGGACAAAGGAGTCCATTTCTTTCTAAATTAACTACAGAATAAATTTAAAGTTTGTATTCCTATAATTAGAGTAATATATCTTAGATTTTTATTGTCCCCTTGAAAGATCAGATCTCCTAGAGCAGTTTTTATAAAAAACGGGAGACGTTGAAAGTATACTTTAGAAAAATGACACCATTTAAAACTGAGAGTACTCATTTTTACATAAGGAAATTTTGTGATTAAATCCACTGAAATACTTTAAGCAAAACCAAAGCCATGAATTAAAAAGTCTTATTGTCTAACACCATTTGTGAAACACAGTTGAGACTTACAACTTATATATAAAATTATAGAACAAATCAAACCCATAAAGAATGTGTGTATGTGTGTATATATGTGTATGTATTTGTGTGTGTATATATGTATGTATATGTGCGTATATGTGTGTGTATGTGTGTGTGTATGTGTATATGTAAGAGAGGTGTGTATATGTGTGTGTATATGTGTGTGTATGCATATGTGAATGTGTGTGTGTATGTGTGTATGTGTGTGTGTATCATCGGATCATATAGCCAATCTTCATAATTTCTCTATCACACAATTTTAAATAATCTTAAGTACTAGGATACACTACTCTGAAATAAATTTTGATATACATGAATGAAAACATGATGTAATTCACCATTCTACAGAGAAAGGCAGAACAGTGTTAGATTTACATCTAGTAAGTATTAGGAAACAAAAATGTCATGTTATTTTCTGAGAAGTCAAGTGAGCCTGTTCCTAGACTATATTTGTGATTATTATGTGGAATGGAATTTAAACAGAATTGCTGGTACTTCCCTAACGAATGAAGAGTAGGTATTACTAACATGGACACCCTGAGTTGGACTGACTTAGTTGTCATTTAGCTTGTATATAAATCACAGACATACGAATAAAGCTGTATATAGTACATATGTAAAAGATAGACAGACAGGTAGATATTTCATACAGCTATATTAAGAGATGCCATGAGAATGCTATATATTTCAAATAAAACAATGACTCCAAACCCTTAAAGTACATTTTACCATTTAAAGTATGCCTGATTGATTATCCTTTGACTGAGTCTTTTTGTGTTCTTTATGTAGCAGGATTGAAAGACTTTATTGGACAACTAAAAGATCAAATTCTGTAGAATTGAACAACCCATCAGGTGTAGGGCCTGAAATAATGTCCACAGACACTCGCATTAGTATGAAACATGAAGTCTAAATGAAGTTGTACTATTTTTACATGGATTGTGGGTGTCACTGTACACAAACAATAATGGTTAATAATTACTTTTATGTTTTGCTTTGTTTTCAAATCACTTTGGAGATACGGGCTTACATGAGATTAGAATCAAACAAAATGCCAATCCAAAATTTAAACTATGTGTGGCGAAAGCCAGTAAGATAACAAAATTTTAATTTTTATAATCACAGTCGCAAAGAATTAATTGAAATTTGGCTATAGTAATTTCCTATATGGTTAATAAAACTAATTAGTTACAAATTTCACTATACTTTGCTTCAATTTTAAATCACAAAATTCAATTTCCTCTTGATGTTTTCAGCTAATTAAGAAGAAAGAAATAATTTTACCCAAGTAATTAAGAAATGGTATCTTTAGATTAAAAATCCTATTTTGCTACATTTTTACATTTTGTCTTAATTAATATTTATGTCATCCACACACTCACAGACTGCAAAATGAATACTCAGGCATGGATAACTTCCTTGTAGGTCAAAATATATTATTTTAAAATAAAAAAGTAGGAAAAACTGTTAGATATAGGACTTCTACTCATCAATTAGGCAAACTCTAGAAACATGATCCATATATTCTCAGGCATTTCAACTAGTTTGCTTACACGGTGGATGCTGTTACTTCAACAGAGATGCTTTCTAGTCTATGGAATAATTGGAAGCAAGAACCAGCAGGTTTCAAATGATTCCAGCTGCGTTAAGTACTGACTGT
Organism: Mastomys natalensis; assembly: GCA_021653895.1. Classification (NCBI taxonomy): domain Eukaryota; kingdom Metazoa; phylum Chordata; class Mammalia; order Rodentia; family Muridae; genus Mastomys; species Mastomys natalensis. The sequence goes on from JAJTUV010000611.1 coordinate 1,383,657, forward strand.
GCAACAGATTTGGTTTTATATGTTGTTTTGTAATAGGAGTGATGTGAGAGGTGAAAATCCCCAGGTGGGGGCTGCTCCTATGGGTAATAGACAAAGAACCACATTAACAACAAGTGCTAAGAGGAACAGGATGACTTTAAATGTGGCAGACAAGTGAATCAGGTACAGGTAAAATACAAAAAAAAAAAAAAAAAGTAATTTCACAGACAAAATAGTGAGAACTAAAATCAAAGCAAAGCATTTTATGTATTGTATTCCATGTTGTTACAGATCAACTGCTTACAACTTTTAATAATGAAAATGATGTTAAAGGAAAAGTAGATGAATACAAAGTTATACCTACAGAAAAATTACTGTAAAACAAAACAATTATAAGCAAAATTAAGAGAACATTCATCTATTAAATGAATTGGGTACCTCTGTCAGGGCAGAGTTGACATGCTTAGACAAAAGAGATAGAAGACAGTCCTGGAATGTTTGAAGAATATACTCCATAGCTGGTTGATACTTGCATACTTAACTTTACAAAAATATTAATAAGTGTGTGTATATCCATGGCACAAAGAAACCAAAGTCCTATTTCTATTGTCTAGGTGATGCAATGCTGTATTAATAACCACAACATTTCCATATAGTAGATCATCCAGTCACTTTTGCTATGACAAATATCAAATTATTTCTATGGTCTCCAATTTCTTAGCTGGAAAATGAATTAAATAGGTCAAATCATCTCAAAGGCACATTTGAAGCTTCAGCATGTAAGAATCCTCTGAGTTCTATTAGACACTAAATTTATCTTTCTAAAATTAATATAGTAACCAGACACTGCATTAATCACTATTCAATTATTATTTTCCTTCCTTTTATAGAGCACTTGTTAGATTCTAGCACATTTTCTACATTAGCAGTGAGTGCATTAAGAATACTTGCACGGCACCTTTGCCTGTATGTTTTCCTATTTTTCTCAACCATGGCACAACACAAATGCAATGGGCATTATATTTTGAGGAAATCACTCTGTAAGTATTCAGTTTAAATACTGCTATTGTTAATACTGACTACCAACCTATTAGAATCTAGACTCACCATTGAGAAAGAACTTTGAGTGTTTTTAAATTAAACCAATCCCAAAGTTTGGAGCTGGACTAAAGAGATGGCATGCAGGACACAAGCATTCATGTATCTCTGTCTCCTACCTGCAGATGTCACCTGGCCAGCTGCTCCATGTTTCTGTTGCCATGTCTTTCCTATCATGACGAACGCTGCCCTCAGACTATGAACCAATATAAACTTTTGCTTTCTTCCTTAGTTTGATCTTTTCAAAATTTTGTCACATCCATGAGAAGAGGAGGAAAAAAAAGGAACTACTACCAATGTGGAGACCCAAGGAGAGGATTCCTCAGCCTCACTTATGTCTTTCACCCTTCCCATCTTGAATGAGAGCCATGGTATATAATGTAATGGACACACCTAGTGGTACATAAGAAAAAAAGGAAGCTATTTGGGCAAGTCAAATATGGTTAGATGGTAGGAAAAATGTAAACAGTGCATAAGAATGTTTGTGTCTTCTTACACAATTTTTGTAGACAAAATATATAAATTAAAAGTATAGCACAAGTATTGAGTGTAATTAAAAACTCTCTCAGAATATCTCTCAGATTCTCTTCTATTCAACTCACTTCTGTCATCACTACTGAAAGTTCATGTAGGGATAAAGAAATGTGAGTCATCTTGACACTCTGAGGAAGTCACCACACTTCCCCTTAACTACTCTACTGCAAAGAGTAATGCTTCCCTCTGTGGACTGCCTGCATTGACATTTGACACTAAATCCGGGACTTCGCTTTGTACCATACTGGGGATTTACCTGGGGTGGGCGTTTGTCAGCTGGAGAGAATGCACAGTCTGGCCAGTAACAGATGGCCCTTCAGGAAAATTTCAAACCCTGAGGATCATTGCTCCTAGTACTACCCAGAAGTCAATAGCCCTTACCTCAAGCAAAATTTAATTGTCTAAAATTAAAGATTTCAGGGATCAAACTGCTTTTGTCAATTATTACCGTATTTAAAAATCGTCAGTGAAACTGACATATTTTGCTGTCACTGCATTTGCAAAAAAGATCTTACTGCCAAGACTGAATGAAATGAGGGCCTTCAAATGTTGCTAAAACACTACAGGGATTGTCACTGATTTTACAGCACTGCAGTATAATTGTTATACTTATTTTAATTTTGCAGCAAAAATATAGGCAATTTTCCCATAAACTCTATCACCTTTTATTCAGGAAAGTTAAATATGCTGAGACAAAACATTCTTAACCTAGGTACAACAAAACAAAAATATTATTCCTCATCATTAGGAAAGACATGAATGAGGAAAGCCAAATTTTAACAGTGATGAATGAAAATTTAACTCAAAATAGAGGGTTTGTCTGGTATTCCGAAAGAAGGAAGAGAATGATATAAAGTTTATTAGATACTTCGTGGATACTGTCAAGATACTTAGCTCTCTTTCCCCGCCTTTCGTGTGTGTTTGTGTGTGTGTGTGTGTGTTTGTGTATGTATGTATATATGTATGTATATTTGTATACTGATCATATTTATGATAAAGAGATCTATAGAAACAATATATACCATTTAAAATCAAACGTGACACTGAGACGCTGGAAGTACACTAAATAAAACGAATGAATGTCTTCTATCTGGTGACTAATAAGACACACAGCAAAGAAAAGTAGCTGGCACAGGTTCATTCTCAGCTAATACAGAGGAAAGACCACTGTGACTCAGGACTTCCAATGTGAAAATTGGTTCAATGACATGAATATATGACCCAGGAGGGCATCAACTCACATCTCAGAGCTCACTCCATTTTGTCTCCATTTGTCACATGCACCATCTACACAGTCTCCTGCAGAATCCTGTGTAGCGGAGTGTTTGAAAGTCCTCAGCATGCAGCTGTTATCACACAGAGGCCCAGATTGGTTGTATCCCAGGAATCCAAAAAAGCACCAGTATTCTTTTTCTCTGAGAAGATCTACTACGGAACTACTGTCAGCAGAAGACATTTTCTTTCCTGGAAAGATACAGCTTCATCTCATAAGCCTCCTGCTTCTATTTCCTCCTTCCTGATGTTTGTTTGATGAGGAAATGGGGAAAAACGTAAAAATTTCACTCTCTGAATTGTTATTGCTAGTCTTTTGTTTCCCAAACTAATCATCTATAATGAAAAGAGCCAGCCTCCTTGCTATGCTTGAATTGTGAGCCACACATGATTAATTGTTTCACATGGAAGCAAAAAAAAAAAAAAAAAAAAAAAAAATTAAAAGTTAAAAGCATATTTGTAACCATTTTGAAGTATGTATGGTCATTTCTACCAATTTGAATGTAAGCAAGCTAATCGGTAACATGAAGTGTTAATGATCTGCTACACATTTGCTCAACACAATCATGGAGGTAAAAATAATAAAATCTATACATGCCTGGACTAAAAAGCCATGGGATAAATATACACTATTTGAAAATGAGGCAGAAATGAATTCTACAAATTGCTTGATAAATAACTAGAGATAGCTAGGGCTTTCATTTTTAATCAGTCAGAGTAGATTCTATTCACAAATTTGAGAGTGCCTTATAGGAGAGGTGAAGGCTCAAACATAGGCATCAGAGATACCTCCAAAAAAGTACCAGCACTCCTGGATCAACTGTTCTTCAGAATCGGAAACATCAAAGAGGAAACCTGTCCATTCTAAGGCATGTCTGAGATTTTCATTCTTTTCAATGTATCCAATGTGTCTGCATTTGAAAAAAATAGGCAAACCTAATTCCCTAGGCTATAAATCATTCTAATGTGGAGGGAGATGTGTTAGCTGGTTGTATTACAAAGCCTTTACTTTATATTTAATAGGAACCTGCAATTCCAGCATTATACAAAGCTCTCTACTTTGTAAATCTTTAAAACCCCACTTAATTTTCAACACTGATTTCCTGCAATCTAAGAGCTTATGAAGGGTTCACTGTGTTCATACAGATCTATGCAAAATGTGTCCGGCTTCCTGGTCTGTTACGGCATTCATCTGGAGGTGAATCCCAAACTTCTATCACTGGCATGCTTATTTCTGACTAAAATAAATATTCTCAAGATGAATGCCGAAGATTAGGAAGAAAAAAAATGAGGCTAAGTAAGTAGCAGGCGCAGAGACATGCACAAACAGCAGTTCAGTAACAACTCTTCAAACCACTGCAGTGGCAGCTTAAAGAGCCAAAGCCCCTGCCATCTTTACTTCCTTGGTATTCTAAAAGGGATTAGAGAGTTTCTTAATCAACTGTTGAGAGATTGAAAAAGGCTTGGAACTGGATAGTAGCAAAGCTGCATATTACTAAACGCAAAGATGGTTCGATAGCAAAAACTATGGAAGGATATTAAATTGAAGGTATTATACAAGCAAGAAAAATTGACAAAATTACCATTCTTTTCTATAGCCAATATAATTAAAAGCCTGTGGACGTTAGTATACCTGGTGAAATTCTATGTAATGATGTCTAGTCAAGAACAGATATCACACCTCTTTCCTCACATATGCTTGAATAATTTATATAGAATGAATAAGAAGTAACAGTCAGATGTGCTTTATGGTCCTAACTAGTTTACACCATCACTGCCTGATTAGCTTGTACCATGTCCATCATTTACAAAGCAACACATGCTTGTATAACTATGAATGAAGATGATCAGAAAATATTTTCACAGGTCTTACTGGATATACATGTAAAAATAGATTTCTAATGCATGACCCAGGACTCTGGCTTCCTTTGAATTGTATATCATAACCTTGAAAACTCTACCAGTTCTGCTCCTACTCTTATCTATAGGAGACACACTGATTATAGGACAAAATCTAAGTGTGAAAACTTAAAATTTAAAAATCAGATGTTTTTATCCACTTTCAGTTATAACACTCTACTATTAAAAACACTTGTTTAACTCACATAGAAAGTTTGAATTTTAATGAATCTTGGCTTATGGAAAAAAGGAATTTAAATCTAAAGTAAAATGTCAATCACAGTAATATATCTTTCAAGTTCTATGTTTCCGAAGACTGACAGCCCAATAGGATTGTATCAAACAAAGGCAAAAAGGCATGTGTTCCTTTCAAAATGAAATGTTTGACAGTTTTAGCAGTTATCTGAACTAACGACTGATAAAAATTTTAAACACTGGAGTGTATGTATCTCCTCATATACATGAGAGGACTATATTTCTACAATATATCTATAATTTACTTCTATAGTGTTTTATACTTCTTAAAAGTCTTCAAGTTATTAGCTTATACTACTTAAATACTCTGACTTTTGTGAGTCCATGAACTTATCTAGAAGTTTTTCTTTCCTGATTTGCAGTCCAAATTTTTACTAACAAACCTGAGATAAATTAAAGGGCTACAATGTATAGAAATTAAGAAAGAGTATTATTTGAAAATGAATATTAAGAAATCTATAATTCTTAGTTACCAAATAAGCTACCATGGAAGATGTTACCTGAAAAACTAATACCATTAAGATGTCAGCTTAGAATCTTATTCTACCTCAAGGAAATGTAAGACTACATGCAGAAAGACTTATGACTCAAGGATTTTAAGTACAAGCATTAAACCATCCAGCATAGAAGTGTTTTCTTTGTTTCGTTTGTAAATATACAAACACTAATCCTTTACCTCTAACAGAGCCAAACCATAAAAATCAAATCAGGATCTGCAGACCAGTGCTGTACAAACACAGCCTTGGACAGATGGAACAACACAAGAGTAAGCTTTTGACACTTGGTGGAAATCCAGAATCCTAAAACAATGAAATTAGAAAATAAATAAAGCAGGAAATAAAAGTAATTTTGGAAACTGAACTTATATGGAAATATGATCTTAAGAATTCATTTTCATACCTTACACTATAAAATAATGTTCCTGAAAAATAAGACTTTAAATTGCCTGTTGCAATATTTGGGCTGTGATTCGCAGATTTGATGTAAATTACAATGGATTATAAAGAAATCTCATTGTAAGTTTGAGTTCTTTCATTTGAACTCAGTTTTCTATTTTACGTCTTTTAATTTATGCTACACTCACAAGAAAATTATAGCCTGCAATTAAATAATGAAAGTGTTCATATATAAAAATAAAACAGAATTGTCTCATAACCACAACATTTCCAAGGCGCTTTTTTCCCCTAATGCCAGTATATGAGCATTGTGCACTTTAGGTCAGTGATCTCCCCCTGCACTATATGTACAGACTTGCAAGGTAATTTTAATGAGCCAACACCTGTTCTTTTCCAATGTGGGCATGCGCAGTCGGACCCATAAGCGATGAGAAGGAGCAGTTTGGGTAGTTACAAGATATATTTAACTATAGAAATTCCCTGCCATTTTATAAATATTATGTACATAATCACACCCTAAAAAGGCTGCTTAGGATAGTAGCAAAGTGTCTTAAAAGTATTTCCCTTAACATTATTAGGAATTAATGATACAATCAATGTATAATGAATCTCAAAGAACTCTGAAGTGGAAAAAAAAAAGTACAAAACATCAAATGTCTCAGTTAAAAATCCAAGAGATGAAGTTGCCAAGTTGAACGACCAACTCATCTTTACCTATAAATTCTAAATCAATCTCCAAGGGGTGATTCTTTTACTTCCTAAATACGGATCATATCTCAGACCAACAGAAGCTATCAAGAGAGAGGTGAAGCAGTAAAATTCACAGTTTTCAAAACTGCTTCATTTTTGAGGTAGGGGTGAATTTTCCATGATGTATCTTGCACAGTCATGCCTGCCTGTGGATCTAAAATTCAGTAGATGAAAACATGCCTAAGTTTTTGCAGGCCTCACTTGTGACTGCCTTTCCCCTACTTCACGCTCAGTGGCAGTTTTGTCTTTCTGACAGTTCTAAATATCAGCTCTGTGACTGCCTTCTGTGTTCCACATGTCATAATAACATTGCAGTACCGATTGTGGTGGATTACTCAAAAATGAAAAGTAATCACAAATGTAATATAGTATCTCTAAATGATCAGGAACTGAAGCAATTCCCTTCGCGACTGTGAAAGCACACACATCCGCTTGAATACAGCTTGTCTACACATTTCCAATGTATAAATTCTTCAATCTATACATAAATGTGCATCTGAGCAAATACTTTAAAGCATAAAACGTTAATGTCAGGATGTTTAAGCTCCAAAATGAGCATTTCATTTAGAAAATTAAATATGGCTGTTTACTCAGAACCAAACTCTGCTGGAGCCTTTATAGATTGTTTGATTACTTAAAGAACTTGTCAAATGTAAATAGATCACTGTTCTTTATGTTAACATTTTCATTATTCCCCCACCCTCCCGCTGGAGAAAACAAACCACATGGGATCAAGAAAATTAATTCCCCAAACGCTGTCAACCAAGTTGGGAAACAGCAATAAACAGCTTACTGTAAAGCCTCCAGCTACAATAAAACAGTTGTCAATAAGTGGGCAAAGTGGAGATGTGCAAAAACAGGTCTGTTGGATATGATACTATGAAGAAAAAAGGAGAGCATGACTTGTTCTAATTCACTAATGCTGAATCTCCAAGAATGGTCTTTAGATGAGCAGAATGCATCCTCACATAGAAATTCTTAGCAAAGTACTTTTCCAGGTCTGACCCAGTAGCGGTACACCAGAACTAGTCTAGATAAACACCAAACTCTGTTTTAAGAGGGACTTATGATTTTTCAGACATACTGCATTTGGAAATTTATATTTTTAAACCCTATTATATCCAGGATAGCTTTCTCTCTTCTTTCAGGGAAAAACAGAAGCAACTTGATTGTGAGGCAGCCAGCTGGAATTTCGAGTGTTGACATAATTTCAATCTACAGTAGTGAGGTTTGCTTTGTCCTTACATGATCCTTTGCTTAAAGCTAGATAGAGGACACTACTAAAGATTTTTTTTTTTAAATTGGTGGCAGAATAAAGGATAGAATTGTTATACTGAAATTTAAAACAGCTCAGAAAGATAGTCAATACAGGGATCTAATTTACAATTATCTCATGCATTACTTGCAAACACATAGGAAAAGAGAAAGTGTAGACAAGCTAAGAGTCTCTGCCCCACCAACCAGCTCAGGATACAGAAACAAGATGGTGCATTTTCATGAAGACAGTAGAAAGTAATGGTACTTAAATTTGGTAAAGTTCTTGCATTTTCCATACTTCAACCAGCAGTATGGAATCGAAAGGAGTCCTGTTAAAGGCTAGACTGACAAAGAAGTGGTACTTAAACCTGGTGACCCTTTATTCAAGATTCTTTCACTTTCTACACTTCAACAAGCACCATATAATCTAAAGGAGTCCATTTCATGTCAACTTTACTAAAAAAAAAAAAAAACAAAAAACAAAAAAAACTTCACATATCAGGTATTAGGAGTCTATACATTTGTGTGATAAAGTTTGTAGTAATAAAATTTACGTTTTCAGTGTTGTATACTACAGGAGTTGAGTTTGTATAAGGGCTACTAGTTGAAACAGAGGAGTTAAACAAGAAAAAATATCCACTTATTTGTTCTTGTTTAACAAAAGCATCTTAGAGAGTTAGTACAGAGTTCACTGAACACAATTTTAAGAACCTATATATCAATTTCTCTTTCATTTATAGAAAACACCCTTTTCCCCCAACATTGTCTCTATGCCTCTGTCCATTGCCATCACCTCTCTACTGATTTCCAAGATTTATGTCCTCATGAGTGGATACTACATTTTTAGTTTTTTAATTATGAACGCTTCTAAAAGATATAAACATTACCATTTCAATAGCTCTTTATCATGAGAATGAATTACACCTAACTTTCAACCTCAGAATGTCTACAAGAAAGCTACAAAATGTCTCATGATCCAAAAGTGTGCTGAGACATACTGGAGTTTCAGTTTGTGAGTTATTCAGCATCCTTTCAGCAAGGTTATGTCATATAAAAACAAATTGTCTTTATGACAAACCAAGCTTCATCAGAAGATCTTTTCAAAAACTCTGCTGAAACAGATCTGACTAGCATTTGTATCCTTGTTTCATATTTAAGTTCAAAAACTGTGTGGGGGTGGGGGGGTCAGGAATCAGAAGAATTTGGCCTGTACCTGGCTAGCAATTTCCATACACTAAGGTGAAAGAGTATGGGAAGGTAGACAGGTAACTCTCCTTGGGAAACCGGTTTTAGATCTCATAAAAAACACTCCTGTTTACACAAGCTCTTTTCAAGGAATGATATAAAGCATACCATATCATTTTTCATTGAGACAGAAACTTCCTAATTAAGTCCATTTAGTTGCATCGGTTATTTTTCTTGCCATAATAAACTATTAAACAACTTTAAAAAATCTTGTTTACGTTTGGACATTTCCAAATGTTTAACACCACTCTCTTCTCAAACTCTGATAAGTTTAGCCTGAAACCGAGCTATCCTTCCATTTCCAACTAAACAGATTCCTCTAGGACTTCAAAACTATTTTGTTCTTTTAGGTTCATTTTTGAGTATCTCAGCTTTATTCATATGTTCTTCAACAATGCTGGACGTATTTAATAGTTCAAATGGAGAGTTTACATCCATAATAATAAGAATTATACTTAATATTCTTAGAGTACCTGTGTGATTAACTGATCAAATCATTTTTACACCTTATTGTCATGAAGCCTCAATGTTATTACAGAGTAGCTACTTAATGTAAAAGGGGAAACAGTTTCCATAAGATACACTACTCTATCACAAGTTCAGAAAACAACAGAAAAGAAACCTATTTGATTTCCCAAAGACTCACCAAGACAATTCTGTGAATTTTACCTTCCTGTTTTTTTTCTGAGATTCATGTTTTTAACTGGTTAGCAAGGTGGTGGATGGGCCACCAGCAGAGATGGACTCTAGTTACAGAGCATGGCTTCCAAAATCCTAGAAACTTGATGTGCTGAGAGCAACTCACTAAAGAGCAAACAAATGAACTTAAATGCTAGTTGCTCCAAAGGAACTATCATTAAATAAAAGGTATCTTTGGCTGTACTACCAGCTTGATCCTTCCCTCCCCCCTTCCTCCTAGCTACTGCAGGATTGGCACCTGGCCAGCAGAGGGGACATGATACCCTAGCGCCATCTACAGGCTATTATCGACATTCAAAATTTGTGGCAACAGACAAGCACCAAAGAAATAAATTAGACAGCGCTGCATTTAAATCTTTATTAACAAGGAATTATTAGACCTAAGAAAAACTAATTCTGGATTTGGTTGAAATATGAGTTTCTCAGCCTCTTAATCCCTCTTCATATGGGCGTCTTTCACAGTTTAAAATGAGTTATGACAGATCACTTATGCATTACTAAGATGAGAAAGTATTTACAATGGAATCCTTTTCTGTATAAATTAGTAATATTAGAGAGAAAGCATTCCTTTTTTTTTTCTTTTCTTTTTATATATGACCATTATGGACACTGAAAATCGTTCTAAGAAAGATCCAGCTTACTATATTACAATAAAATAACTTTGAAATCAAGGAGTAGACTTTCTATATGGCTTAGATGCAATCAATCAATAAACATGTGCTTCACAGCTAATGTACATTTTATATCCTACTCTCTTTTTTTCAGTGTGAAAAAAAAAAAAAAAACCTTAACCCCTTTAGCAACCACAGTTCCAGTATTTGTGATGTCAGACCTTCAAATGTCATTTAAACTTGATACTTGAAGGTGACTTTTTAGATCAAAAGGTAATGTGGAAATCTTGAAGTAGGTAATTTGGAAGCCCCAGGAGCAGAATTGGGCAAATCAGGATGGGTTTTCTTCTTGAGCAAACATTATCTCGGGACATTTTGGAATAATTTCCTCTTTTCATCTTTTGGCATTTGAAGGGAACTGGGAGGTTAAATAATTCTCAGAACTCAGAAATTTCAAAGCTGTTCTAAAAATTCTTGACTGAGCCCCAGAGGAATAAAAAAAAGGGGTCAAGTTTTTTTTCCTCCTTATAACTAAGCTAAAGTTAGACCAAAACAATACACACACTGGCACATTAATACTGGTTGACTGGGCACTTGTATGCAGTACTTATAGACCAGTAAAAGTGCTCGTTTACCTGTCTGGTGTGTAAGGGACCCTTTGTCTTGAAGCCTCCTTGGGAGCTGCACTCTGAGGCACTGAAGTGATCTGAACTAGTGGAGGAGCGTTTGGAAAGGGTGTCACAGCCCCCAACAAAGGTGTTGTCCAAGGGGAGCTCTTGAATGACGTGGTGCTTTTTCACGGAAACTGGAGTGTCTGGTTTGAGATGAAAAGCAGGCTGTGGAGAGGCAGATTTGTAGTGCTTGGCCAGGTCAGGGCTGTTAGGCTTGAAGGTTGTTGGAGGGGCTGGGCCCCAGTCAAATCTTCCTATACTCTGTTCTTCCAGTTCAGCAGGCAGGCTTATGGTCCCATTGATAGGTTCATGAACTGCATCATCGGGTTTGGACTCTTCGATAGTAACAAAGTTCAAAAGAGAACTCTTGGGCGACTTTCTTTTCTTCCGTTTCTTCTTCTTGTTTTGTTTATTCTCCTGGTTTGGAGACATCCATTCAGCACCTTGTTTGCTCCTCTGAGCAGCCTTGAACCTCGAGGCATGGCGACAGCGCACCAGCACAGTGACAAAGATCACAACGATGACCACCATGGCCCCGGCAACGATGGCAATCATGATGGTGAGATAGTCCTCATTTTGATAAGGTTGACCCTGTCTCCTATGTTCCTGTCCAGTGGGGTCTCCATAGTCCTACGAATCAAGTCATATATATACGAGGTGTTTCCAGCAGTGTCGTTCACGTAAAGAAATACCAGCACAAGAGTGTGCAAAGCCTTAGGGTACCCCAGGTCACTTATGTTGACCACGAGACGGTGCAGGCCCACGTCAGTAGGTGCTGGCTTCTCTTCTAAGGTGATATTGCCCGTTACTGGATCAATCCGAAATAATCCTTTGTTGTTCCCACTTACTATGGTATACTTAAGTTCTGCATTCATTCCGGTGTCAATATCCACTGCAAAAACTTCAGCAACCACGGAACCAGGAATGGCTGAGAGGGGCACCAACTTAAAGGAGGTGTTGGATGGTGGTGAAATGACAACTGGACTATTGTCATTGACATCCATGACATTGATAGTTACTTTTGCAGTAGAGGACCGAGGTGGCTGTCCTCCGTCAGTGGCTTTGACATCAAACGTGTAAGAACTCTGCTGCTCTCTATCAAAGGAGACATTGGACTTTATGACACCAGAATAGGGATCCAACACAAAATTTTCATTGTCATTTAGAATGGAAAGAGTCACAGCTTTATTTTCTCCAGCGTCTTCATCTGTCACTGTGATCACCCCCACAGTACTATACTTTGGCAGATTCTCAGACACAAAAAACTGAAAATGATTATGAGTAAACTTGGGGCTATTGTCATTCTCATCCAGAACAGTAACTATCACTGCTGCTTGGCTCTGGAGGGGAGGGGTCCCATTGTCCCTGGCAGTTACTGTAAAAATGAACCGCTCTTGTTCCTCTCTGTTAAAGACTCTGGAGGCTGTCAAAACTCCTGTCTTTCTGTCCAGATCAAAGAAGGAGGCATTCGGCCCAAGCTGATAAACAATGTCTGCGTTTTTCCCACTGTCTTCATCTGTAGCACTAATAGTTGTTAAGTATAACCCACGTCGGTTGTTTTCAGAAACTGACAGCTCAATTACAGGCTGGTTGAAAATTGGTGGGTTGTCATTTTCATCCTCAAGCTTAACCCTTACCAGGGCAGTCTGATTCAAACTGGGCTTCCCAGAATCAGAGGCGACGATTTTAAAGCTGAATTCTTTGGTGCCCTCGTAGTCCAGCAGAGACGAGGTCTCTAGCAGATACTGGTTGTCATATACTGCCTTCAGATGAAATGGGACCTCTCTTTCAATAAAACAGATCACTTTGCCATTCACTCCGTGTCCTTATCTGAAACTGTAATTAGGGCAATCTTTGTATTGACTGGATCTTTCTCAGAGAGATACACCGTACCATTGATGGGACTTATAATGTATCTGAGGTCTATGTTCGGAGGGTTATCATTTACATCTGTGACATTGATGGTAACAGTGGCTCTGGCAGGAGTGGAGCTGCCGTCACTAGCCAGCACTGTCACTTTGTGAATGGCTGTCTCCTCCCTATCTAAGGACCTCTGAACTGTAATCAGCCCAGTTGTGTTATTTAAAGCAAAGAGTCTTTTGGTTGCAGGGGCCACCTGGGCACCGAAAATGTACCGGATTTCAGCATTACTGCCTATGTCTGCATCAGTAGCATGGAGCTGAATTACAGAGGTCCCCACAGGAGCATTCTCTGGAATATGCACTTCTACTTGACCCTCTTTAAACACTGGCCTGTTGTCATTGACATCACTTACTGTGACCTGCAGTATGGCTGTGCTGGATTTCTGTGGAGTGCCCCCATCCTCCACTTTGATTTTCATCACATAGGTATCTTTTTGTTCTCTATCCAAGTTCTGCTGAACAATCAATTGCGGCCACTTTTCTCCCTCCGGAGTTTCCACGATATCCAGTCCAAAAACACTCTGTCCATTTAGCAATTCATAATGCTGTACCCCATTGAAGCCTGTGTCAGGGTCTGTGGCTGATGGGATTGGAAAGCGGCTGTTGATCAAAGTGTTCTCTGGGATGGAAATATTGATGACAGGAGATGGAAACATGGGGGCATTATCATTGGTATCCTTGACAATGATCTTGATTTTGATCAGCCTGAAAAAAGTCATTGGGGAGGATCACCACCTCAAGTTCAAAGAAACACTCATTCTCCTCAGCGTAAGAAGCTCCGGCACAGAGTTTCTCTCTGTCTATTCTGTTGGAGGTGGTAAAAATCTCTCCAGTGCTACTGGATACCTTCACCAGAGGGGCATCCCCAGCTTTAGAAACCAGTCTGTAGACAAGGCTGGCACTGGTCCCTGTGGCAGCGTTGATGTGAGAAATATTCAGATCCTTTGGTATATTTCCTATGGGGACATTTTCAGGCAATTCCTCTCTAATAGTGTAAATAAGTTCTTGAGCTATTGCAGAATCCAGCCTTAAACAGGCAATAAGAGCAGCCAACAGGTAAAAATCCCTCAGGTCCATGATAATGTCTTTATTTTCTTTTCCTGGATTTTAGAGTTTAAAGGTTCCCACTGAGGAGTGATGCCACGAATTGCAAGAGGAAGTGTGCATGGACTGAGGAGGAGGAGGAGGAGGCATTACATCTCATCTCTTATGTGGAGACAGCCACTGTCAACACAATTGCACAGACAATATTATTCTTCAGTAAATGAAAACAGTCACCAAAACATCGAAGCACACTTTCCCTGCGTATTAGTAAACATGGCAGTTTGCTCTGCCACAGTTTGCAAGTTAACTCTGTGGCCACATCACCGAATAAGCCCTGCTTGTTGCATTTGCCCAGAGAAAATGAAATTCATCTACTTTTGAATTAAGGACAGCAGCAGCTATTTTTACCTGGATTCCCCCAACCCCCACACTGTTTTTTTTTTTTTTTCCATAACACTGTTTAATTCAAAGCATGCATTCTTGTTTTGCTATACCTCCCGGATTTATGCCCCCTCCTGGTCTCTAGCCCACCTCCCCTAGTTGTTTGAGATGGAATTGAAAGACCTCAAGTATTTAGCTATGATTGCTGCCAACTGCCTTGTCACATGTTAGATAGGATGTGTTTTCTTCTCTGCCACACTGAGTCATCTCCTCCTCTCAAAAGACTGCTTTTCCTTCCTCCCAGTTCTTCAACTGTCTCATAATCCAACCTTCCTGGGAAATGAGCATCCGGACATGCTGCTGCAGCAGCAGCAACAGCAGTAGTCACTGGCCACTATGTATTCTCATTGCCTCAAAGCACAAAACCAAGACTTCACATTTCTTACTCAGAGCCTGCTCTTCTTTCTCCATATTTCCACATTGCCCCCGTTGAGATAAATAAACACATTAAAACTTTTTAAAAACATATTCTAATAGACAATTGCTTATCACAGAGGCGGACCAGCGTGCTGGGATGGAAGTGAAACACAGCCAACATTCCTATGTAATATCAGGATATTTTTCTACTGAGCATAAAAGAGGAAAAATGCAGTTTCTTAATCCGGTGTCTCATTATAATATTTGTAACATTTGCTACACATAAATACTGCAACCCGGTAACACACGTAAAAGAACTTCCGCTCAGATGCCCCTCTAACTGCAGTTTAAATGGGTGCAAGGCTCCAGGCAGTTACCCACCGGAGTAAGACTGGTCAGTTCCCAGGCTCTAGTCTTATCTGCATTAGGCTACACAGTAGCTGATGCCCGCGATTAGTTCCAGCTGAGTGGTGCAGGTGGGGTTGCAGATACAACCCAGTAGGTGAGCTCTGCCCCAGCCAGCTACCCAATTACAAACACCTTTCATCTACACCGAGGACATAACTAAAGACGGCATTTCGAATTGTCAATGCGAAACTTTACACTTACGTTAGTTGCCTCAACCTTGCCCCTTTCCCGGTAGGCTGCAGTTAAGAAGGATTTGTTCCAACACATAGAAAGCCATGCATCTGGTAGCACCAGTTTGGGGAGAATTCAGAAGCAGCAGAACGTTTCCTCCTTGTAAAATGTGTGGCTTCGGGCTGGCAAATTAGCAACTCCCGAGAACAAATTCACAGATTTGTCGTTAGTCATTCTCTCCACATTTCCTCGCTTTTTACCCACTAGGTCTGGGCTCTTCTGGTATTTTACGCACACCACATCCAATTGCACTTCTTCAGCTCGGGAGTGTAGCCCACAGCATCCAGCCTACCATTTGCATCCGATGGCAATACTGCTGAAGTCTCTAACTTCTGGTAGGAAACGTCAGAGTTGGGTGATGGTGATTTTTCTGGATGTTTTCCCGGGGAGCCAATTGCCCGGCAAATTCTTAATCCGTGAGCTCTTTCGCGCTTCGGAGACTGAGGCTCTCCTTCCTACCTCGCGTACTCTTCGTTTTTCCCTTCTCTTCTGCCCCCCTCTCCTTCTCCCTCTCCTCTCTCTCCTCTCTCTGAACTGAATTTCTTGATATAACTCTCAATAAGCCCAGAGGGAGGGCGTGACGGGCGAGGCCCCACCCCCGGGTCCTGATTGGCCAGCATCTTGCAGTGCGGGAGGCTGCAGAGGGCTGCGGGAGGGGGCGCGGAACAAGGCGCTGACTGTCTCTAGCCTCCCCTCCCCAGCGCCCCTCGGCAGCCGCGAAAACCTGGAGAAACGATCCCGGTCCCGGGAGAGCTGTTTTCAGGACGCACACTGAGCATGCCCGGCAGGGGCCTGCACCCAGGATGGCTCGGGAGCTCTCGAGCTCTTCCCCAGCTTGCGGCGGCGGAGCCGGGGCGGTGCGGTTGCACCCGAGCGAAACCCGGGAACCTAGATTCTCGCCACCGGGTGGTGAGGGTCATTGAGGCCGCTCTTTTCTTGATGCATTTCTGTCTGCAAAGTGGAAAGGGCTAAATTGCAGAGATGGCTGAGACTCGCAGCCACCTCTCAGTGAGGAGTTTTGGCCAGCAAATCCTGGAGCGCATTAAACCATTAAACCGGCTCTGTGCTGGGTGCTGCAAATTGAGGCATTTGCTGGCAGGGACATCCGAAGGAAGGGCGAAGAGGGCGGAGAGCTAAAGATAGGGCTGTAGATATTTGAATCACGGTGGAAAATGGAAAGAAAATTAATCTGGGCTTTTACTGCGTGCAGGGTCACTGAAACTGCCTGGGGAAAAGAAACGTTGTAACTGGGGTCCCTGGGCGCAGTCACCGACAGTTTGCTGTGCAAGAAGTCTCCTTTCCTGGAGGTGATGAGCTGAGGCGCCTGGTCGTGGCCGCCTCTGTCCTGCCTTTGCCTCGCAGGGAACCCGGAAAACCCAGCTCGCTGGAACCGAGGCGGCATCCGAGCCTGCTGTCAGCTCACCTACGTGGCGAACTTTGCTTCCGACTGGCTGGAAGGAATCCCAAGCAGCTGTTAGCCAAGCTGCAAAAGCTCCTAGCCCCTCTCCACTTCCTGCTGGACTCATTTCCCTGCCAGGCATGTCTCTGACTTCAGCTCTGTAGCACATCCTCGCAATTTTGTTTCTCATTTCTACACCAGGGCTGTATGGGATACTTCAAAAAGAGTCATCCTGATTCCGGTCATATTCCCCCAAAGCCTCACTCGTCTTTAAAAATCAGTAAGTTAGGAAGGGTTGTCTGCACCTGTACCAGACAGGTGCCTGCGTAAAGTTGAAGTAAAACCCTATTAGTTTAACGACAACAAATACCCCCTGCCCTCCTGAATGGTCTATAAAGGTTATCCTAGGAGGTCTTAAGGCATGGTTGACTTTCGCTAACTTGGAGGAAGAATAAAGGGCATTTATTTTAAACCTTGTGGTTCTTACACTGTAGTAGAATGTAATGGCTTTAAATTTGGGCTTCTTAATTTGGGAGAATCTCATATTTGTGACTACAGATACTTTGTTTTAAAGAATGACATTTAATTTTTGATAACCAAGTTAAAAGTAAAAAGTAAAAACAAATCACAAACCAAGGCTTCCAATTCTCTAGTGTGTAATCTGAATTTTAGCTGATCTATTTGGCGTCACAATTTTCTCCTATAAAAAATGTTAATTCCCGTTTAATATTAAAACTTTTCCTCAGGTGCATACTCACAGTAAAAGTTCAGTGTCTAAAAGTTCACCATGTAATCATTCTTATAGGCAATATGTTGATGGTGTTTGCGTTCAGTCAAAAGGTATTAAATTAAAATTTAATGTGATTTGGATGAACAAGGTTTAAAGAAAGAAGATCCCCTATGTATTCAGATGTCAAGAGGAAAAAAACCATCCTCATAAAACAACACCAGTGAATTAAACGTTGATTCTTTTAATTGTACTGTAGTGAATGATCTTTTACCATTCACAAAATTTAACCTAATATAGCATGTTCTCACACTTACACGTTTTTCTGTGATGAACTGTTCTGATACAGTCAATATCAACAACAGCACAGCTATTTTCCAGTTGATTTCTTGAACAATGCAATTATATTTTGATCATACCACAGTCTTTTCAAAGCCAGGTAGAGGCAGCCCATAGCTTAACAATAATTATTTAACCTTGTTAATACGCAGGGGTGTAACTCTCTGTGAAGAGATGGCTTTGCTTGCTGGCTAAGGCCAATTCTTACCCCATGCTTGAAAATGAAATCTTAATGCGAACCAGGATAAAGGCTAGGGAAGAGGAAACAAATCCCAGCATGAGACCCAGGACCAGAAGACTTCAATGAATAAAAACCTCAGGTCAAAGCCCCAGAATGAGGCAGCTGTACATTCTTTTCAAAGGAAACTAAGACAGAGAAATAGAGCTCTTGTATCACGACACTGTCTTATGTTTATATAAGATATCTAAATTGTAGAGATTCCTTAACCATATTTTCATGACATCTTAGATTGTATAGACATACTTCCTTTATTCTATTTCAGCTATTCAACTTTATAATGAGAAATATTATTTTGTTAATAATCCTAGAAGAAAATTACACATTAAGTAGCCCTTTACTATTTAACTTGAAGTTTCTGCCTCAAATACAACATGCTTTGTTATATGATTTCAAGTACACTATAATACAGTAAAATGTTTAAAAATTAAGTATATAGATGTCAATTAGGATAATATTTTTAATTTTAGTGTAAAAATATATGTTGTTTTATGCTATATTTTATAACATGTCTTAGAACATTTAAATAACTTGTATTACCAGTTAGTTTGCTGTGTGCAAATAGTCTAGTGTGTGTAATATACATATATATGTATGCATGCATCCAACTAGATCTCTTTAATTAACTCTCTAGATTTCTTTAATTAACAATTGTCAATGAATATTTCTACAGCCAGGTATTATGATGCTGTCAGCCTTGCTATCAGATTAGTACTTCTAAAGTTAGTACCATTGGAGCAAAAGTAAAAGAAATATACTGTTCACTCCTGTCTAACGAGGTCATGGGACACTTACAAAGCTAAGTCACCTCTGGCCAGTTAACTGAAGTCTAAAATACCTTCAGATTCACATAGAAACAGATATGGAATTCCTAGAATTGTTTCACATTCTCCAGGTTTAACATCTTTCTATTTATATATTAAACAATAATTTCCATGCAATGGCATATAATAACCTGAATTATTAAGGAGTAGAGTTTAATTGGATTCTCGTGTATGATTTCCTAGTTATCACACAGCATTGTTAAAATTACATTTCATTTGGAGGTTATTCCTGCAAGTTACATTTCATATATAAAGACATAGGCTGTAATGTTGAAAATGATCAAATGCCCTCCTCAAGGATTTCAAGGCCAGACTAACACAACTTCTACAATCCACTGAAAGTTAAAAATTAAATAAAAACATTTTGTGCTCTATACTTTGTAAATGTAATTCAAAGGTTGTGCTGCATCTAACATACAGTGACTCGATCATGGGCCTGTGATGTCACAGCAATTTCTCTATATCCATTTTGCAAAAGTACTTGGCTTTTACACTGTGCTTCGGGAGGAATGATGTGTTAAAGACGTTAAAGGTTGTGTGTATTACTATTCTTGAGAAAATGACAATGGAGGATTTTAACACCACAAGAAGAAATTATCACCTTCTGAAGGCTGTGCAAACTGACAAAGTACAGTGCATTCTGGGTTAATTCCTTTGCTTCCTTAGTGATTGTCAGCTCTTCCTTTTGAGTATCTTTCTTCTCCTTTACTTCTCTTTTTTTCTTTTTTCTTTTCTTTTTTTTTTAAGGCAACCTAATGCAGGTAATCAAATCATCATGGAACCCCAGTGACACCTTTCATTCTCCTTGAATGACTGATCTAAATTTAAAACAGTTTGCTATATTTTCATGACTGACACAGATTATATGTGTCAGATTGGTGCCTTTAACGTTATTACAATGTAAACTGACACTTTTCAGAGCCCCTATTCTATCATGATTACTACGTAAATTTAAAAGTACATTGAACTCTCAAATTTTCTCATGAATTATAGAAGATTTTAACTTTATATAGACAGTTCTTTCGTAGTGCCTGTTTTCACTGGTATGGCTAAAGTAACTTGCAGTGGTTTAGGCAGGTATAGAATTTGATTTAAATGGCAATATACTTATGCAATGTTTCAAATTAAATAACTTCACTAAAGCTCTGTAACTTTAAGCAAAATACAGGCAGCTTTTTCTTGATTCTGTAGGATGAAGCTAGATTAAAATTGTTAGATAAAAATATTGAGTATTATCTCTCTATCCACAGTGATATGATTAATGTGCAATGATATGAATGAATATTCATGTTCCTTGGAAAAAACTCTCTTGATATATACAAATGGAGACCTTAGTACACATTTCATCTATAACAGCATTTGCTAAGATCTAATTAGGAAAAATAATCTATTAAGGCATTTTAAATTTGATAGTATGACTTTCCCTTTCTACATTGTCATTAATAAGCATATATCATTGAAAATAAAACTTCATTTCCCTGAAACAGAAATGTTGTATGATCTTCCTCGACCATCTCCCTCCTTTCTTATTCTTTTCGTGTTTTCAGACTTTATTTTAAAAACTATACTCACATGATTTTCCTCTGGAGGCCCAGTTTGTTACATAAGGTGCACATAAATAGACTTACTCATGTAGAACAGAGTGGATGAGCCTAGTTTTCCTCTTATAGTTTCTCAGAACCAAATTTCAAAGAAGGTTCTCTGCTAGCTGCATCAGTGTGAGTCAGGATAACTTTGCATTTTGTTGGGTGCTGCAGTCCTGTCTTCTCCACATCCCAGTGCAAAATGTAATGGAGATGCACCTTACCTGCCTTCAGCAGACATTGTTACACTTTGTCTGGGATTTGACTCAGTATCACTCTACTCAGGTAAAACTATGTTTCTTCATGTAGTTATACGCCCTTAAATTTTAAGATGAAACATCTTATTCTCTTGATATTGCAGACCTGCCCTAGGATGCCAGCTCCAGGAATGTGAAGCCAGAGGATTGCTGTAAGCTCAATGACACCCTGGCTACATCGTGAGTTCTAGGCTGAATAGGGTTATAGTAAATGTGACATCCTCTCAAGACAGACAGACAGACAGACAGACACACACACACATACACACAAAGGAGAAAGGAAAGAAGGGAGAAAAGAAACGAAGGGAGGGGATGCAGGGCAGGAGGGAGGGAAGGAAAGAAGGAAGAAAGAAGAAGGAAGGAAGGAAGGAAGGAAGGAAGGAAGGAAGGAAGGAAGGAAGGAAAGAAATTTCATTCATTAGAATCTAAGGTTAATACACAGGTTTTAAACTTCACAATGCCATGTCATTCATCTATGTGTGAACTTGTTGTACCCAGGATAATAGTAGGTGAAATATTGTGAAGGGTTAGGTAAGACTCAGTGGACTTTCTTGGATGTATGGGATAAGATTGTCTTTAAAGCAGGCAAGACATTGAAAACATGGTTCATTGATGGGGTGACTGTATGATATTCCCAGGCCATAAGTTTGAAAACTAGGGTAACCAAAATAAATAAAATAGAGCAAGGCAAAATGTAAAATAAAATGTCTTCATTAAAAATGCTATGGGATTGCTGTATAAGGAATCCCAATTAGGAAAAAATTCTTTGTGGTGATGTACTTTGTAAATATAAGGTAAGCATGCATTCCAATAAATTCTTTTCCAGTCTAATTCATCTGCGTCGCCTTATGAACCGACTGTTTAAAATTTCTCTTTACATTTCAGGCTTCTACATTGCATCTCTCTGCTTTGGTAACACCAACAGTTATATTTGTTTTATAGTTTATAATTTTGCTTCTAAATATTTTAAATATTTCTGAAGATAGACTCTTGTTCCATAGCCTAGGATTACCTGTCTTCCTATGATTCCATTTGTATTTATATAAATACGGAACTAAAGATAGACCAATGATCACGATTGACAAGGAAGCTGGACCTGTAAGAAATATTTCACGATCAACTAATTGCATTGTGAACAGTATGTGTTGTACATGCATGAGGTTTTGCATTATATAAAACATGTTTATCAATGTGGAGTAGATGGAACAAGAATGAGAAAATGAAGTTTATTCCCAGGAGGAATCAAATTATCATGGTTAAGTACCTGACTCAAAGTCAGCACTGTCCAGATATACTGTCAAAATTTCTCCAAAGTTCGCCCTGTGCCTTTTGGTCATCTCTATTGCTGTCTACAGTCCTAACAAATATAAGACATAGTCACAAAAATTGGAAAATGTTGGCTCTATCCTGATTTATTGACAAAAAAAACCTGAAATACAAATTGTACTAACCTAACTGGTATTTCTGTAATTTTGAAGGAAAATAAGATGAAATGTGTATTTTAGCATTTTTCAACTAAGAGAAGATTTTTTTGTCTTTAGGAACCCTTTGAGTGATGAAGAAGGTTTTTTGTGGGATGAAGTGTAATCTTTCTATGGACAGGGATGATTTCAATTAATATATGACACAAAAGAAAGTCCTCTTTACTCAGCATACACAAGCATACGCATCCTCAAAAAACTGAAACCACAGAATTATCTGACTTGATCCAGTCACAGTTAAGCCTGATTTAGATGATTTGAGTGAATTTTATGTATGAGTTTCTAAATTGCCACACAAAAGCTAATAATAATATCAATGGAATTCATACCTTTAGGATTTTTTTCAGAATATTACCAATGATCATTTTATATAGTTAGTCAATACTGGAAGAAATAAATCTCTTCTCCATCTCTTAGAGACAAGCATTCTAAATTTTTACAAGGTAAAGAAATTCTGTGAGTCTAGCACAAGCACTTATCTATATTGTATATCTTTGTTTTCAAACATGAAGACTTGTTCAGTGAATACGTTAAATATTTATTGTTTTTTATAAGTGTGCAATATACACAATCGACTTGTCAAGATTGATATTGTCGTTGAATAGTTAAAATTATTGAACCCACTTAGAAACGCACTAACAAAATATTGACTGCCCTAAATTCTATAATTAGTTTGTGATTTTCTAGGTTATTTCCATATTATAGCTATTGTGAAGACAGCAGCAATTGTGGAATGCTGATGAGAGAACATTAAAACTAAGATTAATTTGAACATAAAATTAAAAGCTGGTCTTGATTTTTTTTCAACACTATACATTTTAACAAATCATCTCTAAGGTCATCCAAATGTTATCATATGTGTACTTTCAAAAACAGGAATAAATATGTGGTCAGTTAAAATTACTTTCATATTAATTTTTACATCAGTGCAACTTACTTTAGTTCCTCGGAAGAATACACATAATATATATATTTATTTTAGTGGTTTGGGCTGAGCTTTACAATTCTTTGGAAGTATGTAAACTGTAGTAGCATTACCACCTTAATAGATATGCATATAGGTAAAGAATTTGGTCGCCAAGGTAAAACAAGGAAAAATTTCAACTTTATCAATTATTCTGTCACTTTTAGAGTTACTTTCAAAATAATTTCTAACAGTGGTAAATGCTGCCATCTAGAGGTCTTTTCCTGTAATGCATATAAAATGAAAACAAAAAGGTAGAAGTGTAAGATTTAATTTTCTACTTTATGAATTTCAAAAGTTAACAAAATAAGCGTAGTTTAGGTTTCGGTTTTACAAGTTAAACGTGAGTTATGGGATAATTTTTCAGAGAAGTGAAAAATTAAGTAAAAGTAAATCGGTAAAAATGTCAAAAGATAACGATGTCTATATAGTATGTATTAACTTTATAATAGAGTTTCCTACCAAAAGGTACAAATCTGAATTATTCTTGCTTTCTATCCGTGTTTTTATGAATACACGTATTGATAGCAGTCTCCCTTTTTTTTTTTGGTCTTGTTTCAAAACGTGCTTATATCCTATCAGCATCTTGGTGAGAAAAATATCATCATCTGTGCTTGCAACCTGTATATACCCAGGATGTGAAATGGTACAAGGGAGTCGGTCCTGACTATGTAGCCCTTTCCATTAAACGTATGAAGCCATAGAAATCCTAGTGAATAGTCAACATCTTTTTGATGGCAAATTTTAGCTGTACTAACATTATTCAGTTGAAATGAATATAAATGCGTGTACTGAATTGGAAGTTAGAAATAGATATCTCATTTTGAAGTTTTTCTGGATGCTTCCCTCATTTCAGATTGATTGCTAGTGAGATTTATGACACACGACTTATAAAAATTGACACCAGTGTTACAGTTTGTTACTGAAGTGTGTTTTCTATTTTGTTTTCTTAAGATTGACCTGAACTTAAAACATTAAAGACTATAAGCTTATTTATATGACTAGAGAGTTAATCATATATTTCAAATACACTCTAGGATTAGAAAGATCATCATGTATTTCAAATATAGTCAAATACATTGCAAGCTAAATGTAATTCTGCCATGGTGATGTAGTGCTGTGTTGATGCCTTTGGAAAGAAAAACCAGTAGCATGCTAAAAGTAAGATTTTATTATTTGATGTTCTAATTAAAATAAACAGATTTAGGCTTTTGTACCATTTTTCAATTTTAATTTTATTTCATATTTAGTTTTAGTAAAATTGCAGGGTTGATGATAGTGAAGAAAGCACCTGGTACCTCACTGGGGTCTAACGTTCAGGGTTTCAATGATATATCATTAACGAAAAAGAAAGTAATTGAAATTGATACCACTGTCCTAAGAATACTATCTTTATGGCAATATTATTATTGCCATATTATTATTGTATTAAATAATGTGAAAATACTATTTAATATAATGATATTAATAATATTACTGAAATTGTTATTAAATATTACTATTTATATATTATTCATTAATTTATCAATTTAAGAAATGCACATGAATGGACATGGAAAACAACAGCACAACAAAAATGAAACATTTATTTACATCCATTTTTGGACTCTTGCATTTTAAGAAGAAAGCTTTGTGTGGGGGTACATAAATGTTGGGGTGTGTGCACGTGTTTTTCAACAATTTACCGACTCTGGCTGGCCTGTTTGCCTGGGGATGCCTTGTCTGAATTGAGATTCCTGGAAGACATTATCAGCAGGCCATGACAGTTGATCAATTTTTGCATGGGTTCTGGGATCAAAATTCAGCCTCCTGCTAGCATGGCAACTACTTTACAAACTGAGGCATTTCCCAGCTCAAAACAAAATCAGATAAACCAAACATTACATAAATGCATAGAAAAAGAAGATAAGTTAAATTTTGTATAGTTTTAAATTTTATATTTTGCCCAATTATAAAAATTTTGTATGTATGTAGATTTTTAGACATATGAAAATTAGATATACACTTAGCCCATTTGACTGCCAATAACACGTAACCTAGAAAACCTGACGCTCTGTAAAATTACAGTATCTCCTTAATCTAGCAACAACCACTTGTCATACCACCTAGTGTCTCTCTATATATTATATTCATGCATAAATACAATTTAAAGTCAGTATGTTCCCATTTCCACGAGTCTGCTATAGTCACACTGCCTCTGTTGTGCTGTCTTTTAGTCCCTGAGCTTAAACATCTGAACGATTCTAAGCTGTTGACTTTCTGAAGAGGTAAGGACAGTTGTAGGGTGCATCATCCCACAATTTGGAATTACTTAATTACTTTCTCTTAGGATCATTAATTTAATGCTCTAGCATCTACAGATTTGTAAAGTGAAAGGCAAAATTAAAACACTGATGTTCATTAAAGATGTAATTGGTGTCCTAGGCATAACCTAAAATGTCCTTATGGCTATTTATAAAAAATTTTAAATATTAATAACTTAAAATTTAATTGATCCAAATCTATCCCAATATATCATTTCAATATACAACCAATATAAAAATACAATAGAACTGTACCTGTCTAAAATATGTCATGTATTTTCTAGTAGATCTTAATTTGAACTCGTCATGAATCGTCTTTAATTGTGTAGCAGAGAACTTAGTCAAACACTACCATGGGCAGTAATAGTTACTAGGTGAGGTGGTCTTCCTGACATTCATTTTCCCAGGACATTTGTAGTGTCAGGTTGTTTCACCATTTGTAAGGTGAAGCATGCTCATTTAGAAAAACTGCTGCAACACATCTCAGTTTAGAGGGTATATCTCCTTCCAAATAGTCAATGACCTGTGGGATGGATGACTCAGTGTCTCTGTATGAATAATCTGTTACCTAACAAATGGACCCTGGAAGATGCTGGCATCCATTTATAACCTTCAAGTGAACCCGTAAGTCAGTAATCACAATACTTGTAATAAAATAAGAGTTATAGAAGTATATAATTGCCTTTATTAGATGACACTTTTCAGCAGAAAGGGGATTCCATCCCACCTCCAAGTCTACTGAACTACTCTTGTAAAAACACACAGACAAAAATCATAATTTACATCTTAATTCTCCTTCATGTTTACTAAGAGTTCCTCTTTTTTTTTCATGGTAGCCTGTTTTTTATTTTTTTAATTTTAGTATACACTTTTCTTAAATTATTTTGAATGAAATAGATAGCTTTTGGTTTGAACAGACATTGAATATGTGCTCTATAATGATAGGAGAGAAAAGACTCAAGATAAAAGGCAAGCTGTGCAGGAATGAGCCCATAGAGACTGGAAAAACATCCCCAGGGCTTGCGCAAGTCCGAGCCATATGAGTTCTCAGCAGTAAGAGGAAGAAGAGAACGTAATATCCCATCCCTCCCCAAGAAGCTCTCTTCTGTTGACAACTGCTTCCAGTGGAAAGTTTAGTTTTCTCCAGTGGAGTCTCAGTGGGTATATAAACTTAAAGGCAGGCCCCATGCCAGCAGAAGACAGCCAACATAAAACAAATTCAATAATTTTTCTACAGATTTTTGTCTTAGATGGCTTTGTTTGGACAATTTACATTTTTTTACCTTATTGGTCTTTTGTTTGAAAATATGGCTTTTGATTTTATGTTTTAGTGGTGTGTGTGTGTGTGTGTGTGTGTGTGTGTGTGTTTCTTGTGGTTTTTCTTTGTTTATTTAAAATTCATTCTAATTTATTTTGTTTCATTGATTTGCCTGTTTATTTTCTAAACTGAGAAAACAAGAAGGAATGGAGTTTGCCTAGATGGTGAGGATCTCAGAGGGATAAGGACTAGGACATTGTGATCAGAATC
This sequence comes from Mastomys natalensis, assembly GCA_021653895.1. Classification (NCBI taxonomy): domain Eukaryota; kingdom Metazoa; phylum Chordata; class Mammalia; order Rodentia; family Muridae; genus Mastomys; species Mastomys natalensis. Next base: position 1,410,869 of record JAJTUV010000611.1, read on the forward strand.
TATTGTATAAACAATAATTATTTTCAATTACAGCAAGTCAGGACTCAGAGTAGACAGCCATTCTGTCAACTTCTAAATTATTAAAACAAGAACAAGATTCTCACCCTTCATTTAGAATAAGCGACTTTTCCCGAGTCTTTCTCACAACTAAAATTGTTGTGGATTTTCAGATTGGTTTGGAATTATTTCAAAACATCTTGCTTAACTAAATGCCCCCTGTACTTTGGCTAATTTTTCATAAGCGACTCCAGGTTTGCTTATTAAGAGCTATGCTTTCCATTCCCACAAAGTCTGGCCTTTCTTTATTGCTGTTATCTAAGGAGATTTTTGAGAGTTGGAACAAATAATATTATTGTCTCTAAAAAAGCAATCTTATGTGGATATACACAAACATGCATGCAGTCAACCCCTCAAACGTGTGTTTTCCCTCCCCAGAGTCAAGTAACTAATGGAAACTATTCAGAAAAACAATTGCCTCTCTCTGACTGTACAGCGACATTTTTCCTTGTCATTATTCTCAACGCAACACAAACAACAATTCACATTGCATTTGTGTTATATTGAGTATTATAAATAATCTCAGGATGACAAAGTATACAGGAGTATGTGTATAGGTTATATGCAAATTCTGTCATTTTATTTAAAGGGCTTGAACATTTGCAGATTTTACTATCCACAGGGGAGCCCCCAAAACATTTCCTCTTGGAGACCAAAGGGAAGGCTGTATGTAAAAATATGAAATTAGAAATATGTCCCTAAGTTGAGTTTTAAAAGCTAAAATTATGGTAAATATACTATTTTCCATGCAGTTTGCCCTTAGAACATCCTCTGTTCATGAAGTTATTTTTTCCTTAAGAGAATAAATTTTGAAAATTCCTTTCTTTGTTTACTTGCTTTTTGATTGATTATTTGCATATTTGTTTTTCTTCCTTCTTTCCTTTCTCCCTGCATCCTCTCTCTCTCTCTCTCTCTCTCTCTCTCTCTCTCTCTCTCTCCTCTCTCCTCTCTCTTTCTTTCTTTCTTCTTGTACATTGGGAATAGTTCCACAAAATATATTCAATCTTACCTCACAAGTCTCTGTTGTACTCTATTGCTTACTCAATTCATTTACTAGGTATCTTTTTTTTTTATCCATGAGAAAGATACATTTTGTTGAGCTAAAATGAATAAGAATGATACATACATTAATTCATAAGTACAGTGACAACATCCAGGTAATTTGCACAGGTTCAAACAAGACAAAACTCCAGTACTAAGACTTCTTCCTTTCCTATTTGTATTCCTTTGACTTCTTTTAGTTGTCTAATTGCTCTGACTAGGACTTCCAGTACTATATTGAATAGGTAGGGAGAGAGTGGGCAGCCTTGTCTAGTCCCTGATCTTAGTGGGAATGCTTCAAGTTTCTCTCCATTTAGTTTGAAGTTGGCTACTGGTTTGCTGTATATTGCTTTTACTATGTTTAGGTATGGGCCTTGAATTCCTGATCTTTCCAAGACTTTTACCTTTATAGAACTAGAAAGAGAAATTCTCAAATTTATTTGGAACAACAAAAATCCCAGGATAGTGAAAACCATTCTCAACAATAAAAGAACTTCTGGCGGAATCGCCATCCCTGACCTCAAGCTGTACTACTGTACTACAGAGCAATGTGATAAAAAACGGCCTGGTATTGGTACAGAGACAGGCAGGAAGATCAGTGGAATAGAGTTGAAGACCCAGAAATGAACCCACACAACTATGGTCATTTAATCTTTTTTTTTCCTTTTTTAATTTTATTTTTTTGCTTATTCACTTTATAACGTGACCCAGTCACCCCCTCCAACAATCCTTCCCCATATCTTCTTTTCTGAGTACCCCCTCCTCCTGTATCCTCCACCCTGCCACTTTAAGTCTCTGAGAGGCTAGGTGCTTCCTCTCCCATTGAGGCCAGATGAGGCACCCATGTAGGTCTCAAACATCTGGAGTGGAGGCTATCCCAAAACATGCAGCCTGTATATGGGGTATGGTCTTCTAGCTGGTCATTTAATCTTTAACAAAGGAGCTAAAACCATCCAGTGGAACAAGGACAACATTTTCAACAAATGGTGCTGGTTCAACTGGAGGACAGCATGCAGAAGAATGCAAATCGATCCATTCTTATCTCCATGTACAAAGCTCAAGTCCAAGTGGATAAAGGACCTTCACATAAAACCAGACACACTGAAACTAAAAGAAGAGAAGGTGAGGAAGACCCTCGAATACCTAGGCATAGGGGAAAAGTTCCTGAACAGAACACCAATGGCCTATGCTCTAAGATCAAGAATTGACAAATGGGACTTCATAAAATTGCAAAGTTTCTGTAAGGCAAAAGACACTGTCAATAGGACAAAACGGCAACCAACAGAGTGGGAAAAGATCTTTACCAATCTCACATCCGATAGAGGACTAATATCCAATATATACAAAGAACTCAAGAAATTAGACTCTAGACAACCAAATAACCCTATTAAAAAATGGGGTATGGAGCTAAAAAAAGAATTCTCAACTGAGGAAATGCAAATGGCCAAGAAGCACCTAAAGAAATGTTCAGCATCCTTGGTCATCAGGGAAATGCAAATCAAAACAACCCTGAGATTCCACCTCACACCAGTCAGAATGGCTAAAATCAAAAACTCAGGTGATAGCAGATGCTGGCGAGGATGTGGAGAAAGAGGAACACTCCTCCATTGTTTGTGGGATTGCAAGATGGTGCAACCACTATGGAAAACAGTCTGGCGGTTCCTCAGAAAATTGGGCATATCACTACCTGAGGACCTAGCTATACCACTCCTGGGTATATACCCAGAAGATGCTCTAACACATAACAAGGACATATGCTCCACTATGTTCATAGCAGCTTTATTTATAATAGCCAGAAACTAGAAAGAACCCAGATGCCCTTCAACAGAGGAATGGATACAAAACTTGTCGTACATTTATACAATGGAATATTACTCAGATATTAAAAACAATGAATTTGATAAATTCTTATATAAATGGATGGAACTAGAAAATATCATCCTGAGTGAAGTAACCCAATCACAAAAGAACATACATGGTATTCACTCACTGATTATTGGATTTTAACCCAGAAGCCTGAAATACCCAAGATTCAACTCACAGACCACATAAAGCTCATGAAGAATGAAGATCAAATAGGGAGCCTTCAGTCCTTCTTAGAAGGAGTAACAAAATACTCAAGGGTGCAAATATGGAGACACAGTGCAGGACAGAAACTGAAGGAGGGACTGTCTACAGACCATTCCACCTGGATATCCATCCTATGTGCAGTCACCAAAGGTAGAGGTTGATGTGGATGTCAGGATGTACATGCTGACAGGAGCCTGATATAGCTGTCTCCTTAGAAGTCTGCAAGAGTCTGACATACTCAGAGGCAGATGCTCACAGCTAACCATTAAACTGAGCATGGGGTTCCCAATGGAGAAGATAGAGTGAAGGCTGAAGGAGTTGAGAGGATTCTCGACACCATGAGGGAAGCAACAATACCAACCAACTAGAGCCCCCAGGGTCTAAACCACCAGCCTGGGAGCGCTTAGGGAGGGACCCATGGCTCCAGCTATATATGCAAAGGAGCTATATATAAGTGGGAGAAGAGATCCTTGGTCCCATGAAGGGTGGACGTCGTGGGGGGGGGGGGGGATACTCGAGGTTGGGGAGGTGAGGTACGGGGGAGGGTGGGTGGGGGTACACCAACGTGGAGGCAGGAGGAGGGGGGAAGGGATAGTGAGTTTCCTGGGAGGGAGGGGGAAATGGGGTAGGAAGGAGAGAACATCTGAAATGTAAATAAAATTTCCAATTTAAAAAAAAAAAAGAAAGAAAGATTTAAATAAAAAAAATAATCCTTAGTCACAATCCCCAAAGAAGGGTAGTTTTCTTTGCCGTATTCTACAACAAAAATTAAATGTTTTTTGAAAATCTTTTTATCATAACTGTGCAGGTAAATTTACTTCCAGATACTTTTCTTATATTTTGCAAGAGTGAGGATCTCTGTTTTTCCAGTTTAATTGCTACATTTTTTTTTGCAGTGTGCTCTAATGCAGAGAGATTAGCACAAAAAGGGGAGAGCAACAACAAATCCCAACTAAACAAGCAGAAAGATTGCCCAGTCCATGAGCACTATGTGTTTTCATGAAAGGTTCTTATTTCAATTCTGAATAACCTTGAGTTGCCCACCTACTCTTAATCACATACATTAATTTAATAAAAAAATAAAAAATAAAAAGAATCAGCAGTTTATATTAACTGTGGAAAATAATAACTTTCAATATGAAATTTTCTGATATGTACTTTAGGGATTGTGATCATATTTAAAATATTACTTTTATCCATACATATACCTAGTACCCTCCCAAAGATGGTTACCCTTCCAATTTTGTAATAGTCTACTTTCTACTTTTCTTTTTTGGAAGATACATCTGACTTCATGATTATGTCTATTTCTATATCCCATTTTATAACAAATTTTAATTTCATTTTTTCATGTATTTTCAGGTTGTGATCCCAGCTACCAGTAGAAGAGACTGAAAACAATCTGAATGGAAAGGAGACATTCTTCCTGAGAGACTGAAGGCAGTGCCTCAATACCTATGGTGTTCCAATTCCCTGTTTCCAGTTCTTTCTCTCCAGTCCTATGCTTGCCTTGGTTTCCTTCCAGTTTCACATTGGTTAAAGCCTCTGTGAAATTGAAGTTAAAGTCACAGATATCTGCATCATTTCTTTTGATAAATACTGATCTTATTTCTACCCCTGCATGGTTGTAGTCATCTTTAATTCTTGAAAAAAGCAGAGGGTCAAGTGTTCTCACATTCTTGATTCTGAAAAAAAAAAAAAAGATGATCAGAAACAAGTCATTATCTATTGCCACATTATGATGTATGTTCTTATTTGAACTTTATTTCATTCTCTTGGGACATTGCCTTTCAAATATTCACCTTCTTCTCTACCTACTATGTATTTTTCTGCCCAGCATCACCACAACCAGGTTAAACTTTGGTAACTGAAAAACTTCTGCTTCTATTTTCAATGTCTGGTTAAGCTCCAGTTTCTTGCCATGTACGATTTTCGCCGCACTTCATTCTTTGATCTTTCTTTCCTTTCTCCCTCTCCATAAATATTGAACATTCTTATCTCAGGTACTTCAATATATTGAAGTCTATGCCTCACACCATTTAGGTGAGGAAATCCAAACAAGCAAAGAGTAGTGCCTTTTAGGAGGTAGGGCCTTTTGAAGACAAATGCTTGAGGAATAGGCACAGCCCTCTCAAAGGGGATTCCTGATGCCATTAGAAACCCTAGAGAATTCCCTTGTACATTCTACAGTGGTATTACAGAAGAAGACAAAACAAAACATTCATAAGTATTTACCAGATACCAGAAAACCTCTCTAAAACAATGAGAAATAAATATCTGGTTTTTGTTGCTTTTTGTTGCCTACTTGGTCGGTAGTATTTTGTTGCTGTCCTCTGAACAAGCTAGCAGGGGTTGTAGTGGTATCAAATTCATTGGAGGCCAGTGTTGTACAGTTTTAAAAATCGCTGCATAATTTATGTTATATAACATATACACACCTTAAATGTTTTCTCTGTAATTGACTTTTGTTCCTTTAAATTCATTATCTTAAAAAGAAAAATGCCTGCATTTTAACCGAGCAAGCACATTTAAAAGGTCACCATGAATTTCAGACAGCTGACTCACAGCTAAAATAATTAGTCCACTCTAATGTCTGTTGGTGACATTTTTCTGAAGTTTCAGGTTTGTTTTCCATCTAAGGTAAATGTGACAGTGCCTTACTGTAACTGGGTTTGGTAATTCAAACATTCCTGCTTTACATGGTGTTCCATTTACTATGCCATAAAACGAAGCCAACTACAATAAAATAAGTATCTATACTAATCATACTTTTGTCATTTTATTAACCTTTGGGAGACCCTTAGATCATCCACAACGAAAAATGTTTTATTATTTAGATATTTTTATTTTCATCTCTTTTTGCTTTTATTCATTTTTCCCTCATATAACAATATGTTCAGATTATTGACTCCTCCCGGTTCTTCTTCTTCCCCTCTCATTCAAAGCCACTATCTTTCTATCACTCAGAAAAGAAACAGGATTCGAAGGGATAATGATACAGTATGATATGATATGATATGATATGATTGATAGATATGATATAACAAAGCTAATAATTAGTTGCATTTAATGGTGTATGTAAATATTTGTTCATTTATTAGAGATCTTTGTATTAAAATCTTCATTTTTTTCAGAATTTGTGCACAGATCATAATACACAGCTTTATCATGTATATATATGATATATATAGCCTCCTGAATAGGATAATGTCAGATAATTAAAAAAATAATGTATAAATGTGATTCAATATTCATCTCAAAGTAGTTGATCTGAGATAAAGAAAAATGAATTACAAAATTTGGTTTAAAAAATTAAGCCCTAAATATTTGTTATTTCTTTAATATAAACTTGACTGGAATAATTACTTAAATGTTTCTATTAGCTTTTCATGATACCACAAGAAACAACAAGGTCAAAGAAGCAATTAGTCACATTTCTGTCTTGTAACATTGTAACATGACCTCTCACTGATAGTAGTCTTATGACTCAACTGTTAATAGGGCTGATGACTTTTGAGTATGAGGCTTTACTCAATCTTTCCAGACCAGCTATTGTGGAATTTCATCTCCTTTCAACAAGAAAGTATCCTCATCATCTGTCAGTCTAGAACACAGCAGTTGTAGAGCATGTAAACTAACAGTCACACTCTACATACAACATAGATTTACCCAGTTCCATTTGTTAGGCAAGACGTTCTTTTCCTCTTTTCTGTTTCAATCAATGTTATCTTCAACATTTACCACATTTACCTCTATGGTGCTATAGACAATAAGGTCCACATAGAACAGAGAAGACCTGGGACCAGTTGGTTTGTATTATAATTAGTTGATCTTGATCTTTTCTTCTTTATAAATACATATTTTAAATACTTGCTTAAATGCTTCAAATTTAAATTCTTAGCACCGCTGTCCATCTCTTCAAGAGAATATCTATTCATCAACGTGCTCTTTTATCCCTTGATTTATTTGACTCTTTCAGAAAGAAACTCTTTATCTAAAACTGTTTTATGCAGAAAGCCCCAGCCTTCTCTGCAGACTTCTTTTCCCTTTGTGTGACAAGTCATCCCCTGGTTCTTTTGTCGTGTCTTCTACACCTTTTGTGGTCTTTCTTATGGAATAGTCTCTACACATATTTCTCTATATACAATAGGGATTCTATTTTACCCAGTAAACCAAGTTCTGACAGTCATGAAGAGAATTCTTCTGCACTTTGGGTTAGACAGGTTGTCTGTCTTCTGATAAAAATCTGAGAACAAAGACAGAAGGATTTATTCTGGAAATTACTTTCACAGATTTCAGTTGAAGATCTGTGAACTGCATTGTTGCTGACCTGAGGTGAGGCTGAAATAGCATGGTGAACAGAGGAATGGAGCAAAATCTCTCACTTTGTGTCAGCCAGCAAGCTGAAAAAGACCACAGTGGGCTGATGACCAGGTGTATCTATCTAGGGCATTTCTCCAGGGACTCATTGCAACAAAGGTCTATCTCCTACTTTGCACCATATCCAAAGTGTTGTTATTTCATAAATCAACCAAAGGCATAACCTTTAACTAAATCACAGCTCCCAGGAACCAATATTTCAACAGAGCCCATCATTTGGCAAACAAGCTTTTATCACAGAAGGCTTTGGTGGACATTTCTGGTGTAAACCATAGGAACTGCTTTTCCTTCATGAATGCTTTACTGTTCCTGCTTTTTTTTTTTTTCTCCTTAACACTCTAGATTTTTATTCCCCCTCCTGGTCTACCCTCCAACTGTTCTACATCTCAAACCTTCTCCCACCCCTTGTCTCCATAAGGATGTCTCCACCCCCATCCCCTATCCAACCAGACCTCTAAACTCCCTGGTGCCTCCAGACTCTTGAGGGTTAGGTGCATCTTCTCTGACTGAATCCAGATCCAGTAGTCCTTTACTGTATATGTGTTGGGATCCTCATATCAGCTGGTGTATGCTGCCTGGTTGGTGGTCCAGTGTTTGAGAGATCTCAGGGGTCCTGTTTAATTGAAATTGCTGGTTCTCCTACGAAGTTGTCCTCCTCCTCAGCTTCTTCCAGCCTTTCCCTAATCGAACCACAGGGCTCAGCAGCTTCTGTCCATTGGTTGGGTGCAAATATCTGCATCTGACTCTTTCAGATGTTTGTTGGGTCTTCTGGAGTGTAGTCATGATAGGTCCCTTTTTGTGAGTCTTCCATAGCCTCAGTAACCCTGATCATTTCATTTGTAGATTTTACTTATATGTTAGAACATTTTAAAACTTTTAAAAACATTTTTTAAAAAAAATAATCCCAAAATTTTTCATGGCACACATGAATGTTGATAGAAACAATGGATATGAGGATTGGGATCAATTCACTTATTAATATTAATTTTGGATTGATATCATCTTGTAGCTTGCCCTCTGCTCCGTCCTGCGGAATAAAAGGCAAGCTACAACTGTGTTCTTCTTAAAGCAGCTTTATTCAGGTTCCTTGTTATAGCACACTTGCTTCTACCTTCTTCTTCCTCCAGCCCCCTTGAATGCCCTCCTTCTTCTCCTTCAATCTTTCAATCCTCTTGAATGTCCTCCTTCTTCTCCTTCAATCCTTCAATCCTCTTGGATGCTCTCCTTCTTCTCCTTCAATCCTCCCGGCTACCGCCCCTCCCTTATATACATTGCCTTAATCCCATCAGCAGCTGCCACGCTGTCACTGTTAATTGGCTGTTCCTGTGATGCAAGGTGGGCTAATTGAGTAGCTGCACCTGGAAGCACGAACCTTCTCTCTACAATGAGCCACAGCCATAGTGCCTACTCAAGCTAGCTGGCTACATGCCAACCGTCATCCTGACAGCGGGGAGAACTGCTTCCTACATCATCTTTAAGAGTAGTGCTTGTTTTCAATAGCTAAAATAACCCATGCTATTCTTAGTCAATTTTTCTCCTCTGACTCTGAAGAAAGTAAGGACCTTAAATAATACAAAAATCTGTATACTGTATACTGATACTGTCAATCTTCAAATCTTGAAATTGAATGAAATTCCCAATTTTCACCCCAAGTATGTTCCTGGAAAGTCATTAGAAATACCAAAAATTCTCAGGAAATTGATGAAAATAGATGAAATTGTCTTGAGTTTTTTGAAAAGTGTATTGAGTCAAGAATGATTTGTTTGAGATTAAATGATAACAGGCTTTAGATATGCTGAAATGAGTTGATTTGATGTCACAGTGCATTGTGAAGAAGCTATCTTAGCCACCCTATTTTGATTTCTGTGATCCACGCTAACTTGTTAAATTATTATGAAAATGCCACGGGTAGGGACAAACAACTTTTGAGCAAACAAATGTTACTAATGAGAAAACCATTTATAAATATCATAGTCTGACTTCAAATTTCAAGACTATCTTGACCTTGGAACTTTTTCTATTCTACTACCTTTTTGAATTCTTAGTTTGAGCCTGATGCCTTGATAAGTAGTACACTGATATTTCTCAGGGAATTTTCTTGAAACCTCTCATCTTTATTTGACTCTCAAATGATCTAAGAAAAATTAAGTGATAAGATAGATTCATGAAACTTTTAGTTAAAAAAGCTTAGATCAAAAACCATTTCAATTTTACTTCAAAACAGGCTATTTATTTTACATAGCTTCTAAAATATATGGCAATCAATTCAGTTCATGTTCCTTAGTTCTACAATAAGTTTTTATTTTCTGGATATTAGTCTATATTTTGAAAAAAAAAATCTAACTGCTAGGTGGTAGTTAATTTGTATACAGTTCTATATTTCTCATATAGTATGTTATTTAATTTTACTACTATTAGTGTTTGGAAGTCACCTAACTATATGAGTCCTAATTATTGACTTCCAAAGTAAACAATATGCAACTAAAATTTAGGAAACTTACCTTTAACAATAGCTTGCAAATAATTACAGTTTAACACAGCATAGTCTCAGTTGATGATGTAAGTTAGCTTTAGAAAACTTAGGAATTTCAAGTGTCTAAACTTTCTTGCCTTTAGGCTTTCTTCAAGGCGAGATATTTCAATTCAAAAAACATATTATTTTTAGAAGTATTCATCATCCTCCTAAAAAGTGTAGCTGATACTTTGTATATTTAAAGGGAAAAAATTCAAACTATTCTTGCCTTGAATAAAATTTGTAAAAATAAATGATTTTTAGTGTCTTTGGCAAGTCGAGACAGGCAAACTTCTACTTCTCTTCTTGAAAAGTTTCTTCAAGTTTACTCAATTTAGAATTACAATTCTGGAGCTGTCCAGCACTGCAAAGGATATCATACACTTCTAAGTTAGAATACAATTGCCCAAGCCACAGCTAACTTCTAACCAGTTTTAGTTCCCTTAATCTAGCTTGAATAAAGCATATTTCAGATCCATTATAAAATGGCAATTATAGAATGAGGCAAATAATATGTACTCAAATTGCAATGAGTATAAATTGTTCCAAAATCCTAGAGGAAAAAGGAATGTGAAGTTTCTTCATTAAAAACAATGCATTTTATATTAAAAAATCGTGTATATTTATTAAATGAGTGTTGCGTCTAAATGTATGTGTAACTCATGCATACATGGTGCTTATGAAATTCAGAATAAAACATTGGGTTCCATAGATAAGGAGATAAGATGGTTATAAACTATTGAATGGGCGAAAAAACCAAAGCCAGATCCTCGGAAAAGGCAGCAATTATTTTAACAACGAATCATCTCATCCCAACTTCTTCATTCTTTTCAAAGCAACTCAAGCAGAGTTCTGGATGTCCAGCAAGAAATTCCTGGACATAGACCCATAAACATTTATTGGGTCACAGAACAATTTAGGGCTACTGAAATCCAAAAACACTAGAAAGGAATCTGTGGGTTGGCCTGGAAAATAAATTGTCTAATCATTCATTGTTGGACTTTATTCTGGGCATCGTATAGAATTGTCTCATTGATATAATGGTAAAGATCTTAAATGTCAATTTATTTTGTTTTATTAGTTATTTCTTATTTTTGTCAATACTAGGGATTAAACCTGAGACCATGAGAATAGTCAGCAAATCAGTTTATCATTGAACTGTATTCCAAGCCCGAATAAAGTATTTTAAGGAAACATTTGAGCTGAATAACTACAGAAATACTAAGAATTTAGAGGAAAAACTATTGGTGTAATACAAATATGTGATACCTACATTTATCAAATATTTTAAAAAATATAATAACTGATTTCATTCTTCTGGATGATCCATGAGTTATATCTGTTTCCTAGTTACTGTTGAGCTGTAAGATAAATGAGTTATAAGCCACTGAAACAGTTTTAGAACAAAATCTTAAGCTAGAGTTCCCAAAGTTTGTAGTCATTTTCTTTTTTAATTTGTTAAAATTTTATTTGTTTTTACATTTGTTTCACAACAGGAGAATAATTATATCAAAGCATTAAAATATTTTGATGGAAAACACAAAGTTAAATAAAACATACAAAGTACTAAGGATACCTTTATACAACATCATCAGTATCTCTGTCTACGTGCCTGAGATCATCATAGGAACATGAACTTACAACATTTGACATTTATACCATTTTCTATTCCTAGTATTTGAATTAAAGTAAATGAACATTAAATTTGAATATAAATGGATAGAATGGTATGAATAATATGATTCCTAAAATTGTTTCTGAGACTAGAACTATTTTTAAATATATTTTAAATATATTTAAATTATTTCTAATCATGTCACTGAAAGTAAATTCTGATTTTTGTGTTGTTGCTAAACTTTCTAGATAATGAGGAGATTCATGAGAAGGAAAATCTACAGACTACAAAGAGAATTCAAATGCATGGAATAACGGACCCTATGAACTACACAGTTGGTAAAAATTATACACTTGTACTACCTAAATAAAATTATTTATGTTTTTTTTTTGTCTTTACATTTGTCACAGTTGTATTGTGTCCTTCCCTTAAAATATATCAGGGTATTTCTAAACATTGAGTGTCCTAGGACAATTAAACACAGAACAGAATGGGAAACATTGTTTTTTATTTCTATAAAATAATTAAAATTTCAGGCTTACTTCTCTAGAAACATATCTAGAACTGCTCTTAAGGTGAGGAATTTTACACTAAAAATGTTCATAAAAATGCAGCAAACTTGTTAGAAGAAGTAATAGCCACTGGGTCACAGATGAGATGATATCTGACACATCCCAAAGTTCTAACCCTAGTACTTCATCATGTATTTCTTGGAGGAATGAATTTGTAGGAACCTGTGTATGCTAATGATATATTTAGGCCCTTGCACACTTGTTAGGATTTGCATTTTCTAGTAATTTTAAAGGTATGTAATACAATTGCTAGGTTAGAAAAAAGACAATGAGAAACCACGTATGCAGTCTGGAGAGGCTTAGAGAGTTGATGGGTGTCTGCTCCGTGTCTGTCTCCATTTCTTTCTTCCAACTGAATTCAAAGTTTCAAAATCAGCAAATTCTCTGCTCATCACAAAAGCTCGAGGCTGCATGAATTATGGAGGCAAATGCTTCATACAAGTATAGATTAAAAAAATTACAACACTTCGACCTGGAGAAATAAAAGTCAAGAAGGGATGTTACAAAATCCATAAATTCAAAAATATTATGAGAGAATGGAGATGAATATTTTCAGCAGTGTGAGAACATTTGAAGAGGCTGTCCCTAGAAAGTCACAAAAGACACTTTTTAGAACTAATAAAAGGCACTTCTATTTTACAGGGTGAGTTGTAAAACTATGGAATTTAAAACTCTGAAAATGCTCCGTGTTGAGGATATAAATAAACCTAGAAATTGGGAGAGAAAATTCCATAGATTAAAAATCTGCCAGAAATGGAAGGAAAACTAGAATACAAAGTTGATATGACTTTAAGAAAGGAATGTTATTAATATTTTATATAAAGTTCAGTTTCATTGAAGTTCTCCAATTCCTTTTTCTCTGCCTCTTATCTGCTTAAATTTTCTCAACTGTGTATTATTAGTTTCTTTAAAGCAGAAAATCTTATTCTATACATGTCACTCCATATGGATAAGTATAGCATTTTATTAATCTAGGAATACTCTTAATCAATCTGAGTTATTAATAATTTAATTGAATATGCATTTGATTAGATATTTTAAAAAGATAAGTCTATGGCTATTTTTATTTTTATTTTGCCCTAAGTTTTATAGAAACAAAGAGTTTTAATGATTTCCATGTCTTTGTTTTTAGTTAATCTCATTTTAGGCAGTCATGATGGTGAACATTTATAGGTGTAGTATAAGTGTAGGTTCTGACACGTCCCGGAAACACAGTCTTACAGTAAACTCTCTGATCTTCTGAGTTTTACAATCTTTATGGTCTCTGTTTTTCCATGTTTCCTGAGTCTTAGGTGTGTTTTTTGTTGTTGTTGTTTGTTTGTTTTTTGCTTTTGTATATGTTATAGTATTTGACTCCATAAAAAGAATGGATTTAAAAAACAATCTTATAGCATTAAAGTATATAAGATTAATTGATTAGAAGTCACTTATATTTTATGTATTTCTGGTTCTTGATTAATCTTCATATCATCTGATAGAACCTGGTATAGAGACACTAAAGATCATTGCTTTCTCTCTGGCATGAAAAAATTTCTATAGTATTGACTCAGCTGGCTTTTGTTATTTGATCAACTATTAACAAGCTACAAAGGGTGCTATCTTAACTTCTTGACAGACACAAGTACAAATAATATTTTGTTCAGATTATTTCATTTAAAGATAATTATCAGGAGGAGATACCACTCAAATCTGTCCAACAAAAGCACGTTCATGTAAATTTCATGCTGATATTTCATGATAAATACAGGTCAACGCCGAGAACTGCAACAGTGAGAATCACAAAGCACTTTTAGCACTTTTCTTCACAGTTTCTAGGATACAGATTAGTAAAACCTGCAGTTTTTAATTTCTGTATATTCTTTCTACAATAAAATGAAAATAAGCATATCTTCTTTTGCAATACTGCCACTGGAATAATTTATAGCAAGGTCTCTTCTGTTACAGAAAATATTCCTCTGATTCTCCTTCTTCCTTTCTTCCACTGTAAACAATGGTATAAGGCATTCGATCTCACATTCTGAGTGGCACCAAGATCACATTTTTTGCTAGATGAAATTAATTTTTATCACAAATGAAAGTAGGTTGTCTATGGTAATAAGGGCTTGTATCACTGTTATCATTCTGATGCTAACTTAAGCTCCTAGGTATTAACAGTAGACACTTGCTAAATGAAGACAACAATTATTTTATACTCAATTCTCTTGGCTTGGTTGCAAGTGTTCTTACTGGCTGAACCATTCTGGGTACAGACAAATTGAATTTTATGAATGACTTTAGACTGAAAATCATTTTCAATAAACATGTATCCTTACATGTAGTAACTGCTTAATACATATTCATGCATGAAGCCTGATGCAATTGAGTACAAACTGCAACCTCATACATATTAAATAAACACTCATGAGAGTAAAAATCAGCATTGGCTATTTTCAGTAGACTTTTCTCAGAGCATAACAGTTGAATCTTTCAGAACCTTATAATTAAAATTCTTAAGTTATATCAATCTAGGAGTAATTTTGTAAGTTTTGGACCCCTATACATTGATTTGAAACATGTATAGGCACATTTATAAGGGATAAAAAGAAATGCTAAAAATTTTATTCCAGCAAATGCTATTTTTTATATTTGCATATATATATATATATATATATATATATATATATATATATATAACAACTATGATATATTGCATGAATCTCATGAAAAATTTTGGGTTCTATTTGGAATTATGTTTATAAACACAGAGTGAAAATATAAAAAATATGTAAAAGTCATTTAACACTTTTAATCTATTAAAAACTTCCCTATTTTATCATAGGAGGGAAAAGTTAGAATACATAAATTCTCAGTAATCAAAATATACGTTATTGTTGCTACGTTTTTGTTTCTATGAAGTAGTTTTCTGCAGTAACTACCATGCATACAATTATTTTAATGCTATTAGACTTTCACTTAGAAATAATCTTTTATTCCTAAAAAATATTTTATTGTGAAAAATAATAAAATATACTCATAAGAATAAATTTGTGCTTATCCACTCTATCAAAATAATCTTGGTCCATATGTACACATATAATGGGATATAATGCAGCAATATAATGGATTAAGACCTATTTGTTTGTGGCAATCTGTTATGTTAAGCGATGTAAGCTACACGTTCAAAGACAAACATTTCCAGGCTTCACTTACATGCGTAATTGAAACAAGCTAATAACACAGAGGCAGAAGATAGAGCTTTTGCAAGAAACTGATAAGAGGAAGAGAATGATACAGTGAGGAGAGATAATTGTCTGCTCTGTTGTGTAGTACGATAGTATAGTTAATAATAATACTGAATCATTTTAAAAGTTCCAGAAGTGTAGACTCTGGTATAGACTCTGAATATACTTACAAAAGAAGTAGTAAATGCAAAAGGCTGTCCTAAATAACATGATTTCATGAATATATATATATATATATATATATATATATATATATATATATATATGTAATTTTGGGGAAATCATATTCTACCTAAATATATTCAGAAACATCTTAGAATTCATGCATATTTTTAGAAAATATTTGAAATATGGATTTCTTATAAATTCCTTGCTTCTTGGTAGTCTAGATGTCAACCAAATTTCCTTTAGATCCTCAACCCATAAAAAGCTATAAATTTAAAGAATAATGAGAGTGATTCCAAGATAAATACATCACAAAAGTATGAATAAGAAAGAAAATTCATTGTTTCACTAGAGACAGGTATTTCTATTAATTTATGGAAGTGTTTGTCTTGCTTGTAAAATTCTATTTTTATGGAATAGAGTTATCGCTGCTATAAGGTGTAAGAAAATGGCTAGACACCAGAGGAAAATATAATAAGGACATTTGGGTTCAGAATATGATAATAACCAGTGCTCTCACTAGGAAGATAGAAAAAGTTATTGTAGCTGATTTTCTTTTTAAAAAATAACAAATATAAGAATAATCCTTATTATTAAAATACCCAGCAACCCAGCAACATGAATACTGTCATGCATACTTTTGATCCCTTTAAGCTAAATTAAAACCATTGCTGAATTCATTGAATTCCTGAATTCTTATCTAGAAAATCATATTCACTTGAACTGAGTTTTAAATAGTCCAATGGGGCTTTGTCATAGTATAGGAAATTGAACAAAGGTCAAGCTTTTGAGCAAAGAGATAATCACTACATAGACAAAAGAAAACAGAAAAAAAAAAAAAAAACAACCAATCAACTCAATATTCGTTCCATTCCACTCCACCCTGTTTTTCTCTTTCTTTCTTTTCTTTTCTTTCTTTCTTTCTTTCTTTCTTTCTTTCTTTCTTTCTTTCTTTCTTTCTTTCTTTCTTTCTTTCTTTCTTTCTTTAGAACAGAATCCTAATTCAGATATTTTAGTAACATAACCAGTTAAACATTTGGTATCTCTGTCTGTTTGCCATTGAGGGTAGTCCAGTGGCACATTTTTAGCCAATAAAATGCAAGAGAATATCAGTCAATGCCTCCAAGAGAGAAACTCGTTCTCAGATAAAGAATACAGAGCCAGATTTAGCATCAGTATCCTTTACTTTTCCCTCTTCCCTTCATCTTCTGTGATGCTTTTCTGATGCTTAGCAGTGCAGGAGTTATGTTGCAACTTAGGATAAAAGTTGTATTTCAAAGATGAGAGGCAGCATAGTTAGATGGTTGCTGGACTACTGCCCCAGTCCTGAACTCTTTATATAAATAAAATAATGAATCACTTTTAAAATATCTGCTGTTCCTTTCATCTTATATAGTGCAAAGTAAGGAAAGGAAATAAAATACAAGAGGAGGAAAAATGGAGTGAAGCGAGTAAATCCATGTGGTTTAGAGGAATGGAAAGTTTTGAAAGTAGGCAAATAATTATGAGTCCAATCTTCACGTTCCAAAAATGACTCCTATAGTTTAGGCTGTGACATCTGCAGTCTAGACAAGAAGTAGAAGGGTGATGCTGCATCAGCTCTTTCACTAGAAAGCTTATTGGAATCCCAATTTAAAGATTTGTGCATGGACAAAATAGTCATGTGTCCATTACATTCCACAAGGGGGCGTGCAGAATATCTCATTCTCTTGCAGTACCCCCCACTCTATAAGAAATATCGCCATCCATTAGAGGGGAAGAAAGGAAGGCTATGGAGTAGAAACCTGACATATTTTTGTACATGATTAATCTAATAAAAAGTCAATTTTAAATCATTTTAATATTACTTACTGTGCATAATTGTGAAAAACCAGTCACTGACACTAGGATGGACATCATTCCACACACATTTCACAGTTTAAAGATATAATCTCACATTAAACAGATCAAAATTCTAAGCTTCCTTTGGGTTGAAGCAGCAATTATAAATCAGTGATGGAGGAAAAGATGTCCTCCTATTCCATCTAGCAGTCTTCACAAAACAGCGGCATTTCTGTGACTCAAATGGACTGTTTAGGTTATTCGTATAGGAAGACTGTCTTTAGATAGGCACTATTCTAGGTCTTGTTCCTACACACTTTTATTCATCACTTATTTTAAAAATACAGATCTTTGGTTCATCTAATGCCTTTAACCTATGCTTACAGATTCCCTGACATTTCTGTCACACTGGAGCAAAGTAACTGATGCTGTGTTCAGTCACTGAGTGTCCAGAAAATTTGTTTGCAGCTGCTGGAACTGGGACAGTCTCGGAGATGGCTGTCCCCTTTTATGCCGCTCACCATTCTAATTTCCTGTTTCTTCCTCCTTTGAACAGTAGGGATTTTATCTCCTCAAAGCATTTACATTGAAATAAGACTGTTTGGGTGGAAAATATATAGTCTTAACATTTTTCTTTCAAAAAATCTTGCTTAAAGTATTGAAAGTCAATAATATTATATCAAAGAAAAGGAATTGTCTGGGATCAGTGCTGTTTGCAGTTCCAAGGCAAACATTTTCTTACTACTGGTTCATGATAGTAATAATTATAATCATTTTAATTCCTTTTTTGCCTCTTCCACCAATGAGAAATTGGTTAACACTGTACAGCAAGCACCACACTCATTTATCTAAGACTTATTTGCCATGACCTATGACATTTGAATATTACCTTTAATCTCTTTGCTATTTGTTCATTTTGCTTCTAAATTTTACTTTCTATGTTTACCATGATTACATCTCATTAGTGATCCTCTTAATTCAATTTTAATATTATTATATCTGTAAAATTTCTTTCTTCTATGTTGAATATATAAAAATCAATTCTTTAGACATTCTTTCTCTGTCTTCTTTTCTCTGTCACTGTCTCTCTCTTTGTGTGTGTGTGTATGTCTTTGTATGTATGTTAATTTAATGAAATTTTAACTCTTCTTTTTGCCTTTCCTTCCTTCAAACTTTCTCTACTTTCCTTCAAATCTATGATTTCTTTTTTTCCTACTAATTTTTATGTGCATGCAAACATGTATTTGCGCAAACATGCAGATTCCTAAGTATAGCTTGTACAATGTTACTTGTATATCTGTCGACCTTTCATGATGAGACATAACATTTCAAGGGATCTTGGAGCATCTTTATAAGGTGAAATTGGCTAGCCAGTGAGCCCCAGAAATCCTCTCATCTTTGCTTCTCCATTGTGGAGGTTATGAGTTATATAAAGTTAATAAAGATATGAGTTAATAATCACCAAATTTATATATGAATGCTACAATCAAAATCAGATCGTTCATGTGTGGTAAGACTTTTTCTAATTACAGTAATCTAGCTTCAATGATATCTTCTTTGTACAACCTCAAGAAAATCACTCTGACACCTATATCCTCCTTAAAGTTTTAGATATATTCTATTTTTTTATCCAATAGCAAAATCAAATGTTTTCAAATCATCCATTATATACCAGTAATGCTACTTAAAAATGAGGTTGTAAAGGACAGAAAGTTGAGTTGAGAAATGAAGTAATGGATGGAGTTGAATATTCATCAGTGTAAAGTGTATTCTGGGGAATGAGACAAAGAAACAAGTAAAGGTTACAGAAAGGGGTGCTTTAAAATTAGAGTTGGTAGATTGATAACTATTTAAATCAATTCAAGATTTTTCAGTCTAGGGGAATGGCTTGGAGTGATGAGAAGCCCTGTTGGTTCAGTTAGATTCCAAGTGAAGGTGAGATATCAAGTAAAATTACTAAGCACACAGATACAGTGACACATACCCATGATTCCATCATTTGTAAAGTGGATGTAGGAGGATTGTCAAGATTTCATGTCAGTTTGGCTACCTGGTCAATTATAGGACACCCAAGGCTATCTAAAGAAAAGTTCTCTCTAAAACAACAGAAAAGCAAGTGAGCAAAACAAAACATATGACTGAGAAATTAGGTAAAACACTGAATACAAAGGAAGTAAAGTTTTAAAGTTAAAAGATAGCAACAGTGTTTTCAGAGCACATTTAGAAGAATATCTCATGTCTGTGCCTCAGGAGTTCATGCTCAAAAATTTGAGAAGAGGGAAGAATCTTTTCTCTGGTTAATCCTGCAGAAGATGGTGAAATTTCTAGGGTATTAACATGTTTGAGTTTAAGGAATAAAAATTGCCATTAGTAGACAATGGAAACAGTGAACTTTGATACTCATTACTCTGAGATTATATAAAGTATATGACATAGGATATGTTTAAATTAGCTATTGAAAAAAATAAGTAGGAAGAATAAACAGTCCTTAGGAATTACAGTAATAAGAACTATGGATAAAGCAAACCTGTATATACCAAACTAGTGGTGCTATGTCTGAGAAATACAACAGGAAGACAGGAGGATGCCTAAGAGTTGATGTGGAATTAGGATGACTCGTCAGAAAGAATAATATCAGTTTTATAGCATATCATTTGATTCTGAGTTGAGCAGAGCAGCAACTATTTTATGCATCCAGGAGCAGTGTGTTGTTGCCTCTGTCATTACTTGAACCCATACTTCTATCAACTGTTGAGACAAGATTTAGTGACAGTATCAAAATACAGGCATTGATAAAGCCAGACTTCATGTTTCTCTATGATTTATCAAGATGAAGAATGAAAGTTACCCTAATTGTCAGATAAAAATGTTATGTGTTCAAAAATGAACTGAAGTACTGTAATTTTTTTTTTTACCTACTATAGAATGGACAGTTCAAGCTACTGAGAGTTAAAAGCAGCAGTTGCTAGGTTGTTTGGTATATTTTGCCAGGCTTCAGAAGGCAGGCATTAGTCACAGCCTCCCCCTTTATGAAAAGGGCAATGCTAGAGTAGAGATCTCACATACAATTATTCAACAATGCTATATCTTTCCCTGATGTCCTTTAGCTCAATATCCTCTTCAGCAGGTTTCGTGCCTATTACACTGTACTTTTTCAACATTAATATTCCCATTTTATTCCTTAAATTACCCACTAAGAATGATATAAAAGTTATTTCCAGTACATTTTCATTTAAGGATAATGATCACTAATGACTATAAAGCTGAGAGTTCCTCATCTCAAAAAGCCTGAATATAGCTAAAGGAGATTTTCAGGGTTGGATATTAATGATAAGTATTGAAGATTAGCTTCAACAGGGTATAAGATATTTAGGTATCTAAGTTGTAATACAAATTAAAATAAAACCTATACTTCTTAATATTTCTAGGCCAAGTAGTGCTTATATAAATACCTTTTTTTGTATTTGTCAATATCTATAAAAAATTATCCGTAGATTTTTGAAATAGCAATTTAAAGACTGGAGATGGTGTAAAAGTTACATGTACATGTATCTTTTTTTTTTTTTTTTTTTTTTTTTTTTTTTTTACAGAATGTGCCCCAGTCTCTACTTCACAATTAAAACATTTCTTCCACAAAAACTACAGTGAAATCATGATTTCATTGATTACCTGAATGCTTTAAATTATGAATTCTTATTTTACATTTGTCAGGTTCAATAATATTGGATGAAATCTTTTTTTGAAAGAGCTGGTGTCTTTATCATTTCTTATAAAGCTTGCAATCTTCTTCCTTTCTCTTCAATATCTTTGCTACAAGCCCTTGTGGATCTTATAAAAGTGTATGATGAACAATTACTATCGTCTCCCTATTTTTCAACTTTGTAGCTTACCTCTTCTGGTTAAGCTTTTCTGGAGGGTTATTGTCTTATTTGTTATTAGGCTTGGGTCCAGTGTCTTTTATGGCTCCATGACCAGTTTATTTTTGGTAATGGAAGCAAAGCAGCAAGGAGCAGACATGGAAGCTGAGAATTCAACTCCTCACCAATAACCATAGAGCTGTGAGAGTGAAATGGAAGTGGGGGAAGCCAATATACTCTCATATCCACCCTTGCTCAGGCAGACCACACACCTTAAAGCTTCCATAGCATCTCCTTCCCAAGTAGTATTAAAGCATCCTCAATTGGGCCACTCAGCATGTAAACCTTCTTGAGATCTGTGGATTGTATAATGGGTATTCTGTACTATTTTTGACTAATATTCACTTATTAGTGAATATGTATCATGCATGTCCAGGGAGAAGAAAGCAGAGGGCAGAGAGAAAGGGACCTGGGTGGGAGGGAAGATGTGTAAAGGGGAACATAATCAGGTATTGGAAGGGAAGATAGGAGTGAAGCCTCAAGGGCCAGCAGAATGAATGGAAACAGGCAACCTTAGGAGGTGAAAGGTAGGGGGACCCTCTAGAATGCACAAGAGACCTGAGAGGTGAGAGAATCTTAGGACTCAAAGGAACTGACCTTAGATGAAATGCCCTACAGTGAGAAGAGGGAACTCCTAGAGTCAACCTCCAGTAGAAAGATAGGGCATCAAGTGGAGGGATAGGTTGCCATCCACTGTCAAAATCTCTGACCCAGAATTGTTACTGTTTAAAAGAACTACAGGGACAAAAGTGGAGAAAAGATTGAGAAAAAAAGGTCCAGTGACAGATCCAAATTGGGATCCATCTCAAGGGAAGGCTCCAAGGCCTGATACTATTACTGATGCTATGGTGTGCTTAGAGACAGGAGCCTAGCATGGCTGTCTTCGGAGAGGCACAACAAGCAGGTACTTATACCCAACCAATAGACTGAACTTGGGAACCGCTGTGGTTGAATTAGGAAAATGCTGAAAGAAGTTGAGGAGGAGGACGACCCCATAGGAAAACAAGCAGTCTCAACTAACTTGGACTCTGGAGATCAGAGATCTATCTCTCAGACACTGAGACACAAACCAGGCAGCTCACACTTACTGGAATTTACTTGGGATTCTACCAGAGGAGAAACTTTATTTGCATGTGTATCACAAAGAAACCAGGGTTTTTTATTTGATGCTTTTCTAAGCTTCATACAAAAATGTCTCAATAGAATCAATTAAGTATGATTTGTTTGGATGTGTGTGTATTCATTACTGTGATGTGCTTACTTTGGTGAACATACCTCAAACTCTATTGTCCTGTGGATGGAGTCATAGTAATCTTAAGCAATAGGTCCATAGGCAATTTCTTTGGATCCCTTGTTAAAAATTAGTTTTTTTAAATCATGAAGCCTATATTTGAGATTTACTTATGGTAAAGGAAAAATGACTAACAAGGGCAATTTTGAAATATTTATACATCAACTAATTGCTAGCAGCTATAAAAACAACTTAATAAAAGTGTTGTTTTCCTGCCTGTTCTAACATCTTACAAGTTTAGAACTTTCTGTATAAATTGAATTGATATGGGATACGTGCTGATGCTTTAAATGGAGCACTGTTTTTTTCCATATTTTCATGGTAGTCTATTTGTTCCTATCTGAATTTCTACTACTTCTATATCATAAATTTAAACAAAAGTTAATTTTCTTAATAGTATTGGGATTTTACCAGTCAAATGATCTTACCCGTATTTTATCCTTTATTTTCCCTAAACCTTCTATCTTCTAAACCTTGTGTTTATGTTCACTTATCTACATATATTGATTCTTTAAATTTATAAAGCTATATAGATTTAAATGTAAAAATATTACAAATCATTTCAGAAGCACACTCTACACATTTACACCAGATTTTCACAAAAGTTAAGAAAATTATACCCTTTACAATAATGAAAAAATAATAAACTCTTAGAAATAAGCTAAATTAGGGTATGAAAGATATATACCCTGCAACTAGAAATTTCTGAAGAAAGATTATAAACATACATAAGTGCTAGGCCACTTTATTTTCACACACTGAAATAATTGAATATTGTTAAAGTATAAAAAAAATATAAAATGTGATCTTCAGATACAACGTGTTTGAAGTTGTGGAGGAAATGGAAGACTTATGTTCTTTTGATGCTGATCTTATTATGGCAAACAGCACAGCAGTTCTTCAAAATTGACAATAGTATCACTACAAGATCCTATAACCTACATCCTGAGTAGAGAATCAAAGTGAAGGAAAGATGCATGAGCAACATCCCTATTCCTTAATTGATTTCTGCATTCCTCATAGTCATCCAGATATGAAAATGACCCATAAATCCACAAATCACAAGAAAGGTGAGTACAGAAATTTGTTTTAAAATATACAGGTGAGTATTAGTCAGCTTCAATGAAGAAATTATGTTATCTGTATAAACATGAATGAAATGAGATGATAAACTACTAGATAAACTAAGCAAGACACAGAAGAAGAAATAGTACATTCTGGGATTTTATGGTAAATCTGAGTATAGCCAACACAGAAGAAGAGGGCAGAGGAGTGAGTGTTTGTGAGGCACTGAGGTAAGAGAAATTTTAGTAAACAGATACACTCTTAGCTGTACATGGTGACTACATTATAGAGATTACTGTTACCAAATAATGTCTCTGGTTAACAACAGTCCTAACAACTGTAGATATATTACAGGGTGTGCACTAGAGGATGCAAGTCAAAATTCCAGCATTGACAGACCTCAGACAGCATTTGAGGCCCCACCCCTGGTAAAGGAGCTTTGCACAGGTGATCACGATTGAGTGCGGTTACTCTCCTTTTGGGACCTGGGTGCTAGAAGGTCTTCCATACCTCATGGAATGGTCTTACATACATGAGCATATGGACACAAACAACTGATAACAACAGCAAAAGAGAACATAGATTTTGGAAGAAGATGAATTTGGAAGGGCAAAAATGGAGTTGAAAAAAAGATATGTGCAGTTCCTATCTCCTTAGGGCCCACAATCCTTCCCCCTATTCTTCTATAAGAGTCCTCAAGCTCCATCCACTGTTTGGCTCTGGATGTCTGTATCTGTCTGAGTCAGCTGCTGGTTAGAGCCTCTCAGAGGATAGCTTGCCCCTGTCTGTTCTCAGGCTGGAGGTTTAGATCCTGGGAGCTCTGGTTGAATCTTTTGATACTCGTTCTGAATCACCAACCGTGGAGCATACCTAGACTACACAGATCTACCTCCATGGGCTGTACCTAGGCCTCCCTGCACATATGTTGTAAATGTGCAGCTTGGTTTTCATGCAGGTCTCAAACACCTGGAGCGGGGCTATCCCAAAACATGCAGCCTGTATATGGGGTATGGTCTTCTAGCTGGGTGCCTCATCTGGCCTAAATGGGAGAGGAAGCACCTAGCCTCTCAGAGACTTAAAGTGGCAGGGTGGGGGATACAGGAGGAGGGGTACTCAGAAAACAAGAGATGGGGAAGGATTGTGGGAGGGGGTGACTGGGACGGGTTATAAAGTGAATAAGCAAAAAAAATAAAATTAAAAAAAAAAAGAAAAAATATATGGTGGATAAATATGATCAAAATGTTTGTATAAATGTATAAAATTTTCTAGGATAAAGTGAAAACATGATCTTTAAGAAAGTTTCCTGCTCTGGGGCATCCCCAGGGACCCTGGGCAGTCCACAGTCTGCTGTCCCTTGTAAACCTCCTTCATTAAACTTGCAGATTGTGAGCCATGCACACATTAGATTCCCTTCCCTCACCTGCTTTCTCTGATAGTTGAGTCCTCTGGGGTAGCCCAGCTGCCCTGGGCAATCTGCTATTCCCAGTGGAATAGCATACCTCTCAGCCTAGCTTCATCAGACCTGTAGATTGTGAAGCATACAGGTTAGATGCTCTTACCCTACCCATCTTCTCTGCTCATTGAGTCTTCTGAGGGCATCCAAAGTTTCCATGAGTAGCCTAGTATTCCCTGTTACACTCTATTCTCCTATCAACACTTTGCCTACCTTCATAAAACCTGTAAATCCTGAAACATACAGCCTTGTAGGTTCAGAACCAAGGATACTCATCAGAGGTCTGGCACACAAGGACCATTAAGGTCAAGCCCTTTCCCAATAACTACTACAAGAACATTATCCAGTGACCAAAACCCTCCAGATAGCTAAAGGGCCCAAAAGAACACAATCCACAAAAAATAGGGCAATAAGATGTCTTCAGAGTACAGCTACCCTATTATATCCAGAGTACACACCCAGGATATCCTAGCATAAATGAAGCACAATAACCTTAAAACCAATCATATAAAGTTGATGAAGGCCTTTTTTTATTGGACATTTTATTTACATTTCAGATGTTATCCCCTTATCCCATTTCCCCCCCACCCAGGAACACCCTATTCCATCCCAACTCCTCCTGCTTCTATGAGGATGTGCCCCTGCCACCACTCACTGCCACCTCCCTACCATCGAATTCCCCCACACTCGGTGTCCAGGCTTCATGAGACCAAGGATCTCCTCTCCAACCTATGCCCTAAAAGGACATCCTTCCCTACATATACAGCTAGAGCCCTGGGTCCCTCCCTATGTGCTCCCAGGCTGGTGGTTTAGACCCTGGGAGCTCTGGTGGTTGGTATTGTTGCTCTTCTCATGGGACTGCAAACCCTTTCAGCTCCTTCAGCTCCTTCTCTCTAACACCTCCATTTGGAACCCTTGATCAGTTCAATGGTTAGCTGTGAGTATTCACCTCTGAATATGTAAGACACTGGCAGATCTCTCAGTAGAAAGTTATATCAGGCTCCTGTCAGCATGTACTTCCTAACTTCAATATCATTGTGTTTTTTGATGACTGTAAATGGGATAGATACCCAGGTGGAATGGTTTCCAGACAGCCTTTCCTTCAGTTTCTGTCCCACACTTTGTCTCCATATTTGCCCCCTTGAGTATTTTGTTACTCCTTCTAAGAAGGATCGAAGCACCCATACTTGGTCTTTCTCCTTCATGAACTTCATGTGGTCTGTGAGTTGAATCTTGGGTATTGAGAACTTTTGGGCTAATGTCCAATTATCAGTGAGTGAATACCATGTATGTTCTTTTGTGAATGAGTTACCTCACTAAGGATGATATTTTCTAGTTCCATCCATTTACCTAGGAATTTCTCAAATTCATAGCCACAATCGCGCTCATACCTAAACCTCCCAAGCCCCAACAAAGAAAGAGAACTTCAAACCAATCTCTCTTATGAATATCAATGCAAAAATACTCTAAAATTTTCGAAAACTGAATCCAAGAACACATCAAAACAATCATCCATCATGATCAAGTAGGCTTTATCCCAGGAACGCAGAGATGGTTCAATATTCAGAAATCCATCAGTGTAATCCACTGTATAAACAAATGTGAGATTAAAAACGCAGGCAGAGGCCCACAGCCCCAGGCCTCCCATGTGGCGACAGAAGAGGCCCATGACTGTGGCAGGGTCTCTCGAGTGGGGTTCGGGCCCTGGAGGCGGAGTCTGAGTCTTGCGGGCCAAAGCGGTGGCCTGGGTTGGAGCACTTCCCACCGCCTGGGTGCTGTGGTTCCCACATGGTTGCGAGTCATAAAAGTAGGTTCAAGAAGACACATGGACTGGGCTTCCATGAAGTAGTTTTATTGACGAGAATGGTGAATCTGGTGCGCTCCACAGCAACATGCAAGGAGAAGCTCCATTAAATTTGGGAGCGTCAAGGAGAGGAGCTAGGGAGGGGAAAATTTAATTACCTATGTCCCCTGGCCTCATTAATATGCAAATCTCAAGGCAGAGGGCTCTTAGGCACGCCCCCCTTACCCATGTCTTATGTGACTTAAGATTACAGGTGAAATAGAGAGGGCCCCGGTTCTGGGGGCATGGCCACACCTGCAATCTCAGGGTTCCAGGCCAATGGCAACCCTTCCATGGTCCAACAAACAAACTCAAAGAAAAAAAACACACGATCATTTCACTAGATGCTGCGAAAGCATTTGTCAAAATTCAACATCCCTTCATGGTAAAGTCTTGGAAAGATCAGGAATTCAAGGACCATACCTAAACATAGTAAAAGCAATATACAGCAAACCAGTAGCCAACTTCAAACTAAATGGAGAGAAACTTGAAGCAATACCACTAAAATCAGGGACTAGACAAGGATGCCCACTCTCTCCCTACCTATTCAATATAGTACTGGAAATCCTAACCAGAGCAATTAGACAACAAAAAGAAGTCAAAGGGATACAAATAGGAAAGGAAGAAGTCAAAATATCACTATTTGCAGATGATATGATAGTATACTTAAGTGACCCCAAAAACTCCACCAGAGAACTCCTAAACCTGATTAAAAAAAAAAAACAAAACAAAAAAAAAAAAAAAAAACAAAGAAAAAAAACCTTCAGCAAAGTGGCTGGTAATAAAATCAACTCAAACAAATCAGTTACCTTCCTCTATGTGAAAGATAAACAGGTTGAAAAAGAAATTAGGGAAATGACACCCTTCACAATAGTCACAAATAATATAAAATATCTTGGTGTGAATCTAACCAAGCAAGTGAAAGATCTGTATGACAAGAACTTCAAGTCTCTGAAGAAAGAAATCAAAGAAGAGCTCAGAAGATGGAAAGATCTCCCACGCTCATGGATTGGCAGGATTCATATAGTAAAAATGGCCATCTTGCCAAAAGCAATCTACAGATTCAATGCAATTCCCATTAAAATCCCAACTCAATTTCTCACAGAGTTTAAAAGAGAAATTCTCACATTCATTTGGAACAACAAAAAACCCTGGATAGTGAAAACTATTCTCAAAAATAAAAGAACTTATGGAGGAATCCAAATGAATAAAGGACCTTCACATAAAACCAGATACACTGAAACTAATGCAAGAGAAGGTGGGGAAGAACCTTGAATACTAAGGCACAGGGGACAAGTTCCTAAACAGCACACCAATGGCTTATGCTTTGAGATCTAGAATTGATAGATGGAGGCCTTTAAAGAGGAATTGAGTAAATGCCTTAAAGAAATTCAAGAAAATACAAACAGGTAGAGGTCTTTAAAAAGAAATAAACGCCTCAAAAAATACAGGAAAATACAATTAAACAGATGAAAGAAATAAAACTGTTCAAGACCTGAAAATGTATGTGAGCAAACAGACACACACACACACACACACACACACACACACACACACACACCACATACACACACACACAACTTGCGGGAATCCTGGAGATGGAAATGGAAAACCTAGGAAAGTGAACAGGAACAACACTTGCAAGCATCATCAAGAGAGTAAAGAAAATGGAAGAGAAATTTTCAAACAAAGGAAATATGAGAGAAAAAAAAGTGATACATCAGTCAAAAAATATTAAATCTAAAAAATTTTGATACAAACTTTAAGGAAGTCTGGGACACCATGAAACAAGCTAATCTAAGAAAAATATGAATAGAAGAAGGTAAAGAGTCTCAGTTCTAAAAACCAGAGAATATTTTCTACAAAATCCTGGAAAACTTTCCCAACATGAAGCAATAGATGCCTATGAACAAACTTATAGAACCAATTATATTGGACCATAAAAAGAAAATCCTCCTGTCACATAATAATCAGAAGATAAATTCTATAGAATAAAGAAAGAATATTAAAACAACAAGGGGAGAAGGCCAGGTAACATAGGAAGGCAAACTGATTGCAATTAGACTTCTCAACAGAGACTCTCAAAACTAGGTGGGCCTAGATAAAATCTATTGCAACCTCTAAAAAACCATATATAGCAACATACACTACTATACTGAACAAAACTCTCAGTCATCATAGATGGAGAAAACAAGATATTTCAAAATAAATCCAGTTTTAAACAATATCTATCCACAAATACAGCACTACAGAAAATACTAGAAGGAAAATTCTAACTCAAAAAGGATAATTGCTTCTAAGAAAACACAGCAATAAGTAATTCCATACCAGTAAAAACAAGGGAAACACATATAAACAAATACACATTAACATTATCAACATCAAAATAACAGTCACTAGTCAACAATCAATAATAACTAGTCACTGAAACATCTCAACATCAGTGGACTCAAATCCCAAGTAAAAAAAGACACAGACTAACAGAATGGATATGAAAACAGGATCATTTCATTCTTTACAAGAATCACACCTCAGCAATAAAGATAGATAATACCTCAGAGGAAATGGACCCAAAAAGCAAGCTGTAATAATCATTCTAATATCTAATAAAATAGACTTCCAACCAAATCTAATCAAAAGAGACAGAGAAGGACACTTCACACTCATTGAAGGAAAAACAGGAAATAATGAAACTTAACAGACAGTATAAATCAAATGGACCTAACAGACATCTGCAAAATATTTCACCCAAACACAAAAGACTATACCTTGTTCACAGCACCTCATGGATCTTTCTACAAAACTGAACATGAATTTGGTCACAAAGCAAGCTTCAACATATATAAGAGAATTTCAATAATGCCTGTATCTTGTCAGAACAGCATAGAATAAAGCTGGAGTTCAATATAATAGAAACATCCAAAATCTTAAACACTCATAGTAATTGAACAAATCCCTACTCAACAGTCTTTGGGTCAGGGAAGAAATTAGAGACTATCTAGAATCAATGAAAATAAAGGCACAACATATCCAATTTTCTGGGACACAATGCAAACAGTAAAGAGGAAAGTTCATAACACTAAGTGCCTCCATAAACAAATTAGAAGTTTCTCATACCAGCAGTGTATACCTGAAGGCTATAGAAGAAAAACAATAAAATTAAAGAAGTAGAAGAAGTAGAAGAAGGAAAAGGAGATGGAGAAGAAGGAGAAACAGAATGAGAAGAAAGCACACTGAAGAAGAATGGAAGGGAGGGAAAAATCAAAATCAAATCTATTAGCTCAAATCAATCAGTTAGAAATAAAAACATAATAATACAAAAAAAAAATCAATGAAACCAAGAGCTGTTTCTTTTGAGAAAATCATCAAGATAGACAAATCTTTAGCCAAACTAATCAAAAGACAGAGATACAGTATCCAAACAAACAAAATTGGAAATAAAAAGGGAGATATAATAACAGACACTGAGGGAATTCACAGAATCATGAAGTCTTATTTCAAAAGCTCCTACTCCATAAAATTGGAAAATTTTAGTAAAATGTACATTTTTTAGACAGATACCACTTACCAAAATTAAATCATGATGAGGTATACCATTTAAACAGCCCTATAACACCTGTGGAAATATAAGCAGTCATCAAAATCTCCAAACAAAACCAAACAAACAAACAATGCTGGATTTCTACCAAACTTCCAAAGAAGAGCTAATCTACCATATAAATAAACTGAAAGAAAAAAAAAAAAAACAACACATGATCATCTTATTGGATGTTGAAAAACCTTTGATAAAACCCAACATCACTTCATGTTAAAAGTCTTAGATATAAAAGTCTTTGATCAGGTATACAAAGCTTATATTTTAATGTAGTCAAAGCAATATACAGGCAGGCAATAGCCAACATCAAATTCAATGAAAACTTAAATCAATTCCACTAAAATCAGGGGAAAGAAAAAGCTGGCCACTCTCTCCCTATCTACTCAGTATAGTTACTGAAGTTCTAGACAGAGCAATAAGACAACTAAAGGAGAACAAAAGGATACAATTTGTAAAAGAAGAAGTCAAAATATCATTATTTGTGGATGATATAATAGAATACATGAGTGACCCCAAAATTTCTACCAGAGAACTCCTACAGCTGATAAACACGTTAAGCAAAGTGACTGTATACAAAATCAACTAAAGAAAAAGTCAGCAGCTCTCCTTTATCCAAATGATAAGCAGGTTGAGAAAGAAATTAGAGAAACAACACCATTTAGAATAGCAATCAATAATATAAAACATTTTGGTGTAACTCTAACCAAGCAAATAAAAGATCTACATGACAAGAACTTAAAGTTGCTGAAGAAAGAAATTGAGGAAGATATCAGAAGATGGAAATATCTCCCATGCTTATGCATCAGAAAAATTAACATAATGGGAGGGGTGATTGGAAGGGGGCATTGAGTAAAAAAATAAAATAAAAGTACAGTGAAAAAGGCCATCTTACCTAAAGCAATCTACAGATTAAATGCAATACCCCTCAAAATTCCAACACAATTCTTTACTGACCTTAACAGAGCAATTCTCAACTTCATATGGAAAAACAAAACAAACAAACAAACAAAAACATGATAGCTAAAACAATCCTTAATAATAAAATAACTTTGGGAGGTATCAAAATCCCTGACCTCATGCTATACTACAGAATAATAATAATTAAAACTGCATGGTATTGGTATAGAAACAGACAGGTTGATAAATGGAATCAAATCAAAGACTCTGAAATAAACCAGAACACCTATGGATACTTGGTGTTTGACAAGAAGACAAAACCATGAAATGGAAAAAGAAAGCGTCCTTCACAAATGGTGGTGGTCTAACTGGATATCTTCATATAGATAATGCAAATAGGTCTAAATCTACCACCTTGCACAAAAACCAAGCCCAAGTGGTTCTAAGATCTCCACATAAAACAAGATACACTAAACGCAATAGAACAAAAACCAGGAAATACCCTTGAACTCATTCTTGCAGGAGACAACTTCCTGAACAGAACGCCGGTGTCTAAGATCAACAATTGACCTCATGAAACTGAAAATCTCCTGTAAGGTAAACAACACTATCAGTAGGACAAAAGGACAGACTACAGGTTGTAAAAGGATATTCATCAATTCTACATCTGACAGAGGACTAATATGCGGAATGTTTAAAGAACTCAAGAATTTAGACACCAAAATCCAAATTATCCAATTAAAAACAAGGTCCCCAATGGAGGAGTTAGAGAAAGGACTGAGGAGTTGAAGGGGTTTGTAATCCCATAGGAAGAACAACAATATCAACCAACCAGAACCCCAGAGCTCCCAGGGACTAAACCGCCAACCAAGAAGTACACGTGTAGGGACCCATGGCTCCAACTGCACATGTAGCAGAGGATGGCATTGTTGGGCATCAATGGGAGGAGAAGCCCTTGGTCCTGTGAAGGCTTGATGCCATGCCCCAGTGTAGGGGAATGTCAGGGCCGGATGCAGGAATGGGTGCGTTGGAGCACCTTCATAGAACCAGCAGGATGGAACATGGCATGGGGATTTCTGAAGGGCAAACCAGGAAAGGGGATAATATTTGAAATGTACATAAAGAAAATATCCAATAAAAGAAAAGGAAAAATTAACCATACTACAAAAAACAGCATACAGAGATAAACAGAATTCTCAAGAGAGGAATCTTGAATGGCCGACAGGATATCTAGAAACTCTGGTTGGGGGAATATTATGATGGAAAACACAAAGCCACAAAGCCAGGGTTTCAGAAAGGGTCTGGAGAATGCAGTCTCTGCATATGAACATGGACAACTTATTGCACATAGAGTGAATCCTATCGTCAGCTTTTCTGGTAGATTTGGGGATCAATGAAGGAGGGTGAAAAGATAATAAACATGCTGTATACATCTCTGACATGCCAGACAGGTTGCAGTGTTCTGTTAAGTATATTTTTCATCCTCTCTGTTAACTTAGGGAGAATATCTATTTATGAAAATATTCTTATTAATTTGTATGTCTACAAATATGTAGCTCTTTCTATGTATCATTTCAGGTTTTATGCATTGAATCAGTGAAACTGAGGAGTTATTTTGACTATTTTGTAATACAAGAGTGACCTTTATGAAGCTACATAACCTCAAACTGTCAGCATTCCCTTGTTTATATCTGATAGCTTTTTCAGTATCAAAATGTCTAATTACCAAAATCAACTTCTCATTAAAATGGCTTTCTAGGTGTAAGGTCTTATTCATTGTATATCCTATTATCTCTCACAGATCTTTCATGAACTTATTTATTTTTTCATTAGCAGATTACTATCTACATATCTCATCAGTTTTGTTTATTTCCTTGCTACAGTTTTACTACTTGTACTTAAATGTACCTAACCACGCCATCTTTTCAGGTCATTTCAAAGGCTTCTTTTTTTTTTTTTTTCCTCAATGATGTTACTCCTTTAAGTCTAATATCCTTGGAAATTTTTGCAGTTAGCTTTCAAAAGAGAAAAGAAAAAAATGAGAGGTAAAAGTAATCTTCACACACAGAGCAAGTTACATGCATATAAAAGATATTTTAAGTAAAAATGATATAATTTAAACCTGATTTTCCTAGGTGAATATTGGTAAACTCATTCTGTCAGAGATTCAGGGCACTGAATTTTTAAAAGATATCCAGACATATTATAATTCATATACTAACATGTTTTAATATGAATACTAAATCTTTTCAAATGTAGTACTTGATGTACTTCATTAATACATGTGATATTACTCATTACCTATTTTTGAATTCATTTTGAAATTTGTCAGAATTTTATATTATTTTAGCAAAAAATATATATATATATATATATATATATATATGGAACAAATGGTATAAAATGTTTATTACTAGGTCAAAGTATTCTGAACAAATTTTTCCCTTTTGTTAGGGAATTATTATATTGGACATGTTAGAAGAGATTTTCTTCCCTAGAAATGCTATAAAGTTTCCTGGAAAAAAAATAAAATGAAGGAAGGCTTTTAAAACAGGGCAGACTCCTTGATAAGTGGATAAGCATGTAGACTAAAATGTAATTATTCTAGTCTAGAATGTAATTATTTGAGTGACTTCAAATGCAGATGAATTGATAATCTACGTTTAACTGGATCATGTCCAAAAATGCAAAACTGAAATGCTGATCAACTCACCTGCTGTCTCTAAAGACAGAAATATAAAAATAACTTTAAGATGTTTCCAGATGGAAATGGTCATACTGACTTTTACCTTCTAATCAAATTATCATTTTCTACTTAGAGAGACTTGAGGTATATGTTTTTAATAAAAGGCTCTGTGTAAGAGTAGCATAAATTTACCTTTGGCACATGGCAGATACTCAGCTGTTATTGATTAAATAAATACATTTAATAATGTCTTTTGGGTAACTAATAAAGGAACAATTGACAGTTGAAGTAAATAACATTGCCTCCATAGATCCAGATAAGAAACTGACACGGTGGATTGACTATATTTCAATCTTTCCTCCTCTAGTCAGTGGTATCTATTATTGCATATGGAACCATCAAATCACAGGACTATCTATAGTCAAATACCACAATTATTAGTTTGTGCACCCCCTTGCAATGTATACCTGTGAAGTTGAATGCAACATCATCTCCTAGAATCTCTTTTACATCTTCTGCAAGTACCTTACAGGAATTACGGTAATATAAAAAGTTCCACCTTCATCATATTTATAGTAATGAGTACTTTAATTGACTCCCCTACAGCAGAACTCTCCTCCTTTTGAGTTAAAGTAAGAGTAAAGATGGAGACATTAAACTCTATTAATAGTTTAAGATGTAATAAATGGCTTAACCAGAAATAGCTGACTCAGAGACAGATATTTTAATTTCTCAAATTCATATGTAAGGACTGAGTGCAGGACATGGGAAGCTGCGGGAATGAAGGAACTGTACTTGTGATCTCTATTCTGTTCTAGTAGCCTCTATGTACACTAAATTTTCGATCATTGCTTCCAGTTATCATCTTTCATACATATTTTTAAAATCATTACCTAATATTTTCTAATGACTTATGCTTATTATCTTAGAAACTTTCATATCTGGTAAAAAGAGATCTAAGTATCACAAAGAAACAAAAGAAGTAGCAGTCACATTCGTAATAGCATGAGGAGATGACGAAATGATTAATAAAATATTTGTAAAGAAATTATAAAATTCCTTTAATATTTGTTAGCGAGAGCTACAGATTCAAAAGTTTTGTTTTCTTTTAGCTCAATTGCTGTATTCACACAATTCCAGTCTCACAATATAAGGTATCAGTCAAGCTGCACTGATGGTAAATATTTGCAATAGCATTATATGAAAGGCACTCCTGTTCCTATGTCAAAATTAAGGTCAGTGGTTATAACAGCAAACTAAATGATCTCTGAACATGTCAACCAAATCTTTTAATTATTATTGTTGTTATTTAATCCTTTTTTACAGTCCAGTTGTTATTTCCCCTCCAGGTCTGCCCTTCAACAGTTCCTCATCCCATTCTTCAACCCCATCTCCAAGAGGATGTCTCCACCCCGCCACCCCCACCTCACCAGGCCTCTCCATTTCTTGGGGCAAGTCTCTCTCGAGGGTTAGGTGCCTCTTCTCTCACCGAGGCCAGAGCAGGCAGTCCTCAGGTATATATGTGTCTAATTAAGTTTGTATTCTTATCTGATTTTGACTAAAATATTTATCTGATAACCAAGCTTTGTTTTGTTGATCACATGTTAACATTTATGCCACTTATTGTCACCATATATCTCCTTGTCATCTTTTACTTGTTCATTGATGTCAGTTTGTACTGAGGAAGTAGTATGGATCTAGTCAATTGATATGTTTATCAGTTGATATCTTCAGGCCCAATTACCCTTCTTCATCGTTACTTCCCACTGAAATCCTTTCCAACAAATCCTTTGACTTAAATTCTGTTTGTTTCAGGGTCAAGGGCAACATAACAGTGATTACAGCACTAAAAATAATGACATGCACAATCCTTGTCTACCAGCATATGTTAGCTGCACAGATTCCTGCCTGTAAGGTGCCAGGCTTTAGTGGGTCCTCCGTAATGAATGATGGAATGGAGAAATTCCCAATATTGTTCAGGCATTGTGCTATGTAACCATGACTACAGTGAGTTCATGTGTGCAATGACCCTGTTAAATCTGAAAGACAGTTTCACAACATTGCTCCTCAATCTCTTATTCATATATTTTCCATCCTTTCTTCCAGATGCTCCTGCTGAGCCCTGAAGGGATGATACAGATGTTTTATTTAGGGAAGAAAACCTCAAGTCACTTACTCTCCTCATTTTGCCCAGTTATAAGTCTCTGCACTAAGTACAACCTACTGCTGAACTTTTTGGTGAAAGCATAGAACAATCCTAATTTGGATTTACAAATACGAATGTTTAAAAGGATGTTTGATATACCATGTCCACTCACAAAAGAGTATCATGCTTTCCTCTAGGTCCTATGACCTCCCTCCATTTGACCATAAATAGTTCCCCAGCTATACTGTAAATTAGCCCCCAGCTATAAAATAGGCCTCACATCAAAACAGTGTGTTATCTTCATGAAATGCCTGCCACCAGTACCCTTACAGGGCTATCTTGCCGAGTGGGTCATTGTTGTAGCTCATGGAGTCCATATTGCTCTGAAAAATTGAGGACTTTTCTCACTTCCTAGCTTGCAGTGCAGCTTTCTGTATATGAATGCTATTGGGAAGGGAGGAAATTTCAAGCTCAGATCCACTTTCATTTTTCAGTGTCCGTCCACCCAACTTATAAATTCTGATCTTGTCCTGGTGGGCAGTCAAATATATTGGCAAGAATTCGTAATGTTTTAATTTTATATATATACAAAATATATAACATTGACATTATATAAATATTAACATTAATATACTTTGCATAACTAATATATACATTAACAGCATATGTAATATTTATAATAATATATTATTATATATATATAAGAATATATAATATTTTAACATTTTTACTTCTTTATGGAAAAGTTGCTTGTACTTTAGCTCAGACATATATGTTGTGTATGCAGGTGTGTACAGCTTGTGTGCAAATGTGAGTGGGAGCAGAAGATTGACTCAGAGCCTCCATGTTGTTCTTTTATACACTTGAAGTGATCTCTTACTTTCCAGTTTTATTTTTTATTCTACTCCTCTGCACTAGGTGCTGATTTCCAGGATGTGTCTTTCAAAATCTTTCAGTATAAATGAGTGCACATTTATGCCATAACTTCCTCAAAGTGTATTTCTATAGTTTAATTTTTGAGTTGCAATTTAGTATTAAGTTTCTAAAGAGTTTAGTTTTTCCTTCTTGTTTCTTTTGTTGTTAATTTCCACATTTTTTATAAAGTGTGCAGGTAATGCTAATTTATGATCTTGGAGTGTAGCATTTATCAATATTTTATGTTGGGTTTTGTTTAGCGAATCAGGACATGAACAACACATGAAGCTTTGGGCTGTTCACCATTAAAGTCTCTCCATATCCGAGAGAATGTTACAAATACATCTGTGGTTGTGATGGTAACCTCTGATGATAGATGCTGGAGGGCAAAGCTCACTTCTAAATGAAGAATCCAACTCTCCTCAAGGAGACTGGCTAAGGGGCTTACTTAAGCCTTTGATCTAATCTGTGCCTACTGTTCAACAACCTCTACAGCTTTCATCTTCTGCCTGTGAGGCACAGAGAATGTCTTTCACTCTAAACGTAGTTATGAGTAACACATAGCAGACACATTGTCAAATCTATTCTGACTTACAGGTTTGATTGATTATTAAAGATCTTTCCCTTTGTAGTTATTAGGAAAATCAACAACTCAATACTTACCTGTCAGTTTGAATTGTGTACTCTAGCTGGATTGTCAACTCAACGAGTCACCTGAAAACTATGTCAACACACAAACAGGCTTGAAGCTTGCACGTGTGTGTGTGTGCGCGCGAACATGTATGCACAGACACACACAGGAGAAATCAAATTTTACATAAAAATTTATGACTCTGAAGCTTAGACTAGTGATATGTTGGAAAAGGGGACAACCCCCATTGCTCCTGTTTTATGTTGATATAACAATCCACTGCCATTTGACACTAATTGGCTTTTCTCTTATTCCAGTTTTATAGATGTATTATCTCAAAGTATGAGTTCAAATATTTCTTTACTAATAACCCTGAATTTCCTTTACTAACTATGAAATGGATCATTTTGATTGATAGCTTTATTAAACTTAAAAGAAAGAAATATGAACATGTAGTATTAGTTTTATATCTTCTTAAAATGTTATTTATTTTGATTTTTTTCTGAGAATTTTACACATGAATTCTGTATTTGAGTCACTTCTACCATTCTTGTTTACATGTTACTTCACTTCTCCTCAAAGACTTCTCTTCTTCATTCATTACTACTCTTAATTACACACATAAACACACACATATGAATGTATAAATACATCCTATTGTGTCTGTTTAGTGTTGTTGCTCATATGTACATACATATGTATGTATGTATGTATGTATGTATGTATATTACACAGGGTTTCTATTGCTGCAATGAAACACCATGACCAAGAAACAAGAATGGAGGAAAGCGTTTATTTAGCTTGCACTTCCACATTGCTCTTCATCACCAAAGTCAGGACTAGAACTCACACAGGGTAGGAACTTGGAATCAGGAGCTGGTGGAGACTCCATGGCGTGGTGCTGCTTACTGATTTGCTTCCCCTAGCTTGCTCAGCTTGCTTTTTTATAGAACCCAGGACTACCAGCCGAGGAATTGCACCACCAATGGGTTGGACTCTCCCCACTAGATCACTAATTGAGAAAATGCCTTACAGCTGGATCTCATGGAGGCATTCCCTCAAGAGTGGTTCCTTTCTCTGTGATAACTAAACCTTGTGTCAAGTTGACACTGAAAAACCAGCAAGTACATTATGTGTGTGTGTGTATGTATGCATGTATGTATGTATGAATGTATATATGTATGCTTAGGGTTGATCACTTGGGATTGAATAATTGATCAGGTGCTTTTTCAGTAAATATACATATTCTACCTGTCTTAATTTCCTATAGCTATTCATTTGAAATAGGCCTCTTGAGATATCCCAAATCCACAGTGACATGTCTACTAATGTTTTCATTGTCCAGGTCTTGATTATATGTGGGAATTTTGAGATTTTTTTTTATGGGTGTAGCTTCTCTGTCATATAGAAAAGACCATCTCACAAAAAAAAAAAAGAAAGAAAGAAAGAAAGAAAGAAAGAAAAAGAAGAAGAAAATACTAAAGCAACAAAACCAAACAAAATAAAAACCCAAAAATCAAACAAAGAACTCAAACGAAACACATTGTTGTTTTCAGGTTATTAGTTTATGCTCTACTTCTATGATGTTTCCTGAGCCTTGGTGTAGTGGATGGGTTGTAGTTATAGTAACTGGCATAGGGCACACCACAGGCCACAGTTTGTTTTCTTTACATTTTGGCTAGTTGTAGATTTTTGTAGAAACTCCCATATGCTGCAAAAAAGAGCTGCTTTGATAGGGCTAAGGATTTTATATGCAATATAAGGATACATATTTAGAATGCTGATAGTAATTACTGTGGTTTAGGAAAGTGACAGAGACATCACAAACCACTAGTAGTTGGCCATGTTTACAGGGCCATGTTCTTTCTGGTTGAACATGCCTTTAGTCCAGTTAAATGACTCATAGTTACCCTAAAAAATAATTGCCCCCAATGATTTCCTAGGGATATTTTGCCATCTGGTTATCGCTATGACTTGAAGTCATTATAGCTGGGTAGACTATTGATTGCTTTTATCCTTTAGTAGTTTGTATCACAGTTTTTTTTTTTCAGTTATTATTTTTTTTCCTTTTTTAATTTTATTTTTTTTTGCTTATTCACTTTATAACCCGTCCCAGTCACCCCCTCCCACAATCCTTCCCCATCTCTTGTTTTCTGAGTACCCCCTCCTCCTGTATCCCCCACCTGCCACTTTAAGTCTCTGAGAGGCTAGGTGCTTCCTCTCCCATTGAGGCCAGATGAGGCACCCAGATAGAAGACCATACTCCATATACAGGCTGCATGTTTTGGGATAGCCCCGACTCCAGATGTTTGAGACCTGCATGAAAACCAAGCTGCACATTTACAACATATGTGCAGGGAGGCCTAGGTTTAGCCCATGGAGGTAGATCTGTGTAGATTAGGTATGCTCCACGGTTGGTGATTCAGTCTCTGAGAGCTCCAAGGGTTCAGGTTGGTTTACTCTGTTGATCTTCCTGTGCAGTTCCTATCCCCTTAGGGCCCACAATCCTTCCCCCTATTCTTCTATAAGAGTCCTCAAGCTCCATCCACTGTTTGGCTCTGGATGTCTGTATCTGTCTGAGTCAGCTGCTGGTTAGAGCCTCTCAGAGGACAGCTTGCCCCTGTCTGTTCTCAGGCTGGAGGTTTAGATCCTGGGAGCTCTGGTTGAATCTTTTGATACTCGTTCTAAAAAGGACAAAAGCACCCTCACTTTGGTCTTCCTCCTTCTTCTTGAGTTTCATGAGGTTTATGTGTTGCATCTTAGGTATTGTGTGTTTTGGGGCTAATATCCGCTTATCAGTGAGTGCATACCATGTGTGTTCTTTTGTGATTGGGTCATCTCACTCAGGATGATATTTTCTAGCTCTATCCATTTGTCTAAGAATTTCATGAGCTCATTATTTTTAATAGCTGAGTAGTACTCCATTGTGTAAATGTACCACATTTTCTGTATCCATTCTTCTGTTGAAGGACATCTGGGTTCTTTCCAGCTTCTGGCTATTATAAATAAGACCGCTATAAACATAGTGGAGCATGTGTCCCTATTGCATGTTGAAATATCTTCTGGGTATATACCCGGGAGGGGTATAGCTGGGTCCTCAGGTAACACTATGTTCAATTTTCTGAGGTATCGCCAGACTGCTTTCCATAGTGGTTGTACCAGCTTGCAATCCCACTAACAATGGAGGAGTGTTCCTCTTTCTCCACATCCTCGCCAACATCTGCTGTCACCTGTGTTTTGGATCTTAGCCAATCTGACTGGTGTGAGGTGGAATCTCAGTGTTGTTTTCATTTGCATTTCCCTGATGACTAGGGATGCTGAACACTTCTTTAGATGTTTCTCAATCATTCGAGTTTCCTCACAGTTTTTGATACAATGAGAATTCAGGAAGAAATCTTCTTAGTCAGCACCAGCTTGGTCCCTTCAAGTCATGTGCCTTAAAACATATAGTATCTTTCACAATAGTGTTTGCCCTTTAAGTTCTTGGGAACAACTAAGAGGAATGGCAATAGAAGATGGTTTGATAGATTTTTTTTTTTTTTTTTTTTTTTTTTTTTACTTAAAGGAAGGATTCTCTTTGCTAATATTGAAATTTTAACACTCTATGGCTCATGGGTGAAATATTTG
This sequence comes from Mastomys natalensis, assembly GCA_021653895.1. NCBI lineage: Eukaryota > Metazoa > Chordata > Mammalia > Rodentia > Muridae > Mastomys > Mastomys natalensis. The sequence goes on from JAJTUV010000611.1 coordinate 1,452,389, forward strand.
TATGCAAACACACATACCTATATATTATATATGAAGATAATGAACAATTTTTGCTTCCTTTTAAAAAATTAAGCATTCTGGTTGGCAGGTAGTTGACAGAGTACTAGACCAACAATCATAAAGCATTGAATTGCATCTTACCCCTCAGTGAGCCAGGCATGTATTTCCAACAGGGGTATTAAGAGGGAAATTAAAAGGCAGATGTTATTTTCTGCTAATTTAGCAGGTTTGGGGCTGGATTTGAATTGAAAAGACTTTGCATAAATCAATACATAAAATGGTAAATAAAGATAAACAAATAATAAATCATTCATAATTCTTCTACTGGTACTAAACTTTTGGCTTATTTTAGATATCCTCTTCCTCATGGTAGAGGGAGGAGATGTAATATTTTACAACGTCTATGGTTCATAGTTCTATTAGGAAATATTGTTGAGCAACAAAACAATAATATGAAACAGGCATCATTAAGATGGATTAATGTCTTAATCACACATAAACTCTCAATAAATGTATCCCCTGGATGAATTTCTCAATCAAACCCCCACTTAGATGTCTCCTCACATATGACACTTTTGGTACCTAAGTTTATCTATTAGCTTCATCAAGAAAACTTAGATCCTCTGTATCGTTCCCACTTATTCTTTGGTTTTAGATTTTCCTGAGCTGAAAATTTAGAAACAAAGAAGCAACTCTATAATTTTCCTTGGAAACATTTTTATTGTATTTTTTATTTATACTAGCTGTGCATGGTTAAATCTGGTAGACAAATTCTACTACACTCAAACATGGAATGAAATAAGTAATTTTTTAATTGCAAAATTAATCAAAATATTATCCAGTATTTCTAGAGATATGTACTATTTTTACTTTACTTCCTGTTTGGGAGGCATACAATAAATAAATAATTTTTATGCTCTTAGAATATTAATGGAAATCTCAAACTCCTGAATATAAATGCTAGCAAGCATTTCCAGCAAAAGCAATCTCTCTGTATTGTTTTTTATTTCTTGTTATAAAAGTTGAGACATAAAGAGCCAAAGTCAGAGGAAGAAAAGGATGATGCATAGAATATTTTATTAGAAGATAAGACTTATTCCTCATCCTGAATAGAATAATTTGCCAATGGAAAATAACTTCTACAGATACATTATGGCTATCAGACAAGTTTGCAGGGAGGTAGACACAACAATGTCAGTATAATTTTGAACAGAAACTGAAGAGATGAGCCTGGGGACCAGATAACAAAATATCCCTTACTATCCTAGAGAACTTAAGAAAGGCCCAAGACAGTAACTTGGGCCAGAAGTTGGCAGAGGAAAAACTAACTGGCTGCTCCAACTTTTATGGTTGGGAGAGCTTCAGACTAACGGAACATAAGAAATGGAGGTCAAAGTCTCTATTTTGGAAATTCCACTACTTATTGTTTTCAAAGAGGAATATCTCTAACATACAACTGCTTGAATTAATGTCTAAGTAGCAGGCATTTTTATTTCAATTGAGAATTTTAAAATTTGCTGAATGAAAATCTTGTTTTCAGACCTATAAACATTGAAAACTCACTGCGTCTCAGTCAGTTTCAGAAACAAGAGGTATTCCACTAGTGTTCAAGGCCAGTGCCTTCTTTGTATTGGATTAATTTCTGCTTAATTAAAATTATCTCCCTTTTTGTTGTTGCACTCATTGTTTAATTTACATTATATTATATAAAAATTTGTTAAATATATAATAATCAAATCATACTAGTAAGCATTTTTATATCTTTAGCCATTAATGTTTCTTTTTTAAATCATTTTATTTATTTGGGTTCCAAACATTGCGTCCCTCTCGTCCCCAATCCCACAGTTACTCATCCCATTCTCCTCTCCCTTGTCTCCAAAGGGGTACTCACCCTTTCCTCATCCTGTAACTGGACATCCCCTTTCCCTGGAGACTCAGTTCTCTCAGGATTAGGCCCATCTCCCACTGAGGCCAGACCAGGCAGTCCTCTGATTGTATATACATTCTGGGCATATACCCAAAAGATATTCCACCATACCACAAAGGCACGTGCACTGCTATGTTCACAGCAGGTTCATTTGGAATAGCCAGAAGTTGCAAACAACTCAGATGTCCCTCAACCAAAGAATGAATACAGAAAACGTGGTTAATTTACACAATGACATGCTATTCAACTATTAAGAAGAGGACATCATGAATTATGCAGGCAAATGGATGGAACTAGAAAATATCATTCTGAGTGAGGTAACCCAGACACAAAAGGACGTGCATGGTATGTACTCACTGGTAAGTGGATATTAGCCATTAATAATTTTTAAGAGTTGGGATTTTCTACATAGTTTTCATAGTCATATTGAAATATAAAATGAATTATTTTAACTGATGGTCATTGTGTGTTTATAAAAAGATAAAGAAAAGAGAATATGTTCTATGGGTGGGTGGTGAGTTATGGGGGAATAAGATGTCTCAGAGGGCCCATTCTGAGGTATCTCCTCCCCTTGAGGGACCAGCCACAGTATAGAATAGAATAGAGTAGTATAGAATAGAATATATTCAGGGCATGGGGAGGGGAGTTAAGAGGGTAGTAGAGGCAGAGAGAGGGAGAGAGTAGAGAAGTAGAGGCCAGCCATGAGCACGTGGAGAGAGGGGGAAGGGAAGGAGGAAGGGGCGAGGAGACAGAGAGATCAAGAGATCAAGAGAAAGCAAGAGTGCAAGAAAGAGAAGAGGGAGCAAGAAGACCTTTTTATAGTGGGTCAGGCCTACCTGGCTGTTGCCAGGTAACTGTAGGGGTGGAGTTTAGACAGAATGCTAACAGTTGCTCTACTATTTTAAAGATATTTTAGTGGCCATTATCATTTCTTTTACCCTTTCTTAGCTTTTTCTCCACATATCTGGTGAAAACTGTTCTATTCTTTTCAACATGATTGAATTATTTATTTTAACAAATGAGTAAGAACATGTGGTATTTGTTATTTTGTGTCTGGTTTATTTAACTTGACAAAATGGGCTTCAGTTTTAATCATGGTGTGCCAAATGATAAGATTTATTTCTTTGTTTTGTATTTCTGAATTGTTTTCTAATGTGTATCATATTTTTAATATATTATTTTTTAATCCAGTTATTGACTGAAGGACATCTGGTTTGATTTCACATTTTAGCTATTATGGAAAAAGTCTAGCAAACATGGTAACAATGACTTCATCTTATATTTTATTTATTTATAACCAGTACTGGAATTCCTTAATTATACAGAAGAAAAGCAAAATACTGCAAAAATTAAGCAGAATTTTACAAATACAGCTTTTGTTGAGATATTGTCTAATTTTATGATATTCTTTGTTAATTCATTTAATGAATGGCCTACTATTTATGTCATTGTGGATTAAGAAGTAATTTTAGCACTTCCTAAAAATGTTGTACAACAATATATGAAGTAAATTTATAAGATTTTGCTCACAGCAGTAGAAAAGTCATATTATGAACAGTTTAAGTGAACATTGAAAAGTTCTGTTTTATATTTCAGCATTTAACCTTAGTTGAAGCTAATGCTAAGTTAAAAAACATGATAAATGGTGATCCTCTCAAATGTAAATATGTGTATAATTTTAAACATCACCACTAATAATCAATAATTGAGAATATACAGTTTAACACTTGTAAGTGGAATTTTAAAGAGAATAACATTAAATAATACTAGGGCACTATAAAGTATTTATTACAAAATATTTTATTCAAAGATGGAACTGGATAATTTGGAGGCACAAATATTTCTAAAATTTTGACTGTCACTTTGTAGATATTCCTTTTCTTTCTTTTTAATCCAGGGTATACATATAATTAAAAGAATAATTTCAAAAGGATGTTCTAGAATGGCACCCATCTCTATATTTACTTACTATTGCTTCTTCCTTTTGAATATACATAGATTTACACAAGTATGAAAATCTGAAATGTGTGTGGATAATTGCATTGGCTTTACACAGCAGCAGATAGGAGGGAAAAGGAAGGACTTCTCTTTATGAGATGCAAATCACAAAAATATATGCAATTTAATGGCAGATTAGAATCATTTATCTTGATATTTGCTGCATTTTATTGTTTTTGATAGCATTCATCTGCCAAGATTTGGCACCAAATTTTAAGTTATTTAACAGATATCATTGGGTTGCTAAGCATTAACATTTAATTATCATATTAATAACCAGTTATTACTCTCTTTAACACTGAGCCTTGCTTCTGACACATTAGTATGCGTGCTCTGCTCTTAGGCAACTTAATTGTCCTTAAAGGAAATCATTACAATTTAAATGAAATTGGGAGCTACTGGTTAGGGAAGGCTGTAGGGCATGCACGATACATACTAAACAAGGAACTGTAATTTCCCCAAATCACCCTCCCCCCACCAGTAATTTCATATCACAGCATTATGTCTATTTGGTTTAGGGGAAAACAGTTTATTTTTTGCCTCTCAATTTTACAAGGGCACCATTTAACCAAGGACACGCAAGACTCTGGAATGTGTTAGCAAACGAACTTGAGTAAATCAAATTATTTCTTTTGTGGGCTGGCAAATTGTTGTCAGCATTTGCAACACAGTCAATGAAGCAATAAAGTGTGGCATGGTGGGCGGCCATCAACCAACCCTTCTGCCTCTAGGATGGCAAGACTGCAGGAGGCCAAAGTCTTTATGGAGACAGCTGTTGCCTCTCCCCATCTGTGATTGTGTTTGTTCACCTCACAGTGCTACACTTTACATGCTGCTGCGGAAATGGGGAATAGTGTCATTCTCCTGTGTCCTGTCACCTCTTTCTCATAGTCAAGAGCTGTTTGTGATGTTTGTCCTAATTGTAGTCATAAAATGACTTAGCGGTTTGAAGAAATTCCTTTGCTGTTGAAAGGCAAAGAGTTTAAATATCCCTGGACTCTTATTTTGGAAAGATAATTAATCAATGCTTTACACACCCTTAAAAAGCTCTTCAATTTTAGTGAGTGACTCATCTTGAAAACTAGGATTTTATTCATGTGAGTATTTAGCAATTTCAAATTAATTAGTTAGCAACTGAGAGTTAACCTCTTTAGTGACTGACTTTGTGGGACTGTGTGGAGACTGACTATAAAATGAACCGAATCTCTGCCTTTTCTGAAATATCATAAAGAATAATGTAGAATTGTAAAACGGTGAAAATCCACTGCAGAGTTGCCAGGTGTTGAGAAATCTAGAACAGGGAACCTGCAAAGCTGATATTGAATGCTACTTCTTATTGATGCAGATTAATTGTCTCTGCTTCAACCTAGAAAAATGAGATCAGAAAAGTTCATTAGATTCCCCAAGGCCTCATAATTAGCAAGTAGCTACAAAGATTAGATCCGTAGTCTACAAGTACACAGAGACATACTTGGGCTTCGCACTCCACCATCCTGTCAGTATTTTTTTTATGACTAAAGATCACTTTGAGATACCTTCTTTTTAGACATGACTTGCTGCATTTTTTTTCTATTTTTCTGTGGTTCTTCTATTAGTAGGAATGTTTTCTGAGTAAACTCTGTATTATGGCATCTCCTGATAGAACTTTGTCTTCTTTCTTTTATTTTGTTCAAACTCTTTGCTCTTTGCAATGCTATCACGTTTCTTTATTTTTAATTTTGTCTCTACTTTTGTCAGCTTCACCCATACAAACTATGTATTGCACGTATACTCTGATCATATGCAGTTACCATCCCCTCTCTTTACCCTTTTAATCCAGTCTTCTTCTGACTTAATCTTCCAGGAATACAACTTTAGAAAATTGGCAACCACTTTGTCAGCAGCAATTTCTGGTCATGGTTATGAGTTCTTGAGGAAGAAATGGATTCTTCTAAGCACCACTTCTATCCATAGTTAAAAAACAAAAAACAAAAAACAACACACAAAAAAAACAAAAACAAACAAACAAACAAAAAAACTAGAAATGCCAGTCTCATCTCATGCGGGTATCCATACTTTCTCTGTGTTCATGATGGTAAGGAAAATGTCATACCAGTATGTCAGCTTTTCACAACATCTTGTATATCCCCTGGCTCTTAAATTCTTTGAGCCTTTTTTATCTGCAATGTTCCTTAGGGAACGGTATAATTATCCGTTATCCCCGAAAGAGTTATATCACTATAGCACCCTTAGGTATGAGTTGCCTGATGAGTCACTGTTGTAGCACAGTCTACAGTTGAACAAGATTGTTGATGAATTTTTCTTTCTCAAGTGCCTGCTTAGTACCCTACAGCTATAAAGTCACATCACTACAGAAGGAGTAACCTGTTCACATCTACTATGCTTTCTCAGTGTCCTGCAACCCAAGTGTATGCTGTCAGGAATAGGATCTTACCATTTTCTTCTATCATTCAAGAGCAATGGCAATATCCTGTTTCCCTTTGATGGCTACTGAAACTCTGCCTCACATCTCCCAGGGAAGAGTTATTCAATATAGACTTGTATGAGATTCGTGTATAAAATTCTGAGACTTCTAGGAATAACACTATTTATTCCTGAATGGCATTTCCATTTCACATTATTTTTACTTATTTTTAATTAAGATTGTTTTATAACATCTTAGGTTTCTGTATACTTTTAAATATACTCTTAGTGTTTGTTATCCGACCTTTTACCTAGACCCTGATTTTCCCCACTCTCCCAGTCCAGCCCTGTTTAATCACTTTTATGCGTATTATTATTATTGCCTACTTTCAAATGCCCTGAAAGTTACAACCTAGGCTAGCCTTCAACTGGAAATCTCCCTGCCTCTGCCTCTTTAGCACATCTTATCTGTACATGTCAAGACAATCAGCTGTCACTTTTTGATAGGAAACAGTTATGTAGTCAGGAAGCTAAAATAAAAATAAACAATTAAGATAAATAAAATATAACACATAATGTAAATTTGAGACACAGTTTAAAGATGTCTCCATTTTCTTAAGTAGGTAGGATGGGCACTCGAAATATTTTGTTATACTGCAATTCAAGAATATGGACAGGGGTTGGAGGTTTAGTTTCTCAGCACTACAGATTTCTTACTTGTTAAATAAGAATATTAAGTTATTCCACACTAATAAGTTTGAAATTTTTACAAGTTTTAAAGGGACAAGGAGATTATTTGGAGTGGACAGAACCACTTAGAATGTGAGGAATCAGGGCAGCTGATGGCAGAGTGTCGACTAACAAAGTATGTAATATGTACTTTGTATGCAAATAACAATGGAAACTATGAAGTCAAATTGAGCTAATACCAGTACGCACATTTAAAAAGAGCCAGCATGCCTGGTCATCTTCCCTGCTTCTTATTACAAAATAACTCCAAGCGAGTGATCAGGAGAATATGGAACATTATTAGTTTTGAATGATGTTAAGAATTTCAGTTTACATTGCATGCTTTTTCTGATGTAAATTTATTTTATATAGAGATTCAGTTATGTTATATGGGTCTTGTATTTCTTGTGTTAAATCTGTGGATATATGATGTTCATACAGAGTTCTGAAACAAAGCTCTTCCTACTAGCGTAGATAATCAGCTTCCATATGGAAAGTATAGATGAGTTAACTAATAATTAATTAATTGCTGTAATGGCAATCAGATGCAAAACCTTTACTGTACTATCCAAATAGCTCTACTCAGCTACCTTTCTAGCTGTAAAACATTAAAAAAAATTTACATGGAAGAATTGACTTTATGTTAGCATCTGAGATTGTCTGCTTATGAAGAAACACCAAGATAATGTACAGAGAGAACTGTCTACAATGAACTAAGTTACTTTGAATTTAGTCATAAGGTTAGGCAGGTGGTCTAGCAATTGAATATTTGATGCAAGTGACACATTAAGTAGCAGGCTGAAGCTGATCCAGAAAGCAGAAATAAATTAAATGAACAGATGGCCCAGGCTCCCTCGTCACTTACTTCTGTTTATTCAATGTTTATCTTTCAACTCACAACTATGTCCTTATGGAGGCTAACTTTTGACCAATTGATAGAAGGAAACACCTGAGGCTCACAGATGAGATGCCACAATATGCTGGCATCATCAGTAAACGGGCTGCTACTACAGTGCACCCTATGCCTAATTTGCCTTGAAGGATGTTGAGAAAATTATATTTTTCAGAGGTCAATTATATAGGCAATATATTCAGCCATCCACTTTTGGTAGAGTGAGTTATCTAATCTATGGGTGAACCTGAAACATGTTAATAAGTAATGTTAGAGAGGAAAGAATTGAGTACTGGAGTAAAGAAGGCTAGAGAGAGTTAGATGGATAAACATATGGCAAAAGACATTTATTTACATTGTGTGCTACCTCTCTCTGTGTGAATTGTGTGTGTGTGCTCTATTCACTCAACCATTAATATTTACTAATAATTACATATCAAGCCTTAAAGCAATGCTTCTCCCTTAGCCATCAAATTACTAGTGAAATTGGACTATGAACATTATAGATATGGTTGCAGAGCCACATGTGTTTGTTTAAAGTTTAGTGATATCTGTTTGTAACTATTTCCTATAAACTGAAGGATTCTCTCTGGTAAAAGAAGAAGGGCTCTCTTAAGACTCAGGTAACCAGTGAAATGTACAAGGCTCAGATAAGATGAACAAGGCTGCTCTTTAAGAGCTTATAGAATTATTCCTTATAGAATCAGGAAATGGGCTGGAGAGATGGCTCAGCCGTTAAAGGCTAGGCTCACAACCAAAAATATAAGAATCAGGAAATATTTGCTCTTGAAGAAACTCTCATCCTCTATCAAGCTGAGGTGTGTGAAAGTTGGGCAGGGAACTCTAGGGACACTGATTGGTTTCTATTGCTCCTCTTAGTAATTCTTCACTACACCCCAATAGGTACATCATACAATTTCCACTTTGGAATGAAAAAGAAAGCTTCCACTAAAACAAATACACATTGTAGACACGGGTGTGCCTTCTGTACTTCTGTCATATCTGTGATTTGATGATGAAAAGGAGATGTTCAAATTCATTGTCCTCTCATAAGTGGTATGTGTGAAGATTCAGTGCCTAATACTTGGTTCCTGGTGCTAAAAGGAAAAAAAAAAACATAAGCGAGAGTCATTCATCATTTTTCTGAGTATCCATCCTTTTAAATTTTTGCATCCATTCCCAAAAACCAGTAGCACTGCTGAAATAGTGAGAAGTTTACAGGAGAGAAAAGAGTAGGAATTCTACTGATATGAAAATCACAAATTTCCCAATATAATATTGATATCTTCATTGCTAACAATTAGAGAAATGCAAATCAAAATAGCCCTGGGAATTTTAACTTACTTTAGTCAGAAGAGCAAAGATCAACTGGCCAACAGACAGCAAATGTTCGAGAGGATGTAGGAGACTCATCCACTGAGGGTGGGGATTGAAAACTGTTCTCAACACCCTAGAAAACAGTGTAGAGATCTCTCAAAAGACAGAAAAGAACTCTATCCTATAATCCAGGGATACTACTCCTGGCATGTAACCAAAGCATTTGACATCCTCTCTCACAGATTCTTATACAGCCATATTCACTATTACTCTACCTACATAACTAGGAAATTGAAACATCTTAAATATCCTTCAGCTGATTAATGGAAACTAAAAAAATACATGAACATTATATGTATATATATATTATTGTGGGGTGTGTGTGTGTGTGTGTGTGTGTGTGTGTGTGTGTGTATGTATGCATGTATGTATAGAATATCTCACTTTTATGTATATATTTCCTGGATTGACCATTTGGTAATGGATAGCCAAATTGGGGTCTCATTCCTTGGGAAAACAATTTCTCCTGTCTTAGCACTCCTTAGTTGCCCATAGTCATTTATCTCAGTTAAGCATACCTCCTTCATGTTTACAGGATTTTGCTGTCATCTTTGGTCAGGTGTTGTCTAGGCAGTCATGTTGTTGAGAATTCATGGGTGTAACGTCTCTCACTTTTTAAAGAGACACAATCTGACTTATATCAAAAAATAAATTTCTGTTGCTATGATTCTTTTCTCTCTCTGGGCCTTTTTTCAATTGAAAGATTTTATATAGTCTTTGAAACTAACATTTATTATATATTTTATATATATTATATATATATAAATGAATTTAAATATATATATATATATATATATATATATATATTATATATGTATGAAGTTTAAAGAAAATTTGTTTTGTTGCCGCTCTTTGTAGTTTATGGATAGAAAGCTACCTGCTCTGTAGTAATGATAAAATATTACATGTGAAATAATAAATTTTTGAAAAATGTTTTCTATCAGTCAAATCTAGTTTATATTAGTTCTTTGTACTCATGCCTTATTGTAAATGACTAATTTCCATTTTAAATCATGTGCATACATGGATTTAGCTGAATCTATCCATTTAAAAAGGTGATATTTCAAAGAAATCCAAAACCATTTACTGCTATAAGACTGATTACATAGAAAATTGATTTGAAACATAATACTAATTTAAATATATTGGAATTAATACATTATTTAGTATGTAATTTCATAGTTTTATATTCATCTGATCAGTGTCATTATTTCACAATAATAGTGATTATATTTCCAGTGGATCATAAAAAATCTAAGTTCTAATAGGAGTTAACAAATATGTGAAGGCAATATGATTATGACTTTTTGATAGATTGAAGGTGTTTTAAAAATTATCTGGCAGAACTCTGCCAGAGTCTGACAAATACAGAGGCAGATGCTCGCAGCCAACCATTGGACTGATCACATAGTCCCCAATGGAGGAGTTAGAGAAAAGACTGAAGGAGCTGAAGGGGTTTGAAAACACAGAGGAAGAACAACATATCAACCAACCAAACCCTGAAGCTCCCAGAGACTAAATCACCAACCAAAGTGTACACATGAAGGGACCCAAGGCTCCAGCTGCATATGTAGCAGAGGATGGCCTTGTTGGACATCAATGGGAGGAGAGGCCCTTGGTCCTGTGAAGGCTTGATGCCATGCCCCAGTGTAGGGGAATGTCAGGGCCGGATGCAGGAATGGGTGCGTTGGAGCACCTTCATAGAACCAGCAGGATGGAACATGGCATGGGGTTTCTGAAGGGGAAACCAGGAAAGGGGATAACATTTGAAATGTAAATAAATGAAATATTCAATAAAAATTATCTGATCTCAAATCATTTTTTAAAAATTGAGATTCACATACTATAATATATTTATTTTTCTGTTTCTTTTACCTCTGCTTGCAGAATTAAAATCAGTTAACACTACCAAGCTTACTATCCTTTTTTGTTGTTGTTGTTGTTGAAGCCTAGTATTGTAGGTATTCATTTTATGTCCTTTTTATTACAACATATTTATTTCTCAACTAGTCTCTGCTTTGCTCTTTCTACAACTTCAGTATTCACTGTCTTTCCTCCCTGTATTTCCACACTGTATCCAATCTATCAAATGCCTAGACTTACTGAAATCACATCCATACAAAAAACCTCACAATTTTATTATGCCTTCATCCTTCTACTACCCGGACTGACAAAGTACAGTCTTCAATCAGCTCTGATGTCCGTTGCTTTTATTTCTTCATTCACGTTTTGGAATGACATTAGAATAAAATCATTCCATTGTATGGATTTTTGTCAGCACATATCCACTTCCTATAACCACAACTGATGATTATAAGCTGATGAAACATATATTGTGGTTACATATATTTACTTTGTAACCCCCATACCCCTAAATTGTGCATTTTATAGTCAGATATGCCACCTGATGGATTGCTTTTGCTAAATTGTATTTGTCCAGGTGATGCTATTGCAAGCTTGGCATATTTCACGTTTTTCAATGGTGAATTCATTTCAAAAACATTTTTATGATGGCATCTAATACACCAGATGGAATTTTAATGTAAATGACCTTTAAATTATGTCAATAATTGGTTTTATTTGTCCTCACTTTACTTATTACCTTCAGTTCTCTTGCTGCCTCTGTCAATCAGGACATTCACAACGCAGTTCCAGGCTTTGTGGCATTTAGGTCCCCTGACTTGCAGCACATTATACCCCTAATTAAGTCTCTGTGTTATTTTAGTATTTTGCTTGTTTGGCTCAATATCTCTCTTCCTTTCAGGTTAAATGCTGTAAACAGAAAGCAAGCATAATAGCTGCCCAATCAAATTATAGAAGGAATGCTGAAAAGGTCAAAATGGCAAAACACACTATGGTAATTCATGTAATGGAGAATGTATTAAAATTCTGGCCTTCATTTTACTCAAGGAAAAGGTGACATGGCAAGATAAAAATGGCATAGCCTATTGAGAGTGGAGCTTTATCTGCCAGCCAGCAAGAAGTAATCGCTGTTGTTTGTTTCCTGTGTTGGGAACATCTCAACCCTTGTTTAAAGCAATAGTCACTCCTGTGACCAGTGTCAACCTCTGTGTAGCTTTCTAGTCTTGGATCATATTTAGAGGAAGGAGCAGGCTGATCTTTTCTAGCCTCCTCATTCCTTTATAGACCTCGTGTTCTTTTCTATACCTACGTTGATTCATAAGCTTTGCTTAAAATGCACATCAAATATTTCCTTATTTAGTCAACTGTGACGCAAATATTTCAGCCTTTTTCAAAATAAATTGAATGATCATTCTTACAAATAGCAGCCACAACATGGGGCTATTTACTGTCAGTATAAATCATGTAAATTTGTAAACATGTGATACAAACAATTCCTTTTCTTCCTATTGGCTTCTGGCTTCTGGATATAGATGTAAAAGTGCAATGTTAAGGAAGCACGTGGAGATATACTTGAAAGTTTAATGTGACAAATTTATTCTCTGTTCGTTATGCATTTGATCCTGCAGTCTGTTGTCAAGGGTGATTTAATATATTTGGACTTCCCTGCATTAATGTGAGTTTGAATCAGGAGGGAAACACGGTTAGATAGAGAACCTGTGGTTTCTAGATGAATATACATTTGTATATGTTAAGTAGAGACAATGCTTTATCTTCATAGATTTTCATATTCCTGCCAAATAATCAGTGAGATGTAGGGTCGTATATATAGGATTATTTAAGTTTTTTGTTTGTTTTGTTTTGGCTTTTTGTTTGATTTGATTTTGGGATGAACTGTGAATGATTGGTGTCCATAGAGGGTGACTAAAAGGTTGTGTATGGCCATAGAACTGTCTCAACTAATCCCAGGTCTGGTTGAGGCTGTGGGTGATTTTGTAACAAGACTTGCAGCAGACCTTAACTACATTTGTAGGAGAATGGAAACACACTCACACATATGTATACACACAATACACCACTCACACATACACACACCACTAGCCTTCATTAACTCGAGTGATACTGGGTCTCTATAGTATGTGTTTATATTTGTAATTAAAGGAATAATCACAAAGCCCAGTGGCTTGATCAAAGTTCATGCCAATTTAGTAGGCTGACTCATACTGAAACTTTAAAATTTTGTGATTCACTTCAAATCTGCTTAGCCATTTATTAAATCTGATAAAGGGGGTGCTTTAGGAATCTCCAATTTTGTGTCGTGGTATGACTGTAAGGATGTGACAAGGGAAAGACGAGATGTTTGCCTGGAAAGTGTCATGTTAGGGTATGACAAACCAGTCTGGTTGTCACTTACAGTAAGTTCCGTTGTAGGCCGTGTACTTAGCAAGTCTGCAGTTTTACTAGAATTTCTTAGAAAATTTTGGAGTAATGATGTGTTTTGGCTGCTCTTTGCTGTTTTAGCAAAATGACTTGGGGGAAAAGGAGCTGAGATTAGGCAAGAAATGATAAGTTTTGCAGTTTTATGTGGGACAAAATATAGCACTGCTAGGAGAAGCAGTCTCTGCTTACAAGCTGCAATCATATTGACAGAGCCACTGATAATCTGAACCCTCAAGCATGAAAATATCAGGAACAGTTTTTTCAAGCTAAATATCAGAAGATGAGATTCTCACTTGCAGTCTATCTTTAGGACCTCCAAATTAAACTGTACAGACAGATGAAGAGCCAGTAACTCCAACTAAGAGTGAAGACTTTCCACCTACCTGTGCTATTTCAGGATATCTTAAAGATAGTTGCTTTTACACCATGGGAGAACAAACACGTTTAGCTTAAAATAAGGAAGGACAAAAGAAGATACAGCAGGTTTGAGACACACACCTACTGAAAAACATTGGGCATAGTTCATAAAAGTAACTTTGATCTCCAGATATAATTGTCATCTCAGAAGCTTATTGCTGAATATGCTCACCCTGTTTAGCTCTTTCTGAACTCTGGCTTGCTGGTTCAACTCAGCTGTTTTGGCTCAAACTTCTCTCAAATCTAATTGATTCAATCTGGCTTCTTTTGGATTTCCACTGAATTGCTCTGCTTGGCCTCATATGAACTCTGGCAATTTGTTCTAATATTCTGGCTCATTCTTAGTGTCTAGCTCATTCTGCTGCTCCCTACCCCCTCAATCCTTGGCTTGTTCTACTGTCATCAGTCTCTGTAAAAGTGTCCAGGTTAAATCTGCCCCCTTCTCACCACACTGCTACTCTTGTAAGTCACCTCTCTGTTTTGTTTGTTCTAGTGAGAGTTGGGCACTTCTATCTCTGACTCAGTTGTTCAAATCTTTCTCAGATTCATCATTTTGTTGGCCTCTCATTATATGTCACTTTCAAAATTGTTTCTTCCTTCGACCAACTAACTATACCTTATGAAAGGTGTGTACAAATCAGATAAAATGTGTGTCATTCCATTTCTTTTTTTTTCCTTTTTTTTTATTTTTTTATTTTTTTTGCTTATTCACTTTATAACCCGTCCCAGTGACCCCCTCCCACAATCCTTCCCCATCTCTTGTTTTCTGAGTACCCCCTCCTCCTGTATCCCCCACCCTGCCACTTTAAGTCTCTGAGAGGCTAGGTGCTTCCTCTCCCATTGAGGCCAGATGAGGCACCCAGCTAGAAGACCATACTCCATATACAGGCTGCATGTTTTGGGATAGCCCCCACTCCAGATGTTTGAGACCTGCATGAAAACCAAGCTGCATTTCTATCACACAGATCTAGAAGGTCTTTGGATGTCATCCCTGGGTTTCCTTGCTGCTGGGTTAAAATTTCTCAACAATGCTTACTTTAATGATGAACTTGATGATGATGGAGATGGTTATGGTGTTAGTAATGATATCTGATGAAATAAAGGGTTCCAAAAGAACAGCTAATTTATTTATATAAGACAATTATAATTGCCAAGGGAAAATAAGTCATGAGTTATATATATCTGATTTTGTGTTTCTCAAAGTTGAAAACAAAACATTTCTTTTCTAGATAGAACAGTATACATCGAAGAATACAAAATAGCTTGTTGCTAATAGAAGAATTCAACTTTGTTAGAAGAATTAGTATATACTGTCTTTTGGGGATGGGTTCAAATTCACATACACAAGGACTATCAGTTACATGGGATACATAGATATACTGAAGCATACTCCAAATATGACTTGTAGGTGGAATGGATGAATAACAAAATAGATTACTAACCAGCTCTCAGTCATTTATTGTTCACATTAAAGTCTACTTTTGGTACCCTGCAGCTTGCTTATTGCCGACAGACACCATTCTGGTAGCTCTCCATTCTTATTTTGGCAGGGTTCTTCCCATGAGATTTCTGTACTCATCTATGCTATTAGTTAAAATTTAAGCACTACTTCTAACAATTTAGGATGTTAATGAATCATTAGGTAAGATTTAGCAATTACTAATACATCCCAGGTGATGTTCAATTTTCTATAATTTTAGTTGCCATAATGATATTTTAACATTTTCCAGTATTTAAACTGTACATTGAATCACATAAAAATGAATAACTACCAAGTTTTTATTTTACCAACCTCTTAGGCTGTTAAGAAGCATTAATTTAATATTTATTTATTTATTTCCTCTAATATACATGGGCATGGTTTTTTTTAAAAATCTATTTACTTTCTGACAAATTTAGATTTCTAACTGTAAAATATGCTTAATTTTTTTTTCATTTTCTCTAAAATTAAGATGATATTAATATTTCCATGAGATTAATTGTAAGTATTATTCCTATAATTAGAAATCAACTATAACAATACAAAATTAAAAATATAAATTATTTACAATGTAGTAGAATTTGTTTGGTGTCTCATTGGCCTTTATTTCTGTTGACAATTAACTGATAAGTATGTTAACAATTAGGATAATCATGGAGGTTAGGTGGAGAATATGGAATGGGAAGAATATGGAATGGGAAGTAAAACAAGGAAGGGAGGGAAAAGTTAAATGAGGGAGGAAATACAGGGAAACTTTTAGCTAAAACTAAAGCTATATATTATATGTATAATCAATGAAGGCGATGATTAATGAAATCAGCAAATAATGGAGGAGACAGAGCCCAACTGGACATATGTTTTCACCAAATGACACTTCTAGTACAGAGAATGGGTTGCATCTAAGAGCTCTTGACCAAAGGCATTCTGTGGGAACACCCGAACAACTAGGCTATTGTAAATGCAGTTTTTGGCTCTCCAAAACTTCTTGCTTGTTTTGTCTTATTCTGATATGTTTGTTCTGGTTTTATTTTATTTTATTGCTATTATTCCTTAGGTATCTCTGCTTCCTAATGGGAGACAGAAAGAGGGTGAATCCAGATGGAGGGGAAAGTGGGGAAGTGGGAAGAGCAAGTGAGGGAAAACTGTAATCAGAACATATTGTAGGAAAAGAATCCATTTTTATTAAAAGCAAACAAAAATCAAACAAACATAGATGATTGTTAAGTATCAGCCAGAGTTCACCCTACGTTTTTGAAACTTCATTTTAAAAGAATGTTAGATTTCATGTAATTATACTGAATTATCACTTCAAATAATACAATAAAAAGGAGGTTTCCTTAAATATTACTTTTGGTAATCCAAATCAATGTGGTTCATATTCAATCTGCTTATTTTTTGAACTTATATACACAGGTACACATTCTTTTAGGCTTTCAGAATTGCAATTTGAATTTTATTTGAAATAACTGACAAGGTTAGGAAAATGTTTGTTTAAACGGTTTGAAAGTAATTTTGAACTTGTAAAACACGAATTTTCTTCCCTTTTTACATATTAGTTTTTGAAATAGAAGTTGGATTATATGAACACTTAATGGAATAAATGTCCTTTCTTAAATATTCCTTAATATGAAATTAGTGAAGTGTTAAGTTTTCATTTCTTATTTTTCCACATTCACAATTCAACATCATTTGCTCTTTCTATCCGGTGGTAGAAATTTTTTTATAGCTATATTTAATATGCCGTTAAAGCTAGCAGCTAATGTAAAAAAGACATATTTACAATCTTTCTATAAATTTTTGATCATGCATGTGTCTCAAAGGATTTTTTTAAAGGAGGCAGATTTCTGCTTCACCTGGGACTGGATGTGCGAAGCATTATGTGTCACTTCTTCGCTAGCTGGATGCCAAAAAGATAGAGTTTGGGGAATTTTGAGTTGTGGCATCATTTGGCACATCAAAGTAATAAGCTTGGCTTTCTAATGGCATATATCCTGAGATGTACTTCTGTTTCACAAGTCCCTCTACACATAGTTACCTTAAAGTGGCTCATTATTTAGAGTCTGTGGAAGCAAAGTATTTCCAGTGGACAAGGAAAAAAAGTCCCCTTTCGAGCAAAAATTGTTTAATGCCTCCCAGGTGTGTAAGAAAGGTGAAAAACTACATCTCTTCTGGTTCACTGTTCGTGACTTAGTGGGCTTATTAGTTCCCTGAACGAAGACTCATCTGCCCTGCATTTCCGTGGTTTAATTTAATGGACAGATTCTCCAATAACAGTGAATGAAAATAAGTGCATTAGACAGCTTGTATGAGGAGTAAAAGAAAATGAATTTAGCCAACAACATTTTTATATCTTTGAGATGGTATGTTGTTTCAAACAATCTCTAATTCTCTGGCTTAAGTTTATTATTTTTATAACTGATTCTTATTGCCATCTGCTTCATGTGCAAGTGAAAATAGGAGCTAATTTTCTGTGTCAGCTTAACAAACAAAAGCTGTGTGATATGGATAGCCATCATTAAATGTATCTCATGAAATATTGATCTGAAAGAGGCCAGTCTTCCAATGTTTAGATATGAGATGGTAATTACGATAATTTGAAAAGGGTGAATGTTAATCTGGGTATGGGAAGCTCTATTGATTTTGGGGAATGACTTTGTAAAACAACGAATACTTTCTACATATTCATAATAAATATCTGCTAAATATATTTGATAGTATAGACTTTATTTTATGAAAACATAATAATTAACAAATAAATGCTACACTTACAATTGAATAGCTATGCCTTATAGAATTTAAATGCAACCAATTATGAACTCAGGTAAAAATCTTAAACCTTAATAGAAAAAATATGTAAAAGAGAGAATGCAGGAATCAATAATTTTCATTGAATGCTCATATTAATATTTTATGCATTTTAGGGGTTTTAAAATAACCTATTATTTCAGTGCTCTTTGTTGAGAAGAATAAAAATGTTTTCTTATACAGTAAATTAAATAAGTAATGTTTCTACATAAATATTGATATAAATCTTAGTATTTCTTATGTATGCTTCTACTATATGTAAAATTCACATTTTACAGGGTTATAGTATTTTGATTTGTATTTACTTCAGGATATTAAATTAACATATGTTCTAAAAGTTATAAAGTACTTTATCAAGTATTTTCACTAATCATAAAGTTTGTTCCACTTAATCTTTATATGCATTAATTCTAGTAGTTGGATATTTCCCACAAGTGGGAGCTAAGGTGGAGGTAAGGAGAGGAAGAGGAAGACTAAGGAGAGGAAGAAAAAAGAGGAAGAGGAGGAGTGAGGGAAGCAGAGATGTAAGAGAGAGGGAGAAAACGCATGTATCAGGAACAGACTTGGGTAACAACTTATATCTAGGTTATTAATTGGTTAATACTTTAATTGTGTGGACATCTTGGATTTGAGCATTACCAAACATATAAAGCTATTGGATATAATCTAAAACATTGAGTCTTATTCTACAGATACTGTGTGGATGGCGGGATGGTCTGGGCTCAGTCCAACCTTGTAGAGACCGCTTGGGACTGGTAGAGTCATTTCCCACTCTTGTGTCTCTTGGATGGCAGAGCCAGTGTCTCTGGCTGCCTGACCTGGTAGCCTGAGCCAAGCAGCACAAGAATATGCCTCTCCTGTCATGGCCTCAGGCCAAGGCTATAGGGAACTGAGACTGAAAAAGAAATAGCAAGATTGGGAGCTCCATTATTAAAATAATTATACTTCAACAAATATTATGTCTTGGATTAAAATTAGTTCCCTGGAATAAGGGGTAAGTTCACTTTCCCAACATAGAAATAATTGGAATCCATTCTCATACCAAACTGTAATTTATTATCTCAATAAAATGTTTTTTTAGGCTTCGGCCTATATTGTTTCCTTAGGTTTTCTGACTAACTGCATAACTATGCTTATTTTCTGCTCCCTTAAAAAAAAGTGAGATAGACTTGGGCTCAGTATTTAAGAGTCATGCTCTTGCCGAATCTGGGTTTAATTCCTACATAGAAACTACCTACAAAAGAAACTCACAACATCAAAAATAATAGTTTACAGAGGATCTGAACTTATTCTGGCATGATTAGGTTTGGACATTTTCCATATATAAATGTTCAGGAAAAAATGTATATAAACCATTACTAAAATACATATTTAAAATCTTATAAGTAATTTACAATTATAATTACTTAACATTTTTCAAGAGAGAAAATATTCAGTAAGTTTCTCTGTAACTATTGCCTGGAGTTGCTCATATGTCTCTGTAGTTCTGTCTTCCCATCAGTGAGTCTTGGTAACCATCCAAATACATATGGTGTAGCAAGTGTTGAGATATCCCTTTAAAGTCTAGGTTTGGTGCTTGCTCTTTGCTGGATTAATAAGTCAACTGCACTGCCTGTAGATAGATTTTTGGTGAGGAACCAAACAAGAATTTTCAACCACTGTCAGTGTTTTTACAGATTTTTTAATAAACCCGCCAAAAGTTCTATTTATTAAATTGGGTCTGAAGAACAGAAGACATAGTTAGATCATTTTTGGGGCCACCTATCCAAACCCTAAAATGCATGATAAATGGTTATTTTCAACCAATTAAACTTCAAATAAATTTTCTTTGTTAGATAACAGGTTTTGTGTTTTGTACTGTGACAAAATATCAAAAGAAATAAACTGAAAAGGAAAACAACAACAACAACAACAACCCCCCAACCGATTCTTGGTTGCAGTCCACGTCCTCTGTCCAGGTCCAATAGTCTTGAAAGGGTATAGGCAGAGGGGAAGCTCCTTATTTTATGGCATTTGGGAAATAAAGACTTAGGACTAGGGAAAAACATACTCCTTTCAAAAGCACATCTTCAGTAACCTGCCTTTTACTAAGCTCTCCCCTAATACAAGGATTGTATTTACCTATGGTATTATCTAGGGATCATCCAATCCTGTGATCCAATTTACTGCTCAATATCCATCAACTTGTAGAGGATTTCTCCCAAAAGAGAAGGTTATCAATACTTCCAAAAATCTAAAATCACAGGAAAAACATGACAGATACTCTGTTAAATTTTAAATAAAACCTTTTAGTTCATCATTTTACTTTTGCAAAATTTATGGACATGATTATAGATTTAAGTTGTTTGTGAATATACGAAACCTCAAATGAAAACGGCCAGCATAGGTATTTTTAAATACAAATTTTTTGAGAGATATTCTGAGAACAGCTATAGAATTACCCCCCTTTGAAACCAATATAAAGAAGGAAACCATTATTCCGGGGTGTGGTTTTATTTTTGAATGATACAGATTCTAAGTAAAAATTTTGAAGGGTTTGCCTCATAATTTACAAAATACATTTTTTAGGTTGATATTTTTTTTAATTTTCTATTTTCCCTTGTATATAATACTATTCTATACTAAACAAAAACTGCCAAGAACCAGCCCGGCTTTGAGAGGAGTTCTGAGAGAAGGGTCTGGGAGGAGTGAAAAGAAAGACTAAAGTTTAAATCCTCATATAATTCTTATTGCACCCTTTGTTTTTCTTTTTTTTAGAAAATTTATACTTTTTAAACCTATGTAATTTTAGGCCTTTCCCCTAGCCCTAAGGGCTTTCCCGAAGGTCCCAGTGTTTACCATTTTGCTAAGACATAGCCACATCAATTAAATTCTGCACCAACTGAATTTTTATTATCATTGAGTCATTAAGGTTAAAAAGGAGAATTTCTTTCCTTTTGAGGAGCCCCACTTTTGGTGGGGTCCCAAAAAATTTGTACATTATTAACAAATAAAACTTTCATGACGAGCCCATGGACACTCAAGGAGGCCCCACACCAAGGCCTTGTCCCAGCGACAGGAACCAAGTCACTCTGGGATCACCATGTCGGGCTCGGCATAAAACCTTTAATGAATAAATAGTATCATCTTAGAGTAATAACTTATGAAACAGCTCTGAGGGAAGTTTAATAATAAATAAAATAAATAAAAAAATTTTTAGACCCTTTAAAGAAGAAGAGAAAACACAAAAGTATGTTTTTTTAAAAATGAATCTAGAGCATTTAAATGCAATTATGAAAAAAATTTTGGGGGGAACAACCCAAAGGTCTTCTCCTTTAATTTTAATTTTTCAATTTTTAAATTTTTGAAGTAAAAAGATTTTTAAAAAAACAGCCACCCCCCACTATGAAAAATAGACTTTCCCCTAGTTGAATAATAAAATAGCCGCAATTGAACACAATGGAAAAATCGGGGCCCCCATTTCACCCAAAAAATTTACTGTTAAACCCAGAGCTAAAATCAATGTGAAGGGGTTTGGCTCTAAGGATGACTTTTAAAACCCCTTAGCCATTTATCAACGTGCTTCGACCACCACCATTGGAAAATTTTTTTCTTGCTACAAACAACCTTTCCCCCGGGATGACAGCAGGAACCCCCACACTCGTTTAATAACCCACAGAAATTCCAACCTAAAAATCAGGAAGGGGGCCCTATTTAAGGAAAGTAAAACATTTAAATTAGCCTTAAAAATACCTCAGGGAACATCCAATCCATATTTTTTAAACTGTAATTTTCCCAGAATCCCAGTTCGCTTAAAGTTCAAAAGGTCCTATTATAAAAAATAAAAAGAACCCCAAAAAATTAAAATTTTAAATTTGTATAACAAAAAAAATTTGAAAACCTTCCCCAAATGAGAAAATTTCCCAATTCCAAAAATTTTAGTTTTTAAAAAAGGATATACAGGAAACCCTATAAAATAGAAGATAGAAAGATAGATAGAAGATAGAAGAAAAATAAATAAAATTTTTTTTTACTTGGGAAATATATAAAAACATTAAAACTGACAAAAAATGTTTGAAGGGGGGCATTAAAAAACTTGGAAAAATAAATTTTTGGCCCCCCAATGTCTACCCCGGTAAAGGAAAAAAAAAAAATTAATTTTGGGCCACTTTTAAAAAATTCCCCCTTTTTTAAATTAAAAAATAGATTGTTATTTTTATTTTCAAATTTAAAAATTTTTTCTTAAACCCCCCTTCTGGGTAAAAGGTCAAACTTAATGTAAATAATTTTAACCAGGGGGCCCCTGCCTCTGACAACATCTTAGATAAAAAATTTTACCTTTGCCCAGTGCCTATAGATTTTCCCTGTGGGATGTTGCCAAATTCAGGAACTACTCAGTGCTTTTTAAATGTTTTTCTTTTCAAAAAACAAATGTTTTAAATTTGAAAAAAAAAAAATTTTTGGGAATTTTTAAAGTGGGGTTTCCCGAGTAACAAATACTAAAATAATTTTAAAAAATTTTTAAAAATTTTGTTAAAAAATTCCCCTTCTTGAGGAAGAAACACTCAAGTGAAGTCAAAAAAAATCTTTGTTTATATTTTCATCTTACTACTAATTTTTATCTAAAAAAGGGAATAAATTAAAACCTTTAGGGTGAGTACTAAAAAATGTTGGAAATTTCCCCCTTTTTTTCCTATTCCTTTTTCCCTATAAATTAATTAAAACGATACACTAACAAACTGGGGAAAAAAAAGGAAAATAAACTTTTGCCTTAAAACCACAAGGGAAAAATTTTTGTTTCCACATAAATTTCAAATGACATAATTTTCGAAAAATAGCCCTTTTTATTTCCCGGGGGAAAAATTTTGTATATATTAAATTAAAATTTGTGGTTTGCTTTCTTCCTCACCCTCAAACTCCCCAAAAAAATTATAATTTTCAGTGATATTTTTAAAATTCCTTTTAAAAAACACCCCGGGAAAAACTTTTTAATTTTGGGGGATAAAAACTATTATACGTGGGAAAAAAATTCCCCCCAAAGGGGGTTTAAAAAAAAATTTAATAAAAAGAAGTTCAGCAGAAAAATTGGATGGGTTTTTTTAATTTAAACAGTAACCAAAACCTTATCACTGAGTAAAAGGAATAAATTTTAGATTTCCCCAAATTTAGAAATGGGTTTTTTTTTTAGTTTTCATTTTTGCATTATTCCTGTTTTGGTGTGAGAACTTGTTAATCTCACATTAGATATATCCCAAAAACCAGGTCGCTGTAAAAAAAGGAAACAAAAAAAAAACCTTTTATCCCCCCCCCGGGGAGAAAATTTTTCACTCACCAATAAGGAAAAAAAAAGACATTTTATCCCCAATTTTGTAAAAAATATTGGGAAAGCCCCCCATTAAGAAGAATTTTTCAAAAAAAAAAAAAAAAAACCCTTTAAGCATTTTTGGGATTAAAAAATGGGGTTATACACACAAAAATCCAAAACTCGTCCGTGGGGGTTAAAAATTTTTATGAAACTGGGGAACCAAAAAAAAGAGTTAAGAACGCAGACTCAAAAAACAGAAGGCTTTTAAATTTTGGGAAAAATTTTAAAACTAAATTCCGAATAATTTTTAAAAATTTTTAATTTTTATTTTAACTTTAAAAAACATGGGGAAAAAATTTAAGGTAATTTAGTAATTTTAAAATGAAAAACCATGAGTTTTAAACCAAATTGAATTGGGGTTTTTTAAAAAGAAAAAAAATTGCCAAAAAACTCAAGCCAGAAAAAAAAATGAAAAGGGGTATCCTACAACCCTTTTTTTTTTTTAAAAAGTTGACGAAGGATACCCCCAAAAGGGGGCCCAATTTTAAAAATATGAGTAAAAAAAACAAAGGGGGAAAACGAAAAACAATTTTACTTCTTTTTAAAAAAACATTCTTCGAAGATATTAAAAACTTTCTTAAAAAATTTTGGGGGCCCAAATTTTGGGGCCCCCCAAATTTTTAAAATTTGAGCAGTTTCCCTTTTTTTAACAAAAAAAAAGAACCCCCAAAAGAAGGAGATATTTTTTTTTCCTTCAATATAGGCTTTTCCTTTTTAAAAAAAAAACCCGTTAAAGAACCAAGTATTTTAATTTTTTAAAAATGAAAAAATATTATTTTCTTAAAATTTTTAAAAAATTAAAAACAAAAAAAAGACAAAAGGGAGTAACAACGTTTGAAGTGGCCCCCTTGGGGGAAAAAAAGAATGAGGAAAAGGGAACAATTTTTCAAGGAAAAAAAATATAAATTCCCCCCTACACTAAGGCATTTAGTCAGGGGTTTTTCCCGGGGAAATTTTAAAAAAGTTGGGGGAGGGAGGTTTTTGTATAATGATTTTTTAAAAATTTTTCCCTTTTGATTTAATTAAATTTTTTTAAAAAAAGAATGCTTGTATAAGATTCTAAAAAGGGAATCATGAGTTAGAAAACTTTCTCTACTGATTTTTTGCACAAATGGAAATTTCCCTTTTTAAAACGATAAAAAAAGTTTTAAAGCCAAAAATTTTTTTTCTTTTTTAAAAAAACACGAGAATAAAATAATTAAGTCTTAAAAAAAAACCCCTTTTTTTTTTGGGAAAAATGAGTAAGAAAACCCCCCAATCCAAAACCCCCCTAAAACCCCCAAATTTTTTTTTCCCCCAAAAAATTTTTTCCCTTTCGTTTGAGGGAATTTCCCTGTCCCCAAAAACCCCAAAAAATTTTATAAATTTTAAAAAACCCGGCAAGACATTTTTTACATGAGGGAACTAAATTTGAACCAAAAGGGGAATAAGGCTCACCCCCATAAAACAATTTTAGAAAAAAGTAAATAATTTTTTGGGCCCCCCAAAAAAAAAAAAAAAAAAAGGGGGGGGGGGGGGGGGGGGGAAAAAATTTTTTTAAAAATTTAAAATTAAAAAATTAAATTTTTTAAAATTTTTTTTTTTGGGGGGGTTTGGGTTTTTTTTATATTGAAAAGGTTTTTTTTCCCCAAAAAAGAAAAAAAAAACCTTTTTTTCCTTTTAAAAAAAAATATTTTGGTTTGTTTTTAAATTTTCCCCCCTCTTTGGTTTCTTAACCCCTTTTTTGGGGGATATTTTGTAAAGGGAAAAAAATTTTAAGGGATAATTTTAGCCCTTTTAAAAAAATTTAAAAAATTTTTTAGGGGGAAATTTTTTTTTCCCCGTATCAAAGGGTTTTCTTTCTTTTTTTTCTGGCAAAAATTTTGGGTGAAAAAAAAAGGGGTTTGGAAAAATGGGTAAAAAATGTTTTCCTTTTGGGGGTTTGGGGAAAAATTTGGGGGAAATTTTTACTTCCAATAAAAAAAAAACCCGGAAACTTTTTTTTTGGGTTGGGAAATTTTTTTACCCCAAAGGAAAAAAAAATGCGGTGTAGATTTTTAAAAATGCTGGTTTTAGGAAAAAAAAATTGGAAACCAAATTTTTTTTCCCCCCTGGAATAACTGGGCTTTTCCCTTTTAATTAAATTAATTTTAAAAAAATTCAAATTAAAACCTTATTGGAAAGGGGAAAAAATGGCCCTATTAAAAAGCTTTTGGGAAATTTTAAAAAACCCCCTTTTTCCCCAAAATTTTTTACTTTTAAAAAAACCCCTTTTTTTTCATCAAAAAAACTGCTCCCAAAAAACCTAAAAAAATTTTTTTAAAAGGTTTCTTTTGGGTTTCAACCCCTTTTTTTTAAAACCCCGGGGTTTAAAGGGGAAATTAAAAACGTTTGGTTGCCCCAAATTGAAAAAAATCAAAAGTTTTAAAAAAAAGATTTTTTGGGAACCTTTTTAAAACCCCAAAGAAATTATCCCCCTTGGCTCCTTAAGGGAAAAAACTCCCTTTTAAACCCTTTTCCCTTTTTCCGAAACCCCCCTCTCTCTTTTCCCCTTTTTCTTTGTTTTGGGGCTTTTTTGTCACCCAAAAAGGGGAATTTCATTTTAAACCCAAAGGGTTTAGGGGTTTTTTAAACCCCCTTTTTGCTTGGGCCAGGACATTGGGGAAAAGGAGCCGTTTAAAAAAGGTTTTTGGGAAAACCCTTTTTTAAAAAAAATTTAAAGCAAATCCTAATTTTTGTTTCCCCCAAAAATCCTGGGCCATCCTTTTTTTCTCCCCTCTCTTTTTTTCTAAAAAATTTTAATTCTCTAATTTTTGATTAACAAACTCTCCTTTAAAAAAACCCCAAGGGGGGGAAAAATTAAATCCCAAAGGAAAAAATTTGGTTCCCCCAAAAATTTTTTTTTTTGGGGTTTCCAGGAAAAACTCAAGCAATCCGGGGGTCTTAAACCCCCTTTGGGCCGTTAAACCCCTTTTAAACAAAAATTTTTAAAGGTTTGGGGAAAAGTGGTTTAAAAAGGCCGTTCAAAAAAAAAAGGGAAAAAAAAGAGGAAAAAACTTTTATTAAAATTTCCCCTTTCTGACAAATTGGGGTTTAAAAAAATATTTTTGGGAGGATTGCGGGGAAAAAAAAAACCTTAAAATAACCCCAAAAGCGGGGGGTTTTTTTAAATAAAATCTTCAACCCAAAAAATATTTTAAACCCCCCCCCCCAAAAATTATTTTAAAATATTTAAAAAAAGGGGGGTTTTTGAAACATAAAAATTAAAAAGGGGAAATTAAAAAAAAAATTTTAAAATTTTTTTAAGCAGGGGAAACCCCTTTTAATTTTAATAAAAAGGGAAAGATTAGGGAAAAGAAGAAAAGGGAAAAAAAAACAAAAAGGAAAAAAAGAAAACTTTTTTTTACCTTCCACCCTTTTTTCCCCTTTTTTTGCCTTTTTGGGGGAAACCAAATACTTAATTTTGAGTTTAAAAAAGGGAAAAAAAAATTAAAAAATAAACCCCAAAAAACCCTTTAATTTTAAAAGGGAAATTTAAAAAAATTTCAAATCAACCAATAAAAATTTTTTTGATTTCCTTTTTTAAAATTTTTAAAAAAATTAGGGGGGGTTATTTAAAAACAAAAAAAAAATTAAAGGAATATAAAGATTTTATTTTAAGAGGGGGGGGTTCAGGCCCTTCCCCAACCCTGACCCCTTTCACTGGCCCTTTTCAAACAAAGGCTTAAGGTTTTTTTTAATGCCCCCTTTTCCCAGGGGGTACAACCTGGTCAGTATTCCCTTCCTTTTCCCTTTTTCGGTTTAAACTCATAATTTTCCTGTAACCCTTTTGGGGTTTTTTCCCCCCTTCCTTTTCCTTTCCTTTAAACCCCCGTCCTCCTTTTTTCTGGACAAAACCCTTTCCATTAACTTCCCTTTTCCCCTAACCCACTAATTTTCCACCTCCATTTAAAATCCAACCACACTTTTGGTTTTTTTCTTAAAATTTTTTTTAACCCCGTCCCCCCCTCAAAAAAAATTTCCCTTTTAAACAAATTTCCCTTATTTTTGCCGTTTTAAAGAAGTAAAAATTTAAGGAAAGGACAAAAATCCCTTTTCTATTCTGGTTTTTTTGTTTCCAAATTTTGGGGGGCCCCTCAGGATTAATTTGCAAAATTTTTTATGGGGCCCCCTTTAGGGGCCGAACAAAATTTTGGCTTTAAAAAGGAAAATTTTTTGGATAAAAAGCCCCTTTTCCATTGAAATTACATTTTTTTTCCCGGAATCCCTTTAAAAACCTTTTATTTTTCTACTGGGTTTTAAAGGCTCAAATTAAAAAGTTCCTCCTTTTGATTCCCTGGAATTCCCCAAAATTAACAAGGGGGTTAAAAGTTTATTCGAGAAACCCCCAGCCTTTTAAATGCCCTTTTTTTCCCCCACCCCAAAGAACCTTTTAAAAATCTTTTTCATTTAAAACCCATCAATCCCAGTTTTTACGGGCCCCTTTCCTTTTAGAAAATTTTTTTTCCCTTTTTCTGGGGTTGGGGATTTTTATCTTTCCTTTCCCCAAAAACCCCCTTATAAACAGGGGGGTTTTTTTTGGTATTTTGGTGATGGGATGATTATTTTACTTTAATACCAAAAACCCCCAAAAAGTGAGTCAATATCCGGGTTTTTTGGGGTTCCCAAACAGGGTGAAATTTAACCAAAATTTAAATTTCCAATTTTGGCCCCGCCAAATTTCCAAAGATGCTTTAAAACTTTTAAAATTCTCAAAATTCCAAGGTATTGAGTCATTGTTTTTCCATTTTTAAAATTTTTTTTTTTAAAATCCCTTTTCATTGGGGAAGGGGAAAAATTTTTGGGTGCTAGGTTTCCCTGATTTTTTAAGGAAAAAACCCCCTTTAAAAAATAGTTTGGGAAAATGTTTTGTGGGGTTAACCCCGGGAGAAAAAGGGATGGGGGCCTTTTTGGGTTTAAATTAATAAACCGAAAAAAAAAAAAAATAATTTCCACCAAAATTTGGGGAATTTTCCCCTTTTCAATCCCCCTGACAAGGAAAAGGAATAAAAACTCTTGGTAAAGGTAGGCCCAAAAAAGAGCTTATTAAAGAAATTTTTTTCCAAACCAAAAACTTTTGGAGATTTCACAATAATTAGGAAAAAAATTTAGAATCCTCCGCAAAATCAGTTTTACCCCAAAATTTGGAAAGGGGAAGGGGTTTTAGGAAAAAGGGTCAAGGGGAAAAAGAAGAAAGAGAAAAAGGGAATTTAGGGGGATAAAGAAGAAAGAACCTTTAACCCAAAAATTTTTTTCAAGTTTGGGGTTTGTACCGCATTTGTCAAATTTTTTTTCTTAACCCCTAAAATTAAGAGGTAAAATTTTAAAAAAATTATTTCCCAAAAATTTTTTTAAAAAAAAAAAAAAAAAAAAAAAAAAAAAAAAAAAAAAAAAAAAATTTTGATTTACATTTCCCTGATAACTAAGGATGTTGAACATTTCTTTAGGTGCTTTTCCATCATTCAAGTTTCCTCAGTTCAGAATTCTTTGTTTAGCCCTGTACCCCATTTTTAATAGGGTTATTTGATTATCTGGAGTCTAATTTCTTGAGTTCTTTCTTATTTTGTTACAATGGTAGTCAGGTTTACCACTACAAGTACCTGAGATGAATCAAATTTTAAACAGAAAAAAAGTTTTTGTCTCGTGGTTTTCTTGATTGCATTCCATGCTTTGTGTCTATAGTGGTATACAGACATTGTGGTTCATATAAATAGTGCTACATACATCATTATGAAGAAAAATGCTTTTCCTGGCTAGGAGGAAAAAAATGTATAATAAACAGCATCAAATCCTCCATTCCTTTTTAGAGTGTGGCCACAATGACATATAATTTACAATTTATATACTACCTCATAGAATGATTAGTACCCCTTGGTCAAGAAATTAACATGTTTCTTGGTAGAATATTCTAGTTGCCAATTATAGCAGTCTCTATAAGAAAATGCTACTTAACTATATAAGGATTATAGAGGTTATGGTTTTGCATCCTTATTGTTTAAAATAACTCAACTCTATTTGTTTCTTTCCTCGTGGGTGCCTAATGTCACATGTTCTCATGGAGAAGTGTGTTTGGAGGTTAGAGGTCAATGTTGAAGTCAGAAGCCAGTGATTTGAGAGCCAGGGTAGTATTTTATAATAATTCCCTTTAGCGTTAACTCAAGAGTTCCACAAGAAATACCAAATCCCTTGCCAAGTTTATGATCCCAATAGCCTGCCAGGATGTCTATGTTTAAAGATCACTTTGCCTCCCGGTACTAGGCCTGTACCAACATGAACCACAGGCCTATCTCTATACCCACACTCCAGTGGCATATCATATTTGGAATAGTTTAAAATTATTTTCTTGTGATTGTTTTCAGTTCTACATTTCTCTAATTGCAAAGTTAATTCTTAAATATTTAATAGTTTTTCTTAAATAGTGTGTGTGTTCCTGATTATTGCTGGGACTTAGGAGGCTATTAATTTCGTGTATTTCTTCATATCTGGCTATTTCACTGAACACTCATTAGTTTTTTATTAGGTTTTAAGTGGTTCTCCTGCATATACTAGGAATAGAAATATATTATTTGCAACTAATGACAATTTAGCTTTTTATTTTTTTTCTCTTTTTGGATTCATTAATTTAAAAGTTTGCCACTTATGGATATAATTACTCACTGATTGCAGTAGCCCTAGGCACTAATATGTGCAGGTAAAACTGATAAAGTAGTCACCAATTAGATTGTTTTTAGAATCAAATAACCTGACATCTGTGATAGGAAGAGACAAGGCATAGTATGCTAGGCAGATTTCTGAATGAGCTTTTATATCTTTATTGCAATGTCTCCTTGCTACACATCTCTGGCTTTAAATGTTTTTTAAAAGAAATGTGACCAAAGAAAGATCAAAATCGTGATTAGAGTAAAAGATTTAGAGATAGGAGAGAGAAACCTGGAGGGAATTGTATCACCTTCTGACCTCTTTTGTGGGGCCACAAATGAGGTCACTTAAAGATTTTTCCTGTAATATTTTTCTTTATGTTTTCATGCCTTATAGCTAGTAAAAATGAAACAGGCACACAAAGCAAAGACACTAAATGAACACCCCATTTGTGCCTTTTATTACAGAGCATTCTATTTCTGAAGTTAGTCACATGTGTGAACAGGTTTGTGTGCACATGTGCGTGAGGACTGTGGTCAATCTCTGATGTTTTCTTTTAGGAATGTTCTTCTCATTTTGTGACCCATCTTCTCTCCCTGGTACCTAGGGTTCACCTATCCATCAATGTTAGTAATGGCTGTCCACTGAGTCTCAAATCTACCTCTTTCCACCTACACAGCAGTAAGATTAGAAGAACACACTACTGTAAACAACCTTTTAATGTAATGTGAGTTCCTGGGACTTAGGTTCCAGGACCATGCTAGTTCAACAAGTACTTTACATATTGAACTATTTTTCTGTCCCTAGGTAGGAGCATTTTAAGCTGTGAAACTATTCTCTACAATGTAAAACAATATGCAGATTCCAGCAGCATAAATGTCAAACATTAAAAACACAGAGGCAGCTACACATTAAAAATGGAACAAAGTACAGCTAGCATAACAACAGTGTGGATGCAAATTTACCAGGCAGATACATTGTCTTGTAAAAGAGTAAACATATACTAAACATCACTTACTGAGTCAAAGCCAGTGGTAGAAAGACAGACTACAAGAGCTGGGGAAATGTCACAAAAGTAACAAAGGAATTCATCATCCTCAAAGACTGGAACGCTGTTCAACCTCAACTGTGGTTCCTAGTACTTATTACCAGCCCCACTGTCTTTCTCTCTGTGTATGTGTCTCTGTCTCTGTCATTGTCTCTGTGTCTCCCTGTGTTTGTATAAATATATATTCTCAAGTTTTCTATTTTAACCAGGAAAATGCTGCAAATTCACCAGAACATCCTTGACTCACTATCATAAAAATTAGTTACAAATATGGATATAGTACTGACTTAGTAAGCCTTCATAAATAATGTGTGCATTTTACCCGATGATTGCTAAATCATTTAAGAACAGATTGTCAGGGTGGAAAGAGTTACAGCATTGCTATCTCTTCATAAATTAACAAGTTTCTTTACCATAAAATAACTTGTGAAACATTTTAATGTTAAAAGTTGGAGAATAATTTTGCAGATGCCAATGTACCTGCACATGCATATATTAACATATTTCATAATTTCGTCCAAATTTTTATAAAATAATAAAAATAGATGTATCTTAAGCTACCTTCTGTGGTTTCTCAATCACACTTTCTTTCCTCTTTCAACTAATAACTGCTTTCAACAGTAATATTGCCTAATAACATATCTGTCCGAGACTGCTTTCAGTTGTGTTAAAATACCGACTAATCAAATCCAACTCCTAGTGAAACATGTTTATTTCAAATTGGAAGTTATAGTTTATCATGGAAGGAACCTGGGACAAGAGCTCAAGATAGGAACCAGGACCTACGTTTTGATTACTCACTTTCCCTTAGGGTCATGTTCAGTATTCTTGTATAGCTCAGTACTTGCTAAGGTCGGTAGTGCCCACAGTGGACTCTGTGCTCTTCTTCATCAATTAGCAATCAGGAAAATGTCTCCACAGACATGCTACAGACTAGTATGATTGTGATGATTCCTACAGTGTGATTACCTAATTCCAGGTATGTCAAATTGTCTTCCAAGATTATCCAACACAGCATCTTTCAATATCTGTGTTTCTGCAGATGGTCACACAAAACATCACTCTGCACATTCAAACATCTACATGGATGATATTATATCCTTGGTTTATTTTACATTGTCGCTTTGGTTAAATGATGCACTGGGTTTGTCCAACTTACTGCCAATAGTCCTGTTACTTATTTTTACTTCTAAGTATATGATAATTTTTATTATATAACATTCAGGTTATTAATATTTTTGCCTGTATGATACAATGTACACACTTAACCACAACATGTAAATATGCCACATTTCTTTGTAGTATTTCTTAAATTATATTTGCATATGTATCTCAGATCTATGTGATAAGGCTCATACTAATTCTGTAACCCTATAAATTACTGTGAAATTAAAAAAAAAACACTTTAACTATTAATATCCAACAAACACAGAAAACATTTTGAGATTCAAAATTTTGGGGCACGTCTGCCATTAGTGTTTGTTAGTTTGACTCATTACACACTTAGCAGAGCACCTTACTACTGTCTATCTCATCTTTAAAGTGTTAAAACTTGATTCCCGTTCTGTCTTCCAGCTTGGGTTGGCACAATTCTGAGACAATGCTGGCTAATGCAATATAAACTTAAAGCTCTGGTGCTGACTGAATCATCCAGAATCTTTATCTTGTCTGGGTTCTGATGACCACGGAAGCACAGATGCCACACATTAGGAAGGGAGAGTGACAAACCAGGTCTGCTTCCTTGAGGACATTGTTAGACACTACCACAACAGTGCATTGCTTGCCAAGATAATTTTTATTTTAATGTCTGAGATACAGTCTACTCTTGATTATGTCACTCTAATCTGGTTTACAGTTACTTATGCTTGAATATTATCCTCAATAATACAGTAACTCCTAAGCTTTTCTGGAGATGAGCAAAATGATGTTTAAAATGCTGCTGACAGTTTATACATCTACTATATAAGATGATTCTGGATTTATTTTCCCAGGTCTTTACTGCTGCTTTAGATCATCATGTAGATTTAAAGTTCTTGCATATTTAAATAGTTAGAATGGTATTTTAATATTCATGTATGTGGTTTATTTTCATTATGATTTCTATGCTCATTGCTATCTTTAATCTTCTTTTATATAAATTATTTTCACTGTTGTTGATTTTCCCATTCAGGTGTCATTTTGTATTCAGTATTTTGTTTTTGGATATGTCTAATACATGTCTAATAAAATACATCATGTCAGATTACATTGATCTTTTTGCTTTGAATATAATTAATTAGTCTGGTAGTTGGTTATATAGTCTCTACTGTAAGACAACTTCATCCAACCTTAGAGTTAATATCAGTATGTTTTCTACTACATTTTTGTACCATCATCGACATGAAATTACTTTTGCTACATTCTGAGAAGAAATAATTTCAGTTCATGGTCTCTACATTAACTAGCAATCGTCCAGGATTTACCTAAAAAGGAGTTCAGTAATTAATTTGAAAATGCAAATGTGAATTTTCTCCTCCAAACTTCCTGCCCACTTATCATTTTGTTTAAGCCCCCAGCACTATCTATAACCCACCAGGAAAACTGGTAGGCTAACTGTAGACTTTCACTTCTCCCCCCTCTCCTCCAAATCCAAGCCCCAGATCTCATCCCTAGCTTTGTAGCAGACCATATACAGTGGCCTTCCTTTCCTCTAGGTCTCTGTCTCCAGAGGATTTGGCAGATCTTCCTCCTTACTCTTCTCTGCCTCAGTCCCAAACTCCAGGTGGCATATCCTAGAAACTTTGCACCATGCCTGGGAAGCAAAAGTACAGGGAGGCACTTAGGTTATCTTCAGAAATTTACTCTCTATCTTCTCCAAATCCAATTCTCCAATCTCATTCCCAGGTCTGTATCAGATCTCCTCCCCATCTCTCCCCATTGCCAGGGTACTAAGCAAAATGCCAGGGTACCATGTCTCTGTCGATATGGATTTTCTTCCTCCCTCTTCTAGTCTATGATCATTCCCAAGTAGCAGCTCTCAATAACTAGAAACACATCAGACCTAAAATCTGTGTGGCCACACCAAACAGAATCCTAGATACATTTCCAACCTTAAAACGCAGAACTGCAACCACAGTCTCCTCCGATGCAGAAGGAGTATCAGAAAATAAGGAAGAAAACATCCACTCTAAAAACACAAAACCCACAAGCAGATAATAGCACCTTCAATTAAAAATCATCCCAGCTAGAGTTGCCCCCATAGATCCTACCCAGGTCTCTGGCATCCTAGAGATTATACAAATCCACCACTGATCTCCATTCTTTCTCCCTTGCTCTCTCTACATATGATCTCCTCCCCTTTGCTCCAAGCCCCTTCCAATTCCCTCTTCTATCCATTGCCCCCTAGTCATTCTATAGACTTCTACCATCGTCCCTTGGCCCTGCTTGTTATTTGACATCTTTGGGTTTGTGATTACAGGATAGTTATCCTGTACTTTATGGCTAATAGTTACTTATAAGTGAGTACATGCCATGCATGTTTTTTGGACCTGGTTTATCTCACTAAGGATGATATTTTCTAGCTCCACCCATTTTCCTGCAAAACTAACGATGTCCTTATTTTTAATGGCTGAGTCATGTTCCATCGTGTAAATGAACCATATTTTCTTTATCCATTCTTTATATAAAGGACAACCAGGTTGTTTAAAGTTTATTTAAAGTAGTAAATTTTATTACAAATAAAATTGCTATGAACATAGTTGAGCAAGTGTGTCCTTGTGGGATGGTGAAGTATCTTTTGGGTATATGCCCAGGAGTGGTATAGCTAGATCTTGAGGTATAATTATTCCCAATCTTCTGAGAAACTTCCAAATTCATTTCCAGAATCGTTGTACAAGTTTGCAACCCCTAACAGCAGTGGGGAGTATTCCTCTTGCTATACAACCTTGCCAACATGTGCTGTCTTTTGATTATTTCATCTTAGCCATTCTCAAGAACTCATAGCAATAACGACTATGAATCTGCAAGTGGCCACTTCCTGCAGTATGGCAGGACTCCTAGTGGAGGGATAAAGACAGTAATTCACCCATAAATCTTTGGAGCCAAAATATGTCCTGTCTATAAGATGGGGAAGGCAAAAAATAGAGGAGAGACTGAGGAAATGACCAGTCAATGAATGCCTCAAGTTGAGACCCATCCATTGGAAAGAACCAATCTTTGACACTATTAATAATACTCTGTTATGCTTGCAGACAGGACTCTTTCATAACTGTCCTCTGAGACTCTCCACCCAGCCACCAAAGGAAAGAGATGCAGAGCCTTCCATCCAAACATTAGATGGAGGTCCTGGAGTCCACACTGGAAGGAAATGAATAAAACAATTCAAGAGCTGAAAATAAATATAGAATCAAAAAAGAAAATAAAAAATGGAGATTGCTGGAAATGAAAAATTTAAGAACTAAGCAGGAACTATAGAGGCAATCTTTGCAAACATAATAAAAGGGATAGAAGAGACAATCTTAGGCAATAAACATATGATAAAGGAAATGGACACATTAGTCCAAGAAATTGATAAATCTAAGAATTCCAGAAACAAAACATCTGGGACCACATCAAAAGACCAAATAAAAGAATAGGAATAGAAGAAATAGAAGAAACTCAGGTCAAAGACACAGAAAATACTTTCAATAAAATCATAAATGGAAATTTCTGAAATCTGATAAAAGTGGTACGTATCAGGGCAAGAAGCATCCAGGAAACCAAGTAGACTTGACCAGAGGAAAAAAAAATTCTTCTTGCCATACAATAGTCAAACACTAAAGATACAGATCAATGAAAGAATATTAAAGGAATCAAGGGAGAAAGATCAAGTAACATAAAAGCTTAGCTATCAGAATGCCACCTCACCTCTCAATGGAGACCCTGAAAGCCAGGCTCTGGACAGATGTTCTACAGACTCTAAGATACCACAGAGGCCGACATAGACAAACTATACCCAGAAAAACTCAATCACAGTAGATATAGTACAATCAATATCAGATAAGCAATTTAAAATAAAGTATAAATGATGATGAAGTGGAAATAGGAATTAAAAGTATTCCAACTCCCCACCCCTCAAAAAATAACAAACAGATGATGTTAGAGCAGAATTCTATCAGACATTCCAAGAAGAATTAATGTCAGTATTCTCAAATTATTTCACAAAAAAGAAAGAGAAGAGGATTGCCCAATTCATTTTAAGGTCACATTTATCCTTATACCTACACCACACAAAGGCCCCCAAAATGAAAGAGAATTAAAGGCCAGTTTTTCTTATGAATATACATGTAAAACTTCTCTGTAAAACATTTGCAAACAGAACTCTAGAAAACATCAAAGAGATCACCTACCATGATCCAGTAGGCTTTGTTCCAGAGATGCAGTCTTTGACAAAAACCTAACACCATTTCATAATGAAGTTCCAGAAGAGACTAGTGATACAAGGGAAACAGAATGAAGGCAATGTATAGAATCCTATAGCCAATATCAACCTAAATAGAGATGAACTTAAAGCAGTTCCACTAAAATTAGGAACAAAACCACGGGGCACACTCTACCTGTCTCCCAGGAGATCAGCAATAAACATTAACACAGAAGTTCTACCTTAACCAGGGGCACAGTCCTGGTTTGCACCTTCATCTGCAACTTGACTAGATCCTGCTCCTGGAGCCCAGAGCCTTCCTGTCTCCCTGGAGACACAGGAGGTCTACCATAACCAGGGACACAGGAGCTCTGTTCTCACCACAGACAGAAGAGGACCCCCACCCCTTAACCAGAGTCAACACTGACTGCCTGTGAAGAGGCTGGCTATTATCCATGTCACAGAGCACTACCTGCCTCCATGGAAGCCAGCTCCAGTTAGAGGCACCCAGGCCAGTGAACATCAGAGAGAACCAGATGTCAAAAGGCAAGTTTAAGAACATAAGCAACAGAACCCAACACAATTTGGTACCAACAGAACACAGGTCTTCCACCACAGCAAGCCATGAACACTCTAAAATGCCTGAAAATCAAGACACTTACCTAAACTACCCTCTCATGAAGATGATAGAGGACCTTAAGGAAGATATAATTAACTCCCTTAAAGAAATACAGAAAAACACAAACAGGTAGAAGTCCTTAAAGAGGAAACAAATTCTTTAAAGGAATACAGGAAAATAGAATCAAGCAGATGAAGTAATTAAACAAAATGGTCCAAGTCCTTAAAGTGGAAATAGAATCAATAAGGAAAACTGTTGTGGATAGCCTCAGCCTTGTATTTTGATCCTAGTTCCCAGTGGATAGCCCCAGGCTTGTATTTTGATCCTAGTTCCACTCTTCTGGGAGGGGCTGCAGAGGATGATTGAATCTGTACACAGAAGACATCTTGTAAACCTTCTGTTCAATTAAAACCTGTAAAATAAAGACTAGAGCCAGAGATTGGGCAGTAGAAGAGGAGGTGGAGAAAAAGGCTTAGGGGAAGAGAGAGTGAGAGGAATTCAATATAAAAGGAGGTAGAAGTAGAAGCCAGAGGCAGAAGAGAAGGAGTCAACAATGGGAGAGAAGAAGAAATAGAAGCAGGAGTTAGAAGAAGGAGGAAGCAGAGCAGAAGGAAGCTATGGAAGAGCCAGAGCTGGACAACCACACGGCCTGGATAAAAGCCAAGTTATAAGGGATCTCATAGCTGGGGATTAGAGTAATGTAGTGGTAAATCTGCTCAATCCAGGCATGCAATTTATACCAATAATTATTGAGTTGTGTCTTTCTTTACTGGTCTCCTTTGGGTAGGAGATTTACAGTTTCAAATTTGGGACTTAAATAATTCCTTCTACTACAAATTGGTGCCCAAAGTTTAAATAACAACTACTACTACAGAAAACAAAATGGAGGAAACCCTGAAGATGTACAACTTAGGAAGGAGTTCAGGAGTTACAGAGCAAAACACCACCAACAGAATACAAGGGATAGAAGAGAGAATCTCATTCATAGAAGACACCATAGAAGATATTGACACATCAGTCAAAGAAAATACAAAGTGTAAAAAGCTCCAAACCCAAAATATCCAGTAAATTCTTGACACAATCAAAAGGTCAAACCTAAGAATACTAGGAACGAAAGAGAGTAAAGATTCCTAGCTTAAAGAGCCAGAAAAGACCTTTAACAAAATTATAGAAGAAAACTTCCCTAACCTAAAGAAAGAGATGGCCATAAATGTACAAGAAGCCTATAGAACACCAAGTAGATTCGAACAGAAAAGAAAATCCTCTCATTACATAATAACCAAAACACTAAATGCACAGAAAAAAATAATATTAAAAACCATAAGAGAAAAATGCCAAGTAACATATAAAGGTAAAACTATCAGAATTATATCATACTTCTCAACAGAGACTATAAAACCAAGAGGATCCTGGACAGATGCCATTGAGACCCTAAGATAAGACAAATGCAAGCCCAGGATATTATACCCAGCAGAAGTTTCATTCACTGTAGATGGAGAATCCAAATGAAATTTAAACAATATCTTTCTACTAATCTAGTCCTACAGAATATACTGGAAGGAAATTCCAGCACAAGAAGGGTAACTACACCCAAGAAAACAGGAGGAATTAAATATCTCACAAAAAAAAGAATATCTCTCTCTCTCTCTCCTCTCTCTCTCTCCTCTCTCTCTCTCTCTCTCTTCTGTCTGTCTCTCTCACACACACACACATACATACACACACACAACACACACACACACACACACACACAACACACACACACACACAAACACACAAACACCATCTCCAACAACAAAAAATAACCGGAATGAACAATCACCTGTCTATATTATCTTTCAACATCAATGAACTCAATTTCCCAAAAAAGACATAATCTAACAGACTGTATACATAAACAGGATCCAGTGACAAAGACAGACAACACCTCAGAGTTAAAGACTGGAAAATGTTTTCTAAGCAAATGGTCCCAAGAAACAAGCTGGAATTGCTATTATAATATCCAATAAAATAGTCTTTAACCAAAATTTAATGAGATGGGGAAGAACACTTCATATTCATCAAAGGAAAAATTCACCAAGAGGAAGTCTAAATTTCTGAACGTTTATGCCCTAAATGCAAGGGCACCCAAATTCATTTTTTTCTTATCAAATGTATTCATTTTATTACTTTTTAATAATTCATTTTTATCATACAATCATTTTCATATATATTATTATGAAATATATATTATGACTTCCAGTTTTTATGGGAATCCAGAATATGTTAATGAGTGGGTCAGTTGTTTCTTGTGCATTTTGTTCTTCTATTTTCTTTCTGTAATTTTAAAGGAATCAGAACAGCTGATTTGAACCAGCCAGTGAGTTGAGAAAAAAGTAGAAATTGTGAGCTTATTCAGCAGTAAGCCTCTGAGAAGATATTTACATCAGGTGGATACAGTTACATTTACAGCTATTTTGTTTTGTATTATTCTGATGTTTATTTTTTATCTTATTTTATCCTTATTCTTCAGATTCCTATTTGTTTTTTGAAGAAGAGCTAGACAGGGGACACAATCTTATCAAAAGGAGGTGGGAAGAACCTGAGAGGAATAGAGGAAGGAAATACCAGAAACAGAATGTAGTTTTTGCAAAGTAAATCTAGTTGCAATAGAAGAGACAAAAGTCCAAATGTGTCATTTAGCTAGGGGCACTTTAGTCACTATGGAAACAGGATACTGTCTATGGGTCATTGAATGAGTTCTCACCGATTCATTAATATTAAGTCTACTTTTGCACTCTCTTCCCATTGTTTCCCCAAGAAGCACTTGTCTAATGATTAAAATGACCAATCCCTTACTTAAACCATGGTCTTTAAATCTATGTATTCTAACTACTTTGGATTAAACACTACATGAAAGGTAATACTTATATGCATCCTCTAGAAAATCAGAGTTTAACCTATTAGTTATTTTAATCTATTTCTTAGTGGTGATCTTTCTATTTATTCTAAATTTATAATTCTTATGCAATACATTGAAGCTTCAGTGGATTCTGTCATTGGTAATTATTGTCATAGATCTTTGCATAAAATTGATCAGTTTAGGTATGATGAAACTATTGTCAATGAAAGATCCTCTTAGGTGAAAGAATGTGTGCTCACTGAAACACTGAAACTGTCAAGAAGGACAAACTACCATCTAAAGAAGATGCCAATTCTACTTAGAAGGAATTATTGAACCTTCCAGAATAGGAAAGGTCCAATATATTTAGCCTGATACTAAGAGATCTTTTAGAAGAATGGTGCTAAGAGAAAGGTGCAAAGATGTTCTCTTTTTTCTGACAAGTTTATGGGATTTGAAAAAAGAAAACCACCATAAAGTCTTAGCCCATAACTATTTACAGCTCTTTCACTATCCCTACGGTCCAAGTATTTAAGTATTATATCCATTGTGAAAGCATGGAATTTGATGAGGAGAGATCATATATATATACATATATATATATGTATATATATATGTATATGTATATATACAGTTATTTTGTTTTATAAATAAATCTAGTTTCAAT
The DNA here is from genome assembly GCA_021653895.1 of Mastomys natalensis. Taxonomy (NCBI): domain Eukaryota; kingdom Metazoa; phylum Chordata; class Mammalia; order Rodentia; family Muridae; genus Mastomys; species Mastomys natalensis. Next base: position 1,493,312 of record JAJTUV010000611.1, read on the forward strand.
AAAAGAAACTATATATACATACACACACACATATACATATATATATATACACATACACATATATACATACATACACACACACACACATATATATACACATATATGTATATATATGTTAAATATTCAAACCATCCATTTGTATTCTAGGGATCTTAAACATTATTCTGTGTAGTATTGCTATTAAACACAAATATATGTTTTCCAGTACACTGATGTATTTATTTGATTATTTTTTAGGGTTACTTTTAATTTTACTCACGTACATGTAAATTTATGAACTCACAGACACTAGCCTTGTTGCATCACTTCAAATAAAGTAAAAGGTGGTTGTTAGGTAACAAATATGGATACTAGAGACCAAATTCAGATCATTTGCAATGCAGTATATATTCTTAATCACTGGGCCATCTTTCCATTTAATCATTTATTCTTCATTTTGATTCTAAATTCTGACCTTTGTAAATAAATATATATATATATATATGTTTGTATATATAATTGTAATAATATTTTTGTTTAATATATATTATGTTTATGCATACAATATGTATGTATATGTATATATTATTATTTACAATATATTTTATATAATATATTACATATTTATATATAAAAAATGTATTATGTATGTGTGTATATGTATAAATATACACACACATTCATGCTTATATCCCTCAGTGCATGTCTGCACTTAAGGACAATGACCAAGTTCTCAACGTAAATAGCCAGATATGCCTTGTGAATATCTTCCCATTGAGAATATCTTTTCTTTAGGATATCCCTTAGAGAGATTATAATTTGTACACAGTCTACTTTCCTTTCAAACCGCCCAGCCCATGTGTTGGACAGGACATGGTCACTATCCGTGAATATCATTTTCATTATACTCCTTAGGAATCCATAGGTATGAAGATGAAGAAGAGTTGTAATGAAGCACAAATCATACAAAATTCAAGTCCATCAATTTATGAATATTATCTTGTCCTCTAGATGACTTTCTGGGACATACTAGCAACTGTATTATTTTTTATGGTACACTGGTCAGTAGCTGTACACATCCAATCTCCTTTTTCTTTAAGTGTGATTTAATCTGAACTTGATGTCACAAGTTCAATCAGGCAGCCTTATATAGTGCCCAGTAGATTGCAAGGAGATAGGTTCAAATAGTGTCTTTTCTCTGGTACAAATGGCAAGGATTTTTACTTTGGGGAAACTTGATCGAAATAGAATTTTGTGGGGACCATCATTAAATAATCTGAGATGATACTATTGAACACCAATGTCAAGGAGAGCTAATATAAAAGTGTAAAACATAGACTCCTCATATCCTCTGACATGGCACCTTTGATATTTGAGGTGGTAATCTAATCTGCTGTCAAATATTTTCATTAATTATTGTAATACCATTGTATTAAATATTGTAATACCATTACCTCATTTCTATGTGTGTTCATGTGAATGTTTTGTACACCCACACACCTGGGCATGGCAAGTGCAGAGGCCCCACACAGCTTGCAGGAGCCAGTTCTTCCCTTTCATCATGTAAGATCCAGGAACTGAATACAGGTTTTCAGACTTGGAAGCTCATCCTGCCAGCAAAAGGATGGATTGTCTTAAATTCTAATTTTATGTTGTATCTTTGTTCACTCAATTCCCAGTTCCTTCATTTTAAGTAAGTCGTAACTTTAAGGCCTACTAGACAGTAATTTCTCCATCATATGCTCCCACCATTGCATGCTCACTTATTACAACCACCCGCCTTTAATAAAAAACAAACTGAGGCTAGTGGGGTAATAGACAGGAAGCTGTGCAACCTAGAGCACAAATTTATTTTTCCTTATAATAAGATGATTACAGTATATATTTGATATACTGATAGACATTTAACTATACAGTCAAGAAATATATAAATCTAGCTTTTATTCATAGTTTGACACTTTTCATATTTATTAATTTGAAATAACTACATGGACTTTAAATATCAACTTTTATGCTTTTCCAACAATTGTAACACATATTACTAGAGAAGATTGGCAGTCAGGAAAAATCACAGTTTTGTTTTAAGTCTATTTTAAAAATCATATTAAAGGGGAATTCCAATTTACTTTTGTTTTTTCTCCATCTCAAAATAAACTCTGAATAAACTAGACAATATTTTCTTGATACTCAATCACAAATAGAAACACCCAGAATAACTTAAAAAATAACATTAATAATTCCTGGCAATCCTAGATGGTTATAACATCTAGAGACATCACTTTTCTGAATCTATTGGGGAGGGAAAATTATTTTAGCAAGATAAAATCTTGAACAATGGCTATGCATTAGCCTAGAATTAAATTAATATGTATTTGCTTGGAAAGAAATTACATTTCATTCAGTATTTCCATATTATCTAGATCACATCAAAGTGTCTGTACTTTTCATAATTTACTATTAGCTATCTACTCCTGCCTATCAAAACACTTCAGATCACTTCTTGACATTGCATCAGACTGTTCCCTCCTTGATCTTAAAATAAGATATGTTCATTGTCAACATGATGATTTTCTTATTCTACCCTGTCTTTCCATAGAATTATTTGACACCTTGTCTTTAATCTATCTATATCTCTCCAGTTCTTTGTGAATCACATCAATTTCTATCATCTACTTGTACCCAGCTATTTGAGGGAGCTTTACAATAATTTAAGTTACCATATATTGAATTTTATCTCACCTGAAGTTTTGGGATTTCATATCTTAACTTTTTTATGTTGTTTTTTTCCTCTTAATTTTATCTTCTTGGGAAGAAAGTATGTGTCCTATATTTACTTGAATACTCTATAGTGCATGGTGAAAAGATGAATGTTCGGAGTTCTGGCTGAGTTAGTGAGAAGAGTTAAGACATAATAATTACATTTCTTTTGCTTTTTATTAGCCAATTGCCACTTAAGGCTGACACCATTTATTTTGAGTCACAGTTTGAAGGTACAGTCCATTGTAATGGGATGTGGTGGCAGAAGCCTAGAGGAAGCTGATCACATTGTGTGCACGGTCAGAAAAGCAGTGACCGACCAATGAATGCTGGAGCTGAGCTCAGGTTCTCCCTTCAGTTCATCAGAGCTCCTGCCTCAATTAACTTAATCTATGTATAATCCACTATAAATGTGCCTGGAAGCTTATGTCTATGGTAATTCAAAATGTTGTCAAACTGACAATCAAGATTGACCACAACTCTACCCCTTGTCCACCTGACCCTCAAACCTTTTTATTTATGCTCTTCTACTGGTTGTTTCTCAGAGTCTAGGATCATCCCATGACACAATGTGTGTTCTATCAACCGTCAAAAGTCCCCATGGTTTTAACCATTCCAAAATTATTCAAATGTATAAAATCTAATTCTCCTCTGAGATTCAAAGCAATCCATTAACTGTGAAATTATATACAACCCAAAACAAATTGCAGAGTTCTAGTAACTGAGAACCCTAAATAACCATTTCTATTCCAAAGAAAGAAATGGGGCATAGCAGGAAAATATCAATCCTTAGTCCTACAGCCTAATATTTAATATTTGGACCTTGTAAAGGAATCATGTAGGCTCCAAAGGGCTTGAATACCTCCACTTGTCCACTCTTCCTGTTCTACCACCTGTACAACAAAAAACTCTTGCAGTATTACTGAGCAGACAGCCTTTTTTTTTCTCCAACATGCAAAGGTCTCATTGTACTTAAGCTTCTCTTTCACACTGGTGTGTAATGGTATCTCAGGGCTTCCTTGAGGTGATTCAGACTTTGAAGTATAGGCATATCTCAGTAGATCTCTGGAACCACAGAAGCAAGATTGCTTGCTCTCTTCGGTCTTGTACATTTCCCACAATATGCTTGCAGTTTTATCACTGCCAAATTCTAATTCCATTTGGAGATGAAGACTGCTTTCCTTGCACCTGTCATATCAATTTCTGTACCTTTAAGACTGACTCTTGAAGACATTTCTCCAGGAGTTGTTTTCCATCAGGGCAATTCTTCAGTTATAGTCTCATTTTTGAATTTTCATCTCTATTGACTCTTCATTTTCATAACTTGGAGCCTATGATGTGCTGGGCTTTCTTTCAGGGACACTTTTCTATTGTCGAGTGTTGTAGAAATTATTTAAAATCCCAGATGGGGTCTTCTATCCTGCCTTGTTCATTGAGTTCCCAGATAATAGACATGCTTATAGCTTTTATATTTGCAATATGTCTTAAGCAGCACACTAGCTGGAAAGCTGCCTACCCTCCATGTTGTTAGAATCTTCTTGCTTATTGATATCTATCTGGAGCCTTTAGAACATAGACAAAATGCAGCCAGATTCTTTTCATAAACTCACATTAAAGAATCCTAGACAAGTTCCTTACTGAGTCCTTGCCCCTCTGTGAAAGGCATGCCCTTAATTGTCTAGGTTTCCTTCTGTATTATGATCTTCCAAGACTCTATAAGAATTGCCCATTACGTTCTGTTACAATATCCAATGGGAAGTTTTTGGCACAAAGTTCCAAAATTTTCCACATTTCCATTGCAAACCAATTCAAAAGCTAAAATCAGCTCTGTTGTGTTTATGTTGAGCAAGACATTTCTCAGAAATTATTTTCTGCCTTATTTTGTTTCATTGTGAGGACATTGTATCTGGCAAATCAAAGATGAGATCAGTTTCATTTGATTGAAATGTGAGGGTAAACTCTAGGGTGGTAAGGACATCATGGTGGGGGTGAGTTGACAAATCAGCTGCTTACGTCACACCCACCATCAAGAAACAGAACAAGGAGAAACAGAGCAATGAATGTGTGAGCTCAGCTCACTTTCTCTGTTTAAAGTAATCCAGGATCCCAGTCAAATGAATGGTGCCACCCACTTTACTGTGGGTCTTCCTACCTCAAATTAGCTAATCTGGATAATCTATTACAAACAAGATGAAAGGTTATGTTACAATCCTGACTCTAGATATTAGTACACTGACAAGGTTAATCATCATACTATAAAGATATCTTGTATATTATACATGAAAAACATAGGATGAGTTGACATAGCATCAAAGGTATTTACAAATAATACACCTAATACCATAATTCTATATTTCCTATGCACTTGACAAGAAATACACTCAGAATATAAATATCAAAGGCAAATTGCTAGCATATAATTTGTAAGTTTCAAGAGAATATGGACGTTATAATATAAAGTCAAAATTTGATGTAACTCGTCTTTCTTTTTCCTTTATTCAGTTATTTACTTACTTCACAACCTGAATGCAGTTTCCCCTTACTCCTCTCATCCCAATCCCTCCCTCTCATTTCCCCTTCTCCCCCATCCATCCCTCATCTTCTTCTCCTTAGAAAAGGGAAGTCCTCCGGTGGATATCAACAAGCATTTGCATATCATGTTTATCTTTAACTCTTTACTTACTATGCAATCACCCCGTGTTATTTTCTATATCATTGTGTTCTTCTAAATGTTTGAGATTTTCAGGAACAAAAACTTTCACTGAATTTACCGGCAATTTATATAATGGCCTTATAGTTTTTGCAATGTAAGCAAACAGTGGCAAAATGTGTTATTGTCTTCATTACACTTATTTAGTGTATTAGTCTGTGACATATGGCAAGTGAGCTTCATGATAAGAGAATGAGCCAGGCTTTTATTCCATTTACCAATAGGTACTAGGCTCATTCAGCTCCCTCAAGGCATGGTAATTGTTCACATGACAGCAGGATATGCATCTCCACTCATGGCAATGTCTGAGAAATTGAGTTCATCATACATTTTTCTCTCAAGCTTTTATTACACCATGTATTTTACAGTAGTGGCTTGATTTTTATGCAATTTAATTCCCTTGCTGTGAACATCATCTTTGAAAACTTATGGTCTTTCAGTTCAGTCTTCATTTAATAATGTGTTTATGTGTTCTGTTTACAGCATTATTTTGATACCAACTATTCTGCCAAAGGTTTTGTAATGAATCAGTTTACATAAACTAGGCCAAATAAATCAGTCCTGGGAAGGAACCATCAATTCCATTCCATAAAATAAAGAGTATGAGATATTATATTTGCTAAAAATACAATAACTATAAACAGTAAAGTACACTTTAGTAATATATCAGCCCTCTTACTTTGATGTGTTAGATTTAACTGACTCTTTTTTGTACAGTGATTGCTGTAATGTAATTTAAGCCCTTGTAGTGGTCTCCGCTATAAGACAAATGATGGAGTATCTATACTTAAGGCTATTTCAAGTCAGCAATCACCAAAGATTTCTCAAATATTCACAAGATAGAATTAGCATATTAAGGTACTAAAATGATAGAGAACCATAAAGGGAAATATTTAGACAATAAAGAAGAATTCATAAACATAAGATCTACCTATTTAATCTGAGAAGAATCCATCCATTTTGATTATTGTGGCAATTCTACGTATTAGAAAAAAATCCAGTCAGTTAATTACATGATGTAATCAGTTTTTCAATTGATAACAAGTAAGCAAATGGATTTCTTCGCAGACAACATACATATGTTGGAAGGATGTAAGATATTGTTCAAGAAACTTGGATAAGTTAGAGAATATAGCTTAGTTGATAGGCAGAAAAAAGAGAACATTACTAAGCAGAACCAGGCCATGCATCAGAGATGGCACAATGGTTGGCAGTACTGACCTAGGTACAACCTCTGTATCTGTTCCACACCTGGCAATGAGTATTCCTACCACACATCTGGACTCTGATCTACAAAACCTCTCTTCGCTCTTTGATTCACCTGATCTCAATACAAAGTCTCAGGATGGAGTATCAGCAACTTTTAAAATATTGCTTTTTATTTATTGAAAAGTTCATAAACATACATAATATATTATGGATATCATTGAACACAATTCCTGCCTTATTCCTAACTAGCAAAGGGCTGCTGCAAATGAGCGCTTATTCAAAAAAAAAAAAAGAACTAAAACAAAAAAAAAAAATAAAACCATGATCTATTTAGTGGTATCATTCAATCATTCATTCAAACAGGATGAAGAAAGAGAACTGGTAAAACTTCAACAGCAAACAGGACTCTCTAATCTCTCTTTAATTTTTCAGTTATTTTTATAACATATTTTTTAGATTCCTATACATGGGTACTATACTTATATCATTTCTACCACTTATTCATCCATTTCCAACTCCTCATATGCTCACAATTCCCTCTCAAATTCATGATTTATTTTTTAATTATTATTGTGTGTGTGTGTGTGTGTGTGTGTGTGTGTGTGAGAGAGAGAGAGAGAGAGAGAGAGAGAGAGAGATGAGTGGAGAGGATAGAAGAGGAAAGAAAGAGAACTAATTGACTTCATTTATTGTTATTCATATGTATATTCTTTTAGGCTCCTAAATTGCCACTGGGAACTGACTAACTTTCCTGGGTCATCTGAGAAAATATATTCTTTCTATTTCCACAGCAGTTCATATTCTATAGTTCTTTGTTTAGGAATGAAACCTTGGGAAATATCTTCTATTCATTTTAACATGCCAACTGATTTTACAGGTAAACTTAAGAAAAACATTTTATTGAGTTTTTTTGGGTACAGGATGCATGTCAAGCCTAAAAGACACTGTGTAGCGGCAGGTCTTTTGTACCAGTGACTCTTCCAATTATTTTTTTCTCTCCTCTGCCAGGTTTCCTAAGCCTTAGATCTATCTAGGCATGTTCAATGTATCAATTTGGACTGTGTAGTCTCTGGTCACTTACTCTCTGGAATTTGATGAATTCTGAATCTTGGTAATAACTTATATCTCCTTCACAAATAAAGAAGTTTATTTAGCAAAAGGTAGAAACTACACGTATCTGGGGGTGGGGGTAGTATTTAGAATATAGTCAGAAATCATAACACCTTAGAAAAACTGAAATTCCTCGGAAATCAAGTATGTTTACAGAACCAGAAATGAATTTCATCATGTTTAGTGAAGTCCAATTAAACATCTGTTGGTTACATCTCGGTTAATAGTGCCCTCACTGTTGGGCATATCATTCCAGGCTGGTCATTGAGGCTCTACACTTCACATCTGGGCAGGAATATTGGTAGCTTTTATTCCTTGTTGGCTTACATAGCCCTTTGTTATAAAAGCTGTCTTCCTATTCGGTCGCACCCTTTTATTTGCATGTCCTGTGTGGAAAGTGTATGTTCGGGGAGTCTCTTAGACCTAGCGACTAAAATCTAGAAGAGAGATTTCATTTTTCACACTATTATGGGATTTTATTTGGTATTCTATGGCTCTCAGAGGGAACATTATTACCCTTTGTGACATAACTTTATTCAAACTGCATAATTTTATTTTTTTTATAAATTCTTCTTAAATTTTGGCAAGTCTAGGCAAATTGGTCTTAGCAGGATTCTCTAAAATCATGAGTACAGTATACATAATCATAAGAGGAGATTTATTAAACCTGCTTACATGGTTGAAGTCTGAATGCTCCTGCAATGGCTGCCAGTAGTTTCCAGAGAAACCTATCACCGCACAGTCTGAAAAAACAACACTTTCAAAACAAGAAGCACTGATGACGCAGTCCCATGAGAAACAGTTCTTGAATAAGCTCATATTCAAAGACAGAGGCAACGGCCGAATCTGCTTTCGAAGACCTGAGCAGGAACACACCCTGGAACATCCTCCAGCATCATCTTCTATCCAGGCCTCCAGCCCATTAGTCAGGCTCTCTACACTCATGATGTCTTTCCCTGTGAGTGTCCTTGACCCATATACTAAGTATCTTTTGGTATAATCTGAGGTTTTAATTTGCAACTTTTCTAGGAAGTGCCAATCCAAACTAACTGGCAATACAAACATTTCAAGCAAATAGTTTGTGTCTTTCAAGTTTTACTTTTTAGCAATGAAATGTACGCATACAAACAATGGAAACTACAGATTTATTTGCTGTAAGTTATTTTGCAAATTATGTATGTTTCTCAATATAAAGAATTAGCCAACAAAAATCTATGTATTCTTTCAGTTAATATTTTGCTAATTACCAATGGCTTATATATCACCTAATTTATGCTGAATAAATTCTGTAAGAAAAATAAATTTGTCAATGTCACTATTTGTTTTCTCAATTGAGTATTGAAGACTTTCATAAATCCTAAACATTTATATTTGAAATTTCAGCAAATGTATCACTTTGTTTGTATATACTTAGAACCTCATTATTTCCTGTATATACCTTAAGACAAAGGCCACTTCAAATGAACCATTAAGTAGTTTGTTTTAAAAAATTTTATAGCTGTTTTGAAAATGTGTTACCAATAACATTATTTGTATTGCAGTGTTGTATTATCTTTGAATATTTATTAAGTTAAAATGGAGTTTATAATTAAGCATAAATAGAAGTGATATTACACTAACTGGATAAAACTTAGAAAAAATTTTATGCAACTGGACACATGGTTAACTGATTATGAGAAGTTGCTGATCCCAGAATCCACATCAAAGATAAACAACTACCTGCAAGTCCAAGAGTAGAAAATCTAATGTCTTTTCTGGGGTCTGTGGACATCTTCAAACATGTTATATACACTTACATAGACAAAATATACACATATTTGAAAGTAAAAATAAATCTTTAAAGTTTATAAGATATCAAGAATTATATCTAACAATTATCTATTAAACACTATGCAATCCAAATTAAAATAAGTACATGTTTAACTAATCATATTTCCACATATTATTTTGTCAGAGCCAATTAATAAGTGGCTAGATAAATTTTAATAAATTTTCATACATAGATCTCTTCCTCATACAGAATGTAGAAAGTATGTATAAAATAATTATGATATAATATAAAGAAGAGAAAAATACAATTTTTATATCTAATGAGAACATGAATAATAACGGGATTTTCAGAAATCTAACAAACAAATAACGTAAACATATGCAATTTAATATACTTGTTTCTTTCTTTTTAATACAAAGTAGTACTCTGAGTTTATTGGCTACATATAAACAAAAAACTATGTGCCAACCACCCAGACATATTGATGATGATCTTTTCTGCCAGGGTTGGTTACACCATATGATATGAGTCAACTCTACAGTATCATCTGCTGATCAGCACTCTTTCTCCTTAATAACTGGGAAATTTCACCCCCTTTATAGTTTACTTCTGTATTCCTGTCTAGATTCTGATCATGATTATTTGGGTCCAGACTGCAAACCCAGTCACAAACAAAATGGATAGAGACAGAAACATAGAAGACTGCTTCTATATTTCCAAATGCTTCTTTAATCTTCTTTTATACATTTGTTTTTAATGATTTCACTTCTCAAGAGAAATCTCTATAGGGAAATATATTTCATGCTATTTACTTCTGGATGGATTAAGAGTGTTTAGGTTTTTGTTGAATTGAATTTGAGTAGAATACTTCAGAATACTTAATTCTCTGAGAAGTATGCAGAAAAAGGATACTATTCTGCTTCTCTCTTGCCAAGTGTTTTTTTTCATGTCTCTGGAAATGCTGTGTTGATTTTCATGATTGTTGCAGCAAACATCTGGAATACCAGATGTGAGCAGACACATTAAGAGACATTTAATCTATACATTTAAGAATGAGTCAAGTTAATCAGAAACCTCATTTCCCTTCTGAAAATGAGTTAGATAAGTCCAATCAATAGTGATTGTCTATTCAATCTGCATGACAAAAGATTTAATAAGGGACCATATGGTGCTGAAAACAAAGGAAATTGTATATGAGTTTAAGTTTGAATGTGTGTGTGTGCCTCCATATAGAGATGCAGACCCAGCTGCAAGTAAGTTTTCCCTGAGAAGTGGGGACTAAATAAATGATAGGAAAATACCCTATCTCATTAATTGCATAATGTTGGCCTTCAAGCTTAAAGACGGGACATATTTGCAGAAATTCATCATTAGAAAACTTATTGTGCCAACACTATTCTGTGGTTACAAAAACTAAGATGGCTACATCAATATGCAATGTCTTCATTTGGAACCACTATCATGTAATCATTTGAAATGCCATTATAGAGAACCTATCAATATTAAGCAATATAGATTAGATTTAACTATCTTAATGAACATAAGCTAAAAGATTATACTTTATTTTTCAGTTCATTTTTTTTCAGAGAGTTTTTTAGCTTCATATTTATCATCTGATAATTGGAATTTATACTTATATGCACACTATACATATGACATACAAGTATAGTTATATAAACTATTATTTGTCTTCCAGTTGTACCATTTACTAGAGATAGGAATTAGAAGTGTCATGTCATGTAAACAATTTTAATGTTGAATCTCTTATGAAACTCTGACCTGTGAAAGAACAACTGAACTTATTTTAATTTTTTTTTATTTACATTTCAGTCATTGCCCCCTTTCAGACCCCCTCCCACAGTTCCTCATCCCACTCCTCCTCTCCCTTGCCTCTAAGAGAGTGCTTCCTCCCATCCCTCCCCCTACCAGGACTCCCCCTTCCCTGAGGCCTCAAGCTTTTCAAGAATTAAGCTCATAATCACCCACTGAGGCCTGACCAGGCAGACCTCTGCTACATATGTGCCAGGGCTTTGGACCAGCCTGTGTATGCTCCTGGTTGGTGGTTCAGTCCCTGGGACCTCCCTGGGGTCTGGGTTAGTTGAGACTGCTGGTCTTCCTATGGAGTCACTATCACTTTCAGCTTCTTCAATCCTTTCCCTAATTCAACCATAGGGGTCTTAGACTTCAGTCCCATGGTTTAGTGTAACTATCTGCCTCTTTTTCAGTCAGCTGCTGAACGCAGAGGACAGCCATGCCAGGATCCAGTCTGTATGCACATCATAGCAGGATCCCAAGATAGACCTATCTTTGGACCTCCTTTCCATCAGTCTCTTCTCCATTTTCGTCCTTGCAGTTCTTTTAGACTGGAATTCTGGATGAGGAATTTTGACTGTGGATTAGTAACCCTGTCCCTCTACTTGAGGCCCTGACTTTTTCAGGTGGATTTTTTTGAGTTCCCTTTCCCCAGTGTTGGGCATTATGGCTAAGGTCACCCCAATGAGTCCTGAGAGTGTCTTACCTCCCAGGTCTCTGGTACTCTTTAGAGGGTCTCTCCACCTTTCCCTCCACGAGGCTGCTTATTTCCACTTATTCTCTTGGCCCTCTGGATTTCTCCCCTTAAAACTAAAATCTAAAGTGAGTTTTGCCTTCATTGTCAATAGTTCTTACATAATCTATTCCTAAAGCAATTTTAAAATCAACAGAAAAAAGTCTTCTTTTCCCTACATAATTTCACAGTTATCATTTCTCATGCCACTATCGGTGTGAGTCATATTGTAGTTAATAAGTGCTACCGGAGAGAGCATCCCAAGAATAAAATATTTTGGTCTATTTTTTGAGTTTTTTCAGGTACAAAAATTGGCCGTTTTTTCATCAAGCATTTTAGAAAAATATGATATGAGTAATTTTCTTTTAAGTATGAAATAGAGGACTATATTCATCTAAATGAATAAAATTGCATTCATATAGACAATATGTATCTTTGTCTAGTCTCTTATTCCTTGCCTGCTGGTGTTCATATTTTACTTGATTCTATTTTCCAATAAATACAAATTGATGTGTTCAATGTTATAAGCTAAATAATTTAGGAAAATAAAGATAAATTGAACCCAAGCCTTTAAGGGACATAAAGTCTACAAGAAAAGATATGTAATTTAATAGTTACTGATTTTGAAAGTTGCCAAGTGTGAAAATATATACATAGCATGGCGATAGATAATTGAAGGTTATAAATTTAAGAATGTGAAGCTCATGAAGAAGGAAGACCAAGTGTGGGTGCTTCGGTCCTTCTTAGGAGTAACAAAATACTCAAGGGAGCAAATATGGAGACAAAGTGTGGGACAGAAACTGAAGGAGGGGCTGTCTAGAGACCATTCCACCTGGGTATCCATCCCATGTGCAATCACCAAAGGTAGATGCTAATGTCGATGTCAGGAGGTGCATGTTGACAGGATCCTGATATAGCTGTCTCCTTAGAGGTCTCCAAGAGTCTGATATATTCAGAGGCAGATGCTTACAACTATCCATTGAACTGATCATGGGGTTCCCAATGGAGGAGTGAGAGAGAAGACTGAAGGAGCTGAAAGGGTTTGTGGTCCTATGAGGAGAGCAAAAATACCAACCAACCAGAGCTTTGAGAGTCTAAACCACCATCCTGGGAGCACTTAGGGAGGGACCCATGGCTCTAGCTGTATATGTAGGGGAGGATGGCCTTGTAGGGCATAGGTGAGAGAGGAGATACATTCTTGGTCCCATGAAGTCTGGAAGCCATGTGTGTGTGGGGGGAAATTTGAGGGTGGGGAGGTGGGAGTGGGGGGTAGGTGGGGGCACATCCTCACAGAAGCAGGAGGGGGTATGGGATCGGGGGCTTCTGGGGGGGGAGAGATGGGGTAAAGGGATAACATCTGAAATGTAAATAAAATAGCCAATAAAAAAGTAAAAATTACAAAACAAAGAATGTGAAGTAAAAATATTAGGAGAAAATTTATAACCTTTGTAGAATCAAAAGAATCTTGAAGAAATAAAGCATGGAAAATGCTCATGTATTGTTAAAATGATGGCAGGGCAGACCAAGCTCGGTGTTCAGGCAAGTCATCAGGCATCAGTTTGAAGCACAGTTTCCTGGTACTGCATTATAGTAATTGACATCAGGAACCTCTGCTTTCAGTCATGTTAGTCATAAGTCAAATTTTATATCATCAGTTGTCTATGTATCATCAGTGTTTCTTATATGTCATTAGTGTATCTAAATATCTTTATAAACTTATATGAAAGTATAATTTTGCACATAAGCATGTATTATTGCATGCATTCCCACAAATATAAAATGTTCAGTTATTTATAATTTTATAAATTTTGCATAAATATGCTGCCCAAAGCACTGCAGAAAATACTAAATAAAAATGATGAAAACTTGAATAATTTATTTATTTATTTAAATTGCCTCCCCTGTTTTTATAACATTAAAAGGAAGACATCACAGTAAATTGACCACTATTGTATAAAGAATTGTTAATAACATATTTATTCCTAAGCTAAATATGATATAATTCTTATTATCCTATATAAATGATATGTTTATTGTCACTTTCTAAAAATATATTTTTAAGAGTAGTGTAGTACTTTCCTATAACGGTACATAATGCATAATTCTGACTTAAAATTGAGGGTATATGCATAAATCGAAAGTATAAAATAATTATAAATAAATGAATTGTTATTATAGAAACCAGGCCAGTTTCTTATTCCAAAATCTGGAATTAAGAGTGTAAATCAGAATGAAGATGCTACATGTTTTATATTATTCATGATGATATTGAAAATATCTATTTTGTAGTCATAGTTTATATTCATTGCAGTTATGAGAAGCTTTGGTAATGGTTTATTGAATTCCAAAAATTTAAAATGTGCCAATAACAGGGAGAATTGTGTCCTGAATTTTCTAAATTCACCTCATATAATATTAACATACCACCCAACATTAGCAAAAGTGTTCATTAGAAAAAACATTGGTGGATCCCACCAAAATGAATACATGTATTAGACACCACAGAATTCAGCAATGTTTCATGCAATATTAATGGGGTTTTGCAAGAGTCTCATTTTAAAATTCAGTGTTTAATAATTGATTAGTCTATAAAACAGATGTATTATACAATAGTATCAACACTATAGAAAATTTACTTGAAAGCTTAATTTGATCAAAGCCAAATGTTTTATAAACAGATAAGGAAGAAAAATAAAAGCAACAGCTTTTAGTAAATGGCTTATGAAACTAGAGTCTCTATTCATTCTTCTTTCTCGTTTAAACCTTGAAGAAACAAAGAGAGCAAAATACCTTCCAATATTAAAGGAAATATTCGATATACTCAAAATGGCAAATGATTCTCCAAATTCTCAGATCAATAATTGTTTCTAAGATTGTTCTGTGATCATGAGAAACAATATCAAAGGAAGTATGTTCCAAATATACAATTTTAATATTAGATAGATGAATATAGTGATGTAATATGTAACTCTAAAAACATAGGAGAAATAATGTTGTCTACATGGAAATGATGAATAAGATCTATTCCACTAGATTTCCCAAACACTCAACTTGTTCATGCTTAGAAACCTCATGGTATTGTATATTCATGGTCAAGTTTTATGCTTTGAGAAAAAAGAAAAAGAAACTATTGAGATAGTTTGATTAAGTGGTTCTGTTCTCTGAGACAGAAATATTTCACATTTTTGATGTTTAAAATATGAATCAAGCCATTCTATTATTGAAAGTTAGCATTTTTAATCTACAGTTGCTTCATTGAACTATTTGTAATTTAATTTTAATTGAAATTGTAGTGTTTATAGTGGTATTCAAAACATCAGTGAGGTTTCATGCTTTACTTGTATGTTGTAATTTATATTGAAATATTTTTACTAACTTTTACATCATCCATTTTTTCTTTGTTATGATGTTAACACCTAATTTTCAAAATAAGTTCTAGTCAAATAGACTGTAGACATTAGATAAAAGCAGTTTCAAAATAAAAAGAAGAAAGAAAATCTCTGAAAGATTTTGCATGTCCATATCCTTTATGCATGTAGATTCCAGAATAGTCCTCGTTTGACAGTATATACATTGACCACCCTTTTGTAAACAGTGGTAGTGTCCTAAAGAATATGATGATGAAAAATAATCTAAAGTTCACACAGAAGCTTGTACACCTGAGATGCAAAAGAGTGAGGCAGACATTTAACAGGTCTGAAAGTGATAGGAAATTTATTACAATCACTCAGAGAAGGAGAATGAGAAAACAAGTAATTACCAAAAAATGGAAAAACTTAATTAAATCTAGTTGGATTTCATACAAAATCAGTGAATATTTCAATTAGATAGTTTAACAACAATAATACTAATCTTGTCAGTGTACCAAGGGTGTCATTAGATGAGAGAAAAATAACTACATATAAATTCCACAAAAATTATGTAAGTTCCCAAGATAGCTTTCAGGCTCTATCTGACTCATATAGTTGAGTCGTTTCATGTCTTTTGATATTGGTAACTTATATGTCTGGTAGATGTTTATACTGTTATTGAAATATTATAATTACAATATAGAAGAATGATGTATTAATGTTGGACAAAATTTTCTACGGCGTTTTATTTAAGCACTTGTGTAAGCTTGTTGTGGTTTACAAAATTACAGGGTATTTTTATTTTATAGCATTCAGACACAGGAGATGGTAACAATGTCATTATCTTGAATAAGGGTGAGTTTGTTGCTGACTGTTTGATGAGATACTATACTGTCTCCATTCAAGAACAAACATGGTAAAATCCTCGAGCTGTCATGTTTTAAAGGGAGGCTTCAGAGCTCATGCTTTTCAGCTATGACATGATCTGTCCGTGTGCAATTCATCTGGTTTCTGCTTCCACTTTGGTGATCTAGCGTACAAGAGGAAACATTGAAATGTCCACTTTATGCATTTAATAAAATAATAACTCCATATTGGCTCAGAATTGTTCATCCTTCCCACAGGCTACTATTGTGGCAGACGAGGAACTTGTTTCTTGCAGACCGGTGAAGACTGGAAATTCTGCATATTTATGAAAGTATAAAATGATCATTTCCACCGTCATTTCATTATCATCTATTGCCAAGTGCACATGTTTGCCACAACAACACATACCCACACAAATTTCTGAAGCTTCCTTGGATAATGAAATATTAGTGATTCCCCTAAAACTAGGTAGGTGTTGTGGGTGTGCGGACATCTTGATCATCCTGTTCAAATTCTCTCTGAAATATGCTGCTGCAACAAATCTTAAAAATAAAAAATAAAAAGTAACAAAATATAAGGATTTTTTGTTACAGTTCATATGACTAAGGTAGGAGCAGCCTTAGGTATATTTCTGCTTCAAATTAATTTATGCAAAAAGTGTTTACTGTTTCGAATTTCAAATCATTACTGTGAATCAGGATCAGTATCGAATACATGCCACTGGTTGAATAATGTTAGATTTCTAATGACCATGTACTACTACCCTAATCAAGGAAAAAAGAAAGTCCTAAGCCATTATTCTTCACATTCTTCATGTTTAGGTGATAGACTCAGAAAGGGAACATTGGTAGCACAAGCTTGTGGTTGCAGTAATTCAGAGGCTAAGGCAGCAGGATGGCAAGTTTAACCAGCCTTTGTTACATGAGTTCTAGGCCATCTTACAATAAATAGTGAAGTCTTGTCTGCAGAATTTAACAGTTTCCAGTACTCCAAGTAATGCACTATAAAATAAAGCAGGTATGGTGTTGGTCCAAGTGTCTCAATGATTCTGTAAAGGGGCTTTATTTAATGGAAAGCCATGATTCATATAATCTGCTTTAAAATTTGATGCTTCTACGTCTTGTAGAATATTGTTTTAAGCATCTAAGTGTGTGTGAGTGGGGGAGGGGTAAACCATTTGTGTGTATGTGTGTGTCCATGTGTGTGCATTGTATGTGCTTATATAAATACATATGTGGTAGATTGAGGACAACTTTTAAGAGATCCACCTTATGGATTATGGGGCTTGAACTCAGTTTGTTAAGTTTTTGTAGGAAATACCTTGCACCACTGACTGATTGTGTTGGTTCTGATAATATTTTTTTAAAATTCATTATACAACCTTAATTACATTTTAATAAAAATTGACTGCATGTTTAAATTATTTGTCAGTATAATTCATATCTCAACTTTTTCTAATATCCTTTTTCTCTACCACTGTTGCTCCTGAATGATGAAAAGTAAAAAGATTGGGTCGTATTAAAGCATTTCATTGATAGGATACATCTGGTTTTATATAAATTCCCCAAGCCTTGTATGTTTGGAGAGCTTAACTTATCCAAATACTGTCTGTAACTAATAAACATATATAAATAGGAGCTATCCATTCTTCTTCCTTTTTAGCTATAAATGTAAGCTGATAGGATTTCTTCAAGGAAAAGAGAAAATTTCATAGCACTGTGAATATATTCTTAATAACATTCCTACGGAACTATCAGGAACTATCCAGACATTGCACAAAAATGGTTTTAAAATTAAATGTTCATTATGACTTGAAAAAAAATAAACTTAAGAAATACATAGTGACAGTTTCAAGGATTGCATATATTTGACTGTATATGTTGGTCGTTTTTTTAAAACAAGGTTATGCAATTATTTGTGATAGAAAGAAGTAAAATAACAATTAAAAGTATGATTTTTCTTACCAGAAAAAAAAAAAAACCAACTAAAGTATTTGATTACACTATAAGTCTACTTTGTAATTCCTACAAATGTAGGCAGTCTCACACACTCACACACACACACACACACACACACACACACACATACACTCACATAGAGAGAGAGACAGAGAGAGAGACAGAGAGGAAAAGAAGTTGGGTCTGAGAGAGGGTAAGAATAATCTAAATGTAGTGGCTAACATTTTTTAATCATTCATTTTATGCTAATGTTATACTCTTTGGCTCAGTGAAAAATGTATCTGCTTTATTCTAGAAGAATGGATAGAGAAGCATGGAGAGAGAGGATAAAAACATTAGTGGCTTTTAGCAATGATGAAAAGCATGTTTTACGTGACAAAAATGAGATGCCTGTAAATGACAAGCAGGCTGTCGGCTCCCTGAAAACATTCAATTCAGAGTGACCTGTGGCCATAAATTACCAGCACAAAGCTTCAGATTCCAGACTTGTAATTTCATCATGATCAACAAGATGCAATCTTGAAAACTGTTTGCATGGTGTGAGGACGAATTGATGCCCTTGTTCTTTCAGACAGCTTAGTTTGATGCACCAGGGTCTGACTGCTCTTCTGTCTGTGTGTAGCCATATATGGCCATTGTAAATAATTAAGTAGAAATTTGTTACCCTTTTGTCAAATGTATTTCTGATGTTACTCTTCCTAGCTTCCATTAAGAAATCCTTGATTAAATTTTAAAGTCTTAAACAATTTGAGAGTTGAGAGCATTGGATACAAACTACAATTTAAATGTTTTGCAAGGAAAAGGCATATTCTCTTTGGAGTAGGAACAATAATGTTAGGTATTTAGTATGCAGCCCATGATTCCTTTTCAAGACATGATATTACTGATTTGATTACAAACCAGTAGCTGGTCATGTAGGTCATTTATTTCCTCAACTTCAGTCTTACAGGTTTTTAAATTATGTTGCTTAAAATATTTGAAAATATTTTAAATTAGGTAAAATATGCTGGTGACTCTAAATTTAAAATCTTAGTCATGTCATCTCTTACATAGCTTGATTAAAAACAAACAACGAACAACAAATAAATGCTTCTCTTGGGCTTTTAGAGCTGTAAGACATATTTATATTTTTGTTAAGTAATTTCACGGATTACCAAAATGAGAAGCTGGATTATAAGTATAATATTTCTGACTTATTTTATAGACTATCATCAACTGTAATTTTAAAATCCATTCTTGTTCAATGTGTACATTATATTGGATGAGCATTGATGTGTGGCACTTATTTGGGTTTGTATTGAAACAAGCATGTATGTTTATTCCAACTTTAGAGTAGCCTTTAGATCTATAACACTTATAATCCAAGACCAAAAATACGAAATTAAGTTTTCTGTTCTAACAAAGATTCACAGTGTGTTGCATATTGAGATGAAATAATCTAGAAGAATTTGAAAGTTTTCTACTTTCTTTTATGTGGAAGGATGCTAGAGTTATTTTCTTCTATCTCCACAATCTTCCCAGGAAACTGATTAAAGGGAACTTTGCATTAATACCATTTATAACTACCTAATCCAAGGACCTTCTGTTCATGGCTATATTTTTCTTAACATCTCGTCTTTTGAATAGCCTATTGTAGTCAAGATATTTATAAAGTGTACACACATCTGTCCCGCTGATGATGGCAATAAAAAACATCCTTATTATTATTTAAATTATTATGTGTTGATGAGACATATTTATGTATTATAACTCTAGCTCTAAATAGAAAGATTTATAAGAATTTAGATTACGTTGTCTTTAGACTAGCCCTTTCCATGCCCACTTACAAGCTGCTAATTTATTCTTAGGATTCATGATTTTAAATTTTTGTCTCACGGGCTTTGATGTTGATAAACTACATTAAATGTAGGTGTTGTTGATCAAAAGTTGAACCATGGTCACAGCTGACCTACACCTCTCTTGCTAGGTCCCTTTTGGGGACAATGTCTGTTGACTTCCTGTGGTTACAGTCTCATCTAGATTCCATTCCATGGAAATGTTTGTAATATTAGACTTTAGAGTGTGTTCTGGGAGTAAAACAGGCAGGTAACCTTTCATGTCTAACTGTCATCTTTGACTGAGTTAACTGGCAAAACTATTTATTTCACAATAAATAGATAAAGAATGCAATTTTTTATTTCATATCAGCACTGAGGGTTCAGATCATATATGTAATATAGCACAATTCTGATGAATAAGACAATCTTTAAATTGTTAAATTCTCTTAATTTTACTGGGAAATTCTACTATGAATTTCCCACTAGAAGTGGGAAGTACTATGTAGATTTTTGTTTGTTTAATTACTATTGATTTAATGAATTTCAGCAGTAAGCAATGATTTGAAACAATAGAATTACCAACTTAAGAACTGCAAAATCATAAGCATGTGATATCCACCTCTGCACATGTGATATGAGTTAACTGGGTCCCGTCCCCAGCACTGGGGATTTCAGAAGGTTCTGATGATCAGACTGCTCAGAGTTAGAATTCACTGATGTTGCTTGCCATCCATGTATTCTTGGTTAATGTAACAAGTGCTCTATTACATACAAACTTGCGCTCTGTATATTTAGAACCATTCACTGACAATTCAAATTGCCACTGGCATAGAGAAAAGGTTAGCAATTTCTAAACTAAGAGGGTCATTGTTCTTCACCATCAGCCAATAATGAACCTTTCCTTCAGACACTGATACTTTAAAGTCTTCCTTCCTTCCTTCCTTCCTTCCTTCCTTCCTTCCTTCCTTCCTTCCTTCCTTCCTTCCTTCCTTCATTTTCCTTCATTCTTTCCTTTCCTTCATTTCTTCCTTCCTTGTTTGTTTTCTTGTATCCTTCTATCTTTATTACCTTCTATTTTCTACTTTTTATTAATTGAAAATTAATTATTCTGTGAATTATAGAAAAGATAAAACAAGAACTTGAATTCAGCTGTTTGTCCTAGTG
This sequence comes from Mastomys natalensis, assembly GCA_021653895.1. Taxonomy (NCBI): domain Eukaryota; kingdom Metazoa; phylum Chordata; class Mammalia; order Rodentia; family Muridae; genus Mastomys; species Mastomys natalensis. The sequence continues at coordinate 1,514,549 of JAJTUV010000611.1, forward strand.
ATGTGCTAGGATTCCCTGAGGTTCAGCTGTTCCTGGAAGAATGGTAGACCATGAGCAATGTGATAGGAACTTTGCTTATTCTGTCTTAGAAATTTCACTTTAACAACACTGGGATGCATGATGTCCACTCTGTACTCCTTCCTATTCTTATCCAGAGGTAATAAAAGTATACTAACGTATTTTATATTTGTCTTCCATCGATTATACATTGTTCCAGGGCTGCTGTTTAGTACGGAAACAGCAGCAATAATTAGTACTTATTGAATACCAATTCAGTGTGTGCCTACCAACTTGTAGTAGATCACTGTGTGATTCGTTAATAATTCTGCTGTGTAGACATCAATGGAAAATTGAGAGTCAAACACACTTTAATGTTAGGTTAAAAATTAACCTATTCAGGCATATGCTCAAAATTTAATTTGACTTATAATTTTATCTCTGTGCTTAGATTATAAGGACTTATTTTTATACTCTCTTTGTGTTTTTCAACTTCATTACATTTACTTCCAAAAAAGAGAAAAAGTCCTAGTTAAGAACAATTTCCAAATGAATGAAATCAAATTCTGTTGGTAGGGTTCTGTAACCATTATGAAATTGTACGAATGTTAAGGCATGGCTCATGGCTTCAGTAATATGATTCAATGTTTATCTGACCCTCTTTTCACAAAGCAAGAGCATATGTTGAGATTACTTTACAGAAAAGCCTTGTTCCACCCATTGAGAGACTGGATATTTAATATTGAAAAGACAATATTAAACTATTGTTGGTGTTCCTTTACCTCTGTCCATCTTGACATCTATTATTAAATTGCAAAAGGTTGGCTTGGAGGTTACAAGAAAGAGATGCTGGATTATGAGTAAGCCAAAATCCTCATTATCAAACATCTGGTCTTCACAATCTTAATTAATTATGTTTAATATTTGTTCATGTAAGTAATGGCAATCTGTGTTTTCTTTTTTATTAATCATTTTATTTATTTACATTTCAATTGATATCCCCCTTCTTGGTTACTCCTCCACAACCCCCCATCTCATCCCCCCTCTTTCTCCTTTCCTTTGCCTCTCTATGAGGGTGCTCCTCCCCACACTCACCTGCTAATCACCGCTTTAGCATACCCCTATGCTAGATCTTCATGTATAAGAACTAAATTTGACTTAATTTGCTTTTGTTTTCAATAGAATAATAACAATAAAAAAAACTCAGTACAAAAACCAAATAAATGCTAAACTCTATTGTTGCTTTTACAATTATTTTTTATTGGATATTTTATTTATTTACATTTCATGTTATCCCCTTTCCTCATCCCGCCCCCCCCCCCCGCGAAACTCCCTAGCCCAATCCCCTCCTCCTGCTTCTATGAGGGTTTGCCCCCACCTACTCCCACTTCCCCTCCCTTGAATTCCTCCACACTTGGACATCCAGCCTTCACTTCATATGACCAAGAAACTTCTCTCCAACCTATGTTCTACAAGACCATCCTCCCCTACATATACAGCTTGAGGGATGGGTTCCTCCCTATGTGCTCTCAGGCTGGTGGTTTAGACTCTGGGAGCTCTAGTTGGTTGGTATTGTTGCTCTCCCATGGGGCTGGAAACTCCTTCATCTCCTTCAGTCTTCTTTCTAGCCATTTGGAACCCGATGATAGTTCAATGGTTAGCTTCCTGCATTCTCCTCTGTATATGACAGGCTCTGGCAGACCTCTAAGAAGGCAGCTATATCAGGCTTCTGTCAGCATGCACTTCCTGGCATCCATATCAGTGTCTGCCTTAGGTGACTGCACATGGGATGGATATGCAGGTGGGACAGTCTTTGGACGGCCCCTCCTTCAGTTTCTGTTCCACAGTTTGTCTCCATATTTGCTCCCATGATATTCAATATTTTAGTAAAGCTCTTAGAATGAAATGAGATTTCATAGGAAGATATTGATTAATCTTTTTATCACAATGGTATAGAGCATTGTAATGCAAGTATCGTTTCATTAGCAACATAAATACTTAAATACACACAACTGTTCACCTGCCTAGCATGTACACTCTTCTCCCACAGAAACCACACACAATTACCTCTGAGAAAATTTTTTCCTGTCTATGCTGAAGTGAAAGAATATTCTTCTTTTAATACTTTCAGAGATAAAAGGAAGGTTCATCCAAGTCCATGTAAGAAATAGTATTAAGTAATTATTTCTCATTCTGTACTGTTTATAGGTTTATTGTTTTGTCATTACATCAAGGCCACAGGCCACTTAAAGGAAACTGTGTAACAAATAGCTAGGTTATTCAGAAATGTTGCTTAATAAATTATTCTAAGAATACTGTCTACATCCACATTGTGTGGGTTGTTTGCCATTCACCTGCTCCTCTGTAAAACCATGCATATTATTTTGATCTTTCCCCCCCTTTTGGCAAATGTTGATGACTTTCATTTCAACTCACATTCATGTCTCATAGGGAAGACTCATTTTACTTTTCCTATTTCTCTACGTGCTTCATAATATGATCAACATGTAGTAAAATAGGCAACGAATACTTAATTAGTCAAGCCGAGCTGAAAATATTCAGACACCTATTAATACAATCATCTGACTTTCACCAATAAGCTTCAATTCCAGAGCCAGGATTGAATGAAAAGTCATGGAGTTACAAGGTTTTCCATTACTAAATGCACACAAAAGCTGCCCACTGGGAAATTATCTGTTAGTGTGAATATGTCATATAGTTGTGCTATATTAATGGCTAATTACTTTAGAATGATGTTGAGTTGTTATGTTAATGACTAGAGAACAGAGAACACTATCCAAATGGGAGGAAAAAGAAGAAACTAGAGTGTTTAATGAGCATTTACATTGTGTAAAATACGTGAATTTTTCATTCAATCAGAAAGCGTTATTTTGGTTTTAAGCTTTAATATTAATAGGTTACATGTGAGATTTAATAGAAATAATATATTATTACACAATTGAAAATACAAAATAAATGTTTTTAAAAGTTAATATACTTTAACTATCATTTTGAATAAATTTGATATTTAAGAACTATTTTCTGTTTTATTTAACTTCTTATATTCTTGGCCCCAGACTTTTCTAGGTAGTCTTGTTAGGTACTGCTCCTAAAACACCAGAAAGGATTTTTTTCAACATATAATTATTTGAATTCTACAACACACAGTAGAGGAATAAATAGTTTGAGTAATCTTGGTAATTGTTGGACTATTAAATGTTTCATATTATATTAGGGGATATTTTTGTTATAAATATGGAATGATGATAAGGAAACCTGCCGGTGCTGAATGCAGGCACCTCTAGGGTCAGGTATTTCTTGTGGTCTAGTGGGAGTGATGCCTAGGGAGATAAGCCACAGAACAGAGAAGCATTTTCAGACATTGTGTTCGTTTGCAGAAAAAGCATGGTGAAAATGCATGTTTAATGAGTTTATTCACACAGGAAAATGAAGCATGCGGCCATCTCCTGAGTGGGGCAGAAGCACTCAATATTTAGGACAGATTTTCTAGAGGCCTGGGAAGATCTTATCAAAGAAAGCCCAAATGAACCACAAAATGAAGAAAATAAATAATGAAGGAAAAAGGTCAATTATTGCCTAACAGAAAATATTATAGTATCTTATTTTTATGACCTCATGATTTAATCCAACAGTGGTTTAGAATACAAATGTTACAGAGATGAGAAGACAGAATAAAAGCTGGGTGGGACAGGCAAAGGGAATTCAAGTTAAAGACTTGAGGGCATTTAAAAAAACTGAATAATTGCTACATATTTAAGGCATAGTGATGTTTAGAATTTAATGCAAGTTAAAAGTCATAGATATAAATAAAACTTACAGTTTATTTTTTTCTTAGGGAAATTATTCTGGTCATGTCTATGTTAAGTAGCTTAATTTTTATTTCTAATATTTTTACTATTCAATTACATTTTCTGAAAAAAATATACAAGAAAAGTTATATAAATTTATATTAAATAATATATAAATAATAAATACAGATTAAGTGTATTTTGCTTGTATATGCATATATATGTGTGTGTGTGTGTAAATTTCCCTTCAAATTTCTTTACTTTTTTGGGTTTTGTTGCTGTTGTTTGTCTGTGTTTTGGAGCTACAAACAACAGAAGTTTATTTCCGATGCTTCTGGAGATTAGGAATATTCCAAGTTGGAGGTTGTGGCAGATTGCATGTGTACTTTAGAGTGCTCATTCTGAGCCATCCGTGACCATTCTCCTGCTATGTATTCATGTGGCCGATGGTTGAGGGAGCCCTCGCGATCTCTTTGTTAGGGGCTTCAGTTTCACTTATGAGCTAGCTCTCCACTATCATGACATTGCATTCCCCCTTCCTTTCTCCTTGTATCCTTTTTTCATTTCTTCATTTTTCTTTCCTTCCCCCTCTGAATTCCATTTTGTTCTTGTACATTTTTAATCAAGAATATTACTGCCTGGTCTGGTCTCAATGGGAGAGGATGTGCCAAATCCTGTAGTTGCTTGATGCCAAAGGGAGAGAGGATCCTACAGTGGGGTGGGAGGGGTGGGAGGGGGTGGGGAGGGGGTGGGAGTGGTGGAGGATGGGGACAACCTCTCAGAGGTGAAGAAGAGGGATGAGGGAAGAACTCCAGGAGAAGGCCACTTTGGGATGGATATAAATAAAATAATTGACTAATAGAATTACAAAAAATAAAAGTAAAGCAAAAGAATATTTACTGTTGTTTACATATGTCAATCTGAATCTACTAAGGAAATAGTTTAGTAATGACAAAGGCGTTGATCTTTTCCATTTTTCTTTTAATAGTCTCAGCAATACTGAGTAGTGTGCAGACACTTTCAGTCTTAATGACAATGATTTCCTTTTTACAATGACCCAGGCCTGCCATGTTTTCTAGATGTTTTAAAGCTGACTGGATTGACTGTGTCTCATTCAGACCCGAAGAAATGCTCTTTGTGGGGCATCGCTTAATGATGCTATGCACATTTCTTGTTACCAGGGTTACAGATTATGATCAACTTTTCCCACTGCCATTGAAACAATGGTAGAACAAATATAAATTGACTATAATTTCTTATTCTCCTAATTTGCAATCACACTTAGATGAACATGTGTAATAAATAACAAGTGCTACACGTGACTGTGGAGATGAGAAACTTAATTCATTACAGTTATAATGTAAAGTGACTTGAAAAATTGAAAGATTCTCCAAGTGGTTGTGAGTTGTTTTAAGATATCTCTGTATATTAAAGAAAGTTGAAGGTAATGTTTAAAATAATTTCAAACCATGGATACCAACAAAATGACATTAATCCTCTAAGAAGGGAAGAAGAAAACTCTCTCTCTCTCTCTCTCTCTCTCTCTCTCTCTCTCTCTCTCTCTGTGTGTGTATGTGTGTGGTGTGTGTTGTGTGTGTGTGTGTGTTTATGTATATTAAGCTCCAAGTTTAATCACCAACATTCCACCATTGGTAACCAATGCGTTAGATAGACTTCCTTACAGAGCATCAGGTGAGAGGTTATGGGCAGATGGATGAGACACCATCAAGTAGCCTCACTGTGAAGTCTGTACTCAGTATGAATGATTTTTCCCATATGGCTACCCATATGGAACCAAGGTCTATTACACTTTCTTGACTGTATATGATAGCGCCTCCTCCCAGTTTCCCCACAGATCAAATGTTATTAGTGCAGAATTATATATAACAGACTGCCAAGGGTAAGCAGATACTCAGGTGAAGTTCCTATGACCCTCCTTTCCCCCACACTTTCTATAGAATCAGCTGTCAGTGAGCAGAGCTGTGATTTTTTTTTACAGGCTGATCAAGCAAAACTCCTACAGTGGGCAGCAATTTGGCTTTGAGAGTAGTCCTATACAACACAAAGTGAGATGGGAAGAGGTAGAAATGGAGAGGGCAGAGGAGGAGGCGCAGAAAGAAAGAAGTGAGATAGAAAGTGAAGAAGAGTAACCCTGTGTGATCAAGGAATTGAACACAACAAAGAGTAAACAAACTGCAGAGGAGGATTGAAGCAAGGAGCTTGGGTGTCCTTGGCGAAGTTGTAAATGAATAAACATCAAAAAGCTTGTTGCATAAAAATTTTATGAAACAAATTAAGCCATTTGCAATTCATTTTGATGTTCAGAAGGAACCTTGGGACTGAATATAGCAAGGCAGAGAAATAAGATCAGGTTGATGTGTTTTAAAGATTGGTGTGTGTGTGGAGATGTCAGGGTATCTGTAGTTCAAACCACCCTAAAACTTAAAATGTAGCCTAGGCTGGCCTGAACCTTTTTCTATACTCCTGCTTCAATCTTTTGAGTGCTTCGATTCCAGGCGCTGTGTGATACTGTTCTCAATAGAAGCTATTTTCTATTTTGACTGCTTTAAAGGAATTTAAATGAAAATAAATGACCTATGACAGGCGATGAGGTAAATATTAGCTCATCTGTCTATGTAATGAATGTCAGTTTTCACAGCAGGCATGGAAGGAACTGGCAGGACTGAGACAGATTAAGGATGTATGAGAAACAAATAATTTGGTTGAATGTGTAATTTCTGGTTTGATCAAATAACTACAAGGACACACTAAAGGAACTGCAAGTAGACCTGTGAACACTGGAACTCAACAAGCAGCCCAGAAAGACGACAGGAGAAAGAAAATGGTAAGGGCAAAACAAAACCCTATGCACCATGCTGTCTACTGATATTGAGTGATATTGAGTTTTATCTTTGGAACAATAACTGAACTTTGAAGTGATGGGGTTCATTCTCTCTCTCTCTCTCTCTCTCTCTCTCTCTCTCTCTGTGTGTGTGTGTGTGTGTCAGAGACAGAGAGACACAGAGAGAGAGAGAGACAAAGACATAAAGTTATATGAATGTGGATGTCTATAAACATATTTAAAATGCATTTCAAAAGCATCATTTTGGCTGAATTCCTTGTGTAAAATATCTTACAGTGATCACACATAATCTGATTCAGATGAAAATTGATATTTTCCTTGGTTCTTTTTGCTGTGTTGGTGACTAATTTGATGTTGTGCATAGTAAACCGACCTTATACTCCTGAGTTACATATCAAATAGAAGGGAAGTTAATAAGCAAGGTAAGATAGACCAGAATTTAGATTAATAATGATAATTTTAGATAAATTTGTGTTAAAAAGTATGATGGATTTTTCACAATTCACTATTTGATGGTGCATCTGGGTCTTGACCCAATATTATTACTCATAATAAATATCCCAATATTTTGAAGATGGCAACTTTGTTTTGACTTAGAGAAAAACAATGGTTGCAATATGTGTAAACAGGAGAAAATGAAAAAAACAATTTGAAATCAGAGGTGGGAGGAGATCTCTGTTACAGGAAAAAAGAATGTTACAGGAAAAAAGAAAATGAAGATTCACTGTTGAACATATTCCCCGATGTATAAAAACCAAGCAAACAACTCTGAATAACAGGATTTTCTCTGAACCTTTGGTAAACTAAGAGGAAGTTACCAGGCAGTAAGAAAGGTCTCTGAATGAGATGTGACCTGTCAGGTCTTCCATTGGCTGCCTCTGAGAAAAATTGAAAGCTGGGAACACTTCATGTGAATGGCCTGCTTTGATTTTGTCTGCAAAATGGAAGGTGTGCAGACATTTCCAAACACGTTTGAATTTACTTCCTAAGCATTATTCACGGTTAGCGTATAAGCTTGGTAAGGCAAGCAAATGGTTTGCCTGTGGAAGAGAATGGTTGTCATTCACTGGAATTCCAAGGAAATGAAGCCGTCAAGTGGAATTGGTTGCCAGAACTCTGAGCAGCAATCATAAAACGGCCCGTTTCTGAGTCTAAAGATGTAGAATGTCCTGGAAAGACTCATCTTTTACCGGGTACAAAGGTGGAGACAGATCGTGAAAACACAGAAGAGTTCTCCTTATTAGCTGTAAGAAAAACCCTGTGATTACAGTAAAATATGAGAGAGATTTGCCTTTTCAGATGGGGCATGATCTAGTTAGAACAAAGGTGCCTGAACTTGGAAAAGCAATTTGCAGCATAATGGTGTGGAGGGGTGCTAACAATGGCACACCTGAAGAGAGGCAGTAAGAAATATATTGGTTTGAAAGACTTTTTGAATAAACAAAATGCTTTAAGAAAAACCATTTGCAGTTCACCCTTTCCTTATTTAATTTGTTCCTGCTTCTATGATAGCAAATAATGCCAATTACATCTGCTGTACTTCTTAATATGGCAAAGGTCTGGCTATTTTTCCACACAGCACACTTTTAAAGGAATGTGGTTGTCAAGGAATTGAACTGACACCATTACCACGAAAGTCAGCTGGGTACTACAGGTAGACTCCTGCTCTAAGCGAATATTTATACTACACTCTTGCAAAAATTTAAAGTACACATTTACAGAATTTTTGTCTACATTAAGGGAAGTAAGAGCATGGAGATGGTTTCCCTGGTGATATTTAAAAATCCGAGATACACGTTTTACACTTTTCTTAAGTGGTTTTGATGAAGAGAGAATCTGTTACAAAGTGACCTTTTGCATTTGTTATTCCATTAATGATCCCCTGCTGTGTTCCAGGCAGTGTGCTAGACCTTGGTAAGATGAAAGATACTGAGCGTCTTTCATGGAGTTAATAGGGCAACAGGGAAGAGAAAACTCATAAGCTTTAATAGTAAATTCACTTCTATCTGTTGCTGTGGTTTGAATATAAAATTTCCTCCAAAGGCTTCTGTGCTTGAATACTTGGTTCTTGATGGTTACACTGGGTTTGGAAGGTTGTTGTAACCTTTAGAAAATGGAGCCTTGTTGGAAGAAGTAGGTTACTTTGTGGGTAACCCTGGACATTCGTAGTCTAGCCTTACCTTCTGTCTGCTCTCTCTGCTAGAAAGCGTTTTGAACCACTGTGTCAGACCCACGCCCACACACCCATGCCTTTCCACCATGGTGCACTATATGCCTTTGTAAACTATAATCCAGAATAAGACCTTCCTCTAGTAAATTGCTTGTATCAGATAACTATTCAGAACCGGGATCTGCTTCTTTGAGAAAATCAACAAGATAGACCATACTGCTTTTTTTTTTTTTTTTAATTGGATACTTTCTATATTTACATTTCAAATGCTATCTCCTTTCCCGGTCCCCACCCCCTCGAAATCCCCTACTTTCCATTGTGTGGCACACTACAAAAAAATACTAGTTTTTGATGACAACGGATTTTCTCCTCAGACTGTGCTTTCGGTTTTATAGTTTGAGCAAGTGAGAATCTGAGACACTAAGACATAAAGATATGAAAGAGGAACCTTTCTATTCCCACTTGAAGTCTAAACAACTCCTGGTCCAGAGGCTGACATTCTAACACGTTGCCAGATTTGCCTTCGTTCTATCTCCTGAGAGTTTTGTAAAGCGAGTGTTATTACACAGATACTTACCATGTGATCAGCTACTTTTACTTTAGAAACAAGGAAGCGGGATGGATGGATTGTCACTAAGTCTGTTTAGGTGGTAAGGTTATGTAGGTTTACTTTACACAGATGAGCATTTCCTACTGTCTGGTACTTTTGCACAGTGTGATCAGGGCAATGTAAGTAATTCTGATCCTAATCCTCTCATCAGGAGGTCTTTTTCAATTGTGCAAATCTCAAGAATGAAGATCAATATTTCCTCAGGCTATTCAATTAACTGAATAATTCCCTGCATGCAGTTCCTGACATATCATACAATGGACAGGCTCAAGAAATAGCTTCCCAGAAGTCCCTATGTTGATTGCTCAACTCTGTAATGAAAGGAAACATCTTACCTGATTATAAAGCAAGACAAAACTCAGGTGAGGCTAAGTAGAAAATTGAGAGGACATCTGGTCTTAAAATGTTTAGCATTAGAAGGTGAGATGGCAAACAGATCAAATCTAATAACTAAACCATTTGTTGGTGAATCCAATCTAGAACAATGTTGTATGACCTAAGTTAACCTTATATTTCCAAGAAAATTTATATTTAGGTAATTATTCATTTCATATGCATATTCAATAATATGCATAATTAATTGACTTATAGAAAAAACAAATATTAGTTGAATTATTGTGCTTACATATAAAGTTTTGGTGAATTTCAAAAAGAAAGCATTTATAATTTTGAATGAACCCACAAAAGCATTATCTGAGATGTAGACAATTATATAGCAAATAAACACACACTCATATTGATAACAGTAAAATTCAAATTGATTTATAATACATAGGCTATAAATCTAACTAATGTAATGAAAACTATCTTGTATAGATTCCAAGGACAATAAGTCTCTATCTAAATTATCCATGGATAAATATATCCATCCTCAGTTTTGTTTGTGTGTTACAGAGTTTTCTTTATTCTTTTTGCAATTATATTTTATTTATATTTTTTACTTCTCCCTATTTCCTTCTAAGCCTTCCATATACTGCTCCCTGCTCATTTCAAACTCATGGACTCTTTTTTCACTATTATTGTATGAATATACATTTTTAAAAAATTCTTAGTTATCTTCTTTCAAATAAGAGGAACATTTTCTATTTTCTGAGGTAACTTAAACACTGTAATTAGTAAGTTAAATGGTTATAGCAATAATACATTCTTAGGCATAGATATTAATTAAATTTGATTAGTTTGATTTCAACCTTTTATTGATATCAAACACATAGTTATACACATTTATGGAATATAATGTGACACCAAGGCACGTCTATAATGTATAAGGAATTATATATTATTATAGTTACAATATAAATTGTAATAAATTACAATACAAAGTTTGTTGTAATTACTCATTATGTATATTAACCAGGAAACATGGAGCCTGGGGAGAGAGAATTAGGGGCCCTATGACAATTATCACCAACCTTCTACCAGTTACCAAATTTTTCCATCTAGGCTCCATCTGTGAACTTTCTACAGCTTTCCAATATAAGACTATCAACCAGAGACCAAGGATTCAGACACATGAGCCTGTAGGGGGACATTTCAAGTTCAAGCCATAACTTGGAGACTGCAAAACAGACAACAATTAAAAGAACTATGCACCGTCATCTTAATAAGTAAATAAGCTTGGCTTCATATATTGTTATAGGTGGAGTTTTAATAAATGTTTGAGTGTCCAAAAGGTTAAAGAACACTTTGTAAGTGATCCCTTTAGAATTTCCACCAGGACGAAAGCATTCTTTCTACCGAGGATTTTGCCTAACACACACTACAAAAATACCTCTGGAAATGAAAAACCTGCCCCTGAAGAATTTGAAATTAGCACAAGTAGATAAGCCCAGATGCCCTACTCATGTGGTAAGAGGTAAGTAAGAGATATGATATCATAGAGATACGATGATATCATCCCTGAATTCTAAGATTTTCATACTCATCTTAGCATTGTTTTCATTTTATAAAGAAGATAGGTAAAAAGGATTTATCGTTTTATATGGCATCATATGTAACATCCTGCAAAAGTTCCCCCAATGTGAGGCTAATCAGCTGTTCGTCTTACCTGGTTTAGAGTGCAAAACCTCTTGGTGTCCTTGTATTGTATGCTGGGATTTTTGTATAGTCACCAGGAAGTAATATATTTTAAGAAATCATTAAACAAAATATAATACATCTTTCTATTGTTTATATGAATTAGAAAGGAATTCTCATGAAGGCCAGAGAGAGTTAGGTCTTCGAGGCATAAATAATAACTAATTACTTTGAAAGTAAAAGTAAAGTCCCAAATATATTTGCTCACAAGGTTTAGATAGATGTGTTCTTTTCCTATCTTGTACACATTTCATTTCCTTTTACTCTTATTGCAGAAACAAACCCTGTGTAGTTCAAGGTGGTCCTTTCATGTCATTCAAGACAAACTAGCCACAGGACTTACTTATATGGGAAAATATTTCTTAACTATTCCTTAAACCATGAGGAAAGTCTTGAAAATGGCATCTTCAGTGGAAGACTGCTAGACTGTGTACCATTCCAGAGGCAAGAGAAAGCACCAATTCCTTTCTCTCATTTTGAGCAGACTGTCCCATCTCTGCCAGCACTACCTGCCAAAACACTATCTGAACACTTCTTTGTTACTTTTATTGCTGGATAGGAGTTTCATCTCTAAATCAAACAGGCATAAGAAACCCACATCTGTGTAGCAAGTAGGTTATCTCCTAATAGAGATTGTCTGATCTGTTGTGGATTTCTTTTAACTTTGTGAATGTTTCAAAATACCACATATTGCTTTTAATGCCACATTTGATAAGAAGCTAGCAACTTTATCTTACCAATTTTTTGTTAGAACTTCATATATTTACACTACACTATCATCAGTCATGCCCCACACCCCTGCTCCAACTTCTCTCATGTCCTCTGTCTTCCTGCCATATTCATGATCCCTGTCTAGTTCATTTTCAAGGGCTGCAATTAAGATCATGATCAAGGCAATTTATAACCAAAAGGGTTTATATGTCTTATGGTTACACAGGGATATTACTCCATGATGGTAGAGGTAAGGTTGCAGGCACAGCAGCTGAGCATTCACATCTAGAATCACTAACAAAAATACAAGAACATACTGGAAATAGAATATAGCTTTTGGATCCTCAAGTGCTGCTTTTAGTGACATGCTTCCTCTAGCAAGCCCATATTTCCTAATCCTATGCTAAACAGTGTCATTAGCTAGAAAGCAAATATTTAGATGCTTGAGCATATCAAAGTCATATTCAACCCACTAAATGGTCCTCATTGGTCCCCACAATTATGTCCATATCATAATACAAAAAATGCAAGTTAGTAAAAATCGAAAAGTCCTTATAGTCTTTTGCAAGATCCACAGTTCCTTAATTCTAAAGTCTCTTTTGAAACTCAAAATACAATCTTCTCATTCTAAAACCTTAAAATCACACACATTTAACAAATAACACTACAGAATATGTACTACCATTCTAAAAGAGATGAATCAGTGCATAACAAATAATTACTAGGCAAAAATATATCAAGGCAAGTTCCAAATCTCATAACTCTATGTCTGAAGCCAAAGAACTTAAATGGCTCTGCCATTTTAGATTTGCTGCTTTCAAAATGAAAGTCCTGTAATTTAAGGCTCATGACTCAATGCTGCCTACATGACCAGGAACAGGACTCTAGAGCGGCCAGAGACCTAGGATAGAAAAAAAATCAATAAAATAATCCTTAATGATATTCTGCTATACTTGTAGATCAGTGCCAGCCCAATACTCATTAGAGATGCTTCCTCAGGCAACTGATGGTGACAGATGCAGAGACTCACAACATAACATTAGGCAGAGGACAGAGAGAGAGAGAGAGAGAGAGAGAGAGAGAGAAGAGAGAGAGAGAGAATTGGAGATCTGCATTGAGTCTCTTCCCTTGGAAATCCCTTGGAAGAAGGGAAGCAAGAACTGTAGGAGACAGAGAAATTAAAGATACAAGGAGAACATGGGCCAGAAAATCAAATCGCAGAGCCTATTTGGATCTGTGCTAGGTCTTTGGATATATGCTATGATGGTTAACTTGGATAGTTTTAGTGGAATTCCTAATAGTGGGAGTGGGAGTGTCTCTGACTCTTTCAACTGTTCTTGGGAATCTATCCCCCTACTGGCTTGCCTTGCACAGCTCTGATATAAGGATTTGTGGCTGGTCTTATTGTCCCTTGTTATTCTGTGCTCAGTAAGTACCCTAGGGATTCCTGTTCTTTTCTGCAGGGAAATGGAGAAGGAGTGAATTTCGGGGAGATAGGATGGGAGTGTAGGAGAAGTAGAAAGAATGGAAAGTGTGGTAGGGATGTATTGTATTAGAATTAATAATAAAAATGATAATAATAATTGTTAGCATTCTTCTCGGCTCTGTCCCACAGTTACCTGGCAACAGCTAGGTATGCCTGACTCACTATAAAAGGGACTGCTTGCCCCCTCCTCTCTCTCTCTCTCTTGCTCTTCTTCCTCTCTTCCTCTCTTCTCTCTCTGTCCCTTCTCTCCCCATTCCCCTTCCCCTCTTATTCTCCACATGATCATGGCTGGCTTCTACCCCATCAACTCCCTTCCCCATGCCCTAAATTAACTCTCTTCTATTCTATAAGTTCATGTGGTTAGTACCTTAGGGGGAAAGGATGTCTCAGCCTGGGCCTGCAGAGCCACCCTCTTCCCCCGCACCTACCAAACATATTCCTGTTTTTTTTCTCCTTTTTTATAAAACACAACAATAATGTTATTATTAATAGTATCATCATATTACAGACAATCTAATATATATAATTATATATAATATTACAATGTTATTACTATGACTAGTAGTAGTAGTAGTATTACTACTACTACTACTACTACTACTATATATAATTCTTTTTCAGGCTGGTTCCAAACTCAGTGTATAGCTCTGATTCGCAAGAATACAATGGCTTGAAATCTCTGAAATATTGGGGTCTCCCACCCAACTAAGGCTTCAATTCACAACTTCATATAATGGTCTTTCAAATTCCCCATGCAGAGACACCCTTGACACACACTGCTCTGGGAGGCTATCTTAAACTTCAAAGGAAGATTCTTTAACTTCTGTATTTTTGTATCGGTCATTACTCTAAAGACAACATCAACAATATGGGCAATTTCGGTGACCTCTTGAGACAGATTTGTGGCTTCATTGAGCCTCATTAGTAGAAAACCTTAATTTGTTGTTGCTTTTTTAGGGACAGACACCTTTTATACCTTTTTCCTTCACAAGTTGTAAGCTTTACTGGATTAGATCTAGCCCTGAAAACACTCTTTCCTTTATTCCAATATACATTTTCTCTCTCCTTAATGGTGTCAACGTCCTTACCAATTACATCCTCTCTTCTAGTACAAGCTTTGGCTACAACACTTAGCTACTTATGCATTTTCTCCCTAAACTGTACATATTTAAAATTTCTTTCTGCCCCATTTGTGTTTATCTCATTGTAGATCAATGAAAGAGTGACATGAATCAGCATTAGGCTGTCTTAAAGTCTTTACCACAAAGTGTTTACTCCACTACTTTTTAATTTAGCCCCAGGCAAGTTCTTAAAACAAAGGCAGAAAGCAGCTACATTGTGTTTTTACAAACTATCCCAGCAAAAGTCTCTGGTGATATTGTTCCCCTAGGATACCTCATGAATCACACTCTGCATAGCTCTCAGCACTGCTGTCTTCCAAGCTCGGTCTTTAGTGCCCCATTAAACTCTGCTTAGAATGTCCAGCTTCTTTTATATTCTAAGTATCCAGTGCTCCCCTCTTAATAAAAAAACAAAACAAACAAACAAAAAACCATGGTCATATCTGCCACAAAAAATATCCCATGATCCTGGTAAAAACGTCTGCTTTGGTTTCTTTCTTTTTTTTTTTAATTTTTTTTATTGGATATTTTATTTAATTACATTTCAAATGTTATTCCCTTTCCAGGTCTCCCTCTGAAAACCCCTATCCCATCTGCCCTTCCCCTACCTCTATGAGGGTGCTACCCCCAACTCCCGCTTCCCTGTCCTGGCATTCCCCTACACTGGGGCATTGAACCTCCACAGGACCAAGGGCCCCTCCTCCCACTGATGCCCAACAAGGCCATCCTCTGCTAGCATATGCAGCCAGAGCCATAGGTCCCTCCATGTGTACCCTTTGGTTGGAGGTCCGGTACCGCAGAGCTCCTGTAGGTCTGACCAGTTGACACTATTGCTTCACCTTATCACAGTGAAAACCACAGTGACAAAAGCAACTTATAAAGAGAAAGGGTTTATTTAGCTTTTGGTTCCAAAGGGATGTGAGTCTGTGTTATCAGACTAGATATGGGAAGCAGCAGGTGGCTGTTATTCCAGCATAATCTCAAAACCACAAACTAGAAGCTGTCTCCGATGGAAATGGTACATATCCTAAACCAAATGTCATGCAATGGGAATCAAGTATTCGGATGTCTAAGTTTTTGAGAACATCTGAATCAAACCACCACTTCGTTTCTTTTAGCAGAAGATGGCCTTGTTTGACATCAATGGGAGGGGAGACCCTTGGTCCTGTGGAGGTTTGATGTCCCAGCGTAGGGGGATGCTGAAGCAGTAGGGCAGGAGAGGGTGGTGAGGCAAAGGGTAGGGAAGAGAGGGAAAATTTGATATGTGATGGGAGTTTTTGGAGGGGTAACCGGGAAGTGGATATTACTTGAAATATAAATGAATGGAATGCTTAATTTAAAAAGAAAAAAAGAAAAAGGATCTTTTCCTTTTTTTTCTTTCTTTTTTTTTTGGTTGAAAGCAAAATGCTATCAATAAAGAAAACTAAAGCGCTCCATGTGGGCATCAGAAAACCAATACAAAGAGCCACTTAACGGAGATTTTGAGGTGCAGAAATACTCATAAACATTTTGCATTCACTATAACTGAGTACTTAAATTACTAAAAAAAATGACATATAAAGTTTGGTCAGTGTGTTATAGGTTTCTTCCAGGATTATTTTTTTAAAGTTTTCATTTCTTTTCACTTACCAAAATGAATGTTTAACTGACAGATGCCGACTTGAACACCTAATATATCAAAGAAAAAAAAGTTAAAAAAGGAAAATCAGTGACATTTTTGATTAACGAATTATCTTTTTAGGGCAAACTCAGGAAGACTAATTTTTTCCTGCCCCTTACACAACCATGACCTAATTTTTATTCCTAATCACAGAATCATAGGTGAGCATTTGACAATTGGTACTCATATCCAATCATCCTATTTTCTAAGAAAAATGCAGCTATTTTGATATCTCTTGATTATTCACATACATGATTTAAAAACCCATAATGGTATTTGGGCATTACTTGTTCTTCATATATTATATGTTACACCAGATAGTTTTCCTTTATTATGCTATCAGAATCAAGTAATAAATTAACAGCAATAAAATAGATATATTTTCCTTTATGCATCAACAATAGGTGATGTCATAAAGAGCTGTAAAATAAAATTTGTTTTTGTATGACAATGTACTTTGGGGTTTAACTCTTATCTTCTTTAACATTTTGATACCCACCATTGCAATCATTTAAATACTAGAGTTGCAAATCTAATGATATGTAAATTTAAACTCAACTCGAACAACTCAGAGAACAAACCTTTGCTTTGTCTTTATACCAAGACTGAAATCTGATAGTTCCAACACATGTCTTCTGCATAAGAGTGAACACACAGTTCTCATGAGAATGCAATTTGGCCTAATGATAATTATTTTTCTTTATTTTGAAGATTGCTTCCTGGAAAACAGAACAGAATAGGGTGAAAGAATGGCACTATAAATTAAATTCCTGATTTTTGGCCAAAAGGGGGTATGCATTTCCATGATAAAAGGGTGATCCTATTTGAGTTTGGGAATACAAACAGTTAAGAGAAAAAGGAAGAAGAAGAAAAAATACCTATTACCTGGCCTAGGACTACATATATAGAGAAAACTTCTGGGTTATTCTGATAAGAAAGCTACCCCTGCACTTTCTGACAGAGCATGGCCTGTCTGTGTTTGTCCTGGGCTTCTCTGTCACTTACTTGTAGATGGTATCTAGAACAGAGACTCCAATTAATGATACACCACTGTTACTCAGGCAATGGAGAGTTTTAAGTCCATAATTGAATTCTTTTTGAAATGAAGAGCTTTTTGCAGAAGTAGCAATTTGTCAAGTAAAAATGTCCTGGTAATTACTGTAGGATGCATCTCAGTGTTTCTATAATTCATCTTAGTTTAATGCATAAGTCTCACCACTTTCCCACCCCCCCTAATATCCATGTGCTGCCTCTTTATAATAAAATTATGTGTGATGAAGAAAAAAATGGCATTTTTCTAGTCTCTGGAACTTTGTTTTTCAAAATTTTCATCTACGTTACATAGTTATCCCACTTTGAAAGCTACCTGAAGAATTGTGGAGAATACATTTTAATTACTGCCTTCTCGTTCTCTGTGTATATTTCAATAACCAGAGTCACTTATACATGTTTATGTTGTTCATAATAAAACTGAAACTGAGTACCATTAGTAAAGAGGTAGAGTAAATATGTGCAGTTTTGTAGGAATGCTGTATACATGCAGGTTTGTCTGTTTATTTCCTAGAGGCATCACAGCATACTGCTTCTTCGGTCTATTTCAAAATCTTTCATAAAATCTGAAACTTCCTATTTTGCATACG
Organism: Mastomys natalensis; assembly: GCA_021653895.1. NCBI lineage: Eukaryota > Metazoa > Chordata > Mammalia > Rodentia > Muridae > Mastomys > Mastomys natalensis. The sequence goes on from JAJTUV010000611.1 coordinate 1,532,692, forward strand.
GTTTTATCTTTCCATTTTATTGAGAAGATTGGTTTTATATTTGTATTCCTTCATATAAAATTCATGTAGGTAAAATCTTATTTTTAAGTATAGGTACAGGCCTAAGCTTTGTGTCTGTGTGTATTTGAAGATCTATTCATCACCAAAAGAAATATGACTTCCTTCTTTGAAAACCATGTACCAGAGCCTTGTGTAAGCTTAATGTTGTTGATAGCAGGTGAGTCATTTTTATTACTTTCATGTACTAGATAAGTACTGTTTTATTTAAGATAGTATGAATCATATCCCACAACAAACAAATGAGAATTTGCTTTCTCTGATTCTTTTCAAATATTTTATGTTTCAAACACAATCATGGAAAAGAGGCAGATACAAATATTTTCCAAAATGGACTGTTTTCTATAGATCTTCCCATGATGTAATGACACAAAGTAAATAAAAAACTTATGTAAACTCTGTTAGCTTAATTTATTTTCTACTGAATAGAGGATAAAAGACATCATTTATGAATCAATTTATCAGCTTATAAATCTTATATCGCTTTAAAGAAAATTACTAGATAAATTTAGTATTAGATATTTTACACTCATGTCTTTGCAGCCACAGAAAATGACATGTACCTTCTCAAGCATTAGTGTGTATATGAGAATACGTCAATCATGTTGCAAGATGTTTCATATCTCAGTGTGTCTGTCAGGAAGTCCTATTCAAGATATATTGGAGTTATTCTGAGTAAATGATTGAAGTGAATCCCTTTTGAAATCTCAGAAGTAATTACTAGGGCCAACAATGTATGTGAAAATTTGGAATTAAAAAGTACCTGGAAATATATTGTCAAGCTCCAAACCATTTAAAAGTAGAAGAATTACTTTTGAGTAGTAATTTTAATATTTATCTTTAGGGAGAAAAAATGATTATTTCTTCCTTTTTTTCTTGAAAAAAAAACATTTCTGTTGGAACATCTAAGAAAAACTATTTAATATGACTTTACAACATTAATAGAAACACTCATCCTGTATTCCATTAAAACAGTTAAAATCTTTCAGAAAACTATCAAGTTCTCTACCTAGTGTTCCAAAGTGGCTTTGATTACTTTTGAATTCTAAAGATGATAGCTAAATCAGAAATTTCTTTTTTTTCTTATCTGTCTTATTTGAACCTCGATATTTATGTTCATTTCTAAATATAAGAATGGGAAAATATTTAGTCATGACACACACACTTTTGCAAATAACACAAGCCACTTCTTAATAAATAATTAAGCTGGTTTTGATTTGTTTGTCTATTTGTTCGGTTGACTTATTTAATTAGGGTCTGTCTCAGTAACATAGTCCAAAGTGTTGGAGAAGTGGAACACTATACCTGGTCTCTTCGTTTCCTTCAAATAAAAATCTAATTTTCAAAATCATACCATGATAGAAAATTTATTACTTTTAGTATAGATGAGGTATGTGTGTGTGTGTGTGTGTGTGTGTGTGTATCCCTACATTACCAACTGTAAATCTTAATAAACTATAAATCCTCAATTTTCTATTTTTTTTATTGGGGTGCAAAACACATACTTATGTGAGTATTCCTACCACTATGAACCAAGCATTCATTTTAAACATTATTTTATGTGTAAAGAACATGAAAACATAAAAAAAAAAAATTAGATGATATTCCCTGACAGTGATTTTTTTTTTTCACTTGATTTTCTGAGATAATCAAAATTATATTTATTTTCAAACAATTTTATGCACTTAAATTCTTTAAACTTCACTTTAACCTATGTGGTGCAATTGCATTGGGAAATAGAGACACTCTTCAGTGAAGTGTCTTAAAGGCTCTGATGAAGGCTGCTAAGATGTCTCATTGTGGAATGATGTTTTGCTGCCCTGCCTGGTGACTGAGCTATGTACCTGGGAATAGATGGTAGAAAAAGAAAATAGAAACAGACTCTGCAAGTTATTCTCTCCTGGGCATAAGTGCATTATTTCTGTACTCCCTTAATGGAATATTCACACATGTTTAAAAATTTTTAATTACCAGCACTTTTCTTCACTTCAATATATTTTATAATAATAACTCTATTGTAATGTTTAAAAATGGATGTCTCTCTAGATGATCTGTAATCTTTGTGTATTTATCACAAGTTAATTCTTCATTCAGTCACAGATGTGTTTAGTATACACAGTTCATTAAACATGGATCAAATCTTATATGCGTTATCGTTATGGTCCTTCATCCAAAGGCCTCAGAATCTTCAAAACATTATCCACAAACACTAATTCATGCTATATTGATATCGGCCTGTAAATTATTTATATTAATTTGCTATGGTAGTGTAACAAGTCACTTAGAGTAGAAGGTAAGCACTTTGTTAATATGTTTTTAAATAAAAATTTGGATATGACCTGAAAGAGCACTCACCTTAGAACTTAACATGGTTGAAACTAAGGTGTCAAACAGCCTATATTGTCCTAGGTCATCTTGAATAGAGTAGAAACTTTTTTTTTTCATATAAGTATTTGTTTATTTACTAAGGTCAAGGATTTTGGACCTGTTAAGACCTGAGGGTCACTGAGATCTGAAGGTCATTTTCCACACATACCATGTTACTCTTACAGCACAGCAGCTTAGTACTGCAAAGCTAGGAGAATCCTTGAGATCAGGAAAAGATCAAGACCATTTGCAAAGCTTTTGTGAGGAGGTTGTGTCAACAAACACAAAAATACTTCCAGCTGCCTTGTAATTTTACTGAACCACAGCAGTGATCGTCCTTTAGAGTCACGAATAGCCCCATATTTGACATGAGTAAGTTATCCAGAACACAAGCAAAGATCAGGAATATTTGGAAACTGCTTATAACTCTGCCTATCATGAAATGTTACAGTAATTGGATTAAATTTTATGCCATTCATAGAATATTAAGAAAATAAGCTATATTTGGAAGACAATGAAGAATGAATTCATATGTTATTCATGGATGTGTGTTTTATGTCTACAGATATTGATATTTACAACATTGATATTTATAAAATTAGCTAATATTTCCTACCGGATTATGAGAAAATACTGTGATATCAACTTATGTTCAACATCTACTATATTGTTAGTTTTGCTGATGACACAAGACAATTGCAAATTCAGATGTGAGTAATGAATGCATCAAAAAAGACATGACATTGGGAAGGAAACAAGGTCTCAGTATTGTGAGAAATTGTCAGCAACACATACAGATAGACAAAGGAGCAAATACATCAGCATTTATGACTCAGTCCTTGAAAGTTCATATTAATAAATGAAACCTATCCACTGAAAAGATTTTATAGTCACTGCAGTTTTTGAATACTCTCCTGAAGATTTCTTCTTTCTTGCTTCTATAGTTCCAAGTTGGAAAACGAGTGTCTGTAGCTGTAATATGCAAGAAATCGTCCATTCTCTGATGGATCCTTATTACTTATTAAATGTTTAATAGGCTTCAAGCCTCACTCTAAGCTCCGTTCCATTCCCCTTGGTGTGTATAGTATTACTTGTCAGGGGAAGAATATTAGCAGTTCTTGGAGAGTTTTATAAATAGGATTAGAAAAACTTCAAGAGAGTTATTTTATTCCATTTAGCTTATGCTGAGTTGAATTTCAAGCATAATAACCTCAATGGGGAATATTACTAAAGCTAAATGGAAAAGAGAGGGAAGAAATATTCTTACCTGTATATAGAAAAATAAAACAGGAAAAGAAAGTTTTCTTTCCAGTGATCTACACACTCTTCAGTATTTAAGAATAGAGAAAGGTCACTGGGTTCAACAAGCAATCCCCCTGCTGTTCTCCTCATCAAGGTTTGCCTGTTGTCTCTTCACACACTCGACTCTTCTCTTTGTCTAATACATATTGACTTCCTTATTTCACACTTGCTGTGATATTTTGAAGCAGCACTGGCAACCCTGAAGATTTTCTTTTCACTGCAAAACAAAAAGTCATTTCTCTGAAGGTCTCTGTCATATCACTTCAAATCGTTGTTGAGCAGAAGAGGTAGTTCTGTGGGTTAATCTGACCTTGTTCTGCATGGAAATTCTTCCCTTTGAGATCATAATGCAGAGTTTATACAGACTAATTTATGCAGATGATTTTTAGACCTGAAACGATCAAATCAGTGTGTGTGTTTAGATGTGAACAAGTTTGTACACACTTAAAAGCCTCATCCTAATAGCAGTGCAAAACTGTTTGTATTGCATGGGAAAGGACAACATCTAATGTTAATCAGACTTCCTTTTCACTGTGTCTAAATACCTGGAAAATTTAAAGGTTAGCAGATTTATTAAACCTCACTGTTTTAGATGTTTTTCTCCAGTATGAAACAAATAGATGGCATGGCTAGGAGAACACCTCATCTTTTGGCCACCAGGAACCCTAGAAAATTATGGCAGGAACCTCCCAGTGTAAGAGATAGTACCAAAGATAAGGCCCCAATGACCTACTTCCTATAGCATTATCGGCATGCTAGGAATCCATTCCTAGGTCATAATATTCAGAATTAAATAGCTTCTAAAGCACAGTCTTCTGAAACTTGGTTCTCTGAGTAATGAATCTATGGCACAATTTTTATTTTGAACCATAACAACCATTTGTAAACTCAGAAGATGAAACCATTTGTTTCTAACCTGGAAAGTTTCTTCAGCTGTAACCACAACCTTAAAAATATATTCCCTGTGAGTTAATATTTTTGTTTGACTTTTCCGTGTAACCAAGTATTATGTTCATGTACTTAACATCACAATTATTAGTTCCCTATGTTTCACATTATTTTTCAAATATGTATCAAGTTAATAGTCATTCATCTCCCTTTATAGAGAGTACTTTAAAAAATAATAGATCCAATAAGAATAGTATTTTATCTTTCAGGATTGCTTCTAATACAGTAACCCATTTGGGGAGAAATTTTACCTTCCATTATTGAACCTAAAGTCACAGCATTAATGGTTCTTTTGATTCCTACCATCCTTTGTCAAACAAATCCTTTTGTGACTTAACTTCTCCAAAAGCTCAGGCGCCTAAAAGGATTTTGAAGTGACCCATCACAGAAATAGATATCCTCACATAGTCTCTCTCCCTTTGTCTGGTTTTTGCTCTAAAAATGGTTCTATCTCCAGTTATGTTTGGAACCTGGTGCTATTCTTCTCAATAGATTCCAACCTAAAAATATGCATATGTATTCATTTAACCTTAGAATTGTCAGACTCAGCCAATGGTCAAATGAACAGGCATATAATTCAATTTGACTTTCTGAAAATCAATAGGTAATTGTTCAGATATATATGGACTAATTTTAAATGATAGTACCTTCCATTCACTTTAGGATTTAATCGTTGCTGTACTGAGGCATATACGGAGCCTGGGTTTGCTTAATTGGATCCAATCTCTTCTTGCCGATCTCAGCACAGCCTCTCTACTAGCTGTGCCTGTGTGACAGGCCACAACACAGAACAATGCTGTGTATTTTAAACTTGTTAACTGTGGGCAATTTCGTGGGTCAATTTCTTAATATCTATGGCATATCAGAGAACTTAGGCAGTAGGAGGTATGGCAACCCATGGACAGGTGTTCTGCAGTGTTATAAGAATGAAGGACGGTTAAGTAAACAAGACATGAAGAACAAGCCAGAAAGTAGCACTTCAATGTGGCCTCCACATTAATTTTGCCTCTAGGTTCCTTCATGCCTTATGTACCTGTACAGAGTTCCTCAAAGACATACTGGTACCTGGAAGTTTAAGATGAAATAAATCTTTTGTTCTTCAGGTTGCTTTTATTTATAGCTTTTGTCACAGAAATTGAACTCCCAACACTATATATATATATATGTAAATATATATATGTAAATATGTATATATGTATATATATATATACATATGTATGCTTCCTTTAACAAGTATTTTCACTTGAAAGCTGTCCAGTATATAATTTTTATAATGTCAACAGTATTGTCTTTTGTTCTCTATATTAGATCATATATATAGATAGCTTTGGCTATGACTTTTTGAGAAGCAGATCTTAAAATTTTGTTTTGAACTGAATGTTGCCATTGAAAAACAATATCAATCAATGTACTATCATTTTTCTCTTTCACCTATTTACTTCATAATAATACACAATGTAATGCTATAAAAATACCATAAATTACCTTTGAAATGTATATAATATATAAATGTTTCATTTGATTGTAAAGTTGTGTTATTAGAACTGGTGTGTATATTTAAGTATAGTTAAAATATAAGGATGATAAAAGTAATAACAGATGCAAATTTTTCTGAGTGAATATAAAGTATTACTTTCACTTCCTACTAATTGATTGGTTTTACTTTTCTCAGAGGCTATTATTATTACAAACTACCAGGGCTAGAGAGATGGCTCAGTGGTTACAATCACTTGCTGCTCTTTCAGATGACCAGTATTTTGTTTCCTGCTCCTGTGCCAGGCAGTTGACAACTTCCTGCAATTCTCTTCCATGGGTATCAACACTTTTCTGTGGCCTCTCCAGTCACTGCCTCTCACAGACATAGACACATAAATAAAAGAAAAAAAGACCAAATCTTTAATGAACTACTTTCAAAACCATCATCTCAATTTATATGTACAATAGTAAATAAGAGTTTAAAGAATTGGAGAATAACATAAATCTAATTTGAAGTGGCAGGCTTAGTTTTCCTTGCTGTCTATCTCTTATACATCTCTGTCATGGTTTAAATAAAACTGTCTACCATAGAAGCATAGATTTGAATACTTGCTTATCAGGAAGTGGCAGTAGTTGAAGGGATTTGGAAGATGTTTGTCATTGAGGTTTGGCTTTGAGGTTTCAATAGCCCAAGTCAGACTCAGTGGCTGCCCATGTATCTGATGTAAAACTCTTAGCTAATGTCCACTAGTATGTCTGCCTGATTCTGCCATGCTAGCCACCATTATTAAATATCTGAAATTGTAACCAAGCCTCAATGAAGAGTTGCCATAGTTATGCTGTCTCTTCACAAGAGCAGAACACTGACTAGAGGCAATCTTCAATTCACACTGGCCCACCTATATATAACAACAAACCATTTATTTTTCTGTTTATTTTTTAAATTTCTGAGAACTAGGTTTCAAAAAATGCAAGAAGACACATAACCTATAGCTTTTCAAAGGAGAGAGGATTATATAAAGGCTGATACCGCCTAGAATTTAACCATATATATAATTTAACCATATATATGATTAGTTTTTAATTATGTTTATGCATGTGACTGTACACATGATTGCAGATGCCTATGGAGTATGGAATATGGAGAACCTGGAGTCATAGACAATTGTGAGCTACTTGATATGGACCCTGGAAATAGAACTCAGGTTCTCTGCAGGAGCACCGTGAAATACTTCTAATTTTGGAGCCAATACTTTAGGCCCAGCATGTAACTTTTTGAGGTACACAATTATTACAACTCTTCATTTTGAAATAAAACCAGTTATTCATTAAATTAACAAAATGGATCATAGGTACATCTTCGTATTTGAATTCACTCTCTCCAATGAAGTATGATTTTCATTTTTCAATAAGACTGAATTAACAACTTCCCTTCCATGGGATTATACATGTACATATAGAAATTATAATTAAAATACAGCAAATTGAATGCTAAATAAAAATTGTACTTAAGTTTTTAAACTAACTTGTCAGTTATAAACATTTGAATTCAACTAATAATAAAGAAACCTTAAAATTAAAAAATACAGAACTTTTAGCTTAAACATAAAGAGAAAAAAATAATATTTTAAAATTCCAGTTTTAATTGCAGATATTCTGAATTGTTTCAAAGATCTAAAATATTTTAATAAAATTTACAGATACAAGATAAAGAAATCAATAACTAAAAGAAGATAGCTTTTTAGAAATGTTTGAAGATATTAATGTTTTGATTGAAAGGGACTATTAAGTGTCATCCAGGTCAAATGAGAACATTTTCACAGTAATACAGAATTCAAAGTCTGTGCTCTAGACAAAAGCCATTAAATCTTTCTTTAAAATAATATATTTGACTGAAAGTTAATTGAAAATTAGATTGGCATCAGAAACTTTCAGTCCAAGAGAATTTAGAAAGACAATTGAATAATCTGTTGAAAGTTCTGAGTGATAATTTTATTAAAGCCAATATTCTGTACACACGTAAGTCAGCTAAGAGGAGTTGCTTAAAATCAAAAGGCATCCATGCTAAACTTTGCTAACAGGAACCATGCTTCTCTCTTCTTACACAGCAGTCATTATTGGGAAATGTCGTGATTACTGCACCTTGCTGTTCTGCTTGCTCCCATATGGCGGCATACCCATGTCTTACAATGGGACCTTTGGGGTCCTTCCTGCAGCATGGAAATCAAGATAGTCTTGTAAGGCCCTTTACTGTTTGATAGTATCCACTTTCCTGTTTCTGGTGAGATACGGAGGATCTATTCCATTCACTATTTTTGCTCAAAACATGTCCACTAACAAGTTCCAATTCCTATTTCTCCACAAAACAATTGTTTTCTTTGATACTTATCCTTCCCTTGCAAAGTTTCACTCATGTTTACCAGATACAACTGTACTTCTTAGCTGCCCATAGCTGTCAGGAAGTTGAGAATTGAGTACTGAAACTGAATTCAGCTCTCCAGGGGGGTGTTGATTAGAGGCTGGCAAGTGAACTGGCTCTGGGAAAGGGTGTTAAGTAAGCCGGTTGTACACCTAGTAACACTATCAAATTAAATTTAAGGACACATCAAGAAGGTAATCTGTAACATATAAACATATCAGGAAAAATTAAGGTCGTCAAAAATATCCACTCTTCACCTTGGATGAAGAAAGTACTTAAAAATATGTTTGGACACAATTTCGCAAAACATAAGAAATCAGGAAATCATGGGATTAAAGAGAGTGAATCAAAACTCTAAGTGAAAGAAAAAACAGTAAATATTTGTTATTATTTGCATGCAAAATGCCCTTCACGGGCTCATGTGTTTTAGCACCTGGTTCCCAAATAGCGGTGCTGCTCACAAAGGTTTTTAAAAAGGGGGTTAGCTGGATGAGGTGGTGGAACTCCTCACAGTCGATCTTGAGAGGTTTGTAGCTCACTATCAATTGTTTTCGTTTCTTTACTTAATGTTTCAATAACATAAGACAAAAAGGGGGCAGAATTTTGTGTGGGAGGAGACAGAGGTGATGGACAGAGAGGGTCAGGAAATTGAACAGATGTGTATTGCAGTGGGAGATGGGGAGTTGGAAGTAGTCACCAATAAGTCCCAGAAGCCAGGAAAGCAAGTGGCTCCCAGGACCCAAGGGAATGACATTAGCTGAAATACCCAACAAAGGGAGAGAGAACTTGTAGAGACCATATCTAGAGGTTAGACACAGTCCCCTCACCCCCACCTCCACCCCCCGCATTGATGGATGGGGCCTCCCACCCATATCAAAAATTTTAACCCAGAATTCCTCCTGTCTAAAGGAAATACAGGGGACAAAAAGTGGAGCAGAAACTGAAGGAAAGGTCATCCAGAAACTACCCCACCTGGGGACCATTCCATAAGCTGCCACCAAATCCAGACAATATTGCTGATGCTAAGAAATGCGGCTGAATGGATCCCGATACAGCTTTATCCTGAGAGGCTCTATCAGAGCCTGACAAATACAGATGTGGTGCTTGCAGCCAACCATAGGAATGATCATAGGGAGTACAATGGAGGAGTTAGGGGAAGGACTGATGGAGTTGGAGGGGCTTGCAACCCCATAAGAACAACAACAATATCACCCAACTAGAACTCCCAGGGATCCCAAGCACTAAACTAGCAACCAAAGAGTACACATGGAGGACCCATGACTCCAGCTGTGTATTTAGCAGAGGATGGCCTTATCTGGCATCAATGAGAGGGAAACCCTTGGTCCTGTGAAAGCTTGATGCCCCAGCGTGGGGAAATGCTAGAGAGGTTGGGTGGGGGAGCACCCTCACAGAAACAGGAGGGAGGGGAAATGGGAGAGGGGAGGGGAAACCTGGAAGGAGGATAGCATTTGAAATGTAAATAAATAAAGTAACCAATTTTTTTTTTTTAAAAAAAGGGAAAGAAAGAACCAGAATAGGCAAGAAAGGTCTACCGACTGGATAACAGTCTAAGAGCTGACTGTGAGCATGCCTATCTAATGGCAATAGGCTGTAATTCCTCAAACTGAACTAAAATAAAAATAAACCCTTAGGTTGTACCTTGACAGGTATTGTCCCAATGATTAGAATATTGAACATTGCAGTAGGACCTGTAAAGAGCACGAGGAATTAGTGGGTGTCTGTAAAGAACATTGGCTATGGTGTAGTCTATTTTCATTCAAGGGTATCGATAATGGTATGTTGAAATTATTTTCTTATATGTAGAATGAGAAAGAAATTTAAATGTTTCAAGCAACAAAGGTTATTTTTAAAACAATTTAGCTATATGTGAAAAGAATAGCATAAATGTAAGTAATTCTTAAACATATTTAGTCCTTTGTTTTCTTTTACTTTTGGGTTCAATTATAATATTTCACATGTATATAAAAGGTGCATAAGCACAATACTGTGGGTCTTTTCTATTCCTTTTTAATGTATATCACTAGACTTAATTGTAATTTAATAATTAAAATACTATAAACTTGAAAAATATGAACAAAGAGTACACTGTTCTTAGAAGACAGTTGGAAGGTTAGAAGAATGAAACATTTCAATAAATACTATTAATAAATAAATAATCAAGGATATATATAAATTATGTATACATACACACACACACACACACACACACACACACACACACACACACACATATATATATATATATATATATATATATATATATATATATACACACACACATATGCCTAAATTAAAGCTTAAAATTATTTGTTATAAACAAAAATTGTATGGCTAATAGGAAGGGAATTAAGTACGAGGGATTCTCTAAGTGTGAAGTAAGGACTATAGATTATACATTATAAGTACTTGTTGAACAATCATGAGGACTAGAAATCACACCCTAGTACCCATGTAATATGCTGGGGGTCACACAAACACCTTAAGTCCATACAGAATATCCAATGTAATATCCTTTTGTGGTCTTCACACCCATTCACATACATACATGTACTCACACCTCATGCTTTGGTAAACATACATACACATAAGAAAAAGAAAACAAATCTTTTTAAATAAATAAATACGCTCTTAGTACTTAATATTTCTAATTTCTTAATATAATACTATCTATCACCTAAATGGAAGCATTATTGACCTAAAAATAGCTAAATATTTTGACACTTAAATTTATTATTCTCTTGAACCTTTTAACATAAAGTGCCTAGTTTATTAACTCTAAGAAGATTCAACCCAAAATGTAACTGTTTTTACAGTAAAAAGCATGCTGAAAATTGAACAATAATTTATTATTATAAGTTAACGTTTTATTTTTATATCTTGAAAGAAGTGTCAGATATGAATATGAGAGAATGAGAAAGAAAGAGAGAGAGAAAGAGAGAGAGAGAGAGAGAGAGAGAGAGAGAGAGAGAGAGAGAGAGAGAGAGAAACTATTATAAACTACCACAGAGATCTTAATATATGTGGCTTATGTGGTCTTAGTTTTTCATAACTTTTTCATTTGCCAACACTGAATAAGTAAAACCTGAATGCTGAATTAGTATGCCTCTCAATGGTTCGAATGTCATTACTTACATTTCAAAATATGTTGTTTATTGATAATTAATCTCAATTTCTTCAAATATCCCTTGGTATTGCTTGGAGAAATTTCGTCTATAATACAGCCAGTTGTAATGGATTGTAAAAGGCTCCATTTATTGAATGAGGGTAGCTCTATGGAAGGTATTTACAGAATAAGCAGAATCTTGTATCCTTTTTCTCTGGTGGTCCTCAAATAGTTTGTTGATGAAACTGTTAACACACATTGTCCTTCCACAAATATGAAGGCTCTTTCTCATGCAAAAGCTGTGCTACATTCACAGTGCTTTAATACTGTCATCTAGACAGAATTGCAGGATGCCATCAATCAGAGATGAATCTTGATTTCAAAAGTGTTAAACTGTGAAAAACAAACATGTAACTTTTATGGATGGAATTCCATATTTGACCTATTGCAGATCTTTTCTGCTGCTGAGTGACATGGCCATCACTGACTTCTCAGACAGTTAATGTTTAGTAAATGCATTCGTTCTGACCCTTCCTGTCAACACACAAATCAGCTGCAATGACTTTTCAATGAATATTAACTCGTTTTTACTCTGACTCACAGAATATATGTATAGTTCAAATTATAATTTTCCTTGTTCCCTTTATACCCTTTATCACCAGCAAAGGAGAATAAAAACAACGTGGTTACAGATGTATACAAAGTAGCGACTGGTGAGGGAAATGAGATAGAATGAATCCAGAAGCCTGAAGGTAAAGGGCAGGTACAGCTGTCGCAGATGGCAGAACAAATTATGTACTGAGCTACACACCACACAATTGTAAGGCTTAGAAACATCTACTTAGTAATACATTTTTCACCAACAGAAAGGCTAATAGTTTTTCACTATTGATTCATAACTTTAGATGACTTCTGTTTAATAGAAAAGCATAAACAGCATATATAATTTTGTACATGGGAAAGTAAAAAATATTAATTTTAAAAATATCTGTGAAATTAATACTAAGATTATTTCAACACACAGTATAAAACATTTTTTAATATTTTTTATATTTTGAGACTAAGTCTTCAGCATCAACTATATGCTAATAACATAACTGAATGGGGACTGGGACTCAGTAACCAAATGTCGGTAATTAACATGTTTATTAGTATAAATGCTGATAGAGTTATTCACAAGGTGTCTTTGAGTGGTTTGGAAAATCTTTTTTCTGTTTCAATTTTGAAATACCTGACTACTGAAACAATATTGTGTATATGCTGCTCTGATCTCAGGTTCACTGACTTTTCAAGCAACAGGGTCACTAAAATTGCCCTCAAGGCTGAGACAGAATATGCAAGCTTCACCTGGTCCTCGGGATAATGGAATGTACAACCCATTTACAGTTACACTAGAAGTAGAGGCCTCCAACAGGAATGTATTAATTGCAGGGGGCATTGCCTGTTTCCTTAGCCTTTATGTTTAAGTCTGGTGGTGAAAAATCACAAAATTTATCTGTCTCTGTTTCTCCCCCTCTCTCCCTCACTCACTTCCGCTCTGTATGTATGTATGTAGGTAGGTATGTGCTGTATTTTTTTCCTCTACCCTCTTTCTCTCTTTCCATGACTATCCCTATTTCTAAACACAGTTTTTCAATCATACTTAATCTTTTGTACTCTTCTATACTTTTTCTGTGACTTCCCTCTTTGCTCTCCCATGTTTGTTCTGTTTCTTCTGCTAGAAGCATCCATTCTCGCGTGTTCCTACACAATAGGAAGGGATGTTTTTGGGCCTCACAGGAATGAGTCCAGCCGCAAGCTAATATACTAACTGCACACTTGGTTTCTGCTGCCTAATCCTGTGTGTATGCAAAGCACCAGCTACTTGCCAGGGTTTCTCATGTGTTTAATTCTTGATTATAATTTATAGTCTGCATAATTTCATAAATTTCATTCGACTGTCTTTCACGAGAGTGTCTTTGACATTCTGAGAAATGCTCATCAGGCTCTTCTCTGTGGGGCACGACACTCACAAATCTTTATTATGGCTGTACGCTTGGAATGAAAGATGAAAGTGTTGTCTAAAACATTCTGATTTTGTGGGAAGTGATAATGTCAAGTGTTTTATAAAATTAGCATTACGTTTAGGTGTATAAGAATAAGTTAAACAATAAATCTGTGATGCTAATTCCTGAACAATTACTTATACAAGTAAAATAGAAAATAATATTTTGTTACAAAATGCTAATAAAGAGGACATATTAAGAAAAAAAAAACATCCTGAATGGGCCTTCATATTTTTAACTGTGGAATGAGATTAAAGAATGTATATTTTACGTTTAAAGCACTGATTATCTAAAAGTTTTCCAAAGGACTCCACCTACAGCCTATTCAGTATAAGAGGACCAAATTCACTATGTGATTCTCAATTATCAGTTAAAGCACTTTCTTACATGTCCTCAGGTTTGTGATTAGGTTTCATCCAAACTACCTGCTGCAGAAAAGAGAGGAGCAGGTTGAATTGTATTTTCAAGGAACTCTTTCCAGGAAGTTCGGCTCCTGAGGCTGGACAGAAGGATCTCCTATTAACATTGTATGCTGCTCTTGCAGAGGACACAAATTTAACTCCCAGCACCTGTTAGGTGAATCATAACTGAATGTCAGTTACTTCAGTTTCAGGAATTTTGACACTATTTCCTAGCCTCAGAGAACACCCAAACACACACCCACACTCATACACACATCAAACAAAAATTAATTAACTATTTAAATAAAAATAGCTTCATTTCTAATGCCCTTTAACTGCTTATAAAACACACTATGTATTTATTTCATACACACACACACACACACACCCCAAAAATCAGAGATAGAGAAAGCAGTTCTTCACAAGTAGTATGTTGATTATTTGAAGTTTGTAAATGGCTATGCTTTGAGGCCTGAAATTTTACATTTAAAAATCCCTTGGAAAATATGACTAGCATAATTTATCCCAGTGGATTGAGATAATAACTGAGAGAAGTCTTAGTTTGCAGAAGTGTCTGAATGAAATAGTATAGTAAATTCTATTAAAACATGAAGGCTCCGGATTTTTACACCACTAAGCAGTATTAGAAACACGTTAAATCCGTGTTCCAGCTCACCGAATTTTCTCACTGGTGCCTCAAATATTGTAAGGGTGGAAAGGGAAATTTCATTACACTTTAAATGGTTTCCAGATTTTTACCTTAGACAAAGTGTGTGCATAGAGTCAAACGGTACTCAGTTTGAAAGAACTTGACACTGAATACATTAAGCTAAAGAGAAAGTAGTGTGAGTATACCCAAGCTGATTTAGCATGCAATATTTATCTGTGGGAGAGAGAAACACAATTCAATTCAGGCTGATTCATCCCTCCCAATTTCTGTGCACAGAGACCCACAGGAGGTCATCTCTATCATTTTATTCCTATTTGGTATGCTCAATATATCAGGTAGTAATAGCATAAAACCTGTGATCATGGTCGGCAGGCGAAGCCGCTCCTTCCCATGTAGCTAGTGTCTGGAGCTGAGGGCTTGGCTTTTTCTCACATCTACTTTGTAGCTGTGAAATTACTGTAATTGTTTTTTAAAAGCTTTTAAATTTTCACTACCTAGGAGGCCGTTCCACACTGTGTCTGTTTCTCTCTCAGAATGAGCATCGTTTTAGAGTTTGGGCTTTCTGTTTCTTGTATTCATTTATCCAGCTTGTCTAGTTCCCTTGACGAAGCCCAGTGAAAAAGTAGGACAATTTAATGTAATTTTTTTCATTTTTATTTTATTTCTTGTTTTCCTAGACCTTGACATTGACTGACCGAATATAAATTCTGTATCATCCCTCATACAATTTACTAAATATCATTTTACTTGAGAGTCTTCTACAATAAGAGCATCAAATTGAGACATATTCTGTCTTAGACTATACTTAACTGAAGTATTTCTTGAGTTATTACCCCCTCATAAGCTAGTATTAATTTTCTGTGGTATATAGTCATTGTTTTTTCATATATTGTAATTATATATAATGTTTTCATTATATTTTCACATATGTACGTAATATACTTATATCATATTCACTCCTCTCACTGACTTTTTTCCTTCCTTAAAAAGTACTTTCTGCTTCTGTTTTTTCTTTCTCTGTCTCTGTGTCTCTGTCTTTTTTTTCTCTCTCTCTCTCTTTCTCTGTTGTGTGTGTGTGTTTGTGTGTGTCTCCTCTGCATTTAATTTGTATGTGTGACTCCATGAGTTTCTTTAAGACTGCTTGTATGGGAGTTTGTTTATAGTGGCACGGGCATCTTACCAGTGCTTATATGAGTCAATCAATTTACCTCAGTCCCTCAGTAATTGTTAACTGCTTATCGACTCCATTGTTACAAATTTAGCCAACAGTTCTGTATCCAAAAGAAATTTCCTTAGCATTGTGATTTGGAAAGTTACAGCTCTTCTAGTAGAACGGGGTTACAAGGGGGATTTGAGCTTCTCAGGGAAGCACAGTATGTGTTCTCACTCACTGGGCTCTGTCTATCCCAGATTTGAGTCTTGAGCCTCAAGTTTCCCCACAGTCACAGAAATATGAACATGTTTACCCCTTTAGCTCTCCACTTATCTTAGGTCAAGTTTTGGACTTGTACACAGTCCATGAAACTAAAACAGATGTTGTTACATTCAATGAACAGCCATTACCAGTTGGATTTAGGCTTTCACTATGGCCCACTGCTTTGTAACTGCTGTATGCTCCCAAACACTGGCGTCAGCATCCTTCATACTGTTAGGTCTTTCATGCTATACACTGAGAACTGAAGAATATTGTTTAGCATGGGTTCTATGAAAGATGCATCAAGGTTCGTGAAGATATTAGAGCTTGATATCCTTTGCTACAGCTAAGTCCTTTCTCCCATTACAATACTCAATTCAGTTTCAATAAAGTATTTTCCAATTCTGCTTCTTTTTATGAGGTCAAGCATTCACTTGATCTAATGTTATATTTTCAAGTTTCTGCATCAGTAAGTAGTATAGCTTTCCCTTTCTTTTCTTCAGTGTCTTTTGCCTCTTTCAAAAAATGACTAGAAATAAACTGAAAGTTACAGCTATTCTTAAAGCTTATGCATGACCCATGTTTGTTGTTTTTTTTTTTTTTTATTAGAGATGGAAAATTGGAGTTTTCACAAATTCTTCTGACTAGAATCTATGATTGGTCTAATCTCTTTGTAGCTATAGCCAATTAATGTTACTCAAATCGATATGGGCAAGGCCTGATCTACTTAGTAATGTTTCTCCTCCTAGGATTCATATTCAAGATCTTCTCCAGATGGAGTATGTGAATGGACAGCATAAAGAAGGTCAGCATGTTGTAGGAGTTGATCAGGATTTTACCTGGTAAGGAACAGGCAGATGTGAGAAGCCTGCAAAACTACCTCAGGCCATGATGATGTCCTGACCCTGGCTGCTGTCAAGGTCCACATCTGTGTCCATTGTCCTGCCTTAGCAGTTTGTGTTGATGCCTCTGGCATACTTTACCACCAAAGGCCATGAGGAGGTATGGTCTGGGCTGCTACCTGAGATGATATGGTTGTCTGTAGGCCATGCTGCCATTGAACACATGCTGCTACGAGTGTCCTGTGCTGCCACTTGAGGCCATAGTGACATACAGACATGTTCATGCCCAGGGCCTTGTCTGAGTCCATGATCTTATTGCAGTTGAAAATTTTGTTGTCAATATCCACGGTCTGAATTACTGCCAAAGGCCATGCAGACATTTCTGGTCTGGGCTGCTTCCTGAGGCCATGTTGATGTCTGAGCACTGTGCTGAGCTGACCCCACTTTTTTTTTCTTATAAAGGACAACCTTTAATTGGGTCTGGCTTGCATGTTCAGTGGTCCAGACCATTGGCATCAAGGCAGGAGCATAGCAGCATCAAGGCAGGCATGGTAACAGAAGGAGCTGAGAGTTCTACATCTTCATCTGAAAGCTGCTAGCAGGATATTGGCTTCCAGGCAGTTAGGGTGAGGTGCGGGGTTGTTAGGAAGAAACGTAGAGGCTTGATAGGAAAGTCAGAGCTAGAAAGAATGAGAGTCTGTGTAAAAAACTGAGCCTTGAGCGAGACACATGGAAGCTGGGTTGGAGTCGGCAGCTCCTGGGAGAAGCTAGCAGGCCCAGCCTGGAGTTCTCAGCCACGAGAAAGAAACTGTCTCAAAGCAAAAAGGAAAATTTTCTACCAAAGGGGAGAAGGAAGTCCTAGAATGAGGATCTAAGCAACACAGGGGTGGCGGAGCAAGCAGACCCACAAACCAGCTGAACTAAGTGGCTGCAACTGGCCACAAATGATGGAGGGGCAAGTGGCACATAAAAGACTGACCCCTGTGGGGGATGCTCTGGGGACCTCCACCACCGCAAGTGAGCATGTGTAGTTCCAGTTGGGCAGAGTTGTGATTCCCACGTGTCTGCTGGAAGTGACTCTGGAGAGCAGAAGTGCAGGGATTTTGGCTGAGCTCCTTCCATGAGGCTCTGGGCGAATGCTGGGCTGTGAGAAGCTGCTTGGGGCTCCAACCTGGAGTGGAGAGGTCACAGTCTGAAGGTCCTGCAAGGGCATGGCTTTTGAGTGTACCAGAGGCTGGTGGTCTCCATTCTTGGGCTCCTGAACGCTACTGGGGGACCACAGAGGAACAAGGGAGAGAGAAAACCGGGACAGCACTCTGTGGGAAGGAGACTCTTGGTTACTCTACTCTCTTGACTGACTCGGCAGCTTGGCTAGCTTTTTTGAATCGGTGGGCCTCCTCTGCGGGAATGTAGAGGTCCACAGGCAGGAGATTCAGCAGCAGTGGCTTGGCTCATTAGTTAGAGGCCTTCTTCACAGTTCTCCATGGCGGGGCCCCAAAGACACAAGGAAGTCCATAGTTTCACAAGGTTTATTGTGATGTAGGAATGATAGATGAATCTGGCTTCATCCCCTGAAACTCAGGGCAGACCTGAGTTAAATACAGAGGATAGAGGAGGGTCTGGGAAGGAATGCTTAATTGGCTAGGCCCTTTGGCCTTTAGGTATCTCCTTAGTATGTAGATCTCTTGAAGCCCCGAGGCCTGTAGTCACACCCTCTACCTGTGGAAGAGCTGGTAGGGGCTGAAAGGCCCTTGTCAATGAAGGTCTTTGGCTGAGTGTCAGTAGCTTGGGGTCTGGGAGCTGGCAAAATGTATGTCATCCCAGCAGGGTCTCTGGTCATTTCTAGCCAGTGCTAGATCAGAAACCAAGCTATTCTTTCACAGTCCCACAATGAGGGTCTTAAAGCCCACATCCACAGTGACACACCTAATCCAACAAGGCCACACTTCCTAATAGTGCCACTTCCTGGACCAAGAATATACAAACCTTCATACTAGGTATTCCATGAATGTCATTTTGGGTCTGGATTATGTCACTCAGGATGATATTTATAGTTCCATCCTCATTTTTAATGCCAAAATAGTAGTTCATTGTGTAAATGAACCACAGTTTTAATATGGATTCTTTGGTTGAGGAACATCTGGGTTGTTTCCAGATTCTGGTAGCTGACTCCAGCTGGTGGAGGCATGGGTGAGGCATGTCCCCCCTTTTACCATTTTTCTCCACCTGCATGACTGTAGGTTAATAGCTCCTGATCCTTACTGGTTGCAGTACTTGGGAGAACAGGAGTTGGTAACTGGGGAACAAGTGAGCCTTCCCTGAGGGTGTGAGCATGGGAGAGCTGACCCTATCCCTAGTCTGGCATAAGGGGGCATAGACAAGTGAGAGATGCCCCTGCTTTGCCCGTTGTCACCTGCAGCAAGAAAGAGAGCTAGCCCTGGGTGTGGTACATGAGGACTGCACCACAAGCAGAACCAGTATGGAAACAGGAAATTAAAGGAAAACTGAAACCTCAGAAATTTCCGAGCTTGAGACAAGGAGGAGTAGAACTAGCTTCTTCCTTATTTCCATGCCTGCCTCAGAGCTCTTAACCATGACTCCCAACTAGGTGATCACAAGAAGTCAGTCATATAGCAGAGCACCTGGAATTTTTCCTCATGCAAATAGAGTATCACCAGCATCATCTCCTCATCCAATCAAAGGTGTTTATCCCATCCCACTCCTTAAAGTTTATATAGTCCCTGCCCACATGGAGTAAAGCACATAAGATATTTCACCAATTGTCTGAGACTGGCTATTTTTGTTGAGTTTGCACACTCCAACATCTACCTCATTTATGAACTTCTAGAGCATCTGCGAAGGCTGGTTCTGCAGATCCAAAGCTGCAGGATCGCCATGACAAGACAACAGGATATTCCAGAGTAGTTCCAGTGAGGATCCAGTATTTATAGTGTAGTAGAAGCCAGAGGCCTGGGACCAGACCAATCACTCACTGCAAAGAACATTTTCAAGTAAAGGTGTGTGGACAAAGGGTACACTGTGTGATGCAATGTGACACATTATGGCTTCCAGGATGAGATTGTTGGCTTTTATTCTTTACTTTCTTTGGTGTGGAAGGTCGCAAAGGCAGAGGGGAAAATACAAAGGGACAGAGAGATGAGTGGGATTTTAGTGCATGATGTGGAATTTACCAAGAATTAATAAAGATTTTAAAAATTAAAATCATTAGACAATTATAACAGCAGAAATTAACAGGTTGAATAGGTAAAATAATCATCAAACTCCATGTTGGGCATGTGAATCCCAATAAAACACAGTGATAGAAAACAACAAAAATATCTGTGGTAAATTATAGATTTTTCAATAATAAGCATTCTTATACCATTTTTCTTTCTTTTTTTTGGTTATTTTATTTATTTACATTTCAAATGTTACCCCATTTCTGGATACCCCACTAGAAAACCCTATTCCATAGCCTGACTCCCTACTTCAATGAGACCCACCCACACACTCTCTCCTCACCACCCTAGCATTCCCCTACGCTGTGGCGTTGAGCCTTCACAGGACCAAGGGCTTCCTCTTATACTGTTTTTCAAGACCCCCTTTACCTTCCCTTTATTGGAGATTGTATATGGAGTGAATTATTTCCTGGAAATATGTAATGTTGGAATGAATGAAGGTTGGATGTTGTGGTACTATGTGTCTCTGTGCAAGCAAAAGATCATCAAGCTTGAGGTTAGTCTGCAATTTATAATCAAGACCAATCTTAAAACAATGACACAAGAATACTGTAAATATGAATGAATGAAAATAGAAGATACAACCAATCCTAGAGTTATAAACAGAACAAGACTTAAAATGAACAAATAACTGAAAAAATTAACTCAGACTTGATATAATTTATAAGTGTAATTCCTGCAAAGTGTGAAAAGCATGTAAAGAATGCTGCATGATACAGTAATCTCAGAGTAGTAGATTTCTAAATAGAATTTACTACAAGTACTAAAATTGGTAAGTTAACATAAACTCTTTTTATTATTTTTTATCAGAAACATTGAGAAAAGTAGACAAGAAATCATCACATAGTAGTTATTTTAAATTCTTGATCTCAAAATAATTTCAAGAATACATTTTAGAATCAATAGCAGATTAAAGCAGCAAATGGTTGTTTATTCACAGTGCAAGCCATGGTGAGAAGATTTTAACTTTGGCTCTGGGTCCCAAGCTCCTTGGTCAAACATAAGCAGAATGTTCAAAGTTTAGGAACCTATGATTATACAACATACATACATACATACATATACATAACTAATATTTTGGTACTATGTATAGAAATGAATACTCCACATTTCATTTTTAACATTAGCTAACGATCATCCCTTGTTTTAGTATTTTGGAATTCTGAAACTCTCATATTAGGTAAACTATGACTGAAAGAATAGCCTTCTGGTGAGATGGAAGATTTTATATAACACACAGTCAAAAACCACATTTAAGGCTGAGAGACTGCTCTGGGAGATGTGAGAATATTTGCACTGCAAGAACAGGGACATGAGTTTAAATCTTCAACACTTATGTAAAAATCTAGGCATGACTGCACATATTCTATGTAAGCCAGCATTAGGGGAACAAGACATATGGACTCCAGAGCTCACTGGAGAGCCATTTTAGCACAGATTCACATTTGCAGTTCAGGGAGTAGACCTGTTTCAAGTTAATATGACTTAGAAGAATGACAAAAGACTCCTGAAATCCTGTTTGGACCTCTTCATGTATGTGAAAGGATTCAGGTAACCACAACACTGTTTAAATGCCTACACCGTAACACACCATGTACACCCTGAACACATACACCACTTTGACCTATATTTACATTTAATATTGATTACAGAAATGCCATTTATAATTAAAGTTGTTACATACTGATTTCTCTATAATAGGCACAGAGAAATAAAGAGGTTTCAGCAAAATTGGGGAGATTTGAATAACTAAATGTTTCATGGTGCCACCTCTGCAGGCTTTGTGGATACGGCCACAATTTCATAAGGATCCGTGCCTTGTTTTGCTGAGAAGATCTTGTGAGTGATGAGGTCCCAGTATTGAGAGGAGAGGTGGACAAAGACCCTTATGCCCAATCCAGAAGCTGTGCACAAGTACAGCCACTGGCAAAAGAAAAAATTAGTTTCTGCCAGTAGAGGTTAGCTGGGAATAAAAATCACTCTAAAGGGCAAACCCAGCAGTAGATGACCACACAAAATGAATTTAATGGAGCTTCTCTGTCTCTTCAGAGTATGTATGTATTGGAGTGTGTGTGTGTGTGTGTGTGTGTGTGTGTGTGTGTGTGTGTATTTAATTTTTTAAATGTTTGTTTTTTTTAAGAGAGACAGAAAGGGAATGGATTTTGATGAGAGAGGAGTTGGGAAGAATATCAGAGGTTTAGAGGAATGGAAAGCGTAGTGAATAAAATATGAAAAAAAATTGCAGTAAGAGAAATAGAGAAGAAGAAAAGAATTGTATGATGTGGGTGTTAATTCCTTGGTTGTAGAAAAATAAGGCTTCAGATTTAATTAGTATCCTGATATAATCTTAGGAGCAGTTTCATAAGTTTGTTATGAAACATTTATTTTTATAATATCAGAATTGTTTATAATAGCTCAACTTAGAAATAATTAAAATTTATACTAACAATAAATAGGCAGGTAATCACTTGTTTAATAATTTAAAATATATTACATGTATAATATTTGATATTTTAATGAATTCTCATATAGTAAAATACTAGAAAACTATGGCTAATACAAATGATATTTTTCACAAAACTATTTTTTCATAAAAATATAATACAGAATTGAATGTATATTATGAATATTTGTGTAAATATCAGTTTAGGTATTATAATTACATATAATCAACATAGTTACAATTATATGTTTAAAAAAATAATTTGTCTTTAAAATAAACATTTGAAAAAATTACTATTTAATATATTTTAAATGAAAAACATATCCACTCTTCTGCACTTAACTTGATTATCAATTTCAAAATCCTAGTAAAAATTATTAATTTTTATCCTGAAACATGTGAAAATTTTTACATATTTCCTATATAGTTATTTAAGATTGTTTTGCCTTAAGTTATATAGTATGACAAATTGAGTTAGTCTTTTACAGAGAAGTTACTAGGAATTAAATAAAAATATACCAAATATAGACTCTAACATTTGAAAAATGTCTTGTGTTTGAGTATTTCTCTTAAAGAAAAATCTTCCCCACAGCAATAATCATATTTTTTTTTCAAGCTATTTCTGCTGTTTTGGCCTTTGCCAACCTGACAAGATTTCAGGCCTACAAATTGCAGTCTGCTCAGTTTAGCCAAATCCACTTGAAAAGTTCTACCCATAAAATGTCTCACTTCTCAAGCTCTCAAACAGATTTAAAAGAGACAAATCTGGTACTTAATGTTCTTCTGGTAAGGTTGCTTAGCGACCACTCCGCCCTGCAGATCCCACTATGGCTTAGGTGTGAAGTTAACTGTTGCAAGACTTTCAGGCACACAAGTCAACATTCAAAGAGATGAAATAAAACACACCTGCAAAAGACATTTGGCAGGGTTTGGTCAAGGTACATGCAGTAAACTATGTAAGATTCTGGCTTTGTTCCCATTTCTATATATTGGAGTCTAAAACAATATTTACATATAATTTTGTGCCAGTGACAGGTTTATATATATTGTTTGGTTCTGTTTGTTTGATTTAAAAAAATCAATCTTGAGTGGCAAAAATAATTGAGAGCAAAAAATCAGTGTCATTTAAAATAGCCCATATAAATTAAAAGACTTGAAGATAGAAATATGTTAAGGAAAGTTTAAAGCAGATTTCTTTATGCTTAAAGAGCAATGGTTTGGAAATAAAACACAGATGTGTCGGCCCTGAGCATTTAATTTCCTGTTATAGCATGCAGTCTTGTTTTCATTAAATCTTAGGCGTCAACCTTATTGCAAACAAAAGTTCTGATCTCAAAAATTATATCAAAGACAACTTCTCTTCCAAAGCCCACATTTAGTTCTAAATAATATTCTCTATTATGGTCTTTTTTTGTTATTGTCTATTATTTTCAACTTGTTCTTGTCATGAAAAACTACCATCAGTCTTTTTCAAAAACTAAATGAGTCATATTTTCATCTGCTTTCTTCATGCCTTTAAAATAATGAGCCAGATAGCATATAAAATCAGTTTTGCCAGACTTTGAATACTGTTTTTGTATTGATATTCAATTTTATTAAAGATTTCCTTTATGTGAGTTATTCTCTTCTATCTGTCTGTCTATCTATCTATCTATCTGTCTGTCTGTCTATCTATCTATCTATCTATCTACTTGTGTATCTATTTATAACTAATAAAATCTTTAGGCCAATTATAGATTTAAGCAATAATACTTGTTTGTTTAGATTTTGCTGATATCATAGAGCTTTGATTTGTCTCCCTAATAATTATTGAGGAGAGTGACATAATTCACATCTATCGATAATTATTAAAATTTATTTTGAGGATTTAAAGTACTCACAAACTTTTATTTATGTTTCACAGTTATCTTAAGGTTTAAAAACATGGCTTGTTTGTTTGTTTGTTTGTTTGCTTGCTTGTTTAGCTATTTTCTGGGTTGTATATTACTTTCCTCAGGGAAAACATTCCTAATAATTTCTCAAATGATTATAATATGAGCATAACAACTGAAACAAGTTTAAAATGAAAAGTCTTGATGATACATTTTTACTACCTTAAAATGAAACTAAGTAAACGTTATCATTGATGGCACATCCAGAATTTCAGTGCAGTCAGGTAGTGTCTAAGTAAAGAACAAGGTGGAATGACTTGATACTCTGAAGAGGAGAGATGAATGATGGATATAGAGTCTGACATTCTGATCCTGGATATAAAAATAGAACTATTTTAAATATACACTTCAGTGCTTCTGAACATGAAACCCTAGAACATCTCAGGTATTCAGAGTGTCAGGTATCAGGTATTCAGAATTCTTGAAATTGCAAATATGTTTTTAATAAAAATATTTCTCTGAGATTGATCAGTTCAATGAAGGAAGCAGAAAGAGAATCACAGGATTCCTAAGCACTTAAGAGTTCTCCTTACATCCTCTTGTTGTTGACCTCCTCGACTCCTGTTCTGCTGAGTGTGCTCAAGTCAGTTCTTCCTGTCAGCACCTGAAAGGAAGCACTGATTGTCTCCTAACGATTCAGTGTAGCACAGCCTGGCAGATTAACAGAGCTGTTGGTGGCAGGATCAGAAGTTGAAGAGAACTTTTCAGAGGCTCGTACAAACTTTTCAGAGGCTCGTAAGACTCGGAAATAAAGTTATTGTCGGCATTAAAGACACCTATAGACGAAATAGAGAATAATTTATTGAAGAAAATAGACATAATGAATAGATCTTCCAAGAGATAAAGAAAAGAAAGAGGGGTGTTTCTTGAACAAACAAGTAACATTTGGGTAAGAGGGAGGCGAGAGGAAGAACTGCTTTATGACAGATGGAGCTGCCTTACAAAAGTGCAAGATTAAACTACACAACTCCAACTTAGCACTCAACAAAGGGTTAGAGGGTTTCCAAGCACAGACTGGAATACCTTTTTGCAAGCTAGAAAGTGAAATATTAAGGGGAATAATTATTTCACTGGATCAGATAATTAGGCATTTAAGACAATTAAAATTTGATAGATATCAGAACCATAAAGTGTTTCTGCCAAGTTTTAACTTTCCAAGCTACGATTTGGCTATGGAAATGCTCTCATTGCTTTAAAAATTAACAGTGCTTTGTTGCTGAATGAGTTCATGGATTTCTATTACTTGGGGTTGGGGTGCAGCAATATTGAATATTTAAATGACATATAATGTCACAAAAGATAATAGATTTATGAAGGATACATATAACAAAAATGAAGAGAGAACAAGTTCAGTTACGTGAGTTAATGGCAGCTGTTTCAGCAAATAACAATTATTTCAAAGAGGTGTATTGAAATATTTTCTATGAGAATGTACACAGAATCACAAGCATTCATACAATGTGGTATAAATATTGTAATTCTCTATGGTAAAATGAATGTATTAGCTACAGTAATCTAAGGGTTAATGGTTTATAGAAAGAAAGATATATAATTGCAGGTAATTTTAGTAGTAGAGTTTCTAAAAGTGAGGGATTGTTCTTATTGTTTTAGAGAGTATGTAATTTGGATTCATTAAGGATTTTCTAATATTTCAGAAAAAAAGGATAGAATAATTTATTTTTTAACTAGTACAAAGGACAACTATAACCATTTCAGGAAAAATAATTCTTTTGTTGTTTCACTTCAAAGGAATCATTATCTTTAGTTGTCATTTCATTATTACTGGGTCTTTTGACATCTCTTTTACTATAACAGGGCAGATTTAGCTTATCAAATAAAAGCATCATTCAGAAGATAGAAGCAAACAGTGTTGATTTTCTAATCTGACCAAACTGGTTTAAAAGAAATGTATCATTAAGATTAAAGAGTCAATGCTCAAGACCCCTAGTCAAAGAGACTGGGATATTACATTTTCTATTTCAAAGAAATACTAATTGAAGTCTTCCTAGTAGCTATGTTTAGAAACATGAAAATTAAATCTTGAGATGACCAAAAAATAGAAAAAGGTTTTCAGAATTGTGAGAAATCATGAAATTCACACATTCCACAATAGGATATGGAGCAAATAAAGATCTTAAAAATTGAACTTATAACCCAGATAGCATCCAAACTTCAAACTTGTCTAAATAAAATCAGAAGGTATAAGTAAATATATAGTGTTCATTTAAACAAAGATAAGAACAGTTCTGGGTGCTGTGTCAAGGTTTTTCCTAAAAGCAGCCTGGATAGATAGGTAGATAGATAGATAGATAGATAGATAGATAGATAGATAGATAGCCTGAAACACAGGAATGATGACCATTCAAAGTTTAAAATTTGAATCTCAATGGGCATCAGCTTTAGTAAAAGGAAAAGAAATTTAAGTATGAAAGTACCTGATCCTTAATAACACTTCGATGTAAATATATTAGCAGATACAGCCATTGGTTTGGAACTTACTTTAGAAGTGTAATAGTGGAAGCATTCTATGATTATAAGATAATATTAGTGGTAATGTACACTTAAAGACTATACAATAAGTTCCTCTTAGGAAAAAAGTATAAAATATTGCAAACATCCAGAAAAATTTAAATATTCAATATACATATAAAACTTAAAGAAATGGGGAAATTCCAAATAATGTTAATAGGTTATAGCTTAGACAGAGGTGCAGATTTTTTTATAATTTAAGTTGTACTGCATTTGTAACTATTGAAAATGTACAAGATCAATTGAACAACTTTATATTTTGTGTATCATCTCTGATTGCACTCACAAAAAATTCATACAAGCAGAGGAGACCTTATAATAAGAGCCTATCGGAAGAGAACTCTCTATTTTTCCCACAAAGCAAAGCTCTCTCTTCCTTATGCTTGAGTTTGTCTTCGAGTTTGGTATGTTTTAAAGCCAAACTCTAAGTCTTGGCCTAAAAGACACAGAAAAGTATTTATTAAAAGTATAGAATCTAAGTAGCCATCCCAGGATACATACCAATTAAGTCCCTTGATGGTACTATTCCCACTCTTTCTTGATGTGCATACATGATAAGGAAACAAAAACTCTCTCTGCATTTTCTTCTTGAGAGCACTGATTCAATTAATAAGAGCATCCTTTCTTGACTTTCTCATCTTCCAAATGCCTGTCTCTTAAGGTCTGCTTCCCAGATGATGAATTTGAACATCAGATCATAGGACAGTGAATATATAAGATGATCGAATGTTACTAACTATAGCTTTTCCTGTGCTGATGCTCCTTGTCAAGTAATCAGGCAAGTAGTTGTGTAATTTTGTATGTTATTTTAGAAATAATCTAGACTTTCTGTTTAACTGTTCTAGCCAATGTCATAAATGGTCTCACATATTGGTTCCTTCTAAATCAAATATCACTGAAAAACTTAAAAAAAATTCTTCATTTTTCTCTTTGATATCCTCCCATCACAATTTTTATATTATTGAGCAAGAGTTAATAAAACTTAGAGACATCTCATATTGGAAATTCAATGGCATACCTGAGAAAAGTGTCTCAGTAGAAGAGGAAGAATACTTTGGATATATATCATAGAGTGGTAGAGGTAAATCTTGAGGTGGAGCTCAGTCCCAGTTTCCGAGGAACCACCACACTAAATTTTATAATAACTGCACAAGTTTTTACTAGTGCTGGTGGGAACCAGCAATGGATGAGTTTTTCCTCACTCCATATACTTACCAGGATGAATTTTCATTTATTTATTGATCTTGACTATCCTGACACATGAAAGATGAAATTTCAAAAAGATTTAATTTGCATTTTCCTTATAACTTAAGATATTAAAAATATATGTAGGTGCTTCTCAGCCACTTGTGTTTTCTCTTTTGAGAATAGTATTCAGATTTGTACCGCACATTTAAATTGGGTTGTTTGTTTTCTATGTCAAGTACTGAGTTCTTTGTATAGTATAAAGATATTCTATAACTTCTCCATTGAGGACCCCTTTGTGGACCCTGTGCTCAGTCCAATGTTTGGCTACTAGCATCTGCCTCTGTTTTTGTCAGGCTCTGGCAGAGCCTTTTAGGAGACAGTTATATCATGCACTTCTTGATATCCACAATAATGTCTGTGTTTCGTGACTGTATATAAGATGGACCCCCCAGGTGGGGCATTTTTTGGATGGCCTTTCCTTCAGTCTCTGATCCACAATTTGTCTCCCTATTTGCTCCTGTGAGTATTTTGTTCCCCATTCTAAGAAGGACTGAAGCATCCACACTTTGGTCTTCCTTCTTGAGCTTCATGTGGTCTGTGAACTGTATCTTTGATATTGCAACCTTTGGCTAATACTTACTTAAAGTGCGAGGTTTGGGGCTAATACTCACTTACAAGTGAGTGCATACCATGTGTGTTCTTTGGGTTACCTCACTCAGGATGAATTTTCTAGTTCCATCCATTTGCCTAAGAATTTCATATTATCATTTTTTTAATAGCTAAGTAGTACTCCATTGTGTAAATGTACCACATTTTCTGTATCCATTCCTCTGTGAAGGACATCTAGGTTCTTTCCAGCTTCTGGTTATTATATATAAGGCTGCTATGAACATAGTGGAATATGTGTCCTTGTTGGAGAATCTTTTGGGTATATACCCAATAGTGGTTATAGCTGGGTCCTCAGGTAATAATATGTCCAATTTTCTGAGGAACCGCCAGACTGACTTCCAGAGTGGTTGCACCATCTTGCAATCCCACCAACAGTGGAGAAGTGTTCCTCTTTCTCCACATCCTCGCCAGCATCTGCTGTCACTTGAGTTTTTGATGTTAGCCATTCTGACTGGTATGAAGTGGAAGGTGAATGGGTTTGCAACCCCATAGGAAGAACAATAATATCAACCAACCAGACCTCCCAGAGCTCCCTGGGACTAAACCACCAATCAGTGAGTACACATGGAGGGACCCATGGCTCCAGCTGTATATGTAGCAGATGATGGCCTTGTCAGGTATCAACAGGAGGAGAGACCCTTGGTCCTATGAAGGCTTGACGCCCCAGTGTAGGGGAATTCGTGGGTAGGGAGACAGGAGTAGGTGGGTGGGTGGGGGAAGAAGGGGAGGGAGAATGGGGTACGGGGTTTCCGGAGGTTTATTATCTATATTATAGTATAGATAATATAGATAGATATTTCATATAGGTATAAAGATATTATTTATAGATATATAGACATTACCCCTTTATAAGATGTATAGTAAATAAAAATCTTTTTCATTTCTATAGCCTGCAGCTTTAACCAAATAATGTTGTACTTTTTGCTGTGGAGCTTTTTTTTTTTTTTTTTTTTTTTTTTTTTTGCGAAGTCTCTTCATGCTTCAATAGAAGCTGGCCTCGTATTTCTAATTAATTTGTTTCTAAGAATTTTTAATGCCTGTGCCATTTTTAATGCCTGTGCCATTAGTGCATACTATCATATTGCTGGCAAATAAAGAAATCTGTGATCTCCTTCAGTTGTCATATTGCTCTCGCTAAAACTTCAAATTTGTATAAAATTTCACAAATGAAAATTTTCTCCAACAGTGTCTCACTTAATATTCAAACTACTCTTAAGACCAGAACCTGTAATCTAAAGTACATGGGAGGTACAAAATGAATAAATGGCTTTGTCAGGTCCTTCATGTTTTATTGTTGTGAACAGACACCATGACCAGGTAACTCTTGTGAAAAGAAAGTATTTAATTTGGGCTTGATTTTAATACTAGAGGTAGGTCCATTCTCATCATGGAAGGGAGCATACGACATCTCATGAATCATGGTCCTCGGGAAGTATCTGAGATTTCTACAATCTACGTAGAGTCAGGAAGAGAAAGCACTGCTGTCCCTTTCATGGGCTTTTGAAATTTCAAACCAATCCCTACTGACTTCCTTCTTCCAACAACACCACAACTACTCTGACACAGTCACACCTCCAAATCCTCATAAATAGTGTTGCTCTCTATGCATTCAAATATATGAGATTATAGGGCCATTCTTCTTTATTATCTTAGTTTTTATTCACTTTACATCACTATCACAGTCCCTCTCCCTCTTCTCTTCCAAGGCCTACTCATACAAATCCTTCTGCTACATCTTTCCCTTCTCTTCTGCTCAGAGAAGAGTAACCCCTTTGTGTGTCATCTCACTCTGTGCTATCTAATCTCAGCAGGTCTAGAACATCTACCCCTATGGAAGCCCAACTGGGCAGCCAAAGCAGGGAGAAGGGGTACAATGGCAGGGAGCACACAAGAGCTTTACCTAGACCCCCTCTACATCTGTAGCTAATGTGCAGCTTGTTCTTCATGTCAGTCCTCTAAGAATTGGAGCAGAGGCTATCTTGGACTTCTGATCCCTGCAACAAGGGTCATTCATTTTCAAACCACCACTTCTGAGCTTTTAGTTTACCATAGTCACATCATATGTGCAGGCAAAACACACCTAAAATAAAATATAAAAACATTCACCATATTATCATGTTATAAGTCCACAAAGTATACTCTCAAATATTCTCTACAGAGAAAATAGTGATGAGTTTATATGGTAGGGCTTGAATTGTATCACTGTTAAGTTTGTTCAGATATTGAGTTTCTAATATGGATAAATATATTTTAGAATGAGTTACCTATGATGAGCTCAAACTGAACTGTGGTGACTTCTGTGTGGAGTATACCTGATATCTATGCTAATGGGGGAAATTGGACTCATATATGGATACAAGGAAAATGTCATGTGAAGATGAATGCAGGTACTGGATGATGCTTAGACAAGCCCAATAATGTGACATATGGACAAGCCCTGGCGAAGTGAAGTGGCAGGGCATCTTGTCATATTAAGAAAACAGTACTATTTGTATGTTTCTTTGTTTTCCTTAGGCTAGATATAATAAAAATGTTTAGGGACATAGTTACTGTTCTTCTTTCTTGATCTCTCTTCACATTAAAATCTTATGGAGGCTTTACATGGGGCTGTAACCACATCAGGGTTGTACAGCATTTCACAGGTGGATAAATTATACTGACTGACCAACTTACCTTAACCTACTTTCCTTCATAAATCCTATACATTTCTCCGACTAGTAGCTCAAAGGCAACTTTTCTTCAGAATCCACATTGTTGTAATTGATCTTTGTTTGTTTCCCTTTCCTTACTCTTGGTTCTGTACTAAACCTCTTTTCTAAAAACCACTCTCTTGCTGCCTATGAAATTCATTCTCCAAGTTCTTCAGACGCATTGGTTCTGGGTAGCCACCAGGGCCAGTTTCTTGGTAGTTGATTGCGATGGACCATAGCGTCCCCTGAGGGACGAATCCATAGCATCCTCATTAACTCAATACTCACCTGAGGTTAGAAAGTTTCCATTAATCTCAGGGATTCTCCACTTTTTCTCTACATCACTAAATGAGGAGCATGGACAGATGTTCCTTCATAGCTTTCTGAAGGAAGAAATTCTGTTAAAACTGTGATTTTAGTTTCTAGATCTGTGAGTCATAACATTTCTGTTGCTTATGTCACTTGGCTTTTAGAACCACCACAACTTTCCCAGTAAATTAATATACTATAATACAATCCAGATTAGAAATGTTCCATTTTACTAGTGATAATAAAAATCCTGTACCAATTTATATACTTACCTTTTCAAAATATAGTGATGTTAAAAAGATACATTTTAAAACAAAAATAAAAGTATGTAATATTCAAGAACATTAAATGTACCTTCTTCTTCAGTTGTAATTATGTTTGTTGCTTTAAGTAATATGTATACAAATATGAAAGCCTGTTAAAAGTAACCACATTTTGTAAATGACCTTTGAGGTTATATTATCCAGCCTTTGTCACAATACTGTAATGCTATAGATAAGGTCAGTGAATGGCAGCAAATTATCTACTTCATGTGAGTAGAGAGAAAATGGCTGGCACAAAGGGAAGTTCAGGAACAAAGGAAGTGATAATTATACAGAGTTGAAACATAGATAGAATGGCAGGTTTCCCTAAGGCTGCAGTGTAATATTAGGAAGAGAGAAAGTAAGATATTGAATAAAATGTATACCTCCATGTCTTATGAAGAGTTTTCTCTATTATACAAAAACATCTGTGAGTACTAACTTACAGACCTACAAGACTAAGATGTTCTTGTGTACTATTATGTACTACTTTAAGTTTTATTCATTTTTAGAATTTGGGAAACATTTAAAACCAAAGTAATAAAAACACAGTAAATGCATCTGTCATTAAAACATATTAATTTAGGAATTTTATATTTGTGGAAACATGACAATACTTTAATGAACGATCAGAGCACTGTTCATCAATGATTGTTCTATTTCCTTGCTTAGTATGAAGCAATTTTCTATTATGTACTAATTCATTCAATTAGAAAGATCATTCTACTACATCTACTTTGAGAATACATAAGCTCATGTGATGGTTCTCTGTGGAGCTTGATTCTACTTGCTCCGTTGCTACCGTCCTGATATACAGCAGTGTGTTGAGATTACAGGTAGTGTTTGTTGGCAAAATATCAGTAATCATTATGTATATTTAGAATAGAGATTGTTAAATCCCAGGATAAAATCACACAAATAACACAAACATTAAAAAGGCGACAAAACTCACAAAACATCCACAAAAAAATCTGACAGTTCCATTTTTCTGTTTAACCAGATTTATGATTTAGATAAGCCTAAGTATTTTACCTCAAATTAAAAGTATCATTTGAATCATGGTGAGATATTCATTAAATAATATGACATAACAGAGAATAAAAAAAAAACTTCTCTCAATTTTCTTATTCATTTGTCTTTTTATCTCATTGTATTCCATTGAGTGTCTGCAAGTGCTGTAGAATAGGGTTAGCTTTTACAGATCTCACCATGTGTAAAAAACAATTCAGTTAATGGAACAGAAAGATTTAAGTAACTGCCTATAACTGTTTGTCATCAAGTTTCGGCTTGGTGTTTTGTTTCTGAGACTGAAAACCTTAGCAGCTGTGCTTTATGGTTTAGTCCTTTTTTTGACCTCGTTTTATCTTCTGCTGTCATGGAAGACCCTTCTGGCATCTAGATGAGACTCCCGTTTAGTTTATTCTCTCAGCTGTAGCAGTTCTTCTTTCCTTTCTAAAGAAGTTATTTTGAAATAGTTGGTACTTTTTAGAATCAAAAGTAAACTCACTCACCCATAGTTATAGTCTATCAATATGTTATCATTTTATCTAAAATAAATGAACAGGTCTCAATGAAAATCTGTCTACCTCAGTATTTACAGGAGAAAATAATGATGAATAAATTTCATACTGACATTAATTTGGAATATTTATTTATAGAAAATTCTACCACTCTTCTCATAAGTCAGAGGATCACTCACTATTTCTAATGGGAATCTCTTTGCAATCAAGTCTTTATTTTTCTGCCATGAAAATTGGTAACTATAATTTTGTAAATTAATTCTTTTAATATCTCTTAGTGATGTAGGTAAGAGTTTTTCTAAGAGCCCCAAAGAGACTGTCTTAACAAGTAATCTCATTTAATACACATAATATAAACCTATGTTTAACATATGTGTGCAACATATTACCTATACAGTATGTGTACTTTTATTCATGTGACAAATTTTAATAACATTGATGATGATCTATATCATTTTAAATTTTAATGAAACCATAATTATTGTACCAAAGATTCATTTTAATTACATCACAGAAACTTTTTGACAAGTCATACCATTCATTAAATATGTTTATAGTTA
Source organism: Mastomys natalensis (assembly GCA_021653895.1). NCBI lineage: Eukaryota > Metazoa > Chordata > Mammalia > Rodentia > Muridae > Mastomys > Mastomys natalensis. The sequence goes on from JAJTUV010000611.1 coordinate 1,567,137, forward strand.
ATACTTACCATGGAAATTTACTACTTGAGTTACCATGATTAAATTTGTCTGCAAAGGTGGAGACAGAAGTTATTTCAGGTTAAAATGGATATCTTGACTTGGTGAGCTGTGGGTTGAGTTGAGATACCTATCCTAATTATATGAAGATGAAAAATCAAGAAAGTCTTATGGGCTTGCTACAAGTATGTAATGAAAAAGATAAGAATTAATACAAATGTTCATTGACTTCCTCAACCTGAGTTTCAGGGAGTCTAATGCAAGGCATATTTAAAAAGTACAAGTTGGAAAAATGTTTCCATATAACAATCAGTCCAATCAATCCAATTTAGGGTGTATAATAAAGCTCAACGTATGTCTACATAGAAATTCTTTTTACAAAGTACATGTGGCCATGAGGTTGGATCCTATAGCTAAAAGACCTAGAACTTAGTATACTCTCTGACTAATATCATAGAGCTAAGTAAGGCATAAACTACATGTGACATCTTCTATAAGGATGGATAATAGTCTAGGGAAAAATTTTTCTGGGATAATCATTCCATAAAATTTGGGTAAGGTCTCCCTCTATAACAAAAGGTTGTCGAGGTCTCCATCCACAGATAGCAAAAACTCAGTTGCTACAGTCCTAAACCACTCTGAAATTTCTTGTTTGGATATTAGAAAGGAGGGTGGATGACAAAATGCTGATTACTTCTTCTTTTCACATATTACCAAAACTTAAGAAGGGGGTCCAAGAGCATCCTACAGTCCACGTTAATACAAAAGTTTAGAAGCCAAGAAGTCAGTATTGAAAAGTATTTGTAGGTATATGAGAAAGTAAAGATCCATAACCATGTCCCTTTGAGAGCCTTGGCACTGTGGCTGGGGAGGTGAACAAGTATGTTTAGAAGAATGTCTCTAGGACAAACACACTTTACCATAATTCTGTCATTATGGTTTCCCTGACAACTGAAGAGAGCAGCACAGTTGTGTTCATTGCAAAACTCAAGGCCAATAGGAGCAGAGCAAACGGGCTTGCAATAAAGCTGTGTGAAAAGATGGGACAAAAGTCAGCACCCTGTCAGGCATGATGGACTAAAGGCCTGTGTTTGATTGACTCCTTGTTGGAATGCTTTGGTCATTACCATGAAACTATAAACTGAATGCAACTGACTTATACTAATTATATACATAATTTATACACACACATGTCTCTATAGATATATAGTTACATTATAATATAATATATATCATATCTAAAATATAGTGTGTGTCTGTGTGTGTGTGTGAGTTTGTGTGTGTGTGTGTGTGTGTGTGTTGTGTGCAGAGAACAACATATGGACTCAGCATTCTCCTAAATTTACTTGTGGTTCAGGGCTTGACTTGATTTTACCAAACTTGCTAGGCAAGCACTCACTGAAACATTTTTTTTTTTTACCTCTTCCTTATTCTAAGTATTTCCCCATTAGAAAGTCAGTTTGTGTGAAAAGCAGAAAAGGTTCTAACTATAAGATTGTAACTAGAACTAGTCAAGTAACAATGAATTACACTGTCATGTGGTGCTCAGAAATGAAGTCAGATATTTTTGTTTCCATATCTAAAATAAATCTACTGGAGAACTAAGGGAGGAAGAATCTAATCATCTTCTTCTTTTCTTCTTCTTCTTCTTCTTCTTCTTCTTCTTCTTCTTCTTCTTCTTCTTCTTCTTCTTCTTCTTCTTCTCTTCCTCTTCCTCTCTTCCTCTTCCTCTTCCTCCTTCTCCTCTTCCTCCTCCTTTTTTTCTCCTTCTTTCTTCTTCCTGCACCAAGAACAGTACTTCAATAAAAGAATGAATACTTTCTGAAATCCTTTTATGTGATGGAAATCTGACTTATTTAGATAGGTATAGTCTTTATCTTTTTTAAAGAAGGAGTTCATTAATTTACATTTTTATGTATATGAGGATTTGCCTGCCTAGATGTATGGGTGTGCTGCATCCATGGAGTTAGAAAAGGACAAAATAGCCCCAGGAACTGTAATTTAGAGCTGATAGCTGATTTTGTCATGATGGGAATGAACTTTGGTCCCTTTATAGGAGCTAAGGCTCTACTAGGCTTTAGCCAACCCAAAGTCTTGCTAAAATAGTGTCCAGAAGGGTCATTAATGATAGTCAGCAATGCATACTGATCCTGTACAGCATTCAGGTTGGGTTCATAGAAGCCACACAGGTCATCCCACATGTGCCTGTAACAATAGAAACATGATGCTTCTGGCCTCTGTATCTTCATCATGTTTATGCATGCATGCACACACATCCTACACGTAAACAAAGTAATATAAATAAGTCTTTAGTGAAACAAAGACAAATGTCTCAGAAAAATAATCAAAGATGGTTTATTTAGTTCAGTAAAATTTGCCAAATATCTGTGAAACAGTTAATTAGTATTTATTTTGTAGTTGTGAATCATTCTTATTGATCACTCTTTCTGGGTTTCTGGAACACACATAAAACTTCAACTTATTACACATGGTCCAATATCTACACCAAATATACTACAGGATATTTTAATGTCATCCTTTTACTATGACTTAAATTTCTTGCTTGCAACTTTTTAAACATTTGAGTGTTTAATGACTTAGTGCTCAATGTGTAGATATTTTTTTAGATACTTTTTTAGTTTAATAATTAAAAATGGAGAACATTGTGTTGAAATTATAAAAAATCTTGGAAATTACTTGCAAGTATAAATGTCCTATAGAACAAATCAATATATGATACCTGGGTCACTCTAATTAAAACAAGGATTAAAAGATATTCTTAGTAGTATAGTTATACTCACTACTTAAATAAAAATTACTGAAATGAAAATGCTACTTTAACTTGAAAATATATCAAAAATATATTTTATAAAGTACAAATAATGATAAAACTTAATATATAGTGTAATGTTTCAGATTGGAAAAGATATTGTGCTGTTCTCCATTAAAGCATAGGGAACATTACAGTTACCTTATGAAACTGTTCCTGTTTTCCATATTTATGGATGTCATTAGAAATTTTTTGTGATATAAGCTGACTCATTTTCAACACTAGTGTATGAAGTCTTTAATATTCATTTACTAAATAGTCTGACATATGTAGATTTAAATGTAGATATACAAAGCAAAAATAGTTGTATCTTTCAAAACCATGACTAAATTAATATTTCATGTTAAAAGATTTGAATAAATGTATATAATGATTATTATTGTCACTGTAGTATTCATTGGGAAACAATAGAAAATATGCCTAACAGTAATGACCAGTCCTCAAGGTAAGAAAATAAATTGTCTAGAAAAATCTGCACTGACTGTAAATAAATCAATATGTTAGAATGAAAAGTGTAACAACATGCTAAGATATACTAAATGAAAAGTCTAAACTGTCTTGGGAGTATATCTTGACATTCAAAATATATGTAGTAAGTCATAATATTAGAAATAGCTAGATACAAAACAACAGTTCTCTCATATGTGGAAGAAAAAAATCTGCAATGTTATTTGGGTCTTTCAAAGTCCTTTGCTTACACAAGGAGCACAGATGAAAATATCTAAAGAAACAATAGCATTTAGAAGCAGAAAATATGAAGATCAAATGTCCTAACAATTATATGCTGTACTCAAAGGTCACACATTATGTTCAATGCTTAAAATGAAAATTCATTTTAGCAAACTGATTTTTGCAACTGTTTACAGTCCATAACATTGACTCTAGTGATATGTGCTAATTGTACTTATCAGCATGGCAGGTTTGTGTAAATTATTTGTTTAAATAGGACAATGGCTACTTCTCATCAAAATTAAAAGTATGATTACCCGTTGGTTAAAGAAAGTTTATTATTTTAATTTTCATGTAAATAACTCTTCATAAATCATGATTTTCAGAATAAAGTTCAAAAATTGTAACCAGATATTCTAGCCTCTTTACATTTTATTTTACTGATATTAATGTAACAAAGTAAATATATAACAAATATGAAGTAAAACTACAGACAGAAAAAAACCTAGCCAGAAAATAATATCCATATTAAAATGGCATTAAGACAATCATATTAATTAACCTGTGAGGTTCGTAGTGTTTTTTCCTTTGGATAGAGTTATTCTTTTGGTAAATAAGTTATGTAACATTATGTACATTTTTTTTAATTTTATTTTATAAATAAAATTTTCCTACAGATTTCCCAGTTTCCACTTCCATTTGACACTGTTCTTCTAAATAAAGGTTCTATCTCATCTTTATAATTCTACTTTAATCTCCTCATTCTTGTTACCTCCACCACTTCTTTCTTATTCTATGTTACATCATAGTAAAGTTGTTTCTTTATATTGTGTTAGAGGACACAGGAGATTCTACTACATATGACTTAACAAAATCCTATCCCTTGCAGATGAATGTCTTAATTTTTCCCCCTTATGTCATAACAGGATGACTTAATAATATTAAATCTATGTCATGCATTTGGTAGTCATACAGAAGTTAAAGTTGGATCCTATTGATGAGAACACCTACAATTTAGGTTAGGATTTGAAGAAAGGAACAAACAACCTTGGAAGTTCTTTCTAAAAATACATCTCCTAGTATGTGAAGGTACCATACAAGCTGCAATGGATAAAATCAATAAAGGGCCAATGAGTTACAAAAATATAACACAACAGGCATCAACCAGCAAGATAAATTCCATGAAATCTAATGAAGACTTTTATCTTATGGTAATGCTTATGAACCTATAGACTGATAATATAGAACGAAATTTGTAAACACACTGTAAACCAGGGAAATCCTAAACAACCAGTTTTGACACTTTCCTAGACAGGTATAATTTTTAGCTACATTTTAATTACATATTCTTATACTCATAGAATAGTGTAACTTCCACCTATCCATCGTCAAATGAATTCATCAGGTAGCAGACAGAGGCTACTAGAGATAATCACACCTATTCAGAAATACAGAGAATACGAGATTATAAGGTGCCTAGCTCCAAACAGTACAATACAATGCAACAACATTTATGCTTAAGGCTCAGACACCATTTCAAAGGAGGTGTTAGGAAATGGGTAAGAATAGGAGGACAAGGATATCTGCTGCTAAATAGTGCCTAGTAAACATGAAAGGGAAGTTGCATCCACAAAAAACCATGAAATAATGGTTTCCTGAACAAGAGCTACATAGGACTACTCCAGTGGGCATACCTGTGAGGAGAGCAAACACTTTTCCAAGGCTCTACATCTAGATAAAGTGCTACAGGCAGACAATGCTCCTGCCTCCTGCTCCTGCTCCTGCTCCTGCTCCTGCTCCTGCTCCTGCTCCTGCTCCTGCTCCTGCTCCTGCTCCTGCTCCTGCTCCTGCTCCTGCTCCTGCTCCTGCTCTGCTCCTGCTCCTGCTCCTGCTCCTCCTCTGCTCCTGCTCCTGCTCCTGCTCCTGCTCCTGCTGTTTCCTGCTCCTGCTGGTTCCTGCTCCTGCTCCTGCTCCTGCTCCTGCTCCTGCTCCTGCTCCTGCTCCTGCTCCTGCTCCTGCTCCTGCTCCTGCTCCTACTCCTCCTCCTCCTCCTGCTCCTCCTCCTCCTCCTGCTCCTCCTCCTCCTGCTCATCCTCTTCCTCCTCCTTCTCCTTCTGCTTCTCCTCCTCCTCCTGCTTCTCCTCCTCCTCTGCTTCTCCTTCTCCTTCTGCTTCTTTTCCTCCTCCTCTCCTCCTCCTGCTCCTCCTCCTCCTCCTGCTCCTCCTCCTCCTGCTCCTCCTCTTCCTCCTCCTCCTCCTGCTTCTCCTCCTCCTCCTGCTCCTCCTCTTCCTCCTCCTCCTCCTCCTCCTCGCTTCTCCTCCTCCTCCTTCTCTTCTCCTTCTCCTTCTGCTTCTCCTCCTCCTCCTGCTTCTCCTCCTCCTCCTGCTTCTCCTTCTCCTTCTGCTTCTTTTCCTCCTCCTCCTCCTAGTACTACTACTACTACTACTAAATTTATTTGTTTACACTCCAGCCATTGCCTTACCAGTTCCCCCTCCCATAGTTCTTGATCCCATTCCTCCTTCTCCTTGCCTTTGAGAGGGTGCTCCCTCCTTAACAGGAATCCCCTTCCCTGAGGACTCAAGTCTCTCTTGGATTAGGCACATCTTCTCCCACTAAGGCCAGATCAGGCAAACCTCTGCTATATATGTGCCTGGTCCTGAGACCAGCCAAGCATGCTGCCTGGTTGGTAGCTCAGGCTCTGGGAGCTCTCAGGGGTCCAGGTTAGTTGTGAATTCTGGTCTCTCAATGGGGTCTCCCTCCCTTCAGCCTCTTCAATTCATTTCCAAATTCAACCATAAGAGTTTCCTACTTCAGTCCAATGTTTGGGTGAAAGTCTCTTTGCATCTGTCTCAGTCATCTGCTGGTAAGGCCTCTCAGAGGACAGCCATGCTAGTTAGGGTCCTGTCTGTAAGCACATCATAGTATAAGTAATAGTGTCAGCCTTTGGTGGCATGAAATGGAGTCCAAGTTGGACTGTCACTGAATTTCCTTTCCTTTAGTCTCCTCTTTTTTGTCTCTGTAGTTCTTTTATACAGAAACAAATCTGGATCAGAAATTTTGATTGTGGGTTGGTGACCGAGCCCCTCCACTTGGGGGCCTGTCTATTTACTGGAGGTAGACTCTTTGAGAGTTCCCTGTCCTCACATTTAGTCATTTTGGCTAAGGTCACAGACATTGAGTCCTTAGAGTCTGTCACCTCCCAAGTCTCTGCAACTTTTTAGAGGGTTTCCCCACCTCCATCCCTCTGCCCCCAAATAGGCATATTTCCATTCATTCTCTTGGCACTTACAGCTTCTTTCCTGCCTCTCCCCCACCTGATGCAGTTCACCTTTTCCTCTCCCCACTCCCACTCAGATTGTTTCCTCCCTCTGCCTCCCATGATTATTTTATTTCCCCTTCTAAGTAGGAAGCATCCTCACTTGGGCCTTCCTGCTTGTTAAACTTCTTAAGATATCTTAAGGTGTGTGTTGTATCCTGGGTATTCTGGACATTTTGGCTAATAGCCTCTTATCAGTGAGTACATACCATGCAAGTCCTTTTCTGTCTGGGCTACTTCACTCAGGATGGTATTTTCTAGTTCCATCCATTTGCCTGCAAAATTCATGATGTCCTCATTTTTAATAGCTGAATAGTATTCCATTGTGCAAATTAATCATATTTTTAGTATCCATTCTTCAGTTGAGGGACATATGTATTTATGGACACAGAAGAAGACAGCTTTGGGGAGTCTATTCTCTTTCTTCACCTTTATTTTGGTTCTGGGAATCAAAGTCAGATTGCCAGGCTTATGTATCAAATATGTTTGCTCAGCAAACTTTCTAATCCTTATTTCAATCTTTCATAGACTGTCAATGCTTTTGCTATTTTTCATATCTCCAATAGTTACAATAAGCTCATGGTTAATTTCAGTAAGATTTGGTTTTTCACTTTATATATTAATTATTTGTGGTCTGCTAATTTTTAGCTCCCCCAAAGTTGTTAATTTATTTTAAAAATGTGTTCTGGTTTTGAGAAATAGGAATACATGTTTCTCCTTATTCCTTTTACTTGCTACTGGAGAAAATCAATGTGTAAGTATATTCTTGAATCTGTAAAAATTTATGTGTTCCATTTTGTTTAGCTTTACATACATATGATCCTGAATTTGTATCTTCTTTTCTAGTCTTTACAGTCCTGGGAATTTCACAAATTGACTGTAATTCACTATTAAATGGTACAGAAAAATACCTAATCCTTGTTAGCTTTAGGATTAGGCTGCTGGGTCAATATGAAGAAGCTTCCAGTTTAAGAATATTGACCTTCTAGCCCAAGAGTGTGGTTTATGTCTTTATTTACTTAAGCTTTTTCCGAAACATTTTATCAATATTTTATAGATTCTAATATAGGTGATTTGGCCATCTGCTGTCTTCTTTTTCCTATTATGTTAAATATAAACTGTAAATGTGCTCTTAGTTCATTTATATATGCTAAGATATTCAAAGCATGGATGCACATTTAATTTTTTTCTCATCATTATTGTGTAGACAAAGAAATAATTATATTCATTTTTCTCTTAGTTCAGCTGATTTCTTTTTAATAATTTTTGGTTTTTTATTTGAAATTTTTATACACTTTAACAGTGTATTTTGATCACATTCATTCACTGCCACCTCTAAGTCCCTGTAGTGAACACCCCTACCCCTACGTACACACCTGTCTCCTATCAAGTTCATGTGCTCTTTAAAATTGATGCGAGTAACTCTAGTATTCTCGTTAGGCTCCACATAATTTCAAATTTCAATTTCTGTAGTTATTCTTTGGAGAATGAAAATATGTGAGCAGTCATGTCTTCAGAAGAGAGCACTTCTTCACCAGTCAGGAAATGCCAGCATTTACTCCTCTAGGCTTTTTGTTTTTTTTTTTTTTTTAATTTTAATTTTTGCTTATTCACTTTATAACCCGTCCCAGTCACCCCCTCCACAATCCTTCCCCATCCTTTTTTCTGAGTACCCCTCCTCCTGTATCCCCCACCCTGCCACTTTAAGTCTCTGAGAGGCTAGGTACTTCCTCTCCCATTGAGGCCAGATGAGGTACCCAACTAGAAGACCATACTCCATATACAGGCTGCATGTTTTGGGATATCCCCCACTCCAGATGTTTGAGACCTGCATGAAAACCAAGCTGCACATTTACAACATATGTGCAGGGAGGCCTAGGTCCAGCCCATGGAGGTAGATCTGTGTAGACTAGGTATGTTCCACGGTTGGTGATTCAGTCTCTGAGAGCTCCAAGGGTTCAGATTGGTTTACTCTGTTGATCTTCCTGTGCAGTTCCTATCTCCTTAGGGCCCACAATCCTTCCCCCTATTCTTCTATAAGAGTCCTCAAGCTCCATCCACTGTTTGGCTCTGGATGTCTGTATCTGTCTGAGTCAGCTGCTGGTTAGAGCCTCTCAGAGGACAGCTTGCCCCTGTCTGTTCTCAGGCTGGAGGTTTAGATCCTGGGAGCTCTGGTTGAATCTTTTGATACTCGTTCTAAAAAGGACAAAAGCACCCTCACTTTGGTCTTCCTCCTTCTTCTTGAGTTTCATGAGGTTTATGCGTTGCATCTTAGGTATTGTGTGTTTTGGGGCTAATATCCGCTTATCAGTGAGTGCATACCATGTGTGTTCTTTTGTGATTGGGTCATCTCACTCAGGATGATATTTTCTAGCTCCATCCATTTGTCTAAGAATTTCATGAGCTCATTATTTTTAATAGCTGAGTAGTACTCCATTGTGGTACATTTAACACAATGGAGTCCTCTAGGCTTTGAGAGAGGCCTTTCTTCACCAATCACTGCTGGAATGGCTCAGTTTTGTGGAGGCCCTAGTAGAGGTAACCACAATTGCCATAAGTTCATCCATAAAACAGTTTTGTCTCTCCACTTGGCTTCTTTTTTTTTTTTTTTTTTTTTTTTTTGTATTTTTATGCCTAATTCAACTTTAAAATATAGAAATATATATTATTTTATATCATTTGATTTTGTTTGCTTAAATCCTATGGATTTTTGAGATTATGATGGCTATTTACAATTTGCATGCATGTGTGTGTGTGTGTATATGTGTGTGTGTGTGTGTGTGTGTGTGTGTGTGTGTGTATGCCTTCCTCATGTTTTGGCTATGTATTTTCCAATACAAATAAACAAGATGAGAAATATTCCCAATTGTTTTATGTTCTAACAGATTAAAGATTTTAGTTTTATTTTGTTTATTGTTCTTTATTTTGTAAATAAAAGTTATCTGTCCTTAGTGTGTTATTGTTTCGGGGGGATTTAAATTTATTTCAAAATGAATACAAAATAAATATTTCCACTATCTAATTTGCTTCATTTGCATTCTAACTCATTATAGTTTGAGACTTCTATAACTAAATTACATTTGGAAGTGATACAGATCACCTTTAAGTCTATGAAGCCTTACATTACTTCCCCCAACTCTTCGTTTACGGCTTAACCATCTTCTCCCTTTCTTTTTTTTCTCCCTTTCTTTTATATTACCTAATGATAACTTAACTCTGCTGTGAATATGTGAGGAAAGAGCTTCTTATTTTCAGTGGATGCAGCCTTGTTCTTATTTATAATATTTTATTTAATGCAAATATTCAAAAATAAATCTATTTATTCTTGTATTAGAAAGGAGTTGGTTGAAACTAATTCCATTTCAAGTTGACAAGAAATGCTTAAATTTTAAGAAGTAGCTGCTGACATATGTGGTCTCTAATGAAGCTCACCTTACATAGAAGGATATCTTACAGAAAATATAGAGCATAGATGGGCTTAATTCTGAGGAATGTGACATTTATATTTTGTATAGTAATAATATTCCTGTCCAATCAACACAAGAGTCCCATAAAAGTAAAATGCAGTGCTGAAATCCAATTAATTCTACTTCTAATTTTCCATGTCCAGAAGTGAAAGAATGTGGTACAATAAAAAATTGTTTTGTTTTAAGATGACCTGATGATGAAACAGTATATGGAGTCGAGTATCACAAATTTATCTTCGATGTGGATTGAGTAATATGATCATAATTTATGTCTGTAAACTTTCAAATCACTATTTCCCTTTTATCAATATGCTCTTTGTGGAAAACACAAATGTTATTATATCATTTATTTACAAGAAAATATTTTACAAAATATTTTACTTTAGTTTAATTTCAATTTAATTTAACTTAAGAAAATATAAAACAACTTTGAGCTGAATAAATACTGTGAAGGCCATAAAATGTTTTCTAACATAAATAAAAATCTTATGTTTTTATTTTTCATTCACAGTTAACTAGGGCTCATTTGATATCTGTTATTAAGAAAGCTTAAAATACCAGAATATAATACTCATTATTTTTAATTAACTCATTTCCTTTAAAGGTGGTGTGAAAATTGTTAGAAAAGGTTCTTTCATCTTGAATTTGAAAAAGAAAATCTTAACCTTGCATCAAATTCCCTGTTTTGTGTTTAACTACTTGAGGGGCATAATCTTAGAAAACACTTTCATTCACTAAACCAAGCATTATCTCTGTGATCAATTTGGTTACTTTCTGCAAGGCTGGCATTCAAATGTCTAATACATTCCATTTTAGAACTTAAAATATTTGTTCAAGTTTATTGCTGTGTTATTTTAGGGGTCAAAATTTTCTCCTTCACAGTCTCATTGTTTTCACTTGTGAACCTGTCTGTTCTATCTTATGAATCCCTTCTTAATAAACCTGCTTTTTTTAAAACTTATTTTCTTCCTATATTGTGCTGTATTAAAATGTTTTGATGCTATCCTCAGTAGGAAAACACGTATCAAATCCATTGTTTACACTTCCAGATATTGAGTAGAAAGGTCACTGTACAGTCTCCAAGAGAGAATTCTTCACTTATTGATTTTGGAGAAGCTACATTTACTAGGATTTTGTCAAGAGTCAGTATTGCTACAATTTCATTCCTGTGTTTTACTCATTAATTTCCCCATAAGACATATAAATTAAAGGGACAATGAGACAGCAAGTCAACATGAAGCTGAGTTTTAAGATTTTTTTATTCCTCAAGATTGTTTTCAAACTTTTTATGTAAATAGATTTGTTATGATTTATTATTCTTGACTCATTTCCCTAAAAATCACAGAAGAAAACAGCACTTTATATGAAGGAACCCATGTAAGGTTGCTAAAATGGCAATAGAAGATACTTTATGGTCAGTGTATACATTGTAATTATTAAACATTATCATTACATAGTTAGAAAATACAGAAACATTTCGTAAGAAAATTAGTATTCATTTTAAAGCGAAACATAGAAGAAAGACAGATCTAATTTAATTGGTCTTGATACATAATCATGTGATACATAATCAGGGTAAATAACATATTGAACTAGCATTTTGTCACTTTTGGTGAAGTATGAGCATGAAACTGCCAGGATAATTACTTTTAATAAATTACTGACATCATTAAAGTGCAGCAAATGCATGATTTTAAGCATGCCCTAGTTTATCTACCTTTATGTTACGGAAGCCATAATTTTCTCTTTTACTTCAGGATAGTTTCCTCTACTGAGGAACTCTAAATCTTTCCCAAGCCATAAATACGTGAACATAAACCCATGATTTATTGCAATTTAGCTTCTGTTTCTGTGGAGGAGGTTTACTGTGCTGAGAAAACTCATTAATCTCATTCACAGCTCATAGTATAAACATAACCTTTAGAATATATAACAGAACAAGTTATGTGTTTGGGTGATTTACTGTTTCTGTTTTGGGAAAAGAACAAATTGTGGTGTTCTATTCAATTCTTAACTTTAATATTCATTGATACATTTTGTACTATTAATACAAAAACAAGTCATGAAATATAATATTTTTACTGTGACATCACTTTCATTTATATTATTATAGAAATATAGATTAAAATGTGTTTTGACATAGAAGAAACTTCAAAGCAAAATAATATTGTATTTTTGTGATATAAATTGTTTTCAGATACTGAGTGTAATTATAAACCCAATTTTACATATAACTATATCCTAAACTCCATCTCATATTAATTTAACATAAAGTCCTTTAAGAGAAATAGACTTAAAATCAGTATGTCTTGCCAAATAATTTCTTTGTTGTTCTTTCTTAATAGTTTTGTTCTGCCCCTCTAGATTCACTTGTGTCCTACTATTTCATGTTGCAAATGCATAAATTTCATATCATGAGTAAATGTCCTGATGCCCTCATAAATTTTGTTCAAATTAATTCTTCATTCAGTCCATTTCAAGTATTTTGAAAGTTTTGCTTTGTGTGTTGCTTTAGTCAACATATAATACTGAATTAGAGACATAATTCTCTATTATATAGAACTAACTTTTCTTACTACAACCTATGGTAGATTATGTAGTAATAATTATAAGTCATTAATAAGCAGCAATATTCCTATTTGAGTATAGAATGTATAGAATGAACATTAGTATTCTGTGTAGTTAAAAACTTTAAGGTATAACTTAATATCAGTTTTAACACAACATTAACTCAAGTACTGTTTAAAGTGCTAACCATTCTGGCTAATGCTTTAATATGTGTCTTATTAAAATCCTTAAAACTTCTCTTTGACCTGGCATATAATGAATAGTATAGGCTTTGAATAAAATTCTAAAGAAAAGGCATGCAGAATATATCTTGCCAAATAAGTTTTTGTTGTTCTTTCAAAATAAGTGTGCTCTCCATTTTAGATTTTCTTGTGTTACTTTTACTTAACCTCACTCAGAAGTAATATGTTAAACTACTTTCTCAGATGTCATCCAAGCTGTTGTCACCACGCTTCCTAGTATGGCAGTAGAGGGCACTATGACAATGTGAGAGCAAAATATTGACAGCTTCGGGCATTATGGCAGGGCATTCAACACAAAAAGATGGGCGCTTATGTTTCAGTCATAAATTACCCATAATTTACCAGTCCTTGAATTGAGAATAATCTGCCATAATCTGATGATGCTTACCAAATGAATACTGGGTGTTCATTTGGCTCTAATCATAGTCTCTTGGCTGTGGTTTTAAACTTCTTCTCCTAACAAAATATGGACATTAGGTCAATGTGTATCAACATATGGCTTGATTTCTACTCTCAGATGGCTTTACCAATAGTGTTCTGACAAACTGTGATTCCTTCCATCTGCCCATTTTTCTTGTCTCTGATCCTAGTATGGATAGAGCATATGGGATATCATAATAATTAATTTACCAATGTTCTTCTTCTTTTTGCCAACAACAAATTACTTTTGGAAGATAAAAATCTCAAAACCCGACATACCGTTATAATTATGCTGTCTCCAAAGCATCTCAGGCTATTGTTATATGCCACTGACAATTTACATATAGGATTTGGACTAACAAAGGCACCAAATAAACACCAAATTACAGCATCAATGGCTGAATCCTGTATTTATTCTTCATAGTTGTACTTCTAATTCAGAGAAGAAAGTATTTTCGAACCAATTTTACTAAGTACATTACTCAAACCATTTTCTAGCCTATGTGCTTTGAGGAAAACTGTTCAATACTCTGGTAATTATTGATCAGAAGTCATGTATTTATTAAACAGTAAAATGGATAAAGTGATTTTATGACATCATTGCTTATACAAGATTTACCAACTAACCACATCATAGATTTTCCTGTCCTGTACTATTTTTATCAATAGAATTTCCTCTACTGATAACACAGTGATTGTTTTTGTCCTGAGACTGTTTTTTACAGAAATGAGTAAAATCATCAGTGTATAATATATATTCTATAAGTTACTATCTGAAATTCATTCCCGTTCCTGGGCCTTCCATAGTAAAGCATAGCAAATGGTACTTACATCCAATTTTATCATATCAGCAATTTTACTGGATATTTTTTTGCAAACATTACATTTTTGAATGCAACATTAAATAAGCTTTAGTTTCTGTTGAACACAAGGAAAATGAATACACATGATGTTAGGTACTTATCATGCATCAAGCACTGTAATGATGCTTTTCATGCGCCATCTCATTTAATCCCCAGAATGGCTGTGTTCAGTGAGTCTTAGCAGCATTTTATATCCAGGTAACTGAGACTGAGAGATCTTAAAACATTGCTGAATGCAGAGTCGGTACTGAAACCCAAACCCTTGGGAACATAATCTTTGTTCAACCTTATCTGTCTAGATCCCATGCACCACTGCAGATTTCCTTTTTGATGTCAGGCCATTTTGTACATGATTAAGAGACAGCTTTGTACTGAGTTATTCCACTAGAGCTCCAAGCTTCACCACAGACTGGAGAAAGCTGTTAGGAATAATGATTCTATCCATGCTTTTCTCTTGACCTTCTCTCAATACTGGAACGTTTCCTTGAATTTATTATGAACTAAGGGGCATAGTAAAAATGGGAATTAATGCTGCATTAAGACTCTATGATCATTTGAAATAGCAGCTGAAACAAGGCAGAAATTGGTTCTCTAAAAGACTTTGGACCTGAGCAGAATAATTCACAGTAAATACTCAAGAGTTGTTGTGGTACCAATGTTTTTGCTGACATATATTTTATGTTAATATTTTATCAGCAGAAATTTTCCATTGAACACCAGTATCATATATTATTTTATTTTAACCAAAAGACAGATTTAACTACTTAAATTTGTAAAATATTATAAGTGGAAATGTTTCTTCTTTTACTATTTCCATAAATTTGAAAGGAGATTATTTGGATATGTTTACTTGCAGTGTTTACCTTTTCAATTTGTCTTGCTATTCATGATTAGCTACATATTTACCTTTATGTTATTTTAATATATATGTATATATACATACACATGGTATTAGATAATATTTATCAATATACATATACATAAACACACACACATATATACATACATTACAGGATGTAAATAATATAATGAACAAATGAATAAGGACAATCTTGCATAATTTACATTTGATTCTTCATAAAACTTTAGAGTCTCAATGCACCATTACAGTTTCTAAGGCCTGAAATTTGAATGCTTAGGCCAAGCCATCATTATCAATCACTCACAGTTTTATTGTAGCTTCCAATTTGGTCTTTTTTGATGTAATTCATGCCTCTTCCACATTACTTATATTTCAATACTACATCTAAAGTAATATTTGTAAAGATTAATTTATCATCTTTCAGGTACTCAAAATATTTCATAACCTTGTGAGGTAGTTTGAACAAAATTTTGAATTATTTTCCTACCACAGGGTATTACTGATCAAGTCACCCCTCCCTATATTTTCACCCTTCTCAACCACTCAGTCAACTGTATTAGTGCTGAAAGGGCACTCAGAAGTGGTCTGTGCATATTCTTAGCCTGAAATGGACTTGTTCAATCTAAACCATCCAGATTAGCCTTCTCAGAAGTGCAGCCTAATCAACAGTAATTCTTTGCAAGAAATGCAACTCAATACTATTAATTTTTAATTCTATCCTTCTGAGTTATACTCATACAAAAATCCTCATTTTACTTATAATCATTATAATCACCTTCTGATTATCTGTTTCTCAAAACTCAAAATGTCCTGAAGTAACAGAGAACTGCTGATATTTTACCACTCTGAACCTAGCAGTTTTATTCACTTTTTCGGCCTTATTAAAAGTAATCTCTCATATGTTTTTCTAAAATATATACAACAAATATTTTCTTGTCACTATATTAATTCCCCAAATTAAAGTGTAACTATATATTCAGCAATGACTTAAAATCAAGTGTGTGAGGGCTAGAGAGTTAGTTGTTTGTATGAGAAAAGCATTTGTTGGCCTAGAGTTTCAGGTCTCCATCATGCATGTAACAACCAAGCATGGTGGTGTACACTTGGAATTTAGAGCTAGGAGTTAGGAATCAGGCAGATTCTAAGGATTCTTTCAGAAATAAGTCTAGTCATATCAGAGAGTTCCAGGTTCAGAGAGAAAGCCTGCCTCAAAAACAACAGGAAGAGTAATGAAAAGACATCACATCTGAACCTCCTGCCTCCACGTGTGAAATATTGAATATATACCTGAATCCACTAGTGTCTATATATACACAGCACACACACATGCAGATCTCAGCACAAGGTTTGATAACAGCAGTTGGTAAATTATGGCTAATACTCCAAGTATTTGTGTGAAGTATGAATCTTTGTTTTGTCAGACTTTTATGGTGTCAATTAAAAAAAGAAAACACAAACAAAAACAAACAAACAAAAAAACCCGAAAATGCCTTTACAGAAGTACAGTTATCTGCAGCCCAATGGCTCATTATATTATTTAGCACAGATTTTTTTTTATGCTGCAGCTATCTATGCAAAAGGATGCAAATTAGAGATAAATAGCTTGTGACCGAATAGAGATGTTTATCACTAGAATCGAGGATAATTGGAATCTCTGTCTTTTCTAAGGCTCTCAAAATAGAGTTTGGGGGATTGGATCATTCATGGTAAAATCAAATTACACACATCAATTTAAGGGTAACAAAATTTAGCTCATTTTCACTACCATTTACCTCTAGTAGTTTATACACAGTCATTAAGCTGCCTGACATTTTGTAATGCTGCCCTTTTAAAAACCATTTGAATAAGGCCCCTAAATGTCCTTACTTCGCATTTCCTACCTCTCCACTTGTTGCTCCTGTCCCAAACACATTTTTATTATCAGTTGGTGTAGCTGCCACTTTAAGAGGATAACTACTAGGAGGTTATCTCTTTTGAAAAGATCCAGTTTTCTCTAAAGCAAAATGACATCTAGGCACAGAGGCCCAATTATTATTAACAGTCAGCACAATTGTAATTATAAGTAAAATGTTTCATTATATCTGTTCAACTTTTAAGTGAATCTCTGCTCCCCGCAATCCTAATAAGCAGCTAGGAACTGCTGACTTGGCAGCCTTCTGCATCACGTTTGTGATAACAAAGGAGGTTATGAAAATGAATTCACCACCGAAGCCCTACTGAGTTAGTTACTATGATTCACAAGTTTATTATGGTAATAAAGCAACATGAGACAGTAATGCTAGGCACTCATATGTACAAGGAATGCTCAATATTGCTCTCAACACATAAGGAAGGGCTGTGCTGGGAGTTATGTGTAACTGAGTGTAGCCGTTGTCTCGTTGCTGAAGAAAACCTGCAGTTCCTTTTCATTTTGCCCACGTGTACTTTTCCCCAACTGAGAATTTTCTATTGTTTCAGTTACACAAGCAAGGTGTTCTGATTGTAGTCTCAAGGTTGTGGAATTACCTCTTTCTCTAGGAGAACAGAGAAAATGGCACAGATTTGATCTTCAAACACAATGGGACTAGCACTTGGTCTCTTCTCTCTGGGATTTTCGAATGAAGTGGGAGAGTTCAAGCAAACAGATAGAACTGAAGTAAAGAATTCCAGTGAAATTGAAGGAAAAAAGTAATGCTTGAACTCTGGACTATGTCCCTGGCGTATCAAGTCCGTCAGCATGCACTTTGTGCTAACACATGAATAGCACAAGTCCCCACCAAACGCCCAATGTCTAGGTGAAACCTAGTTGTTAACCAGGCAATCCTACACTGTTCTGGAGAAGTAATTTCTCTTTCTTTTCAGTGATTTGATTTCTTTGTGCCCTCATCTTCTTTTATATGTGTGATGATGCCTTTTCATCTTGAAACATAATTCACACTTGAAAAGACCGCTTTCTTCATAATCAACCTTTATCAAACTGTATATTAGTTTCAGAAAGTTCACAGAAGTTGAAAAGGCCCATATTCCTCTTGAATGTTTTTTCTATGGTAAATATTTGATTTCAGTAAATATTTTTATTTCAGATATGGATAAAAATACACCTGAAAAATATTTGTAAAATAAAATCCAGGTTGGTGGAAAGTTATTTGTGGAAATTATTATAGAAGTATTATCGTCATTCTATTTACTTATATTTTTGAATGGGGAGGATATAAAAAAGTCATGGTTGTTTAGAAAACAAAATGACACCATCAGCTTTTCTTTCTTTTCTCATTTGATATTAATGTTGATTTCATTTCGTAAGTTAATTTCTATTAGCATAACCATGCCAAGCTATGTTTTTGTTGTTATTAACTTCTACTTTCCTCTGTAGATTAATGAAACTGAATAAGAAAAAACAAATTGATTATGGAGGTATGATTTGTATAATCGTACAAAATATATTGCATCTTCTCTGAGAGACAAAATGTTATTTAAATAGGTAACTCTAGTTTATATACAAAAGCTTAAAACCCTAAAAGATAAAGAAGTTAATAATACAATTTTAAAAGAAACAAAATGAATAAGATACACATTATAGTGAATAAATGAAAATTTCCAGTACCATTAGCACATAACATATTTTGCAATACATTTAAAATAGTACAATGACAACTTTATGGTATTCAAAAACTTCTTGTGACAGTATTAGTAAGAGATACAGAGGGATAAAACAGATTTAGCTTATAAAAAAAAATAAATAAAACAAAAAAAAAAAAAAAAAAACAGAAAATGCCTTTAGAGAAGTGCAGTTATTTGCAACCTATTGGCTCATTATATTATTGTGTTTATATTTAAGTAAAATGGCCATCATAGGTTGATGTATTTGAATACTAGCCCCCAGTTGGTAAAGCTGTTTCAGAATAATTAGGAGAATTAGGAGGTGAGGCTATGTTTCAGAAACAGTGTCACCTGGAGCCAGCTTTGAGCTTTCCAAAGCCTCACCCATTCCCACTGTGCTCTCTGTCTCTGTCTCTCTGTCTCTCTCTCTGTCTCTCTGTCTCTGTCTCTGTCTCTGTCTCTTCTCTCTCTCTCTCTCTCTCTCTCTCTCTCTGTCGTGTGTGTGTGTGTGTGTGTTGTGTGTGTCTGTCTGTCTGTCTGTCTACCACCAGCTTTGTGATAAAAATCTGCGCTCCCAGCAGCTGCTCAAGCCACTGCCACCACATCTTAACTCCTCCATCATAAACCTTAACCCCGGAGTAATAAGCCCAATTAAATATTTTCTTACACAAGTTGACATGGTCATGATGTTTTTATCACCACAGCAAACGAAAAGTAAATTTTATAACAGATCCTAGAAAACTGGTGCCACTTATCAAATTCAAAGTCACTGTTGAATCTGGAACATTGGAAATTCTCAGTCAAATAGAAGCTATAATCTTTGGAATGATGACAATGTTTATATATTTTCTGCACAGGTAACCTCAACAGTTGCTTTAATACTTTAAAATTACCTGAGTTACACATCTGATATGGAAGATGTTTTACAAAGTCAGCTAAATTAACATTGAGTTGACAGGGACATCACTTGAGTACTTGAACAACATGAAGTAAGCAAGTGGACACATATATTTATTCAGTACAAAAAGAGAGATACCGTTTTCATGAACTCACGGAGTCAATATTATTAAAGACATACTATTATCCAAATATATTTGTGGAGTTGTACTGATAACAAAGTAAGGGACAATAGGATTTCTGTGAGTTGTGTATGTGTGTCTTTACCTTTGTGTGGAAATTTACAAATGTCTTTAACATGCATTTTCAAAGTGAATCACATTGCCAATATGTAAATGAATCTGATTCAGAAACTTTAAAAGAATTTAAATTGATCAGAAAATGTGATATTTATTATAGGATAGACATAGGCATTTAAATTGTTAAAATTAAATGCATATTTAGCTGATTTTTCAGAAATATGCTTTGGTGGTTCATAATATCAACTTGAAAGAATGTACAATCAATTATAAAATTTAAATCTAAAGGTACACCTCAATTTTTACCTTATAAAACATATTTTAAGTATGAGTAGATTTATTTGGTAGTATATGTTGCCTAGTTGGGATAATATATCTCATTATATTTAATTGCATTTAAACACCGTTTTTGTGTGGATTTATTTTAGAAAATGTCTATAGTATTCCATGTGGCTTTTCAAGAAGCCTTTAGTGTTAGTTATCTCTCCTTATATGTCCTTCTCTACTGTTCATTTCTACCCTTTGGTGGTTTCAATAGGAGTGGATGCCCATAGGCTCACAGATGTGAATACTTCGTCACCAGGAAATGGTATTTCTAGGAGATATTTTCTTTTTGGAGTAGGTGTGGCCTTGGTGAAGGCCATGGGGTTTCAAATGTACAAGCCAGGCCAGTCTCCCTCTCTTCTTTCTGCCTGTTGATTGGGTTGTAGAACTTGCAACTCCCTCTCCATCACCATGTCTGCAACCATGCTTCCATGATTTTTACCCCGATGATACTTGACTAATACCTCTGAAGCATGTCCTCAATTAAATGCTTTTTTTTTTTTCATGAGTTGCTGTCATCATGGATTCTCTTTTCAGCAGTAGAATGCTGACGAAAGCACAGCCAACTGTATTTAGTGTTTTTATTTTCTTTTCCTTTAATAACACAACATTCTTTTTCTATTCCTTAGAAAATTCTTTACTCACCCTTATTGTCTTGTGGCCTCTCTGACATATATGGCTATTCTAAATGAAACAAGCATTTGTAAAGCTTAAAAGCTATCAATTACATACAAGATAAAGTATTGAGTTATTTCTTTCTGGGTTTGAGTTAAGTTACTTCAGATGATTATTTTGGATGATATAGCTCCTTGCATTTACTTAGAGAAATAAAAATGCCCTTTTCATGACATTTAAGCGATACTTCACTAATACAAAAATAAATAAAAGCATTCCTAATGATAATCTTTTATACTCATAAATCAGTGCAGTAATAACCAGAGAGGCTTTCTCCAGCAGCAAATGGAATCTGGTAGAGAGACCCAAAGCCAGATTTTATTTGGAGAGTAGGTAGGGAGAGTGGATGGAAGGGAAAATGTGGTGGTGATTTGTTGTGTGAAAGAAAAATCTATTTTCAATTAAAAAATTATCAAACCAAACAAAAGAACAAAACATGTTTTACTTGGCCATTTATATTATTTTTATATTCCTGCTTACTTCCATGCTCAAATTCCCAGTGGAGTGTTGGATTAGCTGACATTAGTTGTCTTTTGTAAGATTCTATGTACCAATCTTCTGTGGAATTTATAGCTAAAAAACATGTTTTCTCATTCCGTTGGCCACTGCTGCTAGCAAATGATGGTGTCCATTGTTGTAATAGAAACTTTTGGTTTCTTATAGTCACTTTTGTCAATTTTTGGTCTCAATGCCTGGTCTACCATTGCCCTGTTAGAAAACACTTTCCGGTGACTCTTAAGTTCAGGCATGTCTTTTACTTTATTCTCTCTACCAGGCCCATGGAATCAGGTCTTTCATAGAATACCTTTGAAAATTTGGAGTTGCATTCTTGCAGGTTGAGAGATGAAGGTCTAGCTTAATTTTCTACAAATTTTCTTCTGGTATTCCATGTAACTTGTCTGAAGTTTTATTGTACATGTCTTTAACTTGTTTGATTCATATTTATTGTAAGTTATGTATTGAGAGTTTTGAGTGTGGGATTATTTTATGATACTTTTCTATGATTGTCTCTACTATTTAGGAAGTTGACTGATGTGTTTAGTGCTAAGCTTGTTTGCTGCTAAATTGCTGAACATGCTCATGAAGTTTTTTGTCTATTTTTTTAAGGTGTTTGAATTCAGAACCATGTATTCTGCAAATAAGAATGCTCGTACCATTCATATATGTATCTCCCTTTCATCAGCTCTTATTGCTTGAGATAAGACTTCATGTAGTTTATTGAACCGGATAAGTATACATCTTCATAGTGGAGTAAAATGGCTTGAATTATACATTTAGCACAATAATGGGTGTCATTGTGGTTGAATACACATTATTAAGTCAAGATACACTATCAGTACCATCGATGTCTAGATTCACTAGAAAGTTTATCTTTAAGAATTGTATTTTGCCAAAGACCAGATGAGTATTTTCATCTAAGGAGATACTCATGTTTCTGCTCTTAGGACTATTTGTATGGCTTAATGCATATGTTACTTTTCAAATATTGAATCTTGCCTTCTGGATCTTTATAAGTTGACTTTATCATGATGGATGATCTTCCTTACATATTTTTATAACTTATAAACACCTTACTGAGAATTTCTGTTTATGTTCATGAAGGATATTTGCTCATATTGACATATATTGACCCTTTCTTTCTCTCTCTCTCTCTCTCTCTCTCTCTCTCTCTCTCTCTCTCCACACACACAACATACACACACACACACACACACACACACAACACACATCCCTCTTTGTTGGGATTTTGACTAGTTTTGGTATCAGAATAATTTGGGAATATTAAAATAATTTTAAAATGTTCCTTCCATTTCCATTTAATGGAATAGTTTAGTTTAGTGAATATTTTTCCTTTATGTTTTTGATGATCTGATCTGATAGAATTCTTTACTAAATCCACTTGACACTGGGTTATTTTTTTGATCCAGAGATTTTATTTATTTATTTTATCTCATTCATTGTTGTGTATCATTTCAGTTTTTAAATAGTCTTGGATTGATTTTGGTAAGTATCTGTCTAGAATTTATTTTCATTTCTTTCAGATTTTTCAGTTTCGTGGAGTATATATTTAATTTTTTTCATCCAAATACTTATTCAATAGTAATTGTACATGACTAAGCATGTATGCTATTAGTGAATATAGTAGCTGGGTAAATACAAAAAGCCTACTGCCTTCATTGTTTTGGACTGAGCAGGGGAGGAGATGTAAATCCCAGAATAAAGCTAAACTCCAAGGAGGTAGAGTACTTTCTTAGCTTTTGGGCAGTTCTGGGTTTGCTCTCCAGCAACAGTGGGAGAGGATAATAAATTGTGCACTGTATGTGTCTGGACGAGAGTAGAGCCAAGAATAAAACTCCTGAGCCAAATCTCTGAGGCAGTGATTTTAAGTCCTTCCTGATGGTTGAGCTCTTCTGCTGTGAAGACAGATTAGGGACAAAAAGGGTTTATTCTCCCTGGCATAAAAAACCAGGAGACAAGAAAGAAAACAAGAGCAAACCTGGAAACTGGAACAGGAGTTGCTGTTTGCTTATTTGAGGTAGTATTCTCAGTGTATTTTGTTAGTGTTAAACAGCATTTTTTTTCTGTTTCCTTGTTTCTACCTGTAACTCCTGCTGCCTATGACTCCTGACTGTTAACTAAAGTCTTTCCCTTTGGCAGCTGTCCTGATTCATTGACTGTGGCCTTTTCTTAGTGAAGAAGAATGCTCATCCATGAAAGACTAGTCAGGAACCTCCTTAGAAAGCCCATACCTGGAAAGACTTGGGTTCTAGGTTCTGCTGAAGTTACCACAGGCTACACATGGAAATTACTATGCTATAGTGTAGTTCCCAGACCTGTATGTACATTCAAAACTCCAACATGAACATGATCTGTTGAAGGTCTTGATTATGAATTTTAAAAACTTGTCCCCTTTGATTCTCTGTATTTCCCCAGGGTGTGTTAGTGTGTTATAATGTCTCCATTTTCATCTCGAATTCTCTCCCCCTCTCTCTATATCTCTCTCTATTTTGGTGTTGGTGAAGATGTTTTCCCATTGTTTACATTTTGTTCTTTTGATGGTGTCATTTGACTTACAGAAGATATTCCTTACAGAAGATATTCAGTTTCATGTGGTCCCATTTATTGTTAATTTAATTATTATTTTTAAAGCTATCAGTGTTCTGTTCAGGAAGTTGCCTCCTATGATGATGTATTGAAGGCTGTTTCTTACTTTCTTTTCCTCTAAGGTTTAGTGTATATTAGCCATAAAGTAAAGAATAACCATGCTACAATCCACAGACCCAAAGAAGCTAAGTAAGGAGGAGGACTCAAGGATATAAGATTGAATCTCATTGAGAAGAAAAAGTAGAACAGACATTGAAAGTAGATGGAGGGAAGAGACTGGATAGTGGAGGGGCAGATAATAACAAGAAGGGATCAGATGTAGGAAGATAGATAGAGAGAGTACTGGGAGAGACACAGGAAATTGGGTGGGAAGCATCTCTGGGATGAGGAAGAAATCTAGGCCAATGGAAAATCCCAAGAATCTATGGTGGTGAAGCCTAGCTAAGACTCCTAGAAAAATCATGTATCGAGCCTGAAATGGCTGTCACTTGCAACCAGGCAAGACTTCCAATGGAGGGATTGGGACCCCTGCCAAGCCATAAAACCTTTGCCCTATAATTTGTGCTTTCTATAAAAATGTCGGATAAAGATGGAACAGAAACTGAGGGAATGGCCTATCCAGGTCTGATCCAGTTTGAGACCCATCCCATGAGCTCTTGACACTGCTATACTTATAAACAGGAGAATAGTATGACCATCACTGGAGAGGCTTCTCCCAGTAACTGATAGAAACCAATGCAAAGACCCACGGCTGATTATTAGGCAGAGCATGGGGATTCTTGTGGAAGAGGGTGGGAAGGATTGTTGGAGTCAGAGGAGTCAAGGACACCAGAAGAAAACCTACAGAATCAACTAACCTGGACCTACTGGGGCTCCCAGAGACTGCACCACCAATCAGAGAGCATGCACGGGACTGACCTAGGCCCTTTGCACATATGAAACAGTTGTGTAACATGATCTTCATGTGAAACTCCTAACATTGGGATCACAGGCTGTCTCTGACTCTGTTGCTTGCCTTTGGGACCCTTTCCCCTAACTGGACTGCCTTGTTTAGTCTCAATAGTAGAAGATGCTCCTAGATGTACTGCAACTTGATACAAGGAAGGTTGATATCCATAGGAAGTATCCACTTTTCTGAAGAGAAATGCAGAAAGAGTGAATGGAGGGGGATTGGGTGGTTGGGGGGCTGGAAGGAGAAGAGAGAGGGGAAAATAAGTATGGGATGGAAAGCAAATTAGTTAATTAATTAATTAAAAATAATAAAAGGAAAATAAAAACCAATAAACCTATATTTCACAAAATTGAAAAACCAAAGATAAATGGATATTTTTCTTGTAGAGATAACTTATTAAAATAAAATGAAGATCAGATAAACAACATAAGTAAACTTATAACCACTCTAAAATAAACGTAGTCATTAAAAGTCTCTCAACCAAAAGTGCCCAGGACCCTACATTCATAACACTGAATTCTCTCAGGCTTTCAAAGAAGAGGAAATACTGATACTTCCCAAATTATTACACAAAATAGAAACAGAAGGAACATTGCAAAATTCACTTTATGAGGCCACAGTCACCCTAACACCCAAACTACACAAAGATTCAACGCAGAAAGATAATTACAGACCAATTTCTCTAAAGAACTTTGAAGCAAATTTTCTCAATGAAATACAAAACAGAAACTTTTCAGAAAGATTGACCAGCATGATCAAGTAGGCTCCATTCCCAGAGAGGCATGGTGATTCAGTATATAAAAAATCAGTTAATATAATCCACCATAAAAACAAAATGAATGAAAAACTCCACATGATCATCTCATAAGATGCTGAAAAGCCCTTTGGTAAATCCAACTCCCCTCCATGATAAAAGTTTTGTAGATATGAGGGATACAAAGGACAAGGAAAGATATAACAAGTCTATAACCAACTTCACATTAAATGGAGAGAAACTTGAAACAGTACCAGTGAAATAAGAAATAAGACAAGGCTCTCCATTCTCTTCATATGTTTTCAATATAATACTTGATGTTTTAGCTAAAGTGATAAAGGGATTGAGGGAGATCAAGGGAATACAAATTGGAAAAGAAGAAGTTAAATATTTTATTTGCTGATGATGTGATAGTGTACATTAATCATTATATATGAAAACAACAAACAGACTTATAAAGACGTCAGGAAAATAACATCCTTCACAGTAGCCACAAATAATATAAAGTATCTTGGGTTTACCCTAACCAAAAATTGTAACACAATTCTTTACAGACCTTGAAAGGAATATATTCAATTGCATGTGGAAAACTGAAAACTCCAAATACAAACTCCAGGTAGTGAAAACAATCCTGTACAATAAAGTAGCTTGCAGAGCTATCACAATCCCTGATTTTAAGCTGAACTATAGAGCTATACTAATAAAATCTTCATGGCAGTGGCATAAAAACAGATATATTGATCAATGCAATCAAATTGAAAATCTACACATAAATGGACATAGCTGTGGACAACATATTTTTGATTAAGAAGCCAGATCTGCATAATGCAAAACAATAAAGCATTTTTAACAAATGTTACTGCTCACACAGGATCTTGGCATGTAAAAGAAGGCAATTAGATTGATATCTATCACTTGCACCAAATCCAAGTCCCAGTAGACCAAAAACTTCAACATTAAGTCAGACAGATTTAACCTGACAAAATAGTAAGAAGGAAATAGCCTTGAATATATTAGCAGAGGAGACAACTTGCTGAACAGTATGGCAATAGCACTTGCACTAAACAAACAACTAAGAAATGATACTCATAAGACGAAAAGCTTTTTCATGGTAAAAGACACCACTAAGGACACAAAATGGCAGCCCACAAAATGGGAAAAGATTTTTACCAAATACATATCTAAGTGAGGGCTAATTTTCAAAATATATAAAGAACTCAAGAAATTAGACATCAACAAATCAAACTTTAAAATTTGTAATTAAAAATGGGGTACAGGTCTAAACTGAGAATTCTTTAGGGAGGTATCTCATATGGCTAAGGAACACCTAAAGAAATGTTCAATTTCCTTAGCTATCAGAGAAATACAAATCAAAATGATTTTGAGATTCTATCTTATACATGTCAGAATGGGTAACATTAATAATGTAAGTGGCAGCTCCTGTTGGTAATGATGTGAAGAGAAAACACGCCTTCATTACTGCTGGCCATGCAAACTTGCACAGCCACCATAGAAATAAATATAGTGGTTCCTCAGAAAATGAGAAATTGATATATCAAGACTCAATTATACTACATTTTGGTATATACCCAAAAAATACTCCATCATACCACAAGGGCTCCTACTCAATTATGTTCAAAGCAGCTTTCTTTATAAAAGCCAGAAATTGGAAACTACCTATATAACCGTCAACAGAAGAATGGATGAAGAAAATATGGTACATTTTCATAATGGTGTATTA
Source organism: Mastomys natalensis (assembly GCA_021653895.1). Lineage (NCBI taxonomy): Eukaryota > Metazoa > Chordata > Mammalia > Rodentia > Muridae > Mastomys > Mastomys natalensis. Next base: position 1,594,637 of record JAJTUV010000611.1, read on the forward strand.
TGGCTCAGGTATTAAAAACAAGAACATCATGGAATTTTCAGGCAAATGGATGGAACTACAAAGAGTATACTGTGTGAGGTAACTCAGGTCTAGAACAACAAACATGGTATGTACTCACTTGTGAGTATATGATTTTGTGTGTGTGTGTATGAGTATATGATTTTAAAGTACAACCTTCATGCTTGTTGTTATAGCACCTTTGTGTATCTGACTGTTCTTAGTTTGGATATCCTCTCTCTGTACTTTAGGGTGTTTTGATAAGGTTTTGTTGATTTTCCAGAGGACTAACTCTTTTATTGATTCTTTGTGTTGTTCCTGTTGTTTCCATTTTATTGATTTCAACCATCAGTTTGATTATTTTCTGCTGACTACTTTTCTTGGGTTTGCTTATTTTTTTTTTTTTTTTGTTCTAGAGCTTACAGGTGTGCTGTTAAGTCTCTAGTATCAGATCTCCCTAATTATTTTAAATGTAATTACTGCTATGAACTTTACTTTTTTATTTATTTATTTATTTATTTATTTATTTTTTATCAAAAAATGATTTATTTGATTTGTTTAAAGATATAATTGACTTGGACTCCTTCAATAAAAGGCATGATAATTTAACTTTGGGTAAGATAAAAACATCAAAACTTCATAAGCAAACCTAATTAAAAATAGTTACTAAAATTGACCATTTTGAATACTCCATATAACAATTGTCTTTTACGACTGAACACAGTCCAGCTGGCTCGGTGCCCCCAATTTCTCACACTCTTCCACGGTGAATGGGGGTGAGGGTAACCCTATCATTCATGGCTTCTCTTCCCTAGAGCTAAGCAGATCCACGGGCTGTGTGTTGATAAAGCTGTAACTTTCCCCTCTTCTCCACCATCTTTGTTCAGTGTGTGGCCAGTGTTTACACTGGCTTCCTGTTTTGTACTGTTGTTTCCCTGTGAGATTGGAACTCTGCCCTAGGCTCCAGGGAACTCCGGTGTGGCTTGATGGTCTTGTCTCAGGTGCTGGACATTTGCCTGTGTGCTGCTGGAGACCACACAATGTGTGTGGAGGAAAGGTCTTAGGGAAGGATGCCATGGTTCATTGCTGCGTTTCCCATGCCTAGTACTTCATCTAGTACAGAGTAATTGATAACTATCTAGTCAATGATTTCATTGTGTCACATAATTTAGGATATGTTGTGCATTCATTTTCATTGAAATCTAAGGAGTCATTAATAATTATTAATTTCTGTCTTAACTCAATATTCACTCAGTAGAGATTTGTTCTGCTTCCATGAGATTATCAGGCTTTGTGTTGTTTCTGCTGTTGGAATCCAGCTTTGATTTGTAGTGGTCCAATAGGATGCAGGGGGTTATAGCAACTTTCTTGTATCTATTGAGACTTATATTTGACTGAGGATATGGCCACTTGTAGAGAAAGATCCAAGAAGACCTGAGAACAATGTATATTCTTTTTTTGGGGTGAAATGTTCTTTAGATATCTCTGAGGTCCATTTGGTCTATAGTATCTCTTAGCTCCGGTATTCTGTTTAGAATTTGTCTGGATGACCTGTCTACTGGTGAAAGTGAGGAATTGAATTATCCTACTATCATTGTTTAAGGGTCAATATATGGTTTAAGGTTTAGTAATACTTCTATTATAAATATGAATACAGTTGTCTTTAGGACATATTTAAAAATTAAAATGTTTTGGTAGATTTTCCTTTGATTAATATGTAGCAAGGGACTTTCTCTTCTGACTCAATGTGTTTGGTGATCTGCAAGCTTCTTGTACCTCTATAGGCACCTCCTTTTTTAGATTAGGGAAGTTTTCCTCTATGATTTTGTTGAAAATGTTTTCTGAGCCTTTGCACTGGTATTCTTCTTCTATTCCTATTATTCTTAGATTTGGCCTTTTCATAGTATCTCAGCTTTCCTAGATGATATGTGTCAGTAATTTTTATATTTATCATTTTCTTTAACTGATATATATGTTTCTTTTATCATATCTTCAATGCCTGAGATTTTCTTTCCCATCTCTTATATTCTGCTATTATCTATATTTCCCATTTGCTTACATAGATTTTACATCCCCAAGATTTCCTCAGGTTGTGATTTCTTTATTGCTTCTATTTCTATTTTCATGTCTTGACCAGTTTTATTCCTTTCCTTCAACTGTATTTTTTATTGTTTCTTTTGGGGGTGTGCTTTCTTTAAGATATTTAGTCATTTCTTTTGTTTTTTTCAAAGTTTTCTTGATTTCTTGAAGGAATTTGTTCACTTACTCTTTAAGGACATCTATCATCTTCATAAAGTTGCTTTTAAGGTCTTATTTTTTGTTCTTCAGCTGTGTTAGAATAGTCAGAACTTACTGTAGTCGAATATCTGGATCTTGGTGGTGACATATTGCAATGGCTGTTGCTAATCTAAGCATCTTTGTTTGGGATGATTATAGGTGTAGGGCTGACTTTTCCGTTTATCTTTGTTGGATATATGTTTTGTTGATTGTATCTGTTTCCTCTCTAGTCTTCTAGCCTGTGTAGTCTGTGGTTGAGCAGGCATCTCCTCCTGAATTTCGGGCTAGAGTTCTGGCGGCTTGTGTGGTCTCTTGTCAAGCCAGATGTCTCCACTTGGGTTAGAGGCTGCTAGCTTTCTTGCATCCTACATGGGAGCTGATCCAGCTGGGATCCTCAGCCTGAATTGAAGGCTGGCACATGCTGATCAGGAGAGAATTGGAGATAGGGGATAGTTTTGCAGTGGGCACAGAGAGAATGGAGATGGTCTGACAGCAGGCAACCTACCTGGATTTCTGATGGCTGGTGTGGTCACTGGTCCAGCAGGAGTCTCCCCCATGTTGGGGACTGGAATATGGTAACAAGTGGGAAAGAGGATTTGGGGTAATGTCAGATGGGTTCACTAAGAGTTTGGAGTGGGTATTCATGCAGGCAACCTACTTGGCTTCCTAGAAAACATGCCTCTGTTAGAACTGAGGTGTCTACTGGAGTTGGGGGCTGGTCTTCTGGCAGGAATTGCCTGTGGGTCCACAGAGGTTTCTGATCTTCCACATGTCTTCTGATCAGTTTGCTCTGAAATATATGTTGTCAAATGTTAGAGAGATATATGCCTGCTTTCTTTCTTAGTTGTATTTGCTTGGAATATTTTTCCCCCATTATCAGTGAAAGTGAGTTGTGAGAATTTGGGGAGGCAAAAATAAACAAGCAAAAACAAAAAACCCACAAAAGCGTGTATTTTATTTTTTAAAATCATTTTACTCAATTGTGTCTTTTTATTTGGTCATTGGTGATTTTTTTTTCATTCAGAAGTTTTACTGAAAGATGTGCATTAATTAACTAGAATAAAATTTCTCTAGTTTTATTAATCTTGTAGTGTTTGCTTAGTTCTTAGCATTGTGTATTTCTTCTATGTGACCTTGTTGGTGGAATTTATACTACTCTTCAGACTAATCAGCCATCATAGTATACATAAATCCCTGTAATTGAGTTCATTATGGAAAATTTTAATTTTTCTTCAAATTTAGTGGATAGTTTTGCTGAGCACAGAAGTTCCAATTGACAGTAATGATCTTTCAGAACTAGAATATGTATTTCTAGGCCCCCAGGCTTTAAAAGTTTCTGTATGAAACTTGGACTTAAATAAATTATTTGACCTTTTTATTTTTCTTTCAGTTCTCAATTTCCTTTCCTTTCCTTTCCTTATTACATGTTTTTAATGTTTTAATCATAACATATCACATGAAGTTTCCTTTTCTATCTTGTCTATTCATGTTTTGAAAAATTTTGTATCTGGTTAGGAGAATTTTGGGAAACTTCCCTCTATGAACTTAATGAAGATATTCTATGTAAATATAAAATAAAGTGTTTTCTAAAGACTTTTTACAATTGCTTTATTGTTAGTGATTCCTCTATCTTTTCTGTGTTGCCTTGCTCCTTCCCAATTACAGCTGCCCTTCTCATGTTTCTTGTTTTCCCTTTTATGTCACTCATATACTAGTATACTCTATAGGGTTTCCCAACTCATGCTTAAAGTCATGTTTAAAAGCTTGTTCAGGTTTCTGAAATTATTTTAGTTTGTATAAGCATATCTGAAGAATTGGAGCTAACAACCACAGACAATAGAAAACATATAGCGTAAAGTTATCTGAACAAGTATCTGTGAAGTAAGATTTTGGATACTTTGGGTATATCCCGTGGGGTAGTATAGCTGAGTCACATGGTGTATTAGTTTTATGGTTTTGAGAATTCTCAGAGAATTTCTAGAAAGTAACTGCACCATTTTGAAATTTCACAATCAGTGAACCAGGGTTACCATTCTCTGCATCAACTCGTTATTTTGTGAATTTTAGCCTTTCTGACTGGGGAAGATGTTTCAAAGTTCATATTTGCATTTCTCTAGTTCTTAAAATAATATACACTTTAAAGGTATTTCTTAGCCATTTATTTTTTTATAGAACTCATTCAGAGCCATGCTCCATATTTTCAGTAAATCAGTTTTTGTTTGGTAGGTTTTTATTCTTTTATTTGAAATTCCTTATACATTGGAAGTAAAACTTTTGTCAGATTTGTAGTCCACAAATATTTTCTCCCATTTTGTAGTTTTTCTCCTAACCTCTCACCTCATCCCTTGCTTGATTTATTTTGGCATGTAACACAAACATACTTACACATTACACACACACACACACACACAGCCACTTGAGCTAATTTCTTACTCAAGGACTTCTAATGAAACCTGAGGAGAATGAGGGGATGGGATGAGGGTGCCTGAGGGGGTGGGGAATGGGATAAGGGGAGAACATCTGAAATGTAAATAAAATATCCAATTAAAAAGAAAAAGAAAAACTAGTCAAATCCCTGGAGATAGGGGATTCATGAATGTTGTAGAATTACCTACTACCATTGCTTTCTTAGAACAGTGTAATGATTAACTGTAGAATAAACACTTATCCTAAGTGTAACTCATACACCTCATCAAAGAAGTTTCTTTTTTTCAAAACACAGAGATCATGACAAAAAATAGAACATATGAAAACTAGAAAACCACTCATCATGAAGTACCCAGATCCACAGCAACCCTAAAACAACTCCTGCCTTTAAGTTTCAGGGGCCATTGAAGAAAAGATGGTGGAGGGAGAAAATATTACAAAAGCAAGAGGGCAAGAAAGTCTGCTGTCAGTTTGTGTCTCCTGTAGTGACAAGGAAATTACACCGTAATAATAATATATGGATGCCTAAACAGAACTAGAAAATGACACCAGTAATTTACATGGTAATGTGAAAAAGAGAATTCTCAAAGGTCCATAACTCTAGACAGACTTCTATGCAAGTCTTAGCTAAGAAGTACTAAAAAGAGAGAGCATTGTTTTTTCCCAGGAACGAGTCCTCAGATTAATTATCTAATACCAGGTGATCAGCCCTGACATCATGTTTATATAAGCACCACTACAACAAAAGAGGTGAAAGATTTGAAAAGGAGAAATGGGATGCAATGGAATGATTGGAGAGACATGGGAAAAGTTGTTGAGAGGAAAGGAAAGAGGAAAATGGTGTCATTGTATTCCAGTTAAAATAAAAGTATGAAGAAACAAAGAATTAAGTGTAAAAAGAGAAAAAAAAAACCTTAATCATCATAGTATAAACAAAAGAGTGAAATAGTAGATAATTTTATTTATTTATTTATTTTTTTAATTGGAAATTTTTTATTGGAAAATTTTTTTTTACATTTCAGATGTTCTCTACTTACCCCATTTCCCCCCTCCCTCCCAGGAACTCACTATCCCTTCCCCCTCCTCCTGCCTTCACGTTGGTGTACCCCCCCACCCTCCCCTGTACCTCACCTCCCCACCCTCGAGTATCCCCCCCCACACGACGTCCAGCCTTCATGGGACCAAGGATCTCTTCTCCCCCTCATATATAGCTCCCTTGCATATATAGCTGGAGCCATGGGTCCCTCCCTAAGTGCTCCCAGGCTGGTGGTTTAGACCCTGGAGATAATTTGTTTTTAATTGCACATATATCTAAGAAGTCCTAGTCAATCAGTTTCATTTTACTTATTAAAAATTAAGTAAAAATTTAAGTTTCCTATTGTCTTTTACTATGAATAAAAAAGTTTTCACCTGAAAATTTGATAAAATTTAAACCATTTTTTCTACTTATCAAAGCAATTATAAAATAAATTGAACCATATGCTTACAGAAATATACTAATATATTTTCAAACCATTCTTTAAACTTCCTGGATAATAAAAAAAAGATTAATTATATTTTAGGAAGGGAACTAATGGCAGTTTTTCTAGGTTAATATTAGAATGAAATGAGCATTTCTGTCTTATACTCTATTGTCCTTTCTGTTTTCAGTTACACAGATAATTTAGATTTTCTACTTGCCATTTAATTAGCCTTTTCAAGTGTCAATGATAAAATGCTCATGTAACACCATTTAGTAAAACATAACAGAATTACTTTGACTATGGTGCCTTTCTTCTATAGCCATAATTCAAATGTTAGTTTTTTCTATGGTGTACCAGGCTTTCCTATATACTATTTATGTACTTTAAGATACATTTTTATTGTTCTTAACTAAGTGACCCACTTAACCTATGTGGCCTCCTGTCTTGCCTTTCAATGTTTCACACTGAATGAAAAAAAAAAAAAAACAGAAAAAAGAAAGAGAGAAAAGGGAATGAACATGACTGGTCCTATGTGAGGTGGAGGAAGATGTTTTCTGTAGATAAAAAGGAGAAATAAACAGGGCAAGGACTTATGGGAGAGTGCAGACTGAACCCTGATCCATATAAAGAGTGTGGGGAGAAGGTAAAAGGGAAATAGAGAAAGCAGGTAAAGCAGCCAGGAGGCCCAAAAGATAAAAGATGTGCTAACCATAACGGATGGATTACATAGAGGGGACAAGTCTCTAGGGAAAGTCTAACCCAGCAATGGAGCTGGAGATTTTGGGGTAGAGGATGAGTTATGCCTATTGTACTCCATATAGATAGGGACTGAAGAATGCTGGGAGTACCTGGATTCCAAGTCTAATTTGACAAGTGAAATAGGCACCCTGCCTATGCACATCAGTCCCAGAGTTTTAGAATTAACACAGATGAGCCGTTTTGTTGTGGAGACTCTCCACTGATGTTTTGTGTTTGGCTGTTAATTTTCACATATCAAACATCATTTTAGGTTGTCTTTTGTTCAGCAATTCTTTCTTCTTCAGTTTTTTTTTTCTTATATTTGTTGGATTCTGCTACTTAAGGTCGTAGTTTGCCACATCTTGACAGCTCCTCTGCACTTGGCACAAAATGGAGGTCTCCCTTTGTTAGCAGGACTTCCTCTCTACCTAGCCCTGTACCTGAGGAAGGTCACAGAGTCCTTGGCATACCTACAAGTTCAACTTTCTCTTTCCCAATAAGAACCTGTCCAGCAAATCCTTTGGATTCCTGGTATGTGTCTCCATGCAAACGAAGCATTCCCAGTACTTTAAACTCCAACCAATGAGTTCCATTCATTCTGAAAAATCCTTCCCACCTTACAAGGTTCATATGGCCATTTTCAGCCCTGAAAAAAGGTGTATGCAGACAAGATATTATACTTAAGATTTCTAAGAGAGCCAGGGCAGGAAGGCAGGGTGAGTGGGTGGATGGGGGAGTACTCTCATAGAGACAGGGGAGGGGAAAGAGGATGGGGGTTCCAGAGAGGAAACCTGGAAACGGGATTACATTTGAAATGTAAATAAAGAAAATATCCAATAAAAGAAAAAAATAAGGAAAAAAAAAAAAAAAAGAAAAACAAGATCTGTAGCACTAAAATCCTCAGAGAAGGCCTTTGTCCCCACACCCAGTGCCACCTTTCAGCACTTCTGCAGACCTCAAGCATTCTGGGCTCCACTTCATTCTTCCAGCCCAGTATGCAGAGGCATCTGGACACCCTGAGAGACAAAGCAGACGGAGGAACCACATAGATTGACTAATTTGTTTCACTTAGCTCATTGCTTTTATATTTGATTTTTTTGGACTTGTGTATGATCACTTTTGAATTCTTTGCAATATCTCTTAGGTAATTCTCACTATGGTTCATTATGCTGCATCAGTAGTTTTTAGTGGGATGTGCGTGTGTGTTTGTGTGTTATTATCTTGGGTTTTTTTACTCTAATTTTGTGTTTTTTTCCCTCAAACTTTCAAATCTAAAGAAATATATACATATATATGTATAAATAAAATATATAATACATACAATATAGAAATACAAAATTTCAAAATTAAAATTTCCCTTTCCTTTGTTTCCTTCAATCTTTTGATCTATCCCATAAATCCTGTGCTCACGAGTTCATGATCTCTTCCTTTTTTTTCTCTAATTGTACATATAGTATATCCTTCAGCATTTATAACAATATGACCTGTACATAATGTTACTACTATGCATATATAATTTCAGGTCTGCCCATATGGTATTAGATAACAAAATGAGGGACTATTTTCAAAAATAACTAATGTTTTAGCACTCAGGCTTTCTTTAGATATCAGTGGCTCTATGTTCAGGGTTTCAGCCCCATGACTTCTCACGCTTACATTGGCATATCTACTGGTGGTCTTCTTTAGGTCTTTAGGCAGCAATGATACTGAGACATCTTGGGGTTTTTTACAAATATCTTTTTCCCAACATACAGAGACCATAATAAAAAAATCATCACTGATCATAAATCAGAAAACAAGTGAGCTTGTGGTGCATTGACTAAGCTTAACTATTTATAATTTTTATTTATATAATTTATAATTACTCCTGTAACCAAAGATGAAGATTAACCATAGCATTTATGACAGAAAGACAATGAGACCCGGAGAAACAGAATGTCTGTTACCAGATGTTATCTCCTAAAAATGTTAGCTGCGTCTCTTGATCTAATCACCTTTCTATTTTGAATTTAGGCTTGTACAATTTTAATGAGCCATTATGTTGCAAGGTGTTTGAGATGTTGATTTGATTTGCTGTTTGTTTGTTTGATTTTCTAATTTATTTTGGGGGTTATAAATTCTATCTCCTGTATACTGAAAGGCTACTGTGGTCTGCCTAAACAAGTACTATCAAAGTGTTAGCATATTACTTTGTAATGTTCTCATTTTCTGCCTTATGATGTGTCTCTTTAAACCTAGTATCTCTATCTTGAGTAGGCTCTGTTCAACCAAAGGTCATGGTTAAGAGATCTTACGAAGCTAGATAAGTAGTCAGAGGCTGTGGATAGTGCATGGCTTTGCACAGTTGTCAAGTGGTGGAATTGGGTATGTCAAGGTAAACAGTGCCATGTGTGTGACAGGTTTGGATGTGTGTAGCTCTCAGGTGATTGAGCAGAAGGAAAGCATGAAATGGTGATTTTGCATTATGGCTTAATTAATTGTCATTTTTAAAGAGTAAAACCTGAAATTGCCAGGTACTTATTTTTTTATCCATCAACTTGCTTCTGACATGTAGCTGACTAGAACCTTATGAAATCATTGACATAGACACAGAATCATTGAGAATATCTGAAAGTAGTCGAGAGCTCAATACAAATAGTAGAACACCCTTCTTTTGTAGACATTGTAATAAATTAAAGAGACACCTGATGCATACAGTTGTGTGTACAATTATATTACAGAGGTAGAGTGAAAAATCTTATTGCAGGAAAACAACCCTTGTACCTCCTGTTATGCTAATGGTTCCCAAAGCTAGCAATAACTGGTGTGAAACTCCAAGACTTTTGTGCACTTGTGCTCTCTGATTCATACAACTGTATCCATTTCCTTTGGCCCTGTTATTTCTCTGTAAGTTTATCTTAATAAACATCGTTTCCTTTTGAAAATTGTGTGTGTGTGTTTTGCTTCTTTAACTCTTTCTTCTAGGGTACAAGCACATGGAAATCTTTGTTGGAATCTACTGAACTTTAACATTACCCAATATCAAGAATGTTGTTGACATAGGTAAGACATGGTCAATTCACTTTGGAAAACTTATTAGGTAGCTTTATATAAAATTCAACATGGTTAACATATGAGCCTGCAAATCCACTAAAGGTAGTAGTCCAAGAAAGATAAATCTTGTTGCAAAAACTGGCAATAATTTATTAGAATATACTAATTTATAATAACCTAGAAGTAAAAAAAAATATGTTTATTATACAGTGAATTAAATTAAAGTACTGTGCTATTCTTTTAGAAATAAATGATAATAGACTTATTGACTCATTAACTAGGCTGTTATTAATCGTCTAAAACCTTATACCTTAAAATTAGATAGTATGTAGAAAATTATGTTCATAATAAGTCTGAAATTCTATGATTCACAAAAATTATAGAATATAGGAATAGGAAATAGTATACATTTATGTAATGTGTTAAAAAATATAACTGTATGGCTGGAGAGATGGCTTAGCTGTCAAAGGCTAGGCTCACAACCAAAAATATAAGAGTTCGGTTCCCAGCACCCACAGCTGTCTCTCCAGCCACACACACAAAAAAACAAAAACAAACAAACAAAAAAACCTGTATGTCAGAGTTGCAACGTCAACTTCACATGAAATTTTGAGTCATATTAAAATATTTAAAATGAGGTATAGAAAGGATCAATTAAAATAGTCATATAGAATAATATTATGAATGAACGAACATACAATGAAAATCCAATAAAAACTAAGATAACACAAAACATATATTTTATAATAAGTATAATTGTGTTATTTAATTTTTATATTATTTCTCATTTAATTTTTTTGAAGGAAATTCTACTCTTAAAATAAAAAAATAATAAACATTATGTACTGAATCACATATACATAGTATCCTTCTAATATAGTTTAATTTTTGGAAATATATTAAGCTTTGTCAATTTTATGTTTCATTAGGTTCTGTTTACATTTCATTCTATTCATTGTTTGAAAAATTAACATTAGAAATTATCCTTCCTGTAAATCAGGTTCTCAATCTGTAGGTCACAACACCTATAGAGGTCACAAATTAGACATCCTGTATATCTGATATGTAATTATGATTCATAATAGTAGTACAATTGTAGTTGTAAAGTAGCAGCAAAATCATTTTATGATTGAGGGTCACAACTACATGAGGAAATTAGTCAGTTGTGAACCACTGGTGTTATTTATTAAAATGCACAACGTTTGTACTTAACTGGTTCATATGACACGCTTAAGACATTTAACGCTTATGGTGCAAGATTTGGAGGAGTTTGCTTTTTTTTTTTTTTTTTGAGTTGTACTTTCTGATAAGAAAATGCATTTACATTTAACAGTTCAAAGATGGATTTTAATAAACACGATCATTTTAAAATGGAAATCTCTGCTTGTTTTGTTGAAAAGCAACCCTATCAATAATATTCTTGTTCAATTCAATTGTGACCTAAACTTTGAAAATTACAGACTAAGTTGAGCGATTATGTATAATATTAACAATTATCTATTGCCAGTCATCAATTACTGCCAAGAGTAATTTGATGCATTCATACTTCCAAGAACAGTATTTAAATACATTTTTGATGACTCGATGCTACTGTATTTCCAGCTGTGTTTAGCCACATTCACAGGCCTCTTCACATTCCTTTTAATCTGTTATTTTAATCAATAATATTGAAATCAAAGATAGAAAAACAGTCAGCTTCATAATGGCTCTAGGCTGTTGATTTGAACTAATTGTGCCAATTTCATGCATACACAAATTACCAGGTTAAACGGAAGCTTGATCCCTTGCATATATACAATAAGTATTTAAACAGTGACATCTCATGGCTGAAACTACCTTTTCTAACTCCGGAACTGATTGGGATTCTGTGTTTTCTCCCTGTCTACATGGCATTTTTTCTTTTGTCTGGTTCCTGTAAGTTTTGAATTTAAATTTGAATGACTTCCCAGAACAAATGATGTTTTCCTATGCTTGCTCATTTCTTGTCTTTCTGTCTGTTTCAAGGAATGTTCATATCCTAAAGGTGGAATAAAAAATAGAGCCAGAGACATTAGAGGATAATAATACAGACTAATCGATGGCTTTTCAAAGGTAAACATCCTTCAAACACAAACTATTTTATAATTTTAATTAAAGACAGAGTCAGCACATAAAACATCGCAATTTACATCAGTATTTTGTTTGTCTGTTTCAAATTTAGAAGTGAAAAAATAGAAAAGACAGGGAAATGAACATGCCATAGTTGGAACTGTGTCAGTTGAAGAGTCACAGGAAAGAGAACAGTTAAGAGGAGCAAATTAATATTTTACAAAATGTAGACATTGTTTTTTTTAAGAAAAGTTCTTTGCCAGGAGATGAACAAGGAAGTGAAACTGAGAAATGTCTTTTTTACAGGCAGCAAGCCATCGTTGCTTCAGATGATATAAAGAAGGAAAGTGACTAATATAAAGACTGAAGTAGTTTGGATTATAGAGATGCAAGCTGAAACACTAATGACATTCAAACTTGATACCTTCATGGTATCTATACATCTGTAGATACAGATAGATATTGAATAGATATATAGATACATAGTTAGATGGTAGAAGACAAATATATGGGTATATAGATAGACAGACATATAGTATCTCTCTCTCTCTGTTTATCATCTATCTATCTAGAACCTATTTATACCATCTCGATTTTATGACAAAATTAAAACACATCTAATGATAAACATTTTCTCTCTTTTTAAAATTGTTGCCACTTTCCTGTAGTTCAAAGGAAGAATTCAGCTTGAGAAAAGTAAATTTGTAATATTAGATGAAATGTAACATAAGATTTTAAGAGATTATTTTAAAAATTTAAGATTAAGTTTCAGATATAAGCTAAAAAACATTAAATGTGCATTGAGTTTTTGTGAGTACATTTTCGTTCCATCCTTTATAATTCAAATGAGAAGGCTCAATAAAGTGGTGTATGTTTTGTGGCAAGGGACTACATTGGTTAATAGACAAAATTATTAAGATGCAATAGAAATCTGGGACTTATAATGGCTGCTTATAATTGGGCATCATCCATGGATCATATGCCCTGAGGGCTGGGTCAGATAACTCATCACCTACTAGGTAAAAAATATGCAAGATAAATATCATGAATAACAATGATTTTACTATTATCTATTCCATACATTACAGTAATAATTCTAACATATGTTAGTATATTATTATAGTTCAGCATCTCTGGTTAAGTACTGTATAAAATGTAGTGTAGGCTTGGAATATACCAGATACTTCAGAATCCTAAGGAAGTTGACCTTAGCTATGACTTTTAATGGCAGCACTGAGTGACAAGAAAGTATCACTTAATTCTTAATGCTTGACGGGGGTTCATATTTAGAAGACTATATAAGATGCTTAAGCAAGTTAATTAAATTGATCTTAACTGCTATTCAATAGAGTTACAAAGACCATTTTATAGATAAGGGAACTAAGTCACAATTTATTACATTATTTAAAATCTGAGCACATAGTATTTCTCACTAAAGTCTATACTCTGAAATGCCACATTATTCCTCTGGATTTAAAAGCAAGTTTGCCTGACTCTAAATGTTTTTTTTTTTTTTTTTTTTTTTTGTCCTGAAAAACCACCAATGAAGATGGTGAAAAAATACTTTCAAACATATACAAGGTCAAGGGTTAAAAATTTAAACTTGAATTATAAAAATTGTATACTCATTTTGAAAGACTGGTTAAAGTAGGCATTGAAGCTATGGATTATTATATGTTAAATAATGAATGGATCACAGGAGTTGTTCAGCCATCGAAAATGACTTTTATTTTATTAATGAGTTCAGGTGCAATCAGATGATGATTTAAGGCTTAGCCAAATAGGCTTTGAATTTTGAGAGGACAGGAATAGCCAGTGTGATAGCGAATGAGCAGGTAAACATGATTCTAGTCTTGTCTGGTAATTCAGCAGTTGATCAAGCTATTTGAGAAACAGTATCAATACTTGTGCTCTGTTACTGTTTAATTAGAGTGAAGAGATAATATGACCAAGGCAACTCTTATAAATGTTAGCAGTTAACTGACGGCTTGTGTACAAACTCGGAGGCCTCGACAAGTATCATCAAGGCAGTAAGCAAGGTAGCCCAATGGCAGAATTCGTGCTGTAGATGTTGTGGAGAATTCTACATCCTGCTTCACAAGCAGCAAGATTAAAGACAGAACAGGCCAGTGTCTTGCTGAGAGGGTCTCATTGCTATGAAGGGACAGCATGACCAATGCAATTCTTTTTTATATATAAATTCATTTTTAGTTCCTCAAAATATATTATTACAATTTTTTAGTCATTGTTTAAATCCATATCGGTCCGATTCAAAACTTGACATTATCTATTAATTTGTTAAGCTTGTGAATATAAATACTTTTTTCTCTTATTGGATATTTTCTTTACTTACATTTCAAATGTTATCCCATATCCAGGTGTCCCCTCTGGAACCCCCTATCCCATCTTCCCTCCCCCTGCCTCTATGACAATATTTCCCCATCCACTGACCCACCCACCCACTCCCACCTTCCCTCCCTGACATTCCCCTACACTGGGGCATCGAACACCCTCAGAACGAAGGGCAGCTCCTCCCGTTGATGTTCAACAAGACCATCCTCTGCTACATATGCAGCTGGAGCCATGGGTCCCTCCATGTGTACTCTTTGGTTGGTGCTCCAGTTCCCAGGAGCTTAATTTTTAATTCTTATTTTATTTATTTATTTCCCAAATGTTGCTCCCCTTCCCTGCTCTGCTTCCCAGCGTTTTTCACCCTCTCCCCATCCACTTCATCTCTGACAAGGTACAGTCTCCCCACACCCCAGCATCCTCGTTCTCTGGGGCATTAAGTGTCCATAGGACTAGTAACATCTTCTCCCTCTGTGGCCAGACAAAGCAGTCTTCAGCTGACTATGTGCTAGGAGCCTCCAACCAGCCTCTGGTTGCTCTTTGGTTGTTGGCTTAGTCTCTAGGAGCTCCCAGCAGTCCAGGTTATTTGACCCTGTTGCTCTTCCTATAGAGTACCAGACCCTTTGCTCCTTCAATCCTTCCACTAAATCCTACATAGTGGTCCCTGATGTCAGTTCAATGCTTGTCTGTAAGTATCTGCATCTGACTCAGCTGCTACTGTTGCTTCTCAGAGAATAGCCATGTTAGGCTTCTGTATGCAAGCACCACATAGCATCAGTAATGGTGTCAGGGTTTGATGCCTACCACTGTTATGGATCCAAATTTGAGCCAGTCTCAGGAAGGCATTTCCTACAGTCTCTGCTCCAATTTTGTCCCTGCATTTATTTTAGACAGGAAAATTTCTGCATCCAAAAATTTGAAGGTGGATTGGTGACCCCATCCCTCCACTGAGGGCCCTGTCTTTCAGCTGAAGGTGGTCTCTTTGAATTCCATCTCTCCACTGTTGGACATTTTGGCTAAAGCCACCCCAATGAGTCCTGGGAATTTCTCACATCCTGGGTCTCTGACACTTCCTAGAGGATTTTCCCACTCACCACCACAGGCAGCTGCATATTTCTGTTCTTTCTTCTAGCCCTCTGGGATTCTTTCCTCTCTCCTCCATACCTGATCCTGCTCCCTAGTTCCCCTCCACCTCTGCTCTCCCGCCCAGATCCCTCCCTCCATCTGCCTCCAGTGATTATTTTGTTCACCCTTCTAAGTGGGATTGAAACATTCTCACTTGTACTTTCCTTCTTTGTAAGTTTATTATGGTCTGTGGGTTATATCATGGGTATTCTCTACTTTTTGGCTAATATATAGTTATCAGTGAGTAGATACCATATATGTCATTTTGGGTCTGGGTTACCTAACTCCGGATGTTTTCTAAGTATATCTATTTGCCTGCAAAATTCATGATGTCTCATTTTTAATAGCTGAATATTATTTCACTGTGTAAATGAACCACATTTCTGTATCCATTCTTTTTTAATTGGAGATTTTATTTACATTCCAGATATGATCCCTTTTCCCCATTTCCCTCCACTCAGTAACCCCCATCTCATCCCCCCTCCTCCTGCTTCTATGAGGATGTGCCTCCACTCACCCACCCACTCCCACCTCCCCACCCACAACTTCCCCCAAACTCAGGTGTCCAGCCTTCACTAGACCAACGACTTCCTCTCCCAACTATGCCCAACAATGCCATCCTCTCCTACATATACAGCTGGAGCCATGGGGTCCCTCCCTATGTGCTCCCAGGCTGGTAGTTTAGACCCTGGGAGTTCTGGTTGGTTGGTATTGTTGCTCTCCCCATGGAGCCACAAACCCTTTCAGCTCCTTCAGCCTTCTCTCTGACTCCTCCATTGAGAACCCCATGATCAGTTCAATGGTTAGGTGTGAGCATCTGCCTCTGTATATTTCAGGCTCTGGCAGACCTCTAAGGAGACAGCTATATCAGGCTCCTGTCAGCATGCAGTTCTGGCATCCATATCAGCTTCTACCTTTGGTGACTGCACATGGGATGGATACCAGGTGAAACAGTCTCCAGACGACCCCTCCTTTAGGATCTACCTTCCTTTTTGCCTCTAAGAGGGCACTCCCCTACTCTCCCACACTACCCACCCTCACCCACAGATCTACCTCCTCACATACCCACCTCCCTACCCTCCACATGCCCCTCTCTATCCATTACACTTACACACCCTATCACCACCATATCCTACTCTCCACACCCAATAAGCATTACTACCCCCCCAACCCCAAGTCTTCCCCCTTCCCTGGGGCATCAAGGCTCTACAGAATTCAGTGCATCCTCTCCCACTGAAGCCAGTCAAGGCAGTCCTCTGTTATATATGTTCCAGGGGCTACAGCCCAGCACATATATGCTCTTTGGTCGATGGCTTAGTCTCTTGGAGCTATTAGGCGGCCAGGTTAGTTGACATTTTTGGTCCATTCCCTTCAGCTCCTTTAATCTTTCCCATAACCCTCCCATAGGGGTCCCAGACCTCATTCCAATGCTTGGCTGTCAGTATCTGTGTCTGTCTGTCAGGTGCTGGTGGAGCCTTTCGGAGTACAGCCATGCTAGGCTTCTGTCTGCAAGCACAAGTGCTTACAGACACATCAGTAATAGTGTCAGCATTTGGTGCCAGCCCATGTAATGGATCCCAAGTTGGGCCAGTAACTGGATGGCCAGTAAAAGGTCTCTACTCTATTTTTTCCCTGTTGTTGTTTAATACAGGCAAAATTCTGGGTCTAAAAATTTAAAGGTGGGTTGCTGAGCCTACTGGGGGCACCATCTATCTACTGGTGGTGGTCTCTTCAGGTTCCATCTTCCCAATCTTAGGCTAAGTTCATCCCTATTGAATCCCGGGATACTCTCATGTACCAGGTCTTT
Organism: Mastomys natalensis; assembly: GCA_021653895.1. Taxonomy (NCBI): domain Eukaryota; kingdom Metazoa; phylum Chordata; class Mammalia; order Rodentia; family Muridae; genus Mastomys; species Mastomys natalensis. The sequence goes on from JAJTUV010000611.1 coordinate 1,611,941, forward strand.
GGGACTTCTAGAGGTTTCACCCGTTCTGCATTCCCAGCAGCTACATATTTACATTCATTTTCCTGGTCCACTGGGTGTTTTCCAGTCTCCCCTATACTTGATCCTACCTTGCGTTCAAATGTGTATCTACCATTCGAGATCCCTCTGTTGAGAATTCTGTTTAGCTCTGTAACCCATTTTTAAATTGGTTATTTGATTTTTGGGGTCTAACTTCTTGAGTTCTTTATATATTTTGAATATTAGCCCTTTATTGGAGGTAGGGTTAGTAAAGATAATTTCCCAATCTACAATTTGCTGTTTTGTCCTATTGACAGTGTCCTTTGCCTTACAGAAATTTTTCTGTTTCATGAGGTACCATTTATCAGCTGTTGATCATAAAGTCTGGGCCATTGATGTTCTGTTCCAGATATTTTCCCCTGTGTCAATTCAAAGCTATTTCCCCACTCTCTTGTATTAGATTCACTGCATCTGGTTTTATGTTGAGCTCTTTGATCCACTTGGACATGAGCTTTGTACAAAGTGATAAATATAGATCAGATTGCATTCTTCTAGATGCAGACCACTAGTTTGAGCAGTCATCTGTCTGACAATCACCAACAACTCATCTGTTATCCCAGGGTTCCACTATTTCCCATGATTTGTTACGATATATGAATTAGACTTCCTATCATGTCAGATAAATGTTTTCAGGAGACAAAGAATCATTTCGATTTTTAGACATATTTTTTCTTTCACTTCTCTGAAGATCAAGGCATGATATTCTTCTAAAATCAGTTTCTATAAAGTATTTATGCTTATAAAGTTGAAAATATTTCAGTTATCACAGGACACTATTTTTTACATTTTTTTAAAAAGAGGAATGAATAGAAATAAACATATAATACGGATTGCTACTATGAAATTTTAAGGATCATGGAGATTATGATTCAGATCATAATCTGACAAGTACTATGTCAAAAGCTAACATCTTATTTCTGTGGAAGACTAAAGTGCAATCTGCATCCTCTTCCAAAACAGCTCAGCTAACAAAAAGAAATGTATCACTCAATAAGTGTGTCTCCTCTTGAGTCTATACCTGTTCAAAGCTAGAGGTTCTGAGGCCATCGAAGCATGTGTCAAATGGTTTCTCTCTGGGGTTAATAACGTAGACACATAGACAGATTGATACACATAGAGCTTTGTCAGAGCCAAAATTTTAAAAAAGTTTAACTACTAGTTAGAGATTCTAGGCTGGTAATTTTTCTTACATATGAAGAATATATGATGACCCTATTCATTCCTCTTGTACATAACCTGAACACATAAGGCACAATAAATAGAGAATATTAAAAAAATATATAAGTTCCTTGCCTTCTAGAATGAAGGCTTCAATGTCACTTGAAAGAATGTGGTTATAAAAACTGACTGTTCCATCACTTTTTTATTATTCAAAATAAACAAACAATAAAAATAAATTATAATTGAAAACATCTCTTCTCTTATGTAAAGTATAATAACATATTGAGAAAAACAATTAAGCTTTCATATAAGCACAGCAGGAAGTATTCAATAAATTGATAAATACTAATTTAAGCAAGGCTTTGGTAACCCATCTCATAAAAATAGATGACTAAAAACTAATATTGTAACTACCCTTTAAAATTAATGAAAATTTTTATTAAATAATAAATAATTTTATTATTATGGTGAAAAAACAGTATTTTAAAGTTCCAAATTATTTTCTTAATACACACACACATACACAAACACACACATGATATGTGTGCATGCACATGTACATTACATATACACAAATACACACATTTATCTCCCAACCATATATGTGTGTTTGTAGTTTGGAAGATGCTAGACTATTTAAGGTGACAAGTTGACACCAAGATCCAAGACTAACAAAAGCCTGGTATAGAAAATCTATCTTCAAGTGAATGGAGAAGAAAATTCCATAGTTTTATGCTATTTCTCACAAGCAGTAAGGACTTATTGATAAAGATTGCATTCACTTTAGACAAAAGTCTTGTAGGAATCACATTACTACATCTTATCTAGAAGCCTCTTTCCTAAGGATTAAATATCATAACACTCCTAAAGATGCCATAGTGGCACTTATACCTTGAAGTAATCAAAAGTTGTTTAATTGAGCTTTAGGACTACCAAATAAGTAGTAGGAAATTTATGCCTGCTACGATAAACCTAGCCCTTCACACTGGCTAGAAAGCCATGGACTATCGTGGAGAATCTACTACTGTAATGTTCCTAAACTAGTATAACTCCTAGTTACATTATAAATATTTATCTTAATACTCGGAGGTAAGTATAGTCATTACATTGAAGAAACTTCTCTTCAGAGCAAATGGAAACTTTATTGAAATACATTACTGGTTAAAGTGCAGAGAACAGTTGATAGTTGTGTGCAAAAGAGGGGGCATAAAGATTTCTAATAGCCAGAGTATGAGGGTGCCTGAAATGAAATATTATCTAGTGTATGTAACAAGGAAGTTGGGATATAAATAATATTTAACCTCATTTGGGGTTTTCTACTCCACCTTTGTTCATTCAGTTCCCAGATAAAAGACACAAAACTTTTGTATTTATAATATAATATTAAGCCTTTAAAGCACAAGAACTGGGCAGATATCTACCGTCTAAGCTACTAATATGTACTTCTCTATAAATAACCTCAAGGTATAATTTGCCATGTTCCATCCCTATTGCTTTTAACTCAAACTTGCCAGCCCTCATGGCCATGGTTTCATGATTCACATACCTAATGGTGTCTGCTCCTATCTCCTATTCTTTTTCTTTCCTTGTGGTCCCCCTCTGACCCTAAGCCTGAAACCAATGCCCCACCTATCTGTCTTCTATCCAACTATTGGCTGTTAGTATCTTTATTTAACCTATAGTTTTAAATTAAGGAGTGAGATTATCACTTGGTGTATGTGAGGATTCTCTCATTTCTGAGGCAACCAGTATTTAGGTTTACAATACAACAGACCAAACCCAACAAATTGTACCCATGAAATCTCAAAATCATGGTTCCTTAAATAATGCCCAAACAATGACTATGCTATTTGATATTACAGCCTGAATGGGGTAAATCACAAGACCCCACCATTAGATAAAGTGTCTTAGCCAATTAATGGCTGCTCAAATACAAAGACTCGTTCTTCTCCTGAGAAAAAAACAATAATAAGTTATCTTATCATAACAGGTCATCCCGAAACACATATACATAAATAACAATCATATATGGACTAAGCAGGCTGTGTGTGTGTGTGTGTGTGTGTTGTATGTGTGTGTAACAATAATTAAAGAATAAGTTATAGATTTGCAGAAGAGAGGAGGGAAAGAAGGAGTTATTGGGATGATAAAAATGATATAAGTACAGTGCTCATGAACAGATTCTTAAAAGATAACCAATCAAATTAGAACAAAATAACAGGCTCCTCACAATTTCAGAAGACTAAAATAAAGGATTTCTGATAAAATTGCAGCTTGGATGACATAATGATTCTTTTTCTCAAAAATAAAACAAAATATCAGCGAGAGGTTGTTAGTTTTACATTTGTACTATTTTAATTAAAAATTATAGTGCTATCATGTGTGCAGGTGATGTGAGAGTAGATAGGGGCACTGCCCTATGGCACAGGATTGAAGGCCAAAGTACAATTTTGTGTAATTGGTTCTCTCCTTTCATTAAAAGCTCTATGGTAGTTAAATTCTGATAGATTGCCTTATGAGATAATAATCATTATCAGATGAGGTATGTAGTACGCACTGAGATGTACATTTTTAATGACAAAAGAAAAATGCAAAGAGAAAATATTGAAATTTTTACTTGCATTAATTTTAGGATTATATAATAATCATACTTCCATTATACTAATAAGAGGAAAGCATCTTGCATGGTTATAAAGAGGTTATTTAGCTTAACAATAACATAAAGATGCTTTCCTCTTGTGCATGTGGATTGACAAGAGATAGAAGGATGAGGGTTTGACAGAAGAGGTTGATACACAGTATCTAAAGATGTAGCACTTGGGTGTAAGCCTCAACTTCTGTAGTCTAAACAGAGGTGGAGAAATCAATGCCTGAACTCAATGCATCTGTTCATTCACATTTTCTATGGGGTATGGGATCTACAAACCGCTTTTATTTTTCTTTTTTAGATCAACACAATGATGAAGGCCCATGTGCACAGGGATGCAGAGATTTCCCTCTCCTTCCGGAGATTTTCCCGTAAGTGTATTGCACAGAAATGAATGCCTATTTAGAAAACTAACTCATTAGTTGAGAAGTGCCGTTCAAACTCTGGATAGGTTTTATCAGGAAGATTCTTCAGTCTACCAGTTGCTCAGATATTCGTGTATCCTTTGAGATAACCCACACAAAGTGACAAAAGATTAAATATTTCTACCAATACTAGCTAAATCTCCATTTCAGAGAAATTTATTAACCAGCTTTTAAAGAAAGGAGTTTTATGTTTTAATGCAATAACTAACTAAATTAGTGTGATTTCCTGACTTGGGATACTTGTGTTTAAAAAGGAAACTATTAAATTAGTATGCATATAAATAAATATAAAAATTTTCAAGCTCAAGTAATTTTTTTTTGATTTTTCGAGACAGGGTTTCTCTGTGTAGCCCTGGCTGTCCTGGAACTCACTCTGTAGACCAGGCTGGCCTCGAACTCAGAAATCCGCCTGCCTCTGCCTCCCAAGTGCTGGGATTAAAGGCGTGCACCACCACCGCCCGCTCAAGTAATTTTTAATGCCTTGTAAAATGCTATTTTAATTTTATGAATTCTTACATTTATTAAAATAAAAGTGTGTAACGATAATGGATACAAAGTAAAATGTTTACTTTGTTAATTGAGAATGCATGGCACACCATTTGCCTGTTTTACACATTTCTAGAGATCAATAACATTACATTAAAGTATTAGTGGAATTAGTACATTACAAGGATTTGTCAACAATACTAAATCCTTATACTGGCTTTAGATTTTCATTTATCTTAAAAAATAATTTTTCGCATTTAGACTATTGTAAAAGGAGTATGACATACAAAGCCATATTTACTTACAGAATCGCCAAAGTAAAATGCTAATATTATTCGCATCAATGTGTTGCCCAGGGAATACTAGCGAATGACTAGCTTCCGTCTGAGTGCTTACTGTCTATTTTTAAAGATGAGTTATTATTGAATACACACTCTCAGATTTATTCAACAGAATATTATGGCCAGACTGTCACTACGGTGTCAATTTTGTAGGAGTGAGCAAAAAATTCAACACCGCAAGTGCTCTCTAATTTAGAGGCACTTTATGAATGTATTTAAACGACAGGAAGAGCATGGCTTATTCTGTCAGTTTACATCAAACAATACAACAAGCAAACCACGCAAAATCATCAAGAAGTTTTTGACATTTTCCGTATGTAATTATTGTTGATCATCAAAAACTTCATTCTTAAAAAAAAAAAATGTGTAGATATTAGATAGACACTTCGTGGAGCTATTTTTTAAATTTCATGCTTAACTCATAACTTCTCACCTGATGGCTTTATTTTGTACATTTTAGTTTTAACCATTAGTAAACCTGATAACCACACAATACATGTTGATGGAAAGTATTCATGTGTCCTTGCTTATTTGAGAAAGGGTATTGACATAGGTTTTAGCCCAAGCTTGCCTAAAATTCATTATGTAGTTCAACCTACCCTCAAGTTCATGGTAATTGACCTGTCTCAGCCTCCCTGGTGCTAAAATTATCAGTGTGAGCTGCCATACCCTACTCTATTGCCTGTGACAGGGAGCAAACTCCATGGAGCAACATGAGAGTGATCATGAGTGATGATGAGTGATTAAAAGTCAGTGAGAGCTAACACTGCATATAAATGCTTTATTATAATGCTTATTTGATATTTCTGAAGGAACAAGTTATTAGTGTCACGATAACTCACACATGTACATTGTAGTCATTTGTGATTACTCCACATTACCTGATTGAGGAATCTTGACCTTAACCTGTGTGTGCTTAACACCCAATTAAAGCTAGAATCTCATATGTAAAGCTCAGCACAAGCATGAAGGATAAAGTTGCTTACAAACAATACTTCTGGAGACCACTAATTCTACCTGAGTGTAACACAGTGTACACACACACACACACACACACACACACACACACACCACTGTCTCTTATTCTTTTATCTCTCCTTACTAAATAAGCATCATGGGTTAATGAGACAAAGAATAACATCAACTACAGGATTGCAAAATAAAGAGAGATTAACTGTGATAGGGTAAATGTCTTTTTTTTATAAGTAGCTTCCATTCACATTCATAGATTATTTAATTTCATTCTGACTGACACAAGTTACTTCTTGCTAGATGCCAATTTTCATTTGCTGCAAGTACATAGTTCAGAGAGTGATTTTTCATGGGACTCAAATTTTAGTAGTGGACACACACACACACACACATCTTTGTGATTTTGGAATTACGATTAGTACTTCTCTCAGATGGAAATAATGCAAATTAAGTTTTAGATTTGTGTATTGATTCATAAGTATTAAAATGAGTTTATGCATATACATCATAGTGGGGCATTAAGTAGATTATAATAAATCTACTTAAAACAGAAGCAACAACTTATATTTAGAAACAAGCAGGCTCCATAAAGGCACAATAAAATATTCAGGTGCATTTACAAAGTACAAAACAGACTGTCCAATTGAGATCTTATGTGGAAGAAGAATGAAGTATGTTCAAGAATCATTAAATTAATACCCATTATTAAAGTAAATGTGTATCTATACTAAGTGATGCGTTTTGTTTGTATCCCTTGCACTTCTATGTACATTTCTCATTTTGAAAAAGCAAAGAATTCAGCCTAGCATTCATCAGAAGTATATTTTTTCTTGTATGTAGTTTCCTCTCAAAACTGTAAGGTAATATTATATTATTTACAGTAACATAGCCTTTAGTAAGAAAAGGAATGATTGTTTTCTGAATCAATGTTAGTTTAATTTTTATTTATCCCCTTAACATCATGAGGACATAATTATATAATGTAGAACCTTTATATACAGTGCCTTAGTTATAAGTAGTGGCTGTTCTTATTATCAAATTCCTATGGAAAGCAGAGGGTCAGAGAATATCCAGTGAATTCTGTAAATAATCTGAATCTTATACAGACTGTAGCAGCTGTGATTAATAACATATCTTTATGACAATGACCTTTCTGTTTTCCTCAGCTCATGTGACTGTGACAGAATGAAAAGCCTTGTCAGAGTGTCAAAAGAAACATTTGTGTTTTCATAAATAGCAAACACACCTAAAGTTAGCAGATCTAATTTCAAAAGGATTCATATTGTGTCATATGTACATTATGATGGAGTAAACAGTAAGATACTTATAGCCATATTTTTCTTTTGTTTTTAGCATGATACTATCAGGTTAATGAATGGTAACTAAATATTTTGGGCTTAATTTATAAACAGTTCAATGCCCGTTAACCTTTTCATTAAAATTTATCTCAAAATGTAAGTAAATGAAACTTAGTAACATGATGTTTTAAGTAAAGCGCACAAATATGTTATAATATTAACTCCCAAATGAATGTCCATAATAAATCTGGTAATAATATCACATGTATGTTTTCATGTCTACATTATAGAATTGTAAAGTCTTCACAAAGTGACCATGCCAACCCTACTGGGTAAAACAAAAAGTGCTTAAATAAATCTACCATTTGGTGTTTCTTTGTTTATATACTTACGAATTTATTTATTTGTTTGTTTATTTCTTTCATAGACACATGTACAGAGAATTAAATAGTGATAGAATTTAGTCAGAAAATCTATAGAAGGAAACTGGGAGGGAGGACAGAAGGCCAGTTTAAATACTGTAGTAACTTGCCTTTTTCAAAAGTTGGAGATGCTTTGTGCTTGGTGTGAAACATCAGATAGAAAATATGGAGGTATTTTCCTCTTTTTCTTAATACTTTTGATTATGTTTTCAATAAAGAGGATAGTGTAAGAGCACCTCTTCATGTCCCTTTATCTCTACAAGAACCCATATAATATAAAATAAATGTCTGCATAAAATATATTGGTTTAAGTTTTCTTCCATTTTACTGGTAAATGACCAATAAAATGGATGAAAACCTAAACAAATATATTGAGCAAGGCAACTCTTATAAAGAACAATATTTAATGGGGGTAACTGATAGGTTCAGAGATTGAGTTCATTATCATCATGGCAGGAATATGACAGCTTCCAGGCAAGCATGACACAGGAAAGAGCTAAAAGTTCTGCATCTTGTTCTGAAGGTAAACAGGAGAATGCTCCCATATGACTAGGTGTAGGGACTTAAAGCCCACCCCACAGTGGCACACTTCCTCCAACAAGTCCACACCTACTTTAACAAGACCACGTCTCCTAATAGAGCTAGTATAAATATATAGTATAGTTAGAACTGTTATTGGGCCAAATACATTCAAACTACCACAGTTTTTATAGTGTTAATTGTATGTATGTTTTCAAGGTTGACCATTTGGTTGTGGATAACCTATTGGTGTGTTTCTCCCTAAGGTGTAGGAAGCAGTTCTCCCCACCATCAGAATGACGGTTGGCATGTAGCCAGCTAGCTTGAGTAGGCACTGTGGCTATGGCTCATTGTAGAGAGAAGGTTCACACTTCCAGGTGTGGCTACTCGATTAGCCCACCTTGCATCACAGGAACAGCCAATTAACAGTGACAGCGTGGCAGCTGCTGATGGGATTAAGGCAATGTATATAAGGGGCTGCTGGGAATAAGGATTGGAAAGAGGATTGAAGGAGAAGAAGGAGGGCATTCAAGGGGCTGGAGGAAGAAGAAGGTAGAAGCAAGTATGCTGTAATAAGGAACCTGAATAAAGCTGCTTCAAGAAGAACATGGTTGTCGCTTGCCTTTTATTCTGAGGGGCGGAGCAGAGGGCAAGCTACAAATGGTGGCCCATACAGGGAAGCTACAAGTCGTACGGGGAACCTCTGGGTCATATTCAGAACTTCTTGCGGCTCCAGGGCAGTTGACTCAGGGCAGTTGACTGGGTAAGTTTTTCGGTAAGTGGAACAAGTTCAAATGTTCCCGGTTTAGGGTTAGGGACAAGTTTTAGGTAAGAGATAATAAAGTTCTTGGTAAAGAGATAATAAAGTGCTCGGTAAAGAGACAAAAGGTTTCCTAAATAAGCTGTGTTGAGAAGAAATTCCCGAGGTACAGGGAGCTTCAGAACTCTTCACGGTCAGGGCAGCTAGTTGATAAGGTTCCCAGTTGAGGGACAAGTGATAGGTAAAAGATAATAAAGTGCTCAGTAAAGAGACAGAGTCAGAAAAGAGAGAGGAGTCTAGTCGAGCGGCCTGGTGCAGAGATCCCCCCCAAGCCGTGGAGAAAAAAACAGGGGGCGGCCAATTGGGGGCCAGGGAAGGGACCACCATTGTTCCCGGGCCTCCTCAAGTAAATCATCATCTATTAGTTCAGTGCTAAAAGAAACCAGACAGCAAACCTTACAGCCTATTAGGAGTTATGTCTGTGTTTTCAAAAGAAATGATTAAGGTAGTATTTATCTCCAGAAAATAGGATCAGAATGACAGAGGTAGGCCCCCAGAAGACTAGATTTCAGGGTTCAGGTAGGTTATGTTGATACAAAATTTGTTAAAAGGTTTTTTAAGGGGGTTTTTGTAGTGGCCCCCGGTTTTTCTGTAAGGCAAAACCCTTCAAAGGCCTGGGTAAAAATTGCGCAGTGGGTTTTCAAAATTTCAGGAAAAAAAGGGAAAAGGGGGGAAAAAAAAGGTTTTTTTAAAGGCCTTTCGGGGGCGAGGGCCTGGGGGGGATGGGGTTTTTGGGGAAACCCCCCTTTTCCTTAAAGTTTTCCCGCCGCCCCCGAATAAAATCCCGGAAACCCCCCTTCCACCCCCTTTTAAACCGTAAAGGCCCAATGTCCCCCCCCTTTGGGAAACCCCGGGGGAACAAAAAAAAAGAAAACCCCCCGGGGGGTTTTGGGGGGAATTTCCGGGGAAAATTGGGCCCCGGCCCCTTTGGGGGGTTTTCCGTGCGTTCCCAACCAGGGCCCCCCCCCCCCCCCCCCCCCCCCCCCCCCCCCCCCCCGGGCCCCCCTTTGGGAAACTTTACTTAAGGGTCAATACCAAGTTGGTGACTATTAAAAAACTGAAATTTAAAATGCCGGGGGGGGACGAAAAGGAGGGGTTTTTCCGGGACGGGCCCGCTCCCCACGGTGGGCCCTGTCGTTTTGGAAAAGGTAAGGTTGGGTTTTGTGGTTCCTTGGGGGCTACGGAAAAGGGGGGAAGGGGTTAAAAAAACCCCCCAAATTTAAAGGGGGTTTGATTGGCGGGCCCCTTGTTTAATTTAAAAAGGGGGGTGGGAAAAGGGCCCCACCCCAGGATGGGGGGTGCCAGTGGTTTGGGGGGGGGTGGTTTGGGGGCCCGAAGGGGGGGTGTTGGGGGGACCTTTTCCCCTATACGGCCTTTAAACCCTTTATTTATTTAAATTTTTCTATAAAGGGGGTGTTTGGGAAAAGGTTGGAAGGGGATTGAAGGAGAAGAAGGAGGGCATTCAAGGGGGGGGAGGAAGGGGAAGGTAGAAGCAAGTGTGCTATAATAAGGAAACCTGAATAAAGCTGCTTGAAGAAGAACCATGGTTGTCACTTGCCTTTTATTCCGGGGGCAGAGCAGATGGCAAGCTACACTAAGGAAGATTATTTCTCTTAGTTTCAGCAAACCTTACTTACCTGTAATTCTTTGTGTAAGGTTGTGGCCTCTTAGTCTTTCTTCCATCTAATTTAGCATGTTTATTGTTGGCAACCTGTTGTTATAAGTCTCCTAACCCAATTAAGACCAGTAAAGGAAAACACAACAAATAATTGTGGTATAAGTTACAAGCCTAGATGGGCAGATTTACCCATTACACTACTCTAATCTACAGCTATGAGATCCCTTATAACTTGTGGTTTATCCAGGCCGCCTGCTTGTCCTTCCATCTCCGGCTCCTCGGTCGTAGGTGTAACCCGCCACCTGGTCTGTCTAGCTCCTCAGTAATGGCAGTTTCAGCTCCTTAGTAATGGCCGGTCTGTTCTGCTATGTTGTAACAGCCGTTCTGCTGCTCTGGTCTGCAGGTCAGGGTCTAGCAAGAGAGAGAGTGGGGACGGAGGGGTGAGAGACACAAAGGATGGAGACAAGACAAAGGGTTAATCAAGTTCTAGTCTCTTTCTCAAGTCTCTTCTATTGAAAGGAAATCCTGGGTATTTATACCCTTTACCACATGACTTGCCACGTGGGCAAGCTCAACTGAAGGCACTATGTCATGCCCCTAGCAGAGTGGATACTACATGCACCTAGCTGCTGGCAGCACTAAACAGCAAAATAAGATGTTTATCAGAGTGTGCTCAGCTGTTGTGGGCTGTTGAAAACAAGTCTCTTGTCAGGGCATATGGCTGAGATGGCTGTAAAGATGATAGTCGCTTTTGGCTAAGAGTCAGCTCCCAACAGGTTCCCCTTTTTAAGTTTGTTTTTAAAAGGGAAGGCTGGGAAAACTTACGGAAACCGTGTCTGTCTTAGGTTGGAACAAAGGACCCCAGCCTCCCTTTCCTATCTCTGGATACTCAACAGCCATTTGGTTGAGCTCCTGTCTTAGGATGGTGAGGCCCTCCCAGTTAGGGGCAAGGGCCTTGAGGTGTTCTCTTACCTGCCATTGACCATCCAGCTTAGCATGTAAGTTAGGGGTTAATCCTCATCAGTCTTGATGACAGAGGTTTTAGAGTCCCCTACTTCCAGCCTGTAATAACAGACCTGTATGGGGTTTCATTTGAATAGTGTCTATCTGTTGTTGCACAAAAGCCATCAGTCTGTAGAACAGCATGAACCTGGGAGACAAGAGACATAACAATGCCAGAATGGTTGGTTGTAAACCATTGTGCCTCAGAGCGACACTCTTTTGAAAGGTTAGCACACAATTCCTTCTGTTGGAGGAGTAAAAAGTATAAGCCTCTTCTATTCTGTAGCACTATTTTCTAAATTTAAATCTATATAAGTACAGAACTGATCATAACTTTAATCTTAACAAAACAAGTAAGAAAAAAATATATCCCTCTCCCCGCTCCAATCAATCTCAAACCCAAAAAACAACTATAGTAACTATGGTAATGGGTTCTCTCTTGGGTTTAAACAATGAACCCCACTAAATCATAAATCAGGGAACCAAGAGTCTAATAGAGCCACACTGGAGGCATGGGTGGTGATGTCTTCTTCTGCACTGAGAACTTCCCAAGTCAGGTATGCTGGTTGATCTGCTCCAGTTTGTAGACAATTGTGAAGCATCTTCATGTTTCCTGCAAAGAAAAAATATGCTTCTCATGGGTTTTTCTCCTCCCTGGATTTGGTATTGTTTCCAGAGTTTATCATTTGAGCAGTGAATACTTCATTAGGGCTGCACATAATCAATCCCAACTGGGATAATAGATCTCTGCCCCAGAGATTAATGGGAAGGCCCGGAATGACATAGGGTTGTATATTTCCTGTATTTTCTTCTTTATCTTTCCATGTCAGCACTTTAGAGCGTTGCTGTGGATTTTGGCTTTGGCCAATACCCCCTTTAAATTGATTAAGGTTGGGGTCAGAGGCTAGGTGGTGGGCCAATCACTTTGTTTGAAGATTGTCACATCAGTTCCTGTATCAACCAAGCCTCAGAATGCCTTCCATCGAGCAATATTGTCATCATAGGTTTTTGTTTAACGATAGGCTGTACCCAGTATGTATCAGAGGAATCAAAGCCTTGATCACCTCTCTTAGGACTCTTATATTTGTGATTAGTAGGAATCAATGGAAGTAACAATAGTTGAGCTATCCTCCTTCCTGTAGGAATGGTGAGTATATTCTGTATTGCTTTGGCAATTACCTTAGTCTCACCTTGATAATCATTGTCTATAACTCCAGGAAAAATTTGTAGTCCCTGCATAGTATCACTTCTTCTTCCCACTATCAGACCAAACACATTTGGATAGAGTGGTCCAAAACACTCGATGGGTAAGACCTGAGGTCCCATTTCTGGGGTTAATACTGTGTGGATGGCAGAAACTGAGGTCCAATCTTGCACTTCCTGGTGTTGCTCGACTAAGAAAGGGGTTGTTGTTTGCTAGTATGAAACTGACTGCCCCATAAGCCTGTTTTGGCTTGTGTTGATTTGGGGCCTGGGGTGGGCCCCTGTTCCCCTTTCCCTGATTATAGGAAAGGGTGTTTCCTTGTGCATCTGTCTTGGACCTACGTTCACTAGCCCAATGCCTTCCACGTTTGCAACATGGGCATTAGCCCAGGGTGTTTTCTGGGCTGTCTCTGGGTTAACTCATTTTCTGCTTTGCAATATTTTGCAAAGTGTCCAGGCTTTCCATATTTAAAACAGGCCTTTTTATCTCTACTTGGCAAAAAATCTCTTACTGATTGTCCTTGCATGGTGGCTGTCATAGCTAAGCCCTGTTTGTAGGAGGTCCCTATGTCAGAACAGAGTCTGATACACCTAGTAAGGTCTGTCTTTTTCCTATAGGGTCTAATGGCTGCTTGGCAGGCAGGATTGGCATTTTCATATGCAAGCCTTTTCACATAATCTATACCTGCCTCTGTATTACCAAAAATCCTCCCTGCTGTTGTCATTAATCGATGAACAAAGTCAGAAAATCTTTCATCAGGCCCTTGTCTGACTGAGGTCAAAGATGCACCAGGGTCTCCCTTTACCAGGAGTTTATGCCAAGCAATCATGGCTGCATTTTGAATTTGAGCGAATAAGCTTGGGTCATATTGCATCTGGTTATCACTAGAAGCAAATTGCCCTTTTCCTACTAAGGCATCAAAGGACCAACCACTACTTGCCTGAATGTTTCTTCTAGCTGTCTCTTTACAATTCTCATAATACTCTGATTTCCAAATAAGATGGTCACCACCGCTAAGAACTGCTCTCACTAGAGTATCCCAATCACCACGAGTCAGCCACTCCTCTGCAACAGATCTTAAGACTGCAAGAGTAAAGGGAGCAGTGACACCGTATTGTGACACTGAATTTTTTAATTCTTTAACAATTTGAAAATTAAACCCTGTGTGATGTCTCCACGCAAACCCTTGAGCATCTCTAGTCTCTGATATAGGAAAAACCTCAGCCACTCCCTCCTCTGGCTGATCTGTGGCTGAACTAAAACCAGAGGACAGGGGCTGCCTTTGGACTCCAGGTTGAGGAATTCAAGGACCTGGGTGATTTTCCTTACCCTCTTGAAACCTCTTCCCTTTCTTTAATTTTTGTAGCTGATTAATCAAGTCCTGATACTCTTTTTCTAATTCTACTTGCTGTTTAAGGAGAGAAATTTTGTCTTGTAACTCCTTTCTGGGATCTACAACTGCCATCTCCATAGCAGGAGCATCTGGAGGTGGAGGAGCACAGGGAGGGGGCCTTCGGATAGAAGACCATTCAGGGTCAAAATATTTGGCTGCCTCTTCCTCTAGGTCAGCACAATCTGGCTCTGACAAATTGATTACTTCAACCTTTTGTAGTATTTTGGATTCTATGTGTGTCTTTTTCTTTTGTGCAGATCTGACAGCATTTAAACAGTGAAACAAAAGCAGACAATTGATACACATAAACAGCAGACAACAAAACAGAAACAGAAAGTTGAGTTCAGGCTGACTTATTTCTTTCCCCATTATCATTACTATCACCTACTGGTCTCCACAAAGCAGTTTTCCACAGCAATCACCTCAGTTTTACCTCTGAATTTTTAGTCGACCCTTCTTCCAGTAACATCCCTCACTGAATCTCTGGTTCTTGCCCCTGCGAGTTGGGCGCCATTTTGTCACCGCCACCTGGTCTGTTTAGCTCCTCAGTAACGGCCATTTCAGCTCCTTAGTAATCCCTGGCCTGTTCTGCTACTTTGTAACAGCCGTTCTGCTGCTCTAGTCTACGGGTCAGGGTCTTGCAAGAGAGAGAGTAGGGATGGAGGTGCTAGAGATACAAAGGATAGAGACAAGACAAAGGGTCTAATCAAGTCTAAAGTATTATCTTTCTCAAATCTCTTCTATTGAAAGGAAATCCTGGGTATTTATACCCTTTACCACATGACTTGCCCACGTGGACAAGCTTAACTGAAGGCACTATGTCATGCCCCTAGCAGAGTGGATACCACATGCACCTAGCTGCTGGCAGCACTAAACAGCAAAACAAGATGTTTATCAGAGTGTGCTCAGCTGTTGTGGGTTGTTGAAAACAAGTCTCTTGTCAGGGCATATGGCTTGAGATGGCTGTAAAGATGATAGCCACTTTTGGTTAAGAGCCGGCTCCCAACAGTAGGCTTCCTACTCCTTCACCTTCCTCAGTTGACTTCCTTCTACTTCTACTCCATGGACTCCTTTCTCCCCTCTGTCTTTTATATCAAATTCCTCTCACTCTCTCCTCCCCTAAGCCTTTTTCTCTGCCTCCCCTTCTACTGCCCAATCACTGGCTCTAGCCTTTATTTTACAAGTTTAATTGGACAGACGGTTCACAAGACGTCACCTGTGTACAGATTTAATCATCCTCTGCAGCCCCTCCCAGGAGAGTGGAACTAGGATCAAAATACAAGGCTGGGGCTATCCACAATAGCAACCTTATTCATATATACAAAGTCATGTTGCTGAGAGTATGTACATATAACTTCTAATAATATTGAAAAGTCACAGAAATTTGCATCATTTTATATTTACTTAAAATTAAAAACTACACACACACACACACACAGAGAGAGAGAGAGAGAGACACACACATGGATCTACAGATAAATATAATCGGAAATGATCAGCATTTTATTTTTTTTTGTTTTTTTTAAATATTTTATTGGCTATTTTATTTACATTTCAGATGTAATCCCCTTTCCCCATTTCCCTCCCCCCACCCAGGAACCCACTATCCCATCCCCCATTCTCCTGTTTCTATGAGGATATGCCCCCACACACCCTCCCACTCCAACCTCCCTGCACATGATTTCCCTCACAATGGAGTGTCCAGTTTTCACTGGACCAAGGACTTCCTCACCCACCAATACCTGACAATGTCATCCTCCCATACGTATACAGCTGGGGCCATTTACTTAATATTTCACATGTATAAGTGCATGTGTGTATGTGTGTGTGTGTGTGTGTTGTGTCTGTGCATTGATGAATATGTTCCTGTCAAACAATATGCTAACAAAGCATCTAGGGTCAAACATATAAAAGGGCTATAGCTTTTGACCTTGGTTGAATAGAAAAGAAAAACCTATATCTAAAGATACTACATACTTCATAAAGTAGACGTGGAAGAATTAAGTTAGAAGTGACACAGAGTCTATCCCTCTATGTACTAGCTATCATAGAATCAGAACAAGTTGTGTAAGAAGAACAGAGGAAAATCAATCAATAATAAACAGATCTAAACAGCTGTAATTCCTACAAAACCAACAGTCATCAGCATGGTATGATACCTCAACAGGTATGATTGTGACATGTCTCTTCTGGGGTAAACAACAGATATCAAGTTGGAATTAAGACCTGCTCAATACTATTCAATTAGTTCCTAGTACAGTATATATAATCCACAATCAATGCTGATGTGGCCATGACCACTGGAAGAGCAATAGTGCAGCTTCAACTAATAATATTCTAATTGTACCATATACTTCTCATTATACCAATAGAGATGTTTAGTTCTCACACTTTATCAAAGAAATTTCTTTTTGCATCAGACCAAGACTATCACAGAGAAGCACACCAGATCTAAGTGCAGAGAACCACTGACAGGGTTTTGCAGTCTCACTTGATACATACAAAAACAATGCTTACAGCTAAGCTTTGAGGAACACCAAGGAAGAAGAGGATGAAAATGTTTGGCATCCAGAAGACCAGAGGGGAAAATCTGGTGTGACATGCTGTCTTCTATATATTACAGAGAAGCTGAACTCACAAAATTGTAACAATATGATTACCCGAAAGAAGAGCTGAAAAATGACAACTCCTAGAAGAGTAGAATACATGGTTGTTGGGAAAGGAAGAATTTGGATTTTCTAGACACAAGCTCACTTATAGATTAGCCAAGTGTTCAGAGCTAAACACATATAAATAATACTAAGTAATTTACTAGGTTGTGTTTGTGAATTTAAAAACATGCACACACACACACACACACACACACACACACACACTTTTTTTTTTTTAAAGAAAGGTACATCACTTGTGGTATAAATAATTCCCGAAGTAACAGAGATATTAAAAACACTAGTAAAATATCATATATATATATAAAAATCTCTCTGGCTGTAATGCATATGAATATATATATGTATACATATATATGCCTTAAAGAGCTAAAGAACAAGACTTTATGACTTTGATAAGAAGAGGGGACCTACATACACATGGAAACTGAACAAAGCTCTACTCAATGATGACTTGGTCAAGGAAGAAATGAAGAAAGAAATAAAGACGTTTTAAAATTTAATGAAAATGAAGGCACATCATTCCAAAACTTATGGGACACAATGAAAGCAGTGCTAAGAGGAAAACGCATAGCTCTAAGTGTCTACAAAAATAAACTGGAGAGAGCATACACTAACAACTTGAGAATACAACTGAAAGCTCTAGAACAAAAAGAAGCAAATACACCCAAGAGCAGTAGATAGCAGGAAATATTCAAACTCAGTGATGAAATCAACCAAGTAGAAACAAAATGAACTATACAATTATCAATAAAACCAGGACCTGGTTCTTTGAGAAAATCAACAATATGGATAAACCCTTAGCCAGACTAACCAGAAGGCACATAGATAATATCCAAATTAATAAAATTATAACTGAAAAGGGAGACATAGCAACAGAAACTGAGGAAATTTAAAACATCATCAAATCCTACTACAAAAGCTTATACTCAACAAAACTGGAAAATCTAGATGAAATGGACAATTTTCTAGACAGATACCAGGAACCAAAGTTAAATCAGGAGCAGATAAACTGTATAAAGATTCCCATAACCCCTAAAGAAATAGCAACAGTCATTGAAAGTCTTCCCACTAAAGAAATCCCAGGACCAGATACTTTTAGTACAGAATTCTATCAAACCTTCAAGGAAGACCTAATATCAATTCTTTTCAAACTATTCCACAAAATAGAAATAGAAAGAGCACTACCCAGTTCTTTCTATGAAGCCACAGTCACACTCATACCTAAACCTCACAAAGACCCAATAAAGAGAACTTCAAACCAATCTTCCTTATGAATATCGATCCAAAAATACTCAATAAAATTCTAGCAAACTGAATCCAAGAACACATCAAAACAATCATCCATCATGATCAAGTAGGCTTTATCCCAGGAATGCAGTGATGGTTTAATATTTAGAAATCCATCAATGTAATCCACTATATAAACAAACTCAAAGGAAAAAAAGAAAAAACAACCACATGATCATCTCACTAGATGGTGAGAAAGCATTTGACAAAATTCAATATCCCTTCATGGTAAAAGTCTTGGAAAGATTCAAGGCCCATACCTAAACATAGGAAAAGTAATATACAGCAAACCAGTAGCCAACTTCAAACTAAATGGTAAGAAAGTTGAAGCAATCCCAGTACAATCAGGGACTATACAAGGCTGCCCACTATCTCCCTACCTATTCAATATAGTGCTTGAAGTTCTACCCAGAGCAATTAGACATCAAAGGAAGCCAAAGTGATACAAATAGGAAAGTAGGAAGTCAAAATAACACTATTTGCAGATGATATGATAGTATATTTAAGTGACCCCAAAACTTCCACCAGAGAACTCCTAAACCTGATAAAAAACTTCAGCAAAGTGGCTGGTTATAAAATCAACTCAAACAAATCAGTAGCCTTCCTCTATTCTAAAGATAAACAGGCTGAGAAAGAAATTAGGGAAACAACACCCTTCACAATAGTCAAAAATAATATAAAATACCTTGGTGAATATAGCCAAGCAAGTGAAAGATCTATATGACAATAACTTCAAGTCTCTGAAGAAAGAAATCGAAGAAGATCTCAGAAGATGGAAAGATCGCCCATGCTCATGGATTGGTAGGATTAATATAGTAAAAATGTCCATCTTGCTGAAAGCAATCTATAGATTCAATGCAATCCCCATTAAAATCCGAACTCAATTCTTTACACAGTTAGAAAGAGAAATTCTCAAATTCATTTGGAATAACAAAAACCCCAGGAGAACAGAAACTATTCTCAGGAATAAAAGAACTTCTGGAGGAATCTCCATCCCTGATCTCAAGCTGTACTACACAGCAATAGTTATAAAAACTATTGCATGGTATTGGTACAGAGAAAGGTAGGAAGATCAATGGACTAGAACTGAAGACCCAGAAATGAACCCACACACCTATGCTCATTTGATCTTTGACAAAAGGGTTAAAACAGTCCAGTGGAAAAAGGACAGCATTTTCAACAAATGGTACTGGTTCAACTGGAGGACAACATGTAGAAGAATGCAAAGTGATCCATTCTTATCTTCTTGTACAAAGCTCAATTCCAAGTGGATAAAGGACCTTCACATAAAACCAGATACACTGAAACTAATTGAAGAGAAAGTGGGGAAGAACCTTAAATACTTGGGCACAGGGGAAAAGTTCCTGAACAGAACACCAATGGCTTATGCTCTTAGATCAAGAATTGACAAATAGGACCTTATAAAATTGCAAAGTTTCTATAAAGCATAGGACAGGACGCTGTCAATAGGACAAAATGACAACCAACAGATTGGGAAAAGATCTTTACCAATCCCACATCCTATTGAAGGCTTATATCCAATACATACAAAGAACTCAAGAAATTAGACTCTATACAACCAAATAACTCTGTTAAAAATGGGGTACAGAGCTAAACAAAGAATTCTCAGCTGAGGAATATCAAATGGCTGAGAAACATATAAAGAAACATTCAGCATCCTTAGTCATCAGGGAAATGCAAATCAAAACAACCCTGGGATTCCACCTCACACTAGTCATCATGGCCAAGATCAAAAACCCAGGCGATAGCACATGATGATGAGGATGTGGAGAAAGGGGAATACTCCTCCATTGTTGGTGGGATTGCAAGCTGGTACAACCACTCTGGAAATCATTTTGGAGGTTCCTCAGAAATTTGGATGTAGCATTGCCTGAGGTCCCAGCTATACCACTCCTGGCCATATACCCAGAAGATGCTCTGTAGGCAGCCGTGTTTAAGATAGCACCTGGGACAGTTGCAAAGTCTTATGACTAGCACCTGAGATGTAGGCAGCTGGCTTCCAGCATGGCCAGCTCAGCTAAACTGGTAAACAAGTCCTTTGTGCCCCTCCCAAGCTGGCTTATGCTAATGAGGTATTGGCAGCTTAATCTATCCTGACATAACACCCAGCCCGCCTTGGGCAGATATAAAAGCAGCTCGTTTCCGCTGCTGGGGGTCCCTGTCCCTGTTCCCGTCCCTGTCCCTGTCCATAAGTCAAGAGTCGTTCCTGCAATAAAGCTGACTGAGAAGGATCTGACCATGTCGTGTCTTAATTGCTGGTCAAGGTGGACGCGACAATGCTCCAAAATATAACAACGGTATATGCTCCATTATGTTCATAGCAGTCTTATTTATAATTGCCAGAAGCTGGAAAGAACCCAGATGTGTTTCAACAGAGGAATGGATGCAGAAAATATGGTATGTTTACACAATAGAGTATTACTCAGCTATTAAAAACAATGAATTTGAGAAATTTTTAGGTAAATGGATGGAACTAGAAAATGTCATCCTGAGTGAGGTAACCCAATCACAAAAGAACACACACGGTATTCACTCACTGATAATTGGATATTAGCCCAGAAGCTCGCAATATCCAACATTCAACTCACAGACCATATGAAGCTCATGAAGAAGGAAGAGCAAGTGTGAGTGCTTTGGTCCTTCTTAGAAGGTGTAACAAAACCAGGTCTAGGTCTCCCTTTTCTATGGACAGAAGCAGCTGCTGATGTCTGTAACAGAGGCTAATGACAGGAAGGCCTAGCATGTATCAGACAACTGTTATCAGTGGCATCTATAAAAGGCTAGAGCATTAACATGTAGTGTATTTTACTTTATTTTATATTTCCATATAGCTGATTTCACTATATGTGATGATGCTTTAGTAAAATTATTGTGATATCAGTATATACAGTGAATTACATGTAATAACTAAATCATAATTTGATAGAGAAAATGATCAAAAACAAGGCATTTGTCCAGCCAGAGTGAATTTTAATTTTATTTTATGAAAAAAAAAAGTGATGAGTCGAAGCAGAATGATAAATTCAGTGTATCCTCATAACTAAATAGGCTCATTTTTCCCAAGACCATCCCAGTGTCCCAAGTCCCTGCTGAAGAGTTCCCCTAGTTTTCACGTGTCCCTAAGCTGTATGTTACCTCAGCTAAGGAATTGCTTTTGAATGCTTTCTTTTTCTTGAACTGTGTCAGAATAAAGCCTTTTCTATAATTAAACATGTGTTAGAGGGAAAAAAGGATACAGGGATGTTAATAAGATTTTAACAGAAATGCTCTGGGATTTATCAACTTAGTAGTTAAATTATTGATGAGTAAGATGTCACTAATCAAAAATCAGATTTAAGTGTATTTTCAGCATGCAATTATGTTCAGTCAATTTGTCTTTTAATTAAAAATAAACAAATGATCGTATGCCTTCCTTGAAGGTCTTATGAGGAAACTACTTATTAAAAACATAATTCACCATGGCTTTTTGAGGATCGAGATTTTGTCATTGCTCATATTAATTTTTTTCAGAAAACATAAGATACCTAAATGGATTAAGAAATAGTTCATTCTGCAACCAACTGTGAGTGACCATGGGTGCCCGTAGTAACATGTCTGAAGATGATAATGGATGTACAAGGTATTGATAATCATAGAACCAAATGATATTATAATTCCAGCCTCTGCACAGCAAAAATATGGAAAATCTTTGATAAAAGTTTCAAATACTGTAATAGAAATCTTTAATAAAACTTTCAAATATTATATGATGGCATTGTTAGCTTTTAGGTTGGTCAAAACTAGGGATCTGCTGGTATATAGCAATAGAATTTACCCAATAATTCCAAGGTTGCAAGTAGCAAAAGGAGTTGAGCAACAAACAGCCAACAGGGAATGCCAAAAGCAGCCCAGTGATTTTTGTTTCTTGGTTTGTCTTATTCCTGAAATATACCATCTTAGAAGTTCTCCTCCTCTTCTTCTTCCTCCTCCTCCTCCTCCTCCTCCTCCTCCTCTCTTCTTCTTCTTCTTCTTCTTCTTCTTCTCTCTCTCTCTCTCTCTCTCTCTCTCTCTCTCTCTCTCTCTCTCTCTCCCTCCCTCTTTCTCTCCCTCCCTCCCTCCTTCCCTCCCTCTCTTCTTCCCTCCCTCCACTCTCCCTTCTTCCCTCCCTCCTCCCCTCCCTCCCTTCTTCCCTCCCTCCTTTCTTCCCTCCTTGCCTTCTTCTCTCCCTCCCTCTTTCTCTCCCTCCCTCCCTCCTTCCCTCCCTCCCTTCTTCCCTCCTTCCTTCCCTCCTTCCTTCCCTCCCTTCTTCCCTCCCTCCCTTCTTCCCTCCCTCTCTGTCTCTGAATGGCTTTGTGTAAACATGAGTATAATTGTGCTTCAGTCTAGTTATGGAGTTCAACTCCATAAGCCAGTCCTATCCTTCCACCTTGCTTGAAGCAGTGTAGGCTTTTTCTTCTGATGTAAATGTCACGTGACCTGACTCATGAGCTTCTGGGGATTTTCCTGTCTCAACATTCCATCCCTAATCTCCTATAGTAAAGATAATACTGGATGTGCTCACAGTATCTTCTTGACCTTTATATGAATTATGGTTAGAAAAAGTCAAGCACTCACACTTTTTCAGAAAGGGCTTCTACTGCTGAGGTATCTCACCAGATCACCTTAGCATCTTTAAGACAGGTACAGTTTTGTTCTCAAAACCTCTGTTTATACACCAAAAGCAAATGTTTCACTCTTATTCTGAAATGGTTATTAGAAATGTAATTACACTGAATATTTTAAATATTTCTATACACTTTTGAGAAAAACATTAATAATCATAAAATAATCACAGTTACTGATTACTTACTCATCTTTATATTTTATCTGTATTATACTTCTCATTTTATTTGTTAAGCTTTACATTAATTTTATATCATAATATCATTAGCAGGGATTATTGGCAATTTGTAAACCTATTTAAAAATTTAAGATTTTTGTAGTTAACTGACTATTTTTAAGAGAAAAGATTTACACATGGGCATTATTTTTAAATAAGGACATTTCATATAACTCAAACATTCTGTATAAATATATCTTAATTAAAACACAAATATAGGTCAAAGTTTTGACTGTTTGATGGCAACTGCCTCCCTCACTTGATGCCCTGTTTTCCTGTTGGAGGTAGGCTATTTAACTCTACTCTCCCTACTGTCTGGAAGAGTGGTCCCTCCCTTTGAGTCTTGAGAGTCTCTCACCTCCCAGGTCTCCAGTGCATTCTGGAGGGTCCTCCAACCTTCACCTATTTCCATTCTTTCTGCTGGCTCTCAGGTCTAGTTCTTTTCCCTTACTGAATACCAGATCAGGTTCCCCTCCACTGCATTCCCCATGTCCACATTCCCTCCTTGGTCTCTCACTCTCTCCCCACTTGTGATTGAACTTTCTTCTCCCTCTCAAGTGGGACTGAGGCATCCTCACTTGGGCTCTTCAGCTTTTGCCCTTTTTGAGTTCTGTGGACTGTATTTTGGATATTCTGTACTTTTTTTATTGGCTAATATCCACTTATTAGTGAGTACATACCATACATGCAAACAACAGTCAAACTCTGACTCATAGTTGTTCTTGTGTGAAAGAACTGCAGGGATGGAAACGGAGTGGAGCCTGAGGAAAAGAAGGTTCAGGGACAGGCCTAAAGTGGGATCCAGCTCAAGGGCAGGTTCCAAGGCCTGACACTATTATTGAGGCTATGGATCACTAACAAAAAGGGACCTATCATGACTGCCCTCTAAAAAACCCAACAAGCAGCTGGAAGAGTCAGATGCAGATAATATTTGCACCCAAACAATGAACAGAAGTTGCTGACCCACGTGGTTGAATTATGGAAAAGCTGGAAGAAGCTAAGAAGGAGGGAGACCCTGTAGGAGGACCAGCAGTCTCAATTGACCTGAGATCTCTCAAACACTGGAACACCAACCAGGCAGCATACATCAATTGATATGAAGCCTTCAACACATATACAACAGAGGACTCTTGGGCCTGGGTTTAATCAGAGAAGATGTACCTAACCCTCAAGAGACTGGAGGCTCCAGGGAGATTAGAGGCCTGGTGGCGTGGGGGTTGGGGATATGGACATCCTCGTGAAGACAGAGCATGAGGGGAGGAGTTATGGGATGTGAAACTGTCAGAGGGTATACCATGAGGGGAATAAAATTTGAAGTTTAAAATAAATAAATAAATAAATAGATAGATAGATAGATAGATAGATAGATAGATAGATAGATAATAAATAAATCAGATATAATTAACATAATTAAGAAAGTACTTTGGTTTTCTACTGATTCATGCTATGGAATTATTACAAATATATTAGTTTCTGAGAAAGTAGAAAATTCAAAATCTAGGTTTGAATGTTTTTCAGATCTAAAAGAAATCAGGGAGAGGGAAGGAAATATAAAGATTCTTTTTGGTAAAATGCTTGCAATACAAACAATGAGCACCAGAGGATGAGAAAAGAGAACCATGCCCTTCCATTTTTAAGGGTTGAGCTATTTTACAGGCTGCTTCTCCTACACGTGGAAGTTTTAGAACCCCTAAATTTATGTGTGCACAAAAGCATAGAACACATTTTCTATGTTGGTGTCAAACATCCTCAATTGTTCATGTTAATTTCTTCCTAAAATACAAGTTTTCAAACTAAGTTTTTTTCATTTTACTGCTTAGATTCTTATGATTTTGTAATCTCCCACCAGAATTCAGAATTCAAAATGTAATAAATGATCAGTTCTGTTTCCAAGATTTGTATGCTTGCTTGTTTTGTACCTGTGCCAATGGGTTTATTTAGTGCCTGGTGTATTTGATTCATTGCCAATAGTTAATTAAGTAAACAAAAATATTTAAAGATATCTGTTTCTAAATATTGCTATATAATGCACAGATTCTTCTCCAAAGATCTTTCAGTTCTTAATACTTGTTTTATATCCTGTTTCTCAAAAAAACAAAAAAACAAACAAAAAAAAAAAACAAAAAACAAAAAACAAAAAACAGATTAAGTTTATGTGCATATGTGTTTTCAAAGAGCAGATTGGTGTTGTGCTACCTACTCTGCCTATGCAATTCTAATAGGCCAAAATAGTTTGTATGGCTATTTCTTATTATAAAGCAACAATAGGTAACACATCATTATTTATGACTCATTTAAGGTTCCCTTGAGATAAGTTTAAACCTCATTTTAAAAAACAACACACATAAAAAAAAACAAAAAAACAAAAAAAAAAAAAAAACAACAGATTTCTTAGTCATTGTGCTATGGCTGAAAAATATTTTTCTTTAAACTTATGATGATATTTAATTTATATCATGAGATATTAAAATGGTAGAGTTTGTAATTTTTTTTAAAGTTTATTCTTTAATGACCCCCCACCCCCACCCCACCAAAATGTGTTATAGTAGGAATCTTCCTAAAATAAATTTAGGTAATTTTCCACTTATTCCCCATCAAAGAGATAAAATTATTATAAAAGTAACTTAATTTTCCAGATGTAACTGTTGTCTTGGAGACTTAGTACTGAATAAATTCACCCATTCTAGTCCTTTCTGACTGCTGACTGGCTAGTTCAACTCAGCTTTTCTGGCCCAATCACCTCTCCAAGATGACTGATTCAAACTGGCTTTTCTTGGCTTCTGAGTGAATTGCTGTTTGGCCTCATATAAACTTTGGTTATCCGTTCTAATCTTCAGGCTTCTTCTCATACTTTGGCTCATTCTATCTTCACCCTGTCTCTGTAAATCTTTCTACTCATCTGTCTTTGTCTCTATCTCTGTTTCTGTCCCTGTCTCAATCTCATCTCACTCTCCATCTCCTTCTCCTTCTCTGCCTTTCTCTCCCCCTCCCCCCCTCTCTGCCTCTCCTTTCTCTCTCCCTCTCCCATACTCTGTACCCCAGCTTTGTTTTCTCTGTGCTATGCTCTTAAGTCTCTCTTTTTTTCTGTGCTGTTATCATACGATTTAGAAGTAAGCTATCTCTCACTTATTCTGTCAAATCTTTCTCTGATTCAACACTTTATCTGCCCCTCAAACAAATATCAGGTTCAAACATGGCTGCTTCCTTTTACAAACTAAACTTACATTATATTGTTACAAGTTAAAGGTGTTTGCTAAGGGTGTGTCTGTATTCCAGATAGTACATACTGTAATCCAGCGTGTGTTTTCATTACAGCTGGATCATATCTTTGGATATGATCCCTTGCCACAGCAATTATTTTACTGGTTAAAATTTCCTCTCCAAATTCTATGGATCTCTCTGTGTGTCTCCTATTTTCTTTTCTTACTGCCATAACTTAAATACCCTTTCTGCAGCTAAACACTTCCACTATGATGTTCTGAATCATTACTCTCAAGATAAGTCATGGACTAAATCCTTAAATATATGTGAGCTGAAAAAAATCTCTTGTCCTGATAAATTGATTAACTCTTCTTTCTTGCAACAGTGAAGAAAAATTAAAGCATTTAGTTATTAAAAATTTCTTCAAATAATTTAAGATATCGATGTATTTACTCATTCAGTTTTTATGTACATACAGCATAGTGGTGAAATATTGTATAAGACATAAAATTATTTAGATATCTGGATTTAACTATTAACAATGATAATTGCAAGGAGAACTCTAAAATCTTAAATAATATAACAAATCTCAAAGAAGATATAAGAATTTGTGGAACATGGTAATTCAAAAATGTAAATGTAAGCTCTTGTGATTTTAATGACCTTTTAATATTTACCAACATTTTAAGTGTAAAATATTTTTTTAAAATAATTTCACATTATCTTACTGCCAACATTGATATTGAGGTACAAACTCCCCAAACTTGTTCTAAACTTTATAAAGTATGTGTGTGGGGGGCCATATGAGATAGGTTCTCACTATTGCCGCCTGGCTGCCATCAGAATGGCCTTGAACACACAGAGATCTATCTTCCTTCAGAGTGCTGGGATTATAAAAGTAGCCCACTGCTTGTCCCTTGGCCTAAACATTAGTGAATACTAAAGATAAATTTCATCTTCCAGTTATTTTAACATTTATCGACATTTTTTATTTTAATTTTGATAAATATAATTTGATTTCTATTTTTTTTTGAACCCTGGTAGAGCAAACCAACCACCCCCCCCTCCGTCCACTAAACTTTTGACTCAAAACTTACCTTATATATAGGAAATGCAGGGATTGGGGATGGAGCAGAGACTGAGGGAAAAGCCAACAAATAACCAGCCCGACTTAAGACCCATCCTATAGAAAAACCTCAATCCCTGGCACTATTAATGATACTCTGCTATGCTTGCAGACAGGAGCCTAGCATGGCTGTCCTCTGAGAGGCTCCACCCGCCACCTGACTCACACAGCTGCAGGCACACACAACCAAACAGTGAGTGGACCTTGGGGATTCTTAGTAAGAATTGGAGGAAGGATTGTGCATCCCTAAGCAAATAGGAATTCCATAGGAAGACCAACAGAATTAGCTAATCTGGACCTTTGGCGTGCTCTCAGAGACTAAAACCAACCAAAAAACATACATGGGCTAGACCTAGCCCTCCCTGCACATAGGTAGCTGATGTGAAGCTTGATTCTATTTCTTAAGCTCTGAGAAAAATATATGATTGGCAAATGATTGTTGAATATATTTAAATAATGTATATTAATTATGAGATTTAAAAACTACTTTGAGTAAATTATATATTGTTTCCATTGAAGCTAAGTTAATTTTTTTTTTTTATTGAAAAATTTTTTATTTTTTACATTTCAGATGTTCTCTCCTTACCCCATTTCCCCCCCTCCCTCCCAGGAACTCACTATCCCTTCCCCCCTCTTCCCGCCTCCACGTTGGTGTACCCCCACCCACCCTCCCCTGTACCTCACCTCCCCACCCTCGAATATCCTACCCCCCATGTCCAGCCTTCATGGGACCAAGGATCTCTTCTCCTACTTATATATATAGCTCCCTTGCATATATAGCTGGAGCCATGGGTCCCTCCCTAAGCGCTCCCAGGCTGGTGGCTTAGACCCTGGGGGCTCTGGTTGGTTGGGATTGTTGCTTTCCTCATGGTGTCGCGAATCCTCTCAACTCCTTCAGCCTTCACTCTATCTTCTCCATTGGGAACTCCATGCTCAGTTTAATGGTTAGCTGTGAGCATCTGCCTCTGAGTATGTCAGACTCTTGCAGACCTCTAAGGAGACAGCTATATCAGGCTCCTGTCAGCGTGTACATCCTGCCATCCACATCAACCTCTACCTTTGGTGACTGCACATAGGATGGATATCTAGGTGGAATAGTCTGTAGACTGTCTCTCCTTCAGTTTCTGTCCTGCACTGTGTCTCCTTATTTGCACCCTTGAGTATTTTGTTACTCCTTCTAAGAAGGACTGAAGGCTCCCCTATTTGGTCATCATTCTTTATGAGCTTTATGTGGTCTGTGAGTTGAATCTTGGGTATTTCAGGCTTCTGGGCTAAAATCCAATAATCAGTGAGTGAATACCATGTATGTTCTTTTGTGATTGGGTTACTTCACTCAGGATGATATTTTCTAGTTCCATCCATTTATATATGAATTTATCAAATTCATTGTTTTTAATAGCTGAGTAATATTCCATTGTATAAATGTACCACATTTTTTGTATCCATTCCTCTGTTGAAGGGCATCTGGGTTCTTTCCAGTTTCTGGAAATAAATAAAGCTGCTATAAACATAGTGGAGCATATTTCCTTGTTATGTGTTAGAGCATCTTCTGGATATATACCCAGGAGTGGTATAGCTGGGTCCTCAGGTAGTGATATGTCCAATTTTCTGAGGAACCGCCAGACTGTTTTCCATAGTGGTTGCACCATCTTGCAATCCCACCAACAATGGAGGAGTGTTCCTCTTTCTCCACATCCTCGCCAGCATCTGCTATCACCTGAGTTTTTGATTTTAGCCATTCTGACTGGTGTGAAGCTAAGTTAATTTTTAATCACAGGTAATTTCTATGATTTTATTATTTTTATTGTATTATATTTATATATAATGGACGCCTTGTGGAAATGTTTCAATACATAAGAAGTAACATTTTATTTTGTGTGTACTATAGACATTTAATTCTTCTGTGTTATTTTGAGGAAGAGGAATGTTACCTTGGAATGAATGGAATAAGAGAATTAATAGAGGAGGATGGTGATGGGGTTCATTTGGAGGAATGCTTTAACAGCATAAAAACCTGGCCTTGATCCCTATTTTCACGTAAACTGAGATTGGTGGTACATGAGTGTAGAAATAATATATGACAGATAGAGGAAAGAATATCACAATACCAGATCAACTCCTACCTAGTAAGTTGGAAGCCAGCTTTGTATACATGAAATTCTATCTCAAAGAAAAAAAGTCAATTTTCAATGGAGAGGTTATTTTTACCATCTACCATGAACCTAATGTTACTTCATAATTCAAAACTATCCATAAATCTAGCAGTCAAGAAACAGATACTACAAGAAAAAACAAACCCAGATCACTTGTCTTCATGAGGGCTTTACTGCTATGAACAGACACCATGACCAAGGCGATGCTTATCCAGGACAACATTTAAATGGAGCTGGCTTACAGGTTCAGAATTTCAATTTGTTATCATATAGGTAGGATCATGGCAACATGCAGGCAGGAAAAGTTGTTGGAAGAGCTGAGAATTCTACATCTTCATTAAAAGGAAGCCAGGAGCTTACTGTCCATAAGAAGCTAAGAGGAGTTCCTCAAACCCCACCACCAGAGCTACACATTTCCAACATCAAGGACACACGTCCTCCAACAAGGCCATACCTTCTAATAGTGCCATTCCCTGAGCCAAACATATTCAAACTACATTCCACTCCCTGGCCCCTATAGGCTTGTTCAAAGACAGAAGTCTATGGGGGGGGGGTCATACCTAATCATAGTATAATGCAAAATACATTTAGTCCAACTTTTAAAGTCCCATAGTCTCAACAATGTTAAAAGCCCTAAGTTCAAAGGCTTTCCTGAGATTCATGCAAACCCTAAACTGCAGCCTGTTAGGAAATCAAAATCAAAAAGCAGGTCATATACCTCCAACACCATGCAGGAAATACATTACCATTCTAAAATATCACAGTGAGGAAATGCTGGATCAAAGAAAGACCAACTAGGCAAACTCCAAACTCAGCATCTCCATGTATCATCTCTAAGCACTCTTCAGATCTCCAGCTTCTTTATCTTTGCTGACTGTAGCAAACTTATGTTTCTTGGGCTGGTTCCAGTCCATGTTAGAATCTTTTCTCAGCAAGTATACCACAGCTCTGTCATATCTTGAGGCCTCCAAGGCAACTTCAACTTTATAGCTTCTTGTTCAAATATCTGGGATCTAAATATAATCTTCAAGGCTTCATAAAAGTGCACAGTCTCAAACTTTGTCCTCTGTAGCACTTTAGGCTCTGATTGATTCAACTCCACTGCTGCTATTGTTTTTGGTGTGCAGCCTGGTTTACTGACATCTTTCATATGCTGGTGTATTCCTTTGCAATTAGGCTTCACCAATAGCCTCTCATAGGCTCCCTCTATGGTGTTAAACATCAACTTCTTTACATGACTCCTTCAGTACTGGGACCTCATCTGCAACTGAGCTGCACCTTCCCTCAGCAATGGACCTCCCTGGCCTATCACAGTGCCAAACCTAAGCTGTTCTCCATGATCCCTTTACATCTTCAAACCAGTACCACCTGGGTGACTCTTATACATTACCAAGTCCAACAACTAACGTGAGGTACTGTTAGCATTCTGTTAAACTCCACCTCCAGAGTTACTTGGCAACAGCTAGGTATGCTCCTCCCCGCAGCTACCTGGCAACAGCCAGGTAGCCCTGCCCCTATTATAAGAGGGGCTGTCTGGCCCCTCCTCTCCCTCTTGCATTCTTGCTCTCTTGCTCTCTTGCTCCTGTGACCCGCCAGCCTGCAGGTCATACCCTCTCCTCTCCTCTCCCCTCCCCCCTCCACGTGGTCATGGCTGGCCACCTCTCTCTGCTCTCCCCTCTGCCCTAAATAAACTTCTCCTCCTGGAACCCTCTGGCGCCGTTTTTCTCTTTTTTTAAATAACAAGAGGTACAACCTTGGTTATTTATGGAACAAAGTTTTTTTGTGCTCTCAGAACATACTTCCCAGAAGATCTTACCTGAGTGATGCTGGTCTCTTAATAACTGCTAATTTCTTAGGTTCAGTTAACCAGCATCAACTGTCCCAGTAATGTGTTCTATACTTGATTCTAAAGCCAGAGCCATATGGATGAAGCTGCCAAGTTCTGCTGCTTGCTGGAGCTGGAGCATGCCTCCTTGTTCTATTACATTATCATCAGCTGCTGTCCTGGAACTTGCTTTGTAGACTGACTTTGAATTCAGAGATCTGCATAGCTCTGTCTCCTGAATGCTGGGATTAAAGACATGTATTATCCTTCCTGGACCTAAGCTTTTGTCTGCTTGGTACTTGCTCTATACCAGACTGGCCTTGAACTCAGAGATCTGCAAGCGTGGGATCAAAGCTGTGTACCACCATGCCTGTACCTAACCTTTTTATGGTCACTATTCCTCAAGATCCAGATCAAAAGCTTCTATCTTCTTGCCTCAAGAACAGGATCACAGTTGTGCTCTCCATTTCTGGATTGTATTTCATTTCAGATAAATTTCCAAAGGAAACTAATAACAAGATCATAATAATCTTTAGATGTAACTATCCTTTCTTAAACTGAAAAAAAAAAAACCCACCTAAGTTTAGCTAGGTGGGATCTTGCCCTAAGGATCACTGCCTTGATGCCACTTAATATCCCTGAACATAGGATTTAGCCTCAGTCTACTTCCTGGTTCCCCTTTACTCTTTGAACCATACAATTTGTATTTTTCCTTTTATGATCGGTACTTTTAATTAAAATGTTCTTCATAAGATTGAACTTTAGTAACTATACAACAGAATTTATATCGGACTGTTTTGAGACTTCCTTTGTCAAAGCAATTAATCTAAATCTCTTCATCTTAGGCTCAGGCAGACTCTTTGGACAATACCAAAAACCAGCCACATTCTTCACCAAAATATCACAAGAACAGTCTCTAGGCCACATATTAAAATTCTTCTCCTCTGAGACCTCTAGAGCCAGGCTTCACAGCTCAAATCAATCTCAGAAACAAAGTCTTCCATATTCTTATGAGAATAGATGATTAATCTTTACTTAAAGCATTCCACTGCTTTCTTTTTTGTTTGTGGTTTTGTTTTTTTTATTGAATATTTTATTTATTTACATTTCAGATGTTATCCCTTTTCCCCGTTTCCATCCCCATAAAACCCCTATCCCCTCTTTCTCCTTTTTGCTTTTAGACCATTCTAATTTCATGCAAGTATTAAGGTCATTTCTAGGTTGAGGAACTAGCAATACAATAGATGCATATAGTCAAGGAAAAAGCAAGACAATAAACATAAGTAGTCAAAGAACAAGCAAGGCAGTAAAGAGAGTCCTGTGAACACTCCCTTGATCACTGTTTCTAAGGGATTATGAAGATGACCAAAATATAAGAGCCAACTTCCCTATTCTAGCTCAAAGTCATTTTCATGTCTGAAGCCTACTTCTTTGTTCTAGTCTAAGATTTATATTCCTGTCTGAAATTCCTTCTTTGTTCTAGCCTAGGATTTAGATTCCTGCCTGTAATTATGTCTTTGTTCTAGCCTAATGTCAGATTCCTGCCGGCAGCCAATTTCCTTGTCCTTGACCAATGTCAGATTCCTGCCAGACCATCCCAAAATCTCTCCACTTCTCCCCGTTTTTATTGTATAAACAAGACTGAGCCTGTCTTAGGTCATTCTGATAAGAATGCCTTCTTTACCAGTTGTGGAATATGCATTATCAAAAGCAAGGCACTTATGTCTTAGTTTGGTAAAGCTCTCTGCAGTACCTTCCTTGGCTTGCCAGCCTGTTAAATTAATAACTCTGTCTGGGGTCCATTTTCAGTTTCTCAAATCCACGTTCTTCCAAACAAAAGCATGGTCAGGTTTGTCACAGCAATACCCTAATTCCTGTTACCAATTTCTGTCTTAGTTAGGGTTTTATTGCTGTGAACAGACACCATGATCAAGGCAACTCTTATAAAGGACAACATTTAATTGTGGCTATTTTACAGGTTCAGAGGTTTAGTCTATTATGATATAGATGAGAGCATGGCAGCATCCAAGCAGGCAAAATCGCTGGAGGAGCTGAGACTTCTATATCTTCATACAAAGGAAACCAGAAGCAGACTGTCCTCAGGCATCTAGGAGGAAGGCCTCAAAGTCCACCCTTAGAGTGACACACTTCTTCCAACAAGGGAACACCTCTTCCAACAAGGTTACATCATCTAATCATGCCATTCCTTGGGGCAAGCATAATCAAATCAACGAAAGACTAACATGTAAAAAAACATCTCATAATGGAAGCTGTAGAATGTCACAATGTGTCCCACAGTATATCCCTCTGTCCACACATTTGCAAATGTTTATTTTAATGAGTCATTGATCTGGTCCAAGATTTTTGGTGTTTGTGACAACATCAATACTGTATCCTTATTAGAACGTCTCCTATTTACATGTTGTTGCCCTCTGTCATGCAGATCCTGTAGCTTTGAAACAACAATACTGGCCATTTCATGCTTCTCAATCATTCTCAGATGTAGATTTTGAGGTTAGACATGTCTGAGCCCTGAATCTGAGCCTGGGTAGTAGCAGAGATGGTCAGTTGACCACCCTTATCCACACCACCAGGGCAAGCTTTACAACACTGATATGTCTAGACTACCCAATGTCGTAATCAGCAGGAGACAAGACCAGCTCTCCTGCTCTCATGTACTCAGGGCCTGCTCACTCAGAACTACATCTTCTGAGCCAGCTCCCCTGTCCTGTCCAGTTAAGGCTAGAGACTCACTATCCCAAGTGCTGTGAGGATCTGGGCCAGCTCTCCTACTCAATAAGTTTGTATATGAAATACAGGTGATATTTTATTAAAAAGCTTATCCAAGAGTATAGAGAAATGTCACACATGTATATAATTGTGAAAAGTTTGCAAAGGTAATTATTCATACGAGAATAACTCTCTAGTTCATACCTGGGATTCAGAACACGATGAATATAATTATGTATAATTATGGTAAGCAGCTCTCATGAAGGCTTGCATTGTAAGTGAGCTACGGATGCTGACCACTTGAGAGATAATAAGAACTAAAAAAAAAAAAAAAAAAAATGAAAGTTACACAATTTAAAATAAAACTATGTTCTGTTTATACAATTGATGTTCCTTTTGCATATAAATTTATAAGCCATTAGTATGAGTAAGTCAGGAATCATGATTATTATCTTTGCTTCATGCCTAGGTACAGTGAGGTGGAGATTTGATTCATCAAGATGCTATAAACTGAATTGCCAGAATTGAAATTAAGATTCTAGGCTTTCTTCCAATAAAGGTCCTTTTTTTTCCCCCTAAATGTGTAAGTCTCCAGGCTTTGTGTTCAAATTGGAGGGTTAGTGGTTAACCTGGGCTCCCAGACATTTTATAATCACTAGCATGTAGACAAAGTCAGGGGTTGACATGAAAACAGTCAAAGAAATAAATGGCCAATTTTCTCAGTTTGGCATACTGTAAACAATTTCTTAAAGTAGATTAATGTAGGTAATTTATACCTATGCTGACAATTTTAAGAAAGAAAGAAAATGGCAATCTTTGGAGCCTTAGCAATTTTTATTCCTTTCAACATCTTTCCTCATATGTCATCTTACCTTGGAAATCAATAAAAAAAGATTCTCTTTTAAACCCATTTATGTTCAGATTCAACTCGGAATTCAACAAGTGCTTCAAAAAGACAAACTAACCTAGTTTTCTAGACCCCATGAATTTGCTCTGCTGGATAGAGATGCCATTTTAGATTCTTCTATGTCCCAAAGCTTATTTCTGAACACAGTTTCTCTTTTTAATACAATCTCCATCTTTCTTCTCTTATCCTTGCTGACATTTCATTTCAATCAGGGTTGAGACCTTGCCTTCAATCTTTTGGAATCAACTTTTGATGGATATAGGTGGTTTGTTAACAGCAGTGGTACCTATTAGAACGGTGATGTCTGAGAGTCTTTGATATTTCCATCTACGGGTCACTGTTTATCTTATTCTTGTCTATTTCAGAAACTTCAGTGAACTTAAGAAATATGTTTAAAAGCCAATTTACTATCGTGAAAAGATATCTGTTCCTTTTGTTGTTGTTTTTCTTATACACAAGGATACAGAGTTACATTTTGGTGACTTTCTTGCTGTATTATCCACCAAGATCATCAGAGAAATGAAGAAGAATGCTCCCAGCGTGGAAGCTACATCCAGAAAGTATGTTATTAGTTTTAGAAGTGGCTTTATGCTTTAAGACTGATAATGAAGATTTAAAAAAAAAAAAAAACCGACTACTTCTTAACTTTAAAAGAAAGAACTATATTTAAAAGGGGCAAGTTTCAACATATTGTATTGTCTCTGCTATCAAAGATAGTATATTAGAGGATAGACTTGTTACAATAATGAAAAACAACTTTAGGGTTTTATTTAGAATCATATTTTTCTATTTATGAAGGCAAGAAAATCACACATTAAAAGAATCAAGGGAGAAATCCCATCATCATTTTGCTGTAAGGAATTAGTGGTCAAAAAGTTAAAATATTTTCTTTTTTTTTTTCCTTTTTTAAATTTTTTATTGTATATTATATTTACATTTCAGATGTTATCCCCTTACCCCATTCCCCACCCCCACAGAGGAACCCCTTATCCCATCCTCCCTCCTCCTGCTTCTATGAGGATGTGCTCCCACTTACTCCCCCAATCCCACCTCCCCACCCTCGAATTCCCCTACACTCAGTGTCCAGCCTTCATAAGACCAAGGATCTCCTCTCCCACCTATGCCCAACAAGGCCATCCTCCCTTGGAGGATACAGCTGGAGTCATGGGTCCCTCCCTATGTGCTCCCAGGCTGGTGGTTTAGATCCTGGGAGCTCTGGTTGGTTGGTATTGATTGTTACTGTCCTCTTGGGGC
This sequence comes from Mastomys natalensis, assembly GCA_021653895.1. Lineage (NCBI taxonomy): Eukaryota > Metazoa > Chordata > Mammalia > Rodentia > Muridae > Mastomys > Mastomys natalensis. Next base: position 1,648,340 of record JAJTUV010000611.1, read on the forward strand.
CACAAACCCTTTCAGCTCCTTCAATCTTCACTCTAACTAAAATATTTTCATTAAACTTTGAAAAAATACAAAAGAAGACAATTTGAAAGGCCATAAAATGTGCATAATCTAGGACTCATAAGTTTGGGCTTATAAATTTTATGATTCAAAGCAAGAAAAAGACTAAAATGAAAAAAATTTAGACTGATATTGCATATGACCGCGAGAGTTTACCCTTGCAATGGGCGGTCCAATGATTAAATTAAAGGTATATCCAGAATTATATGCATGTTTTACCACTGTGATATCTGAAAAACAGAGGCTGTTGTTACTGGTCGGCAGATGTTTAGAACATCATAGTCCTTTGACTACATCCTGGTCATCTCATGGCATCAGCAGAGCAGAAAGACCAAGGACTTAGGACAAGATGTAATCCTCAAAGCAAACCCTTGTTGGCTATTTCTCCATATCCAAACTTAACATTCACCATTTCTACTACCTAGCAGTAGCCCATTCAATTATGAGTCTTCAGTGATCCAACCGTTCCTCAGAGTCTCTGACATTGTTTTGCAGATAAAAACCTCATACAAAAATCTCATGGATGTTTTACAGCCAAGAAGTAAAACTCACAACCTGAAAAAAAATATAAGTGCAGGGCAAATCAAATGATCTTCATAGTCAAGTCAAGTTTTTCTTACTTTTGACAATAAAGAATCTGAATTTGATAACAGTTTATTAAAATGAGGATAAGTATAGAATATTAAATAGAAAATCATGGAAGTCAGAGATAAAAGGGGGTAAAATAATCATAACACTTTAAAATATGCTTTTCTACCTACTTTTAACAAATAGCATCACTAGTTTAGAAAAAATAAGAAATACTATAACATAACAGTATTAAAGCATTAATCAGAAAGTCATGGAAATAATAAAATGATAAATAAGATAAAACATATATCAATAAAACATTCCATTTCAAATACTTAAATACAATTTTAAATATATATATATATATATTGTATCTACTAATGCAGCAGTTCATAATTAAAATGAGGCTACTATTACTTAGTCACGTAAGTCACATTTGGTGAAATGCCAAATAAGAAATAGTACTTGGTTTCTTATCTCGTTAAAGGAAATGAATAGATAAGTGTAATTAGGAAAGAGGAATCATCTCTTTGTATTAGGAATATATAAAAAGAATGGGAAAAGAATTAATTTCCATTTATTCAAAAGTAATATTAAATACCAAAGTATTGGAAGTAGAAACAACACATTTGATCTTGGAGAAACTGGATATTTTTTTTAATATTAATGGAAAGTCCATATGTTGTATTGCAGCATTTCAAATCAGAGGGAAAACAAGTATTTGGCTTCATATTGTATAATGATAAGGTCAGCATGTTAATTTTTCATTAATATATAATGTTATCTAGGAGATATTTTAGTCAGTAAAATGAAAGAGAAGTCCTGAGTTACATACTCAGAATGCACATAAAAACGGTGGGCATGGTTGCATGTAATTGTTATTCCAGCCCAAGGTACTTGGAAGCAAGAATACCCTTATATTTTCTGGTTACTAGTAAGATATCCTTTCTCAAGAAAATTGGACAATGCTTTAGAAGCACACCCGAGATTTTCTTCTAGACTCCATACTATGTGCTTGAACACCGACTCACATACAATCACACATACTCACATACAAATAAATGAATGAATAAATAAATAAACAAATAAGTATAAAGTATAAACAAATAAAGCATAAAGCTCTTATAATTTATATATTTGTTATAGAAAAATAAGTTAGATAATTTAAAATTCCAAACTTTAAAATTGAAACAGATAAAATAGCAAATAAAATGGCAATATTTTATATTTTGTCAGTGGAGAAAATGTTCTAAGGAGACTACCTAACTCCAAACTGAATTAGTATTATTTGGTTCTTTTTACTAATGTGATTATAGAACTTTAAGCACTAAGCAAACCAGGATTTCTAGTTCTAGGCAGGAACCTAGTGGCACTGACTTAAGGAAAGTCTGAGAATAAATATTGCTTGCTAAGTTATTTCTGTTGGCTTTCTCTGCTACTTTCTTATACAGCACTTACCCAGCTTCATAGGGACGCTACTGCTCACAGTGGACTGGGTATCAATCAGAAATCAAAATAATGTCCTCATACACATTCCCCAGAACAATATGATTGGGGCAAGTCCATTACTGAGATTCCTTTTCCCAGGTATGTCTAAGTTTCTGCAAGCTGAAGTGACATACACATACTAGTGAAAAAAAAAAATTGAAAAACAATTCTCAAAAACTAGGCTGCAGCAGTGTAACCATTCATTTAACCTTAGCATTATCCATCAGTAGGCAAATTAATTAGTCAATAGGCAAATTAATCATGATAATAGAATATAACAAGCTTAGTGCAGATAAATATAAAAATTGGTAAATATTGCCAATGGAATACTCCTTATTTTCTCAATATATAAACACATGTAAATTTGTTTCTCGTTATCATATTTATGTAAAATATTAAGGATGTGAGCATGTGTACAAATATATTACAATTGTATTTATAACTTTAAATGTTAGACACAGTGCTGAAATGAAACAAAAAAGAAATAAAACAAACAAACCACAGTGAAAAACAAACAAAAGTAAATTAGACTTGCTAGAGTTTAAGAAGAATGAGAAAGTTGTGTCTAGTGGCTCATGCGTGTCAATACTGGGCCAAGAAAATAGATTGGAATCTGAGGTTAGCTTTCGCTACAAGTCTGGTTGAAGGCCAACCTGCACAACAGAGTAAGATCCTGTCTCAAGACCCAAAAAAGTGATAGTAAAAGAATCGACAATTTGCAAAACAAAAAGGGAAAAAGAACGAAAGGAAGACAGAAAGAGCAAAAGTGAAATGGAGCTGGACCTAATGACTGAAAGACTTGTCAGCTTGGTCACAGGATAAGGCCAGGTCACTTATTCAGACCTTCTAAGCCTAGGGATAAAGCAGAGTGATAGATTGTTATCTAGCATGTGTAAAATATCAGGTTTACACATTTATATGCTTATTTTAAAACATCACGGATATACTATAATTAATATACCAAATAAAGTTAGGTTTGATTCTTTGCACACAGATTCACAATAAGCAATAAATAAAACATAGGCAAAAATATGCTCCTAACTACAAATAATATTTCTCTTTGGTAAAAGGAGTGTATGTGGGCAGTCAAGGGAGACTGTAAATTTTCATTGTTTATGTTTAGGTAGTAAAGGATTTTACTGAATGTTTGTTGTCCAGGAATATGCTTTTAATTTGAACAAATGAAATCACATAATTTTGAATTGTAAACAAAGGAGAAATAGATGGCTGACAGTAGCCTTTCTCAGATAATTTAATCATGTTATGAAATAGTTCATTTTCAATTATATTATTAAGTTCGGTATATTTTCTGGCACCTATAAAATTCATTTTTTATTAATCATTGCATATATTATATCTCAAATTATATCTCACTTTCCAGTTACCCCCTCCACCACATTCCCATCCCACACACTCCCTCCCCCTCCCTTTGCCTTTACGAAGGTTTCCCTCCCACACACACACACTTTCCTGCCCCACTGTTCCAGCATTCACCTACTCTGGGAAATCCAACCTCCCCAGAACAAAGGGCCTCCCCTCTCATTGCTTCAGGCATGCCACCCTTGCTACATGTGTATTTGGAGCCATGGATCCCTCCAGGTACCCTTCTTGGTTGGTGGTCTAGACTTTGGAAGAACTGAGTAGCCAGGCCAGCCTATGCTGTTCTTCTAATGGGGTTGCAATCCCCTTCTGCTCTCCTAGTCCTTCTGCCAGCTCCCCAACACAGGTTCCCTGAGTTCAGCCTGATGGTTGGCTCTAAGCATCCGCAGGAACCACCATACTTGATTTCTGTCGGCAAGTGCCTATTGACCATAGCAACAGTGTTGGGTTTGGTGTCTGCAGACATGATATATCCGCAGGTGGGGCAGTTCCTGTTTGGCCTTTTCTTCAGTCTCTGTTCCATTTTTTATCCCTGTTCTTGCTTTGTACAGGGACATTTCTGGGTTAAAAAGCTTTGAGATGGGTGGGTGGACCAATTACTCAACAGGTGCCGTGCCTATCTACTGGAGGTGATCTCCATTGGTTCTATCTCCCTGTTCTCTGTGCATTATGGCTAAAGTCAATCCCATTGGGTCGTGGTAGCCTCACCTTTCTCTGGTATCTGGGACCCTCCAGCGCCTATCCACAGTTCCTCATCCTCCCTGTTACCTATTTTTACTAGATTTCGTGACTCTCTGTACCACTCTCACATCTCCTCCAGTTTCTGATACTGCCACCCTTATTTCTTCCCCCTTTCTTCCTCCCATGTTACCCCTAAATGCAGGACTGAAACATCCACCCCCTGATCTTCCTTCCTTCTATTCTCCATATGGTCTGTAGGTTGTATCACAGGCATGTGAGCTTTTGGGATATAAAATTTATTTTCATTTTATTCCCCAAATACCTGTAATTATGTATATTTATATTATTTTCCAGAAAGAGCAATAAAATGGAATCTGATAAATTATTTAGATATAGAAATAACAATGGAAAACTAGAGAATAGAGTATAATTTTATAATTTATTCCAAATTATCCAGTTTTCTGGATGTGTTTATAAGTTAATGAATTGAGTTGAACTCTGTTTTAGTTGATAGCAGTGTCCAAGAGCATCTCTCACATTTCTTTACTAAGACTGTCGGAAATAATAAAAAACAGCAGAGCACTTTGTACCCATGGATTTATTTTATGTCTCCTACTCTTTGCAAAGAAATGCTGCTTTAATTAAGACTAATTCTATAAGGATTGCTGTGAAGACAGAGGAAAGAGAGAGCTTCCTGAGGTTAAACACCATTGTTTCTAAGCACATTTCATCCTACAGCACAAGTACATCTTTACACTTTATTTCCTGGCAGATAGTCAACCTCATCCATTAGTTTTTGTTGCTTTCCATGCAGCAGGTATGCAGATGGGTACCAGGCATGATTCAGAAATGATGTGATAGACAATGAGATTAGGAAGTGTAGACAGCTGCTCTGAGCCACTCTCACATTAGGTAAGAACTTACAGGGAGATAACAATGCCTGTAGGGGTTCTTGGGTTCTTTTTCTTTCTTTCTTTCTTTCTTTCTTTCTTTCTTTCTTTCTTTCTTTCTTTCTTTCTTTCTTTCTTTCTTTCTTTCTTCCCTTCCTTCCTTCCTTCCTTCCTTCCTTCCTTCCTTCCTTCCTTTCTTTCTTTCTTTCTTTCTTTCTTTCTTTCTTTCTTTCTTTCTTTCTTTCTTTCTCAAAATCTGTTTTTGGCAGGAAGGATGAAAGCAGGTTCATTATGCTGGCTCATGATTCTACAGTAGAATATACAAGTGGACATTAGCCAGGGGATTCCTAGGTCTTTGATAGAGGCTTCTCAATGGACATAACTTTTCAGGAGATTTAGATCTAACAGGACTACTGTGAAGTTCTCAGTTACATTCCATAAGATAGCTACTCTCATTCAAGGGTGCAAATGATCAATTAAAGATTATTTAAGGAAAACTTGAGTGTAGTTATATTTAACTCTGTTTTTTTGATACTGATTTTCACCACACAAGAATCAAGGTAAATTTATCACTTTTTTTTCTGAATCATGTCTACTTGATACTGTTTACACTATTGAGTAGAACATAAAGAATATAGAACATATTTTGCTTAAGTTGTGAAAAGAGAGACACAGTAAAATAAACTTGCATACTAAAATCCTTTTCTCCATATTGAAAGCTTTCAATAGTCAGTGATTTAGGTTAGAGGCTGGTCCGAGGCACCCAGTAAACATGTACAGCAGAGGGCTACCTGGTCTGGTCTCAGTGAGACAAGATGCACATAATCCTTGAGAGACTTCAAGGCCCCAGAGAAGAGAGGATGTCTGGTTAGGGGGAACACCCTCATGAAGGCAAGGGGGGAAGGAGAAAGGGATGAGGAACTGTAGGAAGGGGACCAAGAGGCTGGGGAAAGAATGGAATGTGAATAAATAAAATAATTTTTAAGAAAGAAAGGAAGCAAATTATATCCAAGTATATAAAACAATTAATTCACGAGTAAAGTTTGTAGAATTTAGAAATTTAGAAAATTTAAATTGGAAAATATGAAACAAGGAAAATATATAATAAAGTTAAAACTAAAATTCCCCTTAACATCAACGGGCTCTTTGGACAGTGAAAAACTTTTCAAGTGGGGAAGACTTGAACACAGAAGTTTCAAGAAAGTGCAGTTGAAGACCTGCACTTGTCATTCTTCACCTTAATCATCAGTCTTCCACATCTGAGACCATTTGAAGGAGGGATAGTGATATGGTGAGTCAAGGAGTTAGAGTTTCTCAGTAGACAATAGAAATGAGGAAAAAGGTGAATTTTAACCTTCTGAAAGAAAAGAGGCATTGGATTGAAGTTCTATGACAATTATGCCTGTATCATTCCTTCAAAATTTGTTTTGCATTTTCCTTTTTTATCTTTTAATATATTTCAGAGAGATAGAGATTGCAATATACGGAGGGGAAGAAGGAGGAGAGAGAGAGAGAGAGAGAGAGAGAGAGAGAGAGAGAGAGAGAGAGAACAAAAGACAGAATTAGGCAAGTAGGGCCGATCTGGACAAAGAATATGACCAAATACACTGTATAAAAACTAAATAAATAAAAGTTATCTAAAATATAAAATACTAATAAACAAACAAGTATTTTTATTACCTCAAATAAAACAAAAAAGTAAAAAAATTGTAAGATAAAATTAATTTTAGTCACGTGATATAAAGAAATAGCTAAAACAAAGTCTTATAATAGGGAGACAGTAACAGAGAAAATAAACAATACCGTAGCTGATGATTAGCCTGTACATATTAATAAGGGTTGTCTGCCTGGAGAAATTTGTCAGTGAGGAAGAGCATTGCTTTGGAAACATTAGGCCCTGAGTTGAAATTCTCAGCACCCACATAAAAACTTGACTAATACTGAGGAGCAGGAACAGACAGATCCTGGGAACTTACTGTTTGATGATTAGGGAGAAAGTCTATCTGACATGAATAGGGCAGAAAGTAATAGAGGAGGAGGAAGAAGACTGGATGTTCTGCTTTGGCCTTAATATTTGCAGAAGTAATGTATACTCTTTCACAGTCTCCTTCACACACACACATACACACACACATACACACACACACAACACACACACACACACAACACTACAGACTAAACCTACACTACTAAGGCATACCCACAAATGCACCCACTACAGACTGAACATACACTAAAGGCACACACCACATGTACATACACATACAAAATGACCTTGCTTTTCAAATATTTATTATAAGAGAGATAGTCTTTAATAATATTTAGGAATTGTGATGTTTCATACATGCAGAAAAATCTTAATGGGTTTACAAAATGCAGTCTAATCACACTAATAAGTGAATATACTAATACTATTAAATATTAATGGAATGAAATTATAGTTTTAGATACTCGTTCTTTTGGACATAGTTTGTTTGAGTTTCGTTATACCCCATTATAGTAATAATAAAATATTAAATAAAATATTAATTAATATAACATAAATATATAAGTTTAAATCTAAAAATCCAAGAGATTTATTCTGTAAATCACCAATTACTGATCATAGAAAATTTAAAACTATAAGCAATAAACGTAATTATGAGGCATGTGTGTGTAACAAAAGGTCAAATACTGTGAATGTATCAATTATGCCACATGGGATTTTAGATTTGTTTTGCCAGATGCATGTTAGAACACTTTGTTAAAATTGACATGCTGGTAAGTTAATTTTGAAATTCATATGGCTATTCCTTTGAAGTAGAACAGGCAAAACAAGACTGGAGAACAAGTTCTTTGAAAAGTGAAGATTTGTAAGGCAACATTCACCACGTTGGTATACACTGCCAAAGACTTACCTTAAAAAGAGAGATTCCTAGGATGCCAATGCACTTGAGTTCACTTGTTATTATCAAATGCTACCAGTGAATTTAAGAATGATTGCTTCTCACTGGAGAGACAGTGATTTAACGTGGATTTATATGCATTTTCAGGGTTTATACAAAGTTTCTTCTAGTCTGCCATTAGTTGAGAACTAGGTAAGATAACATCCTTATCATTAAATAACACCTACAAAGAATCTTCTCACCAGGAAATCCACTCAAATTGATCAACATATGGTAATGTATTCATCGTGCTTATCAATTTCATTTCAGATGTCATACTGTTCCTTATTTCACAGTGTCCAATAAACATCTCAGAGATCTGACAAGCCCCGTCCTGGTACTGGTTGGGTTACAACACACTTAACTATGCTGTCCAAAGTAACCCAAGATTAACAGTAATCATTACATAGTATTATTTTAGCCACAGCCAAAGTCAGTATGTTTACTGTCAAAAGTATGAACACTGGAGTTACTTTATTATTTACAGTAATTCTTACAAAATATTTGCTTTCCCCCCTTTCCCAGATCCAGTGATGATGCGAACTATAACATGGAGGCTATAAAACGGCGTGGTTTATAATGACTTAGTTTTCTATGAACAGATCACTTGTGTTACTGTCCCCACACATAAAAGGAATGTCATGTTCATTATAGTAATGACTGAGGTGAAATTTTTGTGGAAAGATCAGTAAAAAGGTATTTATCAGTTCTGCTCATTAGGCCAGCATTCACAGTAAGAACTGCTGAAGTTATTTTCTTTCCCTTTTCTGCTTTTACACATATGTTTTCCACTTGTTAAATCATCAGTGTTTTCCTTCTATTCTCCTCTGACTTAACAATATGAGATGTATTCATAATCAATAACCAATAACTGCTGTATTTATGTCAGAACACCAAAAGGTTATTGTAGTAAAAACACAAAATGGAAACGAATCTTAAGGGGCAAATATCAAGACATTAGCTGAAATACTCAACCAACAAAGGGGAGCTAGAACCTGTAGAAACCATATCCGTTGGATCGGCAAGGCCCCTGGTTGAGGGATGGAGCCATTTACTCATCTTGAAAAATTTAACCCAGAATTGTTCCTGTCTAAAGGAAATGCAGGGGCAAAGAACAGAGCAGAGACTTAAGGAAAAGCTATCTAGAGACTGCCGCACCTAGGGATCCATCCCATCTGCAGACACCAAACCCAGACACAATTGCTAATGTCAAGAAGTGCTTGCTGACAGGACCCTGGAAATCGAAGAGTTAAGGAAAGGACTGAAGGAATGGAAGAGGATTGCAACCTCTGGAAGAACAATAATATCAACTAACTGGATCCCGCCAGAGTTCACAGGACTAAGCCTTCTACCAAAGAGCATACATCATGGTACCCATGGCTCCAGCTACAATGTATAGCAGAGGATTGTGTTATCTGAAATCCTCAGATAACAGAAAAGAAGGGGAGGCCCTTGGCCTGTGCAAGCTCAGTGCCCCAGTGTAGGGGGATACTAGGGCAGTAAGGGAGGGTTGGGAGGGTGGGTGGGTGGTTGTGCTCCTTCATAAAGGCAGGTGGGAGGGGCATGGGATGGGTGGTTTGCAGAGGTGAAACAAGGAAGTGGGACAATATTTGAAACGTAAATAAATAAAATAACCAATTATAACAAAAATAGGAATCAAACAAACAAAGACCTAAAAGATTGTGATTTTTTTCATCTGAGGAGACTGAAAAACGTGTATTTTTTTTTTTTAGTTATATATTCATCTTAGCAGGAAGGAACATTGACATCACGGTATAATTTTATTTAATCATGGGTTTAATAAGCCAAAAGGCTGTATGCATTCTTATCTGGCAAGGATTTGAGTTGAGCTGGATTTTCTTCTGGGAATCTCGATCACCACAACCTTCCACAGTCAGCTGCACTACAGGAGCCCCTCCAAACGGTGCTTCCCAGAATCCCTTTTCTAGGACAAATTTTGCAGTAAAGAGATACTTGAGTCAAATAGTGATGAGGCAAGAAAAGTAATTTCCTTCTGGAATCAGTAACAGAAAAATGCATGGCCAGATGTACTATTCATTATAGCTTTGTAACAAGTCCCCTAGAATCATTTATTTCCTTGATTAAAATAAAACAGATGACGGGAATTTCTGAGACCTATCTTCCCTGCAGTGCAGCAGAAAGCTTATAGCATTGGTCTGAGCTCTTTGTGTACACATTTCTGACCTATGCTGTTTTAGTTTTCTCTGGGTTGTGTCCTTGATTTGAGGTAGTAGAATCCTTGACTATGTCAAATCCTTCTTATTAGTTACTAATCTATGCAATGGTATATTCAGTTATATATTACCTATCCAGATTATGTGGTTTGAAATTTTATAACTTTTTTGGTTGCTTGGTTTTCCTAGCACTTTTTTTTTTTTTAACCTATAAATTCGGTAGCAGAGGATGCCACTCAGGTCCATTAAAACAAAATCAATTATTCTCAAGGTGATGAATGTGTATAGATCCCCTTTAGTTCAGTCTGTAAATTTGAAAGCATTCAAGGTGACCGTTGCAGGTAATTTTTAAAACAAATAAACAGACTCTCCATTCCAGCTGGCTCAGCGTCTGTAATGTTTTCAGATAACAGTTGTGTTTGCCCCCCAACCCCCAAATGATTCATCTGTTCAATAGGATGGAGTAAGATTGCTTGATTGTTGTTGAGCAGTCACATGATTTTTAAGTCTCAAGATCCATTTTCATTGCTTAAAGAACAAAATCATTTTTAATGATAAAATTATTTTTAATGATAAAAGGAAAATTAAATAAGAAAACAGGGAAAAAATCCTAAAATCCTTTTTATTAAGATCACATAAAATATTAAGTAAGATCAAGGCTAAAATATTTACACTTTTTGCAGATTAAATGATAAAGTATTTTGTAAGAAAATAATAAAATGTTTGTTAACATGAAAAACATGCAACTTGCAAGTAGCAGTGGCCGGGAAGAGCTGCTGGCTGCTGCTCCTGAACCAAAAAAAAAAGAAAGAAAGAAAATAAAGAAGGAAGGAAGGAAGAAAAAAGAAAGAAAGAAAGAAAGAAAGAAAGAAAGAAAGAAAGAAAGAAAGAAAGAAAAACTCCTGCAACAATAAAATGTTGACTGTTTTCTCTAACAGTTGATTTCCATCCGACTTTGACAAAATAGTTTTCATTGGTTGGTAGAAATTCAAGGAAGCAAATTATTTGTTTCTAGGAAGGGTAAGAAAATGTCTAAGTATTTTTGAAGATAAGTCCGAGGGCACTATTCTCAGTATTGTATGATTTAGTTGTGGTATAACAACTAAGGAAATCATTGACATGCATCTATTTGTTTACTGGAATGTGGCCTCGACTTTATTTAGAAATATAAATTGCCACTGCATTAGCAAATATTACCTTTCAGTATATATTATTACCAGGGCAGTCTTTATAAAAATAGACTTATATGTTCATTCTGAAAATCACAGCAACTAGACTGGGAACTCTGATTGCTGAAATGTGCTTTGCTTAAATGCAAAGTCCTTGATTGCCTGTCTGGTATTTAAATAAAATTTATGGCAGGCCCTTTTTCCTCACTAATTTTTCAATCACTATAATGAGGTCAAATAAGCTCATATGTACAAACATAATGAAATGTGGCTGGGCATTAGCATTATTGGTACCAATTTAAAGAAGATCAAACAATATTTCCAACCTTGAAAATATATTATACATGTCAAAGCAGAATTCTCAAAAATCAATTATCATTATCATTTTCATATATGTTTTCCATATCAAATCACCTGCCATCCTTTTCAATTTTTCTGCTGATTCTCTCTTTGCTTTTTGTCCTTCAACTTAATTTTCTATTTTCAGTATGCCACGTCTGAATAATTCAGCTATTTTTCTAGTTTGTGTGCTTGCTCTAATGTAATTCATTATTTAAATCTAGTTGTATCTAATAAAACCAATTTTTCTAAGAATGATTTTATTTTCATAATACTAGAGACGTATAAGTAGTTTCTTTGTATTTCTCCTTAGCTATATTGGCTTCACACAAATTTCACCTTTTTCTGCATTTCTTTTGCTTTAGCCTGTATCAGTTGGTGGGCACAGGCGAAAGTTATACCTAGATCATGATGGGGGTAATTTCCTCTTTCTAAAAGTTTTGGTATGGTTCTTCCAGCTGTCTATTTAATTTCATGCTTTGTTTTAAGGCATTTTTGTTCTGAGATTTGTTTTGAGATAACATAATTATGTCTCTCCTCCCTTCTCTTTCCTATATTAAAATTCTCTTTCATACCTTGTCTTGCCCTCATTCAAATATATGACCTTATTCATTAATTGATGTTATACACCTTTATGTCTATGTATTTACATATATTCATAAATGCATAACCACAACCTCTTAATCCATATACATATTATATATAGTTGGGTCTTTAGAGCTAACCATTTGGTACTGGATAATGAATTTCTGTGCTCCTACCCTCGGGAGAGTATTTGTCCTGCCCTTGGATTCATAAGCAGTTCTTTGTGTAGGGCTGAAGTTTCTTAGGGTTCCCACTTCACTTTAGCAAGCCTTTTGTTGTCATTCTTATACAGTCATACTTTAAGCTTCCAAAGTATGACTGTAAACAACCATCATATCAAATTATGCTGTACATAAATCACAACAATTCCCAAGATAGCACAGTAGTGGAATGTATAACTTTGTAATAATAAACAGCTCTATAATAGGACCTAATATCCACTCAACAATGGTGAAATCATTCCTGGTATTGAAAATCTAGACAACTCTCCAGGGTTAGAGCAGTCATGGATATTGTAGGAGAACCTACAACTAACATTTCAATAACAATCCATAGTATCTAATCTTATTCTAATTCATTTATACGTTAAATTGAAAAATAGATATTATTGTCTTAGATGATTATTTTGAAAGTCAAAATACAGTGTGACTTTCTTAGAGTCTGGCAAATGAACATGAACTATTTAAGATCCACTGCAATAGAATACACAGATAGAGAATTATGTGAAGTGTAGACACACTAGTCAGTATTGATGTGTGTTTGAACTGCTTTCCCTAATTTCCAATCTTTGCTATTCTATTGAGTATTTCCCTTCCATGAGTCCCATGACAGGGAAATCCACTGCTCCTTTAATCAAAACCTAATACTTTGTGTACCACAAAGTAAGAAGCAATTAAGTCTTTCATTGAGATCCACATAGAATTTTCACTCTTTGATTTTGTATTGCAAGATGATTTTAATCATTTGTTGCTGAGGAATGAAAAAGAATTTATGAACTAGAGAATAATGAACTCCATCTTTTTTCATAGAATGCATTTTCTAGCTTTAAATTCTTTTTATATTCTTATTAACTGTAATGCATTTACTTCTAAAGAAATTCAGTATTACTAGTAAGATCAGTAATTTTTATATTTTTCTTATTATATGTTTTAACATCATCCATATTCATAATATATGATATTGTACCATACTATATCTAATACTTTTGGTGTATTTTCAATTGTGTAAGTCAATCATAGACATTAAATATATGCTTAATTTATACATTTTATATTTGTAATTTAACTAATTAACATATATGTTTATAATTAATATTGGGGTTTATCATTCAATGTGAAGACAAAAATTTTGAAATTCATATAAATTATTTAGAGCTAACATAATATTTGCTATTGAAACATTTATTTTATTGTTTTCCCTGTAGATAAATGTTATTGTTTGATAAGTTTCACTCAACATTCTTATATTAATATTGAAGTCTAGGGTTGTGTCACATTGGGAGGTAGTAGAACCTCTGAGAGATGGGGAAAGAGTATGAGTTTCTTCGGTTATAGAAGTATGACTTTGCTAAAGACTTTTAAGATTCCAGCCAACCAATTCCTCCCTCTTGTTTTCCATCTCATAAATAGTTTTGTTGTGACATAATCTACTCCCACTACAGTGTGTCACCCCCATTGATCATAGTGTCAATTAATCCAACAGTGTGAGTTCAATTATCACTGTGTTTTGAAGTTGAAGAGATGACTTCGTAACTGACTCTAAAGGTATGTCGATTTGCAAAAGAATCCAGTTCTTTTGTAAAAACTGCGCAAGCGGATGTATGTTAGTAACCTCAGAGCTGAGAGAAAAGGGCAGATATATTGCTGGCCAGCCAGGCTAGCCTAACAGGTAAATTTCAGTCTCAGTGAGAAATTCTGTCTTAAAAATCAAGGTAGTAAGGGATTGAAAAAGACATCTCGCGTACTGATCACTGGTGTTCATGCACACACACACTCATGTACACACACACACAGACCATGCACACACAAAATTCGCACACTTACACATACACACACTACTGCACGAACTCATATACACACAAACACACCATACACACACATTGGCGCGCACGCTCACACAGACTTTCTTTTTCTTTTTTTCTTTGGTTTTTCGCGACAGGGTTTCTTTGTGTAGCCCTGGCTATCCTGGAACTCACTCTGTAGACCAGGCTGGCCTCGATCTCAGAAATCCGCCTGCCTCTGCTTCCCAAGTGCTGGGATTAAAGGTGTGTGCCACCACTGCCCGCCTCACACACACTTTCAATTATAAGTAAATCATCAACGGTACTTTCTGATGGTACTAGGAGATTAAAATACATTTTCATAAGTGCTGAATAGGTGTGCCTGCGCACTTATAATTTTATCCTCCAAAGACAGATAGTGGATCCAGAGGGTAATATATCTAGCAAGATAATTACTTAGACAAGCTATAGGCTTAAATGAGAGATCACAACCTAATTGCTAATAGTGAGAAAGAATAATTACCAACGTCAACCTCTGGCCTCTACCTGAGAATGTACACCCACAAACATGCTTGTATTAAAACGAAAAAAAATCTAGTTTAATAATGTTTTATTGAATATATTATTCTACAATCAAAGTAGTTGAATGAATTGAGCAGTTAATCATAATTTAAAGTGGCTGCCAGATATTATTTAAATATTTTGGACATGCCATGTTTTATAATATCATAAAATTATCTTAAAGTCAAATATTAAATGTGGTGCTAAACTTTTACATTAAAAACTGTATGTAACAAGTTGTATTTCTGTAGGAACTTAAAAATGTGCAGTTCTTTTCTTTATATAGCAGACATAATGAAAATTTTACATAAAGTTTTTGTACATTTATATATTAATTTTGTAAATCTATTCAGAAGTTTATTTTTTCCAGATTTACTCTCCTAACATTAAGATTATATTTTTCTCTTATTCTTTTCTGTGTGTATATTTGCTCATGTTTATACATATGTGGTAATACATGTGTATGTTTGTGTTCACTCACATGTGTGTGTATGTGTGTGTGTGTATATGTGTGAATGTGTAGAATTCAAGATGATATCATGAATCTTTCTTGGGAGACTGCAATGTTTTTAACAATATCAGTTTAGATTTCATTACAACATTTAGAAACAAAATGGATTGTTGTGGATTCCTCCCTCCATGGATATTACTAGATATTTCACATATACCAAAAATAGTTACTAAAATATAATTCAAAATGTACTGCATTTGTTTTTGAGACTCTTACTGTTCTAGCATTGCCCAATCTATGACCAGTTTATATTAACACAACAGTTTAAAGTAGAAAATAAGCTTGTCCTGAAATTACCTTTTTTTTTAGGTTCTAATTTGATTGTTGAAAATAAAATAGCATAAGTTTGAGCTGAAGTTGCCAAACAGAAAGACACTAATGACTCATTTCATCGAGATTCTTATTTAGAAATATAATTATTCATTTATATTTTTGTAATTTTATATGTTATTTATTTTTTTAATTTAATTCATCTGGTTAGGGCTATATATAAACAGTTTACATGGTAAGGTGGATTTATTACTTTCAAAGTCTATTTCTCCCAAACCACTCTCTATTAATATAAAGTCTACACTATTTATGCAAACATAATATGTGTGACTATAAGATAGATGTAGCTTATTAATGAAAGCCTAACACATGGGATGATTGTCATAAGCTCTAGTCCATACTACAGTATGGAAGGAAAGTTGTCTCACAAGCAAAAATTTTAAAGGTATTTCAGAAGTGAACTATATTCTAATACATCATTGGGGAAAAAAAGTAGAATAGTAACATAGACTTAGAGTTAAGGTAAATTTAAGTAAGTACCATATTTTGTGTGTGTGTGTGTGTGTGTGTGTGTGTGTGTGTATATATATAACTTACAGAATGTAAGTTTTGTTTTTATTGTTTAATTGTAGAAAGAAATTCATTTGGATAAGAAAGAGTATCAGTTTAACATTGCCTTTGTAGACACGTGTTGCTACATTTGGATCTGTAGTTAATAACTAGCACAATAATTCTCATGAACAGATAAAAGGTAAGAAAAGGTTAAGGCCAGATAAAATACTCAGAGAGAACTGAGAGACCGGAGTAATGGAGAGAACTCAGGAATTCAGACCTGGGAGCAACACCACCTCCAGGTTATAAATGTGGCTATAACCATTTTATGGAAAAATATTTAAATGTCTGGTAGAGCCCATATCTGGAGTAACTGAGATTGACATGCTATAGGAGGAAGATTTGTACTATTCATAGATGATTGAGTCTCAATCTAACCTTCAGAATAAGGAGCGTGCTGTCCTTGAATCCAATTAGAAACTGAGTCTCAGAATTGCACCCTCTGTTACAAAACGTAACATCAATAACCTTTCTGGCTATAGTAGAAGAAAGAGAAGAACAGATCATCCTGACCATAGAATAATCCTAGAGATTAGAATATGTCCACATGAGCTAGCCTCAGGAGGAAGGAGCTGGGGGAAACCCTCCAGAATGTACCAGAGACCTGGGAGGTGAGAGACTCTCAGGACTCACATGGAGGGACCTTAGATAAAATGCCCCACAGTGGGGAGAGGGAATCTCTAGCAGAAAGATAAGGCATCAAGTGAGGGATGGAGTTGTCATCCCACAGTCAAAAAATTGAGATCCAGCTCAAGGGGAGACCCCAAGGCCTGACACTATTACTATGGTATGCTAACAAAACGGACCTATCATGACTGCCCTCTGAAAGGCCAATGAGCAGCTGAAAATCAGATGCAAATATTTGCACTCAACCAATGGACAGAAGCTGCTGAACCCTGTGATTGTTTTAGGGAAAAGCTGGAAGAAGTTGAGGAGGAGAGCAACCCTGTAGGAAGATCAGCAGGCTCAACTAACCTGGACTCCTGATATCTCTCAGACACTAGGCCACCAACCAGACAGTCTACACCAACTGATATGAGGCCCCCAAAACATATACAGCAGAGGACTGCTGGGTCTGGACTCAGTCAGAAATAGATGTACCTAACCCTCAAGAGACTGGAGTCCCAGGGAATGGGGAGGTCTCATGAGATGTGGGGTATGGGGTGTGGGAGTGGGGACATCCTTGTGAAGATGGGGGTGGGGAGGTGGAGGGTAGGGAGTAGGTATGGGATGTGGTACAGTCAGGTCATGGACTGGGAGGGGGATAAAATCTGGATTACATGAAAAGGTTAAATAAAATGAGAATAAAAATAAAAATCTTTTATAGTGCACTGAGTCAAATTAGTGTTGTATGGCTGTGGGATTATCCACTGGGACATAGGAAAAGTACAAGTGGCCATACTCCATAGGAAATGGCTATTGCATACCCATTGGCCATCACCTGTCTATTCAGCTGCCAGTTAGAACTTGAAAAACTCTTCCTACTCTGTACTAGAATCTTCAACTGCATCAATAGTATGCAAATGTGTGCATGTAGTTGTGAACTGGTGTGAGATCCTGCATCCACCCACCATGTCCTGTCCAGAGAAATAACATACCACAGCACTACTCTCCATCTTCCTATGCTTTTATTCTTTCTATGTCCTCTCCTATGATGTTTCCTGTACTTTGTATTGACTTGAGAGTGTCAGTATTGATCTTTACCCATTCATGACTGACCATTCACAGGTGTTTGTTCTCTGTACTTTGGATAGTTATAAGACTGTATTATCTACTCTCTAATAAATAATAATCTTCTCCAATAAAAGTTTGGAGCAGAAAAATCTATAATTATAAACAGGTATTACAAAGGCAGATCTGACAACATGATCGTTTAACAAAACATAAAAATTTTTCTACAATTCTTCCTATGGTCTTTTAGCCTGTAGTTAATGATCATGTTTACAGTATTAGCCACGAACTATCTTCTACATAGCTGGCCTAAATGCAATCTAAAGAGCTGATGGTTACCCCATAAACAGTCTTGTTAATATTGCATCAGTGACTAATTTTAGAGTAATTGAATGCAGAGTCCCAAACTGGTTCATAGGGCAATAGCACTATGGAATCTATGGCGGAGGTAGAGAGTTTTTGCTTATTAGAAGTTGATTTTGGTCTTTTTAAATACACGTACGTGAAGTCATTATAGGATACTTATTTTCAACGTAAATTGATTAGAGGCTGAAAAGGAAGACGGTGATAAGGAAGCAGCAGGAGTTATATGGTGTGGTAATGAGGTAAGAAAATGATTTTTATGATTACCAATTATTACATTAATGAGGAAATTAATCAAATACGAGAAGCATAATTGGAAAACTGATGAGTGAATATGATTTAGTGTATTACATTGAGGCTCAGTTAAGGCACAGAGGAAGTGTTCACATGCTTAATCCTAAGATGTTACTTTGAATGTCAGTCTTCAGGACAGTACATGGACAAAAAGGACGTCTGCCAAAAAGTGGAAGTTGATTTTCTGGAATTTCTGAGTTTAATGCTCAATTCTTAAAGTAAGCTGATGAATGCAATTGTTCTTTATACTACATATAGTTTTGATTTTTAATGATATATTATAGTTAACTACATCAGTGCATACATTTTCCGAGGGAATAATGGTTTCCTACTTTAGCCTGGATCTACTGTAATAATCACTACCAATATAATCATTATCAGCAAAGGCTCACTAAAATTGATTTACATACAAATTGACCATAAAGACATGAGGGTCTCAAAAAGAAATCTAAAAGAAAATGAATAAAGAACACAGTAACAACGGTGATATTTTGTATTTTATAACACTAGAAGTAGGCTCAAGTTACAATTTTTTGTTTTCACCAACTGCTGAACTTTACATACACTGAATTATTTCATCCTATTTAAAAGTGTTTTTCATGTATGTGGTCCATGTGATCAAACAGTAAATTGTGCCTTAGTACACATTATGATAGAACATTTAGCTAAGGGGACACAAAGTATGTTACAATATCAATGTTAATTCAAAGGAAGGGGAAGCTACATGAAGAACTAGATTCGTATGAGTGTCCAAGTCTGGACCAATTAACAGTATCAGGAATTGCATCAGCATATGGCTCTTCTGTAGAGTCTGCCTAAGAGCCAGAAACTACAGAGGACAAGATGTTTGCTCAGAGATACCTGCAGTGATCTATTGATCTCACTTCAGACATATTAAATGAATAAAAGGAAGGCTCTATTTTATTCTCCTGTACTGTCCCATTTATTGTCCACGTTCAGAAAATCATGTTTTGTTAAATACCACTTATTTTAAGAAAAACATGTAGAAATAGTAAAAAAGCAAAATATTTTTAGGAAGGTATTAGAGTTCTATACTTTCAAATAATACTACATTATATTAGAAACTTAGATGATTACGATCACAAATACCATGTCTTATTCATTTTCTGTGTTTTGCCTGTGATGAATATTTCTCATCTAAAAAATAGAAACATAACTAACACTAGAAAAGTATGTTGGCAATGTTTAGAAGGAATACAATATTCCATGAAAAATTTCTAAAATGTGTCTTTAGTAAACAGCAAGAATACTACTAATACTGTTTTGTTTTGTTTTTTCCTTGCAAACATTGACAATAGCAGCAATTTTCTATTTATGTTTTAGGAAATAGCAATAATCTCATTGTAGCACTATGTAAGTCTTTGTCTTCAGGATGTTAGAAAATTAAAACAGGATTCAATGAAACAGAATTAAGTTGTGGGCAGAGCTGCATACTACATTGAAGGTTTAAGGTAGAATTCTGGGAGAATTTTTGTTTGTTGTTTGATTTATTTGTTTGTCAACTAGTAACCAGAATTTTTCTATTTAATGACTTATTTCTTCCCAAACAAAGCCAAAATAATATCATATTCAAATGCCTGTCTCTTATTAACAACCATGCCATCCTCTTATTTGCACAAAATTAGGCCTACTGGAAAATGCACAATAATCTTTCTTTAGAAGATTCTTAAATTAATTTACTCTGTAAAGAAGGGTATACAACGGTACTAAAGAAAAGATTTGCTACTTTGGAGAGGCAAATAAAATGACTTTGTTTTATAACAGTAAGTTTCTGTTTTATTAAATCTATTCTATAAAGATGCATTTTAGTTTTAAATAATGTACATATTCTTAAGTATTATCTCATAAGCATCTTTGTTTTATTTATTTGTTTTTCTTTCCTGTGTTGTATGTCAGTACATATGCATATACATGTGCCGTGTGTGTGTGTGTGTGTGTGTGTGTGTGTGTGTGTGTGTGAAGGACAGGTAAAAAGATTGGGTATTATGCCTCAGACACTATTCATCTTGTTTTTTTAGATAGGGTCTCTTCCTGGGCTGAATCTTAAGAAATATAGGTTGGCTGGCCAGAAAATTTCAAGGATCCCTCTTTCCCAGATTTGGGATTATGAATTCATACTACTATAGCTGTTTTGTTTTATGTTTTTTTTGGGGGGCGTAGAGGAAAAGTTTATTTTAAAACTGAAATAAGGTCTGGGTTATCTCTTTCTGCCTCCATGAGTGTCTTTTGATATTATAGCAATACATACAAAATAAATTATAAATTGTTCCACCAAGTTTCTGAAAATATTAGTGTAAACATACTGTTTCTAATTACATTTCCATTGTAATCCATTTGTACATAGTACATAATTAAGTTACCAGTGATATTTATAGTGCACAAAATATCAAATTATTTAACTATGCATAAAATAAAAACATTCTGGCATATTGACAACCAATACTTTATAATTCTACATAATATTTTGACACTAGCATGTACTTTAATTCAAAGTTTATTAGTTACTTTGCTGTCTGTACCATATGAGAAAATCTATAATCTTCAATAAATTTTTTCATCTGTGTTGACTATACAGATTTCCTCTTGAGTGAAGAACACAGAGACTTTGATGGGCCCTATGTAAGTAAAAAAGTTCTTTTTCAGTCCTGTCAGGTACAAAGTAAAATTACAGAGCAAGATTCTTGCTTAAATTGATGAGTAAAAACATTTAGAATCTATGTTGCTCCATTATCAATTGCTCATTTGGTACAGAACTTTTAGTGTTCATACTGTGTGAGCCACTTCTTACTGATTTTTCAGACTTGGGATAAATCGCTAATCATTACCCCAAGGATGTCCCATTGCAAATTCAAGTATCTGGAGTTTAGCCTTTTTAGGCTTCTTAAAAGAGCAACCTCCTGCCTTGCTTTAGAGTTTAAGCTGAAAGCAATTTAATTTGATTTAATCTTGCATTATTTGGAAGATCATTGATTTTCTTGACTGCTTGACTTTTGTTTTGTTTTCAATTTTGACAGTCTTTTGAGTTGAATTTGCCATTAAAAAGACTTCATAAAATCAAGCTATGGCAAAAAAAAAAAAAAAAAAAAAAGAGCCTTCTTTTTTTTTTTTTTTAAGGTTACCTGGTGATATACCTACATGACATTTGCTGTGACAGAACTCAGTGGGAAATAAACAGTTTTGCCAGTAGGAAAATCCTGCTGCAGAAGATAAGCAGAGAGGATAATGAATGTCATAAGCTGCCAAAATTACTGCTCCATCTATGAAAGTTTATGTCAGATGAAGGAAGAGTAGATTAAAGGAAACTGCTTGTTTATGTGCACAAAGATGCCAAATTAACATCTCAACCCGTGTTCTCTTATAAAACTTGATTAAGGTTGAAGTTGTTCTGCAGAAATTTCTCTTGGAAGTTTGCAGAGAAAGTTAGAGAGATAAATAAACAAAGGGATTGTTTGATGAACCAAATAGCATTAGTGAATGAATACACACCACTACATCATAGATACATATGTATGTGTATATGTACATACATATATATTCACAACAGAGGACCAGTTGTGCAACAATGCCAAAAATATTTAATTGCAGAACAGATCATTTAATCACTTAGAGAGCAAAAGATTATAAATTATACTTAATTACTATTTCAATGTTAATCACTGTTTGTTTTTCCAGTCACAAAGTGGATCTCAGAATTAACTGGTAGATTCATTCTTTCCATATTGACATACAGTCTACTGGAGAACATGAATAATGAATAACCTATTTAAAAGTAACCCTTGCCATAAAAGCATTTGTTCCAATAGGAATATAATAAAAAATTATTCAACTCATTGGGTTTTGTGCAGTGTCCTGTGAATATTGTCCTCCCATCACTCATGATGGAGGTTGGGCTGCCAAAACAATCCTAGACTCACCTTCCAATTCTTACCTTTCAAGATTTCTTTCTTCTTTTCTTCAACTTTTCTTTTTTTCTCATTCTATCCCATAAATATATAAAGTGAATGCTTATATATTCTAGTAAAAATGGAGCAAACTTAGAAATCATGAGTCTTAAAATAATTCAAGTATTACAAATATCGGTGGGACAACTTTTTAAGTGACTAATTATTTAAATACTTCTAACAACTTGAGAGTAATATGGAAACTTTTATGACAATATTTAAATTGATATTATTCAATAATGTAAAATAACTGTTTAAAGGCTAGGTAGAATATTGATATTATCTGATGACAAAAATATGTGGTGTTTTACAAATTAAAAATACTTATTCTGAATTCAACTAAGATTTTAATCAATTAAAAATGTCTCAGAGAGACATGCTAATTGAGAAAAGAGAGAGTAGCCAACAGAGTCAATTTGTTATGGCATATGATCATGTGGTGAAAATTCATATGGGTTGAGGTGTGGCCAAGTACTTGATAACAGAGGTAGTAGAGTGATTAGGTTAACATGCCTGATACTTCTTTCCCATGGTGAAGCAACCATGCATGGAAGATCATGGCTGTTCTCCAAAGATAAATCGTTTTAAGTGAGGATCATATGTGTTTTGCTAGTTCCAGATCTCTCACAGAATTACTGACTTGAATGAATATGTGAAAATATGAGAGTGCTGTAACAAATTTCTGAGTTTCTTCTACACAGATATAAAGTCAAGATAAGTGCAAAACTGATGCTCAACGAAAGCAGCTCCATTAATGAATGAATTAGAAGAATACATTTTAGTTTGTCTTGAAGTCCAAGTACCTGTGAGTTTCATGGTATAGTTGAAATTCTCTTGTGCCCCTTACAAATTTAGAATTTGCAAGTAGCAAGAATAACACATATTAGTATAAAATAATTCTGGTCTATACAATAACACAACCTGTCCTATATATGCACATTCTTTCCTATTTTAATATGTTTATTGTCCATTGATTTTTAGATGATTATTCATTGAGTTTTAGAGGTAGGACTGAGTTCTCATAATAGGGACTTGGAAATTATAAGATCCATAGAAAACTAAGGATTGACTCATGGTGATCCATGAGTGAAAGATACAGAAATTAAGTAACATAAATTATTACATTTATACTATGTCTGTACTTAAGTCTGTTACCAAACTGTAATCAACAATTCATAAACTCACTTCAAGTAAATGTTTCATTTACTTTTGTGACTTCTTAAACTATGCTTTCACATGCTTACTGTCTTCCTGACTGACAGTTTTCAGCTTTTTTTTGCAAGCATCTGCTCTTTAAATCGAATTTTAGCATTTTACCTTTCCTGAACTTATTTCAGATGGTCTAAATTTACATTCTCTTCTTATGAAATTCATTCAAATTGTGTCTGAATTGATTAAATTTATTCAGAATCAACATCTTCACAGATACCGTACATATATTGTTATATCATTGTCTCAAATTTCAGTTGTGTACCTGTTTTCATATTCTCAAGAGAGTTTCTGAAAAATTTAATCCAAACCTGACCTGGGATTTTTATGTTTGATATTATTGCTCTTTTTTATTCATTATGCCACTGTATTTACCAATAGCAGCATCAATGAGATGTACAGAAAACAGCATGCACAGCCATGTTTATTCAGATTTTTGGAACTATACTGTTCCCAAAGTAAGCATGAATATATTATGTTATTACATCAACTTTGAGAAATTGCATGAAGTTCAATGAGATTTCACAGGAATGAGTTTTATTTTTTCTATCTTTGATGATGCTTCTGGGCTTGCTCCTTCTGTAAAAACGGTCTTGACAACATCAGAACTCTCTATTAAAATGAACCTAGTACTGAATCCACTGAACTGGTCAGTACACAACATCTGCTTTTTTTGTTTTGCCAGTTTGCCACTGCTGCTATCCTATTATTGCTTTAATAAATACACATTTACATTCTGATTCACACCTTCTTCAAGCCTCTGGTGATGAGCTTTCTCAATGGTTATTATGCTAGTTTTACTTTAGGTCATGTGAGCATTACTTTTCTTGAATTCTGTTCTCAACTTGATCTCTCTAAGGAACATATTTAAAGTTTGTCATCATGTCTAAAACAGGCTCCTCATTATCAATAGTGATGAATCCTCTTCTTTGAATGTTACATCGTGTCTTTCTAGTTCAATTCATTCAACTATTGCACAAGTCACTCTCTAACTTATTAAACCTTTTGTTTTGCCCAGTCCCTTGTGGCCTCTGTCTTGATAACTTAAGAAAGCCCAAAATCAGTCACTAGAATATATTTTCTTTTTTCTTTTTTGCCTCATGTTATTCTTCGATTTTTTTTTAAGGAAAATTATTACATAAAACAACTTTTCCATTTCCATTCTACATTCATACCAATTCAGCTCAACACTGAGTTAGACAAATTGTCATTCATGACTGACTGACCAAATTTTCAATCATGACTACCAGAATCAAGCAAACTGTTTTTTTCTTTTTTTATTTTAAATTTTAAAATTTTTAAATTTTTATTTTTTATTATTATTTATTTATTTATTTCTTTTTACATATCAATTGTTGGCCCCCTTCCTGGTCCCCTGGCACATCAAGTCTTTGCAGGGCTAGGCATAGCTTCTTTCATTGACACTTATAAGGCAGTCCAGCTAAAAGAACATATCACACAGACAGGCAACATCTTTAGGGACAGGCCCATTTGAAATGTTTGGGACACACATGTTAGCTTCCATCTGCTACATATGTGTGGGGAGGCCTAGGTACAGGCTTTGATATACTTTGGTTGGTTGTTCAGTTTCTGAGAACCCCCAGGGTCCTGGTTGGTTGATTCTATTGGTCTTCCTGTGAAATTTGAATCACCTCTTGTCCTTCAGTCCTTCCCTCAATTCTTCCATAAGAGTCCTCAAGCACCACTCAGTGTTTGACTGTGACTCTCTGCATCCATCTGAGTCAGCTATTGGGTGGAACCTCTCAGAGGATGGCTTCCTATCTGCAAGCATAACATACTATCATTAGTAATTGAGGGACTAGAGCTTGACTACATGATAGGTCTATAGTTGGGCCAGGTTTTGGTTATTGTTTGGCCATTCGCTCAGTCTCTGCTCTAGCCCCAATTCCTGTATTTCTTGTAAATAGGATACAATTTGAGTCGGACGTTTTATGGGTGATTTGATGTCCCTGTGCTTGGCTACAGGAAGTGACCTCTTTAGGTTGCATATCCTCAAGGCTGTGAGTCTCACTAAGGTTCTCCCCCACACAGATTGATTCTTGGGAGCTTTCCTATACCCATCTCCGTTCCATCCTCAAGATGCCTCCCACCCTCACTTCCATCAGTTGCAGATTTCTTTTCATTCTCATGGCCATCTGATTATCAATCCTGTCTCTCCCCGAGCCTAATCCTGAAACCACCTCATTTCCCTCCCCATCCTCTCTCTCACCCACTTCCCTCCCTCCATCTACCTCCTAAGACAATTTTGTTCCCACTTCTAAGTGAAATTCATGCATCCTCACTTGGGTCTTTCTTCTTGTTTGACTTCTTTTGGGTATCCTGTATTTTATGGTTAATATACACTTATCAGTGAGTACATACCATACACATCATTTTAGGTCTGGGTTACCTCACTCAAGATGAAATTCTTAAGTTCTATCAATTTAATTGCAAAATTCAAAATGTCTTTGTAATAGTTGAACAGTACTCCATTTTGCAGATATGTCACATTTTCTTTACTAATTCTTCATTTGAGGTTATTTTCAGTTTTGTTTAAACAAATCTTTAATGCTGTTTCCAGACATGGGATAACTCATGCCAATCATGTTTCTATTTACCTAGATTCTAGATGCTACAGAAATATTTCATTCTTCTTATGTCTCAGACAGAATCAGATGAGTCTCCTGTGGTATGACCATATACTCTTCCATTCTTAAAACTGAAAACATCTGTTCTATTAAGTATTTTTTCCAATAATGGGCTACCCTTCAAAAAAATACTGTGGCTTCGTAATATTTACACCAAATACTATTGCCTATATCGAACATTGCACCAGAGACTACCCTTATTCCTGTCCATGAGATGTAATTTTTCGTTTTACAGAATTTTTAGGTCACCCGTCTACTAAAATAAATTAAAAGACGTAAAGAGTTTTGTTGTTGTTATTGTTGTTGTTGTAACTTATTCTATCCACTGTCTCCTCATTTATAGCTACTATTTAAAGCAACCATAACTCTAGGAATTCTTTCAAATCCAAAATGTTTGTCCGTGTTATTAATAAGCTTCCTGCTACCAATTCTGAAGGCCAATTGTCAATCCAGCTTGTTTGTGCTTTTATTTGCTTATTATTGCTTAGCCTGATTACCTCACTTCTGTGATTCATTTACTTTCTATTCCTTCCTGCTCTCAAAATACCAAGATCTACTTTTTACTATTGAATTTTTCCTCTCTCTCTCTCTCTCTCTCTCTCTCTCTCTCTCTCTCTCTTTCTCAATGCAGTAATGGTTCAAAAATTTAGTCTTAATATTAAAGTTCTAAGACTTGAGTGTAGTTTTGACATAAAATGACTGCAAAGTTACAACGAACACAATCCCTATGATTTTTCTATTTATAATTGACTCTTGTTCTAAAAAATAGCCTGCGTTGGAAAGAAACCAATAGCTCTGCAAATTCACTAGGGAAAAACAAAACAAAATAAAACCATCCGTCCCTCAAAAAAAAAAAAAAAAACCCAAAATAGTAACAAAAACCATAACAACAACATCAAAAATAAAACAAACAAACAAAAAATCTTATCCCTTTCTTCACCTACAATAATAAACTGAAAATGGTATCTGACGGTATTTGGGAAGATAGTTAAATCTTATTGTTTAATCCACACATTTTGGTAGCAAAATATAGAGATAGCAAGCTGGAGCAAGGGTAGGAAACAGTGTCAAAGGACACTGTATTGTCTGTCGGGGAAGAATTCTCATCAGAAGTCTTCCTGCTGTAGACCCTGTAAACCATAGACTGGCTAGGAAATAATGGCCAGTAGTAACACGGTGACTAGTTAGTAACGAGCATAGCCAACTGCTCTTGTTAAAATTTGAAGGATGTAGATCTAGTTAAGAAAGCTCCTAGCTGAGGAGTTCATAGGCTTGAGTGGGGAAGCTAATGTATTTGCTTTGCTAAATGTATATAGTGTTGTTAAAAAGGCAATAAAGACCTATCTAAAGGAAACTGTTTCCTTCTGGTATGTCAGGTCTCAGTACAGACATAAACAGTCCTGGTTGAGCTGGTCATGAGGGTAGACACCCCTAGGGAGGCTGGTTCATCTTAAGCTAAAGAGATATGAGAAATAATTAGTACATCAATGAGATAATATGCTTTCTCTTCCCAGAACACCCAATTCTAACTATAGTGTTTTATACAGAGGTTTGCCATGATTCAGTGTAAGGCTGTCTGGTTTTCTGACTTATTCATAACAAAAAAAAAGTAAGTTTTCCTTTTTTATATTTTTTTTTCCCTTAAGCACGCGTTCCCCATTGTTTTGGGCCTTTTTTGTTTGTTGTTTGTTTGTTTTTCTTTATCTGAATGGCGGCTGCTACAGAGCTGTTTGACTAACCCCCACGCCAGCTTAACTCAAGTGACAAGACATTTTCACTTTTCCATTTTCGTCTTGCAGGTAGCTGCCAAGCTGTATAGCCTGCTAGCTCTGAGATTTTGCTTTCATACCAAAATATGTTTCTTCAGGGTTTTCTATTGTATTCCATACTTTAATTACTATATTGGCAATACTAAGAAAACAAAGAATATACTAGATTTCTCCAGTATGGTATGGTAAACCAGATAGGACTCCTGAAAATGTCTAATAACAGTATGCCCATTAAGTTGGTATTCTAAAAACTTATATCAATGGACCGGTGATGCTTCAAGACTTCATTGGGAGTGCCACTCTTATGAATCTGAACAGATTCATAACTGGTCACATTTTGTAGGGCTAAGAAGAAAGGCTGTGTGAAGTGTCAATCTATTAAATGTGACCCCATTATATCTTACTTTCACAGCTTGAGGGATATAATGGAAAAGGGTGTCAGTAAGTGTAAGAAACAGGAAGAAATGGAGTGAGGTAGAGCACATTCTTCAAAATATGTCACACCTTTTCTACTCCTATTTTCATAGTAGTTGTAACTAGAGACAAAATAACTATGCAGGTTTGAGTTTTTAAGGACCTGGTCATAAATCAGAGACAGGCCCATGAGCTTGCCAATTCAGACAACATCTGTGGCAGAAAATAGGAGAGAGTGAGGAAAACACCAGGAAGGAAGTTCATGCAGGCCCCAATATTCCCTGAGTATCTAAATCAGGATATGGTCATTGCAAGGAAAGAAAGAAATTTCTTCAGTGCCTTAGTCATTGTATTTGGTCCATGCTAATGCAAGTGATATCTCATCTAGACTCTAGTAATCATAATAAACTTTACTGAATTGTTAAATAAATCTTAAAAATAAATAAATAAATGTAGAAGGACAAGTTGGCAAGAAGGTATTATGATGGTTTCAATCACAACCTGAATTGTCACATATCAACAGTCACAGAAGGAAAGGAATTCTCAGTAAACAGTAAGAATTATAAACTGAAAATTCCTAACATCTAAAATAGAATGCAATTAATTTTAATAAGTTCAAGCCCAGCAATGGGCAGAAAGACAAGCCATGTGGTGTGCAGCTGTGGGATGGAAAAGGTCATCACTATACATGATTCTCATTTACCCTTTTACTCCCAGTGTCACGTTCTTGCTCTGGCAACACAAGCCCCCGATATGGCTCCAGCCAGACTTTTGTGTTGCACTACCTTGCTAATTTAAAAGCTTTAGTGATTATGCTCTGTTATGATATTAATGGAAAGGTCAATGAATTCATAAAAATACTTTTTTCCCATTTATCTGGCATGTGGAACCTTTTCTTCTTTTACAATTTTCAACACAAAACTGATCATCTGGGTCATTTTGCATAATAGATGAACATAAGTTGTCATCTTTCTTGACAAGATCCCTTTTCCCTGTCTGTCATGCAATCCATGTGGAGTGAGGCTGTCTGGGCTGGTTAATATGCTACATGTTCCTGGTTTAAACAACAACAAGAGCTGTAATGGAGAAAGAAAAGGGAAGAAAGTAATTCTAATAAGACAAGTTACAACTTAGAGAATGAAAAGGTTAAAAATTACTCTCAAAACTGTCATTAAATGCTGGTATAGTGACTGCTAATGTTCTTGCATATTTCCTTTAAAACCTGTTTTACATTGAAATTGTTTGTATGTAATGTCCGAAATATGACAGGAGGCAAAAGCTTGGGAAGTTTGAGCTGAAGAACAAAAGAATTGTAACAAGTAAATGAGAAAAAATGAGTCAAAATGATATGTGATTCTATTTCTGGCATAAGTCTAAATCTCAAGGACATAATAATGTTCTTTCTTTTCGAGACACTACACTCATATTCATAGATAGATTTCTTTGTGTTTGTGGATTCTTAGTGTGGTTATCCTGTACTTTATTCATTTATGAGTGAATATATATAGTGCTTGTCCTTTTAGGTCTAGGTTACCTCACTCAGGATGATATTTTCTTATTCCATTCATTTGCCTGAAAAATTCATGATACTTTTGTTTTTAATAGCTGAATAGTATCCCATTGTGTAAGAAACCAAATAACAAGAAGAGCCCAAGGAATGATACTTGAATCTTTCTCTATATGGGAAATAAAATCAATATTGTGGTGGACTGAGAGGGAACTTAGTGGGAAAGGGGATGGGGAGAGAATGGTTAACGGGACAGAGAAGAGAATAGAAATCAGCAGTGGGAGAGAAGGGCAACTCTAGGACTTGCCAGAGACCTAGGACTGGGAGGAAACCCCAGATAGTTTATGAGTGTGACTCTAGCTGAGACTCCTAGCAGTGGAGAGTATAATGCCTGAAGTGGCCATTATCTGTAGCCAGTCAGGACTCCCAGTGGAGATTTGGACATAAACACACCCACAAAACCTTCTACCCAAAATGTGTCCTGCCTACAACAATGTAGAGACAAAGATGGAGCAGAGACTGAGGGAATGTCCAACTAATGACTGGTCCAAATTCAGACCCTTCCAATAGGCAATAGCTAGTACCTAACACTCTTAATGATACTTTGTTATGCTTGTAGACAAGAGCTTAGCATAAGCATGTCCTCTGAGATGGCTCCTCCTAGCAACCAATGGAAACAAACACAGAGACCCACAAGCAAACATTAGATAGAGCTTCAGAAGTCTTGTTTAGAGTTGAGGGAATGATCAAGGGACCCAAAGAGGATAGGTATTCCATGGGAAGAGCAACTGAGTCAAGTAATCTGGACCTTTTGAATTACCCGAGACTGAACCACTAAGCAAAGAGCAAACATGGGCTGGAGTAGGCCCCACCCATATGTAGCAGATGAGCAGCTGGGTCTTCATGCATGTCCCCTAGGGCTGTTCTGGAACCTGTTGTCTGTCTGTGGATCTCATTCTTTTATATAGTATGCTGTTCTGACCCCAGTGGGAGAGGATGTGCTTAGCACTGCAATTACTTGACATGCCAGTGGGGAGTGGTACCCAGGGGTGGCCTCTCCCATCTCAGAGGAGAACAGTAGGGGGAATATGAGGAGGAGCTCTGTGAGGAGGGGTATGGAAGGAGAGGGAGGCAGACATTGGGATGTAAAGTGAATAAGTAAATTAATTAATGAAAAAGAAACATTTTAATATTTTTTAATTGACAGAATTATGTGTAACTTTAAGGCAGGTGAGAATTTCCCAGAGAAGGCACATAAGGAAAAAAATGGAATCCTTCCCCCGTTTGCATAATATGACAACAAATAAAAGGTATTGGTGTAAACATCTTGTGGATCTAGGATCAGTATTAATTACAACTCCAAGTATATTGGTAATACCAATTAGGAGACTTTAATTACAGGCTTTAGATTTCACTTTGCACAGACCCAAGAGTTAATTAGCTTTTATTCTGGCAAAGTTCAAAAACATCTGAGCATGAGCCTTGGCAAATCTTTCTGATAGCCAATTTTTATGGGGTCCAAGACCCATAAATATGTTTTCATTATTCAATCAGCAAATAATGGTATTATGTAACTTATTAAAATTCAAATTATAGAACTCCATAGCTCTGGACACATATAGTCATCAGGTTGTATAGACTAGATGCATATTACTATTTGAATGCTCTGAATCCACTCAAGCTTAATACTCTCATGTGCCTAAAAGAATCAAATGAAAAACTATCTATCTATACAAGTAGGAATAAATTCACACTAAATTACACATGCATACCAACAAACTCAGTAAATACATCACATATTATATGCACATAAACTCCACATCACATATACACATCACACATATAGCTACCACACAGTACATATCATTCCTTTTATTAAACACATACTCACTATACATACTACTCATCCTACAAAAATATACCCTACATTACACTTATAGATAGCATACACAAAAACCATACATATGCATGTGCGCACAGGCATCTGGAAACCAAAGGATCCTGAGAGAGCCTATAGCATGAAGGCATTTGAAAACCTTTCAAATAGTTGTTATAAACAGCTAATTATAAGAAAGAATAGATCTGAACAAAATTGTTATAATATTGTAGATAATTAGAAAAATCATCATAGAAAATTATGTTCAGTTTTATAACATATATTAATATCCTTTAAGAAATTTCTTAGATATAACCATTAATATTCAAATTAACACTGATAAATATGACATTTGCTTCATAAGTCCTATTATATAAATTCAAAAATTAACCTACAAATTACCTAGCAATATACATAATACATATAATGAATAGACTTTAGTATTATGTGCATTATATGTATATGTGCATATAGATATGTGCCTATCAGAATAAAATCTTTACTTACAGAAAACAAATATAAAGTAAAATAAATATGTAAAGATAACCAAAATGTTGACAGAATTATGCCTGTAATCTAGAGCAAGACACTACTCAATATAATCCTGTAAACAGAGAGAAAAGTTTGTGAGAGAAGAAACTACTAACAACATAGAGGGATATGCTGCACAGTTTGGTCAAATCATTTTCTAAAAAACTTTATTTGACATTAAGCAGTGTGAGGCTTTCTGTGAGATGCCAGGGAATACAAAGACAATCAGAGCTGAAATCGAAAAAAGTTTGTCTCATCTTTCATGTAAGTAGATTTCATTTCTTCTGCTATCTAATTAGTGTAAAATATAATTTAAAAATAATTTGTTTATGAAAATAATGTTAAATTTTTTTAAAAAAGCATTTTGTAGCACAAGTGAGATGTCAACCATGTTCCTTAGATGTATGGAATAGAATCACGGTTCATAGCTTAATCCAGGTCTCGCTATCTTAAACTACACTATACATACACACACATAGACACACACACACAAACACACACACTCACACAGAGAAAGAGAAGGAGTGAGAGAAAATAAATGCAATAAATATTCTTATTTCCTACTGAGAGCAGATGGAATAATAATGATTCATGGACCACCTATGCCATATTTGAAATATCACATAAAATATCCTGCCCTGAGATTTTATCACCAGATCACATGATGTTGTACAAACCACTGTACAGACACATTATGTTCCCACAATGGACTAGAATGAACTGGAACAGACTTTGGGAATCATGTCGCCATCCTCAGCAGAAAGCAGTTTTACCAACTAAGCTCTCTGGCTGGTCTACCATACCTTCTACAATATTTTTGGGAATTACAAAGGAAAGGTGTATGTATGTATGGTGGGGAGCAGAAACTAGATCCAAAGCTAACAAAACCACTTTAAGTATATTTAAAAGTGTGTTTATTAATAGACTGTAAAATTAAAAATAGACTGTAGATTTGGTTTGATTTTGATATGAAAGTCATTTTACCAGGGTTCACATATATATAATATATATATATAATATTAATATATATATATATAATATATATATAATTTTTTAATCCACTCCTTTAAAAACAAACACTAAAAATAACATTAGGGAATGCTGAATGATTACATATGAGTTTTTTATGTGTTTAAACCATGCTTTAATTAAATTATAATCTAAAACTGAAAAGTATCTTTTTTGTAAATACTAAACAGATATCCAATAAAATATTTAGTTAGAGTTACAGATACATTAAACAAAGTAGTAGAAAATCATAAGAACTTGTTCCTCATCTGCTCATTTTTTCATGGAGGACATCACAGGGCTCACCTACATAAAGACTATAGCAACTCAGGAATGCTGAGGGGTAGAATAATCTTCCCAGTTATGAGCCCATGATTCTTATTGTATTTTATTATTAAATACAGATGTCATTTTATACCATTTTGATACATCATCTGCTGTTTCAATAACTCCATTTCTAAGAAAAGTGCATAGTTAATCACATGGATTGTCATGAAAAATGAACTCTGATCAGAAATGATTATATGCTTTAAAACTTTGTGTGAGTCCTGCATAACTTTACTGAAAGTGAATCACAATGGTTCAATTGAAGCAGCCAGATTATTCAGAATATAGTTATACTTCAGATAGAGTATATTTCATTAGAAGAAGTAAATCTGAAGACAGAATTATAATGTTTTTAGAAACTACAACTTTCAAGTCACTCGGTAATATGTAGTCTCAGAATTCATGAAAAACTAAATTTTATAATGTATATGCCACTTACTATTTTTTATTACATCTTCCATATCTTTAAACATGAATATCAGTTTGACTTACAATCTACTAGTTATGCAAAAATTTATAGCAAATAAATATAGCATATTAATACTGGCAGTTTATCTAATGAGACGCTGCTTCAAATGTGCAAGCTTGGCAAATGACAAGAAAAGTGGCACTGGAAATTAAAAGTAGCAACATTTCAAGAATAGCTGCAGTGGCCAGAGACTCTAAATGCCTTACTTGGTTCAAATTCCTAAAGCTTTGCTCACTTGACAAGAAGATATGAGCATAGAGCCCCCAAATAGGCATGAATTATACTGTAGTATTTTCTTCATGATAAAATTAAGAAAAAAATCTAAATCAAAAGCCATTTATGTGATTCTGTCTCTCCTATGTAAAATGCTTTATTTTTTTCTAACAAAAAGTCAATTTATCTTTAATGTTTTGCTTTGTTAGGTCTACATGAACAATACAACAGTAGTGATAGGTGGCTTCACTTGGATTCTGTGGTAAACTTATTTATGACAGCTTTGTAATGCAGATTAACATGTGTGACTGCAGGTCAGACTTTACATCCTCATTTTTTCAGTTATATTCATCAGATTATTTTTTTCTGCAGCTGGTTTGGAGAAGTCTGCAAAGTCTATGCTAATAATAACATACTGAAATCATCTAAGATGCTTCAGTGAAGAAGTTCATTTGTATAATTGTGAAGAAAAAAACAGCTATCAATATCTGAATAGTTAAAAAGGCTCAGAGCAAGTAATCACTGTTGTCCTAGCATCTTTATACCTTAGGTCTAACTTGTCGCCTCATTCCATTTCAATAGCTTTCTGGTGACAGTAAATTAAGAAACGAGTTGCTAAGAAGGTGACTTTGAAAAAGCATGATCATGTGATCCTTTAACAAAAAAAATCACATGATGTTCTGCTGTGAGTGGAGTGGAAACAGTTTTATTCACATAAGGCAGTAATTCAATTATAGGCAGTTTCTTAAAGTGAGTGATAGTAAAGTGTGAATGTACGGATTCAGATTGGATATGAATAAAAAAGCATAATTTAAACAAACTACATAAAATAGAGTGTAAAAATCTTAAACCACAGATATTATCCAATCATATAGTAATCCAAAAGTCTGTATGCTCAGGGTGAGAATAGATGCTACTTTCAAAATTGAATATCACATTACTTAACTTAGATTAGCACTCATTTCACTGCATGCAAATGTCTTTTTCTTGTGTCTAGACTGTAGAGAGTCCTTCCATGTTGAAGCACTTAGGATACCTGAGGTGTATTATAACATTTTGTATTCCTTGTCAGAATTTAAATTTTGCAAAAAATTATGTCTTCTTTCAAACCTGTCAATTTTTTTGCTTACTCAGTCATTGAGTAATTCTTCCAGAAAATTTCAGGACTAGTCAGACTTTTAAATGATGACTGAAATGAATACTTATAAATTCTCTTTGCTCAAGGTTTTACAACAGCATCTTTGACTACTATGGTTTGAATATTTTAAACCAAACTATTTGCTTTCTCATCAATTTATTATATGATAATTTAGTAATTTGAATATCCATCCCACCAAATTTGTAGTATTTTTAAAGAAAACACAGTGACAGACTTTTAAATAATATTGAAGGATATTCCATTAAATAATAAATGAGATTTTTAAGTAAATATTATCCTCTCATCACGAGGACTTTTCTAAGATGAAGTCATATATTTGAACTTAGTACTTATTAGTCTCCAAAAATTAACCAGTATTTTCCTACTTGTCTTCCCTTATAAATTGTAAATTTAAGTAATACAAAAATATTTAGTATAAATTTTACTATTATTTATATTTTGTTTAGTTTAGAAAATACTAGCCAGGCAGTGGTGGCACACACCTTTAATCCCAGCACTTGGGAGGCAGAGGCAGGCAGATTTCTGAGTTTGATGCCAGCCTGGTCTACAGAGTGAGTTCCAGGACAGCCAGGGCTATACAGAGAAACCCTGTCTCGAAAAACAAAAAACAAAAAACAAAACAATAAAAAAAACCCCAACCCCCCCCCAAAAAAAAAAGAAAGAAGAAAATACTGACAAATAGTTATTTATGATCATATACCTCCAATGTGTACAAAAAGAAAAACTATGCCATCTGGAGGAATGGGTTAATAGTTATGAGTACTTATAACTTATTTATAACAATCAGATAGAGTTTACAAATTCCGGTAACTCCAGATTAAAAGGATCCATCATCCTTATTAAGCCTCTGACCATCTGTATCAAAACACACACACACACACACACACACACACACACACACACACACACACACACAACGCACACAGGATAAGTATATTAAGTCATTTTAAAAGATACAATTATGCCGGGCGGTGGTGGCACACGCCTTTAGTCCAGCACTTGGGAGGCAGAGGCAGGCGGATTTCTGAGTTCGAGGCCAGCCTGGTCTACAGACTGAGTTCCAGGACAGCCAGGGCTACACAGAGAAACCCTGTCTCGAAAAACCAAAAAAAAAAAAAAAAGAAAAAAAAGATACAATTATATAAGATATTTGTACAGTTAGACTATTTAAATATAGGGATCATACAAAAATATTCAATATATTGATATTAATGTTTCTCATTTTAAAACAACCTAGGGAGCTAACCTTCAAGTTCAGTTGAAAGAGTTTTTACGTACAAACCAAGAATCCTTGTGTTGATCTCAGCACTCATAAACTAAATTTGAAAGCTCATGACTATATCCCAATTACAGAGCTGAAGGCAGAAAGTCAGAAGATCAAGATCATTCTGAGCTACGTAGCACTGTGGAGGTCTGCCTATGGACAGTACACTCCACCTCAAATTAATTAATTAATTAACTAATTAAACAGTGTGCAAATCATTGAGTAAATATCTCACTCACTTATACATCACCTCTTCCAAGCTAAGGGCTATAACTCTATATATAGTTATGAAAATATTTAGAACACTAAGATAAGGCTGGACAAAAATTGATTCATAATTAAATACATAGCAAATATAAGATGTTTCTGGCAGCACTTAGCCATTTTGCATTGTGGAAATACCTTGAAACTTTGGTTTTCAGGAAACGATGTGTATAGTTTTTGTTTTGGATGTTGTCACACCACCCAACCTTAATAAGTGATGACTGAAACATCTCCAATTAGATCAGAGACCTATATATGTAATGGAGTACAACACACACACACACACACACACACACACACACAAACAGAGAGAGAGAGAGAGGAGAGAGAGAGAGAGAGAGAGAGAGAGAGAGAGAGAGAGAGAAGATGTGGAGGATAACATTTTGAAGGAAAAGTTCCCCTGCCTTCATAGAATTCCTAACAGGTGACATGCTATCTCCCTGTCCTACCCCTGCTCCTTCTGAATAGCCTCATCAGGCAGGGATTTTATTGGGACACAGTGACAGTGTAGTAAGATATGATTGGCAGAGGATTTAGGGGCTTAGGAGTGTTTCAAATAATCTACAAAAGTTTATGCACTGTGGGAAAATCTCAGATCTGTACCATGATGGGGATTTCCAGAGTGTGATTCCTGGGATTTGTCATGTGACTCTGTTGCCTCTTATCCCCTATCCTAGGACCTGTTCTCTCTCTCTCTCTCTCTCTCTCTCTCTCCTCTCTCTCTCTCTCTCTCTCTCTCAAACACACATACACACAGAGAATCATAGTTTAACTACAGCTAACAAAATTTTAATATAGTCCTAATGTTATCTCTCAACATATAAATAAAAAATTAGGCCATCTTTTAATTTGATTGATTTAGAACACTTATTTTTTTTTTTTTTTTTTTTTTTTTTTTTTTTTTTTTTTTTTTTTTGGTTTTTCGAGACAGGTTTTCTCTGTATAGCCCTGGCTGTCCTGGAATCACTTTGTAGACCAGGCTGGCCTCGAACTCAGAAATCCACCTACCTCTGCCTTTCCAATGCTGGGATTAAAGGCGTAGCGCCACCACCGCCCGGCGAACACTTAATTTTTAAAACTACTGTTTGAATTGCTGATTTAAGTTTCATAGAATGTGAAATAAATTTTAGGTTGCAATTGGAAAAAATCCTAAAGCTTATGAATAGACCTAAATATACTTTTGCTATTTTGCACTACTGAGTTTCTGAAGTAACATTCTCAGCAGGCGATGATTATCTAATCAAAGTATTTTGGCCATCTTTGAAAAATGTTGGAGATATAGTATCCTGTAGAATCAATACTCAGCAGAAATTAAGCTTTTATATAACAACTTGAATTATGTTATAGTTCTATGTATAATAAATTATTGTTTTTAAAATACATTTCTTGATTATATTATTAGTAAGTGATTAATTTGTATGTCTATATACCCAATAAAGCATAAACATTTACTGAAAAAAAGTGGTTGTAAATGACAAAACATAGTGCTTGACTGAGAATCTGCACAATATGCCAGTATCAAAATTAGAGACTGGGTCTACTTGTTCTCCTACAAATATTGTTATTGTTTTCAGTTTTGCTTCCTTTAATGTCATAGCCACTATATGAGATTGACCATGACCTTTGTACTTTTATAAACATTGAGTTAATGAGAGATGCTTTTACCTTGACTCTGATTTTAAATAGGTACATACAAGATTTAGAGATGTTTCAACATATTTATCAGATCATTTTTAAAATTTATATTTACATTGAAATTACCTCTACCTTATCACAGTAAGTCATATTTATTTCCACAGAAAACTTGTCAGTCAAGAAGTATGCTCTATTTCCCAATTAGGTTTTATTTCAATTTCATGTTATTAGTATGCTTAATTTTAAAATTCCATTTAGACACTTTTCCCATTAATTAATTAACATCATTATATCCACATCACAGCTTCCCCTCTCTCCTGTCCTCCAAGTCGCTCTCTTTTATGTCACCTCCCTCCATTCTTCTCTCCCTTTCTCCTCAGTGACAGGAAGACCACCCTGGATATCAATCAACCTTGGCATATCAGGTTGGAGTAGGACTAAGCACATTTTCTTCTATTGAGGCTAGATAAGGTAGCATAGTTAGGGAAACAGGACCAAGGTTAGGTAACAGAGTTAGAGATAGCCCCTCTTCCTTCTGTTACAATTCCTCTGTAAAGACAAAGCTGTATATCTTTTAAATATTTTTATGTATAGGGGACCTAGATCAGTCCCTTATATAATCTCTGCTTGGTGGTTCAGTTTCGTTGAGCCCCTATGGGCTCAGGTTAGTTGATTATGTAGGTTCTCTTGTGGTTTCTTTCAACCATCTTGCTCCTAAAATCTTTCCTCCTCCTCTTTTACAAGATTCCGTAAGCTGTGCCCAATGTTTGGCTGTGCATGTTTCTCTGCTTTTGTTTCCATTAGTAGCTGGGTTAAGTCTCTCAGACGACAGTTATATTAGACTCTTGACTGCAAGTATAGCAGAACATCAATAGTTTCAGGGGTGGAGGCTAAGTAAGGAGGAGGGCCCAAGGGAGGATATTTGAATCTCATTAAGAATGGGAAATCAAATAGACATCAGGGTGGATAGAGGGAGGGAACTGGGTGGCACAGGGTGTAGAGAGGGAAACAAAAGGGATCAAGTTTGGGAAGACAGAGATCTGGAAAAGAAAACTGGAATTGGTGTGGGAACATTCTGGGACAAGCTATATACCCAGGAAAACAGAAAAAGGAATTTATGAGGGTAACTCTAGATAAGACTCCTAACAATAGGGGTCACAGAACCAGATAAGACTGCTGATGGAGGGATGATGACACCAACCCAGCAGCCAGATCTTAGACCTATAATTTATGCTGCCTACAAGATGTGCAGGGACAATGTTGGAGCAGAAAAGGAGGGAATGGCTAACCAATGACTGGCCCAACTTAAGACCCACGCTTTGAGAGAGATCCCACACCTGACAACATTATTCTTAATGTTAATAAAGTATATACGTTTTATTACATTTATATTTCAATCTACACCTTTGTTCTAAGGATTGTGTGATTTTCATGTTATCTATAAATACTGCTATTACAAGAGAACTTGCTATTTCACTCTACTCATAAACTATTGTTCTCGCTACCACATATGTATGACCAAGTTGTTAATTTTAATAAGTTTTCATTGCAATTGTGCATTACAGAGTATTTTTAAAACTGCTCCCATTACTTTTGTTAAATGTAACAACACATGTCTTTATTTTCACATGACGGAGTGAATACAACGTATTTTCTAGAGGAATATAACACAGAATAAGTAAGTGTGTGTGTGTGTGTGTGTGTGTGTGTGTGTGTGTACAGAATTTGTCAGATTTACTTCCACTATCTGATTGAAGTAGAACAACAGTCCTTTTCCCATTGGAAAGCTTAAGCATCAAGTAGCTGGTCATCAATAACAGTCTGGAACTGGAGAATACCTGTAGAGCACCTGACCTTTAGTCACCATAGGAAGGCCAAAGAAGCTGGGATTTGATGTTACTGATATATGGCAATAGTAGTGACTACAAGGTAAATAGACTAATATTTTCTAATATTTTGTAATTCTTGATATTTTGGGGCCTCAAGGTTTATGTTCAATTAATAACATAAAGCTATCCACCTAGATTCTGCTGAAGGACAGCTATTGGTTAAATAATGTCTTTTAGAAAAACAGTCATAATAAATGGTAATTCACACAAAACAAAAGGAAGTACTTGCTTCCCAGGACTTCCTTTTCTTGGGCTGTAGAGGAATGTTCCAAAATGTCTTCTTTGGCCATTGCCCTTCAGTTAATTTTTCAAGGAAATATCCTTACTTACTCCACAAGGGTCACAACTCCTGCTTGATTTCAAACCAAGTCTAGTTGAAAACTTGATGCTTATCACCCTGAATGACTATCTATAGAGTCATTCCGTGCTGCATGTAAAGCCACGGTCCTACTCTATGTCTTCTTTATATTTACCAGAGTTGCCCCCTCGTTTACTTTGCGTTTTGAATGTTTGTATTGTCTGCATTTATGTTTTGCTAAATTTATTCTCTTGCTATACATGTGTATTTCTTCACGTTCTTCTGTGATCTCATGTGCAGGTGGCCATATCCTCTTTTCACGTCGGAAATGTTTGTTCGTTTTCCAGGAGGACCATCTCACTGTGACAACAGGAGCTCACGTATGGGCCTATTCAGCTATGAGCTCTATAAGTTTATAGGTGCATCTCAGATGCTTTGTTCACCCGGATATATGTTCGATGACTGGAGAATCTACAGTTCAACCTGGAGTTTAGCTCAGCATTTTGCTCTCAAGTTATAAGCATGTGCGGCATAAATTCATCACTCTATTTTAGCCACTGACTCTGTGTCCAAGCCAAGACTTTGGCCTGAGTACACCTAGTCTTCGTTGCTTTATGATTGGAAAGGTTTACTTTTCTTCTTTAAAGTGATGTCCATCTGATACTTGATGGCTTTTCAGATACGCAGACCCTTGATATCTCAGCTGGGTGAACTTGTGAGTCCACTTAGTTGTTCACTATAATAAGATTAAAAAGCTTAATTTCTTATCCCTTAACACCTAGATAGCATTTAATAATTTGAATATTATTCAAATTACTGGGCCAGGGTAGATTCCCAAAACTTCAGGGAGTGCTTGATCCCCAAAAGAAATATTATCCACACAGTAGTTATTCCACAGGTTCCAACCAAGACATTACTTTGAGAGGATCTCTGTGGATGATAGTTTAGGTTATTAATTCAACATAAAATGTGAGTCCGAAAATCTTAGAAAATGTTAGTGGATATAGCTCAAAGTATTTCCTCCGTCTACTGAATTTGTTTTAGATATTTTATTCAGAGTCTTGCTTTTAAAACCTTAAAATGTACACTGAAATTTAATTTAATTATTTTGTTATAAATTTTTTGGTATAATGTTTGAGACTTTATTGTCAATGTATATATTTGAATTCATTTTAGAGCCACCAAAACTATATTCTGCTTTATAGAACCATTCTGCAGTAAGGTAAATTGAAGCCCTAAGATGTCATTAGGTCTTTAAGAACTGAGCAAGAATT
This sequence comes from Mastomys natalensis, assembly GCA_021653895.1. Taxonomy (NCBI): domain Eukaryota; kingdom Metazoa; phylum Chordata; class Mammalia; order Rodentia; family Muridae; genus Mastomys; species Mastomys natalensis. Next base: position 1,690,615 of record JAJTUV010000611.1, read on the forward strand.
TAAGCAATCATTTTAAATCTTCCTTTAATATTATTACTTTAAAATTATATATAAATATTTGAATATATAAAAATAAAATTATACATACATATGTAATATATATTCAATTAATGTTTTTATATGTGTGCACAAATATATATTCATATATATGAATTGATATTTCTATGTGTGAATATACATACATATATTTTATATGTATCAATATATGCATGAATATTTATATCCAGTCCATGGTTAGTGTTGATATACATATTTTCTCAACAAATTGACTGTGTGTGTAATTGTGTGAATTTGTGAAATATTTATGCACATAGTTTGTCTGTAGGTCTTAGACATTAGGGAGGGGCCAAGTGTGTTTCTTTTTAACAGTCTCCAACTTACTTTTTAGGGTAGCCCTTTTGACTTAACTGGATGACATGCAGGCTCACAAGATCTTTTTGTCCCTAGAGCAAGCATGGAGGTTATAAGCATATGTAACAACAATCATATTTCACATGCATGTTGGAACTCTGAGCTCTTGCATTTTGCTTACACTTCTGGCATTGCATCCTCTGAGCAAACATTCTAGTTCCTAAAACACTTTTGGTAGAGATAAAATATTATTAGACGAGCCTAGCTGGAGTAACCACTATCAGGCATCATAGGTTAAAAATATCAATATTCATACTGTCCCTTGGGGACATGTCCCTATGATAGACTAAAGACTACAAAAAACAAAACAAAACCGAGCAAGGAATGACTGAAAAAAGAAATGTGTTTTATAAAATTTATTTGTACTTGTATCTTAAGATATTATTATGTGCAGTCCCTATCCTTCATATATTTTGATTCATTGATTATGTTGTGATGATAATAATAAAAGTGTCATGGTCTTGTTAAAGTAATTAAAGTCAGTAAAACCATAATTTCATTTCCTAGATACCGATGATTAAATTGATTGGATTTGTAGAAAGTGCATTATTAACTGTCAAATACATTGGTAAATTAAATAAAGCATTTATTTTTTCAGAGTTAAAAATTAAAATATTTCTAGATTATTTGATCCCTAGTAACTTCTACAAGGCTTGATCTGTAACTAATGACATTCCATTGCTATAAATAATGTCAATATTCAGTACTTACATCAATCAAACACAAAATCTTGACCACAAATTTTACAAATGTCAAATGGCAAGTGTCATGCAGTTTTGATGATGAATGAACAATTTCTCCACGGCTACAAATTGAAATGAAAGCCTACAGAATAGTATAGCATTAGGCTCTAAATATGTTCACAAGATACATTTACAGATAATAAATTTGAAATTAAAATAATTTAAGTGATGCCTGTTAAATCACACATAGGGTGAATATCAAAGTATTCGAATGCTGGTCTTAATTTTAGGAGGAAAGGCATACACTCATGTTAACAGAGCACAAGTGAAGGCTCGTTGTGTTTGTTTGTTTGTTTTTTAACCCAGTATTGAGAATAGAAAATAATGAGAGAACATATCTCTCTTCAGATGATGTTCTTTAGAAAAACAAAATCCAGTGATTTGGCAACCTTTTGAAAATAGAGTAGCAGAATAAATATTTAAAGTCTAGTAAAGCAACTCTATCTTTGTCTGTGTCTCTCTGTCTCTCTCTCTCTGTCTCTCCTTCTCTCTCTCTCTCTCTCTGTCTCTCTCTGTCTCTGTCTCTCTCTCTCTCTCTCTCTCTCTCTCTCTCTCTCTCTCATGTTAAGAAAATTTGAACCTTTGTTGATTTGTTCTTCTGGTTCAGTGGTCCCTCCTGAAACCTAACACAGGAAAGAGCTAAGGATAAAATGTGAAGCTGTGTTCCTTCACATTCAGTATTCTGAAATCTGCACTTTTGCCATTCAGACAAACTTGTGCATGTCTGTACAGTTTTGTTTGACTGTGATTCTGAAATTGGAGGCTTATTTTTTAAATCCTGAAAACCTGAAATTTATGTGAACGTAAAATTACTGCATATAATATACTATACATAATTTTATCAAGAATATTGATTATATAGGAAAGTAGTAAATATCAAATAAAAGGAAAAATATGTAGACTTGATTATCTTTAGCTAATTATCCCAAAGGCTTACAAAAATTTTATCTTCAGAATCTCTCTATGTACAATTGGAATCACAAGATAAATTTTAATCAATTAACATTTCTCATCTATACAATTTAGAAGATAGAAGTAGGATACAATTCATATTGATATGAGTCTACAATGACATATAATGAGAAAAATTAAATGAATCAAGCACATCTTTGTACCGTATTCTGCGTATTTGTTACTAAGTGAACTTGAGGCAAAGATTATTGTCTCTGTTCTACTGTAGCCTCCCTAGTAGAATAACGAAATTATTCAATCAAATTATTCTTTCTATTTAATCAATTTATTCCAATATTTTGTTACAAAATAGTAACTACTCTCAAATGCACAAAACTATTTTTTCACATACACTTAAATCCAAACCTATATAACTGCCATTTCTTCAAAATCAACATGTACGTTTTACATGACTACCAAAGGGTGGAGCAGAAGTTCCACACTTTTTGTTAGTTGTAGCAAAACTATAAATAAGCAACCATTTGGTGTGCAACTGCAAGTTAGATTTAACTTTCTTGACATGATTGAGTTGCCAATAAGCCAGCACTAGGGTGACTTCCTGGGTTCCAGAGCTCAAAATGTTCACATAGGGTGCCCATCTGCTGCTTAATTTTAATGATGTTATATATTAAAGTAGATAATAATAAATGCCTATAGTTAAAGTGACAGCACGTCTGGAGCTTTTAGTTTTCCCAAAGTAAGTTTAAGGTTAGCAGAATATGCATTCTAAGCAAAGTAATATATGTTGATATTTGTATGACCTCAGTCATTCATTATCATTAACAGCTTTTATCAAAGGATGCCATAACTTTAAAACAATGATTTAGCTCTATTAAAATTCTGACATTAAGTAACAATTTGAAATCTAAGATTTTAAAAATTTGGGCAAAATAAATAATATGCCGTCCATCTAGTCCAGAGTTCATATATATGAAGTTTTTACAACTTAGCAGTGAACCTTACCACCTATACACATATGAAACTGAATGGTACAATATGAGATGCCAATTTGTTGGAAATAAATGAATAACTGGTATAGATTCTTCTATATCAATTTAAATATCTACTAGTTCATAATGTCCATTGCAGGCAGATTTACTGAGCATGGACTAAGACCAAATGCAATCAGTTAGACAGCAGTTAGGATGTTCCATTTGAAAAATTTTAAACTGCAGTATGTCAGCTAACTCAGCTGGGAGCACAGCTTGCCTTGATATAGATATATTCATGTATTCCCTTGAAATTTCCTGTAGTGTTTAATGAAAGTACAAAAGTAAAATCATTGTAGATATTGATCCAGTAGTGTGGTAGTTTAAGGGAGAAATATCTCTATGGTGGTTTAAGTAGGTTTGGCCCCAAGGATTCATGTGTTTGAATATTTGGCCCATAGGGAGTGGTACTATGAGGAGGGATGGTCTTGTTCAAGTAGGTGTGGCCGAATTGGAGGAAATGGTCATGGTGGGAGCAGGCCTCTGATGCTCAAGCTACACTCATTGTGGAATACAGTGTCTCTCTGCTGCCTACGGATCAAGAAGCAGAACTCTCAACACCAACTTGAGCACCTTATTGGACCTTATGCTGCCATGATTCATGACAATAATTTACTAAGCTTCTGAAAATGTAAGGCAGCCTAAATTAAATGTTAGCCTTTATAAGAGTTGCCTTGGTCATGGGTCTCTTCACAGCAATGAAACCCTAATTATGATCGTCCCTCGTAGGCTTTCATATTTGAATACATAGTCAGAATTGGTGCACTGTTTGAGGAGGTTTAAGTTATATAGCCGTGCTAGAACAAGGCTGTTTCCTGGGGTTGAGGGGGCTGGAGTCTTGAAATCCTAAAGCACCTCTTTCCGGTTGCTTCACTTTCTGATTTATGTTTATTTGTCCTCCAATATATGTGAGCTCTCTGCTTCCTTTTCTTCATGCCTATTGTTTGTGCTATGCCTGCCAGCTATGATGGAGTCTAATCCTCCGGAACTATACAGAACAATAAAATCTTTCTTTCCTAAGTGGCTTTTGGTCATGGGCTCTTATTACAACAACAGAAAAGTAACTAATACAAATGCTATTAAAATTCATTTACATGTGAAGCAATATATCAACTAAAAGACAAAGAATGTCATAATTCCTAAACTATTTAATGAATCACTGATGAATTATGCTTTGTCAATGAGAAACAGCAGATAAAACAAACTTTATGCCTTTGGAAACAAATTTATATGACAACTTCACTTTATATTCACACATTGGAAGGTAAAATATAGACATTATTAATTTAAGACAATACAGATTCAGAAACAATTATGGAAATTCTTAATATAATTAAGGAGGAAATAAAAAAACAGTGTGTTGAGAATGCTTTAGAGTATTGTGTAAACATTCAGAACAGGATCACAAAATCAATAACATAAATACCTATTTAACAAAATTGTAGATGATTAATTTATAGCAAAAGCAAACATAATAAATAAAATAGAAAAACATATGAATCAAAAAATTTAAAAGATATAGAGAAAAAAACAGTGAAATCAAAATTTTGTTTTTTCTTTTTAAATGTTTTATTCTTTGAGAGTTTTGCTCTTTTAAACATATCAAGGGACATATGAAACCTATCATTGTTACAAAAAAAAAGACATGTATTTCTAATAGCAGAAACAAAGTAAATTCATCACTGCAGAGTCCGAGGCCATCTACATAAAGGAAATTTATAGAAAATGCTATGGTCACAAATTTGATTATTTGGATAAAATTGAACACATTCTTTAAAGTGAAACTAGTAAGTATACTCATGTACCTATATATAGATAAGATAATGTCCCTCAATCTGTCCAAGAAATCGAATTAATAATTAAATATCTTGCAAGTTAAAAAGCACTGGGTTCAGAGCTTTTTACTTGATTTTTAACAAGTATTTCAGGAAATACTACCACAGGTTTTCTAGTCTTGGCCTCAAGATACAGTGAGATCATTCTATGTGTCATTCTCGCAGCTAGCTACGTCAAAACCAAGATTTTCAATCACCTGAAAAATCAATTGCAAGAAATGGCTCCCACAAATATTTCTGTCTTTTATGAATATGAATGCAAAAGTCTACTAACAGATACAAAAAAACTTACAGACTTATTTAAGTTTACTTTAGAATGGCAGATTTCATTAATATTTTTAAATGTACCGGATGAATCCATAAGATATTGAAATAAGATCATAAAATATAAACTGCTGTACAACAAAATGACAAACCAATGATTACAGTTGAAACACTGTCAGAAAACAGAGAATATTAAGAGCTTTTCTAAGGGTAAAAATAGGAGCTGTGTAAACCTGAAACTAATGCAGAATTTGATGGCAAGGAAATGGTTGTTATACCTTAAGACCACAGAAAACAACAGATATGCTTTCAATTTTGGTATTTATTTGATATTGTTTTGGAAGCCCATGCTAGAGAAATAAATCCCCCAAATGCTTAAAAAAACAGAAAGAAAGAAAATACCATTTTTGGTTGTAAATAATCTAAATATCTTTGTAGAGAATCTGTAGGAATCTTCCTGAAAATTTTTGAAACTGTCAATGAAGTGAAGCAATACTATAGAACTCAGTCACAGTATAATGATTTCTGCTTTTCTCTTTTTGTTCATTTGTTTGGGTTTTGTTTTCCTTTTTTTAACCTGTTATGAATACTTCATCTGAAAAGTTACAAAGAAGATCATAAAATATTGATGATATCACTTGGCAAAGTCTCATGAAATGTTGATGGAAGAAATCAAAGGTTTGAATTAATGGAGAGAATTAATCAATATTCACAGGCATCTGAAAATAAGTATGGTTAAGATATAACTTTTTTCAAATTAATCTATAATTTCAACTCCAGTTCTGAAAAAAATCCTAGCAATATACTTTGAAATATCAAAAAGTTCATCTAAAGTTATTTATAGAAAGAATAAGCCTATAAAACACACCTCCAAACAAAAGGGCAAGCTATATTAGCATATCATAAACCAACTTAATCAATATAGAATTATATTGACAAAACAATAAAATGAGTAATGAATCAAAACAGAAATTAAAATTAATTAAATTTAAATCAGAAGTCACCAATTATAAAACTTATAATTGGAAACATAGTTTAAAATCTGACTTTACAATTGTAAATTGTCCTTATAAATATTTTATTAAGTATTATTTTATAGTATTGATTTTAATTATATTATGCCTTTCCAACTCCTTCAACATCCATGCTGTCCACTCACCCTTTCAGACCTTCTCTTGAAACCTTTAGAGGACTGATTCTGCTGCTGTTGCCTTCTCTTTCTCTTCTTCCTTCTCACCATCCTCCTTCTCCTTTAAATCCACCTACTTCTCCTCCTCCTCCTCCTTCTCCTTCTTTCTTTTTGCTTGTAACCCTTATATTTTCCTCAAGGCATCTAGTATATGTTCCACAGCTAGTCTTGAGAATTGGGGCTTGTCCTGGCTGACTCTCCCTGATCAGGTCTAAGCTGAGTAGTGAGCAACTATGTTTTCAAATATAATACCATGTATATTAATTCATTAAATTAACTTTTCTATTCGATGAAAGCAACTATTTTGAGCATAATGATTTCCCCTAATTCTTATTCTTCATTCATCATATTTCCTCTGGCTGACAGCCCTTACCTTGAAGACAGCAACCCTTACCATAAGAGGTGTAATTTCGGCCAGTGCAAGATTACCCTGAATCTTGAGCTACGCCATGACTCATAGGAGATTTTACCATTTAGTCATGTAAAATGAATTCCACATTTCCTTTCCAAAAGGAATCCTCAGCAGACAAATTGGACTGTCTTTTACAGAAATAAATACAGAAAGGACAATTACAATTAATTCATAAGAAAAAAACTTGCCTTGAAGTAAAAGGCAAGTGTGTCATTACTTGCATCTCTAGTTGGTATAATGGCCAAGAAAAATCACTAACCACAAGTTAAGAAAGCTTTGCAAAGTAAGCTATGAAGGCTTTCAAGGAAAGCAAAAAAGGCTAAGCAAGCATCAAAGATGACAGCATTGGCTGTGTCCAAGGACCCCAATAAAGTAGCACCTAAGGAAAGGATTGCAAATCCTGGAATGGATTTTATTCCAAAATCCCTGGAAAAAGCTAACTTAATAGAACAGAGATTTAAATAATGATTCATCTCAAACATAAAACTAACAAACAAACAAATTAACTAACTAACCAACCAACTAATTAACCTACTAGGAGGCAATGTTTTAAATTAACTGAGATGCTTATTCAAGATATACAAGTAGTACATAAAACAGAAGGTCATATTATCCCACCAAACTAAATAAAGACTTTACTAAACAATGTATTCAGATGAAACTTCCTTCATAATTTGTCACTTAACACTGTTTCTCTTAAAAATCTAGGCATATCAACACACAAACACATAAACATGTGTGGGCACACACACACAAATGCACATGCATGCCCATGCACATACACACACACATACACACACTATGAAAATATTTATCAACTTTTTCTCATTCTTTTAATATGTGCATAAGAAAAGTTTCTTTGGTATAGTAAGAATAAATAAGCTGTGGTATATCCATACATGGGACTATTATAGAATGCAATTCAGTGTCAAAATGCCAAAGGCAAGGCTGGAAAGATGACCCCATGATTAAGAGAACTGGCTGCTCTTGTAAACTACCAAAGATAATAAATAGGAATTTACTCATAATTAGTCCTGAGAAAGATGTAATTATACTTTAGATGCTTAGTGACAAGTACAATATGGTATCTGACAAAAATGATTTTCACTAATGTACCATGGCACAGGTGTCTTTATTTTACATATCACCTCAATTGGATTTGTGTGGAAATGAGGCTGCATGACTGAATGTGAGCAGGGATTTTTTTTTTTTTTAATTTTTGTTTTTGTTTCATTGTTTTCTTTAGAATACTGATCATCCCTTTTTGTACTGGGAATGCTTTATTCCTGCCCATTATGTTAAATCTTTCTTTAACAATATCAACATGTTGGCAGCCAAAGTACATAGTTTAAACCTAAAAATGGACCCCCAGACAGAGTTATTAAATTAACAGCCTGGTAAGCCAAGGATGGGTAAGATTCTGCACAGAGCCTTAGCAACCTAAGACAGAAATGCATTTCTTTTGATAATGCGTATTCTGTGGTGGAAAAGGAAGGCATTCTTGTCAGAAGGACCTAAGGCCAGCTCAGTCTTGTTAATGAAATAAAAAAGGGGGAGAGGCAGAAGCATTTGGGGCTGCTTGGCAAGAATCTGACATGGGCCAAAAACAAGGAAATGGCCTGCTTGGGAGGAATATGACATTGGCCAAGGACAAGGAAGTAGGCTTCAGACAGAAATCTGACATTAGGCTAGAACAAACAATTAATTTTAGATAGGAATCTAAATCTTAGGCTAGAACAAAGAAGTAATCTCAGGCAGAAATCTAAATATTAGGCTAAACCAAAGAAGTAATTTCAGACAAGAATCTAAATTTTAGGCTAGAACAAGGAAGTAGGCTTCAGACATGAAAATGACTTTGGGCTATGACAAGGAAGTAGGCTCAGATACTTTGGTCATCTTGATAAGCCCTTAGAAACAGTGATCATGGAGTGTTCATGTAATTGGGTTTAATGCCTTGCTTTTTCTTTGACTATTTGGGTTATAGTCTTGCTTGTTCCTTGACTATTTGCATCTATTGTATTGCTAGACCTTCAATCTAGAACTGGCCTTAATACATGCATGTAATTAAAATGGTATAAAAGCATAAAAAAGAGGGAAGATGGGATAGAGGGTTCTAGGGAGGGGAAATGGGGAAAGGGGATGACATCTGTATTATAAATAAATAAAATATCCAATAAAAAAGGAAAAAAAATGGAAAAAAATTAATAGTGATATATTTTATACCAGAAGATTTTTATAGCTTTGTCCATGTAAGGCTTTATTTAGCTTTTGTTTGTTTATAAATAAAATATTGTGTGGTAATTTAAAAAAGAATAATGGAGTATTTTGATGTGATGGTAGATAAAAAGAATTTAGCTCTTATTGCAAACTAGGATATGTTCAGCACATAGAATAATCTGTAATAAAGAATGTTTCAAAATTTTACTTTATAGTTTATAGAATCCTGCTATTGAACAAATAATAAGAAAACAACGTGTATTGCAAATAAATTATAATCACAATTGTGCTTTATGATGATAATGAATGAAACATGCCTGAGCTATTCTTTTAATTGCTAAAAATCTATTATATCTGCTAATTACTCCCAAGCTACCAAATATGTATAGTAAAAAACAAGGCAAACAATAGATGGGTGTTGATGGGTTAGAGTTCTCATTGGCAAAACTGAACTAAGATAAAGAAGTACCTAGACTTGAGAGTGCCTGTTGCTATAAAGTAGACTTGAACTCACTTGTAGCTAAAACTATATTTGAATAGTATTAATATAAATATGTATAGATTTCTTATATGTAATGCTTGCTATATGCATGTAAATTATTTTCTTCTATCAGCTAAGAGAAACAACCCATTAATAAAAACAATGAAAATTCACTTTTAACTTAAAAGAAAACTACTGTAATTTATTTAGCTTATTTTCAGAGACTAACATATTTCTCATAATCTTGATTCTGCCTATCTTGCCGGTCTCTCTAATTTTGCTTCCTCTACCTTCATACTTCCATTGAATTAATAGTTTTAGTTCTTTAGTAAGCTTTATTTTTGCAAGTGGGTCTCCATATTTTCTAATAGTTCTTGAAATTCTTCATCATTTATTCTCAAAGTCAAAGCAAAGTTCAACAGGGAGATGCTACTTACTCCAAGAATGATTTAATGAGTTAGTAAATACATGAATAGAGTTGGCAAGAAATGACTTACTATCGAAACATCATATGTAAGTATATTTTCAGGAATAACAAGTAATTTTTAAATAATTTTGTTTGTAAAGATAAACTTTAAATCATAACATTTAATAGTATTAAGTTTGTCCTCTTATAAACTGATTTAAAAAATTTTGCTAAAGTTAAAACATGGAACTTTCTCTTCCCAAGATATTTAAATATAAAGCTTTCTATTGTTACTTATGAAAACACTCTAGATATAGAATGAAAAAAAAAACTTCAACATATTCTAACATTTTATTTTAAAATGAAATTTGACTTCAGATCATGTTAGCAGATTTTTTTTCATCTATTCTCATCAAAGAGAGTATAGAAGGACTGCAGGCCTCTGAGAGATACATTTTAGTTAATTATTGCTAAGGAGAGAGATGAAATGAATCTGAGAACAATTAGTATGTGGTTAGTATTCTACAATACAGTGTTAACACTGTTTGAAGTTTTTAACTGAAGGCATAGTGAATTGTCAATGTGCTGCACATGTCATTAGCAGATATTTTACTGGTTTAGCATTACATTATTAGACCATACCAAACATAGTTTCTTCCTTCTTTCTTAGTTTTCTGGCATTTAAAAGGTAATGACAGATAAGAGATTATGAAATGAACAATGGGTGTGCCAGTGACACAAAGGTTTAAACTCAAGGATCTTAGAAGCTGAAAAATTGAAAAAGCTCCAAGAGTGTCATTCTTTCAAATCTTAGTTACGCTGGATGTGCTGTAGCCTAATTATCAAATAGTAGTCAGACCACCTTACCCCAATTATCGAACCAAGGCAATAGCCTTTACAATGATATAAAAAAAAATGGGTCTTTCTTTGAGGATTATTTCAAGTTATGTTGTATTTATTTTAATACAAAGCAGACAACTATAGTTTTGGCTATTTTCAGAGCCAGGAATTAGATAAGGCTCTATTAAAAGTAAATTTAAATAAATTTAATTTTCTTCTCCATGGTAGATGTTTTCATATCAATTCGTAAATGTTCAGAAAATCTCTTCTACAAAATTTTCCTATATAAAAATACATGCTTCTTGTTAGCATTTTTCAGAATACAAGTCTTTTATAATTCTTAGGCTGTTGTCTGTTAACTTTAATGGTACTTCTGTCATTTGTTCAAACGCATTCAGGTGTCTGCTTAGTGTTGTCAGTAATAGACAGGTTCCTTGTTCAGATGTTATATTTCTGCAGATGTACTATTTTTTCTTAATTTGACATAACTAATATTTCATAATACATTTTTTGTACAAACTGCTACCTTAGATATTTCAAAGAAATAGGGGTAGTCAATATGAAAACTAAGATGCTTTGAAGTTTGACTACATTTTTCAGAAGTATCTTATAGCATGATTGATCATTTGCTACCTGGACTGAATTCCAAATAAATAGTTGTAAATTATGATTCTTATTTAATAAAAAATCAGTAGTTATATCTTTGATACTATGTTTTGTAGAGAAATTTTAATCCAACAGCATGGCAGCTATGGCAAGGTAGCATATCCAAAGACTTCAAGTCTGTGTTGTCCGATGTGATCTGGCTAGAATACACACAGGCATTTAATCCCAAGAGACTGAAGGCAAGTAGATCCTGAGTTCAAGGCCTTCCAGGTATAGAGAAAGTTTCAGTGAGAAAAAAGATTAGGTCCAGGCATGCTGGTACATTTCTTAAATCACAGCACTCTGGAGACAGAGGCATGCTGATCTTTAAGTTCCAGTCACTCAGTTGAGTACAGTCAGTCAGTTCAATTGAATGGTGGCCATTGGGACTCAGTCAGTTGGGATGCAGTGAAGTTGAGTTGAGTTCCTGAAGTTTGGAGGCACTTTTTACTTGGACAATTTGACAGAGATAGGTTATAGAGAGAACAAGCTAGACAACACATGAAGATAGAACAAACCAAAGAATGAGAAGTATGAAGATCAGAACAGACTTCCAGTGTTAGTAGAGGCCAAGCAGAGCAATTCAGTGAGAAGCTGATAGAAGTCAGATTTCCAACTGGTGTCCAAGCATGGGCAGCACAAGATGAAGGTAACATTTTAACCTGGCTCCAGGCAAATATTTCAGTATCTAAAATATATATATTATCATTCCATCCTCTTGGATGACTTGAGTTTTAAAAGGGTGTTTCATTGAATTCTAAAGTTCCCAATTACAGTTCAATATAATTACTAGCAATTTTCCTATAAATTGTTATAGTGTAACAATTACTATATAACTTTTTTTTTTTTTTGGTTTTGTGGTTGTGCTAACAATCTACTGGTCTATCACAGAGTTGCACATTAAACACTTATATTTTCAGTTCAACCAAAATCTCCTCAAAGCTTAGAAGCAGTGATTTGCATTAAAGAATTGCTAGCCAAGTCATAGAGCTGCCTTCTAAAACACTTTACAAGGTTAATCAGAGGTCCATTCGTCTGCTGGTTCAACACTGTTGGATCGTATTCTTTGCAGATATAGTTCTGGTATACTTCCATGGAAAACAACCCTGTGTTGGTCACAGAGTGGCATTCTTTGTATAATTATATACCTTATTGTAAGATTGGCTTTCTGAGATTCAGACCTATTTTTGTGTCTAAAGTTTATAATACATGTATTTAACACCAAAAAAACATACAATAAAACAAACAAACCCAGAAATTTACCTCATCACTATTTTGAATTCCATGATAAGCATCCTGGTTATTTCTGGTCTTCCTGGGTCTTCTGACCATAACTTACCCACATTCACCTTCCTGTTGCATCTTGCTTTATTTCTGTGAGTTTTTTCACTCTTCATACAAGAACAGCAGTCTTTTTTACAGTGTCTTACATCTACAATTTCACTTAATCTCAACTATTTCCTCATCTCCAAATAAAACCACACTAGAGGCTTTGGTTTAAATCTTTGAATTGGAAAGTGGAAATTTCATCCTAACAATATCTTCAAGTAAAGTGATGAAGTACCCTCATTATCCTGAACATTTTCTTTTACAAATTTGCATCTGATTTCTCTCATATATTCATATAAAATCTACCAATCCCAGACTCTTTTCAATATCAGATATGTGACATATGCCCTGCTCCCTTATATTCATTTCCTAGAAGAATCTAAAAAGAAGAGAGCTTCCACCTCAGAACCCACCCATCCATTCATTTCCTCTCTCTCTCTCTTCTCTCTCTCTCTCTTTTTTTCTGTCTAAGACTTGATAATCTACCTTGGACATTCATTTAGCCTTTCTCTATAAAAATTTATTATTCTTCCACTTTTCAGAGATTGGAGAGTTTATATAATTCATGCTTTTATTAAACATCTTCCAAAGTTTGAGTTGGTTTTAACTTGGTAAAATTTAGAAATGCATATATTATTGAATTGTTTTGAAAGTTTTCAAATCAAGTTAAATGCATAATAGAGATGAAAAATGGATTGTACTTGAATATATGCCTCCCTATTCAAATCTAGATGTGCTATTCTGTAGGAATAACTAGTAGATAACATGCTACACAATCTTGAATAAAACCTATATTTAAAGATTTATTGAGTGGTTACATGCCAAAGCTCCCACAGAAAAATATATACTGCAGTAATACTACAGAGTACCACATCAAGAATTCTCAAACCTTCGTACATCGTATAAAAGACTCTACTTTTGTGGAACTTAAAATTAAAATAGCTACTACCAATTAACATTTTAGATATTTCTAACAAGGTTTTACCATACCAATAATGAGGAATATAAAATAAATTCTATAATTCGTTCTTACGTATAACTACTGTAATTGTGTAGCAGTAGCAGAGATCTTTACCTTGGGAAAGTTTGTTAGACAGCAATGTGAAAGAGGAGGTAATGAACAAATATTCATAGGTACTCACTATGAATGTAGTCTCTAATGTTCTTATTATAGCACATTATTTACCTTGGAAACAAACCTTTGAGGTAGATGTAATTATCTCCATTTACAGAAGCAGAATTAAGGATCAGAGGAGTCAAGTTTCTTGCTGAGTATTGTGCAGTTGTTAAAAATGAAGAGTCACAATTTAATCAGAGTTCTATTCATGCCTCTCATAAAACACTATCTTTTAGTATAACATCCTGTCTGTCTATGAATGCATAATGCATATAACGGCAATACAGATACACACACATGAGAAGGCTTATGCTTTAAGAAATGAAGAGGTGAAAGAGGGAAACTCAATTTTAGGAAATAATAATCATGACATTAGATCATAATTATATTCATAGGAAGACAGTTTTAGATAAAACTAATTGTTATTTTATTTTACAATTATAAATGGGAATAAGTAAATGTTAAAGTCAGATGGCTTACATATTCAGGTCATATGCCTTATTACCTTTTGTTCCTCGGTTGAAGTAATGAGATGAGAGCCATCCCAAAGCTGTTGTAGTAATTATTTAATGCGACCTCTGATTCATCCGACTACCTAAGCTGCAGAAGCTCTGCCTAGCCAGCAGCCATGTTTCTCATCTGGAGGCCACCTGTGTGCCGCAGCTAAAAATGGCCAACTAGAAACACCAGCCCTGCCACCCATGAGAAGTCAGCATGGGAGATGGCTCAATCTCCCACACTGTCTCTGTAAGGCTGGGCATTGCCCAGGCCATCCTGCCATCCAAGCGGGCTCAGTAGAAAGATGAGACTCTAATGATTAAATTTTAATCAAAGGCTTATATATTTGATAGTGATCAGTAACAAGATACCCAAACAATCAGAAGTGTAACCCAATAACCAACCTAGGTATACCAAGTACGTTTGACTGCTACAGACACTTGAACATCCGCCTCTAACTCCTCTCTCTCTCATTCTCCTCTCCTGTCTCCTAGCTCCTCCTCTTCCTTTTCCTCCTCTCCTCCTTACTCCTCCTCTTCGTCTCCTAACTCCTTTCCACCTTATCTCCTCCTACACAAAGCTGTGGGAATACATTGCTTAGGCTGATCCCAGAGTGTTCTCTTATCTGTTCTAACTACCCCTAGGCCTTGGCCTGATATTTCTAGCCTCCATAAAATTTCTGGCTTCTCTCAGTTTCTGACTGAATTCCTCTGCTTGGACTCATACAAACTTGGGCAATATGTTCTAATATTTTGGTTCTTCTCACTTTCTAGCTTGTTTTTGTCTTCAACTGTGTCTAGCTTGTTTTCTCTGCAAAACTGTAAAACTGTCATGGTAAAACTGTTATACAAACACACCATAAACCATATAACACCTCACCTCTCCCAACTCTCTCTCTCTCTCTCTCTCTCTCTCTCTCTCTCTCTCTCTCCCTCTTCTCTTAAGATATATCTCTCCTCTCCTATTTCTAATCATTCTGACAAAAATCTTTCCCTAATTCATCACTTGTTTGCCCCTCAATTAGACATCACTTTCAAATTGACTGCTTTTTTTCTACAAACTAAACTTAACTTTATAGTTAGAGATTCAAAGTGCATAGTAACGGCATGTATGTATTCCTGCCACATCATATTATAATCTAGGTGTGTCTATACACTGGCCAGATCATATAGGCCCAGAAGGTCTTTTGATGTGATCCTTTCCAGAGAAGTCATGTTGCTAGATTAAAATTCCTCTACATACCTCTCTTGCAGAATGTTGGAGTTGAGTTCTAAATGCTCACAGGGTAACACAAAACTGCCTCTAATCTAGTTTCAGAGTATTTAATGGCTTCATCTGATCTTCATCAGTCCCTGAAGGCACATGTTACTCCAAAAAGTAATGTCTGACATGGCTCCTGAACCTAAGACTCAGAGATCACTGTGAATGAGTATGTAGAAAAAATTTAAGAGCTAGTAGATCAAGAAGTTTTCTGTGAGAGGTTGTCTACTGGGAATGTCAGAAACTTCACCTATGAAGTCTCACTGTCATGACTTACTAAATATGATTGAACAAGGACAATAACAATTCACATGTTACCGTAAACAGGGAAAAGACCATGAAACTTAACTGTAAACAAAGAACTACAGGCATGTAAGGAAGGCTGAGAACAGGAGTAATAATCTTCCCTAGGGAAAAGAACATCAATTAATTTTTCAATACCAAGTGGTAAGCCCTGAAAACATTCATATAAGCAGTGTTACACATACTGGGTAGGGTATATTTATGTATTTGAAAAGATATATACATGCGGATATAAATATATATATTCTTATAAAATAATCAATAACATACATATGTGTATGTATATATTTATGGACAAACACATATCAATAATATAATGATTAATGAAAGAAGGGAACATGAATTATAAAAAAAAGTAGTTCATTATAATCAAGTATTTGGTGTATGGAAATGGAAAGTAGAAGGACAGAGTTAAATAATTTAGGAAAAAATGAAATCAATAATTCATAATGTAAGTATATATAAATATTTGAGAACTTCCAAAGTAACTTGAGAACTTGCTCAAAGTAATTAATAATTTCAAACAAACAATCATTTGATTTGTTTTAACAAATGGTATGATATGGTGTAACATAATTTTATATGATGCCATGATTTGAATGAGATTTGATAATATGGATAAAGCATTAAAAATAAAGTTAACTATGAAATTTCTCATAGAAAATATAATAAATTTCCATTTAATAGAAAAAGGAACATAAAATTCTAAGAAAAAAAGCTGAGTTACACATAAAAATATAATACAATTTTAGACATGAAAATGATTCTTAGATTATTTGTATAAGAAAAATATTTCTGCATAGTGATTCACTTAACATTTCAAGTTGAAAACATCACTTTTTTCCTAAAACAGTCTTATATAATGATACATAAGTTGTTCTTGCTACATATGTCAATTTTAGACATATACTGTAAGAACTTATCTCAACTTCCCTTCATCTATAGGTTATTATTATTCATGTGGAGCTTTTACTTTCAAAGTACTGGCATCTGAAAATACTTTATTTTCCCTATGAAATTGTCATGAAGGAAAAAAATTGTAAAATCTTCAGAGAACTTGGTATAATAATGTCTCTAAACAATTTGTACCTAAAGCATTTGTTTATTTGTTTATTATTAAATATTTTGGAAATGTATTAAAATAAATTTTGTAAAATATGAAAATATGGTTATTTTGGTTTGAAAAAGAACAAATAGAAATAAGAATGTTCCTATAATAGAGAACATAATTTAAGATATTTAAGCATTTTCTCCATGCTTATTGATTGATCATCATAATTATAGTTATATCAATTGGTTTTCTATCTTTCAATTCTTAACATAGTCAAATAATACAATTATTAAAGATTTGGAAATTCTATCCCCATTGTTCTTTTTCAGTCTTCTTTTAGTAGTATTCTCATTTTGCTTTTCTTTGCACTTTAATTATTGATTGAGAGGCTGGATTGCCCATTCTGAGCTATACCTCATGCTCTTCACCCTCAGACTTCTATCTATACAAAAAGGCATGAATGTCTAAACTCTTACTGTGTTTTAATGAAGCATTATCAGGCAATCCATTTGAATAAGTAAGTCACGTCTCAAGCATCCTTATACTTCCTGTGCATCTCATTTACGTAGATTCCTAGGGATAGAACTCATGCTTATTTTTTTTTATTATTTTACCTTTTTTTTTTTTTAGCTTAGAAAGGACAGTATCTGAAAGTCAAAGGATACCAGCTTTTACTTGTGATAAGGGCTTCAGTGGTCTCTGATTGCAGAATAATTTAGTGGCCTAATGTCAAATGATTGTATGTATAAATAATATTCACTTGCAGCAAGCAGCTTGATAGCAGATAGAAACACATAAATATTTCAGCACTTTGTAATAAATCATGCTTACATTATATTATGCCTGGTTAAACTCCCTTGAAAATGTATCATTTTCACCTCTTCATCCAAGCATGATTGTGTCTCCTACAGTATAATGAAGTAAAGTGCTACCCATTGAATTTAATCTATGTCAAGGGAATCTAAGGATTTCAATTATAATAGGATGTTTCATTCCCTGATATCTATTTTTTATTTTATTCTAACAAAACATTTGTATCCATGTCAGTGTCTCCTTTCAAAGAATTGTTGAGGACATTAATGCCATAAGGGATTCAAACTGTCTTGAAAGAATAATCAAGAAATTTTATGTGCTTATGATATCCAGCTTTACATTCTAGGGAAATTTCAGTTTAATCCTTTATTGATAAGACAGTGTAGTGAAGAAGACTAGAAGAAACTGAGTTTTACACCATAAAAATGTAGTTTTATATCCCTCTAGTGGTAAACACTCTCTTGTAATTAGATTTATGTCTATATTGTTTATGTACTTTATGTTACCATTCTGTCTGAAATGTGATAGAGCAAAGTCATTTTAATTTGAATTTCCATTATTGATTCATGTTGGATATAGATGCCACAGTAAAGAATGAAGCTCACCAAGATGATAAACCTTCTTGGAAAAGTCTGAAACCCAGGTAGCTCACTCCATTTACGTTACTCAAATATTATACAAGGCTAATTGGTTATGGAGAACTTTCTCACTACCAAAGTTTTCTTGCATCTGCTGCCTTTCAGAAGAGCAACTGACACAAATGTCAATCCCTTTTGACCACGATTAGCCATAACCTAAAGTAAGAATTCTGGGTTTCCAGGAGTGTCATAGGACAAAGGTTGGTGCAGTAGCAAGTTCTCACAAGTGAAGATTTTCTAGAGAGACATTTGTTCACAGTTCAAATAGTCTGGAAATAATTTCTCAGCCTCTACTGATTGACCTAAAATAGCAACGGCTTTATTGAAACATTTACTCAAAACCTGACACAAAGGTTTTACAATGCATTTCACTTAAAGTCAGACAAAAAGACTTTTCTATACAT
Source organism: Mastomys natalensis (assembly GCA_021653895.1). NCBI lineage: Eukaryota > Metazoa > Chordata > Mammalia > Rodentia > Muridae > Mastomys > Mastomys natalensis. Next base: position 1,709,411 of record JAJTUV010000611.1, read on the forward strand.
ATTACTACATTCCAAAATTACTAATGATAATTTACATTTTTCAAATACTATATATCACATGTTTTTCTTCTTTTAAAACTGCTTGTTTAAAGTTTTGAAAACTTTTATGTTTATTATCTTGATAGCAAAGAGGTTTATTTATTGCTTAATATTGGTATGTTTTCTTATTATTAACTCATTGATATACAGTAGACAAAGCATTTCTTTACTCTCTTGTTTTGCTGACTGTATAAAAGCTTTTATGTTTAGTATAGTTTCATTTGTTATTTGTGATTATTTTGTATACTACTGAAATATATTTCAAAGTTCAACTCTGTTTTTTTTTGAGGTAATCTTTGTTTTTTCATTTAAGACTTCCAAAATTTCTTACCTTAAGATATTTTCACAAGATTTAATTATTTTTTTTTAAGATGGGAGATAAGTGTCTAAAGTCACATTTCTGTATACAGATATGAAGTTTTAATGACACTGCCTAAGAGTCTTTCCTTGGTTCATGCATATTTTTGGAAACATCTTTATTATTAATTACTTTTCTGTAGATGTACAGGTTTCCCTCTGTTAATATATTCCCCATCATATTGGTCTGTATTATGAGTTTTATGTGCTTATCATACTTTCTTTAGAATTCTAGCTCTATAGTATAATGTGAGTTCAGATATTCTGTATCATTGAATATTATATTTTTCTGCTTTGATTGCACTGGCTATTGAAGACATTTTGTTTTCCCATTAAAATATTATAATTAATTCATTTTTAAAAGAATGCTATTGAAATATGAATGTGAGTTACACTAAGTATATTGACCAGTATTATTTATATAGCCATTTTGACATATTAGTTATAGAATTCTTTCATCTATTTTTTGGGGACTTACTAGGGAGTCATAGATTTTGATCATATGGTTGATTAAGTGTTAACCTTTGAAAAATTCATCACACTAATTTCTACTATGGGCTTACTAGTTCATAATCTAACCAATAATAAATGAGTGCTCCCTTTCCTGCATCTCCTTTCCAACATTTGTTGTAGGTTGATTTATTGACCTTGATCATTCTGACTGAGGCAAGATGGAATATTAAATTTGTTTTCATTTGCCAGGGAAAAATGAACATTTTTAAAACTACTTCATGGCCATTTTTTTTCTTCATTTAAGAACTCTATGTTTAGATCCTAAGCTCATTTTAGAATATGGTATCATAATTTCTAAATACAAAAATATTATTTGAAGAAAAATGAAAAGTATTATTAGCTTAGTCTCCATTTCTTTCTAGTTGTGATGGTGATGTGAAAGGCCTCTGGTCAAACAAAGCAAGTCAGTATATTCTTCCTGTTGATCAAGATTTATTTGTGAGAACTTTGCAGTTTGCTACAGTTTTCTAAACTAAGTTCCCAGTTTCCCATTTAGAGCTTCATCTTTTGTGTTTTGTGTACCATTCTTTCCTTGTGCTGGCCATTTTTCAACAAGGTCTAGAGGTACTGCAGAAGATCTGCACAACTGTATTTACCTTTGTAATTGGGAGGGCTCTTGCTATCCACATTAAACTTTCCATGGCATAGCAGTCTTCTTAGGCTGTAAAATTCAGAATACCCATAGAGAATGTCAGCTTTAGACTCCCCTGCCACACAAATCTTCACTCTTCATAGCCAGCTCTGCTTCAACCTCTATGGAGAATCTTTTTCTAATTTTGTTACATCTCTACATCCCAGACATGTTTTCTATGTTTCAAAGCATGTTCTACTCTAGAGTTTTGTTCAGGCACAGTGAACCCTTGTTATATTTCGGTCTTCCAGCTAGTCTCTTATCAGTGTTCTATTCTCATAGTGTCTATGCCTGAAAGTGAGAAAGACATCCATGGCAACTTCCATGAACCCCAGCCAACTTCGGAGGATGTTATTGGTTGTTCCTTTGTGGGAAAAAAATACCCACTTTAAATACATCATTATTTTTTCTCATTTTATAGTTAAAAAACAAGACCTTAAGTATTTATTTTTTTCTTCTGACTATTGTCTTTTGCCAGGTTATACACTATGAAGACATGGTTTTTAATCATAATCTTACCTGAAAATACATAAATTCTATAATTTTCTGAAGCATCAATTTTCTCATATATAATTAGTGAGCCTAAAATATCTTACCTGAAGGCTTGTGAAAGAACAAACCAAAAATTATATATATATATTATAATGTAGTTTATAGATGTACATCAAGAAAGGTACACTTGTAATTCCATTCTTCAACTAGTTTCCAGTTATAGAAAGATATACAATCAAAAGTACTATGTTTTTATCTTTGAAGATTTTAGTTTCTTCTGCTTTGATGATTATAAATTACCTATACTTTTTAAGAAATACTAATCTCACACACCAAGCCAAAAAAAGCTATAGTTCCTTATGATAAATACAGAACTACAGAACTAAAAGTACTTCAAAACATTTGGACCATTGAAAATCTAATGAAGCTTAATAAATATTTACTTCGCACCAAATTCCACAATACTTTCAGGTGAACAATGGTAAATGATTAACACCATATTTTCGCTGAGTATTAAATATGTAAGTATATTAAAAATATAAAATAATTGAACTAAATTATTTTAAAATTTACTTTAGCTAATAAAATAAGCTTCTATTTATGTGTATGAAATAGTACTATGAACTACGAAAAAACAATCAAGGGTCGGAACGTTCCAATATTCAAGAATTAGTTTTTTAAACTGTGTGTATGAAAACAGATTATGCTACAGAAGGAAAAAAAGTAAAGTTTCTAGATTATTTTACACCATGCTGACATTATTAATAAGAGAGTTACAAAGATTTATAAAGTCAACATAAAGTTATAACAATTTTCTGGGAGTTTTCATAGAAACATATTAAAAATAATATCTTGAGAATTCATAGAGCTAGATTGTTGTATACTGGGGCCCATTCCGCAGTTACTCTTTCTTTCTTCTTTTTGAAGGTAAACCTATGGGGCAGGGGAGCAATGGTTAGCTGTGAGCATCCTCTTTTGTATATGTTAGGCTCTGGCAGAACCTCTCAAGAGACAGGTATATCAGGCTTCTGTCAGCATGCAATTCTTAGCATCCACATCAAACTCTACATTTGGTGACTGCACATGGGATAGGTTTCCAGTTGAAGCAGTCTGCAAGTGGTCCCTCCTCCAGTCTCTGCTCCAAACTTTGTGTCCAAACATGTTCCTGTGAATATTTTTTTACTTCTTCTAAGAAGGACTGAAGCACCCACACTATGGTTTTCCTTTTACTTGAGCTTCATGTGGTCTGTGAATTGAATCTTAGGTATTTTGAACTTTTGGGCTAATATCCACTTATCAGTGAGTGCATACCATGTGTGTTCTTTTATAACTGGGTTGCCTCATTCAGGATAATATTTTCCAGTTCCTTCCATTTACCTAAAATGTCATGAATTCATTGTTTTTAATAACTGAGTAATACTTCATTGTGTAAATATATCACATTTTCTGTATCCATTTCTCTGTTGAAGGACATCTGGGTTCTTTCCAGCTTCTGGCTATTATAAATAAAGCTGCTATGAACAAAGTGGAACAGGGGTCCTTGTTATATGTTGGAGCATATTTTGGGTATTGCCCAGGAGTGGTATAGCTGGGTCCTCAGGTAATACTATGACCAATTTTCTGAGGAACTGCCAGACTGCTTTCCTGAGTGGTTGTACTAGCAACAGTGGAGAAGTTACTCTTTCTCCATATTCTAGACAGCATCTGCTATCACCTGAGTTTTGATCTTAGTCATTCGGACTGGTGTGAGGTGAAATCTCAGGGTTGCTTTGATTTACATTTCCCTGATGGTTAAGGATGTTGAACATATCTTTAGGTGCATTTAGACCATTTGTGTTGACTCAGTTAAGAATTGTTTGTTTATGTCTGTACCCCATTTTTAATAGGGTTATTTAATTGTCTAAAGTCTAATTTCTTGAGTTCTTTGTATACATTGGATATTTGCCCTCTATCTGATGTAGGATTGGTAAACATTTTTCCTATTCTGTTGGTTGCCATTTTGTCCTATTGACAGTTACCTTTGCCTTACAAAAGCTTTGCAATTTTATGAGGTTCCATTTGTCAATTCTTGCTCTTAGAGCATAATGAGTCATTGGTTTTCTGTTCAGAAACATTTCCCCTATGCCCATGTGTTCAAGGCTCTTCCCCACTTTCTCTTCTAATAGTCTCAGTGCAACTAATTTTATGTGGAGGTCTTTGATCAACTTGGACTTGAGCTTTGTACAAGAAATAATTATGGATCCGTTTGCATTCTTCTACATGTTTACCTCCAGTTGAACCAGCACCCTATGTTGAAAATGCTATCTTTTTCCCACTGGATGGTTTTAGCTCCTTTGTCAAAGATCAAGTGACCGTAGATATGTGGGTTCATTTCTGGGTATTCAATTCTATTCCTTTGATCTTCCTGCCTGTCTCTGTACCAATACCATGCAGTTTTTATCACTATTGCTCTGTAGTGTATCTTGAGATCTGGGATGGTGATTCTGCCAGAATTTCTTTTGTTGTTAAGAATAGTTTTTGCAATCCTGGGTTTATTGTTATTCCAAATGAGTTTGCAAATTGCTCTTTCTAACTTTATGAAGAATTGATTTGGAATTTTGATGGGGATTGCATTGAATCTGTAGATTTCTTTCAGCAAGAAGGTCATTTTTACTATATTAATCCTGCCATTTCATGAGCATGTAAAATCTTTCCATCATCTGAGATCTTCTTTGATAGCTTTCTTCATGGACTTGAAGTTCGTGTCATAGAGATATTTCACATGGTTGGTTAGATTCACACCAAGGTACTTTATGTTAATTGTGTCTATTGTTAAAAAATTCTAAATCTTATTCTGTATCCTCAGATAGAAGACATGTGATTAATTTAGTTACTTTTCTATGTCTAAATATGTATGTATATATTCTAGCCTCATAGAATGATAAAGAAATCATTATATAAATGTATATTATATTCTGTGAAAAAATATTCCCTGAAAAATTACTAATATTTACTTTAATGCATTCTGAGCTAAATATCCCTTTAAACCATGAATATGTATTTACTTATTAATATTTCATAAATACTTAATCATTTATTAATATACCTCATTTGTAGTAATATAAAATATTTCCATACACATATAATATCTTTTATACAGCTACTTTTGTTAATCATTTAGCAAAAAAAAAAAAAATTACTAATGTGTTGAGCATACAAGAGGATTTAGATAGGCATTTAGAACATTGGATTGATACTGTTTATCCTATTCAAATTATTAGAAGGATGTTCAGAGTTTAAGAGTAGGAGGCCGTCTCGAGTGTCATGCCAAATACCAATGGAGTTGTATTACTTCTAGAACTTACAATGATAGTCATAATAATTAGGAAAAAGTTTAAAGACACTTGCAGGGTAGGTATTTGTCACAATTCTAACATCTCTCTGGATTTTTAAGTTTACATAGTGAGATTATGAATTTAAAGAATGCTGCTTTGCTGAGCTTTGATACTGTAGATACTGCTGATAAAATTATGTATGGCTTGAGGTCAGTATTTCTATTTTGGTAAAGCTTCAAGAATGGAATATATAGCTTGATCATGCTATGCCTTTTTGTCCTGGGAATACCTTTTTTCTGACCCATTGTGTTTGTAACTGCCCAGATCTGCTGCCCTGGTCCGTCGGTTAGGGTCTAGCAAGAGAGAGAGTGGGGAGGGGCAAGAGACGCGGAGAATGGAGACAAGACAGAGTCTGATCAAATCTTGTTTATTGAAAGGAAATCCTGGGTATTTATACCCTTTATCACGTGCCTTTCCCTCGTGGACAAGCACAGCTGAAGGCACTATGTCATGGGCCTTGCAGCGTGGAGACCACATGCACCTTGCAGCTGGGGGCACTAAACAACAAAACAAGATATGTGAGAAAAACAAGATGTTTATCAGAGTGTACTCAGCTGTTGTGGGCTGTTGAAAACAAGTCTTTTGTCAGGTCATATGGCTCGAGATGGCTGTAAAGATGATAGCCATTCTCTGTTAGAAGTCGGTTCCCAACATGTGTTAAAGCTTGTCTTTAACAACATCAGCATGTTGGCAGCAAAAGTCCATGAGTGGACACTGAAAATGGAGTTCCAGAATGAGTTATTAATTTAACAGCCTGGCAAGCCAAGGATGGGTAAGATTCTGCACAGAGTCTTACCAACCAGCAGAAATGCATTGCTTTTAATAATGCATATACCACAGTGGGTTTGGAATTCATTCTTGTCAGAATGAGCTAAGACAGGCTCAGTCTTGTTTATGAAATAAAAAAGGGAGAGATGTGGAGAGCTTTTGGGGCTGCTTGGCAGGAATCTGACATTGGCCGAGTACAAGGAAATGGGCTGCTTGACAGGAGTATGACCTTGGCAGAATACATAAAAATGGGCTTCAGGCTGGAATCTGACATGAGGCTAGACCAAATAAGTAATTTCAGGCCGGAATCTAAATCTTAGTCTAGATCAACGAAGCAATTTCAGGAAGGAATCTAAATTTTAGGCTAGAACAAAGACATCATTTCAGATAGCAATATAAATCTTAGGATAGCACAAAGAAGTAGGATTCAGGTATGAAAATATTTTTGTGTCTTTGTGCTAGAACAGGGAAGTAGGCTCAGATATTTTGGTTCATCTTCATAAGAGCTTAGAAATAGTGATCATGGGATTCATCACAGGACATTGTTTATTGCCTTGCTTGTTTTTTGACTATTTGTGTTTATTAATTACTTGTTCCTTGACTATTTGCATCTATTGTATTGCTAATTCCTCAACCTAGAACTGACCTTAATACTTGCATGTAATTAAAATGGTATAAAAGCAAAAAGGAGAAGGAGGTATGGGATAGGGCGTTTATGGGGTGAGGAATGGGGAAAGGGGATAACATCTGAAATGTAAATAAATATGATATCCAATTAAAAAGAAAAAATAAAATTTTTAACATGAATAAAATTTAGCATTCTTAAGCAATTACACATGGCTGATATTGATGTATTGTGCATTTTTTTTTTTATTTTGTAGTAAAGTCGTATTATTCAAGGCTGCTTGGAAAGAGTTTTGCACCAAGCTCAGGGGTACTATCTCAATCAATTGAACTTGGATCTTAAGTAATAGAGTTTCTCAATGTGTTGTGTCCTTCTTCCTCACTCAGTATTAACATATTTTGGTTTCCTTTTTCAATGTTGTAAACAAGTGTTTAAGTACAATTTATACAAGTACTCAAAACGTTGAAAATTATAATTTATCCTGTAGGTGGAGGAGGACTTACATATACTATTTGAATTTGTTTTGCGAGAGAAACTCCTTTTCTGGGCATGTATTTATTAATTTAATGACTGACATTATTAACTTTATCCAGAGAGCTTTCATATTTAGAGTTACATTGCAGTGATGTTACTTAAATTATTTCTCAAATATTTACCATTTGGGTCATAGAAAGCTTGTTCAGCAGTGGCAGCTTGGTTTGATATCTTTTCAATACGGTCCTGGAGTTGTTTCTACAATGATCTGATTTTCCCAGAATGTCAATTATGTTGTAAACTTCTGTTAACCTCCACTATCCTTTCTTTTTTTTAATATCCTTAAAATAGCTTCTGTATTTTATTTTCTGAATTTAGAGCGCTGACCCTGGCATTTACTATCAAAGATAAAGTACCAAATATAAGCCATCAATTTATAGCATATAGGACATCACACAGTGACATCTAATCAATCTGCTGGCCATGTGTGTAAAGAGATGCAAATCAAACCCAGAATAATTACCCAGGGTATTTATACAGCCATCATTAAAAGTACCTCCTGTCTTTAAACCACTGAGTAGGTTCACTATGTCTTAACTTTAAGAAAAATGTGTGTCAGACAAGGAACTTGTATGCATATACTACTCCAACACCTTCAGATCACATGTACATCATCTTGCTTTAATACGTTCTGATGGAATGTTAGAGAATTTTTTGAACTGTGTAATATATCTCAAAGGCCAATGTAAATACCTAGATGTATATGTTTTTTAAATGTACCAGATGAAATTGATAGTAGATTATTTTTTTGCTCATATAAAATGGAGATTGAGCAAAAATTTCTGGCTCCTATTCTCAAGATAGATGCTGTCCAGTAGCACTGTAATGTGCCACAGTTTTTATTTTGTATGATTTCTCATGACATTAAGTTATAATGACAAAGACTTTGAGCAGTGTAATGCTTAAAATCATTCTCCCTATGTCTCTGTTTGTGTGTGTATGAGAGAGAGAGAGAGAGAGAGAGAGAGATTATGTGTATGTGTGTGTATTTGAATCTGTCTGTTTGTCTTTCTCTGCTGTGTAGCAACTGCTTTTGAGATTTTGAAACTTTTCAATTTGTATGGAAACTTGGTAAGATGCAATATTTTCTAAATGATGGTGAAATGTTCTATATTTCAAGAAATCACTTCTCAAACTCAGGATTTAACAACTCTAAAGTTTCAGTAAGTTCCTAAAACTAACCAGGTATAGCAACTGGGTCCATCCCTAATATTATAAAAGTACCAAGGACTGGTGAGAGATAATCTCAGACAAGACAAGTTATTTAGAAGACTATGTCAAACTAACTTGCCTAGAAAAGGCTCAGAGCAACTTAGCAGGCTGAAAGAGACACAGGCCCATAGAGCTTCCAGGATTGACTTGAGACTCACCTGCCAGGTTCTTTTAAGTACCAACTTCCAAACAGAACCCATATAAAAATCAATCCATCAACCAATTTGATTGTTGATATCCTTAGCTTTGTTTATCATTGATTCCTCATATGAGTGAATAAATATTTTTTCATGTCTCCCTTCAAATAGTGTTCATAATGCTTCCATTTTGGACTGCATTTAAAGATGAGATTTTCAGTACTAAAAAATAATTATCAGTAAATACAAGAAGTATTTTACTGTATGTTTTCAAAGGCTTCACCTAGATTCTCTATCTTAGAAGAAACAATAACCAAAAATATTTTTACTCCATGTCATTCCACATTTATAACAATAACTGATATGCTATATGCCTTCTTTTTATATACCATTTTTAACATGTGTTGAAAACATGTCAAGTGGTTTTTCTTTCTAACTATGCAACTTCAAGGATGTATGGCAGCATCCTTTGAGAGTGGACAAAGTTGGTAGTCTTAGTGACAATAAACAAATTTTAGACCTTGTGAGCCACAGTGGGATACAAGATGCAAGAACTGATGCATCACTGAGATAGTACTCATTCTATTACTTCAGAAAAATAATGGAATTCTGTGGTTCTTGTTAATGACATGGAGTACGTTGAATTTATTAGTAGCTCTGCTGAGGGTTTGATTATAACAGCTATTTTCTATACTTCTAAAATTTTTCTTTAGTAAATTACATAAAAATTATCAGCTCAGCAAAATGTATATTTTTAAATGTGAAACAGACAATCTAAATAGGACCCATTGCACTAATATAAAGGCGCAAGTACATTTCTGTTGCTGTGTGCTTGAGAAGAGGATTTACTTTCTTGCCTTTGCTTTTTTTCCTCCATCATAAAAACCAGTGTACTCCATAGTTACCTTTTACATTTATAAAGAAAGCAACATGATATCTCTGTGCCTGGATTTATTGTTTCTTTTTATTTTTTCACCATTGTTAAGACAATTCTCTCCTTTGTGAATTCAAATGATTTGCCAAGACAATTCAGGATCATCTTCATAGCCTCCCAATATGCATAACTGTATCTTTGAATTTCAGTTTTCAAAAGGAATAAATACTTAAAATAAACTAATGTTTTAATATCTCCACACATATGAGAGTATATGACATAATTTCAGAAATGTAGATGAGAAAGTTATGGAACCAACAAACCAATTTCTTTTCTTGTGTGCTTGCTGGTAAATGAGCAGTCCACTTCCCATCCTTTTTAGAAGAATATTACATCCATTTGAATGAAGCAAAGTGCAAACAAGTGTAGCAGAAGAGATACTTTTATTGAATGTTTTATTTGCTGAAATTGTTCTTGCCAGTCTCATCCCCAGGATGCCACAGCATGTAGTACTCCAGGGGAATTTAGGATGATATTTCTTTACTTAAGGTAAACTTCTGAGAATTGAACAATGTTTTTGTTAGTTTTAGTTGTATAGCAAAACAGAAACCTGGATCAGACAATTCTCATCTCTTTCATGGATCTCTATCAGCCTGTTTTTTTGTCTGCTAATAACAACAGCTTACCTTAGCACAATTGAGTCAAAAAGTAAAAGGGAACAATGTTCTATCAGAAGGCCATCTGAGTGACTGTGAGATTAAAAGAAGCAGCAGGCAAATGTCCTTTAAGAGGAAACCTTGAAACTACGGCAGAAAAAGATGGGATATTTTAGGAGGGCTCTCTTAAGCATCTGAGTGCTAGCCACAATTGATGAATCTATGTCAAGAATCCATGTCCTAAGTAAGTACAAACAGATGTTTATTGTGGGTATTTTCCCATTAGCTTTGTGATACTACCCCTAAAGAAAAAGTGAAGAAACTATTCTGCAGTAATGCATGTATCCCTACTATATTTGAAGGATTCAAACCAAGCAAACCATAAATGAAATACTAATTTCAATCATTTCCTTTTTTTTTCACAGTATATATTCATGAATAATAACAGAAGAAAACATTTTGTATCCTGAGCATCAGCACATTCTATTTACAAAGCAATTATATTTATGTTGAATGGTTTTCTCATTTTTTATTATTATATATTATACATGCAATGCAATGGTTTAATGTTGATATTTTCATATGGGTAATTGATAGATTTTTGATTGACACCAAATTTTCTCTAATTCCCTTCCCTTTTATTACAAGGTCCTATTAATAATGGTACTCGTATAGAATTTTTGCACAAAATGATTTTCATTCCACATGGGGAAGAAAACGGGATATTACTTTTCAAGTCATTTTGGTTAGCTGAATATCATTTTTTTTTATATAATATGATTTATTCTTCATGGCTGAATGTTATCCTCTCTCTCTCTCTCTCTCTCTCTCTCTCTCTCTCTCTCTCTCTCCCTCTGTGTGTGTGTGTTTGTGTGTGTGTGTATGTGTGTGTATGTATGTGTATGTATATTTGTTTGCATGATAGTTTCTCTATCCATTTATGATTAATTAAGACATGTAGTGACTTTGTAATGACTCTTTTGTGGATACAGCTGCAGTAAACGTGCTTAGGCAAGCAAAACACTATTATATGCTGCCTTTTATCCCTGTGGATTGTTTCCCAGGTATGATGCAGCTGGATTGTATAGTAATTCTACTTTTATTTTTTGTTTTACTCAGAGTAATAAAATTTTCTCGAGACTCATATCTTAAGATTACCAACATTCCTTTAATAAGAATTTAAAGTCATGACTTTTAATTTTGTCAATTCATTCAATGATGGTTTTATCATTAATTTTATACACAGATGAATTATTTCATGATTGAAGAGTCCCACTCTCAGAGTTTGATTAACTATGTCTTGGGGAAGGCTAAGGAATTAGTGTGTAACTTTAAATAATTCTTAGGAATCATACCCTGTCTCTGTTTGCCTCCTGTGCTCCTCTGTGATTCACCATAAAAGAATATCTTAGGTAGCTATTGATCTTGGAATGAAAGATTCATGAGGCAGGCCTGACCTGAGCTCTCCAGCCTATACTGCAATCTGCTTACTGATGTTCAGTGAAAGGAAAATTTATATGTGTATTTCCCATACAACTGAGAAGTTGATTAGCATTAAGAGTGCAAATATCTGACAAATCTTCATATTGGAAAGAGTTGTGAGATAAAAATTAAGGCAAAGATTTTAAGATTCTTATCAGAAATCATTTTCAACCATTTGAAAATATTTTTTTCCACTCAGTTTTCTGTTATCTACTTAGGTTGTACCCATTACAGAGATGTTGAAATTAAGTTTCATCCTCATCATTTATGGTTTTTATTATGATCTTTGTCCTTCTGCCTGGTGGCCAAAGACCTAATTTCTTCCTTGGAGATTCAAAATAATTAATTTCCTCAGTGGAGATGGATAGTATTTTAACCAATATGAAAGAATTGCCCATTATTTGTTCAGTAAGTATCTTTTTCATTTGTTATTCAAACTACACTTTTAAAGTTCAAAAATTACTTAATAAGGAAACATGTAGCAAAATTTTAAAAATAAGATAGACTAATTGGCAATAAAACAACCAGCTTCAATATTATTTCTTTTATTTAGGAAAACAGGGGCAGACAATTCTCTTTTACTCAGCAGGAATGAAAAATTAACCTGCTAACATCTATTTGATGGAACAGAAAATCAAACCCATACAATGTGCAGTCACATTTCCTTTCCTCCAGATTTCCCTTATCCATGTAGATCAGTATGCAGAATTTCAAAAAGAATTCCATTTTGAAATATACTTATCCTGTGAGAATCTTTTTAAAACAATTATTATGGCAAGTATCTTAACACTATTTTTTGGCACATTAGGCTTCTTAAAGAAAAACCAATGATGAAAACCAATGTGCTAACATTTTTGACACTTTTTATATATGACATCTCATAATTAATGGGAATAACTTCCAGAAGCAAAACCTACCATTTTTGGATCTTGGTTTCAACTTTCAGTTAAATTATTTATGACTAAATACAAAGGAATGACCTAGCACCTTTATCAATTGAGCAAGCTCACCAATTCTTTCTTTTATATTATTTGTTCTTATTTGCATAATAACAAACACTATCATAGTGTTTGTGATGTGTAGATATAATTTTCTTGAAGAGAAACTAATTTACACTTGTGTAAATCCAATCATACAAATGAACCAATATTGCCAATCCTGTTTCTTTATTTACTTTATACTTAATTATCTTGTTTCATTCCTAACCCACCAATTATAAGCCACTTGAAGACAAAATTGAAGAAATTTAATTGCCATACCCAGTTCAGTGCCCCTGAAGTTTCTTTATTTACACAGTGCCCTGAGGACATTTTATTTCATTTGAAAAATAGCTTCTCGATCTCTTATGTCAGGGCTGGAAAAACTACTGCCTAGCCTGCTTCCTCTTTCTTACAGAAAACTCCATTAGACTTTTCCCACACCCATAAATTCATGCATGCATGCACTTTTTTTTTCTTTTTTTTCTTTTTAAGTGAAGAATTGAGTGAAAGATGGCTATTTAACTGGGAGTCTGGTGGTCACTGTGTGTGAAGTATTTATTATAAGGTACTCAAAGGGTGGAAAACAGGATTCCTGCTTTTTCTGATCAATTTCTTCCTATATTTCTGTAATTACAATATTACTCTGGTATACTGTTTGTGTGTGTGTGGAGGGGGGGGGAGGGAGGGAAGAGTGAAAGGGAAGTGGGAGCAGAGGAAGGGAGGGAAGGAGAGACAGAAAAGAGAGAGAGAAAAGAGAAAAAACTGGAAATCTGTATTAAAATATTTTGTTTTCTTTGCCTTCTGTGGCAAAATGATTTTTTTCTGTTGCTGTTCATGGCAGAATATGGAAAAATATCCAGGATAAAATATCATAAATAAGATATGTGGCAACTTTTTGAACACAGAGATCTATTATTAAGTTATAGTTCTAGAAATGGGTCTCACATTCTAAGTTCAGAGTCACAGGGTGGTGCTCCTGTCTTAGTACTTTAGAATATGTTTACCTGTTCTAATAATTTTCAGAACTCAATGACTCCTTTCTCTGTGAGTCCCCTTTTCCCTGCCTTCAAAATCAGAAGGTGAAATGTCTGCATATTCTTCATAGACAAACCAGAAAAAGTCCTTCACATTTGGGGTGCAGGATAGTAGATTTTTTTCACTTAACTCCAATAAAAGTTCCTTCATCCTAGTTGACATGACATAATAACATCTGAAAAAATGTTGTATATAATGTAGTATATGAATATATTCCAAGGATCATGTTGGGAACCATTATTAAATCGAAAATGATCATTATAATCTAGTCAAGAAAAAATATGGTACATCAGATATTCTAGTTTATTTAATTCACTTGAAAGACAACATTGTCACCAATTTTTCTCTTTCACAAATATTAAAACTTTGCTAACATTTCACTAGGAGTAGATTATTATTTTCTAATCATTTTAGTTATTTTTTTTAAATTTTAGGTGAGAAATATAAATTGCATTTCATTAGTCCATCCACATATCATCTTATACTCTCACCTACACATTAGTTTTAATAAAATTGTAATTCAGAGGCATCCAAAAGTGTATCTGATGATTTGACTTATATAACATAGGGAATAAATTAAATCAAACATTTTTTTAAATTTTTTATTGTCTCTTTGTGTTTTTTTATCACTTTTCTTTTATCTGACAATCCTTATTTCTCTCTGTCATAGATAATACTCCTTATATTTCTATACCACTAAATGCATCAAAACTGATTCCCAGACATAATTGATATCCTCAGTAGTATGGGACCAAAGCACTAGGCAAATCCTAAGAACAGTGAAGTAGACTCTCAAAGTTACATTTAACTTTAAGAAAGAAAGGTCAAAACGAAAAACAGAAGTTTGACACAATGAAGCATTCTTACCAATAATAATTTTCGTAGTAGGATCTGATAATTTTTTGGATTTCCTCAGTTTCTGTTGTTATGTCTCCCTTTTCAGATCTGATTTTATTAATTTGGGTACTGTCTCTGTGCCCTCTGGTTAATCTGGCTAAAGGCCTATACTCAACAAAACTGGAAAATCTGGATGAAATGGACAATTTTCTAGACAGATACCAGGTACCAAAGTTAAATGAGGAGCAAATAAACCATCTAAACAGTCCCATAACCCCTAAAGAAATAGCAGCAGTCATTAAAAGTCTCCCCACCAAAAAAAGCCCAGGACCAGATGGTTTTAGTGGAGAATTCTATCAGACCTTCAAGGAAGACCTAATACCAATTCTCTTCAAACTATTCCACAAAATAGAAACGGAAGGAACACTACCCAATTCGTTCTATGAAGCTACAATCACACTCATACCTAAACCTCACAAAGACCCAACAAAGAAAGAGAACTTCAGACCAATCTCTCTTATGAATATTGATGCAAAAATACTCAATAAAATTCTAGCAAACCGAATCCAAGAACACATCAAAACAATCATTCATCATGATCAAGTGGGCTTTATCCCAGGAATGCAGGGATGGTTCAATATTCGGAAATCCATCAATGTAATCCACTATATAAACAAACTCAAAGAAAAAAACCACATGATCATCTCATTAGATGCTGAGAAAGCATTTGATAAAATCCAACATCCCTTCATGGTAAAAGTCTTGGAAAGATCAGGAATTCAAGGCCCATACCTAAACATAGTAAAAGCAATATACAGCAAACCAGTAGCCAACATCAAACTAAAGGAGAGAAACTTGAAGCATTTCCACTAAGATCAGGCACTACACAAGGCTGCCCACTCTCTCCCTACCTATTCAATATAGTACTGGAAGTCCTAGCCAGAGCAATTAGACAACAAAAAGAAGTCAAAGGAATACAAATAGGAAAGGAAGAAGTCAAAATATCACTATTTGCAGATGATATGACAGTATACTTAAGTGACCCCAAAAACTCCACCAGAGAACTCCTAAACCTGATAAACGACTTCAGCAAGGTGGCAGGTTATAAAATCAACTCAAACAAATCAGTAGCCTTCCTCTACATGAAAGATAAACAGGCTGAAAAAGAAATCAGGGAAATGAAACCCTTCACAATAGTCACAAATAATATAAAATACCTCGGGGTGAATCTAACCAAGCAAGTGAAAGATCTGTATGACAAGAACTTCAAGTCCCTGAAGAAAGAAATTGAAGAAGATCTCAGGAAATGGAAAGATCTCCCATGCTCATGGATTGGCAGGATTAATATAGAAAAATGGCCATCTTTCCAAAAGCAATCTACAGATTCAATGCAATCCCCATTAAAATACCAACTCAATTCTTTACAGAACTTGAAAGAGAAATTCTGAAATTTATTTGGAACAACAAAAAACCCAGGATAGCGAAAACCATCCTCAACAATAAAAGAACTTCTGGAGGAATCGCCATCCCTGACATCAAGCTGTACTACAAAGCAATAGTGATAAAAACGGCCTGGTATTGGTACAGAGACAGGCAGGAAGATCAGTGGAATAGAGTTGAAGACCCAGAAATGAACCCACAGAACTATGGTCATTTAATCTTTGACAAAGGAGCTAAAACTATCCAGTGGAACAAGGACAGCATTTTCAACAAATGGTGCTGGTTCAACTGGAGGACAACATGCAGAAGAATGCAAATCGATCCTTTCCTATCTCCTCGTACAAAGCTCAAGTCCAAGTGGATAAAGGACCTTCACATAAAACCAGACACACTGAAACTAATAGAAGAGAAAGTGGGGAAGACCCTCGAATACCTAGGCACAGGGGAAAAGTTCCTGAATAGAACACCAATGGCCTATGCTCTAAGATCAAGAATTGACAAATGGGACTTCATAAAATTGCAAGCTTCTGTAAGGCAAAGGACACTGTCAATAGGACAAAACGGCAACCAACAGATTGGGAAAAGATCTTTACCAATCCCATATCCGATAGAGGACTAATATCCAATATATACAAAGAACTCAAGAAATTAGACTCTAGACAACCAAATAACCCTATTAAAAAATGGAGTAAGGAGCTAAACAAAGAATTCTCAATTGAGGAAATCTGAATGGCCGAGAAGCACTAAAGAAATGTTCAGCATCCTTGGTCATCAGGGAAATGCAAATCAAAACAACCCTGAGATTCCACTTCACACCAGTCAGAATGGCTAAAATAAAAAACTCAGGTGATAGCAGATGCTGGCGAGGATGTGGAAAAAAGGAGAACACTCCTCCATTGTTGGTGGGATTGCAAGATGGTGCAACCACTATGGAAAACAGTCTGGCGGTTCCTCAGAAAATTGGACATATCACTACCTGAGGACCCAGCTATACCACTCCTGGGTATATATCCAGAAGATGCTCTAACACATAACAAGGAAATATGCTCCACTATGTTTATAGCAGCTTTATTTATAATAGCCAGAAACTGGAAAGAACCCAGATGCCCTTCAACAGAGGAATGGATACAAAAAATGTGGTACATTTATACAATGGAATATTACTCAGCTATTAAAAACAATGAATTTGATAAATTCATATATAAATGGATGGAACTAGAAAATATCATCCTGAGTGAAGTAACCCAATCACAAAAGAACATACATGGTATTCACTCACTGATTATTGGATTTTAGCCCAGAAGCCTGAAATACCCAAGATTCAACTCACAGACCACATAAAGCTCATGAAGAATGATGACCAAATAGGGGAGCCTTCAGTCCTTCTTAGAAGGAGTAACAAAATACTCAAGGGTGCAAATAAGGAGACACAGTGCAGGACAGAAACTGAAGGAGGGACAGTCTACAGACTATTCCACCTAGATATCCATCCTATGTGCAGTCACCAAAGGTAGACGTTGATGTGGATGGCAGGATGTACATGCTGACAGGAGCCTGATATAGCTGTCTCCTTAGAGGTCTGCAAGAGTCTGACATACTCAGAGGCAGATGCTCACAGCTAACCATTAAACTGAGCAGGGAGTTCCCAATGGAGAAGATAGAGTGAAGGCTGAAGGAGTTGAGAGGATTCCGGACACCATGAGGAAAGCAACAATCCCAACCAACCAGAGCCCCCAGGGTCTAAGCCACCAGCCTGGGAGTGCTTAGGGAGGGTCTCAAGGCTCCAGCTATATAGGCAAGGGAGCTATATATAAGTGGGAGAAGAGATCCTTTGACCCATGAAGGCTGGACGTCGTGGGGGGGGGATACTCGAGGGTGGGGAGGTGAGGTACAGGGGAGGGTGGGTGGGGGTACACCAACGTGGAGGCGGGAAGAGAGGGGAAGGGATAGTGAGTTCCTGGGAGGGAGGGGGGGAAATGGGGTAAGGAGAGAACATCTGAAATGTAAAAAATAAAAATTTTTCAATAAAAAAAAAATAATAATTTTCTGCATGAGAAGATGATTCATTCTGTTGTGTTTTTTAAAAGTTAGATACAATTACTCATTTAAATAAGCAGTGCTCATTTATTTATTTGTTTATGTATTCTTTAAATTTTTATATATGTAATATATATTATGTATGATAGTTCACCAATCCCCCATGCACATATTACCTATTATCCTCCTCCTAACCCATCAAATGTCTTTTTCCCAAATCCCTTTCTTATTCTCATGACTACACAGAGAACCATAATTAAATGCAGAGATTTTGCCTAATGTTCAGTGATCCAGTGACTTTCCTCAACTGTGTCCTGTATTTGAAAGGATTATATTCTCTCACAAGTGAATATTCTCCCCCCCAAAATTTATGATGGCATTCGAGATATATTTAATTTGAATTCAACCTGTAGCTTGTATATTCTATTCCTTCTTGGAGGCAAGACAAATTATGGGGACTGAAGTTCCTTTGTTAAGGAACAACATCCCCTTTCCTTGGAAAGTCTTATATCAATTATATTTAAATATATGGATTCTTCTAATTATTTTCTACATTATACTATACTATACTATATTCTGCAGTATGCACTTTTTTAAAATTCTGAAAACATTCTACGTATGTATATATGTTTTTCATTTTTTATTTTATTTTATAATTTATTTAATTATTTAAATCACATCATAGTTTACTTATTCACACAGGGGTTATAAACACAAAAAGACAGGATGTGGGGAAGGGAATGACACCGGAGCATAGGTGTTAGGGGGAGTACAGATGTTCAGGGGGAGTAAAAGTAATCCCTCTCCAGGAAAAAGACATCAGGATGGGTATGGCCCTCATGCCTCACTGGACAACAACAGGAGGCCCAGAACCATTACAAGATCCCCTTCAATTATTGGAGGTCAGGCCTCTATCCCCTCCTTTGCAAGATTAGAATCGCCAAGGCCCTTCTATACTTAGAGAAGGGAGGAGATGTCAGGGGCAGCCCTGCGTATACACTGAAGGTCTATGTATATATTTTAATTATCTATGTGTTAATTAAAATGATTGAATAGGCAATACACAAAGAAAATATGTTATATTCCAGTGTGACAATGTACATAAACCATGAAGTAAGCCAGATTTTTCCACTTATCATAGCTTGTCATTCCATGTGTTTGAGCAATATTTCTCTCATTAACTAATCACTTATACATAACTATGTAATCATACATTTTGATTTTTGATTTTAAAAGTACTATAAAATCTTTACAAAAGCTGAAAAAATAAATATTCTTGAAGCTATTCTAAATGCACATTTATTGGTCTTTTGTGTAAAAATAAATTAGGAATTTTTAGGATTATGCTAACATACAGAGTGCTTGTGGGGAATAATAGCCATCAATGGTTGAGCAGGGTCTCTGGATTCTGAAACTGCTACATGAATATTAAATATTAGTAGCATATGATTTCATAAAAGCAAAGTTAAAGTTACCATAACATAACTGTTGAATGTATAATTATAGGATCTAAAGTGATTGAGTGAATGTACCAAGTACAAAATTGTGCATAAAGGGTCATAATAATGTCACTGAAAAAACATTTAAAGACTTGATTATGTTTTTTTGATATCCACATGATTCAGACATCATGTTTAAAAGAATGAACATATTTGTCTTTTGTACTTAAATATATTAGGGTCATGAAATTTGAAACAATCATTGAAAATGAAAGATTGACAAACTGAGTATATGTTCAGAAATAAACTTTATTCAAATTTTTTGCCTCGATAGAGAAAATACAATGCACATTTATATGTGTTTTGTAAAGGTGAGATAAAGTATTTAACCAATAAGAATAATTATTGACAATTTTAAGAAGCTCCAATGTATTCATGTGATTGTGATGACAAATCTGAGAAACTTAAATATACATTAAATATAAGAACATTTTTCATTTTAATGATATTGCTTCATGATGAAAATAGTAGATATGACTGCTGAAAATTATAGTCTTATTATTACATTTCTAATGAGAAACATAATTTTTGTATTTTACAAAGACATTTGGTCAAATAGTACATAAACTAAACTTATAATAGAACAGTTAAAGTTTTTACAAATACTTCCGAAATGAATCATCTAATGAAATGTTCTTATTAGAGTGGTCTTTCTGATTTGACTGTACTGGGATGCTTTAATTTGTAAATATTAGCAGAGTTCCTAAATATATATTTTATAACTAATTTGGGAGTTTCATCTTCCTCTCTTATATTTTGACATATGTCGGTATATAAAGAAATAGATACTTTCATTTTACTATTTAGACTCAGACTGACTGTGTAGTGATATTATATAAACAGTGCAAAACACTGCAGATTAACTTTGTCTCTAAGACAGAGTTTATATCCTATAAGGAAAACTAGTTCAACATGATCCTGGTACTGTTGAAACTTCCTGAGAAGGTAGCACAGTTGTAAGCTGAAACATGGAGCAAAACTTTCAGGGGCCTTGGCAGGCAAGAATGTTGGGTGTGTGTGTTTTACCTGGTGTCCCTGTTGTTGATCTTACAGGAAAACAAGAAGTTGTGGGCCTGAAAACTCAACATTCTTAAATTTAATACTCAGAATTATAATCAATTCTACCTTTATAAAATGCATTAAAAGTTATTTACCATGTTTTGTTTATTTGAGCATAATAAGTATTTTAGTATCTAATGTTCATCCTGGACCCATATGCTTGCTTCCCAGTTAACCAAAAGTTGCCAGGGTTTTCTGTATCCTTAAAATAGAAAGAGTTGTCTCAATAACAACAGTCACTGCAGCAGTGTCTGAAACAATGAACCATTTTACAATTATAAATTACACCAGCAGTATTAATTATTACCACTATTTTCTTAAAATGTTGATGTGACTTTAATTGTCATTCTTTAGATTTTTATTAAACATCCAAATTAATAAACCACAAGTAACTCAAATACATCATGTTTACAACTAAAAACTGTTCAAAAAGATGGGTAGGTACTTTTCATTTGTCTTTAGTTTGTCTTTAAGAACTAATAATATATCATAGCAGATTCCCAATCTGTTCCATTCCTTTACCATTAAGTCTGAATTTTAGCTGATATCAACAAATTCCCAGAGGTACACATAGCTTTGTGTCCTCCTGAAACTTTCATCTCTGAGTGAATAAAACAAAAACAAAAACAAAAATAACTAAGTGATCTTTAACATCATTTACAAGTGACAGAACGAAAGGTAGATATAGCATATATTTATTTTAAACACTTTTAAATATTTTAAAGCATTTTATATGTATGTGTGTGGCCTGGTACATGTATGTGCAACACATACAAGCAGAGGCTGTAGGATGTCAAACAAAGGTACATGACTATCTAGAATTGCAGTTACAGGTGACAGCTGTTAATGATAGAAAAAAAAAAAAAAACTGTATCAAAACCAAAAAACTGTAACTACCCACAACTACAGTCACTTCTAAAAACCCCAAATAATGGCTTTTAAAAATGAAAAAGTCCTCAAAAATCTTTAAATATTTATTTATTTTCATTTTATGTATATGAATGTTTTGCCTGCATATAAGTGTACAGTATACAAGCACTGAACACAGAGGCAAGGAAAAGAACATACATAATCCCAAAACAAAAAGAAATATGCAGTTAATAATAGCCTGGTAGGTACTGGGAAGCAAATCCAGGTCCTTCATTAGGGAAGAATAAATTCTCACTCAGGAACCATTTCTCTAACTCTGTACTTCCTTTTGTGATAGATGACATAAAGAAAATAAATTTATCAAAAATATAAGGGAGTCCATTTTAAACATCGATGGAGAAATGACTGGGAAAGGGTCGTGAGAAGTAGTGGTGACATTTTCATTCACACGGAGATAGGGTGTTACTTGAATACAACTGAACCCCAAGGAAACAATCACAGGAATAATCTTTTGAGAAATCGTTCTGCATTTGTTCATCTAAACAGCAGAAGTATTGCTTCATGAACAACTTTACATTACTAGCTAGCTTTTCTAGTTTGTAGCTACTGCTATTAATATAATTTATGTTTGCATTTTTGTTTTTGTTTCTTGAGAGGTTTCTTACATTTATGTTACTGTATAAGAAACACTTCTGTTTTTCTTTAATTAATGCACTATTATTTTGTTTTCTTTTGCTTGCCATAGGCATTGATAGCTTATTAAAACCAATGATTTTAATTCATTAATGGGTTAAAAAAAAAGCACTTTGCCTTTTCTTTAAAACAGAAATATACAATATTTAAGGCTTGTCGGAGGTGAGAAAAATGTCAAAACTTCAGTGTAAAAAAATAAATGTGAAAATACCACTTTAGTTTACATTCTCTTTAGAAAATCTGAATATTCATAAACAATTACACTGATAGCAACTAAAAATAAAGATAAAGCATGAATTTAAATGTACACAATATGCAATTTCAAATATACATTTAGTAACAAAAGACTGAGATCTCTATATGCATGTACATAGATATATTTAGTCATATATATTGCATTTTAAATGGTAATATCTCATTTTCCCAAGATACCACCCTTATCTGGAAGACACAGATATCAATTTAATAAAATTTGTAGAAAAGAAAAAAACCCAGAAGGTAGAGAATATAAATTAATGTTTAGGAATTGCATAATGCCAATAAAAAACAACACTATACTGCTCTCTTATTTAAATGTCTTATTATCAAGTGGCTGTGGAGTTTTGTAGCATGCCTTATTGGTATTTTTCTCACTATGTTGATACTCCTCTCAGTGTTCACTTCCTGGAATGGAAAGTCTTATGAAATTTCAGATTGTGAAAGTTTCTAATGTACATGAATATCTGTGATTGGATCTGTTTTGGATCTGGTCATTTTACTTCCCTGGGTCAGACAACTTTTTTCACTGCTATTCTGGTCATGAGGTCAAATTATGAGATATATTTCATAATGTAAGCATTTAGCCATCTCTTTAAGCTCTTAATATCTTTCCCAAAATTATGCTTTTATGACTAAAAACCAGTGAGCGTTTTCTTAATTCTACATGATTCTTCAAGTGCACACATTTTCCAACCACACCCTGGATGTCAATATAATGTGTTCAAAACAAGGAGAAATCACTATTAATATGCAATGACCATAGAATGATCTATATTGTGTGAAGAATGATAGACTGTTTTCTTTCATTTATGTCTTGAGAAGTATCAGACGTGTCTTGTTATAATCAGTGTCCATCTGAATCTGGGATACTAAAGTTTTCTTTCCCTTATAGTAGCTATAAATGTAACTATATATAATAACTTTAGCTGAATGAACAAATACTACATATATCTATAACCAAATATCCTTTGTGATAGTCTGTCGTAACAAAATATCTGCTGCTAATAAGTACATAATATTCAAGCTTTAATAATTTTAGTAATTTATACATTTCTATATTTTTAATATTCACAATATGGTAAATAAAAATTTTTAAAGTTGGTTTTCACATGATTTAACTGGTGGTAGCCAGTCCAATCCAAGACTGTCTCAGAGACCCTAAGAGAGGTAAAGGGAACATTAGTTTTGTGTTCTTGTTGGAGGAAGATTTGATAAGGCCTAGTCTAGATCTGGAGCCAAGGCCCTGAGGGAATCAACATTTTGGTTAGTTTTAACCTGATATTCTCTCATTTAGAGACTGGAATTCTTAGTCTCATGTCCACTGTGTGCTCAGTCTGTGACACACTTGAAATAACCTGTGTTCCCCGTGTGCAATCTTTCTTTAGTAACTCTGTGCTGAATTTGCTCTATTATATGATGACATTCTATTGACTCTGTCCCACATCTCTCCTAGTAGACTGCATAGAAGATGGCATATTTCTTAATAAAAGTGTTTCTCATAAGTGCCAAGCTTGTGCAAGATTTTCTGGTCCAAACTCTTCTGTCTTCTTTATTGTTTTTCACCCTTGGTCTTCCCTCCATAATTTTATATAGACTATTCCTTTCCTCATTTCTTGTTCTGAGAGATATTGTGCCCATTCTAATATGATTTTCTCTTGCTAGATAAAATTTTTATGTTAATTGATCAGCATCAACTAGACTTAATTCTCACAACAATGCTGAGATGTAGAGAAGTCTTTTTAATTGTGGTGGGAAAATTACAGTAGTTTACAATCATTCTTCAGATTGATGAGGAATCTTTTGTTCCTCTCATTGCCTAATAGAATATCAGGTAGTTGTTTTGAATATTTCTACACGGGGATCTTTAAAGTGACCTGTGGTTACTTATCGGCCATATTTCTTCACAATATAGAAAATTAGTGTAGGGGAAGACTTTGAACATCTTCATCTCTGATCTGTTGTCCTTTAAGTCAGACTAACATGCCTGCTTTGAATGGGTAACTTGGTTAATTGATGAGCAAGGTGCTTCTATTTGGCTTCTTTCTGCAGGTGGATGTTCTACCCTTTATAATGGGGCTCAAGCATCTCAGATAAGGCATTTGTTTAATTCCAGTAATGCAGCTGATTCATTGAACATGTAGATAGCAATCAGCAATGAGATGTTATGCTTTCCTGTTAAATATAGATTCTAAATGGAAAATGCCTAGTAAAAGCTTTATGAAAAATGTAGGTGATATTATCTTCAACTATGTGACATATCTCTCAACAGTATTCAGGATCCAGATCAGTGTTCCCATAATCTTGGACTTTATTCATGGAATTACAATAAAGACTTAAACTGTTTTTAACCAGTTAGCAAGGAAATTTTACTCAAAAGACAAAAAATAGTATGTAGCAGTGAATTATTTAAACTACTTTGGCTTCCAGCAAGTCGAGCTTCCAACCACCCGCTAGAGCCCTCTGTATTCTCGAATGAAAGACACACACACACACACACACACACACACACACACACACAAGCTAATTTTTTAATTTATTTTTTTACTGGTTATTTTTATTTATTTAAGTTTCAAATGTTATCTCCCTTCCTGGTTTCATTTCTGCAAACCCACTATCCCCTCTCCTCCCCATGTTTCTATGAGAAAACTCATCAACCCACTCCTGCATTACCATTCTAGCATTTCCCTAGTTTCCACAGGACCAAGGGCCTTTCCTCCCTTGATGCCAGATAAGGCAATCGTCTGCTAAATAACAGGAAACTGAAATAAGACAAAGCATTAGTACCAATTCCCAACAAGAGTATACATTAAAAAGAAGCACAGTTAGGTATGTGAGGGGACATTATGGGTGAGAGTACTTAAGGGGTTCATTTCTGTTTGACCCTATCTTTTTAGGGTTTTTGTTGTTGTTGTTGAATGAGTCTTAGCTCCCTGAGGTTACCTGCTTTAATAAGAAAGCTCAGGTTATAAAATCCCCTTGCCCATTTGTGTATATCTTCTCCCATAGTACACTTTATCTGATGAACTCCTAGCTGAAGTTAAATCCACCACTAGATATGCATTCTGGATAAATTTCATTATCACATTTTTTTCTCTTTTATTCAGAGGTTCCAGAGGTATCCAGCACCTAATGTTGATGTCTTCAAGTCTTATGTTTTTTTTTTTTTTTTCCAAAATTGTTCTTCGTGATGAGGCTATAATGAAATTAGTTCCATAGTATTTGGTCTCATTTGGGGTAGATGAGATTGTTATAATTAAAGAAATACTTGAGGTGATTTCAATCTAATTTGGAATATACTTCAATTGCATTAGAAAACATACACAAAAATGATCATGGAAATAGAGCAGTTAGTGAATGAAAGTTGGTTATTAAAGGCTTCTAAAATTATCTAATTTCCTAATTCTGAATTTGTGTATATACAATACTTCAATTTACATTTTGTTAAACTCCTCGGGATAATAATTTAACCTTTAATGAACTAAACTGAGCTCAAATTCAGTTCATCAAACAAAATTTTGAGTAGAGATGGAATCATACTTAAAACATAAACCATCCAAAAAAGTCAATTTTCACATTGGCTATTCACTTTTTCTCTCTGTCTTCAAATTCATTAAAATGTGGTCTTAGGTGCTATAGCCAATTACATGTGTTCTTTTATTCTGAAGCAACATATCTCTTCTCCATAAGAATATTCAGTGTTTCTTTCCTCACAACACCTTAAAGCTCAGCTGTTATTTCATAACTTTTCTAACATGTTTATAAAAAATATCCTGGGAAAGCTACTTTTTAGGATACAATATGGCTTTTAATATCAAGAAACAACTGCACTTTCTGGTGAAATGAACAAAATCGAGTAATGGCCCAAAATTCACTGTGCTTAAACAACTGGTCAAGGTTCCCTACTGCATTGAATTGAAAGGATGTGATTTGCTATAATCTGCCTCCAAGAGCTGGTACTCTCAAGCAGGTAGCCTTTGGTAGCAGGAATTCAAAAGAAGGATTAGTAAATTCATCTCTGTTCATCCACAATCTATTTAGTGACAGCAAATTCTTAATCCATGTCAGGTAATTTTGACTTGAGGTTAAGAGAAAAAAAACAAACAGAATGCTAAGTTGATTTCTGAGATCTGCACGGCAGTAAACTGATAGAAAATGAGAGCAGTGGGTGGTCTTCATTTTGTTTGTGGCAATCAGAGATAGGGTTGGGATTCTGAGAACCAGGAAAACAGCCAAAGGCACGAGCGTCCATATGATTACTGCTCAGTTGGAGAATACATGGGAACAGCAAACATAATTATGGCAGCTGGCTTTATACATGGACTGCATCTCTCTGTTATTCATAGTTTTCACATATTATGTAAATGTGTTTCATTTTATGCTTCTGTTATAACTCATTTTTGTACTCTTTTGAACAAAATTTAATGAAGCCTGCTTTCTACGGAAGTTGACAGATTTTATCTGGGCACATTTCCTGTTAGCCTTTTATATTTTACCGTGGTTTATAAAGTTTATGCTCTTCTTTAAAAAAAAAAAAAAGAGTCAAGTTATGTACTAATGTGTATGGAATGAGTTGGCAAGGCACATAATGTTAGAGTAATGCCATCAAGTAGTACTTATATGCAGGCTTTGGTATATGCAGATAGATACAGGCTGTGCTGTATCCCGGGGTAAGGAATCATATAAACAGACTCAGCCTTTGTGCTTAGCAAACTATTTAGCTTGTTTCCGTTTCCCTTTATTTAAATTCCCTTCTTTTACATCATCTTTGAGAATTGTATACTGTGTATTTTGATCCCATTCACCCTCTCCCCTAGCTCTTCCTAGTGTCAAACTCCCCTTACTTGTCCATCCTTATGAAGTTACCTTTCAAAAAGGTTACAAATCACTCTGCCCATACACATTTGGATGTATTATCCTACTACTGAAATGTAGTTTAGTTATCAGTGTTTACACTCTTATTGACTACTAACTCACTCATATCTCAAAAGCTATGGATTGCCAATAGCTCCTTAGATCTAGTGGAAGTGTCTTGGACATCACAGGCCTAGCATATGCTGTCGCAACCACTGAGTTCCTCCGTTAAGAACTTTTTGCTTATAGTCATCCACTGACTCTTATTCTTAGAATCTTTTGTTCGCCTCTTCCATGATGATCCTTGAGCCTTGGAAGTAAAAGGTGTGGTACAAATATCCTGTATATGATGGAACATTCTTCAGTTTACCATTCATTGAACCTTGACAACTTAGGATTTGGTGCTAGCTTACAGGAGACACTTCTTTAATGAGGGCTGAGAGCTGCCACATTTATCATATGAATTATACATATATGATTAAGTAAGTTTATATCCATAGAAAATAGAAATCAACGTGTCAGTGCAAGATTGTAGAAGTATTTATATTCTCTTAAATAGTATGAGTAAATGTGCGAATGTTGTTATTTTATTTAGATACTAACAGGGACTGTATTAGACTTGAGCACTGCATTCTCAAGCATGTACTGAGCCAGACTGAATACCCATTCTTGTATAAGGAATGATACATTTTGGAAAAACTGAAAAAGCTTGGGAAAGGGAAGCTTATGAGAGCAGAAAGGGTGTAAAATGAACAGAAATATTTTTAAAGGGGAAGAATATTTTCTAAACATTAAAAGAGAGTGGCCATAGCTACTGGTTTCAAACTTTGCATTACCAAGGGAAAAAACAAACAAATGTAGCCTGTTTCTCCTTTCTTCGATTACTCATGGTATATATCAGATATCTGAGGAAGCTTCAATTGGGATGTATAGTAAATATAGAAATTAATTAATTGATGAAAAGATCAATACCCAAGAAGTGAACACCTATCTAAAGAAATGTAGCATTTACCACTATAAGGAGTCATATTTATATTCTCTCCTTTTCAGAACCATCCACTATTCCCACTTTTTTTTTTCAGTTAAATTATAATCCCTACTCTCTTACTACTCTCTTACCTACTCCAAAACAGAAAAAGATACAGAAGCCTTCTCAGGTTTCATGATTGGCCTGAAAGTATTTGGGGGACCGTGTTTGTTTGTTTTAATGTTGTTTGTTTACTTGTTCATGTAATTGCCAAACTTACAGGCCTTTGAGCATGTTTGCATTAGTTCATAGAATTCTGCTACCTGAGACTCACTCTTAGTTAACACTTTCCAGTTCCAAAGGAACTACTTTTGTCTTCAGAAATAGGTGACATTTCTAACAAATGCCATTCCTATTGTATCATCAGTCCTCTCCAGCAAGTATGGGACACTTTCTGTTCTAGATTTTGTATCTCTTTAGTTTTGAATGCTGATCATTTTGTTGATTCATAAACTACTAAGGCAAGCATTTGTGGAGTAGACAATTTGATGATATTCTATATCACCAATTCATTCTTGATGCAAGTATATATATTTACCAAACCTATAAACCCCACATTTTTTAGACTACTGGTTATTTATCATGTATTTAGTTCAGGTGTTTGTTAAAGAGATACTCGGTGATATTGTTTTAGAGGCATCTGTTCTAAAAGTTTGCTGAAATTTTTTCTGACCCTCACATTAAATCAAAAATGTACTTGTTTATGTTAAAATAACTATACCAGTATGTATAGTTCTAATAGTGTTGTAATTTATTTTTTTAAAAATCCAAGTTTCTGTTTGCCTTAGGTTTGGTTGTATATTTTCTTAAAATAGAATTAATAGTTCTGCGTATTATTTGAGTTATTAGCAGCAGTAATGACCCATATCAACTTGTGAGATTTATAATGACTCTAAAAATTAAATATTTTCACATTATTTAACATGATATAAGATGTCCTCAATATAAGAACTGACTACTTCCTTTCTGTTGTGAAATAAGTTGAGGTGCTTTACTATTTTATTTTGCAATAGAATGATAAACTATAATAAATACAAAATAAATGCATATAACATAAACGATTATGGAACAAACTGTGTTGATTTCTTTATGATACCTACAAATGATCATTTTCTTATCTAAATTTCAATGTCCACATTTTATTTGCATTAACTCAAACTCATTATCTGTTTTTATAAGATATTGTCCTTTGTGGACTAGCAAAATTACATTTCACTCTTGTAGTAGAAATTTAGAATGTCAACACATAACTTAATATGAATGTCCTGAATTTATTATTGCTGAACTAGACACTGCGAGTAACTCATTGACCACCTGTTAGATATGGAGTCATCAGCTATATGTGAGGATATCTGAGGTCATACATGTTTCTCTGGTTTTGACTCTTTTCCTGGTTGTGAAATAGGGAGGTAATTGATTATTTCCTTTGACATCACTTTTTTCTTTCCACCCATGTTTCTTCCAACCACCCTTTTTTAATTTTTCTACTGTTTATTCCTTGCATATATGTATACAATAAAACACAATAACACCCAACTCCTCATTTTCTCTCTTCAATTCCCACTGATTACAAAAATGTTCTCCATCCAACTTCATGTCTTTCTCATTGTGTGCATGTCTTATAATCCACCAAGTCAATTAAAACTACACATATACTCATATGGGCCATCCATGGATGATACATATGAAATTGACTGACAAAAACATCCTTAAGGAAGAGTGTTTTTCCTTCTCCCAAGTACCTATATTTATCAATGACTCCTTGGTAAGAGATTGATCTGAATAGAAACTGTCTATGCATGAATTTTGGCTGCTGTATCTTATACAGATCTCACTCAGATAATCACAGCTTAAATTAGTTTTATGAGTAAAATATCTATGCTATGTTCAGCAGACACAACACTCCTTTCTACCTTTTGTCTCTTACTATTCTTTCCAATTTAATAGTGGGTGAAGCATGCAGAGAGCTGTTAAAGAGAGCACACTTAGAACACACAGTCAGTTATTCTCAGCACTCTGACCAGTTTTGTATTTCTATATCAACTGCTATGCACTGAAGAAAAAAAAAAAAAGAAACTTCTCTGACCAAGTTTGACAGCAAGCAATGTCTATGGATATAAACCTAAATATTTAGAAGGCAATCTTAAAATTTAAGTATTTAACATAATAATAATAATAATAATAATATAAAATAATATATAAAATTCCATCTTGGTCCTAAGAACTCTCCAGACATGAAATTTGGAGCATGGTTATAGTACCAAGTATAAAGTTCTTTCATGTCTTGCAAGACTCAAATACAATCAGAAAATAATTAGTTATCCTATAATTGCCATGCCACTTGCATCAGTGAACACTATTTTCTGGGCAAGTCCAGCATCAAGTGCTCGGTAAAAAACTCCACATGTATATTCACCAACATCAGCTTGTAAAGCACCCTCTGGCACTAGAATAGTTTGATATATATTCTGCAAACAAAGTATGTCCAGTCCGTTCCCTCTTAAAAAAGGACAGAAGTAATCTCTATAATTTGCACTAGTCTGTAACAGTAAAATACCATTTTTCTTTCCTCACAGGTCAGAAAAATAAAATTCACAATTTAGGTTGCCTCAGTGATTGTTCATGATAAAATGTTTTGATATGAACACAATTATCATTAAAAAAGTGTCCTCCAATGAGTTTTGTTCTTGTCCATGTATGTGTCTCACCTCTCTAGTTCTATTGGATTAGAATCTAACTCTCCTAACTTCTTTAAAACATAATTATGTCTTTTGGGTCATATTTAAAAATTAATATATGTTATAAATTAGGACATGAGGTATGAGTTATCAGAGATAAATGTTTACTCTATAAGTTATATTTTTTAAATATACTTCATCTTACTGGAAGTCCTACTAGGTTAAACACTTAGATAATTCTATAACTGTGTAAGAGGATTGTTTGTATAATTTATTATGATTTTAATTGTGAATTTGCAAAATTATTATAATTAAAACACAATTCTGTAGATGTTTGGAACACTGCTGGTAATCTGTGCAAATTAAAACCATGTAGAGGCATTATTCATAATATATATTGCCAACACATATAGCCCATCCATGAACCCAATTCATCATATCTGAAGCAAATTTTGAATACTTGAGTTTTGAATGCTTCACAGATTGCTGTAATCTATGTAGTTCAGAGCAAGAATTTAGACAGCTTTTGTACTTCAGTGTATTGGATGTCCATGAACTGAACTGCAAGTTCATCAATTATACCAAATATATCATGTGAATATTTCTCCTAAGAAAAAGATCCATGCTACCACTGGTTGTTTATCACAGAACATGGCAGAAATTAATTTGTACAAATGTGTTTATAAACTGAACGAACACATTTTTGTGAGATTTTATTTATTTATGTATTTATGTATTTATTTAGTTAGTTACATTTCAAATGCTGTCCCCCTACCTGTGTTCCATCTGTCTATCTTCCCTCCCTTTCTCCTATGAGAGTGTGAGTCCCTCCCTGAGTATCCTCCTCCCCAACCTTGGTACATAAGTCTCTGACTGATTAGGCACATCAAATGTGTGGCAGGTTAGACACATCCTCTCTACCTGAGGCCGTACAGGGCAACCATGAAGACTGAGCTGCCAGTCTTCTACATTATGTGCAGGAGTAAACTCGTTCCAGACTGTTTATGTTCTTTCGTTGGTGGCCCAGATTCTGAGAGCTCCCAGGGGCCTAGGATTCTCGACTCTGTTGGTCTTCCTGTAGAGTTTCCATCTATGTCTGGGCTTCATTCCTTCCCCCAACTCTTCTCTAAGGGTTTCAAGTTTGGCTGGTTATTAGTTGGCCTTTGTTTCAGTCTCTGCTTCATCACTGCATTTAGTTTAGGCAGAACTAATTTTGGGTCTGTAGTTTAGAGGTATGTTGGTATTTCTATTCTTCCACTGCCGGTCCTGCCTGGCTACAGGAGGTGGGCTCTTCAGGTTTCATGTCCCTACTGTTAGGCATCTCAACTAGGTTGCTGCACTGACTCTGGGAGCCTGCCCTATCCTAATTCTCTGGGACTTGCCAGAGATTCTCCCTTCCCTCTCCCATCCCAAGCAGTTGCATATTTTCATTCATTCCAGCTTACTGGGCCTCTCTCCTATCTCATCTTGTACCTGATTCTGCCTCTCCATGCCTTTATCTTCTCTCTCCCTTCCTTAGCCTCCAATGACTATTTTGTGTCCCCTTCTAAGTGTTAGAACCTTCCTTCTTGTTTAACTTCTTTGGGTTTCTGTAGTGTAGCATGGGTATTCTGTACTTAATGCTAATATCCACTTACCAGTGAGAACATACTTTTTGGGTCTAGGTTACCTCACTCAGGATGATCTTTTCTAATTTTATCCCTGTGCCTGCAAATTCTTGATGAATGAACAGATCAAACAAGAAAATGAAGAAGTATTTTAAAAGACAAAAATGTCCTTGTAATTGGTAATAATTATGCAGATATTTTCTTGTCTGCTTCTATGAGACACATGCTGTCAAGTATTTCCAGCTCTAGTGCCATGCTGTGAACTGATGGAAATCCATATGATATCTAGACCAGGATACATTAGCTCTGATCACTCCACTTTTCTATGTATTTCATTAATAAATAACTGGGGAATTTGTGAGGTGGGCTGAACTCATAGCACAGATGGTTGTCAAGGAACAACTTCTTGTATTATTGTTCAAGTACTGTGGTTATTGTCGTGAACAAAGATTCATCCTCTTTCAGGTAAAGAAGGTACATTGGAGATGAGGGATTTTAAATCAGCAAGGAAAAGAAAATAAGACAACCATTGCAACCTTTGACAACTTAATGAAAGAAAATGATATAAAAGCAATGGTTGCTTTTGAGTAAATAAAGGTACATTCCAGAAAAGATAAATATTTGATGCTGATACCTGGAACAAAATTGTTATGTAACAAAGGCTTCTGTCTGGTTACACTATATTTTTATACTTAAAAGTCATATTAGGAAACCAAGTAACACACATTAGAAGACATTTTTTTTTCAACATAAGATCAATGTTTATATTTAATCAGAAACAAGTGACCCTTTGAATCTCAAATTGAGAAGCAAATGAATCTGACCTTCTCAGTGGATTAGTAACAGGATATAAAAATGTTAACTTCTAGCATACAGCGGCATTAAATTCAAGTGAATCCACTGGTGACTACACATTACAATATCCAACAGCTCTTTCAATAGCCTAAGTGAAATTACTTCATGTCCCAGTTCAATTTTCAAACATAGATGACACATAAATAGAAAACATGAGTCAATTAGTGAGTCTGTCTTCAGCTGCGTCAACACATTAAAGGAACATTTTTCTCGTCCTAAAAGAGACAAGAGACATGCAATGCAGATGGGAAGCATTTCTTTGTCATTCTGGAAGAGTTATCAGAAAAAAATAGACTTTGAAATTAGAAAAGTTGTTAGCAGTTAAAAATGTGAACATTGTTGCTAAATCGGTATTTGTCTCATTTGGTCTTGAACACTCTGATAACTCCTTTGCTGGTTCTTCTTCATAACAAAGTGTGAAATTCTTCACTTAGTAAATTGTTCTGCTTCTAGTAAATAAATAAGCTCCAGCAGATACTAATCATTACAAAGTAACTTCTACTGATCCCAAACAGGATGATTCTATGACACTGAGAATGGCTGACTCTTTTACTTCTGCTCAGTATCCACATATAGTAGACATTACCTATCTTCTAATATATGTTTATTTACCTTTATCCTTATTAATATTTATCATGTCAACTCAAAATCCCTACATTAAATGAGATACCTGGTTCATATTAAATCAGTCCAAAGAATATATACTTTGAAAATAATTATATTAGTCTCTGACTCATTTAATTGGTTTCTATTCATTAAACCATGTTGGACATTTTTCTCTACCACATGCGTGGATTGGACAGCACAACTGCACAGAATGTTATCATAAAATACTTTTCTCAATACACTTATAAAATTATTTTCATAGACTATTTATTTTTTTCCTATAACATTAAAATTCTTGGTGAAAGAAGTATCACCTTGCTTAGTGAAACTCCTATCTATATTATCTATCTATCCATCCATGCAATTGATCATCTCCTAATTACTTATAATAAACTTTAAGTAATTTTTTTATTATGTTGCTTAAAACTAATGGCAGGAAGTCTAAATTTTTTTACTACAGATGCACATTAAAAAGATGTACTTCACTCTTATGAAGGCCATTCCACCTACATGCTCATTAGAGACCTCAAGGCATTCCATGCATTTCATTGTTCCTTTAAGTTTTTTCTGTATGTTTATTTCTATATCCATGTTCTTTATTTTTTCTCACAATACAAAAGTAGAAAAAAAAAAGTTGAAAAAAATGTAACCAGAGCTGAAGGTGTAGACCTGAGGTAAGGCTTGCGGAGCATGTGAAAATGCTAGCCTTCACCTTCATTGCTGAAAGCATGCATGTTTTTGAATCTTTGACATCTAGAATTGATAGTCAAGTTTGAAGAAACAATAGATACAAAGTAAGTACCAGACTAGCTACCAGCCTCTCCCCCCCCCCCCACCCAGCATCCCTATTGCTCTACCCCCCTTTAGCTCTGGGAGGTGACCTCACTACCAGCCCCTTTCCCGATTCCTTTGAATCCTCAGATAAAACACACACACACACACACACACACACACACACACACACACACACACACACAGTTTGTTCTTTTACAATTTGCCTTCTTTGTACAATTGCTGGGCGTTTCTATCTCCAGCCTGGAAAAGCGTGCCCTTACCTATTTTTTATCTCTGTCTCTCCACCTGCCCTACATTTCAGTGGCTATTCCCATCTGGCCACTGTCAAACATCTTAGTCATCCACCTGTAGTAATGTTTCCCACTCCTCCTACCCCCACAAGACCTAACATGGTTGCTATGTTCTTCTCCCTTCAAAGCATGGCAAAAACTCCTCCTTCCTTGTGTCCCCCTTTTCCTCCTGGCACCTGGAAGTTCCACCTGTATCTTCTGCCCAGGAACTGACCCCTGGTTTTCTTTACTGAAATATCAACAACCAATTGGGGAACAAAACATTAGCATCAGAACGGACCCCTTCATTCCACTATTAGAATATCAATAATAACAAAGAAGAAAAATGGGCTTTATTGAAGGAGAGAACTGAAAAGAGCATATATAGGTAGAATATGGGAAAGAATGTAATGAGAAATAGGTAGTCGTGTTATTTATTAGTCCTTGGAGATTCTTAAGCTTTTCCTCCCCACCTTTCACTGAAAAACAAATCACTCACTTCTTAACCAAGGGTATAAAATATAAATGATGCATATACTTTGTCCAAATTATGTTTTAACTGTATGTTGAATAAAAGACCAATTTAAAAATCCCTTGTAAAAGTATAAACCTAACCTTCCAACACAAAGAACAATATAAAACATTCTGAACTCTTTATATTTATTTTTAAAAGTAAACATTACTTTTTTATTTGTTTTCATTATAAGAAAAATTCACTTAGCCACATTAGTGGCAGTATGTCAGTTATGGAAATTTCAATGAATGTTGTTAAAATTGTTTAAATCACTAATGTTCTCTCATTATAAACCTTTATTTTAAACCATCACCCAGACAGTATTGATGAATATAATGTATGAGTATATTGTATAAATATAGTAGTGGCAAAGCACATTTTTTGTGTGTACTTGACTTAATATTTTAATTTTGTTAGTCTCTCAGAATTTTTTTTCTATTCTATTGGTGATAATAATAACTCATTTGATTGATCTCAAGATTAATATAGATGAAATGAAATTCCACATTGTTTGGTATAAAGATTAATTAAAGGGAGATTTTTATTCTTTAAAAAAAAAGTCTTCATTTCAATTATGATGAACAGGAGAATTGAGCTGGACTGATAGGTAGTAAGGCTAGTATGTGACTGCAAACAAATGAGTTGTCCTAGCAAACCAACCAAGCAGATGTACAGCTGGGGCATCTTTCCTCTTATTCATTTGGGAGACATTGCATTTCTTTTTTTTTTTAATTGGATATTTTCTTAATTTACATTTCAAATGTTATTCCCTTTCCTGGTTCTGTGCCTCTAGACCTCCTATCCCATCCTCCTTCTTCTGCTTCTATGAAGGTGATCCCTCACCCATACACCCACTCTCGCTTCCCTCCCTCGAATTCCCCTACAATGGGCATTGAGCCTTCATAGGCCCAAGGGCTTCTCCCATTGATACCTGAAAAGGCCATCCTCTGCTACATATGCAGCTAGATCCATGGGTCCCTACATGTGTACTCCTTGGTTGATGGTTTAGTCCCTGGAAGTTCTGGGGAGTCTGGTTGGTTGGTTGATGTTATTGTTCTTCCGATAGGGTTGTAAATCTCTTCATCTCCTTCAATCCTTTCTCTAACTCCTCCACTGGGGACACTATTGGGGATCCTGTGCTCAGTCCATTTGACTGAGACATTGCATTTCTTAGCATAGATCAGATTTTCCTACATTGAATACATGCTCAATGGTAATAATCACACACTTACAAATCTTCTGTTTGTGTACATAGACAGTCTTCCACTAACCATAGATGTAAATAAGAAAGAAATTCACTATTACAGCAGCTCTGTTTGCATGTTCATGTTCTGAACTGATAATATTAGCAAATATTTTTTTAGATTTATTTTTACAGTCCAGATTTATCTCCCTCCTGGTCCACATTCCATACCTCCTTCCCCAGGCTCCACACACACACACACACACACCACCACACACACACCTGCACCCTACCACACCTCCCCATTCCCTGAGGGGTCCAATCTCTTAAGGGTTAGGTGCATCTTCTCTGACTGAACCCAGACTCCACATTCCTCTGCTGTCTATGTGTTGGAGGCCTCATATCAGCTGGTGTATGCTGCCTGGTTGGTGGTCCAGTGTCTGAGGGATCTCAGGGGTCTGGGTTAGTTGAAACTGCTGATCTTTCTACAGGGTTTCCCTTCTCCCCAGCTTCTTCCAGCTTTTTCCTAATTCAACCACAGGGTCAGCAACTTCTGTACATTGGCTGTGTGTAAATATCTGCATCTGACTCTTTGAGCTGCTTGTTGGGTCTTTCTGAGGACAGTCATGATTGGCCCCTTCAAGTTTATCTTTAATGTCCATTCATTTTTCATCCTGTATGGAGGCTTTGGGGTACTGTATGTTTATTTCAGGACTTACTCACTTTAAAGCTTTTAAACTATGAATATGTGTACAAACATCTTCATCTTATACTTAGGGTATTATAGTGTTGTTCTGTGATCAAGTTGCAGGAATGAGCAATTCATTAAAACTACAATGTACTTACAACGTAAACCTTGATAGATGTCCTCACTTTCACTATTATTTCTGTAACTATGACCATAACTTAATGACTTGCTGCAATGCATATTTATTTCTGAAATTGTGCTCAAAGATGTGGCCTCCAAAATCAAGTTGTAAAACAGGGCTAGCGCTTCTTAACTCTTAAGAGAATGTACTTCTTCATGTGGTTAGACTTCTGACACATTATCTTGTGATTGTTTCTTTCACATACCTATTTGTGCTACTAAACCTTTATCCAGGGCTCTATCTCTGCTGCTTTCCTTCTATAAAGAGACTCCATAATTACCAGATAATATGTCACTTTAAGCTGTCCTTTATGATCATACTAGTAAGACTTCTTTTATCCCACAAGCTAATATATGTACAGGTTATAGAAGTCAAGAGTTCATCACATATAAAAAACTTAACTTGACAATTTTAATATTTAATCTATTAATATTCATAACTTTACCTGGATCCCAGTTATGAACATCACAAATTCTGGTTATTAGAAATTTTATCTCTCAAAGACATATATGCTCTCCAATCTGTTAAAAGATATAAATATTATATTGACTATTTGGAACAATTGTTTCATAATGTATAGTCACTGCCTTGGAAAAAAAGATAAAATTATCTTATATTTTGCTAGTATTGTTTTACATTGCTTTCTTCAGTGAGTATGACTTATGTTAGAACACTCACTTTATTCTACAGACAGAAGACCTACAAATTAAGCTTCCAATATGTTCAAGACATTTTGAACTATAAGTATCACTACACTAATTTCTATGTTCAAGTCACTAAAATATTTCTATAGCTATTGACATTGTTCATTCTGAAGTAACACACTGCAAATTTTCAACACATGAGGTTTTCTTTTCAATAATTTCACATTGAAGTTATTATGGGATACCTTTTAGATTGTACAATTAGAGCCTGGGCTTTTATGAGGGTATTCAACTTTCTATAAATATTTAAAAATAAAAAAACCTCTATTTCATTCTCAAACATATATTATTTCCTATCAGAGAATTGTACAGTATAATTTTCTACATATTTTCATTGTTTTAAATACAACTCACAAAGGCTGACCATGAAAAATGAGTATCTTATCTGTCTAATAAAAAACACCCCTTATTATCCCTTTAAATTATCCTTATGAGTAATTATCTTTTAAATAACTTTGTACAAATTAACTAACAAAAGGTAGTCAAAATTTGGAAGCACTTTAGTTAGTATTATTTACAAACTTTTCCAGAGTACTTAGAAATATGCTTTCTGTATAATGTAGGAAAATATTTTCAGCCATTTAATGAAAATAAGCCTTCGGGCAACATTTGTAACTCTCATTCTAACTGTAATCTGGTTTTGATAATCTATTCCTGTCACTAACTTTGGAGCAGATGGAATTCAAGCATTTATCATACACTTGTTTAGTGAGAACTCAAATTAACTAAAACTTATACTGGAAGCAAATGCTTCTTGTTTGATTTCTTGTTATGAACAATGTACTTTACTGAAATTATTTATAGGAACAGAAGTAGCTCAAACACAGTTTTACTACCAATAGTTCATACCACCATGGGTAATAAATCATAAAAGCTGTTATGTATATCTACTTGTGTTGCATGCTCTCTGTGTGTGCAAGTTTGTGTATGTATGTTTATGTGTATATGTGTAACCACAGAAGCCAGAAGAAAGCCCAGTCTCTTGTGAGACAACTAGAAACCCAACTCTGGTCGTCTTTGAGAGCAGCAAGCAATCTTACCCACTGAGCTCTAACCAGACCCTTTTTATTTCTGTTTTGAGCTTTGTCAAGGTCAATAGAGAATTAGCTCATGATTGTAATCCTAACTCAAATTTGGTAACAAAATGAGATTCATTTGTATTATTGTTGCATACTAACTTCCTCCTAGATAGATCATGCAACTGAAGTTTACTTATTTTAATTTTCACTAAAATATAATTGCATTATTGGCCCTTTCTATATACTTCCTTAAATTCCACCTATGTCTCCTTCCTCCATTTCTTCCCATTACTCATCCTTAAACTTCCAACCATTTTAATTTTTAATTATTAATGTTTTATATAGACACACACACACATACAAATACAACATACTGAACCTATTTATAGTTGATTATATGTACATCATCTCTGGGCAAAACAGTGTAGGCTCTTCCTATTATCTTGTATGTTTCCCAGAGGTTAAAGGTAAGTCCCTTATTCTAAAGATATTGTGAATATTGTTTTTGTAAAGAATTTCCAACCTCTTGCTAAATAATTGATATGTAAATTTGATTGAAGTTACTTTCCACAGCACCAATAATTTATGGCACTCTAAATATTTGGTGTGAAGAGAATGACTATACTTACCTAGTGGATATTGAAATATCATATATAAGGATTATGCAATAACAGCCCGTGCCACCAAAACTTTAGGTGTGAATCCTAAGAACACTTAACATGAATCCTAAGAACACTTAGCATGATGTAAATATTATTTGATTTTCTATATTTTGGTTTGTGTATAATTGCCTCGAATGGGTTTTTATAATATCCCTTTTCTACTAGAGATTCAACATAGCATTAATTTGTTTATATATATGGTGTAATTGAAAAATTTTTATTCTATGAAAAATAGTCCATTATGATTAGATTGTTTCTATACAGCCATCATCAACTATTACTTATACTCATACCATAATAATCTGTGACTTTGGTTATGCACCCCTGTATGCCTACGTGTGTGTTTCCTTTCAGTGATGTAACAATATGTTGTTTTGTAAGTTTTCAATTTTTTTTGTTTTGTAAGTTTTCAGATTTTTTTTGTCTTTACAGTGGAAAGAAGCTAGATTTTGTTCCACTAGTGATCAGAGATTCTGTTTTTGTTTTTGGTTTTTGGTTTTTTCGAGACAGGGTTTCTCTGTGTAGTCCGGGCTGTCCTGGAACTCACTCTGTAGACCAGGCTGGCCTCGAACTCAGAAATCGCTGCCTCTGCCTCCCAAGTGTGGGATTAAAGGCGTGTGCCACCACCGCCCGGATATATATACATAAACACAAAGTTATCCTCCTGTTCCAATTAGAGGAGTTATTTCCAGGACCCCCTGTGGATGCACAAACCAAGAATGATGAAATGTTTGCTAAAATACAATGACATTTGCATATGTTTAGCACATTGTGGTATACCCTGAACCATAGGGTGGAATGTACCCATTACGATTTTCAGAGTCTTGTCCTATAACAAAGAATTGAACATGCATATAAGACTAATGGAAAAATGGATAATGGATAATGTAAAAATAAATCATTGCTCTGATGAAATTGTCATCTCAGAAGCTTACTGCTGAATAAGCTCATCCTGTCTAACTCTTTCTGGACTCTGGTTGTCTGGTTCAACTCAACTGTTCCGGCCAAATTCCTCTCCAATCTAATTCAATCTTGATTTTCTCAAGTGACTGAATTGTTCTGCTTGGCCTCAAACTAACTCTGGAAATCTCTTCTAATCTTCTAGTTCCTTCTCATTCTGACTCATTCTGTCTTTACCTGTGTCTAGCTTCTTCTCTCTGTAACCTTTCCCTGTAATACTGTCCCTGATGAACCTGCCTCTAAACTCCATGTACTGAACTAACTGACATGAGCTCCACTCCACTGCACTGTCCTTCTGCTTACTGACTCCCAACTGACAAACTGACTCCACTGCACTGAACTCAATTTACAGAATAGAACTGACTGACTAGAAATTAGATGTATGTGTGACTCTGTCTTCTGAGTTAGGATTAAAAGCATGTACCACCAGGTCTCGATCAAAGTATTTCTTAACCTGAAAACTGTTCTATATTAGATTGATCTTGAATTCAGAGATCTCTGTCTTCTGGGATTAAAGGTCTGTCTGTATTCAGTCCAGAGTGTCCATATTATGGTTTAAATTTCCTCCACATGATAATTTGTTAAGGTCGAGATGTACATCTGTAGTTAGGAATGGACCAGAGCTGAGGAGATGTCAGATGCAATTGCTTCAAACTTAGAGTCTTTCAGTGTATTTAATAGTCTGTTGTATACTTCATACTTTTCCCAGGTACACTATTTTTGTTAGATATTACTGTTGATCAGCGGGGCTTCAATTTTTCCTCTGCCATTGTTTAATTCATATACTAAACTTGATACTTCTTGAAGACAGATTTCCTTTCCAAATAACTTTGCTGGCTTAGTGATATTTTTTAAAACATTGTTGTATTACTTATATACCAAATGCAGTGTGGTTCCTGCATGTTTGCTATAGTGTAATGTTTAAGTGATGATGACAAGAAAAAAAAATCCCTATATGTAAGATATGTTTTTCTAGATATTTTTCACTTTCAATTGGTTTAAACCATGCATGCAAGTCTGCAAATATGAATGACCACTTGACCACTTGTGCTGTGTGATATTTCTGTATACTTGAATATCCATATCCATCCATCCATCCATCCATCCATCCATCCATCCATCCATCCATCAGGTAAATGATTTTGCCAATCAAACAAGAGAAAAAAATTATATATAATTTGAACATATCCCATGTCAATTTACAAGTTTTTCATATTCTAAGTGACCTGTATACTTCAGTTGAATTTATGTAAGTAACTCTATTTCTACTTTGGATGGTTAAATAGCCACCAATTTACAGTATGAAATGAAATCACATATTAGAAGAACATTTCCATGTCTTTAGATCAATAATTTAGCTATAGAAATGACTTAAACACTCGCAGTAAAGCCATTTTACTGCTCTGTCTCCCAGATTCTGCTTCATTGCTCATTTGTAAAAACAAACATTTGCCATGAAGACATAACTGCCAATTCAGTCTAAATAAGACAAATGAGATAATGAGACCAGTGGCACATTCGAGTTGACAAATCCTGCAGAATGTTCAGCTCTAAGAAAAAAGCCTTCTTTTCCTGCCAAAAGGTCTATATGCTAATACTAACTAATTTGCCAACCTTGGCCCTACATTGTTTGACAATAGCTGAGCATCCCAATTTGTTATAGTTGTG
Organism: Mastomys natalensis; assembly: GCA_021653895.1. Lineage (NCBI taxonomy): Eukaryota > Metazoa > Chordata > Mammalia > Rodentia > Muridae > Mastomys > Mastomys natalensis. The sequence continues at coordinate 1,752,080 of JAJTUV010000611.1, forward strand.
ACAGTAATTCTTATGTAAAGTGTAGCTTGATTTAGTAATCTGGACAACCTCTTCACCCAGCAACCAAACACAGCAATTATTTTTTTGTTGTTGTTGTTATTTTTTATTCCCAAGACTTCTGAAGCTCTTCAGAAATCAGTATTATATATATATATATATATATATATATATATATATATATATGCTTATTTTATTCATATATATTATGTATATATATTATATATGTAATTCATTCTATTAAGTTATATGTATATGTATACTCTGCCTGTAGACATTATATGCATATATTATATAATTATATATATTATATATCATTACTATATATATTTAATATGAAGGATACAGTAATATTAAGAAGGTAATAAATAGCCATCATGGGGGGGTAAAAAAAATAAATAAAATAAAATAAATAAATAAATAGCCATCATAAGTAAAACTTCTATGCTCTATGGTCAGAAAATGCTTAGTTATTACATTATAAATTCAAAAAAAGAAAAAATGTTTGCTTTTTTACAAAGAGGCTACGTTAGAAATAAATCATCAGGTATATCTGGGGAAATTTTTGACAATTTGATACATGGTAAAATTTAAAAATAATTTACAGAACCCTATATATTTAATTTAAAACAATTTTATTGAAGATATAGGGCTAGTCTACTTCACACTATAAAAACATGAAGAATTTTGGCAAAAAGTATTATAATTTTGTCACTACATCTTTTAAGAGAAAAATAATCTTAAAAATGAAATTTTTATTTTTTAAACTGCATTGAGAAACAAGTGTTCCATCTCTGTAACTCCAATGTTGCCCCAGCCATCCTTTTGCATGGCTCAGATAGGAAATAGGGGCAGATTGAATGGATCTTAGCTCTGCAATCCTGAGTGAGGGACAATGCTGACAGAACACAGCTTTCATCAGAGAAAACTCCTCTTTCAATAGATAAAAAAATATATATATATAGAAACTTGGAACAGGAAAATATGTACAGAGTTGGAATTTTGGAACATTCTCTCCTAAATGAGGTGTCTTTATCAAATCCTCCCTCAGAACTCAAGGAGGTACATGGAAGGGGCTAAAAACTCACCAGAAGAGCCGGAGGGATGGACAATTCCAAGAAAACTGTGTCTTCTAGACACAGCAGCAAAAATACACATATAAACTCACAGAGTCTGTAGCAACACACAGAAGGCCTGTACCAGTTCATGCCCTTGAGGTCCTGGTGCAGAGAGAGGGTAGTACACACAGAGAGAGGGCATAGTGCATGCAAAGAAAGGGGTAGAATATGCAGAATTTCATCCTTAACTAAAATGCTGTCTCCAGTTGGCATCCTTTGGCACAGAAAACAAAACCAAAAAACTAGTTTTCTCCAATAGAGTCTAACTGGCTATAGGAACCACACTTAAGGGCAAGCCCCATGCCCAGAGGTACAAATCCCACTCAAAACAAATTCAGTGGCATTTTTTAGCCTTTGTGTCTCATGTGGCCTGTTTGGACTCTTTTTGTGTGTGTGTGTGTCTCAATGGCCTTTTGCTTGCATATCATGACTTTCTGATTTTGTGTTCATATGGATTGTCTTTGTGCATATATATATACATATATATATATATATATATATATATATATATATATATATATATATATATTTCTAGTGAGTATTTTTTCTTTCTTTTAAAAATATTTTGGTTTGGTTTTGTTTGTTTGCATGTTCATTTAATATAGAGCAAGAGGAAAGAAGGGCTTGAAATTGGGTGGGATTGGAGTTGAGAAGCTAGGAGGAGTTAGGAGAGGGGAAAATCTTGACCAGACTGTATTGCACGAAGACTTTATTTTTCAATTAAAAATAAAAGCTGACAGAAGTAACTCTTTTGTAGCCTGATGACTTGTGATTCTATAGGCACAAGGATATACATTCCTGGCTCTGGTCTTTAGGAGACAACTTCTGATTCCTGGAAGTCTTTGTATTAGTGACCTATTGATAGCTGCGAATGGTGGCAGAAATTGTATGGGACAACATCTATAGTCCCAGTTCTGGCCTCAGGCTTTGGAATTCCTACACCAGAATGTGTTGAAGACCAATACACTATGTTATTGGAGCCCTTATCCTGTGAAAACAGATTCTGTCTACACGTCTCGAGCCGAAAATCCTTGACTCTTCATGCTTGGCATCTCTCTGAAACTCTTACAGGCTTGAGAACCAGTTTCTCTTATTCAGTTCTACAGGATCTACAGTATTCTTGTCACCTCGCCTCTGCAACTAACTCCCTTTGCCATCTCTGAAACTCCTCAGCTGCTCCTTGCTCATTATCTCCACTCTCACTACTATGACCAAATCTCTCTTTCGTTTTCGTTTTCTTCTCCTCCTTTTACTAGGTTAGTTCCTTCAGATAATGATGAGGTTCAAAAGCACAGAAGAAAGCATCCATGGGAAGCTTTGTGGTGGGGATGATTTCCTAATATCAGACCACAACTTTGGAGAGTGTCTTCTAGCTGCCACACAAAGTGATTGGATAGCTTGATTATGTGGCCAGAAAGGAGATGTAACAGGAGTTCCTGTATCAATCATGACAGTTCCTTCTACAAATAAAAGAAAAAATGTTTCATGAATCTTGGCAGACGATCTCATTTAAATGAGAAACTGAACTTTCAACAAACACTGTCATCCCTAATAGAACCAAAGGACATTATATCTATCACAGGCTTCTGTGGGTATATTATCAGTGTTCTATTGTTATAAAGAGACACCAAGACCAAGACAACCATTATAAAGAAAAGCATTTAATTTGGCTTGCTTACAGTTTGAGCTGTTTAGTCCACTATCTTAATGGCTTGGAGCATGGCAGCACACAGGCAGACATAGTGCTGGGGAAAACATAGCTGAGAGTTCTACATCCAATCGGCAGGTAGCACAAAGAGAGAGATACTGTGCCTGGCTTGAGCATTTTGAAACCTCAGAGCCTCCTAATCTCTCCCAAGTAGCTCATCTCCCTGAGGACTAAGTGTCCAAATATATGAGCCTAAGGGAATCATTGATATTAAAACCACCACAGTGGATCAAAAAGGGGAGTTTGGAAAAGATGAAAACTGAGAAAAAAATTCACCAAGATTTTGATGGAAAAAGGAAAGAAAAGAGAATAGAGGGCAAATAGTCTAATAGTTTACAACAGTGCTTCTGGAATAATACCTTCAGGAGCAGAATCATGCTTTAGGTGCAAGTGACTGCTTGCAGCTTTCTTTCTTCCCCGGAGTGCTTGTGCACTGGTCTAACTCTCTGGTGCTGGCCTGAGTGCAATACTCCTGGGTGTTTGGCTGGAATTCATAGCATGCAGGGGATCAGAGAACACAATAGAAGTCTGAAAGTAGGGAATATGCATGAACTGATGTCAAACAGCTTATTTAAAGGGAAATAAAAAAGAAAAAATATGAATTGCTGCAGAGGAGTATCATTACCGGTAACAATATGTATAATATGAGAGAAATGCGAAGCTCATAAAGAGCTGCATGAGTCCATTTTACTGTTGAATGTTGACTATAGCCTGTGAATTAAAAGTACTCAGATAACACATGGTAACACTGTGTACTCCTGGGAGCAATAAGAGACAATAAGTGTTTGTTAGGTTTCTTTTTTAAGGTGGAAATACAGTAGTACTCAAAGCTGATGTCTTACACTAATTTTTCAGTACTCAACAATCCTTTTATAAAGGTCTGCAGCGTGACTTACATAACAGAGAATGCTGCACAGAGAACCAATTTAACCACAACCAACAAAAACACAATCAATAACAAAGTCCTGATAAATTTAAAGTCTTTTTTCCTTCAATACTTTTAGTAGAAATTGCTGGTATTGGTGCATTGTGGGTTACAGGATGTTGTAAGTTACCTGACGTGGGATCAGGGAATAGAACTAGGAATCTCCAAAAGAATAACAAATGTTCTTAAGGACTGAAGAACTGTACCCTTTCTCCAGCCCCACAGGAAAGCATTTTCTCCTGCCAATTCAATTGCTCTTGATGTCATGTGCTCTCTTCCTACCATATTAACATCAGTATGGCAAGAGATCATGAAGTGGAACCTTGTAATGTGTGAATCCAAAGAAACTTTTTTTTCTCCAGAGTTAATTTGTCCACTATTCAGTACAGCCATGGAAATTACTGGACGAAGTATAGATCTTCCTCTAAAGAATTCACTAGTACTACCTTTGTCAACTACCCAGGATATTTGTCAAGTTAGTTCTATAAGTGAAAAATTCTTATCTTTAACTGAAAGTGCAAAATTAAAAACATGATTACAAGATTTTAAATGCTTATTAATTACTTTAGAATTTTTTTTCCTTCTCACTAAAATTAATCTACTTAAAACCAATATCATTTACAGATTGTGAATAAATGATTCGCAGTAACTTTCTCTTTTGTGGCTTTTCATTCAAATATGTCTTTTCTAACCATATACAAAAGAATGTTCTATTAATTCATATTTTACAATGAATATAAATCAACATATCATTGACATGTAGTCAGTACTTTTAGACTTTATTGACACTACATATTTTATGTGTAAGTGTGTTTTATCTGTGTACCATGTACATGCCGTACCCATGGAGGCCAGAAGGAAGCACAGAACTCCACGGAACTGGAGTTGAAGATAGCTGCAAGCTGTCATATTGGTGACAGGAATTAAAACTGGGTCCTCTAGCAGAAGTCAGTGTTCTTGACCACTGAGCAATCTTCTTAGCCCTTTAATTAATATTTTATTAAAACAAATATCTATAAAATTATTGAGCAATATTGAAGAACATTAAATCTGTGGTGTCAGGAGCCATCATAGGATAAACTAAGCCTAGCAGGTGATTTTCTAGAGATGAGTCTTCTTGGGATTTACAAATAATCCACTACAGATTTGTTTCCATAGGCAAGGTCCAGGAGAAAATAATTTTAGGAAAGATTCCTGCTATTAATATGCTTTTCTTGTTATTACTAAACATATATAACAATCACTAGGTATTAGCCCACCATCTTGAGCAGATCTCTGCAGAACTATAAATATATACTGTCTCTTAGTGATGCTATGTATACAAATAGATATCTTCTTAATTCTTAATGATGATCCTATAATAATTCCTAGAATTATACCAGTATTTATTAAGCTCTTTTATAGTGAGACTACTATTAGATTCTTTCTGATAGTCAAAACTTCACTGAGTACTCTGGCACTGAGTATTCTGTCACCAATTAATGGCTTCTACTACTCAGAGCACATTCCAAAAGGTTGTCTAAAACCATTAACCAAAGGTCATAACAAGGGAGGTATGATTTATTATAGGTGCTAAGACAGTAGATAAAATGTTGACTGGGTTTATCTCTACAAAACTTCACTAATCACTTAGTTATGTGTTTTTTTTTTAATCTCTATGAGCCTGTGGAGCTGTGACAGGGGATGAATGTTTAGCCAGATAATTACTTTTAATGGATATGCATGTAAACGTTCACTGTTGTAAACTTCTTATTTTATTTATGATTTGAATTTATGTGTAAATTTGTGGTGAACTTTTTACCATGTGCTCATGTATCCTAAAAGATGTTTCAGTTTTGAGGACAAAGAGAGGAGCACAAATTTCCCTTGTCCCACTTTGAATTTTTCTGCTTTTCCCCTTTTCTTAGAAAGCTTTCATAGAAAACTTTTTACAACTTAGAAATAAATGCTAAATTCACTTTTCAAAGTGTCCTTTTTTCTTCCTAAGAATCCAACTAACAGGCTGAAAGTTTGAGTAGCACAGTTCCTTCTGAGATAGAACAAAGGCTACCTTACTTAATCCCTTGCTGTTGCAGGATGAGGTGCTAAGTGCCAGAGACTGCAGTTTCTGGCCACAGAGAATCACAGAAGGCATGTCAGCTACAGCAGCAAAGCATCTTAGACTTAGATAAGTAAACTTTTTATTATTATAGAGCAACCTTAAGCATCTTGTAAGAAAAACCTCTTATCCTCAGCTGATGTTCTTCTCTCTCTGCTGCCTCAAAAAGAACCTACAACAAAAAATGACCATGCTGGGACTGGATCCCAGCACTGTGATTTCAGCTACACATAATCATATTTTTAAAATGTTTTATTTTAAATTTACCTCATCCCTTTTTCATTTACTACCTCCAGACTGACATGATAAACACTGTGTTTTCCTTGCTTTCCCCACCAATTACATCATCATGTCAGCTTCCTTATTGGAAGATTCTCTAATGACATCAATTACATTTTGGGTTGATGTCACCATCTTAACTCAGGAGTTACTCTAGCCTCCACTTCTTTGTGTTTTGTTTTCACACATAATGGCTTCTATTCTTTTCAATACTTAAGAATGTTTATCTCACTTCCTCTTCCAACTTAGCACTCAGGAAAAATATCTGGTCATTTTACAGGTACCTGTGTTTCATAAAACTATTATTTATGTCTTTTCATTTTTCTCCAAGTTTGGTGAGCTTCATGCCAAAGTAAATTTTTTGGAATTTATAAATTGCTCTCATTAAAATTGTGGCCTATTTCCAAAACTTCTTTTTCTGATTGGCTAAAGTTATATACAAATCTGTTGATAATGAAAAATCCCTTTTTGAATTTGCAATTAGAATCAGTTTTTTCATATGGTGGGTGTCATAATTCATAAGCTGAATTATGTCTCTTACAACATCAGTATGCATCATGTCGAGGCATTTACGTGTCTGAACAACTATGTTTTTCATTGTGATTGTTACCTTTACCCATTGCATCTATGTTGCACTTATGAGGTGGAAAGAAATGGACTCCAATATTCTCCTCAACTTGGTCTATATGTGCTTCAGAACTCTTAAAATATGCTTTATTTTCAGTTCCACTGGATGCCATCAAGATGGATAAGCCCTGAGTTTTTCCCGTGTTATCAGTCTTCACTATGTATAATCTCTTTTTATCATAATTACTGAATTTTACTTTTTACATTTTCCCTTTTATATTTAGACTGTATATATAGCAGGCTCTGGAATTTCAGGTTACTTGTAGCAACAAAAAGTCCTTCTCAGTATAGATCTCCTTTATAGGTTTCTCATCCCTTCCCAGAGCTATCTAAAACACGTTTCCTCACTGTACAACTACAAATGTGCATAATTGAAAAGAAGTATTTCTTCCACATGCCAACATAGGCTCAGATTAGTGAACATATCTATACATGTAAAACCAAAGGAAGTTTCCAAATGTATACATTCAGTAGGGCATTAGAAATTATTAGCCATATTTAACTTTATACGTAAATTAGAAATAATTTTTTGCAAGTTACTCTTTTAACAAAAATAATTTTTTAAATATTTTATTTTTATGAGTGCATGTGTGTGCAAGCATGTGTTGTACAAGTACAGGCATGAATGAATGCATGTGAGAGAGAGAGAGAGAGACTAAAGAGAAAAGCTATAGATATAAGACTTTGTAGGGTTCAGTTTTCTACCTGATATGGAAGTTAGCGGTTGAACTCTGTCTTCAGGAGCAGTTGACATCTGTAGAGGCATTTATTTGTGAGCAAAGCCAAAGATCTTATTTTATGTTCTCTCTGTTAAAGTTAAATTTTATTTGGTTTTCATAATGTTAGCAACTTTAACTGACTTTAAGTGTCTTATACATTGAATATTTTCTGAAGATTAGCATAAATGTATTTAAATACTTTTTTGCCTTTAGCCTATTGTTCTATGACAGCCTGTGAAATGGGTATCTTGATCTGAGAACACATCTAAATATTCTGCATTAAAATAATCAAGTGTTCTCTTTCTTGATAACATTAGGGTTTTTTTTTTTAGATTTTTAAATTAATCTATTATTTATTTATCTATTTATTTTCTTTAAAACCCAATATTAGCCTGCATCTCCTTCACAGCACCCTCTCATGCAAGTGTTCCCCACCATTCCACTTTTCCCTTCTCATTTGAGAAGGTAAAGCTTAAGCAGTTACTTCATTAACGATTATTTTAAAGACAAGAATGTGCAAACACAATATGGCCCCTTATAACTGGTCTCCAGACTTGTACATAATGATCTCTAGGTTCACATGATAATTGTAAGGTATAGTCTATAGAATTTAACATGTTCCTACTAAAAGTATTTTCTTTTTGTCTTCTGAAGTCTTGGATAACAATTGGAACAACAGAGAACAAAAAATATATACATCTTCATTTAGCCCAACTGTGTAGCCTGATAGCTTCTGTGACAAATCATTTATTATAGTTAGAAGCTGCTTCAAATATTATATTCAGTATCACATTTCAGGACAGTTCATGAAAAACATTCCTTCATCTTAGTTTATTCTTTGGCCTCACAAAGGTCCTTCCAAAATCATGATGTCAGATGCAAGTATTTTAATTTTCTGCTTTTCCATTAAAAATATAACCAATCATAGTGATATACTGTCAGTACTGCCTAAGAAGGAACACAATTCACACAATCCATTTTGAATACTCTCTAGTTCATAGCAACATGTAAGGTAAAAAATATTTTTAATGTGAAGATTTACTCATTTCCACCTTTATCACATCATTTCTCTTTCTGGGTCTGTTAACCATATTGAGATCTATTTAATATTGTGTTTCCAGTATATTATCTATAAACAGTTATAAAGCATAAATTTAGTCAAATATATTTTGCTAGAAAAATATTTGATTAGAATTTTCAATAATCTTCATTTTATATTGGTACCATCGTTTTATTTTCCATGTTAAAATTTATGGAAAGATGATTAGGAAAGACATTTCATTACTGTATCTTGTGTGCTACTAATGAGGGAAATGTCACTACTGAATTACAAAACTAAGTCTATAGTTTTCTGGGGTTTTCTTTGTTTATTTGTTTTTTGTGTTTGTTTGTTTTTCTGAACTCAACATTAAAACAGCAATATTGATAGGGTTTTATGTTGTTGTTTTGTTTTTTTGTTTGTTTGTTTGTTTGTTTGTTGGTACTCTCAAGCTTATACTAAAGGTTTAGAGAGCTAGGCTGTAATTTCTGTCACAAAGTGCAAGCATCATGAGAAGAGAGTGAAGGGATCTTGTGGTCCCAGGAGTGTGACAGCTTTGTGCAACCACTATTCTTTTTTTTTTTTTTTTTTTTTTTTTTTCTGGTTTCTTTTGTTTTGTTTTGTTTTGTTTTTTAATTGGAAATTTTATTTACATTTCAGATGTTCTCTCCTTACCCCATTTCCCCCCCCCTCCCAGGAACTCACTATCCCTTCCTCCCTCCTCCTGCCTCCACGTTGGTGTACCCCCACCCACCTTCCGCCGTACCTCACCTCCCCACCCTCGAATATCCCCCCCCACGACGTCCAGCCTTCATGGGACCAAGGATCTCTTCTCCCACTTATAAATAGCTCCCTTGCATATATAGCTGGAGCCATGGGTCCCTCCCTAAGCGCTCCCAGGCTGGTGGTTTAGACCCTGGGGGCTCTGGTTGGTTGGGATTGTTGCTTTCCTCATGGTGTTGCGAATCCTCTCAACTCCGTCAGTCTTCACTCTGTCTTCTCCATTGGGAACCCCATGATCAGTTTAATGGTTAGCTGTGAGCATCTGCCTCTGAGTATGTCAGACTCTTGCAGACTTCTAAGGAGACAGCTATATTAGGCGCCTGTCAGCATGTACATCCTGACATCCACATCAACCTCTATCTTTGGTGACTGCACATAGGATGGATATCCAGGTGGAATGGTCTGTAGAAGGTCCCTCCTTCAGTTTCTGTCCTGTACTGTGTTTCCATATTTGCTCCCTTGAGTATTTTGTTACTCCTTCTGAGAAGGACTGAAGCCCCCCCCTACTTGGTCATCATTCTTCATGAGCTTTATGTGGTCTGTGAGTTGAATCTTGGTATTTCAAGCTTCTGGGCTAAAATCCAATAATCAGTGAGTGAATACCATGTATGTTCTTTTGTGACAGTGTGGAGCAGTTTACATCTTTGAGTTGTCTTCTTTGTAGTTATTAGTTTTTATCCTTCACTTATTTTAAGCGGTCAGCAAGATTCTCTCAAAATTAGTACATTATATCATGCAGAATAAAATAAATTGACTACATTATTTCTTTAGCAATAGTGATTTTTCTCTGATTTAAAAAAATCACTTTGGCAAGTAATGATTCTAAAGGATAATTTAAATGCTGATTTTTTTTTTTTTTAATAATATCAACTAAGCACTCTGGAGAGACTCCATGACTCTTTTCTAGCAAGTTTACTTTTAGTTCTTTGACTCAATATGTTTGTTATTTTTTTATATTAACCCAAATAAAATCTATACTATTTTATTAATAAAACCAAGATTCTTATAAAATCATACCAATAATTAGTGAAATATTATTTTAAAACTGTTCTATGTTTGTACTCTCTTGAAAACAAACAGCTTTCTTAACTTTTGCTGTAGTTTTGATAAGTAGATATTGGAGCAACCATTCACACAATATTCTTTGACATATTCAGAGGCAGATGCTCACAGCTAACCATTAAACTGATCATGGGGTTCCCAACAGAGAAGATAGAGTGAAGACTGAAGGAGTAGAAAGGGTACAGGACCCCATGAGGAGAGCAACAATACCAACCAACCAGAGCCCCCAGGGTCTAAACCACCAGCCTGGGAGCGCTTAGGGAGGGACCCATGGCTCCAGCTATATATGCAAGGGAGCTATATATAAGTAGGAGAAGAGATCCCTTTTGGGCCCATGAAGGCTGGACATCATGAGGGGTGGTATTGGAGGGTGGGGAGGTGAGGTTCTGGGGAGGGTGAGTGTGGGTACACCATCATAGAGGCAGGAGGAGGGGGGAAGGGATAGGGAGTTCCTGGGAGGGAGGGGGGAAAGGGGGTAAGGGGAAAACACCTGAAATGTAAATAAAAGTTCCAATAAAAAAAAAAAGAGTTGTATGTTTGCATGGCTTAGGGGTTTACACACTTTGTTTGACGCAGTACAAGTAGCATTTCAAAGCACTTTACATGTATCTGTTTACATGAATCATAATAACTGTGTCAAACCAGTATAAAATTGGTACAAAGCGATTACTATTGCTGTTCATTCCTTTGCATGTGCTTATGCATGACAAGTGTGCCTGTAGGTGCAAGCACATGTGGAAGTTAGAAATCAACATAAGACACTATCCTCAATCTCTCAATCTTGTTTTATCTTATGAGGCAAGACTTTTTACTTACAACAGAGCTTACCAACTGGCTAAGCAGGCAAGAATCCTCTTGTTTCTGCCAATTTCCTCAAGACTGGAGAAGGAAGCACATATTACCGCACCAATCGAACTCTAATTTTCATGGTTGAGTAGCAAGTATTTTACTAATTGAGTCATCTTCCCAGACACAATGTCACTACATTTTTAAGGTAAAGTTAGCATTTTGTTTGGTACTAAGGAAATTTCATATTGTTTATGGTTTATCACTGAAAATGAGTCTGGCAGTGTATTTCTTTGTGTATTCATCTTATTCTTGATGCAGTTGGAATTGGCTAAAATTTGACCTGACAGAAATCACAGCATGCTTTGTCACTTATGTCACATTCCCTAAAAATATGGATTTAGATAAATGCCCTGTACTTCTAGCAATGGGATCCTTCATCCATTTTATCAGAAAGTTGTGTACGAATGTATTTCCCACTAACCACCTGCTTCCATGGGAATCCCAAAGGCATCTCTTCACCCTCACTGGCAATAATGCTAACATGACACGTGTACAGCATGTCAAGGAATAATTTATCCACTCACTACTTGTTCCTTGTAAAAGTTTGATGCAACGTGAGATCGTAAAAACTTAACTCAGTCATAGGTAACTTTCATAGAAGTGAGGAAATCTTTTACCATGTTTCAACCCTCATATTAAGTACATCTTTTACTTTGACTATTTTAAGCCACCCCAGTGAGTAGAAAAAAACATAACATTATAAAAGACACCCCTTTAGACAATGTTTTTTATAAATATTATTTATAAAAATTTAGGACATTGGTCAAGCTATAAATATTTGCAAGTAATTTATGTTTTTTTTTCTATATTAGCCCTTACTGCTTTTGATCTGCTACAGAGCCAGCATGACCCAAACACTCTTTCTTCTTTAATTTTTTACCATTGCCTGTTTTCTCTGCTTCTCTTTTATTTTCTCTATGAATTGCTCTAATTCTTTTGACATTCATAAGTTGTATAAAAGACAATTGGAGTCATCTTACCATTGTACTGTGACTGAATGGAAAATATGGGAGTTACCCAGATTATTTTATCCACTGTAACCTGAAGAATCACAACGATTAGGAGCAGTGTGAAAGTAAGGACCCCAAGGTTGGTATGCTACAATTCTATTACTCAACAGAAAAGTGTCATTCTCTGTGTCATGTGTTCTGTGAAAGAGGACTTTCTTAAAACTTGATCTCCATTAATACTGGACATGACTTTTTTTTAGTGCCACTCAAACGAATCTGACTTTTATCAACATATAGTAAGGCAATCAACTCAGCTTTTGTCATTTCCAGGTTTACAGATGACACTACAAGTGATTGTTTTATTTGTAATAACTAGGCATTGGATTGTTAAAACAATCTCTATTTTTGGTCTTCAGGAGTATTGAAGAACAATGTGAATAGTATGTTGTAGGATAATTGACAAATAAAGATGGTATATATTCAGTATGTATATGCTTTTGTTATAAAGGTATGAGTTACATATTAGTTGTGATAATCAAGTTCATTACTAAGTGTTTAACAATAAATGTTGGCTCAAGATATAGCATTTATGTTTTAGATAGTAATTGCAAATCATTTACTCTATTGGTCTTTTTATGATAATCTCAGCATAGCATTATGGTAATAGCCATTGAAGTCCTTTTTAAAGAGATAAAGGTGAGAAATAAAAGGCAGGGTTATTTTTACTACTTGCCCTTTCATTCAATTATTGTTAAACTTACATAAAAAGATAAATATTTGACCATATTTTACAAAATTTTGACCACCTTATATCAGAGATGCATCAGTAACAACCTGTGATATTATCAGTACCTTTTTTTTTTCATAGTATCTCTCAACACAAAACACTGGCAATAAAATTTTGCACACCATTTCACCAGTAATTCAAAATAAATAGTATTAGGATTAGAATCTATGAAAGGCTTGTCAAGCAATGACACATCCCACATCATTTTATATCAATTAGATGATACATACTACATGATAGATAACATTGACCTAAACCTTTGGGAGATGAAAACTCCATCTCAAGGGTAACTTGCAGGACCTTATTGTACAGGGTCACTTCACTGTCAAAGATAATTTAGAAAGAGGTCATCCTCATTTCAATTCATTAAAACTAGCCTTGTCATGTCTTTACACCAGTTCAAATTTCTGTCCTTTAGGGCATCAAGACGATTGGATATATATATATATATATATATATATATATATATATATATAGCCTCTCATTGCAGCTGCATCTACCAGAACTTCATAATGAAAAAAAAATATGATAATTCTGTGTTTTTTCTTAGTTCACTAACCAAAATGAGGTATCATTCTACATTTATAACTGGATGTAATATTCCGAGATCATCTTTCCAGGAGATTCTGGAATATCACCGTGGAGCAGCTGTTATTTTTTTTATTCTGCATATGGTAACTCAATACAGCATCATTATGGGTATCTATCTGTAGATAAATTTTGTTAAAGATATTTTGAAATTGTGGAGTTCAAATATAGATTTAATAGGCAAGATGTATGAGACTAGAAAAAATGCAGAAAGACTGTTCACCTCGTTTCGGGGACAATTTTTTGCATAGCAAGCCATTCCAAAACTTACTAAACCACACAACAATCAGGGATATGTTCTATCACTAGTTAGTTTGTGCTGTACTTTTTATCACTACAATGGAGCAAGTAGACAAACTATTTAAAGGAAGAGAGGTTTATTTAGACTCAAAGTTCATGAATACATTACTATATGTTTACAAAGGGACAGTGACAGGTAGCAACTTGTTTTGAGACCTATTAACCTTCAGAGAACAAGAAATAAAAGTTTAGGCAAGAAAAGAGACAGGCTATAGCTCTCACAGCCTATCAGTAAATGACTCACTCACTCGAAGCTATTGCCAACTCCTAAATGTTCTACAACCTCCCAAAACATCACTTCACCACTGTGTATTCAAACTCATGTGCCTATGTGATGGCATTTAATATTTAAACAAGACATTTGGAGAACTGTACTCAAATAAATAATTATTCTTCTAGTCTAGCCTAGGTTACCTCGTGTATCTCTAAGTAACTCTGACTAAATGATGTCAGTTGACTTTATTTATAGGTTTTGGCTTTGGCTAGAGTAGATGGATGTCTGTATCGTGGGGCATCACTTTCCACTACATGTATCATTCTCAAAAAGACAGAAATGCTCATTTGCAGAATGAAAGTTTCATTACATAATAGAAGCTCCAGATCCACATGAAAGGGATTAGAAATCACCTCCTCTGGGGAGGGCAATGAACAAACACACAGAATCACCACTACCACATCAGTCAGAATACTGTGTTTCTCAACACATTGGTTAAGAGTTGTGACATGAAGATACTTGACTCAGAAAATTAATGAGTGATGTTATTGAAACAGTGGAACTTGGTCATAAGAATTGCACTTTCTAAAAGTATGATTTCATTTTTGTTTTGTTTTTTTTATTTAATGCTTACTTTGTTTTGTTGTATTAAAAAGTGAATGACTTGATTTTTTTTCCAGATGAGTAATTATAGATTTCTCATTTAAGCTTGATTTTAGAATTTAATAACCAAATATATAACATATTAATTGAGAAAAGATGAAATGTGTAAATGACTCTGATTTGAACTTTATGTAGATAGTTCTGTTGACACATAGATTCTTGTTACAGTAATATACAAACAATAAGGTTATGAAGTTTAAGGATTATTATACTTCTTTGATGAATTATCTGGTTTATATTCATATTTAACACAGAAATATGTTCTAGATTTTGTATTGTCTTGCTCTTAGAAACTACTCAGATATTTGGTATAATTAGTACAGTGACATACTCAAGTATTTTTTAAACTGTCACATAATTTTTTCCTGACTCACTCAAAATGAAAAAAAAAAAAAAAAAAAACCATAAGGTCTTACTCTTCTTGCTCTTTTTTCTTTTAAGTTAAATTTGTATGCTTATTCTCCCTTCATTCTCCCTCATGAGGTTTCTAACTTCTTCAATACTTAAATCCACTGATGAATTATTTGGTGAATGGAAAATGAGAAGGTGGGGCTGGGTTGCAAAAAGGTCAGTGGCCAGTGACTTTGAACATTTAATCCTCTCTACTTCTGTATACTTCTTGGCTGCCACCAGGAGAGCAGATTCTCTCTGGCCTGTATTTCTGCTATGGTAGTTTTGCTTGTCATCAACCTAAGAGCAATGGAGTCAGATGTCCATGGACAAAATCTCTGATATTGTGAACCAATGGGAATATTTTCTGATATAAGTTATTTCTCAGATTTTTTCTTAGAAATGGCTAAGTGATGGATGCATTTTGATTTCTATTCCTTCATCCTTTGTTTCCTCCTCCTCCTCCTCTTCCTCCTCTTCCTTTTCTCTCCTCCTCCTCCTTCTCTTCTCCTCCTCCTCTTCCTCCTTGTCTCCTCTTCTTCTCTTCCTCTTCCTCCTCCTCCTTCTTTTGTTTTCTAGTAGTAGAACTACCCCACATATTAAAGTACACATATTGGAACATCTTCAGGACTTGTAAATATATAAGTGTTATTATGTATTCATTTCATTGTCACCTTAGAAATTGTACAGATATTTAATCTACAGTTTGGATTCCTGGACTGTAGAAGATAGGAACTCCAAAGGAAGATCTACACAGTCAACTAACCTGAATTGTTCATGCTCTCAGAGTCAGAACCACCAACCAAAGAACATACATGAGCTGGACTTAGGCCTCCCTGCTTATATGTAGCAGATGTGGTGCTTGACCCTCACGTGGATCCTGAACAACTAGAACAGGGGCTGTCTCAAAACCTGTTGCCTGTACATGGGATAGTTCTACTAAGCTAGGTTGGCATGTCTGGACTGAGTAAAAGAGGAAGTTCCTAGCCGCCATGATTTGTGTCTTTTAATATCGGACTAGCTACGGCATTAGATCCAGACTTCTTTTAGGTTGTCTTTACGTCTAGACTTCATCTGTATAATCAGACAGTTACATTTTATTTCCTTGTCAGGATCAAACTTTCAACCCTATTATATTTCACTTACCATATCCAAAAACCTCTGTCTTAGTGAGTACCCACTCACAAAGGAGGTTTCTTCTTGGTCTTGTAAAATCAATAATCATGTTTTTAGGCTATGATGACATGAAAAGGCATGTGATAAAGGTTCGAGGAACTTGATTTGTAAGGGTCTCAATATTCCTCCTTGAAAAAGACCTGACCATAGGTCATTTCCCTTGTCACTACTTTTGCATGGCCAAAATTCACACTTTAGTTAAGTTGCTTCTTACTCTGTTTGACACCTTTATGGACGAGTGACTCGTATTCATATCAATGAATTGCATGAGCTGAACATTTTAAGTCTTCTAGGTACTGTTCCCTTTTACCATGTGCTGACTTTTATTTTGTATCAATCTGAAAAAAATTGGACTGTACTTCTTGATGGTATTATCTAATAACAACAGAAAATACATTAACAGTCATTTTTATCTGGAACCCAACCAAAATCTGCTCCAGAAATATATGAAATATAGCATACTTGTCACAATTCATATAGCACAGCTATGCCACTATAAACACATCTGGTTTTAAAAAAAAAGAAATCTTCAAAGGAAATTGTTAAGTCACACGATCAATGACATTTGATATCAGATTACTGAAGAAATGCATGAAGATACTTTTGGAAATTGAAGAAAAAAGGTATAAATACAATGTTTATAACTGTACCTTTAAAAAAAAACCAATTCTCTGTTGATTAAAAGGGACATTTATAATTGGACATGATATTCTTTTTTGTTTCTCATAATGATTCTTCACAGTTTAGCTATTGTTAGTAGTATTTAATTAGTTTACTTCTACGTATCCCTTCCTATATAACCTAAATATGGTGCACTTTAACCAATTATTGACTAATATCAAGTGTCTGTATATATGGACATACAACATCTAACCAGTTTTAAGATTCTTCTTCTTTTTGATTGAAAAAAAAAAGCAACCAATAAATTCATTTCTTTTATTTTATTTATCATAATACTTATAAATGTTAATTACATTTTCAGCATTATTAGAAAACACATTAAATTTGAAAAAAAATATTCTTATTAGTATAGAACTGGGACATTCAAGATTTCTTACAATAAGATTTTAAATATGTTTAAAATCATATGATTTTAAACAAAGTAAAGATTAGTTTATTGTTCTCCTCTTTTATACTCCATTATGGTATTACCACAACAGATACTGGTCTAACTACAGAGAAACCATTCACTCTAGTCAAAAATACAAAAGTTTATTGATGATGCCTTCTTATTAAAATAAGCAATAGTCCACTTTAAAGTCCCTGAAATTATAGTATCCTACTAATCAAATATATGGCAAATTAAAATTATACAAGAACATAGCATAAAATACACTTTTAAACAAAACATTTTGTTAAATTATGAAGTCATTTAAATAATTATGTTACAAAAGTGGAAGTTGAATATGCAAATAAGAATATTTCCTAAATTTCATTGAAGCATAATTGATAAATGGTATATATTCTTTGATATTGAAAGTGTACTTAGATAGGTATTTTGAACAACAGATTGATATTCTTTATACTATTCAAATTATTGGAAGGAGGTTCAGAGTTTAAGAGTAAGGATCCATCTAGAGTATCATGCCAAATACCATTGGATTCATGTTTACAGTGTAGTCATTATAATTAGGAAAAAGCTTAAAGACACTTGTACATGTCTACAATTCTATGTGCCTAGTGAAATGAGTTTTGTTAGTTTTTATGGACACTAATACAATTACTTACATTATCTGTTTTACATTATTGAATTTTTCTCTGTTTTCATAGAATTTCAAAGGCAGGGAACAAACTCTTGTGTGTGTGTGTGTGTGTGTGTGTGTGTGTGTGTGAAAGAGAGAGAGAGAAAGAGAGGGAGAAAGATTAGGTAGACTCTACCAAACTATTTTGTTATTTGTCCTAGTAAAATAGAACATTTTAATTTCTACTGTAGTCTTTTTGCTCTTTATTTGTCTCTCTATTGCTTGCCATGAGTGATACTGGATTGGAGTCTTTATGAATCATTAAATCATCTGTGATCCTTACAGAGAAATCACTAACAGTAGAGAATTATATTTTATTGTTTAATGTTGTTTAGACTACTGCATAGAAGTGAATATTTTGAGCTGAAGAGCTTACTCAGAGATTAAGAGCACTTGTGACTTTTTTGAGGACCATGCTAGATTTCATATCAGTATAATAGTTCACAGCTATCCCTTATAACTCCATGATTTCTGTCCTCAGTACATAAAAGGCAAGCATACAGTCACATATAAACACTCAGATAAACACTCACACAAATAAATTAAAATATAAAAGAAAACATTAGTAGAACATTTAAAATGAGACAATAAGGAATGAAAATAAGAATTAATTGAAGAACCAAAGGAATGTGTACACTGGATTATGATAATTGTTGAGTAAATACTATTTTCCAAAGCAAAAGTAGTCAATTGGACTGGCATATATGATAAAAACATCATAAGACTGGAGAAGTCACAGGAGTAGCAACATCTCCATTAACACAGTAGGGTATACGAGACCCCTCAATTCAAGGTATATATGTACTTCCTTAGTTTGACATTACTGCCTTTTCCTCTTTATTATTTTGGCTCAACCTTATGTTTAATTCAATTATAACCAATTATTCTCCCTGCCTGAAATATTAAAAGTAATGTGTTTACTATTCTCATAGGACAAAATCTATAAAATGTATGCATTGTGAATACTCTAAAAAGTTCTGATTGATGAAAGAGGAAATGAAATGTTTTGGGTATGGAATAGTAAACCTTTCTTATAGTTTCTTTTCGGAACCCAGTATTAAGAGTGTATTGTATTTGGGCATATAAAAATCCAAAAGGCATTTTTTTTTGTTATTAAACGTTTAATCTTCCATTTACAAGAAGCATCTGTTTTTCATTCAGGCAGGAATTCAATAGTATTCCTACAGCCTAGGAGTGATTTCCAATATTATCAGGAAATCAGTTAATCATTAATAAGAAGTTTTCTGTATATGAGATATTTAGAAATATTCATTATTGAAGTGATGTGGAGATACAGAAACTTTCTATTATAATTATATATTCATACATCCTGAATCTTTCCAAAATACCTTCAATGTTTCTTTCTGTGCTTTATCTCAACTTTTTATAAATATTTAATTGTGACAATGACAAGATTGAATGAAATTTTCTCTCCCTCTTCTTTTTAACTGTAAGTATTCTATGAGAAAACAGCTTTCTTGTGAAGCATGGTGGAGCACCAGGCATTGAATCATTCAAGGGCGATACAAAGGCTCTCTTGTCATTTCCAGTGAAGTCTAATATACTAGTGAGGTCCAGGAAAACAAGATATGCTATAGAGTGAGAGAGAGAGAGACAGAGAGACAGAGAGAGACAGAGAGAGACAGAGACAATGACAGAGACACACAGAGACACACAGATACAGAGACACACATATAGACAGAGACAGAGAGAGATAGAGATACAGAGATACACAGATACAGAGAGACAGAGTCAGAGCATTATTATTTATGTAATAAACGATGAAAATAAATTTTCCTCTATGTTATCATTATCAGATTTTAACATATATGAATAAAACCCCAAATTTTGTTCATCCATAAACAGAGACTATGGTACTGTAATGTGAAGCAGTCTTGTTTCCAGGTTGCATTTATTTATGAACAGAAAACTTTTGCAAAAAAAGAATAAAATAAAAAAAAAACCTTAAATTTTGCATATGATATTTATACTGCTTCCTTAAGTTTTGTAAACATCTATAAACACATGAATTAAAGATCAACATGTAATTGGAAAGGTTCTTCAATTGTCAAATGCTTGTCAGATACACAGGAACAGAAAAACAGTGCTAAGCTCTAGCCTAGGATGTCCAAATGCAATTCCATTAAAGACTTCCTCAGTCATCATTCTTTGAAGCCAGGTTCAAAAGGGAAAAGGCTCTCTTTCTTTTAAAGGAATTTTTTAATTATTGCATATGCCCTTTCAAACCAGTGAAAGCAATCACCTTTTCCACTCGTCGGGTAATTGTGTTCAATGTCTACAGAGGACATGAAGCTTCAGTGGTTCCAACTGATACATAGACAAGTATTTCTGCTGTTGAATAATGTTCTTATTTTGGATGTGTCATGGCCAAAATAGCATGCTTAATGTAAACACATAGCAAGGCAACAGTTTGTTTTCATTTTAAATGAGAGTTACCAAATTGAAGACCTTCTCAGTAATAAAACTGATAAAACAAATTGACAGTCAATATTACTAAACTTTAACTTGATTAAACCTGCTCTTAGCAATTGCACTACTGCCTTATGTATGACCCTTGGTTACACAATGAAATAAAAATACTAAATTATTCACTTGAGTGCTGTTCAGTTTCAGATTGAATGTTACAAAATATTGGTGTCACTTAGAGACTGTATATTTTGCTTACATTATGTATCATTGTATTTATTATAGTAAAACCAGAATAAATAAAAATATAATTGTATTAATATAAAAGGTTATGGGAATATTAGTGATTCAAGATCTTTCATATTATGAACAGCTAGTAGTATTATTTGACATACTGATATGTAGTTTTTTTCAATATATAGAATAATCCTTTCTTTGATTTCTTACTTATTTGCTAATTTTCCTTTTTTTCCAAAATACATATACAATACATAGGTTACATCCCTAGTAGTCACTACAAATCACTTACTGCCCTCAAACTCTTTACAATTCTTCAGAAGCATCCATAATTTCTAGAAGAACAAGTATGTCCAAATATGAAAATAAAACAAGGAATAATTTTAAAAGGTTCCAAATAAGGAAATTGTCTTCTACTTCATTTGGATAACTTTTACTTTTAAAGTGACCATCCTATGAACCAATCATTATAGTTTATTTCTACTGACTTATGGTAACATATTAATTAAAAATACAAATGCTCTTTAGGTGCTACAGTAAAGTCTGATATGATAGTAACTTACTTCATGAAAACCACTGTATTATGCACAGTGAACTAACTAGGCAACATTTGACTGCATTCAATTACTAATTATTTTTCCAATGCATGAGATTTTACATTTTAAGAAGTATAATATTTTTCTAAAGTAATAAATTCTCTGGAATAAGAACTAGATTTTAAGTTATAAAGGTCTTTTGTACTGATGTAGACATATTTGATTTTTGATCCATATATGAGAAATCAATTTATAGGCTGTACTCAGGTTGCAAATAAAATGTCATCTTCTTAAATAAAACAATTAGAGAACACTAGAAGCAAAAAGCTGTATACTTCTTAAAATATGTTCAAGGTGAGTTCGTTTTATTATTATATTATTTTTCCCACATATTGCTGAACAAAAGAAAACAAAACATTTTCTTTTTTTTTTTTTATTCACTTTACATCCTGATCACTGCCTCCCATCCCAGTTACCCCTTCTACAATCCCTACCCGACCCCTTTCTCCTTTGACAGGGTGGCGGTCTCCCTAGGTATCCCCCACCCTGGCATATCAAGCCTATGCAGGGCCTAGGCATATCTGCTGCCACTAAGGCCAGACAAGGCAGCACAAATAGAAGAAAATATCCACAGATAGGCAACAGTATTTAGGATAGCCCCAGATCCATTTTTTCAGGACTGACATGAAAATCAAGGTGCATATTTGCTACATATGTTCAGGGGACCCTAGGTCCAGCCTGTGAAAGCTATTTGTTTGGTGGTTCAGTCTCTGAGAGCTAGAAATATCCAAATTAGTTGACTCTGTTTGTATTTCTTTGAAGTTCCTATCCCCTTCCAGTCCCCCAATCCTTCCATTAACTCTGCCATAAGAGTCTCCAAGCTCCCTCCACTGTGTGGCTCAGGGTGTCTGCATCTGTCTCCATCAGCTGCCAGGTTAAGCCTCTCAGAAAACAGCCTTGCTAGACTACTGACTGCAAGCATAGCAGAGTATCATTAATAGGGTCAGTGGTTGTTTGTCAATGGATGGGTTTCAAGTTGGGCAATTATTGGTTGGTCATTCCCTCAGTCTCTGCTGCATCTTTGTCGCTGCATTTCTTGTAGACAAGATAAAATTTGGTTTAAAGTTTTGTGGTTGGGTTTGTGTCCCTATTGGTCCACTAGGATTTCTGCTGGGCTAAAAGAGGTCGCCTCTTCAGGTTCCAATCCCTAATGCTGTGAGTCTCAAATAAAGTCACCCCCATTGATTCTTGGGCTCCTCTCCTTGCTTTGGTCTCTAGCACATCCTCCAGATGCTCGTCCTCCAAGCAAGTTGCAGATTTTCATTCATTCTCATGGCCATTTGATCATCTCTCATGTATCTCTCTAAACCTGATCTTGAACCCTTTCCATTCTTCTCCTCATTCCTTCTCCCACCGAGGTCCCTCTCTCCTTCTGCCTCCTATGATTATTATATTACCCTTCTAAGTGAGATTCAAGAATCCTAGCTCAGGACTTCCTTTTTGTTCAGCTACTTTGGGTCTGTGATGTGTAGCATTGGTATACTATATTTTATGGTTAATATCAATTTATAAGTGAATACATACCATGAATGCATTTTTGAGACTAGGTTACCTAACTCAGAATGATATTCTCAAGTTCCATTTATTTGCCTGCAGAATTCATGTTGTCTTTATTTTAGTAGCTGAATAGTATTCCACTGTGTAGATGTACCACATTTTCTTTACCGATTTTTCAGTTGGGGGACATCTAGGTTTTTTTCCAGTTTCTGGTTATTGAAAATAAAGCTACTATGAACATAGTTTAAGAAGTGATCTTGTGTTATAGTGGGGAATCTTTTGGGGATATGCTCAGGAGTGGAATAGCCAGAACATGAGGCAGAACTATTCCCAGTTTTTTGAGAAACTGCTGACCTGATTTCCAAAGTGGTTGTAAAATGAAGACATATTTTCTAACATGGACAAATATATAACATGTTTATCTTACCTATATTTCATTTAGCTTCCAATTATTGGTCATGAAGAGAGGCATGTATGCATGCATGCCTTTTTGATATTCTTACTTTACCTGTACTTTTTATTGACCAAAGAAATTCTTCCTTAAATATCTCTCTAGTTTTAAATGAATAGACATTCTTTTAACAGAAAAGTAAAAAGCAAATGCTCAAGATTAATATTAGCAGTATCTTTTTCTATTATTCTCTGTTTTTGTTAGGACTCTTGTGTTTTTCCTAATACAGTCAGAAAATGTAATAAATTATGCAAGTCATAGTAGGAACCAAGTGGTTCAGTTTAGAAGCATTTCCCAATTGGCTACCAAGATACACATGAAAGCAAAAGCTTTCTACAAATGTATATTTATAAATACACTAAATATGTGATGTGAGAGCAACACACTATGGAGTGAGAGCAGAGGGAATTAATAGGAGGGTAGCATAGATTATTTGTAACATATTCTTCTAGATATGTATCTATGTTCTTAATAGTGGACATTTTCAATCTAGAGAACTGAAATTAAAGGGAAAGGGGAGTAAAGATTTCACTAACTTTTATTAGTCTAATTGTTTGTTTTGGTTTTGTTTTCTTAGATAAGGTCTTATGTATTCTTCATCAGCATTGATCTAATTGTAGCTGAGGTCAACCTTAACATTGGGATCCTGTTGCCTGAGCTTCATAAATTCTGAAATATAATGGACCCAAAGCTTGGTTGTCTACTTTTTGAATATATGCATAAGGTGATTTTATATGGCCAAACAAAAGGACTTTCTCTTATATAGTCTATTGATAGTGGTAATGAAGAATCAAAGTGTGGGCATAGTACTTTTTTCTTAGATCTCTAGGTCATGAATGTTAATGCATACTCAGGAATGCATGTGGGAAGTTGTCAGACCGGAACAGGTGCAGGGAGTGAGGTAGCAGGAGTTGGAGGGACCTAAGAGAGAATAGGTATGAGAATAAACAAAATGAACAACATATACATATAAATAGCAAAAGAAAAGTATTCATTTAAAAATTAAAACAAGCAATTATAAATTTTTAAATCTGTACTCTACTTTCCATGGAAGCTCCATAGTAGCAAGGGATAAAACTTCCAAATAATGCATAAACTAATTTGGCCAGTTATTAGATGATTGCATAGTTACAACCAGGACCATAAAACTATATATGTTCTGGCTTTTTGTATTATCTTCTGTTTTTAGAACCTAATCTGTTTATATGTACATCCCTAAGCATCACTGGCGTAGCAATAATGGAACACACACAAAGAGAATTAAATTGTAGTGTTATTGAGCCTAATGGCAGTAGATTGGTAATGAGTACCTTGAAATCTTTATTCTACTTCATAGGTCAGAGATGGTTGACTTTGTATATGTTATTTTGTCAGCATTCTCATCATATATGTAGATAAATTGATAATCCACTTAGAAACAACCAAATTGAGTGCCAGCTGTTAAGATGAAGGTCCATTTCAAGGACAAAGTTTATAGAGTGTGAGTTGGATTTTCATTGTAGCCGCCAAATTGAGAATCATTTCTAGTGGTCCCATAGGATAGTGCTTTTCTCTCTAAAATCATGTTCTTAATTTTTATAGGCTTTGACCACAAAAGTGTTTTGAATGATATGTTCTTTCAATGACATTGATACAGATGGAAGTCACACTAAAGAACATGGAAGAGACATTCACCAAAACTCAGTGAATTGATATTTTTATTATCAAACATGATGCAGGACATCTAGATGTATCATAATATAAAGTTATCTCTGAATTTTATCCATTGTTGCTTAAGAATTATGTACTTCAATAATTTTTGTTTATATTTGCCATAAACATTATCCTAACTCTCCCAAAATTAAAATATTTATGTTTAAATAGTTTTATAAGCAAACAATAGTAAGATAATATATACTACCAATCCTAGTCTAATCAACAGTGTTCTAGAAATAAATTTTGTTCAAATATTTGATACATTTTAAATTAATATTCTGTATAGGTGTCTCCTTGTATATGGGAAATTTCCTGTGCTACATATGACATATCATATGAAATATATATTTCATGTCAGTTTTTTAGTAAGTACATATAAAGTGTTTGAAACTTTTTGTTGAAAACTAACTAAATAACAACAAAAATGTTATTCAAGCATAACCCAGTTCTTGTTTGTTTCTTTACTCTCTCGGATAAACAACCTTTACTGTGTGAATTACATGAAGCTGCTATTAGTATTTCTTTTGTCTCAAGCCTTTTTATCTATGAGCAACACAAAAGTAACATACACATGGTCATATAATGACAAATGTGCCTAATGAGACCATGTTTACCTTTTAAAAGCATCTGTGCTTATGAAAAATGGAAGGTAATACACATTATTTGAATGTATTTATTACTTGTACAATTATATGTGTTACATAAAAACCTTTATTCCTTTTAATTTTTAATTACTGTATCAATTTGATATTTTCATGTCCTTTATATTTAAATTATAGCAATATCATTTGCTTCATGCTAAGCTTGTGAGAAAGTAGCTGTTTGCATTTGTGTGTGACAGATATGTATATGTTGATGTGAGTTTATACATGTGCATTTATAGGTATACTTGCACAAATAGGCATATAGAGGCCAGAGGTTCACTGTCTTCCTTTATTATATTTTTTGTTTTGTTTTCATTATGTGTTGAGATTAAAGTCTCTCATTGACTTGGAGCAAATTATCTAGTAAGCTGGATGCTCAGTCAATTCCAGTGATCTTCCTGTCTATGCTACCCATAAGAGAGTTATACTACATGCCTTATTTTATATGTTAGGTGGAAAGGTGAATCAGGCTCTCAAACTTGCATGGTAGCAACTTTAACAGCTAACTCATCTTCTTGGCCTAGAAGCTTTTACATTTTCCTTACATTAATTAATTAATTCTTGTAGTAGTATTAATAGTGTGTGAATGTGTAAACATATGTGTGTATGTGTGTGCATACGTTTATGTGTTTGTATGTGTCTATGTGTATGTATGTGTATGTGTGCTTATGTGTGTGTATATGTATGTGTATGTATGTATGTATGTGCATGTGTGAGTGTATGTGTGCATACCAAACAGAGCCAGCCCATAGAGCTCAGCAGACAATTCAAGGAAGTTGTTTTTCTCCTTCTACCATGTTTCAGGAACTAAACTTGGGCAATTATTCTGGAGGCAAACCCTTCATCCAATAATCTGAAGGTTCCATAGAAGTTTTTCGTTGTTAATATTTCAAGAAAGCATAATAAGGGAAGCACGATGCTAGAGGAGAAAAGTGGGTCATTTTGTTTGTTCACAAGTTCATTTTGTTACTTACATTTAGGAAAAATATCAGAAAAATAAATTTAAGTTAAAATGCAAATAATTGAATCTTAAGCAATATTTTTTTTTAAATATTCACTTGCTGAATTAAAGATGATGTCCTAAATAGGGCAAGAAATGTAGCTTTCCCCCCATATGGCCAGGTGGTACTGAACTTCAAGAAAAAGCAGAAACAAGTGTTTAGGGAGCATCAGAAACACTGAAGGGAATTCAAGGAAGTAAAAGAGAGAAACCTAAGGTGGGAGGTGTTCAGGGTGGAAGACTGGGGTGCTCCAAGACTCATCATATCAAACGAAGCCTTCCTGCTGGCCTATTGCTACAAATCCCAGCAGGTGCATTAATGCAGGAAGAAGACAGAGCCCACATTATTAATAAGCTTAAAAACAGATTTAAATTGATCTCCTTTAGGTTATCTGGCTGTTTTATATTCTGTTCTCTCCCCTGAGTTTAGTTTCACTGGGTTTTAATCAGATAACTGTAAAATGTTCTGAACTCAGGTTAGAATTTAGCACAAAAACACTTGAAGAAGAGACTTTTCTGAGTAGGACAAGTCAAATAACTCACCATAGTTAAGAACATGAGGACTCCTGAAGGGCAGAGAGAAGGGGAGAGAAATCCATGCACTTGACACAGGAAACGCTGAGTAGTCAAAGAGCCAGTCAGAGGGAAGGTGCAGGGGAGAAAAGACTGGCTCGGATTCCCTTAGGAATTGCACTTTGAAAGTTCAGGGTTCAATACAAGTCTCTTTCATTAGTGTAAGTGTTTCTGCACAAATAACTTGTCGTTAAAATTTTCTTTAATCTTTGAAATTGGAGGGACAGAGACTTGCTAGGTCACAGTGCTTGTCACCCCACTGCAAAATGGAAACAATATTGCTCACATAGGAGATTGCATGAATTAATTCAGAAGTGGAGAATATTGAACTACTTCTTTTGTAAGGAGCTTAGACACTACAATGATTACTTAACATTTTTAATCCTTTTGGCCACGGAGGCTGAGGCTGAGCAGTTCTTGAGTGCTCTAGGATAAGATTATGGTGCAGACAGGATCATTGTGTAAAGAGTCATGGAGAAGAGATCGACACTTTCTTGGTCTTTGATAATGGTCGTTAATCCTTTCTTTCCCGAACTGCAATTAAATGTAGCAGTAGGATGCTATCTCAAATCATTGCCATGGATCGCAATGAATGAATAGAAATTATTAACCTATAAACTACACTCTAAAGTATTTCTTAAATAAATGCTGTTAAAAATACTGGATATTATAATTTTCCTTAGTATAAAAAATGGATAATTTATGAAAAAAAATGTATGTTATGGAAAAGCATGTCTGATTGATAGGCATGCTCTTTGATCTTATGGAAGGGTAACTTTTATTTGTTGCTTTACAAAGAGAAAATCAGAGCAAGAGTGTTAAATCATTAACAACACACTACACAGCTTCCAAAGTGCATAAATATTATAAATGAACAAAAATGTGGCTTATCTGAAGATTATTTCTATGTTTTGAAATATAAAAGAGTGTATTAGTCTTTCTACTCAAATAAAACTGTAAAATCACTTTTCTAATTTAAAATTACATTGGTTTCAGGTAGCTATTCATTTAAGTGGAAGTGATAATATCTCACTTTTTGATTACCTTTTGCCACTTTAAATATGCCACTTTGAATCACTTTTTGATCAATCATGTTCCACTAACAAGTTTTACTTTATTTTTTCCTTTGTATGTCTCCAGGCTAGTACTCTGTCTAGTGAGGTACCCCTGCTGGTGATGTCAGTCAACCGGTGCTCCCTCAAGCATAGGAGATCAAAGAAAACAAGAAAAGGCTTAAGCTAGCAATCAATTCAGAGCACAGGTTATTGGGACAAGGAAGCTTTCTATCCAGCTGTAAGATTCCTGGCTTCATGGAGATATGTGAAACATATGTGTAGAAACTTAACTATAAAATCTAATATAATGATTTTTGATTTATATACTATGTTTTATCATATTGGTTAAATTAACATTTCATGGTATTTCTAAAAATGAATCTTTGCAAGATGTAGTGATTTTTCTCACTATCTGTTTTCACGATCTATCAAAAAAAAATGAAAAAGTACAAATGTTTCTTTGCACATATAGATAGCATTGTGTTTGGGCCACTGTTCTTTTAAATATAAATGCAAAAGGACCACAAAAGCATCATTGACTTCCTGAAAATTAAAGAACATGAAGCTGAAAGTCACAATTACTTAGAACACATTTGTGAGAGAAGATTTCCAACATCCATGTCGATCCTTCATTAAATGCGTATAGATACAAAAACTTCCAATCTAAAGAATGTATAGAACCTGCTAATCAGAAAATAATCCTTCAAACCGACCAATCAGTAGTTTGAACAAAGTCTTGAGAATAAATTTAAGTTTAGGTGATCAAGATCAGCAAACTGAAGCTTCAGTCTCCTATCAAAGGACAAGTGTAAGCTGTGCTCAGCTGCTAAATCTTTTCATCCCCACAGAGATAGTCCTCCACGTGTTAAGTGTTCTAGATGTAATGAAATATCTGTGAGGTGCAGCATAATATGTGACTTTAACCTTATTTCAAGTTTTAAAAATATTAAGTGGCTCTTTTTGAGAGTTGGGACCTTAGTTTTCATCCCGACTTTTTATCTGCTAAGATTTGCATGCATGAAGGTGTTTGCAATTATTTACTGTTAGCAGGTAGCAATTGTGGGGAGTATGTGGCATCTTACCCACCTAGTCTAACCACATGCATTTGTCATTTTGTCTTGGGAATTAGCATATAAAGGAAGCCAAGCCACAGAAGGACTTATGGTAGAAAACATTGGCTCTTCATCCTTATCTAAATCTCTATAATTGTCTAAAAGGATGTGTCAGATCTGATATTACTTCACAAGCTTTGAGTACTGCTTTATTAGAAATAACTGTCATCCAAGAGGCTTCATCCTGCAGCTGATGGAAACAGATGCAGGGAGCATCTCCATAGCCAAGAATTAGGTGGAGGTCTGGGAATCTTGTAGGAGTGTCAGGGGGATGTTTGAGGGAACCAGAGGGGTCAAGGACACCATAGGAAGACCTAAAAAACCAACTAACTTCAGCCCATAGGTGCTCACTGAGACTGAACTAACAACCAAAGAGCCTGGACCTAGACCTTCTACACATATTTAGCAGATGGGCAGCTTGGGCTTCATGTGGATCCCCTAACAATTGGATCATGAACTGTCTCTTTGGGTTTCTTTCCTCTAACTGATCTGCCTTGTCTGGCCTCAATGGGAAAAAATGTGCTTAGTCCTTTTTAAATGTGTTAAAAATTGTTGATTTATCAAGGTTGTCATGAATATGGTATAATGTATCCTGTTGTAAAAAACATTTGTATGAAAGCCAACCATATATCATTTTATTTCTGTGGGTGGCCAGCAGCATATGATTAGTGGTAGTAGTTTTCAAGTTCTAAAAGTGCTTACTGTTATAAAGACATGATGAATTTTATTTTCCAACAAAAGAGACAATTCATAAATACACACATAGACATACATCATACATATATGCATTATATATGCATATATATCACATTATATGCATTATATATGCATATATATCACATTATATGCAAATGTATTTTGTAATGAATATATACATATACACACACATACACACACACATATACACATACACATATACACATATATACATAAACATACATACACACA
Source organism: Mastomys natalensis (assembly GCA_021653895.1). Lineage (NCBI taxonomy): Eukaryota > Metazoa > Chordata > Mammalia > Rodentia > Muridae > Mastomys > Mastomys natalensis. Next base: position 1,782,329 of record JAJTUV010000611.1, read on the forward strand.
TACACACACACACACACCACACACAATATATATATATATATATATATATATATAATTTCTTGGTTATATAAAATGTTAGGATTACTTTCTGCATTTGTAGTTTCTTAGTGACTGGCCTATAATGTGTATCAAAAGTAACTTAATGATATTCATTAACTATGAGTGTCTACTTTCTTTTCTACCTTGGTTGAAAGATTTCTGGGGCTAGGTACAGATTTTAGTTTTATTTATGTTTTTAAGGCTTCTTGAAATACTATGTTATATTTTAGATTGTATTTTAGAAGTACTGCGGAAGTCGTGAGAAGTGAGTATATCACCAATATATTCAGTGTTTTATTTATGTTGCTATTTGTCATTTTAATAAAGAACTAGATTTAGGAATACTGAGTTTATCCATAGACTGTCGTTCAACTAAGAAGATTCTAGATCCCTTTTCTCAACTTACAGAAATGTCTTTTAACATAAATAAATTTAATTGGACCTGAGGATGGTTTTCTAACCACAAACTGGCAGTTTTTATATATATATATGGTATCATCCATAAAGCCAAGAAGTACAAATACCTCTTAAAATTCTCTACCAATATAATAACTGAAGAGATTCTGTTCGAATTATCCTATCTATTGGCTTGAGAATAAGGTAGAATCCATCATATGAAAATGAGATTACAAAGCTGTGTAAAGAGGTACTCAAAAATTACTGGATTTTTAAGTCTAAAGTACACACTGCTTAGAAGAATAAAATGAGTACATTATTGAAATGGAGCAAGTGTTTGTGGAGAAAGGGATCAAAAGAGAGGACAAGGGGTAACATGAAAAGCTGAGTGAGACTGAGCTGGTATCTTATGCAGAATGCAATGTTCCCAGCAATGCCATATTAAACACTTGAAGAGTTAGCGAGAATAGTGGCTGAATCTTTGCCATAAGGAGAAGAGCTCTTTCCCTAAGAAGTCTTACACTGACTCACAGCTATGTCAACATATGTATATGATCTTGTGAGCTTACTTTTCATCATTTTTATAAAGTTATCATGCTTTTATTGGCAAGATGGGGAGAAACTAACAATTTACATCTCTCAATTCAGGGCAAACATGCATATAAAATCACCTCCTTTCATACTTCCTGACTGTAGGTTTTTTTCCAATTTTTTTTTCTGTTTTATACGACACCTTCCTGATAAAAGATTAGAAATTCTTGTTATCATCCTCCATCACCCCTACTTTCTATTTCCATGAACACATAATACTTTTTTTTTATCTCATTGTACTTATCACTATAATTATTCTGTTCAATTCAATTCTCTTTTGTTTTTACATAAATGATTAGAATGTTGATGAATCAATTGAATATGCCTGGTTAAACTCATAATCTATATGCTTTATAGACAGATAAATTTTGAAGTCACTGAGGAAGACAACAAACATGAATGAAGTTGCTTATGAGCTATGATTGCCTTGGAATAGAAAAAAATCAAAAGAAACAAATTCAAAGAATGGGGATGGAGAATCTTTATTATGGGAACATCAGAAACTTGCCTTTCAAATATAAATGCATTTAGTTCAGATAATTTTCATAAAGTGACAATAAAAAAGCTGACAATTTGTGGAGTAGGGTGATGTAGTCAATAAAGCTCCTGGTTTTGGTTCTGCAGCATTATTATGATAATAAGAGCATTTGAAATACATTACTTCAAAGTTTTCTCTACCTTAAAATAACTTCTACTTAAATTACTATTCATATTTTCTAGGCTATAATTAATCTTTCCCTTGGGCTAAGTTCTTTTAGAACAATTTTTTCTTCTCCTAGATAAAATAGTTAAACATCTCATTAATTCCTTTATTAAAATATTATGGGTGATGCTTCAAGGAATATATACACTTGTTAAATTGAACAAATCTAACATGGCAACTGAAAAATGATGGCAGAGCATGTTTTAAAATCAAAATAAAAATAATTTTGGAAATGTTAAATGGGATCTTAAAAACCTTGAATGGCAGAACTTGTGGAGATGACTCCATGGGTTAAACATTTACTGCATAAGTATGCTAGCCTTTGTCCAAAACACTTAGGGGAATGAAAACAGGTAGATTCTGGATGCCAACTCGTCAGCAATTTTATTAAAATAGGAGCTTATCTCAAAAAATAAAATGCAACAGGAAAACACAGTCACCTCTGGCCTGCATATGTACATATATGGGACAGTGAGCTTGTATAAACATTTGTACAGCTTCCAGACTCTATGTAGATACACACAAGCACACAATCTTAAATGTTATGATCCAGACCTGCATAAATAATGCTAATTCTCATTAGGGTGAACTTCACATTTCCCACATGCTGATATAAAACATCTACATAAAAATATATTATAAGGCTCTATGAATTATTATTTCAATCCTATTTTACAAAGAAATTCATCTATAATGCAGTCTTTTTTCTTTGCACTCATCTAAAAGCTATTAAAGGTAAGCAGCCAGTCATTAGGTCAAGATATTGAGGCTTCAGAGCCTTAGTTAGTAACTACTGTGTAATTGTTTATATGGTGAAAATTTACAGCTCTTATAATCTCTATTTAGAATGTGTATTCTGTAGCAGCTCTTCATAGTTTGATAAATATATGAGTTATCTTTTATCCCATCTGTAGAGCAGTTCTGATCAGTAGATTTGAGGTGTATACTGGCAGTTTGCATTTTTATGAAGTCTTCTGCTATTTATATTATGGCTCTTGTGGGCCCACACCAGTCCTTTATGTATCCTGTGAATTTCCAAGAGAATTAAAAAGCACAGGATTAAGAAACATCTACTAGATAAATACATACTAAATAAATAAAGTGTTAACTCACAATGTATAATGCAAACCTAAGGATTATGGATAGTGAGTACATGAGACAATGTATTGCAAATGAGCTCTACTGTCCTTGAAATGGAATGATAAAATAACAAAAAACTAGATTAGGATAGATTTTCTAAGAGTTAATATTATTGAGTTACTGTTACTTCAGTTTGGGAAAAGCATCAACAATTACTATCTATGACTATGCGTTGATAACCAAGAATTCACTTCCCTTTCTAGACTTAAAACTATTTTGCATTTGGTTTTCTAAAGATATGGAAAACTCTGAATTTTTTATAAATATATGAACAAAATAACAAACACTAATTTCCAGATGTATTTATGTGCCAAGAACTATTGTCAGAGAGTTCAGTATATTAATCTATATAATTCTCAAAAAGGTCAAGGATAATCATTTGAACATTGAAATGTGTAGAAGATGGCTGTCTGAATTTTATTGTAGTGGCGGCAATGGAGTGAAATTTTGTCTTTGAGTCACGAGAATTAACATCTTCTCTTTGATTGTGCCTGAAGAGGTTTAGTTTGTGTGTGTAGCTAAAGAAAGTAAGGTTAAGTATATTTTTAAATGTCACAAATTTTCTAAAATGCCTAGTTCTGATGCAATTCAGTTATTTCCCCTACTTTTTTCTGTGAAATTAAAGTTAGTGACTTGATTCAAAGTTATTCCGATGAGTAATCAGGTTGTGTTGTAGAAATAGTTCCATCTGTACAGGATAATGGAGAAAATGTAACATTTTTAAGCATAAATGCAGAACATAATTCAAATACAAATTTATTTTTTCTCAGCACATATAAGCACAACGAAAGATAAGATGAAGAAATACAGCAGGTCCTGAAAGATACTTAGCAGGAGATATTTTTCTTAATTATTAAAATTCAGAGGATTTCTCTCAAATGACTGAGAAACACCTAAAGAAATGTTTATGATCCTTAGCCATCAAAGAAATGCAAATCAAAACCAATTTATGAGTTTATCTGGCACCCATAAGAATGCATGTGATCAGTTAAACCAATGACAGGTTATGCTGGCATGGATGTGGAGTAAGGGAGTCAATCATATATTGTTGGTGGGTATCAGATTTACACAATCATTATGGACACCAGTGTGGTGTAGGATTGTTGGCCTGTGTCCCCATTGCCACTGGGCATACCCACTTGGGAAGGCAAACTTGGGAGTTTGACTGTGTTTATTCCAAGCCCCCGCTAGAGCAGGTTCTGGGCTGTATGGAAGCTCCAAGACACTGCTCCAGGAATGAGAAAGCACAGTCTGGGGTCCCCGGGCCTGTGACGAGGCTGGAGCCATGAGGTTCTCAGACTCTTGGAAATCCAGGTGCTGCTGAGAGTTGTGGAAGAGCAGAGAATGGAGTCAGGGCTCAAAGACTGGAGACAGTGTCTAAGCCAGAGCCAGGGGAAAGAGGAGCCCCCGGCATGTCTCATGAGGATGACTGTCCTTATCTTGATGGAGGCAGGCTTGGTGGCAGTTACGGCTGGAGCACAGAGAGACTTTCTACTGGAGATTAGGCTACAGCTCTATGGGCAAAGGCCTTCCTTGTGACTCCCCAAGGTGGATCATAGTGAAAAGAGACAGTCTGTGGTCCCAAACAGTTTATTGTCATGGCAGAAAATAGACTGGTAAAACCTTACTCCACTTCTAAAGGTGGGCATGAGATTAAAGACTCTTTGCAGGGAGAAATGTCTGGAATGAGAAGCTTATTGACTAAACCCTCTAGGTCTCTAGGTAACTCATTAGCATGGAGAACTCTGACTTGAGCCTATATGACCTATGTTAGAAAAGGATGGCATGTCAGGGGTCTGGCAGGGAGCTGGGAGTCACCTAAGCCTCAGGGGTTTGCCCATTAAGTCTCCAGGTCTCGACCTTCTTTACCTTACCAAACTTCCTGGCATCGTTTTACATCCCACATGGTGGTTTTTGAGGGAGATGGAAAACAATTAACCTCAGGATCCAACTGTATCACTCTTGGGAATATACCCAAAGAATTCTTCATTTAACTATAGAGACACTTGCGCAAACATGTTCATTGCTGTTCTACTCATATAGACCAGTAATTGGAAACAATCTAGGGTTACACTAACTGAAGAATAAATAAAGAAAAAAATGTAGTAAATTGATACAGAGGTGAATCTCTAAAGCATTAAAAAAATGAAATCATGAAATTTGAGGATAAATAGATGGAACTAGAAAAAATATTTGTGAGTGAGATAGTCCAGACCTAGAGAGACAAATATACTATGTATTTGCTTATACATGGTTATTAGCTGTTATCTATTAGTGTTAACCATGCTATAATTCAGAAAAGATCAGAGGTTAGGTATAGAGTAAGTGATTAAGAGGTACATACAGATTTCAATAGAAAAAGAAAACATAACAGAAAGTTAAAGATTGATGGGCAATTGGGACTCTTATTAGAGAGGATCAAGCAGAGAGTAGGAGGGAAGCTGTGGATGATAGAGAGAATATGGAGAGGGACAAGTAAAATTAAAGGCTATTTGAGACTTCATATGGAAATTTAGTAAAGTATAAGCTTCCTAATCTAAACATACATGAACATAATATAAATGAAATCACCACATAATGAGGAAGACAAAGCCTCAACTGGTCATCTTTGCCATCAAATGACGCTTCCCATACTAATAATTGGTTACTTCTAGTTGAGTTTTTGGTCAGCGGGTTCCATGGGAATCTCTAAACAATCCTGGCTGGTGCCAAAACTACAGGTTTGTCCGCTAGCAGGTCCAGGTCAGAGGAGAGAGGACCCAGGCTTGGTCTCTCTGGGGCTGAGCAGGATGGTGAGTGTCGATGGCTCAAAAGAAACACACAGGGCCAGGAGTCTTGTCGAAGCAGGAACTCAACTTTAATGTATCAGCTTCTCATTTATATAAACTCAGAAGATAGGGAGGAGGAGTTACGGTGGGGTGAGATGACATAGGGGGCGGGGAACAGTGACAGAGTGTATGGCGTGACTTACAGGATCAATGGCAAAGCTCTACATCAGCAACAGCTAGGCAGAGGCAGGGCCAAACAGGTCTTGCTGAGTCACCCTGGTATGGAAGTGACTGAGATAGGTCTCAAAATTCAAGCCAGGCTTAGATTTGTCCACAAGGCCCAAACCAGGGTCAAAATGGGGCCCAACACAGGTTTCCCTCTACAAATTGAATGCACAGCCTGATTCCTTAGGAATACACCTATATAATTCATATGGAGAAATCTAGATGGTTCCTACTTAGAGTCTTTATCCCTAAATTGATGTTCCTTAGGTATAGGAAGATACACTGCATGCTACAGAAAGAGAAATGTAAACATCATCCTAGTCACAAAATCTTAGATCTCTAATGGTGTTTACTCTAAAAGGATGTGCTAGAACAGTGATGGCATAAATCTTATGTGAGTAACCAACCAATGTCAGGTTTGACATAGGATCCACTCCAGGATTGCATTGCGATGCGTTGTGCTTGAATATGAAATTTATACCCTGTGATTAAACACTTGACCCTCAGCTAATGGCTACATTTTAGAAAGCTGTAAAAATATGAGGAGATGAAGACTCACTGGAGGAAATGCATCACTGAGGGTAGATCTTGAGGCATTATAACCTAGCACACTTCCTGTCTGCTTCTCTTTCCTGACCATGAAGTCATATTGATATTACTTCATACCTCTGTGGTCATACCTTCCTTCACTGTATGAAGTTTATCCCTTAAAACTATAAGCTAAATTAACCTGAAAGGTAAAAATAAACAAAAACAAACAAATAAATAAATAATAAATAAAATTAATAGCTTCCCCTACTTAAAAATGTTACAACGTCTTCAACAGAAGGGACAGCCTCCAAACACTGCTGTATCTTGCCATTGCTTCAGGGCAAGTGTTAGAGCCTATGCCTAGAACAGAGTCAGTGAACATGATTTGGAGTAATATTAAAGGTCTGTAGCACTGTCATTTTTTTCTACTGTGAATCCTAAGAAATATGTGTATTTTTATCAAGAAAGTCTATCTTTCATCTTCTACAAGTTTAATATGGCCATTATAATATGTTCTGTCATTCTTAATGTGGTCACTCTTTCTAGTCATATATGGACAGAACAGATTGTTCATAGTGAATACAACGCATTTGTCTAAGGATTATGTCTTAGCATGTTTCTCTTGGCTAATGTTTTCCTTCATTTTGTCATTGTTTTTTCCACAGCATCTCATAATTTAACAACAACTAATACTGTACATTCTGAACTTTGTGGCTGTTATTTTTGCAGTTGTGGTCACATATGTTAAAACACCAAACTTTTCTCCCCCCTAGTATTTGACTGTGAATATCTGCATCTGCTCCCATCAGTTGCTGGTGAAGGCCGCTCTATTGATGATTGGGCTAGGCACTGATCTTTGAGTATAGCAGGTTATAATTGGGAATTGTTTTATTGATATTTTTCTCTCTATTCAAGGTATCAGAGCTATTTAGTCTCTATTTCCTGGTCTTCCAGGCAGTGTCTGGCAAGCATTCCCACTAGTGGCAAGGGCCTCAAATTAGACCAGTCATTAGTTGACCACTCCCACAAGTTCTACACCTCCATTACCCCAACACAGACAGGTAAATTGTAGGTCAAAGGTTTACTGACTGGGTTGGTGTCTCAGTTCCACCACTGGAAGCCTCTCTAATTACAGAAGATGTCCAGTACAAACTCCATAGCTTCTGCTTGCTAAGGTAACCTTCACAGATTTCTGAGAGGTTCTGCTCCACTAGGTTTCCACATTATCTTCAAATGTCCTCCAGTTCCAATGATCTCTCTCAATACTCTCTTGCTCTACTCCTTCCCATCCTTCTCTTCTTTCCTGTTCCCTCCTGTTCCAATCTCAACCTGGCCCCAGCCCACCTGCAAAATCTATTTTCTTTTCCCGTTACCAAGAGACCCATGTGTTCAGGCTAAGCTCTCCTTTTTTACTTGAACTTTCTAGGTCATCTATATTATTTACTTAGCTACTATTTTCCACTTGTAAATTTGTACACCTCATGCTTGAATTAATGACTCTCAGTTACCTTACTCAGGATGACATTTTCTTAGTTCATCTATTTGCTTGCAAATTTCATGATGTCGATTTAAAAATAGCTGAGTAATACCCTACTGTGTAAATATTCCACATTTTATTAATTCATCCTTTGGTTGACGGACATCTAGATTATGTCCACTTTTTGGATGTTATGAATAATACCATAATACTGCTATGAATATAGTTGATCAATATGCCCAAGAGTGTCGCGACTAGCTTTGACCAGCAAAAGAGACGCAACGCTCGGGTTCTTCTTAATGTAGTTTATTCAGGAACCTTGAATAATTTTTTCTGACTCTGACCATCTCGGGGAACAGCCCGCCACAGGCTAAATACTGCATGGGCAGCCAACCCCGGTAAGCCACGCGGCAAATGCTTACAGGCACACTTATGCGATAGCAAGCCAGATCATCAGTTTCAGCCATATAAGGACTATACATCCAGAAGAGCACTTGCGGCTAGGGAAAGGCGGGAATCTGCGCCATCTTAAGGCGTGGCTCATCTCAGAACAAAGTAGCTCTCCACACAAGAGTGTTATAGCTGGGTCTTGCAGTAGATTAATTCCCAGTTTCCTGAAGAACTGCCTATTTATTTTCATAGTAGTTGACTGAACAAATGTGAAGTCCCATCAGCAATGGAAGAGTGTTTCTCTTTGCTCCACATCCTTGCTAGCATGAGATGTCACTTGTGTTATTGATCTCATTCAACAGGAGCCTTTAAGATTTTAAAAGTTGATGACCTGGATGGCAACCCCAGAAGAATACCAACAGAGTCAACTGTGGACCCCTGGGAGCTCCCATAAACTAAGCCACCAATCAAAGAGCACATATGGGCTGGTTCAAAACCCCTGGCACATATGTAGCCCCTGCTTTGTTTGGGCTCAGGGGAGAAGATGTGTATAGGCTTGATGCCCCAGGGAGGTGGAATGCCTGGGTGCACCCTTTAAGAGGTGAAAGGAATGAAGGATGGGGGAAGAACACTGAGGAGGGATTGGAAACATATTGGATATAAATAATACAACAGTTAATTAAAATAATGAAAAGATTTTAAAGATTGAAGTAAGACCATCTTGAACTGTGAATTAATTGCTCCTCGTGGTGAATATTCTTTCCAAAGCTGTGTGTAGAATGAGGTGTCCCAATCTAGCTATGAAGAAATGGCCCTTTTTTTCTACTACATGAGTGCTTAAAATGTTCCACCTGCCATTTTCATTGTTTTTTCATGAACCCACAAGGTGCTGACAACTTAACTGAAGTCTTTAGGTATATGCACACAGCTGAAAAGACCTCTGATAATTTTGCCTCTTTGGATAATATTATAAAATGCTGCCTTCAGACAATGAACTCCTACCCCTATTTCCTTAAAGCAAAGAAAACTTCTGAGTGCATCTGTATATCCCTGAGCGAGTACAATTCCCAAAAGGCAGTAAATTGAAATGCCAAACACTTCTAATTTATTTTTCATTTTAAAATAGTCAATTATTTCTTTAAAATCTCTAATACTGCTATTTTTATTATTTTTATTTGATTACTCAATATCTCTTCCATTCATTTTAGTGTAAGAAAGACGATAGCTATACTGGAAAGAATAAGTAAGAACCATCATAGATACCTTTTAATATTTTATTATTTTATACATAAAACACAGAAATGTATACAATGAATTTTATTAGATTCAGTCTTGACTGATATTAGATTTCTGTGAAGAGAAGTATTGGTTCCCAATCAAATTCCAATTTCGGGATTCAAGGAGTCTTCCATTTTCATCTGCATTTTGGACAACATGAGTGTTCTTTGCTCCAACCCAGTGCAATGGAACTATAGAATCAGCAATGTGGCACTGTGTTCAGGGAATGCTTTCTTCTCTATGGAAACTAGAGATATAGCACCTTTTCTATTAGAGAAAAAGAAAAACAAAAGAAAGGAAGGAAGGGAAGAAGAAGAAAGAAAGAAAGAGAGAGGAGAGAGAAAGAAAAGAGAAAGAAAGAAAGAAAGAAAGAAAGAAAGAAAGAAAGAAAAGAAAGAAAAAGAAAGAAAGAAAGAAAGGTTGTGCCTAACATTTACAGGAAGTTTGAATATATACCCTATTTTTGGTATATCTTTCACAAACCACCGTCTGTTTATAGACTTTAAATTGCTGTTCAGTTACACAGGTTCCTTAAACTATCTTCATAGTCTATATCATTCTTCTCCCGTTTTGAGGAAGAGTCACTTGTGTTTATTGTTTTTTTTATTTTTTGAAAAGCATGCATGCTTTACATCACCCCTATTTCCTCCATTTCTACTTCCTAAAACATTTCACAAAATGAGATACCCTAAACCTCTTATTAAATGGAATCTGGAGTAGAAGATCAGAATCTGATGCTGAATGAGAAGTCCAAGCAAATGCTTTCTGTGTTTGTAATTGGGATTTGAGGGGAATAAGAAACTTTAAAAATGAATAGAGTGGTAGTCTAGGCAAAACCATAAGAACCTTGATGAAAAATAAAAAGGAGAAGCTATATGAGGAGGGATTAAAAAATAACCTAGAAGAAGTGGAAAAAAGATGTCTGGAAAGAAAACCCAATTCAGGTCTTTTGGCAAAGAATAGCCTGATTTTACATACTTGAAACTTTTTCATAGATCAAATTACCTTGAACTACAGAATCTGCAAAATGTAGTGCCAACTGCAAAAGGAGAAAGCTGAGAGTAAACCAGAAGGCTTTCCTGAGTCTTGAAAATTGTCGATATCTGTGACAGCCTTTGTGTTTTCACCAAATTTACATATACTTAGAGTGGGTGGACTGCATTCTTTGGGAGGAGAAGGAAGTTGTGGACTTCTAGGTTGGAGTGAAAAGGGGGAATATGGATACCACTAGGGAAGAAGAATTAGGTGGCTGAGATCTACAGCCAGAAAGGAGAGATGCCTCAGGGAAACAATAGAAAATATGTGGTACATTTACACAATGGAATATTACTCAGCTATTAAAAACAATGAATTCGAGAAATTCTTATGTAAATGGATGGAACTAGAAAATATCATCCTGAGTGAAGTAACCCAATCACAAAAGAACATACATGGTATTCACTCACTGATTATTGGATTTTAGTCCAGAAGCTTGAAATACCCAAGATTCAACTCAAAGACCACATAAAGCTCATGAAGAATGATGACCAAGTGGGGCGGGGGGGCTTCAGTCCTTCATAGAAGGAGTAACAAAATACACAAGGGAGCAAATATGGAGACAAAGTACAGGACAGAAACTGAAGGAGGGGCCGTCTGCAGACCATTCCTCCTGGGTATCCATCCCATGTGCAGTCACCAAAGGTAGACTTGATGTGGATGTCAGAAAGTACATGCTAACAGGAGCCTGATATAGCTGTCTCCTTAGAGGTCTGCAAGAGTCTGACATATTCAGAGGCAGATGCTCACAGCTAACCATTAAACTGATCATGGGGTTCCCAATAGAGAAGATAGAGTGAAGACTGAAGGAGTTGAGAGGATTCGTGACACCATGAGGAAAGCAACAATACCAACCAACCAGAGCTCCCAGGGTCTAAACCACCAGCCTGGGAGCGCTTAGGGAGGGACTCATGGCTCCAGCTGTATATGCAAGGGAGCTATTTATAAGTGGGAGAAGAGATCCTTGGTCCCAGGAAGGCTGGACATCGTGGGGGGGTGGTATTCGAGGGTGGGGAGGTGAGGTATGGGGAGGGTGGGTGGGGGTACACCATCATAGGGGCAAGAGGAGGGGGGAAGGGATAGGGAGTTCCTGGGAGGGGAAAAGGGGATAAGGGGAAAACATCTGAAATGTAAATAAAATTTCCAATAAAAAAAAAAAAAAGAATTTCTTTCTGGACTTTTAGTTGACACTGTTTTCTATACCTTCACTTACAGTATCTTTCCAGAATTCTTTATCTTACTGATAGAGATTATTTTTATAATATGGACCGAACCAGTTTAAATTAATATCTCATGTTCACTCTCCCCTCCAAATTCAAACAGTAATAACTATACTGAGTCTTCTCACTTTACAGTAACAAAATATTTTCATACATGTGATACAGATTTATCTTTCATTTTAGTGGGATATAATTAGACAAATGAATAGTCAAGGCTGTATTTGAAGTGTTAAGTTTAAGAATAATCCTATTTAGTCAGACCAGATAATCTGTCACTAAGAGATGGGGATTAACTTAATTCTTGGAGACAAATTCTACAATGTTCTCTGCAAACTGACTCTTTTACTTGGATTATAGAGGTTTAGCCACACAGCAGTCAAGAAATTCACTATTCATTAAGTTGAAGACACTAAAAAAGAAGTAAAAATCTTGAAAGTTGCATTCTTCTGAAATTTATCTAAAAATAACAACTGGAATTTGATGAAGATTGTATTACAGTCTTAACTTCCCAGCTGCAAAAGTAGAAGTCTTAGAGTTATAGGAAAACAATCTGTGATTTCTCTGAGATTCTGGAAATAGTGTTCAATTATTTGACACTGTCAGTTATCAAAACTGATTGAATCTGATTTCTAGAACACCAGAAGACACATTGAGTTGACTAATACAATTGCTTTATGTGAGCATATTCAGACCAAAGTTAAAAGGCTATGTGCTTTTTATGTGTGATCAAGAATAATTTTGAACAAAAGAGAAAATCTTTCAAAGAAAAAGTATTTCTAAGTTGGGTGTAAGTAGACTATTTTTTTACGAAGCCTCACAGTGCAAGGCTGGATTTCATAGTATGTAGGATTTCATCTTTGTAGACATAGGCTTAGTTTTAGAACTTCATTCAACAGAGCTGTAAACTTTTCTTCTGTCCAAGACAAAAAATAACACCAAGTATTTTGAATTAAAATCATATTGGAAAGTAGCCAGTTCGACATTTAACCTAGTGATTTATCAAAGGAAATGTTTAATAGTTTCTATTTCTTTTGTATTCTCAGATACTGCTAATGCTATTGACTCCATTACTGCTTCCATTACTAAATAATGATTCAAATGTCAACTTTGACAAATGTTCACTTAACATTTGTATGAATATTTTGTTTCTAACCTTTTGAAAATCACACTTAGATAGACCTTCTTTGAAAGCATATGACACTGTACAGGTTTTAAGGATTAATATATTGGAATATTACTATAAAATGTAGCAAAGTCTAAGTACCATGTTTCAGATCAGAAGAATCCTAATTTGAATAAAGATATTTTTCTGGGATGTGCTTTTATTCTGCATTCTGTAAGAGTAGTCAAACCAGAACAGAAAATGAATTTTATAATACCATCCTAAAAGTTAGGATCCAAAGAGTTTGCCAAATACTCTTCAAATGATTACAAGATGCTAGACTCTCAAAAGAATGTTTTTGAGATTAGCAATTGATGTGGCTCTAAACTCTATTTTCAAAAGAAACTAGAAAAGCCTGCTGTCATCTGATGAGAGGATGATACTTGACTATTTACAGTGTTTTCTAAATGTTGTAACTACGCAGAATTCTTCAATAAAGCATATAGCCTGTTTTAAACACATTTAAAAAGGTTATAAAGTGGATTGTACTTGAAGCTTTCTGTTAAACCTTAGTGAATTTGAACACTTTTGCTAGGATGGGATCACATAAATATGCAGAGACAATAAAAATCATAGAAAGTGTAAATGCCATATTTTTCATAACTGTGAAATAAGGAATCATAATTATAGTTGCATAGAATGTGCCCTTCTGTAAAATAATCATGATGATTTACAGCACTTATAAGCACAGTATATTTAAAAGCAGACATAACAAGGCAATCTTCATTAATTAATGATATCATCCTTATTATATCAACAATACATTTTGTTTGTTTTTTCGAGACAGAGTTTCTCTGCATAGCCTTGGCTGTCCTGGAACTCACTCTGTAGACCAGGCTGGCCTCAAACTCAGAAATCCACCTGCCTCTGCCTCCAAAGTGCTGGGATTAAAGGCGTGCGCCACCACTGCCCGGCTTCAACAATACTTTTAAAGGTATTTATATGTTTTATTTTCTATTAAAGAATCACATTTCAGTGTATACAAAAACAAATAAATGTATATCATATAGATGAGGCTAAAATTATGAATCCTTAAATTTACATTTTTAAGTCAAACTTTTTTTTTCTTTTTGAATACTGAATTAATTTTGAGAGACCACATATACAATACTCACTGCAAAGCAGTGCATGCATAGGGCAATGGTGGTGAAAAGCTCCTGGAGATAACCAATAAAAATCTGATTTCACTTAAGGTCATCTCGACAGAATTCACATTTGAGACATTATGGCTGACCAAGAACCTGAGATAGCCCAGGAAGCTAAAGCAAAACCAGATAGTAATGGTCTAAAAAATATGATAGAATCCTACGTTTATAGATGATTGCCCTGTTGAGCCGTCATCAAAGAAGCTTCCTCCTGCAGCAAATGAGAACAAATACAGAGAGACCCATGGACAGACATGATCCAAATAGTAAGAGATCTTGGAACATCCAACCTTAAATGGTAATGTCTCCATCAAACACTGGCCTCCGAGCTCAGAGAACCCTGTGGAAAAGCAGGCAGAGAAAGTGTATGAGCCAGAGGGTTTAGAGGATACCAAGAAAACAAGGCCCTCTAAATCAACATGATCAAAGAACATCTACACGCATAAAAAAAAAAGAAAGCATCATGCACAGTGCCTGCACATGTCAGCACTAGGTCCTCAGCTTATATATTGTGGTTTCCAGGGTAATGTTTTTTATAGGATTACCGATTCTGCGAATAAGTGTGTTTCTGACTTATCTGCATTCTTTTAGGTTCTTTTCCTTCTATTTTCTTGTTTTTCCAATTGTGATGCTTGTTTTCTCTTACATTTTATTTTATTAGAATCCCTTAGAAACCTGATTCTTTTCTGATGAGAGACAGAAAGGAAGTGAATCTGAATGGGGGTGTTAGGGAGGTATAGGGAGAAGTACAGGGATGGAAAACTTTAATCAGAAGATTGTATGAGAAAAATCTATTTTCAGTAAAAGATAAAAATGTGCATGAATATTATACTGGTTTACTGAATGTACTCTGAAGTAACAGTAACTTCGGAATAGTCTCTGCAGTATATTTTCTTATTTGAAGTGAATAGGATATAAGCTGTTCTTGTACTGCATCACACGAATTAGTTTCTTGGGATTAGCATAATGCAATTCTCCGAATCCTCTTTCCCACTTTACTGTTTCTATGTGCCTGTTTGTTTATAAGACAGCACTATCACTCACTTCGATTCATTAAAGAAATGCCTAAGCAGCATAGTTCTGAATAATTTCGAGCATCGTTTTAAAAAGTGTGCATGAGAAACTGGATCAGTGCGATTTTTTATTCTGCTTTAACACTTTCCGTTGAGACATATACTGGATTTACTTCAGTGCTGATTATGCCAAAATATGATCAAAGTGCTATAAAAGTGTATAAAAGCAGCTATGCTTTTCATTAAATAGGTTCATTTTTATATGAATATTGTTTGTTATGGGCTAAAAGGGAAGATGTTTTGCTATTTCTATTATGGAAAAATTATATCCAACTGCTATCTAGCATTTTATTGCAAACTATAGCTCAAGATTGGAGTATATATCACTAAATATAATGCAATCTGTTCTTGGTTATTTTGGTCAATTGTGAACAATAAGGGTTCAAAGTCTAACAGAATTATCTGGAACGGTACTTACTGTTTATCATAAGACTTTATAACACATACCTACCTTAGAATTAGCTTCGTTTTCTATTTTTTCATTCCAAGTCTAATTGTATAAAGTTATCTGAACCATATAATAACCATCACAAACATGTGTTCATTTTGTGCGCAAGTTCATGTACATTTAGTACTATGTGTCATCTATCTGCTTCTCTCCCAGCTGATCAATAATGTCACATGGAGAGGTAGATTCATGTTTGAGTATACCTTTATTTAAATATCGTAGCCCTTTAGTTAAGGTACGATTGAATACACAATACAAAATAAATGGAATATAAGGAAAGGAGACACCAAATCTGAAACCTTTCTCTAAAAATCCCTCCATTATCAGTTTCATGTGTCTCTCCTAATCTTGTAACAATTCTTTTTTTTTTTTGTTTGTTTGTTTTTTGTTTTTTTTTTGTTTTTTTTTTTTTTTTGTTTGTTTTTCGAGACAGGGTTTCTCTGTATAGCCCTGGTGACTGGAACTCACTCTGTAGACCAGGCTGGCCTCGAACTCAGAAATCCGCCTGCCTCTGCCTCCCAAGTGCTGGGATTAAAGGCATGCGCCACCACCGCCCGGCTAACAATTCTTATAAGAAAGTTTTACTTCTCTAAATCTGGGCTTGTTCTCTCTTTGACAACATGTGTACAAAGGAATTCTGACTCAAGAAGATATTTAGAAATTTTGTTTCTCCTTTTCAGCCATTTAATTAAGCATCCATTTGTCCCAAAACATTAATTTTTCCCTCAGATATATTCTGTTTTAAGCTTTTTTGATACTAGTAGGAACAATACCTGACAAATAATTCCACTATATTTCAAAATTA
Organism: Mastomys natalensis; assembly: GCA_021653895.1. NCBI lineage: Eukaryota > Metazoa > Chordata > Mammalia > Rodentia > Muridae > Mastomys > Mastomys natalensis. The sequence continues at coordinate 1,798,755 of JAJTUV010000611.1, forward strand.
TTCTGAAACATGATTTTAAAGGTTGAATTAGAGAAAAACTGTTTAAAAAATAATTAAACAAAATGACTCATAACTTACATTTTACTATGAATGCACTTTCATAGTAAAATGCAAGAAATAACTGATTTTTTAACAAGTAGAGAAAATACATTAAAACTCTATGTAATGAATTTTCTCATGATGTTAATATACATGAATACATGGCAATGCTTAAATCAAGTTAAAGTATTTATATCCTCAATCATGTACACTTTCATCATGTTAAAGTTTTCCAACGTTTTCCCTTAACGTTTTAAAGTGCACAGTGCTTTTGAGTGTGTATTACACCCAGTCCCACACTACAGTACCACACAATCTTGTCTCCTACTAGTTTGTCTTTCAAGTACCTTTGTTGTATATCCACTGCCAACAATGGGACACTTCCTTTTGGTAGTGACAGAAGTTCATCCAAGAAGTTACATCTCAGAAAGCTCAGAAAATGATAAGATGCACAGGGCCACACCCCTAGGTTATGTATGTAGTACCAATTGTCAGCTAGGAAACTTCGCAGCTAGCAAAGCTGCAGTCAGTTTGCAGGGACTTAGGGATGCAGAACTTTTGAGATAACACTTGCTCATGTGGACTTCTTAATCATGCCCCATGTTCCAGTAAGGAACCCCAATATACTCACCGGTTGGCTAAGCTATGTTCGAGTGACATTGTTATTTGGATTGTGTAGAGAAAATTTCACAAAATACATTTGTATTCTCTCTTATACTTAAATTAAAATTAATAAATTTTCTGAACTTTTTTCCTTCCTGAAAGAAAAATGAAAATGTAGAGCTTTTACTCTAATTATTTCACATTAAACAGTTTGATTATCTCTTCCTCCTTATGATTTCCAGCCTTTGGTAGTAACCAGCAATACACTAGCTATTTCTGTTATTTTAGCATTGCTTTATATTATAATTATTAACAATATCATGACATTCCAATTTTTATGCACTGTTTATTTCATTTAATGTCAGCATCTCTAATTGCATTCTTTTAATTTCAAGTGAACTATTTTTAAGGAAGAGGATGCTGTATGACATGTATATCTTCTGGTCTTATCTATTCATTTGTTGATCAATGCTTAGAATCATGGGAAATCTTTACCAATTTTCCCTATTTCTGAAATATACATGGAATCCACATGTGTCTTCCACATATTGATTTCATTTTCTGTGGACATAAACACAGTAATGACTTTGTAGAATTCAAGCTGTTTTTTTTTTAATGCTTTTAAAATAGCAATGCTTGCTACAGTGAAGTGTTAGATCACTGTCGCTTTCATTCAGAATCCTTGCTGATAAGTATTTGCCAAGTCTTGCAATGACTTGAGGCGCCCTTGCGGGCTGGTGACCAAGCGGGACCACCCCCTTCGCAGAGGAGAACAGGAGAAGGAATGGTGAGAGGGGCTCTGTTAGGGCACACTGGGAAGAGAGGGTGGCTTTGATCAGGATGTAAAATAAATAAATTAATTAATGGATAAAAAATATTTGCATACAGTCTATAAGCAATGTTTGCTATCCATTTATACTCAGTTCATTGTCTTTAAAGGAGAATTTGAAGGTTCTAAGGTATGTTTGAACACATGTTTCCTTTTAACAAGTTTCACACTTTACTCTAATGGCTGAGTTTTTGTTTGCTTGTTTAGTTGGGTTTGCTCTGTAGAATAGGTTCCCAAAACAAATCAAATTTAAGCAATTTTGCTTGTATTTCCTGTACTTTGAAATATTCCCCACAAATATATTTGTTTTTCAGTGTTCTGTACCGTTTTTTCTTCTATTATGTCCAGTGTTTCAGGGATTATACTTCCGTTTTTAATTGACATTTTTATACTGTTGATAGAAGCAGATCTAGTTATATGCATTTATGGTAGATGCTTGATTCTCTTAGCATCACTTTTTGAGAACCATCTTTTCCTAATGTGTATCTTCAGGATCATTATCTGGCATACATGAATACTTTTCTTGGGAACTGAATTCTGTACATTTTTTTTTCTGTTCTTTTGTTTCTTAGCATGAAAGGTGATTATGTTTTTATTCCTATTGTTTTGTAGTATATGTATTCTGAAATCAAATGTTCTAAAAGCTGTAGCTTTATGGTTAGTCTCAATATTTCTTCTGCAATTCTTGTCTTTCTTTGTTCTTTCTTTCTTTCTTCTTTTCTTCTTTCTTTCTTTCTTCTCTTCCTTCCTTCCTTCCTTCCTTCCTTCTCGTTCATTTATTTCTTTCTCTTTAATTTTTGCCATCTCATGATTTTCAGGAAAGGAGGTGTAGGTGTATTTTAAAATATTAGTTTTCCAATTCAGAAACATGAGAAGATTGCGTGCTTAAATTTAATTTTTATTTGCTTCCCCAATGTGGGTGAATCATTAAAAAATAGTTTTCCAGAAGGGTCTGTGAAGTTCCAAGATTTTTGAAGAACCAAAATATTTATTAAAGTTTCTGCAAAAGCTGGGACTATCCTGAATAGAAAATTGTGATTAAAGAGAGAAGGAACTATACAGGTCAATAACCAAAATTATCTTAGTATCTTAATCACTTTAATAAATATTTAATTTTAATCATTTGTGAACTGAAGTTTTTAGTGAAGGATACATAGAAGTCAAAACTCTGCATTGCTTATAAAGTGCTAAATGTTGTATATTTGAAGACACATTACTCTTTTACTATGTTAGCCATTACTATCTCTCCTCTCTAATTTTGTTTCTTTTGCAATGTAGAAACAGAAGGTAAGATCTTACATGGTACTCCTAAGGCAGGAAGAGCCACTCCTTACAGCATATCCCATTATGTTTCTACACCATGCACCTCATTGCATGTAGCAGCCTCAGGGTAGGATGGGACAATAGAATTAGTTTTCAGAGTTATGGCCTTGTGCTCTGTCTAGTAACTTCAATAATTTGCTAAATTCAGTTACTCTTCCATTCTGTTCAAAGACCTTTTACCTTTAAAGTCTATACAAGCTAAGAAATTCCATTTGTTCTCCAGTTGCCTTTGATAGCCTAATGCCACATTCTTCTGCTAGGAGCGACCAGCATTACTAAAAATATTACTTCAAAATTCAGTCTCAGTGTATATCTGTGTGAATCTAGAAAAATTATCAGATATGGTCTGAGGCTTTTAACAATTATCTTCCCTTTTGTATACCTTCCTAGTATTTCCATAAAATATGCTAAAATGTCTTTATTCATAACTATTTTTATTTAAAAATTTTTATGAAACTTCATGAAACATGGTAATTGGAACACACAAAATGGATATGTTCCTTTGATACAGTCTTTTATATTTGGCTTCAGAATAAGCTATCACTTGCTCACATTTCGGTGAGAGTTGTAGTTTTTGCACATGCACTATCATTCAATATCTTACACTGAATCTGACATCATATTCAATATCTGACCTATTGTCCAGGTAACAATTACAGGACAATACTCAGCATTCATGATTAAGTATAGGTATCTGACATCCAAAAGCAAAAACTAAGTTAAAATATAATAAGAGAACACCTTAAAAGCATTGAAAATTCCACTATATCTCACCCAGCAAACAAGCATTCAATGTATTTTATAAAATAATCCAGTTTATAGCATTATGTGTTGTGTGGTTATCAAAGTCTGTGAAAACTTTCATGGTAGAAGATGTCATTTGAGTAACGTGGGTTTATACTCGTGGACCACTGTCATTCATATTTAGCTCACAATAAACTTTCTTCTTTGTCTTCCAGCTCCTCTTCTTCAGTTCAGAAAGAACTAGAAAGGATAAGTTTATTTTTACACTGACTTACTGAATAGTAGTAAACTTCCAACACAACAATAAAAATAATAATAAATAATAATAAAGAGCTAATTTAATATAAAGATATATAAGTATTGTTTGCCAATAAAGTAAAGTACTATTGTGTGTGTTGTTGTTTTTATAAGTTCACTTAGTTCTACAATTACATCTTATTCTAAGGTATTTTAATTATATTGTTAGCATTATAAATGTGAATCCTTCCATGATTCATTTTTTGCTATTCTCATTACTGTGTAAAAATACTACTAATTTATTATTTTGATTTTGTTCAACTTTGCTTAATTCATCTAAAATTTCCAAAAGGTTTTTAGTATGATATTTAGGCTTTTTTGGTTGTAGAATTCAGTCAATGGTAAATAAGAATCTAGTAATATAATAGATACCTTGTCATCTCAAGTAGGCTTAATTCAGAGACAAAAGGGCCAGATGTTTGCCCATACAAAAGTTACCCCTGAATCAGTGTTCTGGGTCCTTTTTCTCATGAACTTTAAGAATGATTTCTTAGAAAATGAAAAATGAATTCTTTTGAATCAGGTGTTTTATTATAGATTGAAAGAAAGATTAGTGTTTTTATATCAGGAAAATTTCCACGAGAGGTTTTCCAGAAAGATTATGACAGGCAGGTAAATAAGAAGTATTTAGTAGAGGCGGTAATAAAACACAGGAGATAGAAGTAATTTTAGATAGGAATCTAAATATTAGATCAGAACAAAGAAGTAATTTCACACAGGAATCTAAATTTTAGGCTAGAACAAGGAAGTAGGTTTCAGACATGAAAATTACTCTGGTTAGGACAGGGAAGTTGGCTCAGATATTTTGGTCATCCTGATAAGCCCTTAGAAACAGTGATCAGGCTTTTGGCTGGGGGGAACACCTAGCTGGTCTGTTCCTGTGGAGACACCCTATCCTGAACCATCCTGGAAGAGCCACTGCACTCAGAGCAGCTGTAAGTACGCTCTCCCACTACACTATGCCCCAGGGTTACAACTGGGTGCGGTGCCAGGGGTGTTCAGGACCCATTAGCCAGGCAAACCCTGCCACTCCGGAATACTACTTCCCTTCTGCCCCTCTCCTGGTTCCTTTGGCTAGGGCAGACACCTAGCTGGTCTGCTCCTGTGGAGACACCTTATCCTGAGCCATCCTAGGGGAGCCACTGAACTTAGAGCAGTGGACACCTAGCGGGTCTGCTCCTATGGAGACACCTTATCCTGAGCCATCCTAGAAGAATCACTACACTAAGATCAGGAGGATTTCAGGATCCCAGAGGTGGCCTGAATCCGAGGAGTTCTTCCACCCAGGAGTTTAGGATCACAAGATCTCAGAGACATCTGGAATCTGAGTACTTCTGACACAAGCAAGATAACTGGAAAGACAGATTCCAGTCAGACACAGTGAGTGCAGGTAACACTAGAATTAATCAGATGGTGAAAGACAAGCACAAGAACATAAGCAACAGAAACCAAAGTTACTTAGCATCATCAGAACCCAGTTCTCCCACCATAACATACCCTGGACACCACATCACATCAGAAAAGCAAGATTCAGATTTAAAATCTCTTCTAATGATGATGATAGAGAATTTTAAGAAGGATATAAGTAACTCCCTTAAAGAAGTACAGAACAAAACAGGTAAACGGGTAGAAGCCCTTAAAGAGGAAACACAAAAATCCCTTAAAGAATTGCAAGAAAACACAATGAAGGAAATAAACAAAACCACCCAGGATCTAAAAATGGAAATAGAAATAATAAAGAAATCTAAAAGGGAGAGTACCCTGGAGATAGAAAACCTAGAAAAGAGATCAGGAGTCATAGACACAATCATTACCAACAGAATACAAGAGATAGAAGAGATAATCTCATGTGGAGAAGGTAAAATGGAAAACATTGATACAACTGTCAAAAAAAAAAAAAAAAAAAACACAAAATGCAAAAAGCTCCTAACCCAAAACATCTGGGAAATCCAGGACACAATCAGAAGACCAAATCTAAGGATAATAAGTAAAGATGAGAGTGAAGATTCACAACTTAAAGGGCCAGTAAATATCTTCAACAAAATTATAGAGGAAAACTTCCCTAATTGAAAGAACAAAATGCCCATAGACATACAAGAAGCCTACAGAACTCCAAATAGACTAGACCAGAAAAGAAATACCTCCGTCACATAATAATCAAAACATCAAATGCTCAAAACAAAGAAAAAATACTAAAAGCAGTAAGGAAAAGAGGTCAAGTAACATATAAAGGCAAACATATAAGAATTACACTAGACTTCTCACCAGAGACTATAAAAGCCAGAAAATCTTGGACAGATATCATACAGACCCTAAGAGAACACAAATGCCAGCCCAGACTACTATACCCAGCAAAACTCTCAATCACTATAGATGGAGAAACCAAGATATTCCATGACAAAACCAAATTTAAACAATATCTTCCGAAAAACACAGCACTTCAAAGGATAATTGATGGAAAATGCCAACACAAGGAAAGAAACTACAATCTAGAAAAAGCAAAGAAGTAATCTTCCAACAACCCTAAAAGAAGATAGCTACACAAACATAATTCTACCTCTAATACAAAAACAACAGGAAGCCACAATCATTTTTCCTTAGTATCTCTTAATATAAATGAATTCAATCCTCCAATAAAAAGATGCAGACTATCAGAATGGATACACAAACAGGACCCAGAATTTTGCTGCATAGAGAAAACGTACCTCAGTGACAAAGACAGACACTACCTCAGAGTAAAAGGATGGAAAACAATTTTGCAAGCAAATGGTCCCAAGAAACAAGCTGGAATAGCCATTCTAATATCAAATAAAATCGACTTTCAACCAAAAATAATCAAAAAAGATAAGGAAGGACACTTCATACTCATCAAAGAAAAAAATCTACCAAAATGAACTCTAAATTCTGAATATCTATGCTCCAAATGAAAGTGTACCCACATACATAAAAGAAACTTTACTAAAACGAAAAACACACATTGCACCTCACACAATAATAGTGGGGGATTTCAACACCACACTCAGCAATGGACAGATCATGGAAACAGAAACTAAACAGAGACACATTGAAATTAACAGAAGTTATGAACCAAATGGATTTAACAGATATCTATAGAACATTTCATTCTAAAACAAAAGAATATAACTCTTTCTCAGCACCTCATGGTACCTTCTCCAAAATAGACAATATAATTGGTCACAAAACAGGCCTCTACAGATACAAAAAGATTGAAATAATCCCTTGCATCCTATCAGATCATCACTGACTAAAGCTCGTCTTTAATAATGGCAAAACAAATGGAAAACCTACATGCTCATGGAAACTGAACAACGTTCTACTCAATGATGATTTGGTCAAGGAAGAAATACAGAAAAAAATTAAAGACTTTTTAGAATTTAATGAAAATGAGAACACATCAAAACTTGTGGGACTCCATGAAAGCAGTGCTAAGAGGAAAACTAATAGCTCTAAGTGCCTACACAAAGAAACTGGAGAGAGCATACACAAACAACTTGACAGCACACCTATAATCTATAGAACGAAAAGAAGCAATGCATCCAAGAGGAGTAGGCATCAGGAAATAATCAAACTCAGGGCTGAAATCAACCAAACAGAAACAGAAAGAACTATACAAAATATCAACAAAACCAGGAGCTGGTTCTTTGAGAAAATCAACAAGATAGATAAACCCTTAGCCAGGTTAACCAGAGGACACAGAGACAGTATCCAAATTAATAAAATCAGATCTGAAAAGGGAGACATAACAACAGAAACCGAGGAAATTCAAAAAAATCATCAGATCCTACTACAAAGGTGGAAAATCAATTTTCTAGACAGATACCAGGTACCAAAGTTAAATCAGGAGCAAATAAACCATCTATGCAATCCCATAACCCCTAAGGAAATAGCAGCAGTCATTAAAAGTCTCCCAACCAAAAAAAAGCCCAGGACCAGATGGTGTTAGTGCAGAATTCCATCATACCTTCAAGGAAGACCTAATACCAATTCTTTTTAAAATATTCCACAAAATAGAAACAGAAGGAACACTACCCAATTCTTTCTATGAAGCTACAATCACACTCATACCCAAACCTCACAAAGACCCAACAAAGAAAGAGAACTTCAGCATAATCTCCCTCATGAATATAAATGCAAAAATACTCAATAAAATTCTAGCAAACCGAATCCAAGAACACATCAAAACAACCATCCATCATGAACAAGTAGGCTTTATCCCAGGAATACAGGGATGGTTCAATATTCTGAAATCCATCAATGTAATCCACTAAATGAACAAACTCAAAGAAAAAAACCACATGAACATCTCACTAGATGCTGAGAAAGCATTGACAAAATTCAACATCCCTTCATAATAAAAGTCTTGGAAAGCTCATAAATTCAAGGCCCATACCTAAACATAGTAAAAGCAATACACAGCAAACCAGTAGCCAACATCAAACTAAATGAAGAGAAACTTGAAGCAATCCCATTAAGATTAGGGACTAGACAAGGCTGCCCACTCTCTCCCTACCTATTCAATATAGTACTGGAAGTCCTAGCCAGAGCAATTAGACAATAAAACGAAGTCAAAGAATATAAATAGGAAAAGAAGTCAAAATATCACTATTTGCAGATGATATGATAGTATACTTAAGTGACCCCAAAATTTCCACCAGAGAACTCCTAAATCTGATAAACAACTTCAGCAAAGTGGCTGGTTATAAAATCAACTCAAACAAATCAGTAGCCTTCCTCTATGTGAAAGATAAACAGGCTGAAGAAGAAATTGGGAAATGACACCCTTCACAATAGTCACTAATAATATAAAATATCTAGGTGTGAATCTAATCAAGCAAGTGAAAGATCTGTATGACAAGAACTTCAAGTCTCTGAAGAAAGAAATTGAAGAAAATCTCAGAAGATGGAAAGACTCCCATGCTCATGGATTGGCAGGATTAATATAGTAAACATGGCCATCTTGCCAAAAGCAATCTACAGATTCAATGCAATCCCCATTGAAATCCCAACCCAATTCTTCATAGAATTAGAAAGATAAATTCTGAAATTCATTTGGAATAACAAAAAACCCAGGATAGCAAAAACTATTCTCAACAACAACAAAAAAAAACTTCTGGAGGAATCACCATCCCTGACCTCAAGCTGTACTACAGAGCAATAGAGATAAAAACTGTGTTGTATTGGTACAGAGACAGGCAGGAAAATCAATGGAATAGAATTGAAGACCCAGAAATGAACCTACACAATTATGGTCACTTAATCTTTGACAAAGGAGCTAAAACTGTCCAGTGGAAAAAGGACAGCATTTTCAACAAATGGTGCTGGTTCAACTGGAGGACAACATGTAGAAGAATGCAAATTGATCCATTCTTATCTCCTTGTACAAAGCTCAAGTCTAGATGGATAAAGGACCTCCACATAAAACCAGATACACTGAAACTAATAGAAGAGAAGGTGGGGAAATGTTCCTGAACAGAACACCAATAACTTATGCTCTAAGATCAAGAATTGGCAAATGGGACTTCATAAAATTGCAAAGTTTCTGTAAGGCAAAGGACACTGTCAATAGTACAAAATGGCAACCAACATATTGGGAAAAGATCTTTACCAATCCCACATCTGATAGAGGACTAATATCCAATATATACAAAGAACTCAAGAAATTATACTCCAGACAACCAAATAACCCTATTAAAAATCGGATATAGAGCTTAAAAAAGAATTATCAACTTAGGAAACTCGAATGGCCGAGAAGCACCTAAAGAAATGTTCAGCATCCTTGGTCATCAGGGAAATGCAAATCAAAACAACCCTGATATTCCACCTTGCACCAGTCAGAATGGCTAAGGTCAAAAGCTCAGGTGATATTAGATGCTGGCGAGGATGTGGAGAAAGAGGAACTCTCTTCCATTTTTTGTGGGATTGCAAGATAGTAGAACCACTTTGGAAATCAGTCTGGCAGATCCTCAGAAAACTGGACACAGCATTACCTGAGGACCCAGCTATACCACTCCTGAGCATATACCCAGAATATATATACCATATATATTAGTATATGGAGCATATAGCAAGGACATATGCTCCACTATGTTTATAACAGCCTTATTTATAATAGTCAGAAGCTGGAAAGAACCCAGATGTCCTTCAACAGAGGAATGGATACAAAACATGTGGAATCTTTACAGAATGGAATATTACTCAGCTATTAAATCAATGAATTTGAGAAATTCTTAGGTAAATGGATGGAATTAGAAAATATCATACTGATTGAGGAAACCCAATCACAAAAGAACACACATGGTATTCACTCAATGATTATTGATATTAGCCCAGAAACTTGAAATACCAAAGATTCAACTCAGATCACATGAAGGTCATTAAGAAGGAAAACCAATTGGGGGGTGCTTCAGTCCTTCTTAGAAGGAGTAACAAAATATTCAAGGGAGCAAATATAGAGACAAAGTGTGGGACAGAAAATGAAGAAGGAGCTGTCTGGAGACCATTCTACCTGGGTATCCATCCCATATGCAGTCACCAAAGGTAGAAGCTAATATGGATGTCAGGAAGTGCATGCTGACAGGAGCCTAATATAGATGTGTCCTCAGAGGTCTGCAAGAGTCTGACATATTCAGATTCAGATGCTCACAGCTAACCACTGAACTGATCAAGGGGTTCACAATGGAGGATTTAGAACGAAGACTGAAGTAGCTGAAAGGGTTTGTGGCCCAATGAGGAGAGCAACAATACCAACCAACCAGAGCTCCCAGGGTCTAAACCACCAGCCTGGGAGCACTTAGTGAGGGATCCATGGCTCCAGCTGTATATGTAGGGGAGGATGGTGGCCCTGTCTGGCATAGGTGAGAGAGGAGATCCTTGAACCCATGAAGCCTGGACGCTGTGTGGAGCAATTCTTGGTTGGGGAGGTGGGAGGGGTTAGGTAGGGGAACATCCACAGAGAAGCAGGAAGGGGGGGTTGGGATAGGGAGTTCCAGGGCTGGGGGGGAAATTGGGTATGGTGATAACATCTGAAATGTAAATAAAATATCCAATAAAAAATAAAAAAAAAATGAAAGCAGTGATCAGGGAGTATTCACTGAATTTTGTTTATTTCCTTGCTTATTCTTTGACTATTTGTGTTTATTAGCTCACTTGTTCCTTGACTATTTGCATCTATCATATTGCTAGTCCCTCAACCTAGAACTGACCTTAATACTTGGATGTTATTAAAATGTATAAAAGCATAAAGGGGGAGGGAGGATGGGATAGAGGATTCTAGGGAGGGGAAATGGAGAAAGGGGATGACATCTGAAAAGTAAATAAATAAAATATCCAATAAAATAAAGAAAGAAAGTGTGGGGAATTACCTGGGGTTGAAAGTTTAAGTAGAGAAAGAAGGCTTGGAGGGGAGGGGAGATGATAGTGAATTAGCCAAAACTTAGGAAACATAAAAATTATTAAGGAAAATCATTAGGTTGTACATAAGCCATCTATCTATTTCTTTACATACTTTTCAAGGTAGCTTTAATCAATATTACCATTGATGGGATGATAATACTGCTCCCAAAATTAAAGGATAGTTAAATAAAAATATTAGCACTAGGTACAACATGTCTCCTTGTGCCTCTCAACAAGGGGCTATCTGAGGCTTTCAAAACCACAGAGGTTATTTCATTGTTCCTGACTGTCTACCATGACTACATTTAAAAACTCTATTGCTGTAGATAACAATTATTTAGATGGGATATAGAGAAATCAACCTTGCACTGGCCAAAAATCTTTCGTCTTCCGAACACCTATTATAGTACCAGAATCTGCATGCTGGTTGTTGGGATCAATGATCTTAATGAACACTGCATCCTATGTTCTAAAATATGAGCTGCATGATTAGGTATGCCCACTGGTGCAATGGTAGCATAGTAGCTATTCTGGGTAGCATATTCTTGGGATAAACAAGCCCATTTTGATTTGATGCAAAGCTGAAAATTCCATGCTTACTAATGTAACCTGTTCAATAAACCGTGACTGAAGTTATCATATGACCAAAGGGAAGACCACTGTTGCTATTTTGCTAAATAGTAATGCTGTCAAAGTGAATGAAACAAAGAAGAAATAATGTTCTTCACAAAATATATACTTAAAACAAAGAGATGAACACCAAACACATGAAGGTGTTGGAGAGATAGTTCAGTAGTAAAGAACACTTCTGCTCATACAGAAGTCCAGTGTCCAGTTCCCATCATTCTCATGACAGCACACAACCTTTTCTAATTTCAGTTCAAGAGAATAATAATACATTCATGGAAAATTATACATATACATATATATTAAAAATAAGCCTTAAATAAATTTAATAAATCTTTTAAAAAAGGAAAAAATACTTGTTTCTAAGTATATGGATTATGAAGACATATGAAGAAACATACTTATGCTATTGATAATGTTAGAATTTATATCTTTCACCTTATTTCATAAAATAAGTGCGATTTCAATAGTTTTAGGATCATGGTATTTCATTTGCATAAAGATGAATGAAACAAAAAATTAGGCATTCAAATTGAAACTTTCCTGCTAGAATGTTTTCCTTTTGAGTCACAGTAATGAGGCAACAGAGATCTACTTTTTTCTAGCTTCCCTGTTCTAAAGGAAAGTGGACACATTTGTAATTTGGTCTCACAGTTCAGCCCTTTTAGCATTTTCCCTTATGGCAAACCTCTGTGGTCTTCATCTTAAAAGGAAAAAATCATGTTTATATTGCATTGTCTAGAATCTTACAAAAATTTCTGTAATGATGATGAAAGTCTCAACGAAGAACTTTCTTTTAAAGCATGACAAAACCAGCAAGGAAATGTTCCTTTTTGTAGTTAAAGCTTGATTTGTTTACCCATTAGTTTAGAGCATTGTTCAACCAAAAAGCTGACTGCTATTGAGTTTCTCTTCTTTCTGTATTGCTTATAAAGAAAACTTAAAATGACTACTAGCCTGAAACAACTCTTTATTGTTAACAACAAATTTTTAACATAATAAACTATAAATATTGCAATCTCCAATTTTCAGAATAAGCAAAAGTGATTGAATACACAAAGGAACTTGAATAGAAAAACACACTGAACTGATAATTGGAGAAAACATGGTGCCTAAATTGTACTTATTGTAGAATGTGAATAACATTTTAGATGGACTGTTTCAGTTTCAAAGAAATTGATTTTAATGGAGTATCTTATATCATAAAATAAGCATTGGAATGACTTCTTAAATAATTTTTCAGAGCCTGAGGTATATTGTCTTCCAAATCACATATACCTCTAGACACTGCCATTCATTATTTACCGAGAAAAAGTTTCTATCTACTTTAGAAATAAAATGCTTTTATTAACACATATTTTCAAGTCAACTAATGTGTTTAGCAATGAGCCCGAGGTGCGATGTATGCAAACATATGACACCTACACCAGAAAGAGACAAACTTTGTGCTGTTGTTATCTGAGACAAACAAGAAGCAATTCTGAGACACAGTGATTGAGCAGAGATCAACAAGCATCAGAATGGTCACAAATTTATTTCTCACCAACTATATTCTTTGTTCTGGTGATTTTTATTTATTAATTATCATCTGTTAATTTTCAAGTAAATTTGGACTTTCCAGGATGTGATAATGAGAATAGTGATGTTGAGTTGATTTTATCATACAAGGTTAGGAACAAAAATAATAGGCTTAGCTAGTATTTAGATGGCTTAGACTGTAATGTTCTGGACAGGAAAGCACAAAGATCTCATTTGAGATCTTCAAATAAATAAGCAAGTAAATTCCATCTACCAGTGACTGTAACATTGTGGAAACAAGAAAAAACGGACTCTGGGGGCTTGCTGCGCAGCCAGCCCTGGCTAATCGGAAAGTTCTAGGTGACATGCGAGACCTGCCTCAAAAAGTAAAACATACTAGGCTCCTGTCTGTAACACATCATAACATCAATAATAGTGTCAGAGTTTGATGCCTCACAATGAGATGGATCCCAAGTGGGGCTGGTCAGTTGGCTGCCTTTCCTTCAGTCTCGTCACCATTTTTGTCCTTTGAGTCCTTTTAGACAGGAACAATTCAGGATCAGAAATTTTGACGGTCTGTTGGAAATCCTGTCCCTCCATTTGAGGCCTTGTCTATCTACTGGAGATGGACTCTTTGAGTTCCCTGTCCCCACTGTTGGGTACTTTGGCTAAGGTCACCTGCATTGAGTCCTGAGAGTCTCTCATCTCCTAGGACTTTGGTACTTTCTAGAGGTTTCCTCCACGTCCCACCCTGAGAGGCTGCACATTTCCATTCATTCTTCTGACTCTCTTGGCTGCTCTCTCTCCTATTCACCTTGTTCATTCCTGATCCTGTTCTCTTTATCCCCTCCCACTTCCTCCTCCCACCCAGATTCCTTTCTCCCTCTGCCTCCCATGATTGTTTTGTTTCCACATCCTCACTTGTGCCTTTTGGCTTGTTAAACTCCTTAAGGTCTGTGGGTTGTATCCTCTGTATTCTGTACTTTTTGGCTAATATCCACTTATCAGTGAGCACATACCATGCATGTTCTTTTGGGTCTAGGTTATCCTACTCAGGATGATATTTCCTAGTTTCACCCATTTGCCTGTAAATTTTATGATGTCCTCATTTTTTTAATAGCTGAATAGAATTCCACTGTGTAAATGGTGCTATGGTGTTCTTACAGAAAGGAGCCTAGCATGGCTGTCCTCTGAGGGGTGCTACCAGCAGCTAACTGAGACAGACATATAAAGAAGCACACATGCATGCCACACAAGGACACATACTTAAACATATAAGCATACATAGATACACATGTACAGACACACACACACACACACAACACACACACAATGTGACATAAATTTTCATTTATAAGTTCTACAAACAAAAGCCTCGTTAACAATTTGTGTGTAGATTTTAATCCTGAATATCCCATTGGTACCATCTATCTCCATGGTACCATCCCACATATTTGACTACTGACCAATCTTATTGCGTCCAGAGAAAATTGTCTCCCTCATAAAATTCTAGGAAAAGAAAAAAAAAAAAAACTCTTTCTTTTCATTTTGATGTGAATCATATATCTAAAAAATACTACTATAATGACTACCCAGGGAAAACTTCTTATATTGTAAAATCCTTAAAAATAAATTAGTTTCTTATATTATTTTCTACAATAATTTGCTTTGTTCAAATTTGCATTTATGAAGAACAGAGCATACAGTTTTAAAAACTTTTAGGAAGTATGTATAATTAATTTAAATCTTGCAAATTGCAATTATATTATTCATATAAAATATTTTTTGTAATTCAGATCAGTGATCTAAAGCATTTTTCTCAATATCTTGTGGTTTAATAGGACAAAATTACGACAGAAAAAATGTGAAAAATTTTAAAGTGTAATATTTTTTCACATAGATTTCATTTGATTCTAAGTTCTTTACCTAATTATTCTAGTCTTGGAAGTAGAACTTTTAAACTTTTTAAATTTATTGTTTCCCTCCTTTAGGGTTTATAATACTTTTTAATTCACAGTGTCCTAAAACAACATGACTCTTCCATGAGAAAATGTATCTGAGACGTAAACAATAAATATGTGAATTTTTATTGTTCACAATTTATAGGTGAGATACAGTGCAGAATCTGATTAAAATATAGATCCAATACAAAATGTTCAAACTGGGAGGTCAAATAAACCCCCAAGTTACAACATTTAAAAAGCAGACCATCAGGATGTGGGGAAACATTTTAGAGGTTAAGATGATTTCTATTTGGGGGTGCAGGGTGGGGTGAACAGAAGTTGATTGAATAGCTCCAGGGTATTTGACACCTTCTAAACTCATTACGCATATGAATGACATAAGCTCACAGAGGCTCACACATATAATAATAGTGTACAAAATCTTAATATGTCATCTAGTGCATCCTCATCAGGGGTGTTTCACAGGAAGCCATTTTTAGCATGCAAGGTGCCACTTGCTTTGATATGTTGTTATCCTGGAATGTTGTAGAAATCAGACCTTAAAGATAAGAAGCATGCATTTGGAGAGTTAAAAAACTCATCTTTATTTTGCTGGCATGGCCAATCAACAAACTCTTCTGAGTTAATGCTCTGAGTAACTGGCCTCCAATCCACAGGTTTTGTTGTTGTTTTGTTTTTTTTGTTTTCTGTTTTCTTTTCTTTTTCTTTTTCTTTTTTTTTTTTTTTTTTTGTTTTGTTTTGTTTTGTTTACATCAATGGTACATACAATAAAATTTGGAACCTTATGTCTTGTAGGATTAGTCGATATTGATATTACTAAATACCAAGAACAACTATGTTTATAGACTCAGAAACATGAACTTTCAGCATTTGTTTCTGTTTGTTTCTAACAAAGCATGTGGAGGTGGGAAATTGGGGGTGGGCGAGTTAAAAAAGCAACATTATAGAAGAAAACACAACACAGAGCTAAAAGTGCTGTTTTTTCCTCTTGTTCCTTTTTTTTTATTGGATTTTTTTTTTTAAATTTCAAGTATTATTCCCTTTCCAAGTTCCCCTGAAACCCCCTATCTTATCGTCCCTCCCTCTGCTTCTATGAGGGTGCACCCCTACCCACATACCAACACTTGCCCCCCAGCCCTCGCAGTCCCCTACACTGGGGCATGAGTCTTCACAAGACCAAGGGTCTCTACTCCCATTGATGCCCAACCGGGCCATCATCTGCTACATGTGCAGCTGGAGCCATGAGTCCCTCCACATAGATTCCTTGATTGGTGGTTTAGTCCCTGGAACCTCTGGGGTGGGGGAGGTCTTCTTGGTTGATAATTTTGTTCTTCCTATGGGGTTGTAAACCCCTTCATTTGCTTCAGTCTTCCAACTCCTCCATTGGGGACCCCATGCTCAGTTGGCTGCTAGCACACATCTCTGGCAGAGCCTCTCAGGATACAGGTATATCAGGCTCCTGTCAGCAAGAACTTCTTGGCATCCACAATGGTGTCTGTGTTTGGTAACTGCATATGGGGTGGATCCCCAGGTGGGGCAGTCTTTGGATGGCCTTTCCTTCAGTGTCTGTTCCACACTTTAACTCCATATTTGCTCCTGTGAGTATTTTGTTCTATTTCTAAGAAGGACCAATGAATTCACACTTTGGTCTTCCTTCTTCTTGAGCTTCATGTAGTCTATGAATTATATCTTGGTTATTCCAGGCTTTTTGAGCTAGTATGCATTTATCACTGAGTACATACTCTGTGTGTGTGTATGTGTGTGTGTGTGTGTGTGTGTGTGTGTGTGTGTGTCTGGGTTATCTTACTCAGGAGGATATTTTGTACTTCCATTCCTTTGCCTAGGAATTTCATTGTTTTTAATAACTGAGAAGTACTCCATTATGTAAATGTACCACATTTTCTGTATCCATTCCTCTGTTGAAGGACATCTGGGTTCTTTCCAGCTTCTGGCTATTATAAATAAGGCTGCTATGAACATAGTAGAGCATGTGTCCTTATTATATGTTGGAGCATCTTTTTGCTACATGCCCAGGAGTGATATAGCTGGGTCCTCAGGTAATACTATGTCTAATTTTTTTGAGGAACCGCCAGACTGATTCCCAGAGAAATTGTACAAGCTTGCAATCCCACCAACAATAGGGGAGTGTTCCTCTTTCTTCACATCCTCGCCAACATTTACTGTCACCTGAGTTTTTTATATTAGCCATTCTGACAGGTGTAAGGTAGAATCTCAGGGTTGTTTTGGTTTGCATTTCCCTAATGACTAAGGATGTTGAATATTTCTTTAGGTGCTTCTCAGCCATTAAATATTCCTTAGTTGAAAATACTTTGTTTAGCTCTGTACCCCATTTTTAATAGGATTATTTGGTTCTCTGGAATCTAACTTTTTGATTTCTTTGTATATATTGGATATTAGCCCTCTATCAGAGGTGGGATTGATAAAGATCTTTTCCCAATAAGTTGGTTGCATTTTTATCCTATTGACAGTGTCCTTTGCTTACAGAAGCTTTGAAATTTTATGAGGTCCCATTTGTTGATTGTTGACCTTAGAGCATAAGTTATTAGTGTTCTGTTCAGGAAATTTTCCCCTGTGACCATGTGTTCAAAACTCTTCCCCACTTCCTCTTCTACCAGATTTAGTGTGTCTGGTTTTATGTGGAGATTTTTGATCAACTTGGACTTGAGTTTTGTACAACGAGATAAGAATGGATCAATTTATGTTCTTCTACATGCTGACCTCCAGTTGAACTAGCACCATTGTGAAAAATTCTGTCTTTTTTCCACTGGATGATTTTAGTTCCTTTGTGAAAGATCAAGTTACCATAGGTGTGTGGGTTCATTTCTGGTTTTCAGTTTTATTCTATTGACCTTTCTGCCTGTCTGTGTACCAATACCATACAGTTTTTGTCACTATTGCTCTGTAATACAGCTTGAGTTCAGAGACGGTGATTCCCCCAGAACTTCCTTTATTGTTGAGAGTAGTTTTGCTATCATGGATATTATGTTATTTCAAATGAGTTTGCAAATTGCTATTTCTAACTTTATGAAGAATTGAGTTGGAATTTTGATAAGGATTGCATTGAATCTGTACATTGCTCTCAGCAAGTTGGCTATTTTTACTATATTAATCCTGCCAATCCATGAACATGGGAGATCTTTCCAACTTCTGAGATCTTCTTTGATTTCTTTCTTCAGAAACTGAGACTTGAAGTTCTTGTCATACAGATCTTTCACTTGCTTGGTTAGATTCACACCGAAGTATTTTATATTATTTGTGACTATTGTGAATTGTGTCATTTCCCTAATTTCTTTCTGAGCCTGTTTACCTTTTGAGTAGTGGAACACTACTGATTTTTTTTTTTGAGTTAATTTTATATCCAGCAACTTTGATGAACATGTTTATCAGGTTTAGGAGTTCTCTGGTGAAAGTTTTGGGGTCACTTAACTATACTATCCTATCTGCAAATAGTGATATTTTAATTCTTTCTTTTTCAATTTGTATTCCTTTGACCTCCTTTCTGTTTTAATTTTCCTTCTCAGTATCATGATAAACTGCCCATACTGTAAACACATCAGATAAGCTATGATGGTATTATAAATAATATTTTACTAGAGACTTAGAATTTAAATTTATTTTTCTGAAGCCTGCAACCTTTCTGGCTGATATAACTGTAAGCATCTTATATCCTAGTCTAGCACTATTTCTTCTCTTCCCTAGTCCTCCTTATGAGGTAGCCAATTGATGCCACATAAAAAAAAAGAATTTTATTCATTAATACATGATATTTTCATTTCTATTGTTTAAAATTTTGACAGTGTACAAAATGATGATTTTCATGTCTATCTTATACCTTGCTCATCTTCCCTTCCTCCAGCCTCTTCTCTTCTTCCACAGCCTGTCTCCTCTAGCCCTAATTGCTCCTATCTACATTTCTGTCACATATGAGTGTATAAACAGATTTAATATATCTAATGTATTCTGCATATAAGAGAAGACATAAAATATTTTGTTTTTCATAGGTGAAATTTTTAAACAACGAGCATTTTCCCTTCCTTGGTTGCCTCTGCAAGGGTATATTGGAAAATAGGATCCTCAGAAGAAAGCCACAAGCAACACTGTTGTATTTTTGAAGGCTATGTAGGCAGGATGTGAAGTATTTGTGGCTTGAGTAATGGGCTTGCCAAGCATTCCAGAGTCAGTCAGACTCCTTTTGTCTTGGAAGAACAAAGCAGACATAGTAGACCAACTAAGTTCTATGCCGTTTTGTGCTGCATATTGTGTTCAGCAATGACTTTGATGAACTTCAAATTCCTCAAGCCAGGAAGGAATGCTGTGTCTCCTTAACCTCAACCGACTGTGATATTCCTAACAAGAAGGAGTTCCCATATGGGTCACAAAGCATTACAGAGAGAGATAAATTGGGAATCTGTTTTTTTTTTCCCAGCCTGTGATGGATGTCTCATGGATGGAGTCAATGCCACATTTGATCACATCCTGAGAAGATATTCTTTAGTCAATCAGCAAAATCTACAGACTCAAGAGTGAAGTAACTTGATTGATTCCACTACACATCTAATGGCCACCAGTTATTAGTTATCTACCCAAGGTGGCAATCTTTTTTCTGCATGTTTTCTCAATAGGTGTTATTTAGAATACATGAAGAACTTACAACAGTGCCTGGTGTGTAGGAAGCAAGCTATAAAGCTAGCTATTGTAATTACTAATTGTCACAACTTTTTTAAACAGACATACCCCAAACAGTAATAGGGAAGTTGGTATGGTGACTAATTTGCTCATGAATCAGTTTTATCATTTGCTCTAGTGAGCATAAAATTCACAGCTACTATAAACACATCTAACAGTTAAAATTCACTCATTTAGAGATTCACTAAGCATCATGCTTTGTAGAAACCAAGGCAATCATGACAGTCATGGTCCTTGATCTCATGCTGTGGTAGAAACCTTTGAGAAGATTATTATGCAGTGTGAAGATGCAGGGTGAAGATATGCATAAGAATTGACTGTGGCATGGTGGAGGGGAACCTCAGATCTAGGGAGAAAAAAATAAGGGGATGAACAGTCAGCATTCATGGAAGAAATAATCCTAGAAAATCCAGCTTTGTTATTTAAAATAAAAATTAATTTAAAAAAATGTGTTGGAGCTGGCCAGGGTTGAGTGCTCATCCAGTGAACACAAAGTCCTGGTTTTGTTCCCCAACACCACACAATGTGGATTGATGGTACCTTTCTGTAATTCTAGCACTTGAGAGATAGCCAGTTATCCTTGGCTACACAGCAAGCTTGAAGCTAACCTGGGTTACACAAGACCCTGACTTCAAAAATCAATAATTAAAAGTAAATAAATTAAAAAACAAAAGAAAGAAACACATTTAAATTTTTAGTAAACCTTGTGATATTTTATACAACAGTATGTGACTTTTTCTTTAAAAGGTCAATTGTGTTATAAATTAATTTATTCATTACTTTTATTTGGAATTTGATTAATAAGATGAATTTACTATAGCTATTTTAGGTAATTTAAAATAATTTTACAGTTTTCTGGAAGATATTGTCATTTTCAAAAATATAATATTTTATTTTGTTTATAATTTTTTATTACTTTTATTTTTTTACAGTCTAGTCATTACCCCCTTCTCACAGTTTCTCATCCCATTGCTTCTCCCCTTGTCTCCAAGAAGAAGTCCCGACCTTCCACCCTTCAACCCTACCCTCACCAGGCCTCCCCACTCCCAGGTGCTTCAAGTTTCTTGAGGGTTAGGTGCATCTTCTCTCACTAAGGCCAGACCAGGCAGTCCTCTGTTGTATATGTGTCAGACCAGCTACTATATGCAGTCTGGATGGTGGCTCAGTGTCTCAGAGATCTCAGGAGTCTGGATTAGTTGAGATTGCTGGTCTCCAGGAGCTAGAGAGGGCATCAAGTGGAGGGATGCCATCCCACAGTCAAAAACTGACCCAGAATATAGTTCTTGTCTACAATAACTGCAGGAACAAAAATGGAGAAGACACTGAGGGAAAGGAGGTCCAGTGACTAGGTCAACTTGGGATCAATCTCAAGTGGAAGCTCCAAGGCCTGACACTGTTACTGGTGCTATGATGTGCTTCCTGACAGGAGCCTAGCATGACTGTCCTCCAAGATGCTCAACAAGCAGCTGACTGAGTCAGATGCAGATACTTACACACAACCAATGGACTAAAGTCAGGGACCCTTTTTTTGAAGCAGTGAATTAGAGAAAGGCTAAAAAGTACAATATTTTAAAAATTACTTTTAAA
Source organism: Mastomys natalensis (assembly GCA_021653895.1). Lineage (NCBI taxonomy): Eukaryota > Metazoa > Chordata > Mammalia > Rodentia > Muridae > Mastomys > Mastomys natalensis. The sequence goes on from JAJTUV010000611.1 coordinate 1,820,406, forward strand.
ATTTTTTAAGCTTATAATAGAATATATGGGCAAGGTTAGTGCAGGCTTTTACTCCAATTAGGAGACAGAGAGAAACAAAGGTCTCTAAAGATAGGCTAGTTGACAGAGATATTTATGAAAACCTAATGTTAAAAAGAAACTGTCTTTAAAAAGGAATAAAAAAAACAAAAAGATTATCATAATAGAATTACATCATTTACTTCTTGCTTTTTTCCTTTCAAATTCTCCAATATCCTTCATTTTGTTGTCTTTTAAATTCATGACATTTTGTTTCATTAATAGTTGTTACATACATATGTATGTATATATACACACACACAGATATACATACACCTGTCTTATTGAGTAAAAATATTATTATATGTATGCATGTTCTCAGAGCTCAACATTTGGTACTAGATAAACAATTGGTGTGCTCTTCTCTGTGAAAGACTAATTTTCCTGCTCTTAGCTTTCCTTCATTGACTTCATTTGTTTTTGTTTGTTTGTTTGTGTAGGTTGGAAGCTTTCTGAGCTTTTCTGTCCCATGTTAGCATGTCTACTGATCTCTTCTTCCATTTGGTTCCTTTTTTTGAAGCCATGTTCTTGAGCCTTAATGAACATAGCTTTAAACATATGTAGAACACAGAATCTTATAGCAAGTTTCCTGTTCTTCTGGTTCTTATTAACTTTCTGCTCCCTCTTCCAGAACACTCCCCGAATCTTTGATGAGGAGGTTTCATTTTAAATGTATTTCTTGGAAATACACTCCACATTTCTAAATTTTTATTGGTTACAGTTTTTCTGTGACTGTGTTGCCCTTCTGTTGCAAAAAGAAATCCCCTTGGTTGATGAGTGGTAAAGCTTACATTGTGGGTAGAATGACAAATATTTAGAATACAGTTAGAGACTGGGCTGGTTTAGTAAATTTGTGATTGTAGGTTCTCTTCCAGTATCCCAGACTTTACTAATGCAGCTTAATTGGCTAGGCTTTTTAGTTCCTGTGTAATTTCTCTCTTGTGGAGTGCATATTAAGTTCAATTAGAGAACAGTTTGTCACCTCTGAGGTACATGTGTGACTGCAGTCTTAGGATCATTAATGTCATTCTGATTTGATCATTTTTTTTGTGATTTAGAGGTATCATAGCTGCACAGGACTATTGGTTACTTTCTCCTTGGCAGCATACATATTGATTCTGGTACTATGGAAGATAGTCTTCAGGGAGGAAGTACTGAGAGAGGTCCAAGCTCAGAGATCTCTTAGCCCTTTGTGTGATGGGCATGATATCTAGAGCAATAGGGACTTACCTTCCATTGGGAGGGCAATCAAATTCAAAAGCAGTATCATGAAACATTGTGCATGTCTTTTGGACATCTCTGCCTAATAACTCAAAAGAGTAATTCTCATGCCTACTGTTAAGATTATAGGTTGATGGCTTATGTCTTTTTGATGGCAGATTATAATTCCAGTTTAGATGGCTTCATTTAATTTCTACATGTATATTTGTATACACAATTATATGTGCTAAAGGTATTTTTATGTAGATAATTAACAGTAAGATTTTACTGTTTTTACCAGACATCATTAATGTTAATTTCTCCTCTTCCCTTTCTTCTCTATTTATCTACCTTCATCCTCCCTAATTAAAGCCCCACTCATCTTTTTATTCCCAACCTCAAGATCAAATTTACCTTGATCTTCCTTTCTCCATTTTCCTTCACTACCACAATGGATTCCTTTTTTCCTCTAGACTATGCAGTCACTCCAGGTTATGTACACTTACCCTACAATATGGAATTAAGCCCCTCATATTGAAAAGAATATTCAATGCTGGTCTTTTTTTAGTCTGGGTTACCTCAATCAATATGACATTTTGCAGTTCTTTCCTTTTACTTGCAAGTCACATTTATTAGCACTTCATAGTATTTCATAATTACATTTTCATTATGCACTCATCAATTGAAAGGCATATAGATTGTCTGAATTTCCTAGCTATTGTGATTTATAATTGTACATTATTTGAAACACTAGAGTTTAAAAGTTCACTTCAAATTTTTTCACAATATTTGAAATTTGTACTAAATGCATAGTGTCAAGATAGTCATTGATGAAATAAATAGTTCTTATTTTTTAAAGAATGATTTACAAGGAATAAAAGTGAATGAAATATTTTGTTCATTACACATATTCATTCAAATATGTGGACAATATTTTTGGTGTAGTGACTTTACACTAATTTTACCTTTTATTCAAACGTATTTTTTCTTAAACATACTGTGGTTTAAATTTTTAAATATTTTCTGGTCTTGAGATACCTTTATATTTTCTGAGTGTTCAATCTATCTTTAGAAAACCTGCTGATAGACATTTAATCATTTGCTATCCTTAATCAGTAATAGATTGTGATTGAGATATAGATATTATGCTAAAGATATAATTTTTTATTTAATTTTCCCATATATTAGCTGCATTCTCCAAGTGAATATGCTCCTTCATGAAAATCGTCCAAGCCTTAGGATGATTTCAGTTCTTCTCCTGTGACCTGTTTGTAAGAGTTACATTGGGAAATGAACATGGAGAATTTTCTAGACTCTGTCTGTAATTATGATACATAAGAATTCAGTTGAGCTTACATGTTTCAGCCATAAAAAATGATTCTCTGTTTGTCCACTGTAGACTTTTTAAAGATACAATTATGGATTATTACTATGAATTTATAAACAATTGTATATTAGCAACTGAGTTGTCTTCAAACACAAACACATTTTTCTATGAATAATAGTATCAGTACTTCAAGGCCCGCAAGTTCATCCTACTTAGATTCTGATCCCAAAACTCAGTCTGAATTCATTTGGCAGAAGTTTTAAAAGATCTCTTCATCCTTTATAAATATCTTAAGTTATAGTTTATAAAGTAAAGTGCTAATATAAATTCTTATAATATGAATGAATGAGATTTCAATTGTAAATATTGAAAGATTACTTTGTAACTTCTGGATATATTTTATAAGACTGTAGCCTAAAGAAATATCCAATTCCACTTAAAGATTTTATTAAAGAGGTTGCATTCTGATGCAAGATAAGCTAAACTGAATCATGTGGCTCAAGTTAAATGTATCTGCAATAAAATTAAAATATTGAAGATATCATAGAAATCCTCGATTATTTCAAGTAGTGCAGAAAATAATTTTGAATTTGTATTTGTTTCAAGCAAAGGAATATAAATATTTAGCTACTCAATAGTTAGTATCAGGTAGCATCTTCAACTGCTATTTTACAAAGTAAGCATTCAAAAATTGTATTAACAGACATTTGCACACTTTGCAACAGAAGATAATATATGACTGAGAGATTTTGCTATGATCTTGGTAATTGAAGACATCTTTAAAACTTGTGCATGTAATGAAAAACTGTGGATTAATATTAAGAGGATGAAGTTCCACTCAGTTAATGAATTTCCATGTCATGTGCACATTATGAAAGTTTTGGAGTGTCTTTGATAGTCTTCTAGAGTACATTTTTACATTTCCAATTAACAGAAATGGATCAGTGACTCAAAATTAGTTCAAAGAGGCATGAAATGTCTATGCAAATAGCAAAGCAAGCAGTACAATTTGTAAATGCTCGGACAAATAAATTTGAATGTGATTATCCAGCACAAGTATCTTTTCCAGCTAAAGCAAAACTAGGCATTCTGGGTCCTAAGTACAAACTCCATTACTTTCAAGATAGAAGCAGAAGGATTGCTGAAAGTTCAAGAGTAGCCATCAATAAAAACAAATCCCAGGCCAGCTTGAGTTACGGGATGTTATCCCATCAAAAGACCAAGCAAGTTAATAACAAAATCAAGAAATATAAGTTAAATTATAATCTAAACATATAATTTTAAAGTACTACATTATTTCATATTTACCTTCTACTTTTTAATATTTTATGCCTCAGGAATCATGACATATGTGGTTATGGAAGAATCTACAATTTTCTGCCGCATAGAAATCAGTAGTAAATTGAGTTTATCATTCAAAACAAGTCTGAATCTTTTTCAAGGTAAATGTAAAGAAGTATTCTCATCACAATAGATAGGAGAAAGAAATAACCTAAGTATTCATCTACTGAGTGATAGATTTTAAATAGTTATAGATATGCAGAGAGAAAATATAACCAACTATAAAAATAAGTAAGTAACTAACTAAATAAAATTAAAATAGTCAACACCTCTGCCTACAACCTCATAGGTGGAAATGGCAATCATGTCTTTGCAAAAAAGAAAAACTGAGCGAAATGTCTCTGATTTTACTCATACACCAAATCTAAGGAAGATGATCTCATAGAAATCAAAATTATTTGATATCAATGGGAGAAGGAGATTTGATGCCCCAGCATAAGGGGAGGTTAGAGGGGTGAGGTGGGAGTGGGTGAATGGATGGAGGAGCACACTCATAGATGCAAAGGGGAGGGAGAGAAGGGGGATGAGATGGGGGGGGTGGAGGGGAAGGGGATATCATTTGAAATGTAAATCAATAAAATTATTTAAAAATAGGGGTTAGAAAAATAACAGGTCAGATATAGTTATAGTAGTTGCTATAAAGAGTCTGAAGGTAGGAGGTTTAGTGTGTGGTTCAGTATTAGAAACCCATAGAACGTTCTGCTGTGGTAAGTCAGAATGGCTTGACTGTAACTTTTCAAATAGATACTATACTTTTCAATAGATAGAAGAATGGATTTTAAACATTTTCATTAGACCAAAATGATTATTAAAGACTGGATATATATAATCTTTTAAACATTATACAATACATGCATGTTTTGAAATTATTACATGGTCCCTCTAAATTCGATGCAGATTTTATGATATATATGAATTGAAAGTCAATGTAATAACATAAGACATTATTATATAATTAAATTATTTGACTTCTTAATGTGAGAAACAGATTAATATTGCATTAATCCATACTAAGATTCAACTTTGATGAATAGAATATTGGCAAGACTCACAGAAATAGAGTATAACACAGCATCATTGACTGACAGACATGTAGTTCAGAAAGCACAAATATACTACTAGAACAACTTGCTAGATGTGTTTTTGTTATGCTTTACAAGATCACATTTGTTCATAAGATAAGCTATGTTTTATGCATGTATCTGCTATTGCATTCTCTCATATATATATATATATATATATATATATATATATATATATATATATATGTAGTACAGTATGTGTACAACTATGCATAAATAATTATATATAATATATAATCTATTCATATATACACAGCTCATATATATACAATTGTACTATTCCTCAACATATAAATTATTTGAGCATTTGGATGGTTTTCTGATTATTTTGTACATTTCATTAAAGCTGATGAAAGATGTCATACAAAGATGGTAAAAAAGTGTTTTAATGTTTCTTACGTTATTGGATACTTATTCATTTCAGAAATAGCTACATTCCATATCCTTGCTGATAACAATTGAGTAGAAGATGCCACTGAGCACTGTAGTTCCATTAAATTTACATTAGTCGTGTTATATCAACTTGTAGCTGGATGAGAACTGAAGGTCAGTTGGTTGAAAGACCTTTTCAATCATGGATAACACTCTTCTGTGTAAATGATAGTTATCTAGTTTGTTAGAAAACTTGTAGTGATGATTTCACATGTTAAATTGTTAGCACCGTCCATTATCTAGACATTTCTAACTGTTTTAAACCTGCTTTCTACAATTGGGAATATTTGTTTCAGAACTTTCAGCTCTGTTTCTTGACCATGAAAGTTCATGTACACACATAAACACACATATACACATATACACACATATACACACATAAACACACATACACACACACACAAACGTATATATATATATATATATATATATATATATATATATATATATATATATAAACACAATTGGAATCCTCTAAAGATTACTTGTATTCTTAGATCTGGCATTCCTCAGATGATGTGACTTATGAAATATATGAGTTGTACTTTAGTTAAGCAAATGTCACTCCTCTAGAAATAAATAAAATTTCAGTTATAATTTTAATGGTGGGTATTATATATAATGAAATTTCATTTCATATCTTCTTTTGAAGTTTCTAAGTTATACTTCCATTGTTTGTGGCTATTTAGTGCATTTACAGAGATCATAGTGTGTCCCTATGTCACCCTCTAAAATACTAATAATATGTCTGTGTGGTTATTTACATAAGCAAATGATTATTAGAGAGGGATGTTACTGGTCAATGAAAGGACCCAGATTTATGAAAATGATGTTGAAATAAAATCCACATCACATACTATGAAAAAAGGGTGACAGTAAAAATGTTTACATTATTATTCTGAGACACTTGATTTACAGTCAGAAAATCTTAGTAATGAAAAAAACTATGAACAATTTTTTCTAAAGTCATTGTGAGGAAGGGATGAAGTTGTTCTAGGATGTTTGGCACTGCCAAGATTTCTATTTAAGAGCTCCTAGAAATGATTCAATGCACTAAAATCAAAACATGAATGATTCATTCATTTTGATATTTTGGATAGTGTTGTGTAACGTAACTGAGGTGGAATTCCCCACATAGTGTCAGAGCTCTCTGCATGCTGAGCTATGTCTATCTATCAACACCTTACATTTCTGTGCTCACAGCCAAGAATGATGCCCATATCCATTTTCTTTTTCCTTCCTTCTTAATTGGAACCGAGAATAAAAATTATTCTCTCAATGTTGTTGCTCTTTGCGTAGCAGAAGAGAGGGTGACAAGAAGATTACACCATTGTGTGGAGATTTGCCTTAATGTATTCAGTCGTACTGGCCCCTGCATGACTGTCTGTGGATCAGAGGCCTATGATTCTCCTTGTTTTTGATCTGTTGTTTATCTTCCCTCAGTTTTTTTTTTTATATATATAAATTCATGAGATACATTAATTGTTCTTAAGATGATGAATATTATCTCCCTCCTTCATTTATGGCTTATATATGAATGTATATTTCAAGTTGAGATCAGGCAAGATGCATCTGCTATTAGAAAAAAGACTAGAATACCTTATTAAGAAAAAGTACATGTATGTAGTTTTTATTCTAATAACTCTGAGAACTGCCCCCCCCGAATGATAGCTACCAGTGACATTTTCTACTCAAGTAAGTGGTTACACAGCAAAATCTTCAATAAGTAACATAAGAAAAACATCTTTGAGCATAGATAGAATAGTGATAAATATATATTATAATTACACTTAAATATGTTTACAAGCACGTGGTGGTATGGACTAGAGAACTCCTAAGGAGAATTATACAGATTGTGAGTCTGATATGAAAGGAATGTAATTAAAATCATGAAATTTAGCTGAGATCAAATCAGTGAACAAATACAAGAGAACTAAGGGCCGAGAATAAATTTCTTGAAGATACAATTCCAAGACATTAAAAGGAAGTGGAAAGGTTTATAGTCAATATAATGGCAGACACGTCAGAAGTATATATAGTAGAAGAATATTTTAAAAATAAAACCAGGTAAAATATAAGAAGTACTGATAACTCATACAATGCCAAATTCAATACAATTTAAATATTGTTTGCCAAGGTTTGCAATGTAGTGAGGTAAGGTAATTTAAGAGTAGATGATACTAGCAATAGCCATACTTTAACACCAGCAACAATCAGAATTTACCACCTCCTTAGATTACCCTTTACAGATTTGAACATAATGAGAAAACTCAGGAAATTGGGTCACAAAACAAATTCTTAGAGTTGAAGTAAGATTATAGTTATTAAATAGCACAAACTTAGGCATATGTTAAGATATACATTTGTTTAAAGACTGAAATGATGTAGTAAGAATTTCTGTTGTTTCCAGGTTTCAAATTTTGTGTGAAAAAAAATATGTTTTTACAGATACCGTAGGATGTATTTAAAATATCATTTGGAGATTTTTGAATAATGATGCAATTTTCTGGAGTGAATTCATAAGTGTGGCAGTAGAGAAGTAACAACATGCAAAGGGTAAAGTTTTGGAGTTCTGTGCCTGTGAGTTACGTAAAGTATAAGTAAGATTTCTTCCACAGACTTCCCGTATCAGCCTTCCAAATAACACTACATCATGCCTGGTCCTCTGCCACAGACTTCATATACTGTGACACATCTGATCATTTCTATAACCAAACAAAAGTTTTATTCTATATATTTAAAGCAGAAAAAAACATTTTGTACAGGGAGGCTGTTTAGATTTCATTCTTATTTAAAGGGACAAACTATTTGTAAAAGGAAGGTTTAGCCAGAAGCAGGAAACACCCCAGATGCCCCACAACAGAAGAATAGATAAAGAAGATGTGGTTCATTTACACAATGGAATACTACTCAGCTATTAAGAACAAAGAAGTCCTGAGTTTTGCAGGCAAATGGATAGAACTAGAAAATATCATCCTGAGTCAGGTAACTCGGACCCAAAAGGATATGTATGGTATAAAATCATCAATAAGTAGTTATTATCCAAAACTATACAGAATTCCCAAGATACAATCCATAGAACTCAAGAAGGTCAACAAGCTGGAAGGGCCAAGTGAGGGTGCCTCAATCCCTCTTGGGAGGAAGAAGAAAACAATCACAGGAGGGGGAAGGGAAGGAGGGACATGGGTGTTGGGAAAGGGGATAAGGAGCGGACTAGGGGATCATGAGAATGTATTGGGGTCAAGGGAGGAGAACAGGACTGAAGCCCTAAAGGCCAGAAGAAAGAATGGAAACAGGCAACCTAGGGTGGTAGAAGGTGGGGGACTCTCTATAATGTACCAGAGACCTGGATGGTGAGAGAGACTCTCAGAATTCAAAGGGAGGGACCTTAGATGAAATGCCTTACAGTGGGGAGAGGGAACTTTTAGAGTCCACCTCTAGTAGAAAGACAGGGCATCAAGTAAAGGGATGGGGTTCCCATCCCATAGTCAAAAACTGTCACCCAGATTTGTTCCTGTCTGAAAGAACTGCAGGAACAAATATGGAGAAAAGCCTGAAGAAAAAGAGGTCCAACGACAGGCCCCAAGTGGAATCATCCAGATCAAGGGGAGGCCCCAAGGACTGATATTGTTATTGATACTATGGTGTGCTTACAAACAAAAGCCTATCACGACTCAACTCCTAAAGAGTCAGATGCAGATATTTACACCCAAACAAAAGACAGAAGCAGGTGACCCCTGGGCTTGGATTAGGGAAAAGCTAGAAGAAGATGAGGGGGAGGGCAACCCCTAGGAAGACCAGCAGAATTAACTAACCTGGATCCCCGGGATCTTTCAGACACTGAACCACCAACCAGGCAGCATACACGAGCTGATACGACGCCCCCCGACATATATATAGAGCAGAGGACTGCCGGATCTGGACTCAGTCAGAGAAGAAACACCTAACCCATGACACTTAGGGCCCCAGAGAGTGGGGAGGCCTGGTTGGGTAGGTTTGGGACTGGGGGTGGGGACATCTCTTGGAGATGAGGGGAGGAGGTGTCAGGTTTAGAACTGTGGGAAGGTGAACCAGAGGGGGAGGGGGAATAAAGTCTAGACTGTAACAAAACGATTAAGGATTTAACAAAAAAAAAAAAAGGAGTATTTTTTTTTCCTCCACATGTCAACACATTAAGGAACTGATTTGCCCAGTAAAGAACAGAAATTTTCCTACAGAGTTGACATAGGAAACAAAATCTGAATTTCACACCAAGTTCCTACTACTTGGTAGCCTCCTCTGATTAGCAGCATTGGGCACATCCTCCAGATACATATGCTTACAATGTGATAGAGAAACCATTATAAAACATAAATGCTGGGGTTACAGTGTCTGTGATATTAAAATGAACACAGAAACAATAGGAACTTTGCTAAATGCTGGGACATCATCTGATGGCAATCCTACCTGCTAACCTGAACTAGTGATGCCATTAACTGTGGTGAACACAGATTCTGATCAGCCAGAAGTTTCACCTCAGCTTTTGAAATGCATCTATTCATAGACATAATAGTTTGTTGTCTTTGTTTATCATCATTTTACATTGTGAGATTTGTACCACAAATTTTAGACCAACACTTCCTCTACTGGCATGGAGCTCATCGAGTTTCTTTGTTCTCTCTCTCTCTCTCTCTCTCTCTCTCTCTCTGTCTCTCTCTCTCTCTGTCTCTCTCTCTGTGTGTGTGTGTGTGTCTCCCTTCCTTTTTTCTTGTATGCATGCTTGCTTTCTTCTTTTTTTCTTTCTGTCTGTCTTGCTTGCTTGCTTCCTTGCTTCTTTCCTTCCTTCTTTTCCTACCTTACTTCTTCTCCTTCCTTCCCTCTTTCTTTCTTCTTATTCACTTCTATTCTTCCTTTTTCTTTTCACTACTCTTTTGTCTTCCCCGGATGATTCTCTTCAGGGATCTCCAATATTAATAGGTTAGTGTTCACTTGTTGCGTCTTCTAAGTAAGACATGACACGCCTGGATTCTTCTTTGAGAGCTCTTTTATTCCAGGCACAATCTTCATCCATCGAAGGGGAACCCCAAGCAGCTGAAATGCACTGCTTATATACCCTTCCAAGGGGGCAGGCCAGGCAGCCTGTTCTCTCAGGATTGGTTAGGGCCAATACCTCATTAGCATAAGCCCCATGATTGGTTAGGGCTCATGCTTCATTAGCATAAGCCCCATGATTGGTTAGGGCTCATGCCTCATTAGCATAAGCCCTGTGGGCTCATGTCTCATTAGCATAAGCCCTGTGATTGGTTAGGGCTCGAGCCTCATTAGCATAAGCCCTCTCGGGAGGGGCTTGAGGCTGACACATGCACAGTAGGCTTATACAGGACGCTGCGCCGTCTCTTCGGTCGCCTACATTCACTTACTAGATTCTTACTGTATGAATAAAATCTATATTATAACAATGTTGTTTCAGAGCACAGAAAACTGCAGTTTTGGGAAAAATTGTACACTTTGTACATCAGTATTTAGTACAAAGATATTTGAAAAGGTTGCTTACATATATATTCTCATTTTGTTGTGTTACATTTCTTCTTTATCTCCAGTCATGCTTTTCTCCATTCAGCTGAAATAACATCACAGAACTACTTTTCCGAATTTATTTATTTTCTCAATATACTTTTATGTTTCTGTGCATTTTGCCTACATGGTGAATCTTCCATGTGCTTGACCCTGAGGATGTCAGAATATAGCCAGAGAATCATTGTAACTGGGGTAACAGGTTGTGATGAGATACAATGTAGATACTGAGAATCAAATCGAGTTCTAGAGCACAGACAGTGCCCATTACTGCTCAGCCATCTTGCCAGGGATCATGCTTCCACATAAATGTCTTAGGCCAGGGATCATGCTTCCACATAGATGTCTTAGTTAAGTTTTGTTTTGTTTTTAACAATTTACCTACTCTTACCATTGGAAATATCTACCTGTTTAAAAAAAAAAACATTATTTTCTACTATTTTTATTTATTTTCTTTATTTTCTAATTGTAAATTCTCCACTTATTGAATATAGCCCTTTTATTCAGATTCTCTCTTTTTAGTAGGCTCTGTCTGTTGATATTCAAATACTATGTTCATTATTTTAGGCTTCTTGCTTATTAGTTTTAAATACACTAAAACTGTATATCTATATTATCTATGAATGTATGTATATGCACACACACACAGATATATATATATATATATATATATATATATATATAGAGAGAGAGAGAGAGAGAGAGAGAGAGAGACAGAGAGAGAGAGACAGAGAGAGAGAGAGACAGAGAGAGAGAGAGAGAGAGAGACAGAGAGACAGAGAGAGAGAGAGAGAGAGATGTTTGAGTGAAAGTTGTTTTAATAAATATGGGCAAGTGCCCTATAGAAGTCTCTGAGAACAAGTTTCTAGAGTAAATTTATCCTTCTACTATGAATTCTGTATTTGGAATTCAGTTGTCAGTCATATATACCAGCAAGTAGCTTTACATGGTAACTATTTCTCTGTTATCCATTTTAAAGACATGTATATTTATTTTGTGTATATGAGTATGCTTTGTTCGTGCATACCAGAAGAGGGCATCAGATACCAGTAAAGACGGTTGAAAGCCACCATGAGGTTTCTGGAAATTGAATTTGGGACCTCTGGAAGAGCAGCCAGTGCTCTTAAACACCAAGACAACTCTTCAGCTCCTCTGGTTTCCACTTTAAGTTATACTATGCATTTGTGATTGTCTCATCTCCTTCCATATCATCTAGTACATCTATACAGATTTATCTATAACTCATAACTATATACATATAGTATAGTATTGTATATATATACATTATATATACATATATATAGCAAACTAATTGTGTGACTTTTTTATCATGATATAGTGAAACACTATTTTTTTTATTTCTCTCATATTTATTAAATTGCTCATTCATTTGTCATGGTTACCTTCACCCCACTGCATCAATAAATCTTGTGACTTTAACACCCCCCAAACAAAAAAAAAATACAAATCTCAGATTTCGTTGAAATTTATTAGTTTCCTATTAGTTTATTCTGAGTCTACAGAACAATCAATTCTGGTTTTAGAAATTCCAAGAATATCTAATATTTCTCCCTGAGTCTACTTTTGGTTCCTGGAACTTAAAGGTCCACCTAATCTGCTACTTCTCCACGAAGCAGCCAGTGTGAATTATTTCAAATGAAATCAGACCACTTCACTTACTTACTTTAAATAATTCAGTGACCTTCCATTTTAATTGAAATAAAATTCAGTCTGCTATTCTGATTTACAAATCGCTACATGAGTTGACTTTAATCTCGCTGACTAAACGCTTCTAGTATCTCTCTCCCTTTGTCCTTTAATGCCTTGCAACAGACTTACTTTCTGTCTCTTGAATCTGCCAAGTTTGTTTTAGCTTTAAAGCCTTTGTTCTAGCTGATGTCTGCCTGGAATGAGCATCAGCATACTGAAATTTCTGTACTTTCATCTCCTCTCTTGGCCAGATCTCTCAGAGACTCAACCTATTATGACTAGCCAGTCATTTATCCACAACATCAAGCCTGAATTATCAGTTTATTGTTAATTTGTGCCTGATTTTCAGGTAGACCAAAATTTCTATTTTCCATAAAGATATGAACTTGTTAACTATAAACACTTCTTTTGTTTACAATTAGCAATTTAGAATCTGGAAATGAGCCTAGCATTCCATTTGGAAAACAAAAGAGAAAAAAGCATGAAGAATGAAAGAGGTATTTAATTGAAAATTTAATTATGTCTCTAATGTAACTGTAAATTTATTTTCATTTCTTAAATTTAGACAAGCATCAAAAATCTTGTTTTTCTCATTTACCAAATATCATATATATATACATATATGATCTATATACATGATATATATGATATAGATAGATATGACATATATATGATATAGATAGATATAGATTAGATATAGATATAGCTGTAGACGTAGACATAGGCTAAGACATAGACATAGATATAGATATACATAGATATCGATATAGATATACACATTTTTAAATTCCATGCTCCATGTAATTTTTTGTGACTATCTAAAGTATGGTAGAACAAAAGCTACCATATAAAATATGTGAGTAGCTGAGCACCCACGTGTCATGGGGACATTGTATTCACAAATAAACAGCCTAGATTTCAGCTATGAGCTTTGGTATATCAACTCCTGATTTACATGTGAAATAACATGAGGTCAAGTCATTTAAAGAAGCAGCTCAAGAAATTCTCTGGCCTTACTTTACATGTTCCAAATATGCTTCTACCCTAAAAATTTCCTAAGGTTAATAGCTATTAACCCAGTCTCTTTTTCCCATCAATTCTTCTCAGTCTTTCCATTTTGGTATCATTTATTCTGTGATTTCTTCAAATCACAATGTGTTTATCACCTCTTCTTTAAAAGTTCTTTCTTTTGGGCTAATGCTTTCATTCATTTTAAATAAAGCAACATGGCTTCTATACAAAGGTCTAAACATACATGAAGAACACCACAGACTTCATCAGTACTTAACCTATGACCCCTAGAAAGTTGTGATAAATACACTTTGATTCCCAAGTATTTGTGTCCACAATGGAGTAAACTATTATTCATATTAATGGGGTTTCCTTTATTTCCAATTAATTTTACTCTTTTCCTTTGTTAACTGTTCCCATCACTCCACTAACATACCAATTTATTTACAAACTTCTTAGGCTTTTCATGCCCATTATTCCCATCAGAAAACTCAGTTTTAGAATAGACAAACGTGACATTTTTTACTCATCTCTTGCTAACTTCCTTAACAAAAACTTTACAATTTTATTTATTATTGTCGGTGGTGGTGCGATGGTTAATCTTGGTTGTCATCTTGATAAAATCTTAAATCTTCCTGGAGACATGTCTTTGGGTTTACCTGTGGGGATTATTTGGTTAGGTTAATTGAGATGGTATGTTGACCATGATGGGTGGCATGAGTCCCTGGGATGGGATCCTGGACCTTATAAACAAGGATGAAGTGATGTGATGAACACTAGCACACATTGCTCTTTTCTTAGTGATGGCAATGTCACCAATTACTCAGATTCCTGCTTTGGTCATTTCCCAGGAATATTAAACTGGACCTAAAAGTCAAAATTAAGTCATTCTTAAATTGCTTTAACCAGAATATTTGGTCACCATAAGTTGAAAAAGATATAAGACAATGAGCATCCTTTTGTTTAAAAACAATTTCCAAATGAGTTCCTTCACAGTCTGGTTACTTTATCTCTCTCTGATTCTCTTCTTTGTTTTCTGTCTCCTGTGCCTTTCCCACTCTGCTGCATTCTTTCGTTTTCACACATTGTACTTTATCACAAGAATCTCTCAGTCAATTAGTTTGCAATCTACAAACATTCCCAACTTTTCCATGCAACAATACCACTTTTTCTCTACACTTTTATTTGGAGTTAACTTGATAAAAACAACTTTCCATTCTCCTAATACCATATTTTCTGTTACTATCTCCAAACACACACCAGTTACACCCTGTCTGTTAACAACAACAAATCCACCTAGTATTGAAAAACTTGATTCACAAATTCCAGCTAGTCTGGAATTTCCAGAATTCACTTGAGTCTTCTTTTGCTCTTTACACTTTCTCAAGACCTATTTACCATAAACTGAAAGTTCTACTCTTCTTAAAGCTGAATTGAAGATACTAGACAAATATACCTTCATCGCCAGGATCTTCTTTGTGTGTTTTTGTTTTTGTTCAAGTCTACTGCTAACTTTCCTGGAAAACTTCATACAAAATGCTGAAATCTGGGTAGTTTCCTTTGCCATAATAATTGATACTTGTCTTTAACATGGGTATCCTGCAAAAGCCATATAAATCCCCTTTTCTGTTTAATCTCTTTGAAGCCTTTCTTCAGAGACTTCTTCCCTGCTGTGTCTTAGCTACTAAAGATAAAACATTGCTCTTTCAATGACCTAATTTATTTCCATACAGCCTTATTTCTTTATTTTTAATATTTTTCTTATTGTCAGTTGAGATGCTAGACACTTTCCATGAAATATTTTCTTTGAAAGAACTGATAAACACTTTCTTTTTTTGGGGGGGGGGGGGCTTCTTACAGTTATTCTCTTGGACTTAAGTTTCAGTTGATGTGCTTTCATCTGACATGTTTCGTTTGTTTAGTTTCTGTCTTTAAGATGGCTTCTCTTATTTTCTTAACTGAATGACAAGGTACTATTTGCTTGTGTGTAGATGGGAATGAGTATTTGGATTTGGTACATGCTATCTACTTACTCTGCCATTGAGCTTCATTCCCGGCTGTAAAGTTAAGATTTCTAGATTGACATGGTGATTTTTATCATTTCAGTTTTATTTCTAGATAAATATAAGAAAATGTATTCTGAGTCTTTTAATCATTCTATGTTGTTCCGTTTGGCAAGTCATACAACCTCAGCATGTCCAAAACTGACCTCACATTTCCCATTAAAGCTACACATGTAGCAGAGGATGGCCTTATCTGGCTTCAATGGGAGAAAAGGCCCTTGGTCCTGTGGAGGGTTGATGCACCATCGTAGGGGGATGCTAGGGCAGTAAGGTGGGAGTGGGTGAGTGGGTGGGGGAGCACCCTCATAGAGGCAAAGGGGAGGGGGAATGGAATGGGGGTGTTGTGGAGTGGACTCATTTGAAATATAAATGAATAAAATGGTTAATAAAAATACCTCTTCAATTGATCTATTCTTTTTATTTATCTTCATCATCATCATCGTCATCGTCATCATCATCATTTTACCAGGAGACCTAACTAGCAGCAAATATGATCTTTTCTTCTATTTAGCTCTGAGATTTTCACTCTGGAAAGTTCTTGCTCTTTTTCTCTTCTGTATCTTCTGCAGTGAGCTCTATAGCTCACAGTTGAATAGCTTCATTCCCCTAGTTTCCTTTCAGCTTTTCTCTTTCTTCTCAAGATAATCCTTTTAACATAGAAGAAACCATCTTAGACTTCTAACTGGGTCATGTCACATCATCTGAAATTTCCACAATATTTATATGTCTACATTATTTATACTGAATTTCTCCCTATCATGGCAGGGCATAGGCCATAAACACACTCATGAGTATAAAAAAATCATTTTTAATATCCAGGAACAAATATCTGGATGGATTTATGTGTCCATCACAGTTTACAGGAACTGACCATCAGCATACTAAAAAAGGATATAGAATTAGCAATCTATTAGCTGAGTCTTAGAAAGCCAAACATTATTCAAGGAGGATAGTTTTACTAGAATTTAAAGAAGAAGAAAATTAGAGCAGGAAAACTTTAGATCTTGGAAGCTGCCTAGAGGAGTATCATGGAGGAGAGAAGGAAAATAATCCATGCCATTCATCAGACACATGGTTAACAAAACCACAACGTGGCAGGCTTCTTGCCTTTAGAAATAGAATAAGGAAATCCAAATACAAGAAAATGCCCATTAGGCCCTAGACAACATAGGAATAGGGGAAAAAAGACAAAAGAAGTAGTTATGTACTAGTTAGGACACAAGGAGACAGATAAACACATATAAACTTCATGGAGATCTGGCACAGCCACATCTAACTGGCCAAAATCAGAAAACAGGCACAGCTGCTTGACAAGGATCAAGCAAAGCTGAGCAGCATACAATCGCCACTATGCCATCTTTGACTTTTGGATTTGATGTCCACAGGTTGCATGCTTAGAGGGTTTTTAATAGTTGTACAACTTGGGAATTTTTGATAGATGGGAAATTTTTTATGAGTCATTTATGCCCTCCCCCAGGAGTATTGCTTCTAAGGTTCCCTAGGAAAGTCCTGAGCTTTTAGGGTAATACTCTTATCTGACCCTACTTGAATGTCTTCCTTGTGCCCTAGAGGTTTTGGTTCAACTAAAGATGACAGATCTTCTTATGAGGCTCCAGCTCGAATGTACTCTTGGAAAATTAGTCCTTGAACTTACTCAGGAACAAGATAATTAGAACAAAGAAAACTTTAAAAAGTAAAGAAAATGCAATTGGCTAGAAAAATTGGTGCTCTGTCAGATTAAAATCCTCATCCTACTATATGGTCAGTTGATTGCATGGTATACAAGACTTGGGGAAGCATATGGTATGCTCCTCAAGAACAAGCTAGAGCAGCAAAGTTTAATTGGCTGCAGTTATCTCTGCCCTACATAGGGGCTTATGATAATGCACAAAGAATGGTGTGGAAAATGATGTAAGAATGAAGCATAAAGATGCCTCTTTCATAGAAATGTTAGCTTATACAGGACCACTGTAGTGTGGTATGACCAAAGAATAAAAGAATACCAATGGTAGACATTGAAATAAATTCTACAAACATATAAGATATAAACTTTGTATTATAGAAGAAGTTTAATAACTACAGATGCTTTGGCCTGAAGACTTTTTCTGGATCTAAAAATAATTAACACTCTGACCATTAAAACTTAATGCTATACTGCTCAGGACATAAAAATCTGCCCAGCCTTGCTTAGAGATTCTCTTTCCATCTACTGTTCTTGAAACCACAAGAACTACCAGCCTAAGAACAGGCTGTCATGCTTTGGCAAAATATGACTCTAGATTCTTATAAATTGGGTGATGGGGTAAATGAGGGAAGCGATTATAAATGACAACTCTGTTCTGTCACAGTTTATCAATGATGTAGTCATCATACTTATGACCAAGAAGTGTGTATCCGTTAACAAAAATGACATAATCTATGTTTTAGAACAACATGAATCTATTCTGCCTACAGAATTCTGGATAAATAAAGAGGCATTCTTCCTGTAAGTTAGGATACAAGACTCCCCCAACCATCATGCCTGATTCATTCCTCCTTTGCTCATTTTTCTCCTCTGTGGAACCTGGCTATTTCCAGGACTGGCACCTACAGCGAGACATAGGGATTGCTATAGTGCAAGGATTCCAAGAAGGAAAGGTGTATTTTCTCATTAAAGGGATAATTCTTCAAATGTCTTTGACCTTGCTTAAGGTGAGCCCCATATGATCCATCCTCTCTGAGTGGTATTTCTTTCATCAAGTTATTGGTCAACCAGAATGGATTGTTTATATTTTGGGTAGCTCAGAATGTTACGTCTACCTAGGCTACAGATTTCATCATCTTCACGAGAATAAAATGTTTTCCTTAATGCTCCTTAAGTGTTTCCTTACCCATTGCTCTGTCATCAACATATCTGAGGAACTAACCATTCAATAGCTCAGAGGATGATCTGAAATTAGGTAACACTTATAGCACAATTGTACCATGAGAAGCTAGATAAGCATTGTAAAAGCTATTCACTAGAAGGGTTTATTTAAGTCTAGGCTGAAGGTTTAGTATGCTCCTTCATACTCAGCCTACAGGCAAGACTGTTAGTGAGGGAGATAAAGAAACCAGAGTTCTTTCTTAGCATTCCTGTCCAGGCAACCAAGGATAGTACTATTTTTAGGGTCCTGCCCAAACTGGCTTTCTAGTTTCTATCTTCTGTTCTCATCATTCCCCACATTGAATATAAGGAACTCCAATGTATATCCATATAGGAAAAAATCTATAAGTAGAAAAATAATATATGGCATTTACAATTTTACTTGTTAATGTGTATGTGTCATAAGTGTTTTGTGTTGTGTGCATATGTGTGAGTGACTCTATAAAATCATGTGCTAGTCTGTGCACCTTTGAAGGTCAAAGGTTGGCATAAACTATGTCCAACTTTCACTTTACATCTCCAACTGAAGCCAGGTAGCAAAGATTGTGGTGTTCCCCAAGTAACTTGATTGAATGGCCCTCAAGCCCATCAAATCCTGTTGCTTAAGCCACATTGGCATTGGAGTTACTCACTTTGCTTAAGTTTTTATATGGGTGAAAGAATATAAGCTCCTTTTTCTTGCAAGGAGAGCAAGAATTTTATCCTCTGAGCAAGTGCCATGATCTTAAAATTTTTAAAGATTTTTTTAAATGATGTCATTCATTAACTATGTGACTAGGCTATTAAAATACATTGCAAATCATGATAAAGCTTAAATAGATTTTTCATTAATATTAGTTGTGTTTATGGCAAAAATTTTAACATTTCCACCGTTTTTACTTCATCCTCTTAAAGATCCTAGCACAGGATAATAGTGAATCACACACTGATGCTATTAATGTCATGTTTAATCATTTCAAAGAGCATCAAGGGAAAATGCTGGGGCAAGTTTGCCTATGAGGCTAACTCAGGTACATTGTGGTTACAAGATCAATGCATTTGATTCTTGTTGATCTGGACTTTCTTTCCTTTGGTAAAAGAAGGTATTGTCAGACTCTTGATGAGTGAGTAGTAGCAAAATATGTCCCTGAATTTGATGTAGATGAAAACACATTTGTTTTTTACCTCTTTTTCTATCAACATGTTTCTTCAGCAACTCCTATTGTTGAAAAGCATGTGTATTTCTAACTAGAAAGGAGTCTCAAAAGTCTCTCCATTCAGATCAGAGTGAATGAAACCTTATCATACCATGAGGGAGTGCTTTTCCTTTTTCTGTGGATGACACTGTATGGCTCAGCTCTGTCTCTGCATTATCCATTAATGAATTCCCTCTCCTCTAAGTGAGATTATACATTATTTGAATACTGAGTTGTTCTCATGCATAAATCTCTGGTGAGAGGAGGAGGGTGAACAGTTTTACTATGAATGCGCTGAGTCACATAAGTGGCTGTCAGGTGTCCCTCAGTTCAACGAAATCTTTTCTCAGTGTCTCCTGGGAAGTCTTGAACATTCCTTTGGAAATGAAAATGTTTTTCTTCCCTCTCCCGCTGCTTTGCTTTGAAGCCCACATACAAGCTATTATTCAAAGAATGAATAATCCTGAAAACTCTCCTGAGAGATCATCCTGGTGCACACTGAATACAACTGAAGTCTGAAGACAGAATGAAGTGCCTTTTTGTAAATAGCTGATGTAGTTTCTTTCTTTCCTTCTTTTTTGTCTTTTTTATTTTCTAAGTTGAAATAAAAATAAAGTTGTTTCACATTGTGTACTATGTGTTTACTTCACTATTAGGCTGACAATTTTAAATTTTCCCTTGCTAAACTATTCTTTACGTATATTTACAATCAACATAACCTATATCTCATGTCAGGCTCATATTTTTATCACTCTGTGTCGTTAAGCTATTCTAGTGAGCTTCATACAAAATATATGAAATACTTAGAACACAGAAGATAAGCACTGACTGAAATTGTGTTTAAAGGAAAGAAAAGAACATTATCAAACCATATCTAAAGTATGCTACATTTATAAAAATTCTCCAACTTCCTGTGAACAAGAACATTATGTGCTCATTATTCCTTTGTGTTATGTAGATCTTGATTCACTGAAGAGAATACTTCTGACAGACACTCTGAGATAAACAAAATCACTAAAATATTTGCAAGTTTGTAGTAACAGCTGACATTTAATTAATTATTTTAAAACAACAAAATTGTCAGAAAGCTTTTCACAAATGGCACTTTGCTACCGTTTATTAGAATTAACCATATATTCCATTCCTAGGCAAAGCCTAGCCACTTTCTGACTGCTTTTTGGTAAAAACACAATTGTTTCAATCACTTGCTTTTAGGTGTTTGCTAGTCCTGTTGTCAGACACTCACACATGACACAGAAGAAGAAATGAGCAGAAGTTTTGCAAATTCAGGGGGCTTCCACAGGACACTAAAGAAAAAGAAAAATAAGGAGTTCATTTATACTGACCCTTTGATTTCCTTTATTTGTGGCAATTACATGATTAAACTTTAAACACTTGTAGTGGCATCACAATACTGCACAGCTTTGAAAGAAGCCACAGCTACTGAAACTAGTCACAAATAGAAATCAAAAAGTGCATAGAAATATGCTACTGTCGTTGTGTGGACACAAATTTTACTCCGCCATGTCTACCTAAGAAGTTTGGACTTGGAATGTTTGTAAATATACTTAAAGAATAATACTTGATCCCTTCTGTTCAGTCTCTAGAATATTGGTTTCCTTAGGCAGATATTTACTAAAAATCATGTTAATTGTTAAGACCCTAAACACAAACTAGGGAGTGATCCAGAAAAAAGTCTGACCTATATTCAACTGACAGAACAACTTAGAATGTAAATAAATATATAAGACAGTATCAATATAAGAAACAAATATAATGGGCTGAAATTTTAATGTTGTGTGGCTGACAAAAGACATATAAACACATAATATTTGATAAGTCTGAGAAAAGTAGATTATAAGTCATGTGATGATTCTAGGCAGATATTCATATATGTACATATATATGTATATATTTATGAGACATATAAGCATATATACATATACATTTTTCATCAGTTTAAAGAAATAGTAAAATATAATAATCTAAGAAAAGAAATAAGATAAGGTTGTTTAAGAAGAGAAGGAAAATTGTTGGAGTGTAAGAACTATGAAATGCAGAGAGGATGATACTATACTGGACTACTCTTTCCATAAATACCAACTCACTGTCAAAATTTCTGATCCAGAATTATTCTTGTCTAAGATAAATGCATAAACAAAGTTGTAGCAGAGACTGGAAGAAAGGCTATCCAGTGACTAACTTATGATCCATTTCATGGAGGTTGTGGGGCACCAAACCCTGACAGTATTACTTATGCTATGATGCACTTACAGATGGGAACCTAGCACTGCTGTCCTCTGAGAGTCCCTACCAGCATCTAACTGATACAGATGCAGATAGTTACAGCCAACCATTTGAAGTGGGAGACTTCTATAAAAGAGTTAGGGCAAGGACTGAAGGAGCTGAAGAGGATGGCAACCCATAGGAAGACCAACAATATCAATTAACCCGGACCCCTGGGAGCTCCCAGAGACTAAGCACCAACCAAAGAGCATATATACATGGGCTGGTACAAGGTCCCTGGTTTGTACTCACACCCACATCCCCTCCAGGCCACCCTTCTCCCTGGGGCCTCAAGTCTTTCCAGGATTTGGCACATCTCGGAGGCCAGAACAGGTAGTCCTCTGCTGTATATATGTCAGAGGGAGCCTTGGACCAGCTAGAGTATGCTGCCTGGTTGGTGACTCAGTGTCGAGAGATCTCAGGGGCCTGGGTTAATTGAGACTGCTTTTATTATAGTGTATAGACTTGTTTGTTTCATTTAATGGAAGGTATAATAGGAAAAGGAGATTCAAGACCTTAAAAAGGTATAAATTTAACTCTCTGAATAATTGTTTCATTTCTGAGATTAACAAAGAAGGTACTTAGATGAAAAAGTATGAATGCATTGTGTTGGCACTGTAAATGAAGAATGCACGTATTCTGTCTATGTATATGTGAGGGCCTGTAGAGATGCCCCTACTTACTCCTCTTCCATGGGACATGAGTATGGTTTAAAATAGTCATGTCAGATATTTACGATTTTACAAACTCTAATCTTGTGTCTCTTTCAGACATATGTCTGATCCTATAAGTAGTTGGGTGTGAAGTCTGAGAGCAAAATATGTAATTTAATGGTAAAAAATGTTTTAAACATTCATTTTGTAATCAGAATGTTGTATGAATAAATAAAGTAAAATAAAATTAAAATAAAACAAAATAAAAACATCCACTATATATGTACATGACTACCTCTTTGAGATACTACATTAATCACATGTATCTTAAACTAAAATCTTCTTCAAAACCTAATATCAGCAACCAAAAATGAGATTTACCTCCAAATGCCTTTGCATATTCCTCTATGGGTTACTGTGATATGTGAGCTTTATGTAAATGTTTGGGAAGAATATTCTCAACATATTCACTGGTTCTAGATAAGATTCCTTCTTTTAAAATGAATATAATTAGATGTCAAGCCAAACTTCTTCTCTGAAGAACTAAATCTTACTATTAATCTATCAATGAAAGAATCTATTGAATTCAGACCTTTTCATGATCCAATCAACTCTACAAAGCCACAGTTCTGAAGAGTTCTTCAGGGAGAAACAAGCTTTCAATGTGTGATCTTTTTGCAGAGATTCTTCACATCCAACTTACAACAGCCTCACATTTCGTCATCACAAACATAAACATTTCAGGGCAATGTCATGACTGTACAAACAGGCAATGGCTTTCCACTATTTTCTGGACTGGTCTCAAGATCTAGCTTTGCGCACTTGCATATGAACAGCCAGCAGGATGGCACCCTCTAAACACTGGTAGTACTTCATGAAGACGATTCTTGCTGTGCTTTTCTGAAATATTACCACATCTTCAGAGCATTCATACCATTTAGAATTCCACTCTCTACTTCTTGGTTATACTCGAGAGGAAAATACCATTAATGACAATTATATCAGAATAAAAAAGCTACACTTTAGCCCTTCTCTGAATCCTCCCCAATTTTGAGCTAAAAGGTACAAATGGGCTGTTGAATATTGTTATTGCATATTTATTCACTAAAGCTATGGCATTCTGTGCTGCACTCCTAGCTAGAAAATTGAGATATCAAGTAATCAGAGGACTTTAATGTGTGGGTTATGTTCCTTCAGGTTTTACACAGTCACTGATTTATCTTGCCAATTAGACAGTGACTGCACATAGTGCTTTGCTGTTGTGGTGAAGTGATAACTTTTAAATGTCTTGGTTATTTATCCAACTTGGATCAGAGTGCTTATTTATGAATGTTTTCCAAAGATAGGATTGAGGAGGCTGTGTGTTGCAGATGAATCAATAAAGCACACACACACACATAGACAAATGCAGCATGTCTATAAAACCTGTTTATAACAACCTAGTTAAGGCTTTTGTTTTATCACCTTTAGAAGGTTTTGCAAAACATTTATGATCGTTACAATTTCATATCTGACATTTGCAAGTCTTTAAGCTTATGGCTCACGGTTTGAGAAAGAGTGTGTGTGCTGTAAGTTGCAAAGATGCAGGCGCTGCAAAGAAGTGCTTTTTGAGTCTTTTCTTCTCTATTTTTATTAGTAACCTTGCAGCTCAATACAAGAACTCCTCTGTGTGAATTGACACTGTGCCAACACTGTGGTGTGAAATTGCAGTATGTAACTTTGCCCCAAGGAATTTTGCAGTCTGGAGTTGAACTTTGATAAAAATGAATGTATTCTTTCTTCCCAATGGGAAAACGCCGAATGGCCTGGTGTGCAAGGGATTAGACCATGAGTCAGAAGTCATAGCCTTGTCACTTACTTGCTGTGTGACCTTGGGCAAACCAATTAACTTCTCTGTGCCTCAGGTTCTCCATCTGTATAATGAGGACCATGATTCCTACCTTAAAAGGAACATGGAAGGATTAATGAGGTAACATCGGCAAAACACATTAAGCTCCATGGAAGAGAGGTGCTCTATAATTACAGGCCATTACCACCGGATTTAAAAGACAGGAAAATGGAAGCATTATTCTATCTTCTCTTATAAGAGTTATTTCAGCTGAAGCTGCTGTGTTTGGTTTTTGGTGTGATCTTAAAGCTGAATGGCTTATTTAAAATGTTTTCAGTTTTGAAGGATTTCTCTTAATTACACAAAATACCAGATTTTCAATAGAAGAGATCTCTGAATTAAGCCAATTTTGTGCACAGGAAGAATGAAAATCACTAAATATTGAGCTTGGATGGCATCAAATTTATTCTGCTGCCGAGATAGCACCAAGCCTAATTTATCTCAGGGAGATAGTTATCTACTTGATCCTTCAGTCTTAAAGGAAAGTGTTTTTAAGACTTTCACTGCTAATGTGCTCTGGTTTGGATTTTACCAAAATAGACATTTACATTACATACATAGTTCTTGTTCTATTTAAGTATTTTTTTTTTCAGTCTTAGGAGAAAAATTAGTTGTTTTATAAATTATGTAACCTTTTGTTTAAGAAGAATTACACATGTTTACATTTTTGTTCTAATACTGAATGAATCTATTGTTTGTCATTATTTTTCACTGGTTCATGTTCTGCACGTTTTCTTATCTTTTTTTCTAAATTTCATTCAGCTGTTTTTTTCTCTGCTCTTAGTGAAAGGTCTTACCTGTGAAGAGTGTCTGTCTGACTATACTTGGTTTTTCCAAACAAGTTATATGGACTCTGTAAATTACTAAGCCTTCCAATTGTTTAGTTTGTGGATAATCCGAAAAAGAAGAGCCAAGTGAAGAGCTAAGTCTACCACACACTCTCAGACACTCGCTGCAGTGCTCTGAAGCCTTAATTAAATATAAAATGTCCACCAAAGGTTCTCGTGCTTGACAGCTCTTTCCTAGCTGGTATCAATGTGAGAAGACTGGAGAATAATTGCAAGGTAGAGCTTGATGCAGGATGTGTGACGATATTGTGAACCCCAAGACTGTGAACTGGAAAGACCTGATTGTTGTCTTGCTCAGCTCTAGCAGACAGCTTTAAGCCAAGAGCTTTATGATTACTGTAAACAAGTAGTTGTAGTGTGGGTCAGTCCTAGCACACACCTTTAAGCCAAGAGATTTTCTGTAAACAAAAACGAAATAAAATCCATGATAGGGCAAGAGGCAGAGAAAGCAATCAGTTGACAGGGAGTGAACATTAAGAAAGCTCAGGAAAGAGGAAGGAAGTTTTGCAAGGTGACGGGTACCTAAGACAGCATGGAGAGGGAGAAGGACCTTTTTCCTTCTGGGATGATTGTTGAGGAGGAAGGTCACCTGGGTGCTTTCTCTGCCTCGGAGCTAGCAGGCTTTTTCCCACAACCTCTGGCTCCTGAATCTTCACTTTGTAAATTGAATGTTTAGGATTTTGTTTTGCATTAACATGAGAATGGCACTGATATACCATCTTGGGTATATGATCTTTGAGGATTATCAAGTTTTATTCAGAATACGTGTTGAAATGTTTAAGTGTCAATACTTCCTAAGCCAACAGGGAGTCTGACAAAATCAAAGAAAAAAAAATCTTCTTATAAAATGTTTCATCTGGTGAAGGAAGTCACCAGAATCTCTGAAGGACTCTGAGGACTTCCTTCTCTGAGGGAAGACATCCAAGCTTTTGAACCTAACACAGGAAGCCAGAGTCTTTTCTTGTTCCTGTGCCATGCCATGCTTACCTGCTGCAATGCTACAGATTATGCTGCATTGTATATCTCTTAAGCCTTCAGCTAGAAGAAACACTACCTCTTAAGTTGCTCTTCTCTGGGTATTTTTCACAGCAATATTAAAATGGCTAGCATATTCCTACTTTTTGTTTTTTTTGTTGTTTTTGTTTTATTTCGGTTTTATTTATGCCAGTTGAGATAATGGCAGCTACATAGGTTGGATTGTTTACTCTATATGACACATTAAGTCATTTTTATAGTCCTGTTAAATATAAAGATCTGGGTATTTGATTAATGAATGGTATGAAGTCAAACACAGAGCACCATTTTGCTTATAGTTAAAGATCTTATTGTAGCTGATATGTACAGACATACATAAAGAAGGACACACACACACACACACACACACACACACAACATATATATATATCAAAGCTTATGTTATTTATGTTTTGTCCATTTAAAGCAGGCTATATTTATTTGGGATGAAGAACTTCAAATGAGAATATGCCTCCATCAGACTGGCCTGTAGACAAGTCTGTGATACAATTTCAATTAGAAATTTGTTACCCAAAATAATACTTTCAGTAGAAAGAAGTACAATTTTGATGGCCATTGTTCAAACCTTAACCTGTACATATTATGCAAAAAGTCTCCAGTTAGTTTTTAATATATCAGCAAACAGATACCTATTGTTGTAAACAAATAGAAAAAATTTTCATTTTCTTTATATTTGTTTCAGGTAGGTTAAAATAGACTATAAATATATACTGTACTATAATTTTCTCATTGAAAATTTGCATATTAGTTTGTATACATATGTGTTTATAAATGAGTGATTAATTTAAATGAATTTATCTTTATAATTTGAAAGGTAATTTTAAAAGATTGAATTTATGAGTCCGTAATTTGGAGGTAAGGCACATTAAAATAATAAGAAAACCAAACAATCCATGCATTCACTGTTCTCTTTCTCACAATTAAAGCTGATGGGATATACACTTTATAAAACTATGACTTTCTTCACCTGATGAAACATTTTATAAAAAGATTTTTTTTCTTTGATTTTGACAGACTCCCTGTTGGCTTAGGAAGTAATGACACTTAAACATTTCAACCACTATTCTGAACAAAACTTGATTATCCTCAAGGATCCTATACCCAAGATCGAGTATTGGTGCCATTCTCATGTTAATACAAAGTAAAAATACCATAAACAACCACTAGTATATAGAGAAAAGGCTTTCATAATTCATCAAGAGCTCTTCATATATAGAAGAAACTTCAGAAGCCATAACTTAAGTGGGTTAGTGTGATTCAGAAATGCAATAGAGAGCATGACAACAATGGAATATTTTTGGCTTGATGAGTACTGCATCATTCAAAAATTTCAATATTGTTCCACATCTATATATCTATCATTTGAAGAAGGAAAATGATATTCAGAGACTATAAGAAAGTAATTTGAAACTGAATTTGTCAACTTTATAATACTGAGCAACTGGTGATTGTTTTGTCTTAATTACATTTCTATTACTGTTATAAAACTCCATAATCAAGTCTACTAAAACATAAAGTTCCAGAGGGTTGAGACCCATGAAGGCAGAGCATTTGCATGATGGTAGGCACTCACAACTCATATAACCCATGAGATGAAAAAGGGAACAGATAAGGAGTAGTGTGACAGAAAAGTCATTTGCAATCTTAAAGTCTAATTCTTATGACATATCTCTTTCCATGTAGCCACACCTTGTCTTTCCTACATAATTCACAAACATGACTCTGTGGAGGTCATCTTCAGTCAAGACATCACAGCTTGAAAGTTGTAAGGTTCAGAAAGTAATTGAGTTTGTTCAACAAATTCTTCTCTGATCTTTGATCTTTACTCATTCCATAAAGGGCCAGACAGAAACAAGAGTTTTCTCTCAGACAACAAAGTGCTTCATCCTTACATTGCACCCTATATGTTGGAACATGATCTTTGGTCTATCTGTTGAGTACTCGTTTTTGCTCCACAAACATTTGATCATGAGTCAGGAAGATCTTAATTTAGTAACTGATGATAATTAGAAATATCTGGCCTTGGCCACTAAGACAACTGTATGAACATCAGTTTCCATATCTATAAGGTCTAATAGTGTTATTTATTATTATTATTTTACAAATGCTAGAAATCAATTGTGACAAAACTTAATGAACAATCTGGTTGGCTGGAATAAGATATTTTTACTTAGGATAATTGGTAACATCAAAATAATTATATATACAATTTTATGTAATATATATTCTCAAAACTACATATGGAACTAACATGCTTTAATTACAAATCATAGATGTGTTCCTCTATATGTCCTTGTATGATATCCTCTACACACTGGTCACATCATAGCTGCTTGGTAAA
The DNA here is from genome assembly GCA_021653895.1 of Mastomys natalensis. Classification (NCBI taxonomy): domain Eukaryota; kingdom Metazoa; phylum Chordata; class Mammalia; order Rodentia; family Muridae; genus Mastomys; species Mastomys natalensis. The sequence continues at coordinate 1,849,313 of JAJTUV010000611.1, forward strand.
CTCACAGAACACACTGGTGAAAATTAATGTTTGAGTATGAAACTATTTCATTTAGCCGTCATAGTTTAATATAATAATCATATAAAATTTATTCATGGTTTCTACAAAGAGTCTACAGAAAACAAACAGACTTCATATTTTTTACCACACAGCTGACATAATTTGGGTGCAGTAAAATAAAATTATCATATCAAATGTGCTGATTTAATTGAGTTTTTTACTTATCATTTGATAGTATTTAATTCTCTTGACAAAAGACTTCTAGATACAACATATTGCCACCACTTAATTAAGAACCCATCTACTCTTGAGTGCTTTATTTTAAATTACAAATGGATTTTGACTCTTCTAAGTTATGTCCCTTTTACAAAGAAACATTCCCATTTCTGAAAGTGAAATTGCGAGATTAATGATTGTGTAGATTTAAAAAATCTTTTGGTACTGGATATCAAACTGGTTTTCAGGAATAAAGTATTGCCTCTAGCTTACATTTCTCCCTTATTTGTACTTCTTGGTAAAGTCTTTGCTTTTGTCCCTGTGCTCTTTCCCTTTCCTGTATCTAGTCAAGATATTCATGCAAATAACCTAACTGAATGTTACACTCCATAGATCATGTGTATATGTTTCTGTGTATTACAGAGGCTTTATGTTTTTATAGATGAAAAATGATTTATCTTCATTTATTTTACCTTAGTCTTAATTTTTAATATATAAAAAAAAAATTTTTAAAGTAATAGGAATATCTTGGATGCTTTCAGCCACCATCGGACTGAGCACAAGGACCCCAGTGGAGGAGTTAGGGGAAGGACTAAAGGAGCTGAAGAGGATTGCAACCAAATAGGAAGACCAACAATATCAACCGACAAGTCCCCCAAGAGATTCCAGGGAATAAACGACCAACCAAAGAGTACACATGGAGAGACCCATGCTCCAGCTGCACATATAGCAGAGGATTGCTTTATCTGGCATAAATGGGAGCAAAGGCTCTTGGTCCTATGAAGGACTGATGCACCAGAATGCTAGGAAGGTGAGATGGGAGTCTTTGGGTGGGTAGGGGAGCACCCTCATAGAAGCAGGGGAAAGGGGGGATGGGATAGTGGGTTTGCAGAGGGGAAACCGGGAAGGGGGATAACATTTGAAATGTAAATAAAATAATTAATAAAAAATTAAAATAAATAAAATAGAATTGGGAGTTATATATTTGTCTTTTCTGTATATACACCTAAAGATACTGATTTAAAATACCAAATTTTTTTTTTTTTTTTTTTTCCCACTGAAGGACAGCGGGAAGGATCGAACACGGGACGGACGTAGCGCCCTAGCGACAGAGCGCGAGCACTACAGCGATGTGCCACCGCAAGCATAAACTATATATTTGTATGTAATTGCTTTCATTAAGATTAGATTGAAAATAAACCTATGTCAATATCAAAAGTCTAGAGGAAGGGTGTTTTGGGAATTGGAATTCATGAGGATTTTTGTGATATGCTCCAGGATCCATATAAACTAAAGCCACACATGGTGATACATGCTTTTAATATTGTCTTGAAAAAGTAGAAATATGTGGATGCTGGAGATCTATCTAGTCAGCACAGGTCACTGGAAAATATTGTCTCAAAGGCAAAGCATGCAGTGCTGGAAAATTTATACTCATGACTGATCTTTGGCCTTCACACATATGTGTGCTATACATAGAGACCCCCGAAACACAACACAACACACTAACACACACACATAAACACACACACACATAAACACACACACACATAAACACACACACACACACACACACACAGGGATAGAAACATAGACATAGATTGCAGAGAGGGTGTCAATCTTTTTGTGTAGTCTGAGCTATTAAATGATGTGAACCTTATTTCAGTATCAATTTTGAATACTTAGAGAGTTAAAATATGACTGTATAAAAGCAAGGAAGTTTCTAAGGTTACAATTTATTTAAAAACAATCATAATTTCTGCTTAGACCACATGCAATTGACAACCACCTGCACTTCCAGCAGCAGTTCCGAACTCATGCTCACCGCTCTGTCTTTTGTATGATGAGATGCTGTGCTCCTGATTCTCTCTTTAGGCCTCAGGCATTCCATATAATATATCATTAAGTGAGGTTTTTTGAGATCTAAGCCAAAATATATTTTTATTGTCTGTCTGTCTGTCTATCTGTCCTCTCTCTCTCTCTCTCTCTCTCTCTCTCTCTCTCTCTCTCTCTCTCTCTCTCTCCTTCTCTCTCCCTACCTAGTTATCTTCCGCTGATCTGTTTACTTATTAGTTTTTTTTGCTTTTGTTGGGATTGTTTTTGTTGGTGGTGGTGGTGGTGGTGTTTTGTGTGTGTGTGTGTGTGTGTGTGTGTGTGTGTGTGGTGCGGCGCGCATGCACGCACACTCATTTTAGAGACAGGGTCAAAGGTTGGTCAGGCTTTTTTAAAATTTTGTATTTCTGACATTTTGTTTTAGCCTCCCAAGTTCTAGAGTTATAGATACTAGACATAGCTAAGGCTTTTCTCTGTTTTACACTTCTATTTGCTTGCTTGCTTGCATTTGTTTGTTTGTTTTAAGTCAAATTTCTACTATGTGGCCTCAGTTAAATTATGATTCATTATGCAAATAAGACTTGTCTCAAATTCATAGAACTCTGCTTATATCTTCCTCCAAACTGCTGGAATTAAAAAACCTCTTTTATGTTTATTTTATTTCTATGACTGTTCTGTTTCCATGTTTGGTTGTGCAATGATACTTGTATGACCATGTCCTCAGAGTTCAAATGAAAATATGAGTTCAAATGAAAACTCTTAAATTAGAGTAAAGGTTGACTGTCAGTTACCACATTGGTGTTAGAAACATAACCTGAGTCTTCAACAAGGGCAGCAAAGTTGTCAAAACATTATAATTATGCCTCAAAGGTAATCTAGTACCTGCGAATTATTTCAATAATTACTTATCTCAGATGTATTCATTTATACCTTATGTATAAAAATTACTTCAGCCAAACATAAGGTTTTCAGCTGATTTTTTTTAAATTGTTGTTGTTGTTGCTGTTTCTATTGTTTTAATTAATTTCAAAACATTTCTTCTAATTTCTACTGCTTCAGATAAGAAATTTGCTGTTGGTAATTATATCTGTCCTCAACATATACACTGCTACTCACAGCCTGCTGCATTTTGTCTCTTGGGTAGGTGGGTTTTAAAGGTGAACTATGCTATAGCTTATGGAGATAATGAAAGAAATTTATAACCTTTGTGCTTTATACAGATTCCTGAATTTCTAGTACTGTGCAGCTTTAGCTATATTGCTTTAGTTGTTTCATACTCTCTATTTATACTATTTGACCTAGTTACTTTTCTATTATTATGATTTGAAGCATAATTATACTTTTTTTTTGCCAACTTCGTGCCAACTTGTTTCTTTTGTCGAGGATACATGCTTGGTTCCTAACTGTAAAAGTATGGTTTTCTAAGCCCAACTTTTCGCTGAATATTGACATCGAGACTTATGTTTATTTACTATAAGCTTTAGGTATTTTAACTGGGTAGGTTCAAAGCTATTTTAACCTGACAATGCTAGCCTGGGCCTGGCCTCTTTTTTTATGCAGAAATAGTGAAGGATTAACGTACCTTGTATTGGCAAAGCATGACAATTGATTTCCTTCTGTCCTGCTTGTCCACTATTAGGACAGTAACTGTCAGCAGTTAAGGCAAAAACAGCTTTTTGCAAGTGGCAGCTTGCAATGTTTGAGAAAAGCTCCATATGAAGGTTCTTCTGTGTTCATTGTCTTTGAAGTAGAATGAGGTGCTCTAGGAATAGATATGTCTCAATATCAAAAAAGCCTTTTATTAATAAAACTTTTTACATACCATATTCACTGTGGAAGCTATAGTATTTCACAGTGTGTTTCACAGTTTTCCATTTTGTCCACAATTCTTTGCTTGTAAATGTTCATTGTAATAACTTCTTGATCTGGTATGAGACCTCTGGCTTCTGCCACTCTATCAATACTGCAAACTCACTGGGACTCCTATAGGATATCCTGTTGTTGCCCGGTGTCATGGAGATCCTGTAGTTTGGGCTCTGTAGGGCAGACTACTTCATGCACTCCAGCATTTGATCAATGTGGTAGATGTTAGGAGAGGCCAATTCAAAGCCCTCGATCTGGGCCTGAAAGGTACCTTACCTGGTCTGAGACAACCAACCCTCCTGCTCTCAAATCATTGATCAGAAACGCTACTCACATCAAGGCCACCTCTACTGTGTTGCTCATGTGTAGAGCAGGGCTAGCTCTCCCAAATGCTGCAGCAGATGAGGCCCAGGGCCAGATTTCCTGCTCTCGTGGTCCCACAAGGGCCAACTCTCCACCCATCATCAGTAGTGAGGAAAAAAGGGAGGTGCTGGATCTCTCCCTCACTGATATCACTACATAGTAGACAAGAGACAAAGCTGGTTTTCCCACGGGCATGCCCTTGGTTGGCTCACCTCAACCCCCAGGTCCAGGTCTAGCTTTATTCTGCTGTCCTATTGAGGTACATGGGCCTGCTTTCTTGCTCTCACGATCCTAGGTTCAGATCTCCCACCTGCCAGAGATAGTGAGGGGCCGAAGGAAAGGAGGGGATCCCTTTCTCTTCCATGCTACCACATGAGATACAAGTGATAGGGCCAACTCCCACCTCTCTGTCCCCACTTACTTGTAACTCCTGCTGTGTGTTTTCGTTCTTCTACACTACATCTGGCTAGGGAAAGGTACAGTTTTCCTGCTCTCATGTCCCAGGACCGGGTAAGAGGTGGGACCAGTTCTGCACAGCCCTCATGCATCAACATGTCCCCTGAAGGCAGCCCAGACCAGGGATGCCTGCCTGGCCTTTTGTGGTAATAGACACCTGCTGCTGCAGGTCCATGAATCCAGATGTAGCCATGGTGGAAGCACAGCCCAGGACCCCACCATGGTTTGAGGTGGTATCACCTCACTTTCTATTCATATCACTATTCTCAAGTCTCCAGTTCTGCCTCTCTTCATTGTGCCCATATTCTTCTGTTTCGTTTTCTTGTCTATTTCTCCAGCATTTGCTTGCCCCTCTCAGTGGCAACAGGGGTATCAGCATCTCTGGAGTTATCTCAAAAGTGCTTTCAAGAGTATTATGTCCCACTCATCCACTTTGGCACCAGGCAGGGGTCATCTCAGGCATAGATTCAGATGTTCATAGGTCAGAACCCTGAGCATAGACATAGACTCTCTCCTCTCTTCTGCCTACTGAAGCACATATGACACAGTAATCACACACATGCAAAGCCGCTAGGGCAGGCCAAGGCAATTAAAGAAATAAAACAAACAAAAAAAAAATGTTTGATCAAAGGCTTAGAGTCGCAAAGGTTAGATTCTGTTACTATCATGGCAGGGAGCAAAGAGCAGACATGGTACCAAAGCTGTAGCTTAGAGATCACATGCTGAGCCACAAGCACAGCCACAAGAGCGAACTGACATAGGCACGAGTTATGAAAACCTCAAAGCCCACCCTCAATGGTATACCGGCTCCAACATCATACCTACAAATCATGCCAACTGGGGACTAAGTATTCAAACATATGAGCCAAAGGGGACATTTTTATTCAAACAATAACACCATTCATAATATCTGTCTCCTGTGTCATTGTCCAGTTGTATCTGTGTTAGAACTCAAGAGACCAGGACAACTTACACAAGTGGGCACAAAGTCCATCCCTTAACCAATACACTTTCTCCAAAGGACAAGAGAGCTCAGGAGCATTTTGCAACACATAATTGGACTCTCCTCTGTGTGTGTGTGTGTGTGTCTGTGTGTGTGTGTGTGTGTGTGTGTGTGTGTGTGTCTGTGTATGTGTATGTGGCATGTTTTTTTTTTTTTGCTTACTTTTTATTTGTTTTTGAGAGAGAGAGAGGGAGAGAGAGAGAACATAAAATATGGGAAGAGTTATTGGAGAGATACTATGATCAAATATACAAACATTTAAAGATAAATAAATTTCATTTCATATAAAAATCCTTAGCATCTTTCCAGACTTGACTTGTAAATGTTCTTTGGTTGGTAAAGAAAGTCCCAATCTTGGCAAATGACAGATCGTGTGTAAATAATGTCTTCTACAAATTAGACACAAGGCACATTGACTGGTTGTCCAGGTTCTTTAGATTAACAACTGAATATGATTCTTAGTGACAGGCCACCGTGTACATAAGTGACTAATGTCGTTTCCTCCTGCTCATGGTAGTTCTGTCCATGGGAAAGGGAACCTTAGGTGAATGAGAAGTTCTTCTTTCCCTGTAATTGTTATACAAAGCAGTTTCAAGTTTGGGTGACTGGTCTGCATTGATTATTTGTAGACATGTCCTTGTCTAGGCCAAACTCCGTCACTGAAGGATGAAGAGAGAATCTTAGATCTACTCTGATCCAAGGAAGAATATTTTTCAATTTTACATGGACATGTCTTGGTACTACTATTCACCAGGGAATCTCAGCTTCTCAAAGCATAAGAAGAGTGACCTTACAAACTTACAAGTTTGAGGGGTATGGTTGTCATTTGTTCTGGAAAGAATTGACCTACTTGGTTTAGCCTTTATACCAAGGTTCTTCTGGAAAACAGATTAGGCTTTGGGGTATGAGAAATTTAAAGTGTGTTTTGTTGCCCGTCAAAACCCCACTTGGAACCCCAAAGTTACTAACTTTTATCATACTAATTCTTGATATTTTTTTGAATGCTTATGTTGATATTTTAAGAATCGATAATTATGATTAGGGTAGAAATAGAGAAATGTGACTGTATTCAACTCTTTGAATTTATAGTCTCCAGAGCAATATTGCAGATTTCTTGCTTGTAATATGGATTATCTTTATAAAATTTTGCTCTCACTCTCTCTATGGAAAAAATATATATGGATGATATTTTTTTCATGTATATGAAATATAAATCACTACTTCAAATTTCTGTAGTGATTTTCTAATCAATAGTAATCAAGTGAAAGAATATAAACATACATAACCTTATAATAATATAGATAAGAAAATCAGTGGTTCTATGAACATGGTATTTTAAAATTTAATTGAAATTATGATTTAAAACCACATGTGTACAGAAATTATTTAAATTCATACATGATTTAAAGGATAAGAATGTGTTTCTTGGAGCTATTATGGTAAGTGTGTTTGTTAATTATAGAAGGATTTAAGCTTAAATATTGCTATTTATTATCTCTGCATTTGGGACAGAAAAGGAGAATGAAAGAGATGACAATCCTTCTTGTTGAGCATTTATTTTTGAGAGAGGAGCAATAACCCACCTCTGATTAAAATACTATCACTGTATTATACAATTATTTTAAACCAAAAGAATAATCTTATAAAAGCAACCTTGAAAACTATATAGCAAATTCTTACTAACTTTTATATACTAATTCTTATATTTCTTGAATGTTATGTTGTATTTTAAGATTGTAATTAAGATTAGAGTAGAATGAGAATGTGACTGTATTCACTCTTGAATTTATAGTGTCAGAGCAATATGCAGATTCTTGCTTGTAAATGGATTATTTATAAATTTTGCTACCTCTCCTATGAAAAAAATATAGTTCCTTGTTCAATTGCTCTATTTTACTTTAATGTGTGTACAAATAGCAATTTCATTTAAAATAAACATTAATTACTTTAATTTACCTCCTTCTATTTCTCAAACAATGGCTTTTAAGTATAATTCCCTGTTAAATCTGAAAGTAATGAACCATATTTTGTACCACATTTTATGCTGAAGTGAATATTGAGAATAAACCCTCATAAGATTATTTCCGTATAAGTCCTCCAAGTTCTTCTGCATCTCACCCACAAATAAGGAGTTTCTGATCTTCATTGGCAATGCAAGTATGTGTGAGTTGTCTTTACAAGTGATATAATTTATAGAGGATGGAGAAGCAATTAATAGTGTATGAGTAATCAGGACAAAGTGAATTTGGTGATAGAGCAGTAAAACTGATTAGCAAAGCTGCAACTCTGACACTTTTAAATAAAAGATAATAATAAAAGTTTCAGAAACTGTGATTCTGTATTGACATGTTCACCTGCCGCCTCTTGCTTATTCTAGGCTTTCACGACTGCCTCCGACACAATAATTTAACACTCAGAACTGACTCTTTCTTAATGACACCATCCTTTGAGCAATACACTAATAGATCATGGGCTGATGATGTTCATTAATGATGAATCACACTAATACATCATTTTCTCTGTCACACAGGTGTTTTATCAGATTAATTTCTTCAGAGCAATGACCTGTGATGATGATGCATGGCTTAAGGATAATGCAATTCAAAAAGAAATGAAATTTGGAATTAAAACCATTTTCAAGAGCTTTGGAGCTCTATTAGAAAACTTTATAGAAACAACAAGTGTGAATGTGACATGTATTAAAATGTCATGCATATATTCTATTATTAATAGAAAGGAGAGCAGAGCATCTCATCTGTGTACTTAAATTGTATTTTAAAAGCCCATACATAATAATGCTAAAATAATAAATCTTTAGTTCAATAAATGTATAAATATATTTTATATCCAGGATGAAAAGTATTAAACTATATATTCATAATTTTAATTAAAATCTGATAAATTAACTAATTGACTTCAGTTGTTATTTCTTAAATTAGACATTGAGTAAATTACATATCTTACTCTTTATATATTTTAAAGAAATGTGATCTCCATAGTTGATTTGTGTTGATTTAAAGTGATTTTGCAATTTCACACACACAACACAACACACAAACACACACTTATATATATATACATGTGTGTGTTTGTGTGTGTGTATACTATCATACAACATATATATATATATATATATATATATATATTATATATATTATATTGAAAGATAGAGATAGTACATATAAATGAATTTGTGAAAATGATTTTTTATCTCAGCATATATGAATAAAAATTTAAAGCTACATTCAAATTGAATTTTAATTAGACCATTTCATGGTGATAATGAAAAATGCTAACTATACCTTATTATTTTCATTATAATGTTGAATCTCAATTAGTATTCTATTAAATTTTCTTTATGTAATTATTATCTACATGATATTAAAGACATCATTAATAATATATTTAATCATGTATTTTGCAACTTCTTTTAAAAATTTGTCTTTCTTTTCTTTAAATTATTATCCCTCTACTTACCATCAGTTTAACCTATTCTTTACTATGTCAGTTGTATTCAAATTTTTACTATTCTTAGTCTAAAAAAAAGATCGATTGAGGATAATAGTGACACATTGCCACAAATTAAAGCAAATATTCTTCTTAGTTGGATGGAGTTGCATTGCTACGTGAAATGTATATACTGGAAATGAAAATGAGACCCTCATGGCACAAAACTATGAAGGGAGATTAGTTTCTCTCAGACTTTGACAGTAATGAAAATCAAATGCAATGGGTATATTGGTTATACAACAGTGTCTCCTTCTGGTGTGGAACTAAGGAACTGATTGAAAAATATATTTTCTAGGATATTTACTTTTTGGAATGCATAGAGAAAGATAGGGAACTGCACAGATTTTAGCCGTGTATGAACACTCAAGAATTAGCGACTGTTACAACATTTTACTCAGTTCTTCAAAAGAGATGGTTAGAAAACTGAGTAAGAATAGTGGGAAAGGTATATTGATGGTATACAGAAGACAAAGTTGGCTACTGTTTTTCCTCCTTAATAACCTGTAGTAAAGAACAAGTGCTCAAAATTCTCATCTTGAGGAATTCAATGATGCACTGAACATCTGAGCTATAAAAGTCATTAGTGTGACAGTAATGTGGGCCAAGCATCACTTAACAATCAGAGTAAATTCCCACAAAAGAATTTTAAATATTCAAGAATATTCTGACTCCAAAGACTAAAAATGACAGTTTCTTAGTATGAACATTTTGAGTCAAGTGGCACATATTAGGGTTGTTATATTACTAAGGTTGTTGTTTCTGATTCTGAGAAAATTTGTTAGTTGTGAAAGCTCTCTGCAGGAATTAACAACTAAGAGACCCATGACTAGTGAACCCCAGACCAAGCTCCAAATACTGGCAGACCTACTCCAGGTTGAGAGAAAGTCACAGAAAACATGTAACTGAAAAAGTAGGGGAGAGAGATTTCCATGCATGATCACATAATCTTTCAATTATGATAAAGGAAGAAGGAAGGAACTTGGAGAAGAAGATGGCAAAATTAACAGCATTTACTCAAGAGAGCTAGAAAAGAGGAAAGAGATCACTGATAATCCTATTAAATGATTTCTTTGAGAAGCATTAAACTAGGGTTGCTTGCTTGAACCCAAGATTCTGTTTTGTATTGACCAAAAAGAAAGTAAAGACAAGAAAAACTGTTTCTAGTTGTAGTTTGGCTTAGCCCTTAATACACACCATTAATCTCAAACAATGAAGGGAAATATTAGTTTGTAGAAGGAAGCATCCATGTTTGAAAGAGATGTTTAATTAACTGGCAGACTAAGTGACAAATCAGAGAAAGATTTGAATAAGAAAGAATAGTATATGCCCAACTATCATGAGAAGAGAGAGGAAAAGGTGGCTATATAAGAGAAAGCAGTGCAGAGAATAAGTCAGTTTTACCAGGACAGTTTTACAGAGACAGGTTGAAGAGAAAACAAGTAGACATCGGTGCAGACAGAATGAGCCAGAGAATGACGGGGAACTAGATTAGAACAGATTGCTAGAGTGAGTTGGAGGTCAAGCAGAGCAATTCAGCAGAGGTAGAGAGAGGGAAGCTTGATTGAATCAGTGCAAAGAGGACTTTGAACCAGAAGAGCTGAGCTGAACTTCCAGCCCTAATTCAGAAAGAAATAGAAAGGATGAGCTTATTCCACATTAAGCCTTGGTTAGCACACAGAGGCAATAAGCTTCCATGACAACACAACTGTAACAGGAGAATAATAAGTCACTAATTTACATTTAAAATTACTTTAACCTTTTTTCAATCTGATAAGCATCCTAAGTCATACAAGTAGCAACTATGTAGCAGCAGTCATATTGATATCTATGTTTCCTCTGGTTATTACATCCTACACAGTACTTTCATTCATCTACCTAAAATATATGTTCCCACACTACCTTTACTTTCACATTTCTTACCAAACACTTTCACATTTTCTGTAAATCACAGTTTGAAATGCATTTTGAGATTAAGGATACATCTCCAAGAATCTGAAGAAATGTTTAGTTGCTTCTACTCTTAATTCATATACCTCAATCTCAATGTATAGAGGCTTTTGCTCTCAATGGTAAAATCATTTCTCTTATGAAAAGTATAAGTGATCACTGATATTGATAAACGATTTGGCTCGTGCACCTAGAATTTCTTCTTTTAGTTACTATAAGATGTGTTGGAAGTGGAGAATGCTTTCAATGTGCTTGGAATGTTGGAGCATGTTACTGAAATTTCTTCTAGTTCAATTTTGCATAGTGATGTGAACACACTAGTAATTGTAACAGCTCTAGTTAGGTCATGAGAAGGGAAAAATAGATTTTATATAGAAAAATATTTGAGAAGGAAGACTTAGTTTACTACACCATTTAAACACCCCAGAGTATAAATATACAGGCCAATAGTTAAGAGAAATCTGGTAAAATTGGTGGAAAAAAATAACAAAAAATGATGATCGACATCATGTTTTAATGATATTCATGGCTGCTAGAAAGAATATTGTTCATTGTTTGTCTTCTATTGATTTTCTTTCACCAGTAAGTGTCGCGTCCGCCTTGGCCAGCAAGTAAGACGTGGACACGGTCGGATCCTTCTCAGTCAGCTTTATTCCAGGAACGGCTCTTGACTTAGGGACGGGGAACTGGACGAGGGACTAGGATAGGGATGTATGGCCGGGGACCGGACCGGGAAGGCCCGGGAAGGGAAGGCAAGGGAAGGGCAGGAAGGAAGGGAAGGGAAGCGAAGCGAAGGGCCAAAAGGCGCAGGCCAAAAAGGCGCAGCAGCAGAAGCGAGCTGCTTATCTAGCTGCCCTAGACGCGCTGGGTGACGTGTCCCTCTCAGGATAGGTTAAGCTGCCAATACCTCATTATCATGAGCCCGCTCAGGAGGGCACGAGGCCGACGCATGCTCAAAGGACTTGTTTACCAGTTTCTGAGCTGGCCACTGTGGAAGCCAGCTGCCTGCCTTGTCAGGTGCTAGTCATATGACTTTGCAACTGTAAACACGGCTGCCTACATCTCCCCTTATTTATTTATTAAATTTGAAGTAGGTTACCTCTGGACCCTTCAGACCTTAGGCATCCCACACCCAAGCATGCTTGAACTCATTCATTAGGTGTTTGGCGTGAGGCGATTGAAAGCACACCTAGAAGGTCGCCGCTAGCGCAGCAAGTCAGCGGTGGAAAACAGAGGTCCGAGCCCTTGTCCAAAGTGAAGGCATTGTAATGGGAAAGTTTATATTTCTGCCATACCCGCCTTCGTGCCTTTTTTCAGGGAGAGGTACATTTGGCACAAAACCTCTATGCACTCGGACATGCTTTCAGAGAATCTATCTCAGGATTGAGAACATCTCTAGTCGAGGCGCTCCTCGTACTCCCCGCTTCAGAAACATTGAGGTGATGCTGTAGGAGCCTCATGAGTGTACACCTTTGGCAATGGTCAAGATGGTCAGGATCTAGGGATTATGCCTGGATGGCCATTACTGGGTCCAGAAAGCTCCCCACTATGCCTCCCTAAGGGAGGCCAGCCAAATACCTGGGGGAGTGCCTTCCTCCATGGCAGTCAGCGCCTGGTAAACAACAACCTTATGTCTTGCATGGTCACGGCACAAATGACACAGGAACCAAAGGCAGAAACCACATCCTAGGAGAACAACAGCTCCCCAGATAAATACTCCCGCTCATTCTTTAAAGAAAATTGAGGGCACCCTTGACCCAAGTGGTGAGCCCCTCCAAAGTAAGGGGATCCAGCGGGTGCCATTCAGGGTAGCGATCTGCAACAGGAGCCTCCTGGATATGTACTCGTCTTCTTTCGACCAATTTCCTTTCAGGTACTCAGACAGGAGGCGACTCTGATTGAGAGACTGAGAAGAGTTATATACCAAAGGAGTAATATACAGTCCCCTGAGAGAGGAGACGCAAGAGAGCTGAATAAGTTTATATCTAAACAGGTTAAAAATGGGAAAGGTATTAAGGTCAGCCTCCACCGTTACCGGTACAAAGGTAGGCAGTCTGACAATAAAGGCAGTGTCATTCCTGCCTTCCCAGCACTCTGCATTTAGTAGAGTTCTTTGGCAAAGATATGGTGGCACTGTAAATCATAAATAGCATGGTGATGTTTAGGGAGTCATCAGTCCGGTTCGAGGCGTCCCCCGAACCTTGTGACGATCCCAAACTTACCTGAACAAGCACGTTTCTCAAAACCTCTGCGTCAACCTTACTATCTGCAAGGGGATCCAACCAAGCAGATACATTGGCTAATATAAGGCGCAGAGTTTTGATTTTGGCAAAGCATACAAACACAAAAGGTAGAGAAAAGGTAGGAAGGACCGGGGGAGTTAGAATGGACCGGCATAGGCACTGGCCAGGTGCGTGTGACAGCCCACAAAGGTATAAAAGTCACCCGGTATCCATAGTAGTAGTAGGGTCAAAAACAGGATCTATGCCCTCATCATCCTTTTCTCCGTCTGGGACTGCCGGGCTGGAGATCTTCCGAGTCAATCTCTCGGGTACCCAGATGGGGTTTTCTTGGTCCTCTGGAAAGACACAAACAGAACCTCGTGCCCTTAAGAGCACGGGATCGGGCCCTCGCCATATGTTTGTTTATAATATCTTTCCATTTTACTTTCTCTGGCGGAGGGCGTAGGTGATTATGATGCCTGTCAGCAGCAGACTGACCCTGAGCATCCAAATTTAGGAAATTTAAGGTAAATAGTGCTAAGGATAGTCTATGCTTGGGGGTAAGGCCGTGGCCTATTCCCTCTTTTTGTTTTTGAAGGCATTCTTTGAGCGTGCGGTGTGCTCGTTCTACAATGCCTGCCCCTGGGGGTTGTAGGGCAGTCCATGAGTGAGTGAGACTTCCATACGTTGGCAAAAGGAAGAAAAGGCCTGTGTCGTGTAGGCTGGGCCATTGTCTGTCTTAAGCGTTTGGGGTTTTCCCCAAGCTGCCCATGCTTCCAAGCAATGAGTAGTTACATTGGTAGTTCTTTCCCCAGTGAGGGGAGTAGCATGGATGATACCTGAACAAGTATCCACAGAGACATGAATATATTTTAATTTTCCAAATTCTGTAAAGTGAGTGACATCCATCTGCCAAACCCTGAGGGGTGAAATGCCTCGAGGGTTGATGCCCACATGCGATGGATGTAAGTGTATAATGCATTGGGGGCAATCGAGCACAATTTGGCGTGCTGCAGCCCTCGGCAGATTGAATCTCTGCTGCAATGTCTTAGAATTTACATGAAACAACTGATGGAACTGTGTTGCACGATCCCAAGCAGTGCTCAGGAAGATGCATTCCTTCTTAGCCCATAGGTCTACCGTGTCATTTCCAGCACTCAAGGGTCCTGGTAATCCTGTGTGAGCTCTAATGTGCTGGATAAAGAATTTGTTGGTGCGCTGTCTAATCTTTGACTAGTTGTCTAGTGGCTAGCAACTTTTCTGAGGAAAGAGGCCACTGGGGAACCCACACTGGCTCCTCAGTCTTCCAGATAATGGGTTATACTAGGTCCAGTGGCCACTAGGAAAAACCCAGTCCCATGCGCAGCCCTTTAGACTGCAGTTGCACTGGTTCCCTTCTCTCTTGGAGATGTTTTCCAGTGCCATGAGATGGATGCCATCCCATGTCTGTCATCATGTTTGTTGCCTCTGTGGAATAATGTGTGTTTGTCAATCTCAATTTCATGGCTTTTTAACAGGTCTCTGCCCCAAAGGCTAATAGGTAAAGATAACACAAAAGGTTGGAAGGTGCCTTCATTTCCTTCCTTGTCTTTCCAAGATAATGTACCTGCGCTTAAATCGGGCGATTTTGCATACCCGAGCCCTTGTAGGGTTTGGGTTGATGCTTGAATAGGCCAGTTTTTAGGCCAGTCTTTTTGGGCTATAATGCTACGGTCAGCTCCTGTGTCTAATAGGCCCAATATTTTTTCTGCCGTTAATTTCCAATTCTATTATAGTCTTTGGTCCAAATCTAAAGATAAGAAGGCGCGCTTCAGTCCCGGAGGATCCGAGGCCTTTATTTCCCCTTTTACATTTTTACTGGGGAACACATTATGTAAGCTGGGTAGCATTACTATTTGAGCAATTCTGTCTCCTGGTGAAATGGCCACAATACCCTGCGGAGAGGAGGCAAGGATCTTAACTGTGCCCTCAAAATCGGCATCTATAACACCAGGATGTACCATGAGACCTTTTAGGGTGGAAGAAGAGCGTCCTATCAGTAGACCCACTGTGTCGGGAGGCAGTGGGCCCTGGAAGTCAGTCTCAATAGGTTGCACACCCATTTGGGGTGTTAATACGAGTCTGGTGGTGCAGCGCAGGTCCAACCCTGCTGAGCCCGTGGTGGCTCTCCGAGGCTCCAACCCGCTGAACCCGGAGTGGCTCTCCAAGGCTCGGGCGGTGTAGGTTGGGCTGACTCTGCCCCTCTACTGCTCCATATATTTAAGGGCCCTGGAAGCGTGGTCCCGCTGCACGTTTTTTGACTGTGTACTACCATAACCAGAAGGCAGCGTTTGGCCCTCAGGGTTCCTTGTCGATCTGCATTCACTGGCCCAATGATTACCCTTGTGAATTTTGGGCATATTCCTGGCGGCCTCAGACGAGGGTATTCCCTTGTTTTTCCCTGTCTCTTTGTCTTTCCCTGTCTCTTTGGGGGCACTGACTTAAAGTGTCCCTGGCGGCTGCAGTTGAAGCAAGCCCTGAAGCAGGGGTCCTGCCTTTACCCTTAGACAACTGCATAACTGCAGCTGCCAAGCCAGAGTTGGACAATGGTCCACCAATCTCCCTACAAGCCTTCATCCAAGCCTGCAAGCCCTTTGCTTTCCAGGGGTGATGGCCATCCTGCACTCTTTGGTGCACTGTTCAAACACCAATTGCTCTATCAATGGCATGGCTGTATCAGGATCGCCAAATATTCTCCCTGCGGCTTCCATCATGCGAGCCACGTAGTCAGAGAAAGGCTCAGTAGGACCCTGGAGGATTTTTGTTAAATTGCCAGAAACTTCTCCCCTATTGGGTAGAGCCTTCCAGGCTCTAACAGCCATGGCATTAATTTGGCCGTACACAGCTGGCGGGTATGCTGTCTGGTTACCTGCCCATTGTCCCTGACCTAGAAACATATCCAGGTTCCATAAGGGCTGTCCTGCGGCGGCATTGGCTTGAGCCTGTCCTTGAGCATAATCACTGTAAATAGATTTCCAATCAAGATATTGCCCCATAGTTAAGCAGGCTTTCACAGTACTTATCCAATCAGATGGTGTCATGGCCTGTGTCGCTATCCTTTCTATCAAGGATTGCGTGTAGGAAGCATTAACGCCGTAAGTCCTGACTGATTCTGCAAGATTTTTTAACATCTTGATATCCAAGTGCTCATGATATCTTTGTTGATTCGGATCTTCAAAAACTGGGAAGGCCATACGCGCTTCCTTCCAAGTCTCAGGGCAGAACGATTGAGTCCCTGGAGTCCCTGGGGGTGGACCAGCCCGAGGAACTTCCGCATATGGAGGCGGGCCTAGGGACGGAGCTGTGGGCGTCTCCCGAGCAGGTGGTTTAAGCTTCTCCGCCCCATGTTTGCCTTTCCTCCGCCTAGGGAGGGTCACAGACTCCCTTTCAACTGATAGGTTCTCTAGATCCTCCTCCATCTTTTCTAAATTTTCTTCTTCCGCCATCTTGTCTAAGTTCCCTCCTTCCTCCTCATCTGAGCTATCGGAGCTGGAGGAACTCTCTGTCTCTAAATCTTTTAAGCTAGGATAAATGTTGGAGGCCCTTTTTCGTCCTTTGTCTTTTTTACACTTATGTCCTGGACAATGACAATTTAAACAGAAACAAAGACTACGTACTAGGAAAAACATAATTACGACACCCAGACCGACCCACATCTGGTCTACAACAAACACAAACACTAACATGATACTTCTAAGGTCTCTCGTGATTCAATTGCCACTTTACCATGGACCTATGACCATGGACCTTATGACGCCGCTTTACCGCGGATCTTGTGACGGCCCTATTCACCAGGCACTTTCTGTGACGCCGCTTTACCACGGACTTTGTGATGGCCCTATTCACCGGGCACTTTCTGTGACGCTGCTTTACCACGGACTTTGTGACGGCCCTATTCACCGGGCACTTTCTGTAACAATAAACATACCTGTACCACAGTTCCTAGCTGCTGAGTTCTGAATCCACGAAGGCGAAGTCCTCAGTTCCCCGTACGGGCCACCATATGTCGCGTCCGCCTTGGCCAGCAAGTAAGACGTGACACGGTCGGATCCTTCTCAGTCAGCTTTATTCCAGGAACGGCTCTTGACTTAGGGACGGGGAACTGGACGAGGGACTAGGATAGGGATGTATGGCCGGGGACCGGACCGGGAAGGCCGGGAAGGGAAGGCAAGGGAAGGGCAGGGAAGGAAGGGAAGGGAAGCGAAGCGAAGGGCCAAAAGGCGCAGGCCAAAAAGGGCGCAGCAGCAGAAGCGAGCTGCTTATCTAGCTGCCCTAGACGCGCTGGGTGACGTGTCCTCTCAGGATAGGTTAAGCTGCCAATACCTCATTATCATGAGCCCGCTCAGGAGGGGCACGAGGCCGACGCATGCTCAAAGGACTTGTTTACCAGTTTCTGAGCTGGCCACTGTGGAAGCCAGCTGCCTGCCTTGTCAGGTGCTAGTCATATGACTTTGCAACTGTAAACACGGCTGCCTACAAGTAAGAGTGTTGTCCTCTGAGAATCTCTGCCAGAGCTGAACCAATACAGATGCAGACGTACACAGCCAAACATTGGACTGAGTGCAGGTATGCCAATGGGGATGCTTGGGCAAGGATTGTAGGAACTGAAGGGGCTTGCATCCTCATAGAAATAACTAGAGTATCAACCAACCAGACACCCAAAATCTCCCACGGACTAAACCACAAACCAAAGAGTACACTGGGGATACCCATGGCTCCAGCTGAATATGTAGCAGATATTGCCTTATCTGGCATCACTAGGAGGAGAGCCCCTTAGTCCTGTGGAGGCTTGATGACCCAGGATCGACCTATTGGGGTACACTAGGCAGCTGAAGGAGGAGTAGGCGGGTATGTAGGGGAGCACCCTCATAGAGGCAGGGGGAGAGAAGAGGGAATAGGGGGCTTGAGGAGAGGAAACTGGGAAGGGAGATAACATTTGAAATGTAAATAAATAAAATAACCAATAAAAAAGAGAGTGTAGCAGGAAGCTCTACAACTGTCTTATCTTACTTTCACCACTCAGAATTACTAAATATTATCTTATAGCATTGTAAAATCTAAAGACCTTCAGTTAAATAATTTGCTGGGAGCCTATTAGAAAGCTTTACAGAAAAAATATTAATGGGTATTTTGGTTTTCTGCTTTGAACGTTTAAAATTTATACTACTTTAATTATTATAGCTTATGGAAGTCAACTTAAGAATAATGAATTTACAATCATGACTCAGTATCATAAAATGTAGAGCCTAGTCACTAAATTCTAGGATATGTAAGGTATAAGACAAATAATTTTGTTTATATTTATATCTTATGTTTTCCCTAATTAGGTTAATAGTGGCATCTATTTTAAAATTCTGGAGAGGGACAAGCCTTCACCATTCATTGCTATAGTTGATAATACAACTGTATTTGTTTCTCTCTTTTTTGAATTCTACAAAATCCTCAATGTATCTCCCCAGAATTTTATAACAAGTAGGTACATTGTTTCTACTTATTGGCCTTTATGGGAGGATATTAGCAACCCGTTTTTAAAAAGTATTATTTTTATTTTTATTATATGTGTGAGATATTGAGGTTTGGTCTAGTAATGCTAAATTCTACTCCCCTGATTTTCAGAGTTTTATGACACTTAGAAATTTCCATGTCTCATATATATATATATATCTTTATATTGTACAGTTTGCACTACTACCAACAATGGAGGAGTGTTCCCGTTGCTCCAAATATATATATAACTTTGCTTGATCATTTATGTTAGTTTATTCTCCCTTGGAATTTCTTTATTACACAATTTCTTTGGATCTGTGGATTGTACTATGTTATCCTGCATTTTATGGCTAATGTCAAATTTAAGTGAGTATATACCATATATGTATTTCTTGCTCTGGGTTATTTCACTCAGCATGATATTCTCAGGTTCCACTCATTTGCTTGCAAAATTCATGGTGTGTTTGTTTTTAAAAGCTCAATAGTATTTCATTGTGAAGATGTACACACTTTTTTATCCATTCTTCAGTTGAGGAACATATAGATTATTTCCTATTTCTGGCTATTATGAATAAAGGTACTATGAACATAGTTAAGCAAGTCTATTTTTGAGATGTTTGAGCATTTTGAGTATTTTCCCAGGACTGGTATAGCTAGGTCTTAAGGTAAAACTATGCCCATTTTTTGAGAACTTGCTGAATTGATTTCCAAAGTAGTTGTACAGTTTGCACTCCTACCAACAATGGAAGAGTGTTCCCCTTGCTCCAAATCCTTGCCGAAATGTGCTGACACATGAGTTTTTGAACTTAGCCATTCTGATGCATGCAAGATAGAATCTCAGGGTCATTTTTATTTTAATTTCCCTGGGGAATAATTTTGAACACATTAGTACAGGAGACAACATCTTGAAGTGAACCAATGGCTTAGTCTCTAAGATCAACAATTGGCAAATGGGATTTTATGAAATTGCAAAGCTTCTGTGAGGCAAAGGATACTATCAATAGGAGAAAATGACAGGTTACAGACTGGGAAATTTTCTTCACCAAACTCTACATCTGCCGGGGGATTAATATCTAAAATATATAAGAACTCAAATAATTAAACACCAATAAAACAAATAAGCCAATTAAAAATGGGGAAGAGAGCTAAACAGACAATTGTCAACAGAGGAATCTCGAATTAAAGAATATTTCAAAGTCCTTACTCATCAGAGAAATGCAAATTAATTACTGAATTTTTGGTGAAGTTGAAACTCTGTATTCTACCTCATTATACACAGTAGATATAAAATTATTCACTATAAATAAAAGGTACTAGAATAAAAATACTTTGGAGCTATAGGAAATTAAGCAGAATGAAATAGAAAATGTAAAACGGCATTGAAATACACAAATAGCCATCTTCATCAATAACAACAAGAAAAAAATCTTAATACAAAGTGCCATATTATGATGTGTGCTTGATTATTATATATGCAGCTTTTAAATACCTTCTTTTACATAATCTTTAAAAAATATTATTTCTTGACTGACAGAAAATATTAATTAATCTAATGAGGAGAACGTAGATGGCCCCCTAAACAATAATAATATAATTAGGTGAGAATTACACTTCCATGAGATTGTCCATGTAAGCAAATTTTAGAAACCTAATTGCTTGACTTTACATGTGATACAAGGTTTCTACATGGAGTTAATGACAATCCAAGAAATGTAGTTGGTCATAAATGAGTTTCCACAATATATAAGGAAACACTAGTAAACAGATTGAAGACATTGCTCATTGTGGATTCCAGATTTGTGAACATACAGACATGCCAGGAGAGGATTATATCTTAATATCTTCATAAAAGAGCATGGAAGATTTGCATCATAAACTTGCCAGCCTTTAGCCTATAGGTGTTCTTTATATTAAAACTCTAATCCTAGGTATATTGCTTTTATGGGTTCTGAGACGTGCTTTATCAATTCTGTACCCTTTAATGGTGGTATGTGAATTCTGTGAGTTAAAGGCACTCAAAAAAAATCTTTGAGAGACTTGCATTAGTAGCATTACATCTCAGATGTGTTTTGAAATAGGCTAACTTTAGAGTATAATAGGTCTATCCCTGATTAATACACATACCCTAGTTTAACAGTGGATAAACAGATGCATAAACTACTCTGTCAGTAAAAGAAACATGCGGTAGCTGGCTAATATAAATTTTAGTCAACAACTTCCTTTTAGCAACATAGACTATAACCTTCTACAGTCTATCTTCTCAAGATTTGAAAACATCTCATCACAACATCTGTATATAGTCAAGTAACTAATCATAGGACACTTTAACACAGTTCTATGAAGTTGAAAAAATTTCATCTTGAAGTCACATTAACAAGCACAAAACAAGAAATATAAAAGCACCACAAAATTATATCATCTACAAAAATATATGAAACAGTAATGACAGAGAAGTTCTTCACTGAGGTTCATTGGCAGGAAAGACCTAGAAAGAAACTGCACATTTTATTTTATGTGTTCTTAACAATTACTTTCCAAATTCAGAAAGAAATGTTTATCAAGTAATGTTATTCATAAACATGTTATGAGAATTACATTGATCAAGTGACAAAAATAACATGTTATTATATAACCACTTGCATGCAGTATGAGTGCCATTTTGCACAACAAAGAGGATGATGGATAGCCACTAGAAAATGTATCATGTCAACATGGAAATAAATAGTCCTTTTTGTCAATTCAGCCACATTAACCAATCATTCTGAACTAGGTATTACACTGACAATCTAGAACAATAAGCCTTGGCAAAGAATACATAAAATTAGTGTTCACAAGTCATTGCTTCTTTCTATATTGTAATTTCATTCTTTTAAATACATAAATAGTTGAACTGAAATTAATCAAAAATGATTTGAACAATGAAATATTTTAATACCTTCATGTTAGCACCTATTTTCGTGATCTATGTTCTATGGTTAAAAATTCACTGTATTATCATATTTAGTTTTCGTGTTGTATTTCAGACTTACATTCAAACCTGCATTTACATATATTTGTTTAATTATTATCTTATATTTTGAGACGTGGTCTCAAACTTCCGACCATACTGGCCTGGAACTCACTATGTGGTTTAAATTTGAATAATCTTCCTGCTTCAATTTTCTGATTCAACTAGACTTACAGGTGTGAGCCAACAACTCTGGCTTGGTTTTATGAATATTATATTTTGATCTTTATTAAACCAATTAAAAGTATATATATGTGTGTGTGTGTGTGTGTGTGTGTGTGTGTGTGTGTATGTGTGTACAAATATGATGAATTTAAAAGATCACACAATGAGCTAATGTCAACCATAAAGTACACTCTTTGTTATTCAGGTACTGTGCTTAAGAAATGGAAAACAACAATAAATTTTTGACTCCTTTGTCAGCATTGATTTAACTGGCTAAAATAGAAAGCTTGTATATTTTGGTTTTATTCTATGTCACAAAGCAAAGAAATTACCCATATTTTCACTTTTTCAGTGTCTATAACTTATATTTTAAGCTGCTGCACATATTTTCATATCACTTATATAGCCTGAAAGAATTATACAGCAGGGAATAATTGTTAACTGTCAAATCACAATGTATTTCCAATCATATTCTATCAGTAACACGTGTTTTACATTGTTCAGACATCCTATCTGAAAAACAAAACTCTAAAATGTGATGGAAAAAAGCCCATTCTTTCAGATAGTGTGAATTATTCATAAACACAGCACCTTGTCTGCACTTAGAATGTAATCAAAGTATAAATGATGCATGCTAGTGTCGCTTCTAAATGCCGCACTGGTTGTTTCTAAGTTATACGTAAGACTCACTATCACATAAAATGTAAAGAACATTCACAACTGTGTCAAGTAGCTTTTCCTATCTTATTAATTAAAATATTTTTATATCTAGTTTTAAATTCAAAATATTTAATAAGAATTCTTTCCTTAATCTCAAATAAAACTCATCATGTTATATAATGTACGTAATGGACTATTCTGTATTTTTTTTCTTTTCACAGGCTTTAAAATAAGTTCAAAATATAAACAATTTACTTAGTTTGCTTTACAGAACTCACTGAAGAAAAGCTATCCATTCTTCAATTTCTGTATTGAGAAAATATAAGCCGGGCGGTGGTGGTGCACGCCTTTAATCCCAGCACTTGAGAGGCAGAGGCAGGCGGATTTCTGAGTTCGAGGCCAGCCTGGTCTACAGAGTGAGTTCCAGAACAGCCAGGACTACACAGAGAAACCCTGTCTCGAAAAAACCAAAAAAAAAAAAAAAAAAAAAGAAAATACAAATTTTTGTTTATTCATTTTAATTTGTGAGTTTTCATAAGGTCTCTTGAAATTCTCTTTAAATCAATGGCCACCCAAAAGAAAACTTTTTTCTACTTTACAACATACACTGCCAATAATGAAACAGAGATACAGTGCTATCATCTCATTAATGAAGGTCTAAATCTTTATGAATTTATTGTGCAAATGGAAAGTAGAATATGTTTTATATGTAGGCCTATTACAAAGTAAATTAAGTAGATTTTGTAAATGCAAGAAGAAAATCAACTTTCTCATTCTATAATTTGATGATTAAAGTAGGGGAATAGAAACAGGAATTGAGGAAAGAGTTTGTTCACATCCTGCAACACACTTTATGTTATCTTTGTTTATGTGCACATATGCATGCAAGTCCAAATGTATACATGCACATATAAAAAGCTAGGTAAATTCTGAGTTCAGTATTAATTTAATAGAGAAATGGATAGCAAACTAACTCTTCTCATAAGTTATTGAGATTGAAATTGGTTTATTTATTATTTCAGTAATGTTTATTAGTGTTTCTTATGAATATATATTGATAGACACTGGATATGTCATGAAAATACAAATACATACTATTTTTATAATGATGATTTAAGACTATATTACTTTAATGAATAAATAGGTTGGTCATGATATACACACCTTGGTATGTATACCCAGGGCAATCGAAAATGTAAGGATGGAAAGACAGTAAAAATATGCTTAAGTCTATACCATTGTAACCTCATAATAATAGAGCAAGTAAACTAGCCATAAATAAAATTAAGGAAATACAATCTGTAAATGATATTTTCAGTATTTTTCAAGGAAATGAACTTATTAAAGAAATATAATTATTCAAGATGGAAAAGTCAAACAGCATTAACTAATTCAAATTAGCACACATTGAACAATACTTTTCCATTCTACTCCTACAGACTACAAATATAAAAGTACATTTTATAGTTCTCTGATGTCACTTATGCATTGTCATAAACTGATTGCACTATCTCTTTCATGTCTCTACTTACTTTTGCTTTTGACCTGATAAAATTATGTCTCCCTTCCCTTACATAACCCTAACCCTAAATAGTCATGTGTAGGGGCAAACTCTGATGATATTATTTCCACATTATGCTGATACATTGAAATGATTAGATATTATTTATACTAAGTATGAAAAATATTTTTGAGAATGGATTTTTAAAAGTTTTGAAGTAAATAGGTGGTTATCATTTACCTTTAAATTGAATTTATTATTCATGGTAGATAATTATCTTAAGAGGTTTTTGTCTATTTACTACTATTTGTAGGCCAATAATATTTTAATGAAATATTTTAAAAATTAATATTTATATTACCTTAATAAATTAAGTACATTCTTAATAAATAGTCTAAATTAATTAAATTATGCTTGTATTTGAACCTATTAAATACATTTTATAATAAGGCGTGTCTTTTATTCCCAGGCTTCAATAAAATGCTGAATTTTGTAAAGGGGAACACATATCGTCTCTCGCTTTAAACTTTTGACAAGCTAATATACTGAAGGTGGATATTAGAAGTCAAAATAGACTAGAAATCAAGCATATCAAAAGATTTAAAACTATATCTAAACGGTGTAAGTTAATAATTTCACTATAGATCAAATAAATTTCAAATGTTAAACAGTTATCTAGTCTGTATATAATAAAAGTAGATGTAAATTTTAATCTTAAATCCCAAGGCACTCAAAGAGTCTTTTATGGGAAGATCATTTACAATGAAAATATTTCTTAAATTCTAATAAAACACATGAACTCATTCATTAGTTTCTCAAGGAGAGTTGTCAGAAATATTTTTTATTATTTCATGAATTATTAACCTGAAAATAGTACTATAAAATATAAAGAAATAGAATAATTCAATGAAGGCTTTAAAATGAAATTATAGAACATTTCAGTGAGTAGCTAATTTTTCCCTATATTGTGAAATTTCTAAATTTCAAAATTTACATGCAATGACTTTAGAAATATTAGAAGGTAAATTTCCAAACATTGAGTAGCTGAAATGCCCAACAGTGGGAATATGAAACCTGAAGGGACCATCTCCAGTCATCAGATATTAGAACAAGATAGTATAGAGGTCACTAGGTTATACATGTGACAGCTCCCCTAAGAATGAGTTCTATTGACTTAGAGTCAAAGATAAAGATAAAGGTTAAAGAGGAAAATTCTGAACTAAATATTTAGTGGATTAGGTTTAAACCTGGCCTTACAGATAGAAAATGTCACCATGTATTAACAATGTCCACTGACGACCCTCTTGGTGGACAACAGGTATTGACATATTTAGGGTTTCTATTGTTGTGACTAACCACTGTAACCAAAACACAATTTGAGGAGGAAAAGTTTGTTTGTCTTGCATTTTCACGTTTCTGTTCATTTTCAAAAAGTACCAGGACAAGAACTCAAAGAGTACAGGATCCTGGAGGCAGAAGCTGATAAAGAGACCATGGAATGGTACTGCTTAATGCTCTCCAGGACCATCAGCACATGGATAGTACCATCCATAATTGGCTGGGCACTACTCCAGAAATAACTAATTAAGAAAATGCCTTATGGCTCTTGTATAAGCATTTACTCAATTGAGGTTCCCTTCTTTCAGTTTTACACTAGTATGCATATCACATTGACAAAAGAGTCACTACTACAACTGACCTCATGTCAACTTGACAAAGAAACATATTACTATTAAACCACAATATTTAATTTAATATTCATCCACAAGACCTTACACTAAAACATAAATAAATGTTCCACAGTGTCATGTCCAGCAGGGCATTTAAACAGGGGTCCAGGGAGATCACCTGAAAGAGAAAGTGGGGGACAGGTGGACACAAGAATGGCGATCTGTCTGTAGTCTGATCAAATCACTGATTTTACTCTTTTCACACAGGGGTTATATGAAAAAAAACAAAAGGCAGGATGTGGGGAAGGGGATGACACAGGTGCGTGGGTATTCAGGTGGAGTACAGATATCTTCCAGAACAGGGTATTGACTGGGTGAAGGTTCAGGGGACATGTCACTATGACTCTGACTATGATTCACTTGTCCTTATCTAAGTTGGTACTATCCACCAAGGTTACCTATCTACAAGGTCTATAACTCTTCAGCCTGGCAATTTTCCACCAAAGCTGCTTGTTTACAATAGCTTCTAGTCATCTGTTTCAGTGTTTTTCCACAGAGATCCAAGACTGTGTTAGCAGGCATATATGTTAGGCCTATTGTTGATTTTAGGCCTATGGCTGATTTTAGGCCTTCAGTGTATAAGCAGGGCTGCCCCTGACATCACAGGATTTACAAATTCAAACACATTAAAATTTCAGTCTTTTTAAATATCCAATCTCTTTTTTAAAAAAATAAATTCTGTCTTTTATCCATAAGCTCCTGAAAAACAAAACAAAACAAAATTAAATTAAATACTTTCTTACTTAAAGGGAAGAATCAGTGAATATTCATAATCAAATTAAAATGAAACTGAACTCCAACTCTGTAAACAACACAAAGTCCAGTCTTTCAGATCCAGTCCCAATCTGGGCTTCTCTAAGATGCTTGAGTCATTTTCGCTCTGCTCTTTGCAGCACACATAGTCTGTCTTCTAGGCTTGGCTGTCTGCACTCCACATCTGCTTCTGTAATTGGTGGTAGTCTGATGGAACTGGCATTTTCAAGACTGCTGGGATCCTCTGCTGCACCTCAACTGCAGTTTTACCAGTAGCTTCTCATAGATTCTCCTCATGATGCTAAGCCTCAACTTCTCTGCATGACTACTTCAGTTCTGAGTGTCCAGTAGCTACTAATGCTGCACATACACCCATGGCTTCTCCTGGATTTTCACAGTGCCCAACCGTCAGTGCATTTCCTTGATCCCTTCATGCCCTCAATACCATTACTCCTTGGACAATTCTTATACATTATCAAGTCTGGCTGATAGCATGAGGAACAATTGTGGCTGCCTCTGGAACATAGCTTTTCAGCACTCTAAGGAAACTCTTTCCTGAAGATATCACCTTAGTAATGCTGGTCTCTTAATTACTACTAATGTATCAGCTCTAGATATCGGGTATCAATTGTTCCAGGAACTCATATATTTCATTTCAGTGGTGCTGGTTTCTTATTAATTGTTGCTGACTCTTCAACCCCATCTGAAAAGAATGACAGAATATTAATTTAAAAGAGTAAATTTCTGTGCTAGAGTCTTTCGATTTCCCTCTGAAATTTCACAAGCTAGGCCCCACACTTAATCCCACTTTCAACATTTTTATCTTTCAAGCTCCTCAAGAGCTCTCACAACTCAATGGCTTTCCAAGCCCAACATTCCAAAATCCTTTCACAATCCTCCTTAAAGCATTGTTGGATCTGGCACAGCAGTATCTCACTTCTAGTATCAATTTGTCCTAGTTAGGGTTTATATACTTGTGACTAAACACTACCACCAAAAATCCAGTTGTGGAGGAAAGAGTCCATTTGGCTTATAGTCTGTATTGCTGTTCATCATCAAAAGATGTCAGGATAGGAACTCAAACAGGGCAGGAAACTGAAGGCAAGAGCTGATTCAGAGACCATGGAGGGATGCTACTTAAGGGAGTGCTCACCATGGTTTGTTTAGCCTTATAGAACCTAGAGCCATCAGCCATCCATAATGGGGTTGACTCCCCCCCACCCCTGCAACAACTAACTAAGAAATGTTTTATATCTGGATCTCATGGAGGCATTTTCTCAATTGAGATTTCCTCTTTTCAGATAATGTTAGTTTGTTTATCAAGTTAACATAAGACTAACCAGAGTGGTGGCACATGCCTTTAATCCCAGCACTTGGGAGGCAGAGGCAGATGGATTTCTGAGTTCCAGGCCAGCCTGGTCTACAGAGTGAGTTCCAGGACAGCCGGGGCTACACAGAGAAACCCTGTCTCGAAAATAAAAAAAAAAAAAAAAAAAAAAAAAAAGACTAGCCAGAATACTATAAAAATTCCTTCTATTAAAAGTATAAGCCTTTGTGCTTAACATTCCTAGGTTTCGTAGTGTCCATCTGTGAGTACAAGGATATCTTAGAATCTACAGTGATACAATAAAAAATGCTAGGACTTTTTTAAAATATAGTAATGCATCAGATTAAGATGAAACGAACAAAACAAAAGAAAAAGAGCACAAGAAACATATAGATTCAGATAACTACTCTCTCCCACACTCAGGAATGCCATAGAAACAAAACACTGAATACTATAAAATACATGCAAAGGACATGTAAGATTAAAAACAGAGAAACAATAAACAATAAATTTTTTAAATTAAAAAAATTAAAAGTGATTATAAGACAACATGAGACAAGGAAACTCCAAAGATCACACCCAGTATCTTTTGTGTTGCCATCTACTGCTGGGCATGTACAAACCCTAAGAGTAATTCCTTTTCCCAGTGAGACTCACTTGGAGAAAACTAAATTTTCATTTGCAATTTGTTTTCACTTGTAGATAGTTTCTGAGTTAGGGATGTGGACTTAGATCTGCTTTTCCTTTCAGTACAGTGTCTCTATTTGATGTAAACCATTTCAGGCTCTGGTCTCCATGAGTTCATATGAGCTTTGCTTACGTTGATGTAGAGATCTTTTTTCCTTGTTTCACTCCATTCCTTTTGGTTCTTTAACTCTTTCTACCTCCTCTTGTGCAGAGTTGTCTGATTTCCATGTAGAGCTGTTTAATAGAGACATCCTGTTTAGGGATGTGGGTTCCAAAGTTTCTCTTTCTGCATAATATCTGGCTGTGTTACTCTCTATTTTTTTCTTGTATGCTATAGGAGAAAGCTTCCCTGATGAAGAATGAGTAAGATACTTATCTATGAATATAGTACAATATGATTAAGAGTCATTTTGTTATTAAACTTTTTAAAATGTAGAACCATAGTATTTGATTTTAACAAAGGTCCCTGGTTATAAATCTCAGGTTCTTAGTCATCCACACAGCATTGGATATGTGTTTCATTTTGAAGAAGTGGGCCTTAAGACGAATCAGATATTGGTTGATTACTCCCACTTGCTTTGAGTCACCACTACACTAGCATATATTGCAGGACACTGTTGAGGATTCATAGATTTGTTGCTGGGTTGGTTGTTTCTCCTCAGGTGTCATGCAGAGTACCTTCATGACTAAAATATACTACCTTGAAGGCGTGAAGGCTTAAGATAGATGTCAGCTCAACTTATGGGGCATTGCTATCAGTTTGTAAAGAGCAACTTTTAGTCTTGACCATAACCAGGATTGTTTTAAAGATGATAAAAATCTCAAATCTGTATAATAAATATCTATTTTCAAGTTTTTTGAAAGCAAAAAAATAAATAAAGAAGAAAAAGAAGAAGAAGAGGAAGAGGAAAAGAAGAAGGAGGAAGAGGAGGAAGAGGAGGAGGAGAGGAAGGAAAAGGGGAAGGAGAAGGAGGAGAAGGAGAAGAATAATAATTGTTTCTCTTTTGCTCCAGTAGTAGAGTACAGCCATGGAGATATTTTCATTTCTGAAGCACCTAGGATCCATGACTTTCAGGCTGAAATTGAGAGGCTGTCGTCATGCAGCTGTCTTTCTGACTTCGTATGTATCTATGTTAGTTTAATCCTAGAGACAAAGCTAAGTATAGCTTATTCTTTTTTGTAACTCAGGGCTTATCAATTGAGAGAACTGTAGAAGAGAGTATGCATTGATATTGAAGTTTCTAACTTTACAAAAAAACTTGATAGATATCTATAGTAAAATGAACTGGATTCTGTAATTACCCATAGATGAAACCCAATATAAACAAAATACCCCAAAAATTTAAATGGAGAACCAGTCATCCTAAAAATTTCCATCACAGAGCATCTTAACTGATCTTCGTATGTGAAAGCAAAACACTGAATATTAAATGAAAATGACCTTGTGTATTCTGTTGTGATAATATAAGGAATTATGTTTCTGTAAATGTATCATATTCTCCAGAACCAGGGAGTTACACAGATCTTGGGTGTTGGGTTGTAGTGTGTGCTAGTCCTATTGTGTTGATGTGTAGGTTCCACCTCTGTCTCCTCTGTCTAGACACATGGCTAGTGCCTCTCATTGAGACAGAGGCGCCAGGAATTTGACTGTGTTTACTCCAAGCTGGCGCTGGACAGCCATTGGGCTATGCAAAGCCATGGGACTCTGCTAGGGTGGAGAGCACAATCTTAGGTCCCATGGGAAGCCAGAACTCTTGGATTGGGGATCCCTGGGCCAAAAGGCAGCCAGGAATCGGCTGGTTCTCAGACAGAAGGGCCGAAAACTAAGTGTGGACATACAGACTAGAATGGCCTCGGCCTGAAGAGGAGATGGGAAGGAATGGCCTCTGTGGCTGGAAATGCAGATTAGACAGCAGCTCAATAGACAAAGGTCTGCTGGGTTTCAAAGAAGAGAAGTAGTCCATGGTCTTCAGATATTTATTGCCATGGCAGAAAATAGATGAAAACTATACCCCAGAAGTTTCAGGGCCTGAGGTTAAATACCTTTTGCAAGGAAGAGGGACTGGGAAGGAATGTTTAATTGGCTAAGTCCCTCTGGCCTTTAAGTGTCTCATTATATGGAGATATGTCTTGAGGCTCTGTGGCTTCTAATCACAACCTCTACCTGTGGAGGGGCTAGTAGGGCCTTGTCTATGTGACTGGAGGACCCTACTCTATGGAGGTCTTTGGAGTTGTGTCAGAATCCTGGAGTTTGGGAGCATGGGAACATGCATGCTGTCCCTTAGGATTACATGGGGTCTCCTACACTCAGGTTCACCAGGAGACCAAAGTGTTACAGTTCTCAGACGAGAATTCTGTGCAGGGCAGGTTATTGAGGTCACAGGTCTCTATCACTACCATAGCAATGAGAATGCCAGTGGCAGGGGTGGCAGCAGCTGGCAATGGCAGGCAGCAATGATGGGCAATGGGCAAGGTGCAGGTGTAGAGACATGGAAGAGGCACCAGGTGGGAGATGATTTGCCCGGAATGGAGCAGTTGGGGCATGAGAATAGCCTATCAGGTGGGTCTAAAGTCCAGTGACGAATACTTAAGGAAAGAATATTCTTCCCCAAAGTGTTATAGCTCAGTAAAACAGTCACCCGATGAAGAATCTCAGTGAAAGAACATGTGTACTTTATTCCATGTGGATAGGGAATTTATAAGCATTGAGTAGTAGGGCAGAATCCAGGGGTAAATGCTCCCTATTGGCTCAGTTTCAGGTGGTAGTGATGCTTTATTAGCATGAGGAAGGGCTTGGGTGTTTTCCCTACTGACTGATTGCCATGGGCCTTTCAGTAGAATGTTATGATTAACTGTTCCAGAAATTTTTTTTTTAGGAAGCTAGCCCCACACCTACCTTACTCGATTATGAGTAATGGTTTAGACTCACTCAGCCTTACCAGTTCTTCTGTCTGGTGGCATGGTCCACTTGCCCCACAAACATGCTCATGTTATATATGATTGTTCAAGAAAAATAGAAAATAAATTTCCTCACAGCATACAAATTTTGAACATGATTTTACAGCTTACTCTTATTAACTGGATGTAAACTATTTCTGAGAGACATTTATATTTGAAGCTGTTTGTCAAAGTCCCTCATAAAATATGATTATTTTCATATATTTGGTACTATTGAATGTCTATGATTTTCCATAAAAATTCTTATACAGGGTACACAGAAAATTTTCTACAATTATTTCCCTGTATCGTAATTGTATTACCTGCAGTTTTGTTTTGTATTTTTTTCTTTTGTCATAAGCTTGAATGCTGCATGTAGCAGCAAATGACTTTCAACTTATCATTCACCTCTGTCAGTTTATGGAACTATAGTTATCAAACGCAAGGCTTTGGGTATGCTAGCCCATCATTCTGCCAACTGTGCTGTATCCTCTGCCCAACCTGTATACTTTCAGATTACTTTTTATTTTAGTAAATTAAAACACATATACATCAACCTTCCTGAATTTTCTGAGCCTATATTCATTTTGAAAGATGAAATTATCAAATTTATATACGATTCATTCTTATTCTCATTCTTATATACAATTATGGAAGTTATCGGTTCTTTGTGTTTTAATAAAATAAGATCCTATTTCTTATAGTCTCTCAATTGGGTTTCCTTCTTAAATATGATTACAGTTTCCAGGGAATTTTTATTCCATCCAATCTCTTTCTTCAGTTTAGAAATTAAGACTAGCAAGAGAATCAATGTTACAAAACATTTGATATATACTCAATCCTATATTAAATAATATACCTGCCCTCATTCTCTGTATGTGTACGCATGGGTTCATAGGGACACATATTCACTCCATCTCAAATGAGTCAGAAACAAAACCAAAATGCTTCATTTTAACATAGATATTTCTTAGCATTCTCTTTGATTGTGAGGGATCCAGCAGGTTTAACAGAAGGGCCTCTATAAGCTCATAGAATGGTTGGATGGTTGGTCATCAGGGAGTAGCACTCTTTTTTTTTTTTTTCTAAATTGGATATTTTCTTTATTTACATTTCAAATGTTATCCCTTTCTCGGTTCTCCCCCCAACACCCATCGAAACCCCCTAACCCATCCCCCCTCCTCTGCTTCTATGAGGGTGTTCCTGCCCCCACCCATCCACCCATTCTAGCCTCCCTGCGCTCGAATTCCCCTACACTGTGGCATCACTGTGGCATAAAGCCTTTACAGGACCAAGGGCCTCTCCTTCCATTGATGCCTAACAAGGCCATCCTCTGCTACATAGGCGGCTGGAGCCATGAGTAACCTCCACGTGTACCCCTTGGTTGGTGGTTTAGTCCCTGGCTGTTGATTTAGACCCTGGGAGTTCTAGATGATCCAGTTGGTTGATATTATTGTTCTTCCTATGTTGTTGCAAACCCGTAGCTCGCTCTCTCTGTCTCTGTGTCTCTCTGTGTCTCTGTGTCTCTCTGTCTCTCTGTCTCTCTGTCTCTGTCTCTGTCTCTCTCTCTCTCTCTCTCTCTCTCTCTCTCTCTCTCTCTCTCTGTCTCTCTTTCTCTCTTTTTTATTTTTTTTCGAGACAGAGTTTCTCTGTGTAGAGCGGGCTGTCCTGTAACTCACTCTGTAACTCACTTTGTAAACCAGGCTGGCCTCGAACTCAGAAATCCCCCTGCCTCTGCCTCCCAAGTACTGGGATCAAAGGCGTGCGCCACCACCGCCCGGCCTGTAGCACTCTTAAGAGATATGGGTTTGTTAGAATAGGTGTGGCATTGTTGGAGGTAGTGCGACATTGTCGGTGAGCTTTGAGATGTGAAAAAGCCAAGGCAGGTCCAGTGTCTCTTTCTTTTCTTTCTCCAGTTCCTCTCCAGCATGATGTCTGTAGGACTGTATGTATGCTGCCATGCTTCCTGCTATGCTAATAATTGACCAGCACTCTGAAACTCTAAGTAAGTCTCAATAAGTGCTTCCCTTTGTGAGAGTTGCCTAGTCATGTTGACTCTTTACAGAAACAGAACAATTATTACGGCAGGTTGGTAGGTCTACCTGTTAATCATTACTTTGTCTAATCATCAGATTTCTCTGAGATAGGCTCAACTGCTCTAACAATGAGTATTCAAGGGTCTTCACAATTTTAATGAATCTCAGCCACAGAGGTTGTAGATGCCTGTAGAGACTGCAGGTGATAGGACTTAATACATTTTTTTTTTTTGCAGGAAAACCTTCATTGGAAAGGAGCTAGAAGTGACTACCCATTCAAAATGTTCAAGCAAGAGAGCCCTATGCCAGCAACCGAACAGTATTTGTGAATTCATCAGTCCACATGAAATTTACATGAGACCACTCTTATTTGAGGAAAAGAAAAACAATTTCCAATTATTCATTTCCCCCTAACTTATAGGAAACTTTTTTGTTTGTTTGTTTTTGTTTTGAATATGTGCTGTAGTAAAGGAGAAGAAGCAATTTTTACATCCAAATGAGATGCAAAATCCAGCCAAATATCTGTAGCATCTACATGAATCCTTATTAAAATTTATACTCACCATAGAAACTATACACATGACAACTTAAAAATAAATTGAATTCAAATGTGGACTGTTTCTTTCAAGTAAGATTGAATGCAATTTTATAAAGTTTGTCCCTCCCTGACCCTGTATCAAAGATCAGCCCAAATCATTTGTGAACTATCCCAGAAGTGTAAATGGAGCCAGATTCTCAATGCTTCCCTCAGAACAGAGACCAACATCTATAATTAAATTATGGATTATGATAACTTTATTACCCGTCAACTTGGCATTAAGCAGTGCGAATCACAGCATGGGGTCTCTGTCAGCTTGCACTCCTGGGATGAGTATTCAGATGAGACCATTAGAGCTGAAAATGAAAGCTGGCTTCCAGATCTCTGCCAAGGAGATAATGTCCTTCTGCTTTGTTTAAATGAGACAAGAAGACTCAGCACAGGAAATTATGTTCTTACAGGGCATATGTTTATTTTCTTTTTTAAAAAAACTATTTCTAACTTTCTTAAAGAATACTAAGAAAATAGAAAATGGCTTAATAGCTAAATGACAAACGCCTTAGATTACTACACATAGCTAAGGTAAATGTTTTACCCCAAAGAAGAGGCCATTACACAAGGTATATGATAATAGTATTCTCAAGTTTTGCCACTGAAACATGTTTAAAATACCTAAAAATTATAATTTCAACAAACATTTATCTCATAGTCAAACATATGCTTATTTTATTTTATTAAACATGTTCCTATATTAAATTGCATTATAGTTAAGAGTAGAGTTTAAGTGCTCTCTCCCCAGCCCCCATGTGTTAAATGCATAGCATAGTCTCTGTTTCTGGCAGGAGGTAGTGGAACCTTTAAGAGTTAAGGCATGGCGGGAGTTCTTTAACTCATTCTAGGAAAGACTTCAGCCCTCTTAGAGTATAATGGGATGCTAGCAATTTCATATCTCATTTCTTTACTTCCTAGTCAAGAGCTGAGCAGTACTTGTTTGTATTTACTCAGCCTGATACACTGCCTTGCTCAAGCTCAAATGCCGTAAACATAACCAACTATTAGCTGAAATCTCCAAAACTGGGATGAGAAAAAATTCCTCTATTCATTTGTAGGAAGATTCTTGATAGAATATTTTATGTTGATGAAAAGCTGACCAATATTAGTTTGGTAGCAAATTATATATGCAACTATATATTTGTATAGTTGCATATATAGTTATAGTTATTTTGACAGTTATAGTTGTATATTAATGTAGCTATAAGACTTTTAATTTACTTAGTTTTTTCAATTGAATTTAGTGATTGCTGCAATTTTAACGGTAAAAAGTAGAAGAGGGGATATTTAAATTAGAAACACAGTATTAAATAGATGAAATCTTCTCACAATTACCTACATGGCATTGACTTTGTAATGTTTCTTTGCTAATTTTTAAAATTTTGATCAATTTGGTACACTCAGATGTAAAACACTATTGTAGAGATTTGCAAGTAATATCCTAATTTTGATGTTGATCTTTTGTTAATATATTGTTGCCAAATACATTTTGTTTATAAATCTGTAAAAATCAACGAGGTATTTTTTTAAAGATAAGATTTAATCACAGCATTTGTGTGACTTTTCACAGGAAGAGCAACAAAAGCGTTCGTTTATCTAAAGTGAGAGCAAAAGATGACAATCAGATAGTGCACTGCATAGCAACATATGTGCATGCATGGCAAACAGGAACAGGGAAATGATTAGCATAAAAAATTGATGGACATTAATGAATATAATAAAAATGTTTTATAAGTAGATATCTGAAATAATAGTCCAGCTGTCGTTCACGTGAAACTCTGGACAAGATGTAGTGAGAGAGAGTAAGCAATAGTCCCATTTCTCCATACCTTGACCTATTTCCCTTATCTGTTCAGGTTTCAGATCCTGCATACCTGTCCAAGATAATTAAGACATCGTAATATCATCAGTGTGACTGACCCCACAAAAGGAAGTTGGAAAAGGTCAAGTGCGAATTAGAACTTTCTAAGATTTATTATAACTAAGAGCCATCTGCATGCAAATTGTCTAGTCTCCAGCACTTCTACCGATATGCTTTACCACACAGCAAGAAACCAAAGAGCTCTAATAGCCAATTGATATTAATAATTAATTCAAACATTGCTTCTAGCTGGCAATGCGGCCCCCGAGGGAAAAGGGAAAGGTGCGGTGTAGGGCATGGAAGAGGCCCCCGGGGAAGTGTTTCCCCGGAAGGAGCGTTGGGCATAAAAATGCTATCAGGGGGGTCTAAAGCCCCATGACGAATACAAAGGAAAGAATATTTTTCCCCAAAGGTTTTATACATAAACATCACCCGTTTAAGTTTCTCATGAAAGAACATGTGTATTTTATTCCTGTATGGGGTTTTAAAACTTGAGAAGTAGGCAGAACCCGGGGGAAAATGCCCCTTTTTCCATTAGGTTTTAGGATTTTTATACATGAGGAAGGGTTGGGGTTTTTCCCAAAGACGATTGCCAGGCCCTTTTCAGTAGAATTTTATGTTTACTTTTCCCCAAAAATTTTTTTTTGGGAAGCTAGCCCCCCCCCAAAAAAACCACCACCTTCCCTTTTCCGTTGGTATGGTTTGCCCCACCATTTTTCAGTTTTTCTGTTGGGTGGAAAAAGTAAATTCCCACAAAAAAATTTTAAAAAGATTTAAATTTTCCATAATGATAAATTTCTAAGTTTTTATTTTTAAAAATTTTTTAAAAAGTCCCCTATAAAAAGATTAAAACTATTTTGGAACCTTTAAAAATTTGAAGGGCCCGTTTTCTTTTTTTTCCCCACAAAAATTTTAGGGTTTTTTTTTTTTTTTTTTGGTCTATTAAAAACCTGTCAAAAATTTTCATTAAAATTCTTTTTATAACAATTTTACAAAGAAA
Organism: Mastomys natalensis; assembly: GCA_021653895.1. NCBI lineage: Eukaryota > Metazoa > Chordata > Mammalia > Rodentia > Muridae > Mastomys > Mastomys natalensis. The sequence continues at coordinate 1,886,505 of JAJTUV010000611.1, forward strand.
TTTTCACCCAATTTCCCTGTTGGTTTTTCCTTTTCCCCAATTTTTTTTTATTTTTTTTTTTATCTAATTTTAAATTTTCGGGCTTTCAGGGAAAAAAAATTTAAAATTTTAATAATTCACTTTTCATTTTAAAAATTAAAGTTATCGGGTTTTTTTGGTTTTTAAATTAAAAAAACCATTTCCCCAATTTCGGGGTTTTCAAAATGATACCCAGTTTAAATTTTTTTTTTTCCATCCACCCTTTTTCCTTTTTTTGGAAATTATGAAAAGAGAAATAATTTTAAAAAAATTTTATATCCCAATCATTTTATTCCCTCTTTCTTATTTAAAATTTTGGTTAGGTTTTCCTTTTGGTAAAAAAAAACTTTTTTTAAAAAATTTTTTTAGACTTTTTAAAGGGGTTTCCCCTTAAAAAAGGGGGGATTTGGTTTTCAGGGAAAATTTTTTTTTTTTTTTTTTTTTTTTTTAAAAGGAAATTTAAAAGCCCCCTTTTCAAAAAATATTTCACATTTTTTGATTAATCAATTTAAAAATTTAAAACCCCCCTTTTTAAACTCAAAAAAAGGTGGATGGTTCATAGGGAACCCCTTTTTTTTTTTTTTTTTTTTCAAATGGTTTTTTCAAAACACAAAACCCCTTTCTTTTTAAAAGATTTTCTTAGTTCTCTTTGATTGGAGGGATCAGCGGGTTTTAAAATTTAAAAGAAGGGCCTCTAAAAGCTCATAAAAAGGTTTTGGGAGGGTTGTCATCAGAGTAGCCTTTTTTTTTTTTTTTTTTTTTTAAATTGGTATTTCTTTTATTACTTTTTAAAAAAGTATCCCTTTCTCGGTTTTTCCCCCCCCACCCATCAAAAACCCCCCTAACCACCCCCCTCCCCTTTCATAAGGGGTTCCTGCCCCCACCACCACCCATTCTAGCCCCTGCGCCGTTTCCCCCACATTTGGCATCAGTGGATAAACCCTTTTAAAACCAAGGGCCTCCTTCCTTTGTGCCTAACAAGGCCACCCTCGTACATAGGCGGTGGAGCCAGAGTCCCCCACGTGTCCCCCTTTGGGTTGGTGGTTTAGCCCCGGGTGTTGATTTAGACCTGGGATTTCAGATACCCAGTGGTTTGATATTATTGTTCTTCCTATGTTGTTGAAACCCCGGGCTCGCCCTTCGTCTTTTGTCCCCTGTGCCCTCGCCCCTTTTCTCTCTCCTTTCTCTCCTTTTCCCTCTCTTCTTCTTCTCTCCTTCTCTCTCTTTCTCTTTTCTCTCTTTTTTATTTTTTTTTTCGAGAAGATTTTTCTCTGTGTGGCGGGCTGTCCTGAAACTCACTCTGAACTCACTTTGTAACCAGGTGGCCTCGAACTCAGAAACCCCCTGCCTCTGCCCCAAGTACTGGCAAAGGCTGCGCCACCACCCCCCCGGGCCGTGCACTTTTAAGAATAGGGGGTTTTGTTTTAAATAGGGTGGCATTTTTGGAGGTAGTGGACTTGTCGTGACTTTGAGATTAAAACCAAGGCAGGTCCGGTCTTTTTTTTTTCTTTCCCATTCCCTCTCCACTTGAGTCTTTTGGACTGTATGATGCTGCCATGCTTCCTGCTATCAAATAATTGCCCAGCACTCTAAACTTAAAAAGTCTCAATAAGTTTTCCCTTTTTGGGAAGAGTTCCAGTCTTTTGACCTTTACAAAAACAAAACAATTATTTCGGGGTTGGTAGGTCTACCTGTTAACATTACTTGTCAAATCTCATTTTCCTTTGAGAAGGCCAATGCTCTAAAATGAGTATTCAAGGGTCTTCCAAATTTTTAAATGAATCTCCCCACAGAGGTTGTAGAGCCTGTAGAGCCGGGTGATGGGAAATTAATATTTTTTTTTTTTGCGAAAACCTTCTTTGGGAAAGGAGCTAGAAGTGACCCCCCATTAAAAAAGTTAAAGAAGAGAGCCCTACCCCAAAACCGAACGTTTTTGTGAATTCATCAGTCCACAAAAATTTACATGAGACCACTCTTTTTGAGGAAAAGAAAATTTTTTTCCATTATTCATTTCCCCCTAATTTGGGGAAACTTTTTTTTTTTGTTTTTTTTTTTGAATAGTGCTGTAGTAAAGGAAAGAAGCAATTTTTCACCAAATGAATCAAAATCCACCCAAAATATCGAGCATCTACATGAATCCTTATTAAAATTTTTACTCACCATAAAAAACTATACCTGACAACTTAAAAATAAATTGAATTAAAATGTGGATTTTTCTTTCAAGTAAAGAATGAAATTTTTTTAAAAAGTTTGCCCCTCCCTGCCCCTGTATAAAAGACAGCCCAAAATTTTAAATTTCCCAGAAGTGTAAATGGACCCAGATTTCTCAAGCTTCCCGAACAGAGACCAAATCTAAAATTAAAATTAGGATTAGAAACTTTATTACCCTAAATTTGGCCCATTAACAGTCGAATCCAGCAGGGGGTCTCTGCCCTTTGCACTCCTGGGAGAGTATTCAGATGGACCTTTAAAGGCTAAAAAGAAAGGGGGCTTCCAGATCTCTGCCAAGAATAATTCCTCTGCTTTTTTTAAATGGACAAGAAGACCCAGAAAGGGAAAATTATGTTCTTACGGGGATATGTTTATTTTTTTTTTAAAAAAAAACTATTTCAAATTTTCTTAAAGAAACAAAAAAATAGAAAATGGTTAAATACTAAAACAAACCCCTTTAGATTACTACAAAGCTAAGGTAAATTTTTTTACCCAAAGAAGAGGCCATTACACAAGGTATATGATAATATTATTCTCGTTTTGCCACTAAAACTGTTTAAATACCAAAAATTTAAAATTTTCAACAAACATTTACTCATAGTCAACAATGCTTATTTTATTTTTTTAAAATTTTCCAATTTTAAATTGCTTAAAATTAAGAGTAAGTTTAAGTCTCTTCCCCCCCCCCCAGTGTTAAAATGCATAGCTGCCTGTTTCTGCGGGAGGTAGTGGAACCTTTAAGATTAAGGCATGGGGGATTTTTTTAATCATTTGGGGAAAGATTTCACCCTTTTTAGAGATAATGGGATGCTAGCTTTTTCATATCTCCCTTTTTTTACTCCTACAAATGAGCAGTATTTGTTTGTAATCAGCCGATACACTGCCTTGCTAAAGCTCAAAGCGAAACATAACCAACTTTTACAAAATCTCCAAAACTGGGAGGGAAAAAAAATTTCCTCATTATTTGTGGAGTTTCTTGATAGAATATTTTATTTTGAAAAAGCTGACAATATTAGTTTGGTAGAAAATTATATATGAAAATTATATTTGTATAGTTGATTTTTATTTTTAATTTTTTTTTTACAGTTAAGTTGTAATTAAGTCTAAAGTTTTTTAAATTATTTTAGTTTTTCAATTGAATTTGGGATTGCTGAAATTTTTAAGGGAAAAAAAAAAGGGGGATAAAAAAATAGAAAACACAGAAATAGATGAAATCTTCTCCAATTACCTACAGGGCATTGACTTTGAAAGTTTTTTTGCAATTTTAAAAATTTTGATCAATTTGTACACCCGGTAAAACACTTTTGTAGAGTTTTGGGAAATTTATATCCTAATTTTGATTTTGATCTTTTGTAAAATTTTTGTTGCCAATACTTTTGTTTATAAATCTGAAAAAATCAACGAGTATTTTTTTAAAGAAAAGTTTTAATCAAGCTTTTGTGTGACTTTTCACGGGAAGAGCAACAAAAGCGTTCTTTTATCTAAGGGGAAAGCAAAAATACAATCAGATAGGCATCATAGCAACATAGTGCGCGGCAACGGACAGGAAATGTTTAGCATAAAAAATTGTGGACTTAATATTAATAAAAAATTTTTAAAATAATATCTGAAATAATAGCCCAGCGTCGTTCACTGAAACTCGGGACAAGATGTAGTGAGAGAGAGAAGAAATGTCCCTTTCCCATATTTGCCCTTTTCCTTTACTGTTCAGGTTTCAACCCGCTACCTGCCCAAAGATAATTAAGACATCGAAATATATCAGTGTGACTGCCCCCACAAAAAGAAATTTGGGAAAAAGGGTCAAGTGCGAATTAGAACTTCTAAATTTATTATAACTAAGACCATCTGCATGAAAATTTTGCCTTCTCCGCATTCTACCGAATCTTTACACACAGAAAGAAACCAAAGGCCAAATACCAAATTGATTTAATAATTAATTAAAACATTGCTCATGCTGCCTTTACCCTGATTGGCAGGGGGAAGCCTGCATTTATGAAATGAAACCACTGACATTGGGAAAATGTCCCGGTGCCATTCCTGCCCCCCCCCCCTTTTAAAAAAAAAACTTCTTTTAATACCTCAGTACGAAGCTACTAAATTATGCAAAAACCTAATTTTTTTTTTTTAAAAAAGAGGAGCCATAAGTTTTCTAGAGTATTCAGCTCCTTTTAAACTGAACACAAAAACCAAAGGGATTTCGAAAGGGGAAGTGGGAAAGGAAAGCCGTGCCCATTTCTGGGGAAAAAATTTCTTTTAAGTTTTTAAAGGGGAAGGGGTGATGGCTCGCTGTCTTTCTTTTTTGTCTTAGAACCAAGTTTTAAAATTACTTAAAGGAAAAGGGTTTTCGCTCACATCGACTTTCTCCATACCTGAGAGACTGTTTCAAAGAGAAGATCTCCAAAAATAATGGAATAAAAAAATAAAAAAAATAAGCTATTTCTCTAAAGTATAAAAATATAATATTTTTTAAAACTGTTTTTTCTCTTTTTCTTTTTTTAAAGTGATATTGTGTTTTGCTTATAAAACAACCGTAGCATGCTTGTGAAGTCAGGGGACAGATAGCAAAGTTGTTTTTTCCCCTTTTAAATTTTAGGGGTTTCCCCAATTAAACTAATGAAGTCATAAGCCCCCTAAAAAAGCTGAAATTTTTTTTTCTCGTTTTTAAATATTTCATTAAAAAAAAAATTGCTTTTATGGAAGGCAAGGGTTTTGTTTCATTTTTTTCAAACGGGAAACATCCCCTTTTTTTTTTTTTTTAATCTACTTGTTACTGAAAGAATATTTATTTTAGTTTAAAGAATTTACAAGTAATAAAAAATCATTTCCTTTGGCAAGGACACACCCCTTTTTAATTGTTATTTGTATTCATTCCATTTGGAGTTTTCAGACCTTCAATAATACTACATTAAAAAAAAATTTACAGAAAAAAATATAAGTAGCCATTACAAAATAGAATGGGCCCATGCATTTTTTATGTTTTTTACATGATTTAATGCCCTGCACTCAAATATTTTTGGGTCTTTTCTCATTTTAAACAGCTGTGGCTATGTTTTGGATTAATAACAGAAGTTAATAATAAATTGTATTTTATCACAAAATCTAAAAAGAACAAACTCTTAGGGAGTCAAAGGAACAAATTTGAAAAAAAGCTGTAATCATATTTTGGACCAATCGTCTGAAATTTTACTTAACCAGGTGTTGCTTGTCCTTGGGGGTCAAGCATCCTGGGCCATTCTTTTGATAAAGGGAGTTACTCACACATCGGAAGAAGCCTGTTATTCTAGTTCTATAACCGCTGCTTCTGAAGAAGGCCTGCCTTACACACAAATGGATAGTTTAGATAAGAAAAAGTTTCTTTTTGAATGGGCCAGAATTTTTGTTTTTCTCACGGGATGGGGTTATCTTAAATTTCCCCAGTGATTTGAGAAGAGGGCTGCGGAGCATAGAAAAGACTCTTTGGCGTTACAGACAAAGAAATTAAAGGGGAAGTTTGGAAAATTCGTGATTAGGAGGAAAATCAGGCTCTCAGGCAAAGAGGTAAAAAAAGAAAAGTTAAAAACCCGGCCTTTTCTTTTAAAACAATTCGTTTGTTGGCTTTTTAAAATACTCAGAAGTTTTAACTGATCAACCTATTTGCGTTTTTTCTTAATCGGGCAACGAATGTATTTTTGGAGAAGCCAAACAATTCAAATGGCAACATAAGCTGTAATTTAAATTTAATATTGATAATCTTTTTCAGTGGATAGGATTCACAAATGGGGGTATTGGTTTTATGCTGGGGAAAAATTCCTAGCTTTCATTCATTTTTTTGGCAGAATATTTTAAAAAAAATAATGATTCTTACATTTTTACGGGTTTCATATAATTAGTTTTTTTTTCTTTAAAATCATCCTAAAATTGAGAGTGGAATTTAATAAAAAAATGGGGCTGTTTAAACTATTGTGATTGCAATGACAAGAAAATTCTAGGGGAAAGTAATTTAGTGAAATTCTAAAGTTTTGAATCTGCCGTTAAGGGATTTTCTAGGGATATTTTAAAAATAAAAACTTTAATGTTTTTCCCCTTTTTTTTTAAACCCATTCATCTTTACAAAATCAAATAAACCCTAGGAAGTACAGCATGATAACAAACCAGATTTTACTTGCCTCCAACTTTCACCCCTTTTAGGTTGCTATTATTTTAATTTTTCAAAAATTTAAAAAGTTTTAATTCCCCAAACCCCCTACAATTAACAGGAAGGGGGTTTTATGTTGATTTTGGAGGCAGAGAGACTTTTGGGTTTCAATTTAATTATTAATTTAAGGATCAAAACCTCAATTTAATTTGGTTGTGGGTGTTGTGTTTGTGTGTGTGTGGTTTTTTAGGGTTTTTTTAGACAGGTTTCTCTGTGTAGCCCTGGGGGTCCTGGACTTCTCCGTAGACCAGGGTGGCTGAACCATAATCCCCCCTGCCTCCCCCCAAGTGCGGTTAAAGGTAATTTTTTTTTTTTTTTTTTTTTTTTTTTTAATTTTTAATCTATTTAAATTTTAACCGAATAAGCCACACATCCCCCCCATGTTCCTGGTCTCCATTTTTTTTAAAAAAATTTTTTTAGTTATTTAAATCACATATAATTTACTATTTACACAGGGGTTATAAACCAAAAAGGGGTGTGGGGGGGGAAAAGGCATGGGGGATAGGGGTTCAGGGGGGGGTACAGATACCCGAAAGGGGATCAGTGGGTGTAGTTTTAGGGGACGGTCACTATGACTCTCCTATGATTCATTTGTCCTTACTAAGTTGATACTACCCCCAACCCTATTAAAAGACCATGACACTGGCTGGGAAATTCCCAAACGCCTTTTACAAAAGCTTATAGCCTCTGTTTCAGGTTTTTCAAAACCCAAACTTGGGTTAGGCCCTTATTCAGGATTTCGATTTAGGCCATGGGGTTTTTGGCCCTTTTGGAAATGGGGTGCTCCGCACTGCTCCCTCTAAGATAGAAGGGCCTTGGAATTTATTTTTTCGAAAGGGGGGGTAGAAGCCACCCCAATAATTAAGGGGGCCTTTTAATGGCTATCCCCGTTTTGCCTGAGGCATGAGGGCCCCCAACCCCTCCCGAGTCTTTTTTCCCGGGGAGGGGGGACTTTTTTACATCAACCCTACATCAGGTTGTCCCCCGGGAAACCCCAAAGAATTTTAAATTTTTTTTTTATTCCCTTTCTTGCCGCATCAAGCAAAATTCAAATGCCAACAAGAGGTTCTGGGGACCCTCTCGCTTGGGTTTGGGGGAAGTCTTTCTTTAGGGGGTGGAGAGGGTTTGAGAAACCCGGATAAATAACAAAAAAACAAAAAATTTTAAGTTTACTGGCATGGGATATAAAAAAAAATAAAAGCCAATTGTTAAAAATTAATTTTAAGGGGGAAATTTTTCTTTCCAAAAACCTACCCCCGAAAATTTTTTTTTTTATTTTTTTGAATTATTCACTTTTTGCGTTTTAAAGCCTTCCCCCCCTTTGGGGAGGGAGAAAACTTTAGAAGTCTGCTTTTCTCTTCCACCTTTTGCAGGGGGGGCTCCTTTTTTCGCCTTCACATCCCCTCTAAACGTCCTCAGAGCTTCTCAATAACCTACTCTGCTCCCATACCCCCCAGGAAACAGTAGTGGGGGAAACCCCAAGCTCCCTTTTCATGTTAACAAAGGGTTTTTTACCTATTTATTTTTTTTCATTCATTTATTTTTGAGCATAAAGGTTTAGAGGTACTAACAAAAAAAAATTTTTAAAAAAAATTAATTATTACAAAAAATCATTTTTAATAAAAAATCACAGCATTATTTAGTGTACACGTTGAAATTTCTTAAAATTAAATTAAGCCATTACACTGACCCGGATATTCGAAACAATTTACGAACCCAAAAGTTAAAAATGGGGGCACCTGGTAACACTGGGGTTTATGGCAATAACACTGATAATTATTACAAAGGGAAAACCAAAAAAATTTTTTCTTTATAGTTTTTGTTTTGGAAAAATTCTTAACTTGGAAAAAAAAAGATTAAAACATTTTTCAAATAAAATACCACAAAAATTTTAAAAATTTGCACAAATGGGTTAAAAATTTTTGGGTCGTTAAATTTTAAACTTTAAGAACTAAATCCAGGACCCTTTAAAATTACACCCCCAAAATTTTTGCTCTTTTCCTCTCCCCCTTTTTCACTATAGGTTTCCCCCCCCCTCAAAGCCCTTCATTTAAAAAGGGGAACCACTCCTCCCCCAGCTTTCCTCCACAAAAAACAGTCCCCCAAGATTAAAGAAAAACAACAAACTTTAAAATTTTTAGTTAAATTTTTTTAAAAAGTGGAGAAAAAATAGTTTACATATTTTTATGTAATTTTTATCAAAACTTTGAGCAACCCCAAAAAAAATACTTTGGGGCTTTTTTTTTTTTTAAGTAAGTCTGGTTTTTTTTTTGTGAGGTTTTTTTGGAAAATTATACACTTCCTTGAAAAAATGGAAAAGTTATTCTTTTTTTAAAAAAATTTACCTTTAAAATTTTTTCCACACTTGGGTTTCGTTTTTTAAGTTATGTTATATCAAATAATCTTGATGGGAAAGATTAATTTCCTTTTAAAATTGGCCCAAAACTTCATGACGCATTATTTTGCTTTCCGCTTAGTTGAATTTTCAAATTTTTCTTGGTTATTTAAATACCCCCCTTAAATTTTTTAAACAAAAAAAATTTAGTTTTCCTTAATAATTTTTTTAAAAAAAAGTAAATAACAACTTTTTATTCAAAAAACACTTTTGAAGTTTTTCCCCCAAAAAAGGCTACATAATTTTTAATTTTTAGCCGGCCCCTTAAAGGGCCCAGCCCCCTTGTAATGCGTATCAAAAGTCCTTGAGCCCCTTTTTTGGGGAAAAGGGGAAAAGGGAGAGGAATTTTAAAATACAGAAAAAGGGAAAAATGGGGGGGAGGGGAAAAACAGAAAATTTACCCTATTTTTTCCGTTTAAAAATCAAGGGCAAAATGAAGACCAAAAGAATAAAAAAAGGTTTCCCTCAAATTTTCCCGCCCAACTTTTAAAGGGATGGATGCTTTTAAAAAGGCAGCAACGTCTAGAAACCCCAAATGAAAAGCCTCGTTTTTTATAAAATACCAAAAGCTATATTTTTTAGGGAAAGGGGGAAAAAGGGAGGAAAGGGGGAGAAGAGGGCCGACCCCTGGTTGAACCCCAAATGTAAACCCCAAAAAAAAACCCTTATAAAAACTAAAGGGGAAACTGCCAAAAGGGGATAAAAAAAACCTAATTAAAAGGTGGGGGGATTTGAGGTCATTTTTGGAAGGGGAGAAAGGGGAAAGGGGAAAAAAGGGGAAGGGGGGGAAAAAAGGGGGGGAGAAGGGGGGGGAAAAAAAAAAAAAAGAAACCAAAAAAAAAAAGGGAAAGGGGAAGGAAAGGGGAAAAAAAAAAAAAGGGAAAGAAAAGGGGGGGGGGAGGGCCGGGGCCTTTTTTGGGGGAAAATTCTAGGGGGAAAAGGGAAAGGGGAAGCCCCCGGGGGTTGGGTTTTGAAAACCAAAGCCTGAGGGAGGCCCGGAAGAAACATTTTCAAAAGGAGAAGAGTTTTATTTCCCTCCCGTATTGGGCCAAAAAACCTAAAGAAAAAAAAAATTCTAGATTAGGGAAAAAACCTTAGGGAAATTTTTCCCAAGTTGGGAAAAAGAAAGTAAATTATAAAAACCCCCTTCAGCCCAAAAGAAAGGCCAAAAGGTTTAAAAAGGGGGGTTTCCCCCAGCAGTTTTTAAAACCTTTCCCAAACCCCCAAAAAATTTTTCCGGTTTTAAAAAAATGAAACAGTGATTTTTTCGGAAAGGACAATTTTTTGGATTTGGCAAACTATTTTAACCCCAAAAACTAAAAATATTTATAGGGTTTTTTTTTAAGTAATATTTTTATATATTAACTATAAAATATTATATAAAGAACTAAATATGTGTGTAAAACTGTGTAGCTGAAAGTGTTGATTGTTGAAATTAAAATAGGAATCTTATTTAGATATTTTGATATTAAACTAAATGATACCAACATTACTCAATGCATGTAGACATCCCTGACTAACAGTTTTCTGATATAGCAAGAAAACCTAGTTTTATTAGTTTGAATTTCCTACATCATTTCTATCATTATATTATACATTCATTTACTTTATCCTGTAGTTTGGTTCCTTATATGAGGGAAGGAATTAATGGAGTTCTGACTAGATAAATGGGATTCATAATAGCGCCATTCAGAGTTGTTGAATGCTAATTATCCACTTCACAGATAATTAGTGATTGAAAAGAAAGAACACAAGAAAGAGCAGAAAATTTGATTTTATAAAAGATTAGACAGAATTATTAGGTTTGGAACCAATAATTCAGGAAGTAGAGCATTGAATTTCGTTTTTCATCTCTATAATAACCTGTACATTATTATAAAAGTATTTTAAATATTGGTTAGAATTTGTTTTCCTTTATTGATCATAGCAGAATTGATAGAGATATCTCTAAAAAAATTTTTACTAATTTTACTTTCAACTATATTTTATCACAAATGTGCTAAAGCATTTGCAATTTGAAACACAACAATCTTAATGTATTAACCTCAAATATTTAAGTTTATGCACTTTGTTTAAAATTTTTAACATAGTGACACTGTATGTTATATGTTCTGCTAAATGCCAGAATTTTGTAGATATTTTATTAGGAAAGAGAACATTTTAAAACATATGTTTTGACAACATCATGCACCATTTGAACATATTTGGAAAGTCTTGTAAGAAATATATATATATTTTTTAATTCAGCAAAGGTTTGTTGGAGAATATCTGTCCTATACTTTGTTATAACTATCGGAGAAGCTGGTGAAGTATGTTGGAAATTAATAAACCTTAATCAAGGATTTCGCTTTGAATCACATCTACAGCCATAAAGCCTCACCATCATAACCATCCAATGTGAGAACAATGCTGACACAAACAAAAATATCGAAGTGGATGAGGAAAGCCCATGAGGTTTGAGACCTACACATAGAACTACAGTCAACTGAGTAAAGTTGGACTGGGGAGAGGTTACCTGTTAGAGGGAAGAACACCGACTGCTTGTCCAATGCCGAATAATCAGCACCAAAAACATACATACAAGTAACAACACACAGACTGAGCAGGTCATATTCAGAAATGTATAGGTATGTATGTTTACGTTTTTACATATAATAGCAATTAGTTTAGAAAGACTCAGCGAGTTTGAAGGAGAGTGGGAGAGGTTTATGGAAGGGTTGGAGGACAAAAAAAGGAAGGGTGAAATGCTGTAATAATATTATTATCTCAAAAATAAAATAAAAATGTTTTCTACAGCATATCAAAGAGGAAATTTCCAAAAGAAAAACATGGGCTGTTTTGCTGTGGAATATGCTTTGAATCTGAAGCACCGACTTTGGGATCCTGTTTTGAAGGACCCCTCCCAAGCTTGTGTTGTTTTGAGAGAAACAGAGTTTTTCTTAGGTGGAACAGCTGGAAAAGTTATGTCAATGTTGAAGCCCTGGAAAATTACGCTGAACCTGAGGTACTACTCTAGCTGTTCCTCGTTCTACCACACAAACAGTTGCGACTTCAAGCCTTTCCCATTACAGACAGAGAAGACAGAATAACCTTTTCCTCTCTAAACCAGTCCTGTGACAGAGACATCATAGTAACTTATAAACTGTCTTGTGTCCTGCACATCATTTGAAGCTCCAAGAAAATCTACCAATTTAGAATGTTTTGTGTTTGTTCTAAATGTCCTATAACATAGGACAGAGACTGTTGTGGCATTACATCAAAGTTTTTATGGTAAAAAGTCAAGCATATAAAATTTAACATTTATATCAAGCTCTCTGAACATTGATGCTAAACTATAAACATCATGCAAATCATCTATATTTAAGCAGTAATTTGGGGCTTCTTATATGTTAGTTTTGATATAATTCATGTAATTTCTGCACATTTTAATGTTTAAGTGTCTGAAAATGTGTATTCTTACAGTAATCAGTATAGTAGAGCTGCTATGATTTAGTTTTCAGATTTACTATCTACATATAACAGATTGTTATTATTCTTAAAGTGTTTAAAAAATCTTCGGTATGTTAAATATGAATCTTTCTTCGTAAAAAGGGATCAACATGGGTACTTATGTCACTAAAACTCTCAAGGTTTCTTAGAAGTTTTCTGGGAAGTGAAATCATACTCCATATACAAGCCAGATGTAAGGAGCAATATTAAAAGTTTCACAAAGTAGCAGGCATCCTGTCCTATCCCTATGCATTTGCCTCATCCAGCATAAACACCAATGAGAAATTGGTTTCCTTTTTGAAAAGCATGTGAGTTTGTGAAGTGACCCCAAACAAAATGATGGGTCTCTAATCAATAGGCTACAAGAGTGAACTATCAGATTTGAGCTTTATAAACCTTACTTCATTCTGGAGGTAGAGTAAGAGAAATGGATGGCTAGCTTCTAATTCAGGAAGTGACAGTGATGAATTAAATGGGTGCTACCTACAGCTGTAGCTGTGACTTAGCCTTTGCGTTATGTTTTTCTGTAAGAAACCCTGGCAAAATTTCCTGTTTGCAATAAAGAAATGAATTTTCCACAGTGTTGTCTACAGGGTTCCCTTAAGAACGTTGTCCATTTTTATGGTAGGGATGCTCCTTTTACTAATCAGCTACAAAAGAACCCAAATCTCCTTTAGACCCGTGCTGGGTATTCTGGAAACATTGTGATTTATCATTTGAGGTTTAAATTTGAGCATTGTACTGGCAGATACAACAGTATCCAGTCAAATAGTATTCATATCTGAGTGTAATCTTTAGAAGGGAAGCAATTACAACACAGAACTAAACTTAAAGTGGAACAAAAAAGTAGAGATAATTACTTAATGCCTTTTTAATGTTCTTTCACAACTTTTACTATAATTTCATTAAAAAAAGTTTTCTTAAAAAGTAAAAAGTGAAAATATTTCTGAGAGGTTTATTTATTTATTTTTGTATAGCTCCTCTTTATTTCTTCTACTTATGGTAGATATTCAGCCCAATTCTCAAAACCATGAATCAATGTGTCCCCAGCATCTTCTCCAGAGGGCCACACTTGTTTTCGGGTCCTGCATTTATGTGGGGGAATTTCAGAACAGCATAATAACATACAAGTTTAGGAATTTTGGTCATTTTTCCCTAAATTGAGAGAAACATTCCTATCATGGAAACATATTACAAATATTAAAATTGAGACTTAAAATTATTTCTCTAACAGAAACTTATTAGGCTAATAATTAGTAACCCTTTATCTCACCAACTTTCTCTTCCCTTGAAAACAATCCCTGTTGACTGTTCATTCCAATACAGATAATTCGAAGTGGAATGATATACATTTCAGTGTTGAACATTTTGTGTGAAGGTATTGGGTAAGATCTGATAACCAAGGTACCTACTAACCACCATAAGCATGCCCATCCTTGCACAAAGAGCACTCATATAAAAGAACTCACACTTATATCCACAAACACAGGAAAACAAAATCAAGGGACAAAGATGGTGGAAGTGAGAAGAGCCTTTCAGTAGCTAGTCTCCCAGCAGCAGATGCTACTTAGGATAGACAACCTGCAGGACAAGCATTGTTCAAGTTTGTAAGCACCTGAAGTGGACAGAAAACACTTGGAATCAGCACAATGGTTTTAAAACCTTCTCTTTATCATCTTTGGAGATGAAGACACCAAACAAGTCACATACAATTTCAGATGATCCATACTAGTGAAGGAAGTATGAGAAATTTACTGCCTCCTGAGAACCAGAATGTCCTAATCTACTGAGCCATCACTGGACACAGGCAATATCATCACCTGTCATCTATATTAAATGTTGGAAGTAGAATCACTTGGGCACCTTGTTCATAAGTACAGAGAAAATGTTTCAGAATTGCTGCAGGTATAAAATCATGCATGTTTACTTTTAAAAATTATGAAAATGCAATTTTATACAGGTGAAGAAGCAAAAGTCTGAATCTTTTATACACATATTTCAATTTGCTTGTTTTCTTCTGTTGGGATGAATTTGTTAAACTACTTTGGCTCCCAGCTTATTGCAGAGCATGATGCACCTGCCAAAGACCTCTCTGGATTTGCAAAACACACACAACACACACACACACACACACACACACACAAACACACCATCTAATTTGACTAACTCAATGGCTGGATATTTCTAATCCTCCCTGCAGCTAACATACAGTCTCCCTCCAACTTTCCTGAGTCAACTTGCTAAATCAACATTTTGTCTCTGCCAGTCAGGGGTGTGGTAGGTATGGTCACTTTCCCCACCAAATTCTTACATGGCTGTTACTTTCTTTCCTGTAGCTCTTATGCTAATCCCTCTGCCTCCCTGTCAAGACTATTCTCATCCTCCCTCCTTCCCTAACCCCCCCCAATCTAAAAGTTCCTGCCCCATCTCCCTGCCCAGCCATTGGCTGTATGGCAATTCTTTATTATCCATTGAAGCCACTGGGTGACAGGCAGCCTCATGTCTGAAAGCACAGGTTTTTGGGAGCCAGATAAGACAAAGCATTAGAATCAATTGCCAACACTCTTCCCCAAATTTGACCTCAAAGGACATTGTTATTTGCCTTAGTTATTTGAATTTCTCATTAACTTAGAATTCCATTCCTAGTCATTCATAATGTCATCATAATCCTGTATTACTTGTGTCAACCCTGTAGTACAATCTTAACAGAGCTTGGTTCCCACTTGCTGTTCATTCTTTGCTTCCCCATATTGGAATGGAATGTATTGAGTCACGAATTTGTTCCTCTGGCCATGCCTTCCCTCACTGTTGCCCTATCCTTGTTGCTATTATGGACTCTATCTCTCTAGATGTATCAACCAAAAAAACTTCTCCCCTGAGTGTTTTTTTTTTCCAGCGTACTTTATCACAGAAAGAGCAAATGAACTAGAAAAACTGTAAAACACAAATATAACATATCAAAGAAAGTGATTGGTCCAGTCCTTCCCTATTATTGTGAAAATTGTAGACATAAATAACACTCAGTGTAATTTTATATTGCCAATTTAAATTATAAATTACATGCATGCAGTCACATTTACAGATACAAAAGACATCGGGACAAATTAAAGTGCCCATGTACCATTTACCTTGTGAAGAAAATGAGAAGTTTGTCAGAATAAGTGATAGTCTTCCTCAACAAAATAACATGCTGTGCATTATGTCTGCTGTTTTAGAACCCTGAGCAAGAACAGGTACTGTGTCAATGCTCTTATTTTCAGTGAAATAAAAGCAGAATGGTACAATTTATTTTTTATTTCTTAACAAGCAGATTCAAGTAAATAATGGGGAATACAGTTATTTTCAGTGTGTTGAGCAGTGATTAATATGTTCTTTACTTATCTTCCAATTATCTTTGAAAAGTCACTGTCCCTTCTCCAACCTTACATGAAACATGTTGAAAATTAACAACAAATGCTAACTAAATCACCTGTGTGATGTTCATTACTTGCAAATACTGATTTGTGTGTTAGCAGGAAAACAGAAAAGCTCTGCTCAATTGACTAATTCTATAAATAAAAATATTACTCCTCATTTTTTTTTTTTACTGTGATCTGTTTTTCTGTACATTGATCATAAAATACTAGCTAGGGCTGAGTAGTGAAATGTGATCATTCTTGTTAGCTTTTTGTATGAGAACATATTTTCTCACTGTTAAAAGAAGTTTGAGATAAAATGATGTTTACATTATTCAGTGTGGAGCCTACTTTTAAGCCTCTGGCTCTTAAATATATTTTGTGACTTTTCTTGCCTTGTGACAGTTGTAGCAGATATTTCGTTCATCATGCAGTGTAACTGGCATTCTGCCACAATTACCAAAAACAACAGCAATTGCTAGCTCTAGGAACTGCCAGGATGAAGTAAAAGCTTTTGCAAACCCCATATAATTAACAGAAATGTTTACAGAAGGAAAAAGTGGTATATCAAACTTTCCTTTTTAAGCATCAGTGGTTATATTTTTAAGTCATTCTGAATTTTAACATTTTAACAGTGGTCTAAGGAGTCTATTGCAAATGTGTCCTTGTATCTTGTAGAATTGTCAGCAGTGTTCATTAACGATGATAACAAACTCCAAAGACACACAGTGGTATAACAGAAAAACAATGACTTATACAAAGTGCATGGGCAGATAAGTGATGGATAAAGATGAGTCAACTATATAAAAATTAATTTAAAGACTGAAGTCATTTGTGGAAGATTTTCTTAGTAACGAGATTGATGTTTTTAAATGTAAGTTTACATTTGTACCTAAGAAATGATCATCAAAAGTGTTCAATCAGGTAGAGAATTCAAGACAAGTTGCTTGCTTAGATCTCTACTTCATGAACAAGTCCTTTGTTTTCTGGAAAGAGAAATTTCTTGGTAGTTCTGATTGTTCTCTGAGGTGATCAAGTATAATTAGGCTCATTAAAGAAACAGTGTTCAAAATTTAAGTGATGCAAACTGCTAAGTACAAATCAAAGTTTTATTTTGAATCTTCAATTTTGTACAACTTTAAAATATACAGAAGCTTGAAAGTATTCATGGAAATTTCAAAGTATTTGAAAGTTTGCATCTTAACTAAATATGAGTTCTATCTTTAAAAAGCTTATATCTTTGAATATTTGGACATATTTTATACAACCTGCAACAAAAGCAAAGATTTTATAAGCTCATATAAAATCAATATGACAATTTCATTTTTTCATTTGCTTAAAATATGTCCATGTAACAGGCATTTGTAACTAATTTGACCAGTTGATCAATAGGTATAAATAGATATGCTATTAAATCAGAGAATCAATATGTATATAAACATAAACTGTATTCATATATAAAGATCTACATTTAATACTTCTGTGTGTGATCTAAAATTGATTGCTTCATCCAACTTCTTTGTTAATTATATGCTATTTTGAAATCAGAGTATTTTCAGGAACAAACTTAGAGTCATAGAGAAAATTAAACACAAAATTATGAATCTACTACAAAGATTATATGAACACTGCCCATTGTTCTTCATGGGAAAACCATAATCATAAAGAAAACATAACTTTTCCATAAATTAAACTGTCAAGTGAACTGAATACTTATCTCTCAAATCATCTACTGAACTTGCTTAGCGCTTACAATAGCTATTGGAATATTTGACATTACTTTCCTTGTGTACATATTTTGTTCTATACTTTTAAGTCACTTATAAATTGACTAAGTCTACATCCAGTCTGTTGTGATGGCACACACTTTTTGATCCCACCACTCGGGAGACAGAGGCAGAAAAATCTTTGTAAATTGGAGGCCACGCAACTCTGTATAGTGAGTGGTTGGACACCCAGAAATACATAGTGAGATCACCTCAACAACAAAAACATTGCCAAGGCATATCCTATATTGAAACTTTGTCATGGAGTAATTTCGCTAAAAACAAATCCAAATTTGAATTCCCTTCCTTCTTTTCCCATAGCTTCTGTTGGTCTGTAGTTTCGTGTGGTCTGTCTGTGTTGCCTATTTGTTTTATGTGTCTGACCTGACTGACTCCCTGTTGTGACTGTTTCTTAACAAAAGATTTTGCTTTGTATTTTTTGAATAGCAATGAAAATATAGCATCAGAGATGAAGAAAGAAGTTTCTACAATGATCAAATGGTTACCACAACAAACAGACATAGACACAGATTTAAACACACACACACACACACACACACACACACACACACACACACACACACAGAGGCAGAGAGGCAAGTAGCCACATTATTTAGGTCCAAAGGCATGAATAAAAGCACAGAACTTAAAATTAAATTTACACATTTGGCTTAAGATGTAAAAGCTGATTGCATTGGGGGAATTTAAGGCAAATAAGTTTGGTGACAGCATTTTCTTAGAGGCATTTTAACTTGAACAGGCTGTGTACATAATAGGAGAGAAGGATAAGTATGTAGCCTTAATTGATTGTGTGGCATGTTACTAATTTGTATGCAAGGCTTGGTAAAAGTCTGTCTCTTCAAAGGCAACAGACATTTTCTCAAAATATGTCATCACAACCTCTCTCCCTCCATCCCTGTTCTACTCTCTGTGTTTGTTCCTATGTGGGGAATTTACATGTATATACATAGATGTGCAGTGTTTGGGGTGTATGCACATATGTGCTCACTGGTGTGGAGATCAGAGGAATGGATACCCCTGGTGTGATATGACTTGTTATTTGACATGGGATGTCTAAATTGCCCGAAGCTTGAACACTCAGCTGTATTAGGTGGCCAGTGAGTTCCCAGGGACTGCTGAATTTGCAGGCCCAATCCTGTGATTGCAAGTGCTTCAAACATGTTCACCTTTTTAAATAAAAATTGCCAATTGCATCTTACTTTTGTGAGATTACAATATAGTTGCATCATTTCTCCCTTGTCTTTCCTCTCTCCAAACTCTCCTATATATCCAAACTTTCTCTCTTTTGAATTCAGGGCCATCTTTTTCATTGAGTGTGTTTCCATGTGTATGTGTTTGCATACACTACTAAATAGTAGCAACTCAATTGTATAATGTTACCTGTGTATTTTAGGTGTTGACCTTTTTGTAATTGATAAACAATTGTCAGGCTCTCCCCTGGGGAAGAGTATTTCTCCCACTCTGACTTTACAATCTGCCTGCCCCATCCTCTACAATGTTCCCCAAGCCGTACATTGCTGGAATTGTCTAACAGATGTATCCACTGAGACTAAGCTCCCTAAATTTACATTTTGATTGGCTGTGGTTTTCTTTAATGCTTACCATCTGTTGCAAAGAGACCTTTCCTGGATTGAGGATGGGGCCAATACTTGCCTGTGAGTATGAGGACAAATATTTAGAGTGTAAATAGGTTTTATGCTGATTTGATAAAATGGCGGTTGAAGCTTCTTCTTCAAGATTCACAATTCATTAGCCCTGAATAGTTGGGTTGGATTCCAGTACCAGGCATGATCTCTCTTTTGTTGAGTGGATCTTGAGTCCAGTAAGAATTCTTTTGGTTTCAGCCAAGGTAAATGTGCTACTATGTATACTTACAGTGGTCATGAAATGCTGTTTTTTGTGGTTCCCAAATATTATAGCAGGGTAGGATTAGGGGTTGCTTCATTCCTTTGTAATCTTAAATGCTGCATTTTGGTACTATGAAAGCTAGTTCTTGGAGAGGATGCAGTCAGGTCAGTTCCAACTCAAGCATTGCTGAACTGGATTGTGTGATGTTTTTGTGCATTCCCTGTGTTTTGAAATATTACATTCGCAATATTTAATAGAAAATCATCAGCATGAAAATTTAACAATAAGAAATTTAATTATGAATTCCAGAAAATATAAAATTGAAAAGCAGAACTTTCTTTTAATATTCATGTAAATATACATCCTTAGAAATTTCAGAATAAACAAATGACATTTGAGTAAACATTTTAAAATCTCTTGTTAGGATTAAAATATAGTTATATTTTTCAAAAAATTAAAAACGTAAGAAAGAAAAAGAGCAGACAGAAAGCAGATATACATTTTCATATTTATGAAGTAACTATGGTTAAGTTGAAAACTATGTATTTGCAAAACATTTCACTTCAGTTTTATAGAGAATTTGTCTCAGGAATAGCACTGACACTATTTGGAAAAGGTTTCCGCTGCTTAGCTGAAATAACTTGCACATTTTTTGTGCAGATACTGCTGTAGGGAATATGGTAATCGAGTCTATGAGTTCTATCATAGGCTCTTAAAAGTTATATTGTATTGAAGGTAAGCTACGTCCTGAATATCATAAATATGTTAGGAACAATGCAATGGTCTTGATTTACATTTGCATGGAATATCTCAGATGCATTTAAATGTGTTTTCACTGGATTTAGTGTTGGTTTGGGAATGACTGGGAAGACGGGGATGCATATATACGGAACTACACATCTGTATTGGAATTTTCATTGACTATAAACTGTTCTAGAAAGAGAACTTTAGGGGTACCTTAGGGCAGCCAGTGGTTTCTGTTTTACTTAGACTAGACTAAAATAACTTGATAGAAATATAAGTATAAAATCATAGGCAGAGTCAACTTTTTTCATTTTAGGTCACTCCATGTTAATAAAATAATATTGAATATAACATTTTGATTCTTTAAATATAATGTCCACTTTGTCTACTTATATATTCAACATTTCATGCTCCACGTTGTATCAATATACTTTTAATAATTATTGATATTTATTTATTGGTAGGTAAAAACATCACTGTTAGTACTCAAGGCTTCATTTAAAGTAACTTGAAGGCCATTTGATTTGGCTCTTCAATATTCATAATGACATCTAAAAATCAAAGCCTTCACAGTCGTGCATGTGCATAAACACACACAGACAAACACACACATGCACATGCAAGCATACACACATGCACATATGGATGAGTGTACATGCCCAAACAATGGAGCATGTTTTGTGTTGGCCAATTGTTTCGGGGCATGGCGCCCCTCCTGGAGTATGGTTGAGATAGTCACTGACTCTCCACTTTGTATCCTCCACTGAGTGTCACTTTGAATTAATGCAAATAACTCATTGCTTATGATACAGACAGCAGAAAGATTGTAAGATCCAGAGCAAATGGATAATTCCAAGAACATACTGCCTTCCAGACATAACAGGACTGATACACACATGAGCTCATACAGACTGAGAAATCAGGCACAAACCCTCCATAAATTCTAAAAGAAAATCCCAGCACTCAGAAAAGAAAGAAGACACAAAAGCCCACCCCTGACCCAGACATGATTTTTGCAATTTATACATGATGGAAAAGGGAAAATCATTTTTCCACTGTAATTTTTTTAAAGACCATTTTTTTTGGTTGTGTTTGTTTTTTAGCTGGACCTAAGAGGCTTATAGAATAAATAATTTTATTTTCTTTGTATTGTCTTTTCCTATTGCCCTGTTACAGTTGTGAACTATAATATCATTATGTCTTTTTTTTTTTGCTATATTTAATAATAATTCTCTCTTCACTCCAGCCATTCTGCACTTAGTTGACCTGTCAAATATCTGTGGAATTTTCTCTATTTCTGAAGTCAGTCTTTGAGGAATTCATTTAGGGAGTAGCATACAAACAGTAAAGTCAGGAAAGAGAGGAAGCACGAATCTTTATCAATTCCTAATACATATTATAAAGGTTAAGAATATTTTAGACTTAGTTTGACATCATCAAAGGTTGTCATAAAATTCCTGTTCTTAGAGTTGTGTTATAAAGAAGAGTTATAGATCACTGAAACTATTGATTCCTTCTGCTGTAGGTACAACAAATCTCTAATGATCCCTAGGACATAGCTACCAGGTTGTTGTTTTTAGCAATAATCTTTACATGAATGGTAACTAGTACTGAATTTTAGTTTTGAAACAACATATAACATTAATATAGCTCTTAGCTTCAAATATAGCTTAGCTTAGTACATAACAGATGCTGTGATACATGGGCTTAAAAATTGTTTAACTTGTATTTTGGATAGATTTTATCACAATAATGAAATAGATACTTTATAGTGCAATGATATTTTAGAAAAAAACAAAAGAACACATACTTTTTTTTCTTTTATTTAATTTATTTAGTTATTTAAATCACATCGTAATTTACTTATTCACACGGGTTGTAAACACAAAAAGGCAGGATGTGGGGAAGGGAATGACACCGGAGCATAGGTGTTCAGGAGGAGTACAGATACCTTTCAGAACAGGGTATCAATTAGGTGTAGGTTCAGGGGACAGCTCACTATGACTCTGCCTATGATTCACTTGTCCTTATCTAAGTTGGTACTGTCCACCGAGGCTGCCTATTTGTAAGATCTATGACTATTCAGGTTGGTAAATTTCCACAGAAGCTGCCTGTTTACATTAGCTTATAGCCTTCTGTTTCAGTGTTTATCCACAGAGACCCAAGACTTTGTGTTAGCATGCATGTATGTCAGGCCTATTGCTGATTTTAGGCCTATGGCTGATTTTAGGCCTTCAATGTATATACAGAGCTGCTCCTGACATATCCTCCCTTCTCTAAGTATAGAGAGGCCTTGGCGATTCTATTCTTGTGAAGTCAGGGATAGAGGCCTGACCTCCAATAATTGAAGGGGACCTTGTAATGGCTCTGGTCCTCCTGTCATTTTCCAGTGAGGCATGAGGGCCATACCCATCCTGATGTCTTTTTCCTAGAGAGGGAGATCCCCTCTCCAGAACACATACTTTTTAAGATTTAAAAAAGGAAAATAGAGTGGTCCCTAAGAAACTTCCTTTGCTTATTAGTACTGACTCTCCACTTGATCGTAATTCTTTTTTAATTTATATATTTTAATTGGTTATTTTATTTATTTACATTTCATATATTGTCCCTCTTCCTCATCTCCCCTCCACAACCCCCCCATTCCATCTCCCTTCTCCTTTACCTCTAAGAGGGTACTCCCCTGACCACTCACCCACTCCCACCAATCCCCTCTATCATCAATATTAACTATATAAAGAATAAATTCCTGCATTTCTTGCTTTCTATTTACATGCATTCCCCTTTGTCTTTAGATTATGAGTCAGAGTCCTAATTCACACTGCATTCACACCAGACCAACGATCACATATTTTTGATATGCAGCTTATGTCATCCCCTTCCAGGCTAAAGGCACAAAGATAAGAGTAACTGAGGCATGTTATAATACCCTAGTAAAGAACCTCCAAAATATATGTCCAAGTTTCCAGTCATTGTTCCAAAACTGCGTTCTCCTTGAGTTACAGGAACATGGTAACTTCAGGGAGACAAGTTCATGAAGAGAGTACATCCTTCCTCTACAAAGCAGAAGCAATTATTTTTTTTTCCTGGGGAATGAGATTGTTCTATCAGACAATATGGACTTTCACAGTGTTCATGTGTAGAACTGGAATACTGATGAGCTAGACCTCTCTCATGGTTAAACCAACAATCTTTAATTATGTATACCTTGCTTTTCTTGTCAATCCTTTCTCAATCTAAATGTAAACCTCATGCCAGACCATCAAAAGTGAGTTTAAATGCCTGCTTCCCCTGTTCTCAAAATGGCCTCTTGTTCACAATGCTTTCTTCTTCTTTTTTTTTTTCAAAATTACTTCCTTTTGATTTCTTTATTGCAAGAAGCTCAGCCAGAGCTGGAATGGTGGAATGATGGAATGGTGGAATCCCTGGAGATAAATCTCTTGCTCATGAGTCTACTTACAAAAATAGTGCTTAAGTAACTACCACATTGAAACTAGTTTTATTCCATATACATGAAAGAAAATATAAATAAGAGTATTCAGATTCTAGTATAATCATTATTTTATTTTTATATTTGTAATGATTCATATGAAAGACTTAGCTACTAATCTCAGTAAAATTCACATGTGATATGATTTTTAAAGTAAGTTCATTAAACCTAAAAAATTCCGAAGAAAAATATCATGTTTAATTGATTTTATTGTAACATATTTTGAGCGCATGATGTTGTTTTGACCTTCAACTCCAGGATTCTTGCTGTTCCCTATTATCAGTTTGAGGAACTAGATTAAAACATGACCTTTAGCAATTACCAAAAGAGATCATCTATGTTTTCTCTATTTGAAGAGTTACGGGTTCTTTTAACCTTTTGAAGAAAACTTTTATTCTTTCAGAATTATTTAAAATCCCAAATGACTTTTTGAGATCCTTTTAATTCTAAAGACAGGTGATATTTAAAGAAGCATGAGGCAAGTATTAAATTGAAACACTTGTAATCAATGCACAAACTTTTCCTGTGGTATATTCAAAAGCCCAAGAATAGTCCCTGTTATATCAGTGGCTTTCAGTCCTCCTGAGATATTCCAAATCCCTGCAAATCTGATGATCTGAGTCTTACTGAAGAAGCCTCTGGTAAAGTGCTCCAATTTTATTTTTTCAGAAAATATACACTTGCACATTTCAC
The DNA here is from genome assembly GCA_021653895.1 of Mastomys natalensis. Taxonomy (NCBI): domain Eukaryota; kingdom Metazoa; phylum Chordata; class Mammalia; order Rodentia; family Muridae; genus Mastomys; species Mastomys natalensis. Next base: position 1,910,746 of record JAJTUV010000611.1, read on the forward strand.
AAGTATACACTGTATGCATATTCTGGTAATTAAATGTATTTGTTAATTCTATAATTCTAACAGAGTAACTAATTACAATGGCTTTGATTTTACCACCTTAGTTACCAAATGCATAGAATTCTCACTGTGAGAAGGGCGTCATTTATGTAACCCAGTAAATTTCATTGTGAGTAATTAGTGAAAATTTTGATTGGAAAAAAGTGAGCACATTTCACTAAATGAAGTAAATGTAAGATGAAATTCTTCTTATGGGCTATAATTGAGAGCTTTCCACAACTTGGTACAAATAGATGAATGGCTGTTTTATTAGGTCATAATTTTAAAGAGTCATTACTGTGTATCACCAAGACTAAATAATCATTACTGAATAATTAACTCATTAAAATGAGCATGGAAGATTTACAATAATTCTTTTCAGTGTAAAGTTTAAAAAACCTGGAGCTATAAAAGAGAAGAGACACGGGAAAAGGGAGGACAGCATAATAAAAAGTTTGGCTAGGAACGATTTTTTGTGACCATTGAGAGTAGAATTAAAAAATAACAAATATTTACTTTTATACAAGATGTCCACAAAATTTCATAAAGATATTACAAACCTTTTTGTAAAGAAAAAAACAGATCTGATAACTCTATATGCTAATAACAATGTATTTCAACAGAGACTTCTGAACTTCCATCCAAATAATAATGTGCACACTACAGTACAAATGTTCAAGCAACATTTTTAAGACCACTTGATGAAAATAAATCGTAAAAATGAATTTTCAATATTGGGATTGTAGAGATTGTTCAGTAGCTAAGTGCAGATGGTTAGCTTGCACGTGGTCGCGGGCATGGGTTTCTGTTGGACAGTTGTGGTTTCCACGACTCAAGAGACTGGAGTGCTGGAATTTGACTGAGTTCACTCCCAGTGGTGCTGGGCAGATGCTGCAGGGCTTGCACCCTGGAGTGAGAGAATCTTACTCAATAGGAAGTCCTGCAGGAGCACAGGACTCTCTAGTGGACCTGGAAGCTGGTATTCTCTATTCTCAGGCCTCCAGGTGCCACTAGGGGGCCGTGGATGAGCAGAGACTCGGGACTGCTGGCTGGCCCACAGCTGAGAGGAACAAGGGAAAGAGAAACCCCGACTACACCCTGCAGGAAGAGACTCTAAGTTACCGGCACTCACTTGGCAGGGTCAGCTAGCTTGGTTGAGTCGGTGGAACACAGAGAAGTCGTCCAGGGGAGATTAGACATGACTTGGTAGTTGAGACCTTCTCCACGGTTCCCCCACATTGGGCCCCAAAAGGAGAAAGTCCATATTCCATAAGCTTTATTTTCACAGCGGATGGTAGTGAATCTGGATGCACCCCCACTTAGGTCAGGGCAGACCTGACTTAAATAGGGAGGGAGGGGGAGGAAAGTCTAGGAAAGGAATATATAACGGCTATGCCCTCTTGCCTTTAGATAACTCATTAATATGGAAATCTCTGAGGCCCGAGACCTGTAGTCATGCCTCTACCTGTGAGGGCTGTAGGGTGTTGCCCTACATGACTGAATGGTACAGATCAAATGGAGGTCTTAGACGAGTGTTAGGAACCTGGAGTCTGGAGCACAGCAAAATATATGCAGTCCCTCTCAGGCATGGACACCTGTTGGGTCTCCAGCTATCTCCAGCCACCACTCTACAAAAAACCAAGCTATCCTTTCACAGCCCCACAGCTAAGAGCCCTCATTGCTAATGACAGTTTATATTCATGTATAACTCTAGTACCATGGGAGGCCTTTTTAAATTTTAACATAGGCTCTAGGAATACAGGTGGTACACAATCATACAAGCAAAACAATTTCACACACACACACACACATATATATATATAATATATATATATATATATATATAATTAAAAAATATTGTCTATGTGAAGTAAACACATATTATGTACACAAAATAGGTTGTTTATATATAATATGACAAATTAACCTTTATTGAAATTAAAAATTAAATTATCAGAGCATAAATTCTTTTTTTTTAAAAACCTATGAAGCTATTTAATTAGCAATTTGGAATACCACTTTGTGAGGATGCATCCCATTTGGGGAATTTAACCTTGCTGATACCAACTTTTTTAGAGGTGGCACTGACAAACTTCCAGTGCCTTCTGCTCAGAGAAAGTAAGTTGAGGGCAAGAGGTCCAGTCAGAAGTAGAAATATTCTGCCAGCTGTTTCAGGCAAACCACCCTCTTGCTTTCTTGCCAGGTGAGGATGATCAGTCTCAGATGATGTGCTAGTGCACAGCCTTCTCACTGACTGAAGGACGTTTTTTGCTGTGGTTCATCAGCGTCCAAGGCACATCTTCAGTAGGATAATATCTCAGCATTTTTTAAAGCTTTACTACCTGGGATTAGGTCCATGAAAGGACAGCATCGTTTCTGGTCAAGCAGTAGAAGTCACTGGAGACCCCAGGTGATCCTAAGGGACTGCATGCATTTCTCCAAGTTCCCAGACTCCAGGCTCCTGACCTCTATAAAATGGGACAGTCACTTAGGACATCTCTCACTATACTCTCCACAGATAGAGGGCATGACTACAGGCCACAGAGTCTCAAGACAAATCTCCATGTTAATGAAATACCTAAAGGCCAGAGGGGCTTAGCCAATTAAACATTTCTTTCCAGATGCTCCTCTTTGCAGAAGGTATTTAACTTCAGGCCTACTCTAAAAGTACCAGGGTATAGTTTTCATCTATTTTCTGCCATGACAATAAATATCTTAAGACCATAGCCTATTTCTTCTTTGGGTCCCACTGTGGGAAACCATAGAGAATGTTTTCTATGCAGCCATCTAATCTCCCTCTGATGACCTCTCTCATTCTCAGCCATGGAGGCTCAGCAACCCAAGCAAGCAAGCTGAGCTAGCCATGACCCAGCTAATTGAGTAGCCATGACTAACACTCTCATCCCCATGGAACACAGCTGGAGCTCATCTCTGCCCCTCTCCTCTTCAGCTTGGGGCTTCTGCTCCTTGAGTTTTTTAACCTCAGGATCACCCGTATTAGGAACACCAGTGGCCGTTGCACCAGAGGCAGTGGCATCATTGCCAGGCTTCTTGACTGTGGGTTTCTTTTCTTTGTGTCAGGTTTCTCAGCATTTTTACTCACCATCTTGCAAGATGGGAAAGAAAACTAAGACTCCAGTTTACTGTCTGAATAAATTCTTAATACATATATAAATTCAAGTCAAGGATACAAAATTAAAAAAAAACCTAAACAGAACTATAACCACTATTGAGATAGAAGCAGTAATTAAAATTATATTAATCAATACAGATGATCTTAGCTCATAATTCTACTAGATGTTCACAGAAGAAATAATGGCAATACTCCTCAGATTATTCTACAAAACAGAAATGGAAGGAACACAGCCCAGTTGTTTTTACAAGGTGTAAATTAACTTGATATCAAAATTCAAGAAAGACCCAATAAGTAAAGATAATTACAGGCCAATTTTCCTTCTGAACATTGATAAAAGACTCAACTGAATTTAAGAACACACCAAAAAGATAATCCAGAAAGATCAAACATGTTTTATCATAGAGATTCAGGGATGGGTCAACGTATGTAAAGAAATAAATGCAATCCATGACATAAACAGACTGAAAAACAAAATCATATAATCATATCATTAGATGAGGAAAAGTACTTTGAAAACATCCAACATTACTTCATGATAAAAGTCCTGGAGAGGTTAGGAATAGAAGGGACATACTTCAATGTAAGTGTGAGAATAAAAAATTAAAAACATCTTGAGACATAGAACAAAAAATTCATGGTCAGCAAAGACCACCAACAACTCCAACAACTTGTTAAAATTAGCCATAATAATAATAATTTTGAGCACCTTCAGGGACAGAGCAACCAAAAATGAAAAAGAAACAAGGATGCAAAGGCATACAAGTCTAAACAAGCAAATGGGTAGTGGATCATCTGGTATTCGTGAATCAGATGTTTCATGGTCAAAAATAACTAGTCTACGCAAATTGCTGACGTTTAAAATATCCAATCATGTGTAACCGTGCCAAATCCTACTGCTCTTCCCACTCCTACCTATAAAAGTTCCAAACTTTCTGGGGTCTTCGTTGAATCCTCTGTCTCCTGCTTGAGACAGGTTTCGAACCAAGGGCCCCTCGCTATTAAACTACCTTTTGCTAATTTCATCAAGACCAGTCTCTCGTGAGTCCTTGGGTGGTGAGCGCTTATTCCCAGATCAGAGTGAGGGACTCCCCCTTGTGAGGTCCTTTCAAAAGGTAATTTACAGCAAGCCCACAGGCAATATCAACTTATGTAGAGAGAAACTCAAAGCAATTCTTCTAAAATAAGGAACAAGATAAGGTTTATACTCCCTCCATATCTGCCCAATATAGTACTACATTAAATATAATCATAGCTAGAATATCAAGACTGAAAGAAAGCAAAGGATACACATAGAAGAGGAAGAAGATATAGATTTTTATTTGCACATGAAAAGATTCTATCTGTCTATGACTCTAAAAGCTCCACTGGGAAGCACAATTAATAAACACTTTCAGCCAAGTAGTTGGACAGAAAAAATGAAAATGTGTAGCCTCCTATATACAAATGACAAAAAGACTGAGAAACTAATCAAAGATATAATACCTTTCAAAATGGCCTCAACAATGTCTTGGAGTAACTCCAATCAAGTAAATAAATGATTTGTATGTTACAAAATTCAAGAAATATAAGAAAGAAATTGAACATTACAGAGGAAGATCTCTCATGCTCAAGGATTGACAGGCTGAATATTTTAAAAATGGCCATTCTACTAAAAGTAATCTATGGCTTCAGAAAAATTTCCATCAAAATTCCAATGGAAATATACGTGGGAACTGATAAGATGATACATGGTTTCATATGGGAATAGAAAAACCCAAGATATTAAAATCAGTCCTCAATAATAATAGAACTTCTGGATGTATGACCTTCCTCAGTTACAAATTGAGCTACAGATAAATAGTAATAACATCAACAAAAATACTTTGTTATTCTCATGAAAATAGATACATTGTTCATTGGGATAAGACTGAAGCCCTATGGTGTCATCCCCTTCCCCACATCCTGCCTTTTTGTTTTTATAACGCCTGTGTAAATAAGTGAAAATTACGATTTGATTTAAATAATAATATAAAAAAAAAGAAAAAAAAGACTGAAGCCCAGTTGTTTACACAACAATTGACCCTAATTTTTGACAAGGAAACCAGACATGCATACTGAAAAGGAGACAGTATCTTCAGCATATGTTGCTGGTCAAACTGGGTGGTTAAATGTATTAGAACGCAATTAGATCAGTACTTGCCACCAATCACAAAAGTCAACTCGAAGTGGATCAAAGTGCTAAACTTGAGGCCAGATACAATGAAGCTGAAAGGAAAAAAAAAAAATGTGGGGAATACCTTGGAACTAATTGGCATAACAATGACGTCTTTATTAACAGAACTCTGATAGCAAGGGCATTAAGAAGAGCAGTTAATCAAATAGATTTAATGCAACTAAAAAGCTTCTGTATGATAAAGAACACCATTATTCAGCCAAAGAGTCAGGCTACAGGATGAGAAAACATTTTACCAACTACATCCAAAAAGACTAACATCTAAAATAAATAAAGAACTCAAAAAAAAAAAATTGGGGGCAGAGTCGTGTATACCTTAAATTCAGCACTTGGGAGGCAGAGGCAGGAAGATCTCTAACCCAAGGCTAGACTGTTCTACACAATCAGTTCCAGGACAGCCAGAGATACACAGTGAGACCTTGTCTCTAAATAAACAAACACTATTTGCCAGGTAGGAGTGGTGCATGCCTTTAATCCCACACTTGAAAGCAAAGCAGGCAGATTTCTGTTACTTTGAAGCTAGCTAGGCCTACACAGATAAACCCAATAATGAAAAAACAAAAACAAACAAAAAAAGAAAACCTCGACTAAACATCAGGGAAACCCAAATGAAACTACTTTGAGATTTGATCTTATACCAGTCACCATGACTAATATCAACAAAGAAACAAACAAACAAACAGAATGACAGGTCATTTTGGTAGCATATACAGTAAGAGAGACAGTCATCCACAGCTTGTAGGAATGCAAACTTATAAAGCTATTGTAGAAATGACTGAAGTGGTTCCATGAGCATATATCTACCTCAATATCCAGCTATATCATTTTAGACATCTACCCATGGCCTACTTAATAATGAACTTTTGATTAACAATGTTCATACTGCTCTACTGATAATATCCAGAAATTGGAAACAGTCTAGATGTCTGTAGATGAATGGATAAAGGAACATGGTACATGTACACAATGGAATCTTACCCGGCTGTTAAAAATTCTCCATGTAAGTAAATATAACAAGAGAAAATCATCCTAAGTGAAGTAACTCAGACCTAAAAGAACAAGGATGATTTATGTTTGTTTTTATGTGGGTTTTAGATATTAAGGTTTTGATAAACAGACTGTATAGTTAATTTAACAGAGCAAGGGTCAGAAGTGGAGAAGTGGAGGATGGACCTCCTTAGCAAGGTGCCATACAATAGATATTTATGAATGAATGTTTGTGGGGGTCTAGAATAGGTGAATTAAATGGGGAGTGAAAGGTAAGTAGGTGGTGAGGAAAGGGAACATGTGGAGGGAGGGAAAGATAAAACTAAACACAATTGGAAGAGCCATTTGTAAACTTAATACAGTGGCACCTTCCTAAAATATATACATATATAAAGGTTATTTAAATAGTATCAGTGAGTAACACAGGAGGTTGTGAACCAACAGGATGTTTTTCATTACTGAAGGACACCTCCAGTTCTGGGAATCTGTAATACCAAAAATCAGTCCTTTGGCAATGGGCCTTCATGGGAGCCACTAACAATCCAGCCTATTGCCAAACCTAGTATTCTCCACAAACTAGTGGTAAGACTCTGTTTTTGAAGACAACACTTAGATAACTGAATGAAAGTGGAAGAGTCTAGCAGGTCCTAACTAGAGCCTTCATGTCTATTGACTTGTGTTCATGATACTATACACACTACTAAAGAAGAAAGGTAAAAACACACATGCCCACAAACTCTGTGATCTACAGTGATGGTGATCAACCTGCAAGGTGTACTTGCACAATAATTGCATAAGGTTATAGAACTAACAAATGATATGTGATTTGATTTAACCCATTCTCTGATATGGAACACATCCTGAAACTTCTTGGAGTCTGAGAGTAGATGGGCAAAATGCTTATTGCTACACTGAATACTACTGTTTGGCTATATGTATATAGTAATAAATTGAATTCTAATGACAATCTGCTGTACTCACAGATCTGTGACTTGCTTACTCATCATCAGAAAATACTCTTCCAGCAGAATATGGGGCCAAGTACAGAGACCCTCAGCTACACAATGTATATACAGAGTGAGAGACCATGGGACACTAAATGGGTCAGCTTCCTCACACTCCTCTCCTCAGTGCTCATGCGACCCCAAGGATGAGAAAGCAGAGATTGTAAGAGCCAGAGGGGTGGAGGACACATTAGGCCTTCTAAGCACAATAGGACCCATGAGCACAAGAACTCACAGATGCTGTGGCATCATGCACAGACTTGTGTAGACTGGTCTGGGAGAGGTGAACACAAGCCTCCATCCCTAACCTAGAATCCTACAGTATTTGGGTATACAAACTGCCTTCATTTGCATGTAAATGTAAGTGTCACTTTAGTTCTTCAGATGAAATGATGAGATGAGAACCATAATTCAGATTTATTAAGACATGACTTTCCCTGAGAATAGAGCATTTCTCTTCTCTCAGTCTCTCTCTCTGTCTCTCTCTCTGTCTGTCTCTCTCTCCCTGTCTCTGTCTCTTTGTATGTGTGTCTCTGTCTCTATTACTGACTCTGTATCTTTCTGTCTTTCTGTCTCCTTCTCTCTGTGTATCTATCTCTCTCTGTGTGTGTCTCTGTCATTGTATCTCTCTGTCTCTCTGTCTCTGTCTCTCTCTATCACTCTGACTCTTTCCCTGTCTCTCTGTCTCTGTCTCTCTGTCTGTGCCCCTCCCTCCCTCCCTCTTCCTCTGCACCCCTACCTCTCTCTCATGAAAACCAAGCTGCACATCTGCTACATCTGTGTAGGGTGTCTAGTTCTAGCCCCTGCTGGTGGTTCAGTCTTAGTGAGCCCACATGGGCCTAGGTTAGTTTACGCTGTAGGTCTTCATGTGGTGTCCTTGGTCCCCGTGGTTCCTTCAATCACTACAATTCAAAATGGACTCAATGCCAGTTTTGTAATTTTTTTCCTCCTTGTGAGAGCATATGTGTTTCTGTGACTATTTGTGATTTTGTGCTTTTCTTGAGCTCTTTTTCTTCTGTTTATTTTGTCTTGCTCTGGTTTGTTTACTATAGTTTCTCTAAACGTATTTATTATTATTTTTAGATGACTTTGTATTCTAATGAGAAAGATAAGGAGAGAGGATGGATCTAGGTAAAGTGGTGAAGTCAAGAGGATCTGGGAACAGTCCAGAAGGGAAAACTATAATAAAATATGTTGTATTAAAAAATCTATTTAAAAATACTTTTAATGGAAAATAATTGCATCAATGAAAACATCTGTGGAGCTTTCAGATATATTCCAGGGTATGAAAAGTTGCCTGAGACATCACGACCTTCAGCATCATCTGATGTTGCCTCAGAAAGGAAATTGCACTGACAAAATGTGGTGAAAGAAAACGTTTGATGCTCAGGTTGTTTCAGAGAGCGGCCCTGAATCTTTCTGCTGTGATCATTCAACCATCTTTTGAATGTTGGTTCAATAAAAAATGTCCATATTTTAGTTATACATTATGTATTGCTGATGCCTGGGTAGTTATTGATTTCTAAGTTCAAGTTATATTCCGAAGGTATATATGTTTTTTTGGAGTCTTTGAAAAATATCAAATGATTATTTTTCATTGTTCCATAGAACTAGGGATAGAAAGTAATAAAAGTGATATGTTTCATACCAGAACAATAACTATTATGGCTAAATATCTGTAAATATTTTTGTTTGAAAGACTTAATCAGATACTACATGTAATATTATCATATTACTACATGATTATGAAAACACTTGACAGTAATCAAAGAAGTGTGATGTTACTATATGTTTTGATAAGTGAGATGAAAATTCAAATAGGAATGACATATATAATACATTTGTTTGATGTCATAATTTTAAAATGTTGATAGTACTTTGACTTTTTCTGTGAAAATTTGTATCCCCTTGATCTCTTTTTGTTGTGTTATTGCTCTAGCTAGAACATCCAGTAATATATTGAATAGATATGGAAAGAGTGGGCATCCTTGTTTTGTCCCTGATTTTAGTGTGATTGCTTCAAGTATCTATCCGTTTAATTTGATGTTAGCTGTTGATTTGCTATATACTGTTTTTATTATGTTTAGATATGGGCCTTGAATTCCTTATCTCTCCAGTACTTTTACAATGAAAGGGTGAATATCAGCAGTCTCAACTGACCGGGATGCCTGAGATCTCTCAGACACTGAGCCACCAACCAGGCAGCATACTCCAGCTGATATGAGGCCCATGACACATACACAGCAGAGGACTGTTGGGTCTGGGCTCAGTCAAAGAAGATAGCCCTAACCCTCAAAAGACTTGAGGTCCCAGGCAGTGGGGAGGTATAATGAGGTGGAGGTGGAGGGTTAGGGACATCCTCTTGAGAGGGGGAGTGGGGAGAAGTTATAGGACTGAGAGTGGTCGGGGGGCAGACAGGTTGGGGATGAAGACTGGACTGTAAAAAAGGATTAAAAATTTTAAAACACTGTTGATATTAGTAGTTTCTTATATTATAAAGGGAATACCTAGAAATTTGCTTTTATACTGCTCAGTATAGTTACTGATATATAGAAAAATAAAAACCTTTTTACATCAAAGCTATTCTCTGCATTTAAGCTGACAATGTTCATTAGTCCTTGGAGTTTTCTGGGGAGGATCTTTTTGAGTAATTCAAATATATCCTCAAATCTTCACCAAACATGTTTCATTTTATTTTATATTTTAATTAATTTATTTATTTTCCAAGATTTATTTCAAACTTTTTTACTATTTATAATAATTAGTTAAATTAGCTATTTTGTTCTTTCTTCATCAAAAGACTGATATTTTTTTAACTCTACTGCTTTAGGAGAACATTCATTGAATTCAAAGTAGGTTTTAAATTTGTTTACTGTGTGTGTGTGTGTGTGTGTGTGTGTGTGTGTGCAGGTGTGAATTTGTGTGAGTGTGTACATTGGTACATGTATGGAAGACACCGTTAAAACATGAGAAAGTCAGTTCTCTCCATTTATCATGTAGATTCAGAGTTTGCACTCATGTTGGCAGGATGAGCAAATAGATGTATGCAAAGGTGAATTGTATCTGAACACTGAAATGATGAAAGAGGACTTCATGGCTGAAACACTGTCAAAGGATCAAATCAATTATTCCCTTTCAAAAGCCAATGTGATTTTTGTCGGTTTTATTTTTTTTTCATCTTAATTCAAAGAAAGTGACTATACCTTCTTAATTAAGGTAATGCATAGGGAAATATCCACTCAGTAATTTTATCAAGGTTATATACACAACTGCCTAAAATTTATATGGCCCTTTTGCAAGCAGTCTTGTAAATAATTTGAGGACAGAAATGACATTTAGCAGTAAGGGAAAAAAATGGGGAAGAAAAGCCTGTAGGAGAAAAGTTGTATTTTCTTTGCTGATATTTAACAGTATCATTTTTCTTCATTATTCTTGACATTTCACAGATTTCACTAACTCCTCGCTCTGTTCACCTAAGCACACTTAAAAAAAAAAAAAAAAAAAAAAAAAAAAAAAAACAAAGAGGCAAGTTACATTTCAGAACAAATTACTCATCATTGTTTTTCAATAAATCCAAATCCTTTCTTGATTGTACTCTTCATAAATAAACAGATAGCACCCCTGCCTCCTAAGCAGGTACACTTGTAGTAGATTGCGTAAACACACTACTGAATTCAAGACTTATTTATTGGGTTACAAAAGGCAAAGTCAGTCTCATCTATGAAAAGAAATGTATTGAGTGGAAACTATCCTGTCTAAATTATGACATGTTGAATTTCATGGTTAAATACCATTAAAAGCTCTTTAAAAACATAAAATAATAAGTATTGCTCACACCTCAACTTTATATGTCTATCTTTATTATGTTGCAATCTTTCTAAGCAAACCAGCTACATTTACTACTATGTCCTTGTATATTCTCCCTTTACCCCATTTATCCATAATAATTTCAGAATAATATCCTTAAATTTCATTACAATTGCCTATAGTTATTGTTTGTGGTTGTTTATAAAATAAGTAAAATGTTTACCTAATTCTTTTTTACAAGACTGATATTTCAAATAATGTTTATATTTTACTTACAAGTCATCTCATTGGATAATCATCTGCCTATCACACACTGAACAACGATGATATTCAAGCTCTTTTCTATTCAGGGCTGCGTGGCAGTGACTTTAAATGGCCACTGTAATGTGTGGGACACTTCATTAGAAGTCAAATAGTGGCTTCAGGAACTGAAAAGTTATCTCAGGCATAGCTCCTTTGTGATTAGGAATGTAAAATTTTGGAAACTTTCTTGGAAAGACAACTCAACTCAAGTCTACAGCAAATTCATTGTTTTTAGCACATTGCTTCTGCCAAAAGTGCTGGCTTTAAGATATATCACAACAGGGTTCACTTTCCACAAGACAGTAACATCACAAAAAGTCTTCTACTGGTTGGTGTGTTTTTATTTATTTTCTGTTTACATATGTTCTTATAGCCCAGTATTCCCTAGAAATAATTCTATAACCATAGTGGCCTCAAACTTTTGTTCTTCTTCTATGTTCTCAAGTTGTGAGATAAAAGCACATAATGTATTGTTCTACTTTCATATGACTCTCAAGATGGAGCTAACAAGTTGGCTCTATCTGATAGGCTGATGGACAACCTGGGAATGTGAGATTCATTGAACTCAATGCAGATGACAAGGGAGCAGTCTCAGTCATGGGGTCGATATGTCTACAATATTGTATATTATATAGAAACAGGAATATTTCCTGACCCTCTCAGTTGAAAAGGAAGTAAAAACCAACAAAACATATTTCAGAAGTGAATGATCATATAGTAGCTACATAAGGTTATGTTACTATGCCATAAAATTGACCCTGTGCCTGGCTGGTGAGTATAGCTCAGGAGATTATTCTTTTTTTCTTCTATTTGTACAAATCTAATATCACTGTCTGTAATCTATCTAGAGAAATATACATGGATGTGATCAAAACTATAATACCCCTTGCATATCCCTAACAAATGGTAATAAGCAATTTCCAATTGTTTTATTCCTTATATAATTTTAGGTGGGGGCTGTAGGACCATGAAAGGGGTCTTGATTTTGGGTAGAAGTGCTGGCTGGAAGTAGCTCGGAGACCTGTAAGGGATGGGCATTTATTCTGCTATGCTCCCAGAATCCAGCCTCCTAACACGTGGCATGGAACTCCATTAACCTGTTCAGTCACATAGGGCAATGTAGGCCCCTCCCAAAGAGCACAGGTAGATGGTGTGACTACAGGCCTCAGGCCCTAGAGAGATTTACATACTAATGAAATACCTGAAGGCCAGAGGGCATAGCCACTTAAGCATTCTTTCCCAGACCCTCCCCTTTCTCCTTCCCTATTTAACTCAGGTCTGACCTGAGTTTCACCAGGCAGGGGGCAGGTGAGGGTACTGCAAGGTCCATCTATATCCGACATGAAAATAAACCCTTTTGGACCATGGACTTTCTCGTGTCTTTGGGGCCCACCATAGGAAAATGGGAGAAGGCCTTTAATGAGCCACTGTAGCCACAGCAGCACCAAACTTCCCACCTGAAGAACCTTTCTGCATTCCAGCCATGGGGACCTCCTCTTCAAGCAAGCTAGCCAGGCCACTGAGTCTGCTTAGGGAGTAGCCCTTGAGACCAGTCAGTCCCCAGGTACCTCTTGGCCCGGGGATCCCCAATCCAAGAGTTCTGCCCATGTGTGAGCTAATCATTCCCTGCAGGGGGCTGTCATCAAAAATTTTAGAGACTGTGCTGTTTTATGCTCTTATACAGTAAGCCAGAAGTTTTATTCCAATCTTCAATTATGTTTGTTATTATTGTAAACTCATGAATTGGAAGTACAGCTGGCTGCTGAGTATACTATGTATAATCTCAATGTAGTATAATCCATGGAGATAGGCTAATTTAGATAATATTCCATAATTATTTGTATTTTACTTCACCCTAACAAAAGGTCTCTTATCATTCTCCATATTCCCAGATAATAATGTACAGTGGGTGCTATCAACATATTTAAATATTCCTCTTCCTCAACTACTTAGATAAACAAGTTGTATGCACAACCACATTGGCAGCATAGGATTCTTCCAGTCTTACATTAATGAGTCTAGGTTTAAATATACTTTGAGACAGAAAAGCTGGGGAAGAAAGATTGAGATAGCTAGGTCTCCTGAGGAGCTATTAATCTTTTTATTACAGTGGGTACAAAAATGAATTAGAACCTTATGTGTTCCTCATTTTCTTTTTTCTTTCTTTCCTTCTACTTCCCTCCCTCCCTCCCTCCCCCTCCTCCCTCCCTCCCTCCTCCTTCCTTCCTTCCTTCCTTCTTCTGTTCCTTTTCTTAAGTTATGATAGTCTATTACTATAGGAACCAGTTTAAATCTGTAAAATGAACATCCATAGTGACTCATTACCTATGCCACATTTCACAAAAATTACATGTACCAATATAGCAGTACTATTGTTTCTGAGTCCTGTCAGCCTACTTTGTCTCAGAAAAGTCAGGTTGCAATGGCCTCTTACATTGCCAGGTATAACATGCATGATAAAAATCCCATAGACGACTCTGATGCTGGGCTTTCTCTATCTCCCATTTTTTTTCCCAGGATATATGACAATTCGTTGGGGTATCAGGATTTTACATTGCAGAATAACTATCTAATAACACTAAGCAGTCCCTCTAGCTAGAGGAATTTCTTCATTTTTTTTTAATAACCTCTTTCACTTTGTGGAAAGACAATTTTGATATACTATCATTTGATTAGACCTGATTTTTTTCTGCGTTTTTACTCAGCAGGTTTACCCGTGTAATGATGTGTTTCCAAGTTGTTAAACACTACTCCAAGTCAATGCTCTTGAATCAATGATTACTTCTTCATCAAGATATTCGGAACTCAATGCTTCACAAATTCCTCTGCTTTCTGGTGCTGCAGACTAAATTTGATTTATGAATTCTGATTATTAACTTTTGTTCTTAATTATAACAACCAAGGTTTATGTATTTTTAACTAGGGATTCTATGAATAAAACCATGCATGGACACATCTTTTATTTATTCTGATTTTATTTACCTATTCAGAATTAAGATATGATGTTTTTAGGTGTCCCCAGAGTTTCTTCATACATTTCCTTATTAATTGATGGTATTATAAAACTCAGAATAGTAAGTATTTTTTACAAGTTTTGTGAATGTTCAATTTTTCTTTTTGACAATTGAATAGGACACTTATAGGTTTTACTGAAAAATTTATTTTCTTCTCTCACTATTCTACTACTGTAATATGGTCCTAGTTTTAGCTTAAAAATGAAAATGAGAGGCAGAAATTATTTACAAGTAAAAAGAAGAATGGACCATTTTCCTGTGTGATTAATTACAAGAGATCTTTTAAGAATTCCCTTGACGGTTTGGAGAGATAACTTGGTGGTTAGTAACACATACTGCTCTTGCAAAGGACCTGAGTTAGGTTTCCAGTCTCATGGCTCACAACTCTCTAGCTCTAGATTCAACACTCTCTTCTATTCTTCATGAGAATCTACAATCACATTCATGCACACATAGATATATAATTTAAATACATTCAAGCACTTTAAAAGTTAAGTATTGTAATACTGATATAATTTTAAAAGACAATAAAGAGAAATGTGGGGTTTTGATTTATAGCCAAAATGAAACATAAATTTACTTTTTTAAATTATTAAATGGAATCAATAAACATGTCATATTTTATTGTAAGTTTCTGAATACTATGAATCAATTTGCTAACTACATTTATCTTATAACATATATATATATTTATATATATATATATTATATATATACACATATACATATATACTGCATCCACCTATTTAACATAACATTCTACATCTGTATTTATACACAGATATACATTAAAACACATCAGAACATAGACACTCATACAAATAATATTTTACAAAGTAAGATATTCATTTTAACATAATGTATTATGTTTTACATGTCATATATTTTGTTATACACACATACATAATTTTATCAAATCATAACAATATCTTGAAAATGATTATGTGTATTTTTAAATAATATTAAAATTTGAGCAAAACCTACATAATTACTTCTATAAATACATGTGTTTTCAAAATATCTCTTTTGTTTCATGGCAAATATTGTCTTTCAGAAAATAAAGGCATTACAGTAACCTTATAAATACATTTAATGAATAACATGTATAAATGTTCATACAATAAAAACAAACAAACCCCCCAAACCTCCCAAAAACCAAACAAACAAAAAAAAAAACCAACAAACTGAAATTTTTAGTCTGGTGGATCAGGTTCAAAAATTCAAGTCTGAAACTAAAAATAGATGGCAAATATGTTAAAATGTGAAGGACATTTTGCTACATCACCTAGTGTCCAATTTTCTTAGTGCCCAGCAATGACCCGGCAGTACTGAGGTGAGTTAGATAGAATTGCCTGATGTCAGTCACAGAGAACAGCTTGATTGCTCAGCCATCCTTTACAATCACCCACTGAACCAGGTAGAGGTGAAATAGTGTATACAGCAAAGTCATGAAGATTGATGGCGCCCAGCTGCTTCCAAAGGTACCCTATTCTGCATTCAAACCACTTGACACATGAACTGATGGAAAACAAAGACTGTTTGCACAGGAAAAGTGCTTCAGCAAGCTTAATTTCCATAGCCATTTGCACAGCAAAAGCAAGATCTAATAGGTCCCCTAGAAATCAGCAAAGCCATGATAAGAATTCAAAGCCACAAACTAAATAAAAAGAGATTATTAGCTACATTGCAGTAGGCAAACAGCAGAGACTCAAGTGATCAATACTTGACAAGAGACATGCCACAAACTTCATGTATAGGTCAGACTCACATGCTGTCTTTTAAATAAATCGACTGACTCTTGGACAAGGCACATAAAATGTCACTTTTTATCTCTCAGTTGATATTTTCTTCCAAAGGGAGGGGGAGCTTTCTATTCACCTCTCTGAGAGATTTGATCGAGAAGATAGTCACTCCTGATATAAGGTTTAAAGGAGAAAACTGCAATCAAGTGGAAATTTTTGTCAGTACCTTAATCTCTGATTTGTAGAAGGTTTTGCTTTGGGATATTTGGTGTGTCTGAGGATTGCCACCAAAGAGCCCTTCTGTTCTTTAATGGTGGCACTAAATCTTAACAAACGTGAGCATGAAAACTATTGTGCAGCACTTGTGAGGCATATATCAAAGTTATATTTTTTAAAGCTTGGAAAGGCAGTTGAATCATGCATGCTCTTTATGGATCTCTGATCAGCCTGATAAAGGCAGTTCAGCTTCAATAAGCACTTTTTAAGTGAATGTTTTGGAAAGTGAATAGGAAATTCAAAGCTCAAACTGTTGCCAAATGGCTCCCCCAGCACTTTGATCACTTGGTTTCTGACATTTTGTTGAAAATGTCTTGTTTTCATTAAAATGTTGGCATCGAGAGACCCAGAAAGTTAACTGTAGTCACTGAAAATATACTATACAGTAAATCATGGAATGACATGACTTATTAAGTACTTTGTACACATTCCTTAAAGAGAAAATCATTTCCCTGTGGGGTCAAACACAGCATTGCACTTGTCTGTGAGAAAGTTCATATTGTTAAAAGAAAGACAAGTACAGAAGATAAATCAAATAGTAGCATATTGCCCAAGGCAAAAGAAAACTAAGTTAAAGCATTTCCTTTTTAAAAAGATAAGAATGCTATAATATAAAATGTTTTATATATGCTCATAAAAGCCATGAATAGAATTCTGTTTTGAAATTAAGATGACTGAACATATCTCTAACTAGAAGGACAGAAAATATAAGTGTTATGACCCTTTCACATTTTGCATTCAATGATGATTCTTCAATTAGTGACTCCTAAGTTTCTGACCACAAATGTAACAGTTATAAGTATGTAGCTCTGTAATTTAAAGAGTTGATTTATCAGAAAGTGGACTGTTTAAAAAATAAAATTGCAGTAACTTGAAAATTACTCAGAGATATGATTATGAAATTGAATCCTTTACACATAAACTGACCCTTTACACATTCTGAAATACTTAAAAGCAAAAAGTAATGATTATTGACAGGCATCCTGTATAGCACTCTATAATCATATTCTGATTACAACATAATAGAATGCTCTGTGATATATTTAATATATTTTTCCAAATTTTTCCTTTAACTTAGTTGGGTATTCAACATAGACCCTAATTTACCACATGAATTTCTGGTAATTTTCATTTGTTTCAAAGTGGTAAATATCAAAAGTCAAGACTATGCTTCTGAAATATTGTTATCAATACAAATTTGATTCAAAATTGAAGAACTGGACTAGTCAGAATGCACTGATAATAAGACAGACAGACAAAAGCTTGGGTACATAAAAACACATACCCAAACACACATGGTTACACACTTACATACAGGAGTGTATATGCACATAGATAAACACATATACACATAGAGCCTCTCATTAAAAGAAATAGATCATTTGACAGAAGATGGACAACGTCATCTGTCTTAGATTTGGGTAACTGGATTACTGGACAAACCTGCTATAGTGTTCCAAGTGAGGTAACAAAAGTAAGAATAGTCTTGGAAAAATAAAGGCACAGGAAAGTTAAAAATATAACTCATTATCAATACAAATATTACCAATGAATATTTAAGGAAAACATAGAACCAAAGAAGAAAAGCCACCACTCTTTTCTTCCATAGGCAGTTACATTATAACATGGCAGCTGACAATCAGGAGGAGTGGTGGAGCCTCTAGCAGATATCCAAGAGAAAGCAGGAGATGGACTTGTCTCTTGTCAGGTGTCACATGGTGCAAACCTGGCTGCATGGCACAATTTTGGATTTGGGAGCATCATCAATCTGAATAGCGCATCTCTGGCTTTCTAGCATACAGATGGAATTTCTCATTCTTGTATGCTTGTCTGTTTTGATTTTTTGTATACCATATTTGTCCTCAAATATAACTTTGGTAAAAAAATTCTGGAAAAGAGATTGAGGGCATTACTAGAGAAGGAAATGGCTCTGATGTTTATGGGAACAAATTGTTCTGGCCCAGGCCATTCAAGCAATTAACCTAGGCATAACAGGACTAGGGGCTGTTGATGTGGAGGCTGACTTCTTTAATTGTTCTCTGGGAAATTTTAGGCATATCATGATGATTAATTTGTACCAGGAAATATTTGGAGTAGGAAGGGCTTTTGAAAAACTTCAAGTTTTAGGAGTTACGAGAATCGAAGACCTCAAGGGAAAGGAACACTGAGTGAGCTTGGGTCAATAGGGGTAGAGATTTTCATAGAAAATATAAGGGTTAAGATAAAGGAAGAAATAACTGGGTCTGTGGATTAGTGAACTGACCTTCTGGAAAAATTATAACATACTGATTTGATCCTTTGGCATTGCCTACTTAAGGAACTTTGGGTACAAATTCTAAGAGATAGAATTTGGGCTGTGAAGGAGCCCTGGGGGAAGCCACAAAAGGAATTAATATTGCATATGGAAAAGAGTTTGAAAAGCGTTGTACAAATAGATATTAGGATGAGCTTAATAAAGATTTTTTGTTAATTTAAGACAAGTAAAAAATGTTATCATTATCCTGACTTGTTTAGCACATTTTTCTTGTCATGCTAATGTTGTAACCATAAGTTTATGCCCAGATGACCTATTATTTGGAGGTTTCTCTGAGAATTAAAACTTAATGAATAACTTGCTTTAGCAGACACTGAACTGCGACACTGTGTGTGCATTGTGTTTTCTGGTGACATAGTTACATGGGGATAGTTGGGAAAAATAATGGGCTTGAGGAAAAAAATGAAGTGCCTTTTAGTTAAGTATTATTGTATAACAAGGAAGTATGTAACTGATAAAAGACTGTGGCGAACTCAGAGAGAAAAGAGAAAACTATCTGAAAGTTGTCTCTGAGCTCCGTTTCAGAACAAGTTAACTGTCAGCTTGCACCTGCATCATTGCCTGAGACTCTGATATTGAGGCTAGCCAGTCGTCCCATTCTTGCGATCTCTGAAACAATTGAGGCTGATCCTTGGCAGTTTCTATATGCTATCTAAGGAGCATAGCATTGTGACAGAGTTCACAATAACAGATCATTAAGGTCTGAATTTGACGAAAAAATAATTTCATAATACTAGAAAGAGTACAATCCAATAAAATAACATTCGTTCCTGATTTTGGTTTAGAGAATTTCTTCTAACTCCTTAGATGTCAGAAAATAAAACTTTCCTTGAAGAAGGATCATTATTCTATTATTGAAATATTTTTTTAGATCCAGTGATGATAACATAACTCTTATATCCTAGCACTTGGGAGGTAAGATATGAGGATCAGAACTTTTAGGCAAGACAGATCTACAATGAATGAATACAGTATGGAATGATAGCATGATTTTTTCAATTATTTCTCTAATTTCCTAATTATAGTATCAATACAGAAGTAAATATAGAAAAACCACACTAGAAATAAAACAACTTATGAGAAATCATCAGAACTAAGGGAAACTTTAGAAATGAAAATGTAAAACTGATTATATTTTTTAAAAGATTTATGTATTTATTTTATGTATATGAATACACCACCATTGCTCTTTTCAGAAACACCAGAAGAGGGCACCAGACCCATTACAGAAGGTTGTGAACCATCATGTGGTTGCTGGGAATTGAACTCAGGACCTCTGGAAGAGCAGTTGGTACTCTTAATCGCTGAGCCACCTCTACAGTCCATGATTTTTTCTTTTAAAAAAACTGACAGAAACTTTAGAATAAAGAGTAGAAAATGAATAAAAATTAAAATTTAAATAAAGGCAAAAGGACTGGGTTCTTATTACATTAAAGATTCCAAGGCGATTGCTAACTAATAGAAAATATGAAACATAAGAAAATACCGAGTAAGCTTAAAATGTATCAAATGTTATTAATTAATTTATGGCTTCATTTAAGCTTCACTCCATAAGATGAATATATTACCAGGCCCTGAACCTATGGCTAGACGGCATAGGCTGTAGGAGAGAGACTATTATTTTCATCCTGCTGAAATACAGCACAGAATTAACACACATGCTAAATATTTGTCATCTTACCCAAAGATCAATGTATCTCTCAATCCTTATTTGAGAAGCTTCCATTTCTAGTACATGATGGTTAACATAGAGATTCACAACCTATCAATGTTTAGATAATATATAGCAACAAACTTTTTAGCCTTAAGAAACACACACACACACACACACACACACACATATATATATATCCCCAATTGCAAAGGCTCACAGATTATTGTCAAAGAGGGAAAGAGGGGGCAGAAAGATTAGAAAGATTACAAGAGCCAGAGACCATCCATTACTATAAGAAAGGATCCTCTGGAACCTGTACATATGAATTAGCAGCTGCCAAGGCTGCATGAACAAAGCCTGTACAATCTCAAGTCAGACCAAGCTTCAGAAGGGAGAGGGTGTTTGTGTACATAATTCCACCCCTAGCTATTAACAAATAGCAATGTTTAACTGCAGGGAAGGGGAGATATAATTTTCTCTAAGAGTATACGCCCTGTAAAACAAAATATGCTCCAGTGCAAGAACATATATCCAACAATAAATATCTGCATACCACATATCGATCATGCCATATTTGTTAAAGAATATATACATGTATAGGGCTTACCTAAGGGAAGTCATGCACTGAATACGGATGTCATCATCTTTGGGGCAGAAGGGATTGCAGAAGAAAAGTAGAAAAACATGACCAATGTGTTCTGTACCTGCTGCTTCCATCCACCATGACATGAGATTTTCTACTTAATCATTTCCTTCTTACAATGAATTGAATTCTTACAATGAATTGAATGGATTCCTTACAATGGATTAAAATCTCTGAAAGCAGAAAAAAATCATTTTTCCATGAAGGCCTTTGTCTGCCAGTCTGTCCATCTGTCTGTGCCTCTACAATTCTCTCTGCTTCCATTCTCTCTCTCTCTCTCTCTCTCTCTCTCTCTCTCTCTCTCTCTCTCTCTCTCTGTGTGTGTGTGTGTGTGTGCATGTGTAGACTGACATGACAATGTGGTTCAAATTTCTTGGAATTAGCTTATAGAAAGAAATTTGGAAATATTAACTAGTTCAGGCTCCAGAAGCCTGTACTGCACTTAGCAACACTTTATCAACTAGTCAGGTTGTAGCTCAGAAGGCTATCATGGTACTAGATCTGCAGATACTAGAATCAGCGAGGCATCAGTTTTCTATTGGAAATTGGCTTGGAGGTCATTCATGTTATACTATAAAAATAAATTAAATTTTATAATGCTCATGTTGAAAAATTCTGTAGGATTCTAATTTAAGGATGATGTACTAATTAAACTAATGGAATGCATTTAAAGTCTTTAGTCGTGTCATGCTTACTTCTTCACGCATTTAGTGAGTTGTATTAGAGGAAATGGAAGAAAGAATTATAATTGAGGATTTTAAAAACAGATTTCTTTTCAGAAGGAGCACCTTTAAAGTTGGGACCATAGAAAGAGCACCAAGTGAGTAGTCCATGACATTTAAAACAAAGCCAGATAATCTTAATTCTGGAAACATGAAAGATGGCTAGCTAGAATCACAGGAACTTTTCAGATCTCACCCATGACAGCTTCAATAGTATGGTGATATTAACTGCACTGAATAGTTCGCGTTAAGAAGATCCATTGTGCTTTGCTGAAAAGATCCAGTAATCAACATGTGTTTTAGCAATTGTCCGTCTACTACTCAGAGTAAACTACAAAGCAGCCTCACCACTGGGGTTCCCAAGCACCACTACCAGCAAGTCACTCAGGGGAGGCAGAACACAGTTCCTAATAGGTATCTCAGAACCCTTTTTCCCTGGTGAGAACCAATGGGGTCTAAGATGGATGCTATAGTTCTAGGTTTCCTGTTTACTCAGACGCCAGTGGAGACTGCAGGAAGTTTGGAACAGGGGTCCAGAGGTCTGTGCTTCCCCTAAATGCCATGCAGGAACTGTATTGCTGAACTCTGCCCTGGGCAGTATCCGGTTTTCTTCCAAGTGAGTGCTGAGAGTATGAAGGGGCTAGAAGAGAGAAAGCCCTCCCAGGGGATTTAGACATGGATACCACCTATCCACCAAGTATTCTGTATATAACTAAACTATCTGAGTATGAAGGAGAAATCATGACATTTTCTTGTAAATGGTATGTAAAGGGAATTAAAAATAGAATAAATGCTTTAAAGCTAATACCAGAGGGAGTACTTCAACCTGAAGTGACAGGTTACTAGGCAGTCAATGTAAAACATTAAATAAAGCATGTTGGCAGAGATAACACATAGGTAAATATGAGTATCATTATCATTATGATAAAGGCTCCCTGCTCCTCTCCCCCAGCCCCTTGCTTTTCCAAACTGATTGATTTGATGATAGATGTGAGTGCATCTTACTCAGGATGAACCAGGGATTAAGTGCCTTTTGCAGGAAGGAATGCCAAGGAAGGGAAACTCATTGACTAAACACTTGGGGCCTATTTAGATACCTCATGATTATGGAGAACTCCAGGTTTTTATTCTACATGATAGATTGTTATGGTTCTCTCAGTGAGGTATCATGGTTTTGTGTTCCAGACCAGGTAATTTTTCAGGGACTGGCCCCATGCCTGTTGTTCTTAATTCTGAGAATTCACAGGGTTTGGTCCTGCTCAACCTTACCAGTTCTTCTGTATAGTGTCAAAGTCCACTTGCCTCACACCTAGATGTGATGGAAAGCGGTCCAATGAGCATGCAGGGGCTTCTACTATTGCTCATATGATGCTTTTTATAATCTTACAATGTGCAAAAATATAATGTGGTGGCTTTTATAATGATGTGAAGTAAAATCTTTGATAGAATTACATTTAGTGGCAGGATTAGGAAATCTGCAGATAGCTCCTTAGAGAATGATGTGTGCAAGTTTCAGAATTAAGATAAAAATATAGTCTCAAAAAACCAATATATATATATATATATATATATATATATATATATATACAGTGTCAACCCTAGAATTTGATGGGGGCAGTGAAATAGAAAGTTTGTCAAGGAATGCTACAAATGGTTAGTACAACCACATCAAGACAATGGTTACATCATCTAAAAATGGTGACCAGATAGAAACAGCCAGATTGGAAAGGGTGTCCAAATGGTATGGATAACCAGGTAGAAATTGTGACCAAGATAGTAAGGCTGATTTACTAGGTATGACGCTACACAAGCCCATTAGAATTTATATTACACATGTGTTCCAGATGAGGAACAACAAGTTATGAGGAACAACAAGGAAAAAAAATACTGCTACAAAAGAGAAATGGGTTCATGAAAATGGTTATTTTTTTTCCTGAATGTTATGTATGATACCAAATTGACATGTCTAAAGGGTCAAGTGACTTCTAACAGAATAAATCTCAGTGGATAAAATCATAAAAGATGTAGTCAGGTTATCAAATTCAAAATATAAATTGAAAATTAAAATGAAGCATAAAGAGAAAAAAATTGCAATAGAAAAAGAATTTTCAACAAAATTAAAACATGATCTTTCAACATAAACTACCAGAACTAGAACACAATGACATTTAGTCCCAAGGCAAAATAAACAAGATAAATACCACCTATCCACCAAGTATTCCGTATATAACTAAACTATCTGAGTATGAAGGAGAAATCATGACATTTTCTTGTAAATGGTATGTAAGGGGAATTAAAAATAGTATAAATGCTTTAAAGCTAATACCAGAGGGAGTACTTCAACCTGAAGTGACAGGTTACTAGGCAGTCAATGTAAAACATTAAATAAAGCATGTTGGCAGAGATGACACATAGGTAAATATGAGTATCATTATCATTATATTTGCTGTTTTAACTACTTTTTCATATTTTATGTGATTCAAATGGATAATATATGAGTTTGGAATTATAAATCTATATTAAAAAGAATAAAAGGTTTAAGATGAAACCTACAAAAATGAAGCCATGGAATGAATGGAGAGAAGTAGTAGAGTATTTAATACATTAAAACTAGTTTGTTATTATTACGTTAGATGTCTGTTTTCTAATGAGAGAAAGTCAGGCTCTGGATTATAGCTGACAGGAGAAGTGGAGAGGATCAAGGAGGATTTGGGGGAGGGAAAATTTCAATAAGATTATACTGTGTGAAAAATAATTACTTCCAGTAAAAATTATACCATCATTAATCCTAAGAATTTACTATTAGTAATCATGGTATTAAATTAATACTAAAATATCTTGTATGCTAAATACAGAAAAATAAATAATCAAAATACGTTTATCCCAAAAGGTACTTTTGACAAATAAAAGGAGTGATGGAAGAAATGAACATTGTATATAAGATGTAGAATCAAATGACTAAGTACGATAAGGATACTCTTCCTTACCAGAGATTATTTAAATATAAATATATTAAAAATTTCTTCAAGTGATAGGAAATAATGGATTGGAATAATAAATGGTGAACAGACTTTTAAAATTAAAATATATTTTCATACAACATATTCTCTCTCATTTTGCTTTCTTTCCCCTTACCAACTAATCTCACATCTTTCCTATTCCCTTGCCACTCAAATACACAACTTTTTTCTCTCATTAGATAGCAACCAGACATCTAAAAAGATTAATAATAATAATAATAAATAAGATAAAATAGAATGAAAACAATAGACCAGAATAGGACACAGCAGAGTAAAGGGAAACCTAGGGAAAAAGGTACAAGATACACATATAGTCACTGAGGCAGACACATTCTCCCTCACAGAAAAGCCATAAAAATATCAAAACCCTAGCATATAAGCAAAAGATAAGTAATTTAAAGGAAAAGAATCTTAACAAATCAATATGAGATAAAACTCCTTCCAAAATACCATTAAATTCTTTTTGTACTGGGCATAGGTCATGCCATTAAGTGTAGTTTTTAGTCAATGAGATTACTTTGGAGGAAGTTTTCTTTTCCTGAAGTGGAAGTTTTTGGTGGTGTCATGTGATATAGACTTATGTGATCTCTTAATGAGGTAAGCCCCTTGGGAGGATATGTGATGTTTGGAGAGAGTATAAATAGGAATCAAACATACAATGATAGGGTGCTTGCATAGCTAGCCTTGGAACACTTCTTTGGCTTTGCATCTTTACTGGAATTCACTTCTTAGAGACAGGCATTGCAGAGAGCTTCTCTTGTTTTCCCAGATGATTCAGGAGTCAACTGATACAGTGGAAGACTGGCTGCTTCTGCTGAATCATGCCACAGCTGTTGATTCGTGTTTGGTATCCTAACACTACTGAACTTGACTACTGGTATTCTGAAAAATGGAGATTAGAATTATCTCAATGAAGTATGTGTAAGCAACTCTACATCATCTTGTCCTGTTTACCATCTTTTCTCCCCTACTTTTGGACAATGGGCTAGAAGCATTTGAGAATCCTTATTAAAGGGAGGTTTTAGAAAAGCTAAGCCTATATTTTCCTTCAGAAGCAGTTATCAAATGGGAATAGCATCTGGATTAAGGATTTTGTTTACTTCCCCTTTCAAAACCAAACTCCAAATAGCTTAGACCCTTGAAGGTGCAGTGAATGCTGACACAGTCTGAGTTCATGTGTGTCAGCCCTCTTCTGTCTAGAAGGCATTCTATCAGTAGTGTCTTCTGTCCCCACCTGCTCTTACAGTCACTCTAACTTATTCTTCTGGGTTCCCTGAGTCCTGACAGGAGGTATTTGAAGGAGGCATGCTGTTTAGGACTGAGTTTTCCAAGTTCTATCATTCTTTGCACATTGTCCAGGGGTAGGTTTTGCTCCTATCTACTGCAGGAAGATCTTCACTAATGATGGCTGCAAAGGCAATGATTTTTGAATAGAGCAGAATGTCATTAGGAATCATTTTATAGCTCTGTTCCTTTAGCAGAACAGTTGTATTTGGTTTTCTCCTATGCTCCTGTCTTATTTAGTTTATATTTCTTGGCCATCCCACAGTGTTGGGTATGCCTTAAATTTTATAAATTAGAGCTTAATTCCAATCAGATAGCTGTTGTTTACTTCCAAGACTTTTGTGCTGCTATTGTATCTTTGACTGAGAAAAGAGAACAAAATTAGCCAAGCACCAGCATTCTCCTTGTTTCTTGGGTAAGAATGTAACACAAACAACTGTGTTATACTTCTCTAAACTTTCTTCATCTTTTTGGAATAAAATTTTAATTGTGAATTCAGATAAACTCCTTAGCAATGGGAAGTTCCTTTGCTAGGCATTATATCCCTGAAACACTAAGACTTGCCAACTAATCTCTATAAAGAAGATATAAATAACCAAAATGCACATGGAAATTATTTAAAATAATCAAATCCTTCATTTGGGAAATAACAAAAATATTAGTTTAAATTATTCATATAAAGAAATGTTCAATGTCCTTAGTGATCAGAGAAATGCAAATAAAAACGCCACTGATATTCCACTTTACACCAATCAGAATAGCTACGATCAGAACCTCAGGTGACAACACATGTTGGGGAGGATGTGGACAAAGAGGAACATTCCTCCATTGCTGGTGAGATTGCAAACTGGTACAAACACTCTGGAAATCAATCTGGAGGTTCCTCAGAAAATTAGAAATAGATTTACCTGCAGACCCAGCAATATCACTCTTGGGAATATATCCAAAAGATGCCTCACCATGCCACAGGGGCATGTGTTCCACTATGTTCATAGCAGCCTTGTTTGTGATAGCCAAAAGCTGGACAAAACCCAGATGTCTTATGATAGAAGAATGGATACAGAAAATGTGGTACATTTACACAATGGAATACTACTCAGCTATTAAGAATGAGGACATCCTGAGTTTTGCAGGCAAATGGATAGAACTAGAAAATATCCTGAGTGAGTTAACTCAGACCCACAAACACATGCATAGTATGTACTCATTAATAAGTGAATATTAGAAAAAATGTACAGAATACCCAAGATACAGTACACAGAACTCAAAAATGTCAACAAGCTGAAGGGCCCAATTGAGAATACCTCAGTCCCACTTGGGAGGGAGAAGAAAGCAATCACAAATGGGAGGGAGGGAAAGTGAACAGTGGGAGGGGAACCTGATCTGGTATTGGGTGAGGGAAAGGACTGATTCCCTGAGGGTCAGCAGAAAGAATGGAAACAGGCAACCTAGGGAGGTAGGAGGTTGGCAGGGGTGGGGGTACCCTGCAGAATGCACCAGAGACCTGAGAAGTAAGAGACTCTAAGGACTCAAAGGGAAGGATCTTAGATGAAATGCCCACCAGTAGGGAGAGGGAACTTATAGAGCCCAGCTCCAGCAGGAAGACAGAGCATCAAGAGAGGGATGGGGTTGCTATCCCACAGTCAAACTCTGACCCCTATTTGTTCCGGTCTGAAAGAACTGCAGGGACAGAAATAGAGAGGAACCTAAGGAAAAGAAGGTCCAGTGAAAGGTCCTTGAGTTAGATATACCACTTTGGGCCTGTCACTATTACTGAGGCTATGGGGTGCTCAAAAAAGGGACCTATCATGACTTCCTCCAAAAGACCCTACTAGCAGCTGAAAGAGTCAGATGCAAATATTTGCACCCAAACAATGGACACACTGCTGACCCTTGTGGTTGAATTAGGGAAAAGCTGGAAGAAGCTGAGGAAGAGGGAGACCCTGTAGGAGGATCAGCACTCTTAATTAACCTGGATCCCTGAGATCTCTCAAACACTGGATCACCAACCAGGCAGCATATATTAGCTAATATGAGGCTCCCAACACATATACAGCATAGGACTGCCTGGTCTGGGTTTAGTCAGAGAAGATGCACTTAACCCTCAAGGGACTGGAGGCCCCAGGCAGTTTAGAGGTCTGGTAGGGTGGGGTGTATGTGGTGGGGACAGGGAATAGAGAGGAGGTATGGGATGTGGAAGGAGGGTAGACCAGGGGTGGGAGATAAATTCTGGAGAATAAATAAATAAATAAAAGATAAGTTATAGTACATGCTGAATTTGTTTTCTGTGGTTGACCTATACACTTTCAATATATGAAAATAATATACCACTTTTCATATACTTTGTTACTTCAAAAGTATCCATTTCCCTAAGTATCATTTCTCTTTGGATTATGTGATTCCCTCTGATAAAAGCTGAGTGCATTCTCTGTCTTCCCAACACTGTCAAAGTTATTTCTCTCTGAAGTCACCTGTAATGATTCTATGTGTAAATAATAATTCCAAAACAACTCCTCTGTTTGCCTGCTGATAATATATTCTCTATTTTCCCATCATTCACTGTAAACACTGGTCAAATTCATGAGGAGAAGCAACAGGAGGGAAGAACGGTTTCCTTGAGCTCACAGGTCTTGGGGATGCAGTCTATGGCAGCAAACTTGACAGCAGAAACTAATGGCTGGTTACATTACATCTATAGTGAGGAAGCAGGAAGACAGGAGAGGTGATGCTCTGTTATCTTTTCACTTTTCATTAGTCTGCAACAGGTATCAATAGGATAGTGTCCCTTATTCATTATGTCTTCCATAAAGTACTTCTGTGAATAATCTCTTAAACATATGAAAAGGTATGTTTCTATGGTGATTATAAATCCAGTCAAGTTGATGAGCCATCACAGTCAAGTTCATCAAATATTGTTTGAATGACTGAAAATATCAAGTCCTAGACTCATAATTTCCCTGGAGGAATGTTGGGTTTTATTTAGAATTGGAACATGGTTATATGTTGATGATTGTTGTGTTCACTTTTCATAAATAAAGCCTTTTTCATACTTACATATTATTAGGAATTCATTTTCCAATGAGTGCCTAATACCATCCACTTTATACTATCATTTTATTCAACCCAATGCTGTTGTAAAAACATAGCTTATAAAGATCTTTAACTGCAGCCATTTTCTTCTTCACTGTTTTCTCATTCAAATATATGAAAGGCTTAGCACCTAGGTTGAAAAATCAATTAATTAATGCTTTAGTTATCTTTATGAATCAGATATTTTTCACTTGTACACTGATTTTAAAACTATGTTCTAAACAATATTGTACCAAGGCAAATCTTAAGGAAAGAGACTTACTTATTTACTGAATCAAAATTAGCCTCTGTGGGTGTTGAATTGAAATCAAATTTCTGTTAAATAGGGCCCCAAGAAATCAATTGTAACCAGCAGCTAATGACCAGTTTGCTAACAGCTTGAGGCAAAGCCAAGGGCAGTTAACACTTGAACAAATTAGTTGTTAACTGTGCTAATGACTGATTTTGCAGGGATTATTGCTATTATAAACAGTCATCAATCTAGCTTTACAATTTGAGCCTAGAAAAGTTTGCAGCCAAAAAAAGATGTTTACGCTCTCAGTTTGATATCTTTGTGCACGCATCAATAATATAGTCAAAAACTATAGAATGCTGTATTTCCAGCTTTCTTGAAGGTAAAATTACTGGAAAGTACTTTTCTTTCTCTATATTTGTCATCTATGAATGAATTAATGTATTATGGATTTTATTGAGAAACAAAATATATTAGTATGCAAATGAGTACATTGTGTATCTAATAAGGAGCAAGATGAGAAGACTGTTAAGTATATATTCATGATAAATATATTCAAATATTTATTATAAGATCATTGGACATAATTAAAAGTTCAGATGACAGTCATTAAGTGTCTGTTGTAAAATAACAAAAAGTAAAACATTAAAATTTCATAATAAACTTTATGATTTATTTTTATAAAATAATATTTTGGAAACTAAGTCACACAGTTCTAAACTAAAAAATATTTATTGGTACAATTTTTTTCTCTTTCTCTCTCTCTTTCTTCATGACTATGTTTCTGTTACATGTGGCATAGTACAGATACATTGTTCTATGCTTTTACAATATACTAGAAGAAAATTATGATTTTATACTGTACTTTAAAAATGAAAATATGTTTTTCCATTTCACTACTATATTTATACATTCAATACTTTGATATATAGATATTGTCTTAAGTATAATCTGTATATTTAAGAAATTTAGAATAAAATTATCAAATGTAATAGCCACTTAATTAAAGACAATGATAATTTATAATTACAATCCTTTCACAAACCTTATTTTATTATAACATGATATAATGTTTATATTCCATTTATCTATTTTAATTTCCTTTGTTTCATTTCATACTTATATAACCATTCAAAAATTTTAAAACAGTTGAAATCTCGTTTGATTACTGTTTTAGATTCATTATTTCAACATTGATTAACATTGATTGATAAACATGGATTATGTTTATCTTAACCTTATTTCTTGCATAAACATTGTTTGTGATTATGATATGCCCAAACATATATATGTTTACATAAATTATGTTAAAACTAATTCAACTTATTAGTATATGTCTATTTTCTTTGAATACCAACACCTAACTATATGGATTTCAAATTTCTGAAAAAAATATCATTTTCATTTATAGAATTTATTAATGTTTAGAAGATAATTCTACTCATCACTTTTCTGTATTGTGGTAAATTATAGCTCAGGTTAAAATTTCACTCTGTAATACCTAATAATAAAAATAAAAAATGAATAAATACCTCACACTGACATTTTCCTTAATCTCAATATCATGTACCAATTGGTTGAACCCTGCATGTTTTGCTTGTCTTTAAGTGAAAAATAGATGATGTCAGACTCAACTTTTCACATTGTATTTTGAAATGCTCTGGTTTAACGGAACATTTTTTTTCTCTCTTCTAACTTTTTTTTATAGAAATTCATCTTTTTCATGATCTTAAATTATACATTAATAATCATTAGTTTCTTTGATCTTTAGAACCTCATTCTCTTAAATGTCTCATCTTTTAACTTAATAGCTAGAATACTGTTTAGGAGAAGAAATAATTTGTAGTATTGATATTATGACCTCTCAGATTCTTTTTAAATATAAAAGGAAATCAATAATTTAAAACCTAAGACATATATAACATTTCAAATATCATTGTATGAATTTTAAAGTTCACTTAATTCTTTTATTAATAGTGACTTAAAACAAATAAGAAATGTAAATCTGCTGGTTGTGGCACATTAGGCTAATTTTCATGTTAATGTTAATAACCTTACTAAAATCCCAATGGCTTAGATCTAATTCCCTGTAACTTTGATATAACAAGAAGTATGTTTTCATATATCCATCAGTAGACTAATGGGCTATATTTAATTAACTAAGATTCTACTGTGATGACTAAGCCGTGTGACTTGTGAAGATAGTATTTAAGAAGAAGAAAGTCTTGGGTTGTTATCTGACAGTATGTAACATGTTGCCTCAGGTATAATCCTTGTGTGTCAGATATTTGATACCATGAATGAATATCCTGTACTGCTTTCCTCAATTTCCTAGAAAAAGAAGATGGCCTTATCTGGCATCAATGGAACAGGAGGCCCTTGGTCCTGTGAAGGCCCAATGCTACAATGTAGGGGAATCCTAGGGAGGTGAGTCAAGAGCGGGAGGGGGGGTAAGGGTGTGATGGGTAGGGAAGTACCCTCATAGAGACAGGGGAAGGGGGTAGAATAGGTGGTTTGCAAAGGGGAAACCTGGAAGGGAGATAACATTTGAAATGTAAATAAATAAAATAACCAGTAAAAAATGAAAAAGACATTATAATCAAGATATGTCCATCAAAGCATTTCTTGATTTGGTTAGAGACAAAACAAAGAAAATATTATTTCTTATATTTCATAAGTTTATTATCATTTATTTTAGTTGTCCAAAAAATGGATAATTGCCTTTATATTTTGAATTTATTCTACATTAAATATACATATGTAAATTTTTCTTTGATTGTCATTTCAGTGACTGAAGATGAACTTGTGTATCATCTCTGTCCTTTTGTAACAGCAGAACTGAAGCTTTAAGGGAGATTGTCAACATAGAAAAGTGGATTATCTGTCACTTCAGTGTCATCCATCTCAATTTGAAGTCTTTTTGGGTGCTCATAAAATAGAACTATTTTCCTATATGAGACAGCAAATAGTAGATTGAAATGAAAAATAAAAAAAGCCATTGACATGTGCATTTAAAGGAACATAATTTGATAACATGATACACATGATTTTAAAAGTAAATTTACATTAGGCATAAACAAGTTCCTATCATAAGAACATACATACATATATAAAATCACTTTCAAAAATTGAAATATATAATAAGCTGAAATGATAGAATTTTATTGAAAGTATTAGACTCCATTAGAACCCATACACTATAATTTCATATTCTGAATACATCTCAGTAAAATTATATCATAATAATATTAACTAAGACCTTGTCAACTTTCGTTAAGTGTACTTTGAACGAAATCAGTGTATAATTTTTCTAGACTCAAACTAGTATCAAAAATTATAAACTAGAACAAATGTTTGTGTAAACATAATATACTGTTAATTTAATTGGTGTTGGTTTTATTTTTTTCCCTACAGAAGAGTGGTCCCATGTACATAGAATGCATGAAATCCTCAATTTGATTGGTGTCCTTATTGGAAAAATACATACTCTTTAAAAAATGACCACAACTAGAATTCTTATTGCCTTAACACTTCAAATGTTGGAGTTATAGATTTACATAACTGCACTTTGGTGAAATATTTTGTAGGGATCTGTGGTTTATGGAAATGACTGCTGTTCCACTTAAGCTTCATACAAGTTATGCTCCTACCCTTGAGCTGGAGTATAAGTTCCAAAACCAATATGGCTGCTCACAGGTTTCGGTAAATTGAGTACAAAGAAGCTGACACACTCTTCTGACCTTTCTGGACATGACATATATCGTGCACAAGCATACATGTAGACAATTCATAAAAGTATATTTTTTAAAAAAATTCTTACTAAAAGCAACTTTCTTTTCAGAATTATTATATTCAGTTTCACGTTCATTCTCTTGAATATAGGAAATTCATGGACTAAATGCCTCTATCAAGTGGTTTAAATGTCTGTTTATTTTAAATCTTTTATTCATTGTATGGAATGAATAATTTTAGAAACATAATTATGTAACATTTACATGCCAATTACTTGCTATTAACAAAACTAAATTCCTCAAATATAGTTCAAAATTCCATAGAACATTTTTTGATTTAATTTCAAAGTATAGACTGATTTATTTAACTAATGATTCTTCTTAATCAATCCAATTTGCTCAGTTGACATCTGGTTGTGAATGTTTATAATCAAACTGGCTATAATGCTTTTTCAAAGAAGAGATGTTTTTGTGCAGATTGCTCACCATGTTCTGTTTCCATAGGGTATTTTTGAGGTATATTTGTTCTATATTATATTACAGGTCAGAATGTAAAAATCAATCAATCAATCAATCAATAAATAAAAGAGAGTGGAAGGAGCAGGGGAGAGAAAGAAGAAGTGAATGGTAAAATGGCAAACATTCGTGTGCAAACTTAATTGCAAATGATCTCTCTAATTATCCTTTCCTGAATATAAGGCTGTATACATATTGTTTGTATTAATGCATTTATTTACAATATAATTTTATAATTCCTTAAATACATATGTTAGATAAAAAAGAAATGTATCATACGTATGAGCAAATTCCACACATGTCATTTCACATCTGCTTCTTCTTCAAAAACTTCTTTCTCTGCAGCACTTGGAACATCTTTGGGGCTACATTTAAAACGTTGGAAATTCAGTGAGAGTCTTAGCATTAGAAAGCAAAAAGAAGCTACTCTGACCATAAAGCTATCACTCGAACCTAACCAAAAACTAATGACATTCTAATACACACCAACCACCCTACTTTCCTGCTTATTTTTTTCCTGCTTCAAAATTTTATTTCTTTTTTTTTTAATTCTATTGGATATTTTATTTATTTACATTTCAGATGTCTTCCCCTTTTCCCATTTCCCTTCCCTAGAAACTGCCTATCCCATCCCCACTGCTCATTTTTGCTAGTCAAGGATTGACAAGATTCTATACAGAGCCTTACCAACCTAAGGCAGAAGTACATTGCTTTTGATAATGCATATTTCACGATAGGTAAGGAAGGCATCCTTGTCAGAACTACTTAAGACAGGCTCAGTCTTGTTTATGAAATAAAAAGGGAGATAGGTGGAGAGCTTTGGGGGCAGCTTGACAAGAATCTGACATTGGCAAAGGACAAGGAATTGGACTTCAGGCAGGAAACTGATATTAGGCTAGAACAAAGAAGTAATTTCAGGCAGGGATCTAAATTTTAGGCTAGAACAAGGAAGTAGGTTTCAGACATGAAAATGACTTTGGGCTAGGACAGGGAAGTTGGCTCAGTTGTTTTGGTCATCCTGATAAGCCCTTAGAAGTGTTCACATAATTGGGTTTAATGCCTTGCTTGTTCTTTGACTGTTTGCATTTATTGTCTTGCTTGTTCCTTGACTCTTTGAATCTATTGTATTGCTAGTTCCTCAACCTAGAACTGACCTTAATACTTGCATGTAATTAAAATGGTATAAAACCATCCTGCTTTCAAGGAGGCCATCACACCCTTTACTCAGAAGCACTTCTTTGTATTATGAAACTACTTAAATGAAACTGCTCACAAGAAAAGGAAAATTATTGAAACCCTGCAGCTTCATTTTTGCTTTCTGTCCTTTCTTTGTCATCAACTAGCTTAAAGAAGAGAATATGGGTAGGAAGCTCATATGCCTGAGTTTCAATTAGAATATTCCAGATATATTTTATGAAAAATTATACTGGTTTCATCAAAATTAAATATTGACATATATAATTTGAAATATGAATTGTGTGTTTCTGGTTAATTTCCACTACATTTGACATTAAAATTACATTATACAATATAAAGTATGGATTATTCATCCTCATAAATTTATTATATTTTATGTAGAATAATATCAAATCACAATGCAAAAGATTATGACAGATCAATAAAGGAACTATTGAACTTCATAAAGTAACTTCTTATTGTAATGCATTTTCTGACACTGTTCTTTCATGTTGCATTGTTAGTATGCATTTTGGCACACAGGCAAAAATAATTGAACTTAAATTTCTATATTTTACCATTATTTTGGATTTGTAAAGGCAATATTTCCCTTAAAAATTCTCTATAAGGATATGTGAAGGCAGTTGCCTCCTCATAAAACATAAAGTGCTCTTCACTATATAGATTCTTTTTAAAATCTCTATTTTATCTACTCTGGATATTCTGAATATAATTCACATATAAATTGACAATAGGATCAAATTTATTTGAATTATAATAAATACATGATGACAGGACAAGCTAACATCTCAAAACATTCAGAAATAGAAAAATTCATCTGACAGTTTTCCAAATCAAGCCAACACTACTCTTTCTGTCATAAATGAGAGTGAAGAGGCTGGGGTTGGACTGGGAATATAGCTCAGTTAGAAGGGTTTTTTGTCCTCACTGGACAACAACAGGAGGACCGGAGCCATTACAAAGTCCCCTTCAGTTATTGGAGGTCATGCCTCTATCCCCACCTTGACAAGTATAGAATCGCAAAAGCCCTTCTATACTTAGAGAAGGGAGGAGATGTCAGGAGCAGCCCTGCTTATACACTAAAGGCCTAAAGTCAGCCATAGGCCTAAAGTCAGCAATAGACCGGACATACATGCATGCTAACACCAAGTCTTGGGTCTCTGTGGAAAAACACTGAAACAGAAGAGTATAAGCTATTGTAAATAGACAGCTTCTGCGGAAGTTTACCAGCCTGCGTAGTCATAGATCTTATAAATAGGCAGCCTTGGCAGAAAGTACCAACTTAGATAAGGACAAGTGAATCATAGGCAGAGTCATAGTGACCTGTCCCCTGAACTTACACCGAGCTGATACCCTGTTCTGAAAGGTATCTGTACTCCCCTGAACACCTGTGCTCTGGTGCCATTCCCTTCCCCACATCCTGCCTTTTTTGTGTTTATAACCTCTGTGTAAATAAGTAAATTATGATGTGATTTAAATAACTAAATAAATTTTTAAAAAAAGAAAATATCAGAAATTCATGGGAAAGAATGGTGGAGTAAAAGAGAAACTGAACACTTTGTACATTGAGACAGAAGAATCACCATGAACACTAAAAATAGAAAGAACAATAAAAGGATGTTCTGAGCAACTCCATAGCAGACATTTTAAAAGTCAGATAAAATGGGCAAAGTTCGTTTACAAGTATAATCTAGAGTAGACTCAACATGACTATTACTCAACCTTGAAGGAAATTGGCTCATTATTTAAAACATTAGAGTAGATTTCTTGAGACATAAATAAAGACTTTCAGAAAATCTGATAAGTGTTTAAAGGATGAATTAAACCTAATTTTGGTGCAAAAAAAAAAAAGAAAGAAAGAAAATAGATTTACTTTGTAAGACATCTGCCATGAGGCATGATGGCTATGCTATGCTCTTCAGCATATATGAGCAACTGTAGAAGGTAGAAGAAGTATATTTGCTCATAAAATCAGGATTCAAGATGAAGAGAGACATTTCACCAGTTATCTGAATGCACTGTGAGGTCCTCTCTTTGTTCCTAGTTATCAAGAGAGCGAGACATTTTTGAAAGCATCAAACTGTGTTTAGTGTTCCTTTCCTGCTTGTCTTTTCCAGCTTACTGATCACCTCCATTCTCTTCATAATATTTTCAAGTAAAGAAAAAAAAAGTACCTGAAAACTCATATCCCACAGAAAATAATTATTAAAGGATTGCTTCCTCAAAGTGGAAACTAGGTGTACTCCCATACAAGCTCCTCTAGCATGATATCTGTCACACTGCAAGTCTACGCCATCGAAGGAAAGAATCATTAAAATTTTGAAAAAGAGAGGCACGATTACTACTATATTGCACGCAATGTTTATTTATTAGTGTGGAAAATAAAGTGATGTGGAAAATAAAGTGTGTCTAATCCTTCTTCAGATATTGGTTTCCAGAATGCCCATTGTAATAGATTTATTCTTTTAGTTAAATTAATCTAATTAGTCTGTATTATCAAATGGTATACTTTGGGATAACTATTCAAATTTAATTCTTCTACATTTGAGCCTGATTCTTGGTATGAAATATAAAGTTTCTCTATCAGTGTATCAGCTATCTTTCTCTCATCTCTCATCTATCTATATGTATCTTACAAATTCTTTTAGTATTTTATGCTTTTTGCTCATTTGTGTATTCAACATCCTTCACCTGTGAAAAATTTAACACTCAGTGAATTAAATTTCAGGTAATAAGGAGAGATAAAAATGCAAACTGGGTTTTATAAAGGTAGATTTTTCAGGAACACCACACAATTTATTCCATGATCTTTAATTAAATCAGTGCCAGAAATGTTCGAGATGTTAATGAGCCCAGGTTTCTCTTATCTTTTATTTTGACCTTCAAATGAGACATTTATTCCTTACAAATGCCATTAACAATGCAGATATGTTGAAGGCACTCAATTTCGAGTAAAATGTGTCAAAATGTAGTCTATTAATTTTCTTTTTCTGTTTAAAACTGATCCATTATGCTCAGTTTAAAGGAATAATAGATCATTATTCTTCAACATATCATTCTTTGTGGTTTTCTATTAGGATAATTTTAGAATAAAAATGTAGAACATCAACTTAAAAACTGAGTGACAATGGGAGTGTAACTTATAGCCCACATCATTCAGGAGTGTTCCATCTGGTATGATTTTCTTAAAAGACGGAGACTTTAGAGAAAATGTGAGCTTGTCTATCAGAATTACTGCAACCCCTGCCACTTTAGTTTTTTTAATCAGAATATCACCTTGATTACACAACAATCATTTCCCAAGGAAGTGAAATGCAAGCTTACTTATTTTGATTTTATCAAACACTATGAAGACTACTCAATAGACATATTTATCTTATCCTATATTATTTATTTCATTCCTGTTCTTCTTATGAGTGAGGATTTTTGCAGATTTTGGGATAAAAATATGATGTTTTTTCAAATGATACTTTTTCCTTTTAACAAATTTGCTTAACTGCATAAGATACTTTGGAAATGAGATTCCTGAAATTAATAAACAGGCAAATTATTTAAAAGGCTAAACTTTTAGTATTTCAATAAATTGATAGCATCAGGATCAAACTATACTTATGCAACTGGAAGCTGAGACAATGGGGTGGCATTTAGAATCACCTTTTCGATACAATTGCTCCTTTATAACTTTTAACATATTTTCACATATTAAACATGACATTGAAATGACTGTATTAGGATTTCTGGAAAGTACACACTCCCATTTAGGACATTGGCATCTCTTAAGAGCAGGCATTGTGTATTGCCTTTGTGACATTCTTTGGTTATTTAGTGTGGTAGTTTGAATGAAAATGGCCCTCATAGACCCATAGGGAGAGACATTATTGTAGGGGTGGCCTTGTTGAAAGAAGTGTCTCACAAGGGTGGGCTTTCAGGTTTCAGAAACTCAAACCAAGCCCAGAATCTTTTTCTTTTTCTGCTCGAGTGTGGAACTCTCAGGTATACTCCAATACAATTTCTGCCTGCATGACATCATGGCCTCCCACCAAAACAAAACTGGTCGGAACCTCCCAATAAAATATTTTCATTTATAAGAGGTACCATGTCATGGTGTCTCTTCACAGCAATAGAACACTGAAAGACCATGTAATGATAAACATAGTGCTCCAGGCATAGTTATTTGGAATTTAATTAAGCTAATGGAAAGCGAACATTTTCACCATGGTGCACATCAAAAATAGAATCAGAAATTTTAAGTGCTATGCAATTAATGCAATCCACTATGTGATTGCATTATATATTATTATATTATATATATATATATATATATATATTAATGGAGAGAGAGGGAAAGGGAGTCGAAATTATACTAAAGTTTAAGATGAAGCTATTTAAAAACAAAATTATATGTATGCTTGAAAAATGAGGGTATCCGGATCTCAGTATGGCCAGATTTTAAAACATACAGGTTTAAAAAGGTTTTGAGTACTCAGCTTGAGCATGTTAACACTATGGGCTTGGGTTCATTTAAAGACAAAATATAAGGCTAATTTTTTTAAACTAATTCTTGACTTTTATCTCTCTCATATTTGTGTGTGTATCTATTATAAACACTAGAGCTTTAAGTTGTGTTTTGCCTATTTCTTCTGGACCTAGACCTCAGTTATTATCCAAGGTCCATTATCTATCTGTCTTTCTGTGTATCTATCTAATATGGACTGTGGACATCTTTTTCTTACCATATAATACTTATCAGAACTATCCTTTTATTATGAAACAAATCTATAATATAGATAACTAATTGAAACAAGATACATGTGTTGAAGTTCAAATTTCAAAGTTTCATTAAACAATCTTTAACGATTTTTGCCACAAACATTTTCTTTTCAATTTTGATTGATGCATCCCTCCTTAGTAGTAAACAAATTGCCCACCAGGAACTTTTCCAACAGCAATGTTTAAGTACTTGGCTGTTGATATAATGCTATTTTATGTAATAAGACTAGGCACACTAGAAATATATATTGTGGATAGCCTCAGCCTTGTATTTTGATCCTAGTTCCACCCTCTGGAGAGGATTGAATCAATGTTGTGGATAGCCCCAGCCTTGTATTTTGATCCTAGTTCCACCCTTCTGGGATGGGCTGCAGAGGAGGATTGAATCTGTACACAGGTGACATCTTGTAAACCTTCTGTCCAATTAAAACCTGTAAAACAAAGGCTAGAGCCAGAGATTGGGCAGTAGAAGGGGAGGAGGAGAAAAAGGCTTAGGGCAGAAGAGAAAGAGGAAGAGCAGAAGAAGAAACAGAGGTAGAAGAGGAGGAAGCAGGCAGAAGGAAGCCAGAGATAGAAGGAAGCCAACAACGGAGGAGCCGGAGCTCAGAGGACAAGGACACGGCCTGGATGACTGCAAGTTATAAGGGATCTCATAGCCGGGGATTAGAGTAATGTAGCGGTAAATCTGCCCAATCTAGGCCTGCTATTTATACCATAATTATTGAGTTGTATCTTCCTTTACTGGCCTCCTTCGGGTAGGAGAACCTACAGTGACAAATTTGGGGGTTAAATAACAACTTCTCCTACAAATATATACCCAAATGATTGTATAATCTCTATTAATCTGAATATTTCTTAAAATCTCTCAAAACATTTATGTATTACAGGTTTTATACTGTCTGCACCAGTACTCAGAAGTAGGAAATTTTAAAAGTGATTTTTATCATGAAAACATGAAACTCATAAATGGATTAGTGTCATACTTGGAGGAGGTAGTCATTAGGACATACATTTTGGTGGATCTTAATTTGGTCACAGAATTCTTCTTTCTCATTTCATCTGTTCCCAGGAACCAGGAGAGCAGAAGCTTTGTTCTTTTCCTGGTTCTATCTAACATTATAATCTATTTCATATAGTCACAGATAGAAGTGTCTCTGACACTTCAAACATCTGTACCCCAACAGTGTACCCAAACAAATCTTCCTGCCATTATAGTAATTTTATCAAATATTTAGTCATAGTAACTGTGGGGCAAGCAGACCATGCCACTAGACAGAAGAACTGGTAAAGTTGAGTGACTCAGACCCTGTGAATCTCAGAATTCATTGCACTGTACTACCCACCACCACACACCATCCACTCCTCAACGATTTTAAAGTCCCTGTCCAAATGAAATGAAGTATAAGTGTACAAGTTATTTCAGGGAGAATCCTCTAAGGGTGGCTTTTACTGATCTGTAACACATGGGGAAGTTCTCTCTCCTGAAGCATTCATCACTGGACTGTGGACCTGCCTGTCAGGCCAGGCTCACTGTTTAGCTTCCCCTGCCACTGCCATTGCTGCTGCCCCTGTTGAAGCAGCCACTGGCAGAAGTAGTGAGACCTTGGCTACCTGCCCAACCCTCCAACCCTCTTTGCTTCCCTTGT
Source organism: Mastomys natalensis (assembly GCA_021653895.1). Taxonomy (NCBI): domain Eukaryota; kingdom Metazoa; phylum Chordata; class Mammalia; order Rodentia; family Muridae; genus Mastomys; species Mastomys natalensis. Next base: position 1,952,082 of record JAJTUV010000611.1, read on the forward strand.
TAAAGCTGTAACACTTTCAGCTTTTCCAGGAGACCAAGAGAACCATGCACCCTATTCTTCTTGGTTCCTCAAGGGACAACAAGCAACAGAAAGTTAACTAATATATAATCTGGGAAAGAATTAGCCTTTAAAAATATATTGGCTTATTGTTTTTCACCCAAAAGGAACTCTTTATTATCATCTCCTGTAAAGCTTTGATGGAATGTGTACTTGTATAAAAGTCAAAATTTATACCATCCATGTAAATAATTTCATACTCACACCATGTTTAATATACATGAGGCTGAATCCTGGAGCTGTGACATATGAAAGATGGTCAGGAATGACTGTCCTCTGAGCCACACAACTTCTATCTTGAAGAAATTAGCTGATCTATATCACCCTCTGCCTGCAGAAGGTAATCCCAGATGGCATGTTTACATTGTGTCTTCCCATATGAATGGACAGAATATGGCCTCTTCTCCTTTTCATATAGGAACTCTGTGCATGGCCTAGGGGAGGGGTTAGAGTAGACAGACCAGATGGCAGGGAATGCAAGAACAGGGGCTCTATCATGAAGTTATATAGAGCTGTCATTGGTAATACTTTCTAGTTGTAGTAGGTTCAAGGTAAGAAAGCCCAAATCTTTCTGTAAGGATAGGATCTGTAAGGAAGTGAAATGAAATCATTGGTTGCCCAGGGTGAACGTTGGTGGAATTATAGTTTGTCATTGGGAGACTGAGACCAGGAGTAGACATTGGTTAGTCTCCCCCAGGGAAGGAAGGAATATTAGCACCAGAGACATCTTTTTGCTGCATCCAAGGAATAAACCTCATTGCCAAGGAAATATATTATCTTAGGTCAAAGGAAGGAAGAGAGAGAGAGAGAGAGAGAGAGAGAGAGAGAGAGAGAGAGAGAGAATCTACTAAAAATATATTACAATTCTAAACATCATAAGCAAGGGCAACCAAGTATAGAGAAGACTTACTACTATAGTTGAAAACACATATTGACCTTAAGACAGTGATGGTAAGTGGCTTCATTATTCCAATCTTACTTATAGATAGGACATCCTGACAAAGTTTAAACAGAAATACTGAAGTTAAATAATGTCATAAATGAAACAAACCTAATACATATCTACAGAAAATTCCACCCAAGTGCTAGAGAATAAATTTTCTTCTCAGAAGCCCATAAAACTTTCTATAAAGCTGATCACAGAATTGGACATAAAGCAAGACTTAAGAATGAAAATAAAATTGAAACAACACCTCCCATCTTGTCTAAACACCATAGATTAAAGCATGGTCTAATAAAATAGAAATGGCAAAAAAATTATACAAACTCATGTATACTGAACAGCTTAGCACTAGATAAAAAGTATATCAAGACAAACATCAAGAAGGATGTTGAAGACATTTAGATGCTGAATGAAAATTAAGATTCAATATACCCCAAACAATGGAAACAATGGAGGAAATCCAGAAAGGCAAATTCATAGCACCATTTACATAAATTTAAAAAGAAATAAAATGTAGTCCATATGTTGATACAATAATGACATGTTTGACAGTGGGATCCAACTCAAGGAGAGATCCCAAGGCCTGACACTATTACTGAGGCTATGGAGTGTTCAAAAAAAAAAAAAAAAAGGAACTGCTTATGACTGCCCTCCCAAAAAGCTAACAAACAAGCAGCTGAAAGAGTCAGATGCAGATATTTGCACCCAACCAATGGACAGAAGCTCCTGACCCCTGTGGTTGGATTAGGAAAAAGCTGGAAGAAGCTGAAGAGGAGGGCAAACATGTAAGAGTACCAGCAGTTTCAATTAACCTGGCCAATGAAATCTCTCAAACACTGGATCACCAACCAGGTAGCATGTACTAGCTGATATGAGGCTCCAAACACATATACAGGAGAGGACAGGAGAGGGTTCAGTCAGAGAAGATACACCTAACTCTCAAGAGACTGGAAGCCCCAGGGAGTTCAGAGGTCTGGTTGGGTGGGGAGTGGGGACGGGCTTGTAGAGACAGGGATGTGGGGAGGAGGTATGGACTGGGCAGGGAGGAATAAAATCTGAAGTGTAAAATAAATAAATAAATAAAGGCTTTTTAAAAGTGATTTTTTAAAAAAAGGACTTATAAAATAATGAGACTACATAGGAAGAAATAATAAAATAAAAGCCCAAAATGCATTAAATAGTAACAATATGAATAAAAACACAAAAGTTAATGAAAAAGAGTTGATTCTTTGAGAAAATCAACATGATTGACAAAATATTAGCTAAGCTAACTAAAGAGCAAAGAAAGAGCAAATCAATAAAATTACAGATGAAAATGGAAATACTACAAGACACTGAGGAAATTTAAAGACTCCTTAGGGACTCTAAAGTACTGTATTCTACCAAACTAGATAATCTAAAAGAAATGGAAAAATTTCTTGATAGATACAATATAACAAAATTTAAACAACATGAAATAAAAAATTAAATATTTACACAACCTCAGATGAAGTAGTTGCAATAGAAGCAATTTGGGAATTAAAAATTCCCAAATAAGAAATAAAATAAAAGAGCCAATTGGATTATGTATCACATTATAGCAATCCTTAACAGCAGAGATCTAACGGCAACACGTCTTATGTTACTCTACTAAATAGAAATATAAATGAAAAACACTAAGATTATCTTTACAAGTACAGCATAGCACAATTACCAAAACAATATAAAGTCTAAACCAAAAAGAAAGATATAGATCAATGTTGTTTATAAACATAGATGCAAAAAATCTCAATGAAATACTTGTAATTCAGTTTATGACAATATTTGCTATATTGTGCTTAAGCGGATACCTAAAGGACACTATATCTTACTGAAGTCTTACATAATTATCGATTTTCTTTTCTGCTCTGTTCATAACAGCCAGAAATTGGAAAAAAAAAAAACCTAGAGATTCATCAGCTTATAAGTAGATAATGAAAATGTGACACATTTTACAATAAAATTTTATTAAGCTATTAAGAAAAGTAAAATTTGCAGGTAAATTAATGGAGCTAGCAACAATCATTGAGGATGAGGTAATCCAAACTCCCAAATACAATCATTACATATTTTCTGTTCCTTATATATGTGGATGTTAGTTTTTAAACTTTAAATATATTTGGGTCATATTGAATGCCCAGAGATTTTAGATATCTTGTGGGCAACCAGAGTTAGAAGGAGGTATTCTCCAAGTAAGTAGTAACAGATTATGTTGTTTTAAAGAGATCAAGTGGATATTTTAATAGGAGGAATAAATGCAGAAGGGGATAGGAGGGAAGGACTATGAAGAATGAAAATACTAATGACCTTTTAAAAGACATATGTAAACTTATAACTATACAGGCTTCCTGAAATATGTAAGTATAAAAGAGTTTAAATGTAGTCACTGAGCAATGGGGGAATATGCTACAAACAGATAAGTTATACTATCAAGGAAAACTTCCAGTGACAGGAATAGGTTACATCTAGCTGAATTGTTGGCTAAAGGGATCCCATAGGCTCCCTCAGATACCACAGGCTATCATCTTGATGTTAAGGCCCTCATGCTGAATACACTACTTACATCTGTCATTGACTATGGATAAATCAAGTTCCCACCAAGAAGCTTCAGCATCCAGACTCACATTTTTGGTGGTGGGGAATATCTTGTATAATCCAGAGGAGAAAATAAATCATAAATTTTATATTTCTATTAAACTTGTGACTTACAACAGAAACCTGCCTGCAAGACATACTGCTGAAATCATAGTATTAATGTTGTTGAGATAAGCAACCACTTTATGATTAGAATTAAGAGCAATGGACATGAGATCGAACCCATGCTTGACACTTTACTGTTAATGTGCTCAAGTATCTAAATCAAGAATATCATGAGGCAATTAGAAAATCCATTGCTCTTATTCAGCCAAAGAAACATAGAAATAAAATAACGCCCAATGAAATATTGATATACCTGTAGAATATACAATCACTTAAACCTCACCAGAAAATTATTGCCTTTCTGGAGATGGCAATGAACATAGAGAACCACACTGAATAATGTTCAGAGTTTGAGGGACTTTGTAGAACTCAGCCCTACAAGGGAAGTGGTAGTCCAACTTCATGTCAAGGCTCAAAGCCCTCTGAGATAGATTAAGTAGAAAGTTTATAAAAGTCTCAGTTTGTGGATTGAACAAGCATCATTCAGATGCAACAATGTTGATGCACGTATGTACTCAGAGGCCATTATATCACAGAGAAGACATGTATAGGTTCAAACAGGACAAAGGGTAAAGACTAAGAAAGGGAACAAAAATCCTACATCAAATCAAGAAGTTTCTTTGTGAGTGACACTACTGGGAAAGGGGTGTCACTGGGTGTATGAAGCACACTCCAGGCCAGACTTCATGATCAAGAGTAGTTGGACAATCTAAAATTTATTCCATGTTATTTCTGTGTACGTTTTGTTTTCTTATTTTTGGCATATTGGTTTCTTTATTTTTTTCTCATTTTTGTTTGTTTATTGCCTCCTTTGTGGGCTTATTTGTTGTTAATTTTCTTTTATTTTGCTTTTGCTTTGTTTGAAAGAGAAAAAGAAAGGAGAGAGGAGGAGGAGGAGAGAGGAGAGAGACAGAAGGAAGGAGGAAGGAGGCAGAAAGAGAGGTAGGTAAGGAGAGACATACAGAGAGAGAGAGAGAGAGAGAGAGAGAGAGAGAGAGAGAGAGAGAGAGAGAGAGAGAGAGAGAGAGGAGGTAGGGAGGATGCAGTGGAATAGGGAGAAGATAAAGAATATGATAAAAATATATTGCATGAAAAATCTATGTCTTATTACTAAAGATCACACAGAGAAACTTATTTCTAGCAATTGGAATCCCAAGAGTATGCTATTTATTTCCTTTTAAAAAGAATACATTAAACAATATAAAATAATTCCATTAAATGATATATACATATATGTATATGTGTGTGTGTGTGTGTGTGTGTTGTAAGTATAAGTGTATGTGTGCTTGTTTGTGTATGTTTGTATGTGTATGAGAGAGGTGGGGATTTCTTCATTGAAATAAAAATGTTGCTCCTGACATTTATTCTTTCTTTGTTGTCAACATGTCACTTTATCATATAAACACAACAGTTAGATTTACAAGGACATTTTAATTGTGGTAGTTAAGGTCATGTTGGAAGATCTATTTTTCACTTTATGCATAGTGACATGGCACATGTTAAATATTTTTCTACCATCAGGTATCTATGTTTACCAATTATGTACAAGATATAAATTGCAAGCCTAATGTTCAGCAATGTATGATTTTGGTAATTTTTTTCATGCCTTTAGGGCACGGACAGTTAACATCAGAAGAAAAAATGGTCATCAAGGCTTAAAAAGCAAATGAACAAACAAACTTTAGAACTTAAACTTTTAATCTAGTTTTTTATTCTTTTCTTATTTCTTTATATTATACTTTCAATAATATGCAATTATAAGCCATTCTTATATTTAAAAAATATTGGGGCCAAGGTTGAAATTGCTTTAGTACAATATATATGAACTTATTCCTTCTATGGTTCAGCAGCTCCAAGATACTGATTATATCTTGTTGAAAGCAGGCTTTCAAAGGAGTGAAACTTGGTCTCCTGGGTATCTAGCATCATCACAGTTTCTCTTACCTTGCTGACACATCCAGTCACTTGCCTTGCTATTTCAGTAAGACACCTGCCATCATTAATAAAAATCCTAGCTGTTTGTAACTAATGTATTTCTATTAAAATAATAATGAAAATTTACTTGAGCTTTGTTTTCAAAACTTTTCTAGCTCACAAAAAAGTACAGATGTTTGTGGGCATAACATCCATATTTGTACGCATAGATGTTAATGCCTGCTATGTCTATACTATATTTCAAGGTTAGGAACTATTTGCTTAGGTGTCATAGATGAATATTCACTTTTTAATGCTAGCATACAAAATAATGAATATCACTATAGTATTTGCATACATACTTTGATCTTATAATCACCTATATAGATCTTTCTGTAAACAATACCCTTGTGCATGAATAAATAAAAAGAAATGGAGATAAAATGTAGACAGTATAAACGTTACTTGACCATGTGTTGCATTGTTAGTTAAAATATTAAATAACTAATTCATTTCTTCTCAGAAATAACAATTCCTTAAGGGAATTCTTTGTGGCTGAATGCACCAATATTCTTTTGTGTGCCCTCTTATCTATATAATATTCCTTGAACTTCTCATGTTATGAGAGATTGCATCAATTCTGTAGAATGCCCAGTAGTGTGTATACACCTAGCTTTGCTGTTTGATTGTCATGTTTTATTTTTATAATATATTTTATGCTTGCTTATATGTGTGCATTCATATATGCTGCAGATGTTTATATTTAAAAATGAATATAAATAAGACATAAAACTACAGTTACATGTCATGTATTGACTGTTTATTCATTATCAGTTTGCCTGATGCTTTATGTCTTCAAGTAATCCTATTGAAAATTATTTCAGATGAGAACATTTACTCTCATGGTCCTGTGTAGTCAGGCATTGTTATATCCTCAGTATTTTTCAGAATTGGTAAAGAAAAGAAGCCTGGAGTACAAGGTTAATGTACTATCCAGATTCATGGAAACATATAATATCCTTGGATAATCATATCATTAGAAATAATATGTTACATAATTTAAAATATTGGTATACTCTATATAATATGTTTATTGATTTGCAGTTTTTAAACTATTGTATTAATGTTTATCTTTCTCTCTGCCTATTCCTCCTTCCATTTTTCCTTTGAGAAGAGAATCATCCCTCTGGGTGTCATCTTCACCTTCTTCCCACTAGCCCTCCCAACCCGAGTACCTCAAGTAACTAGGTACATCCTCTTCCACTAAGGGCAGACACTGCTGTCTATTTAAGGGAGCAGGATGCACAGGCAGGCAGACAGGCTTCAGGCTCTGGGACATTCCTCACTCCAGCTGTGGGTGGACAAAGTACTCATCTGCTACATATGTGCAATGGTCCTAGGTCTTGCCCATGCTAGATCTTTGGTTGGTAGTTCAGGCTCTGGGAGCTCCCAAGGGTCCAGGTTATTTGAGTTTGTTGGTCTTCCTGTGGGGTCCGTGTCCTCTTTGGATCCCTCAGTCCTTTTTCCCAGTTCTTCTGTAGGACTCCCTGAGATCTTTCCATTTTATGTTTGGATGGAGCTTTTCAGAAGACAGTTATACTAGGTTTCTGTATGTAAGCAAAATGGAGTATAATTAATAGTGTCATGGATTGTTCCTAGCCCATGTTATGTGTCTCCATTTGAAAGTCATTGGTTGGCCAGTCTCTCAATCTGTCCTCTGTTTTTGTCCCTAAACATTGTAGGAAGAACACATTTTGGTTTCAAGGCTTTATGGAATGGGAGACGTCTTGAGTGATGGAGTACTGGGAAGAGAGAGGACGCTGAAATTGGGAATAAATAAATAAGTGAATAAATAAATAAATAATCTTGAATAATGAGATTGACATACCATTAAAATTTGTTCCCAAAGCAAAAACATCTTGCCTCCCTCTATACTGGGTTGTATACCATATTCACTTCATTGACACTACAGAAATAGTAGGAAATTCAAATTTCCAATCATTCATCCAATGTCTTAATGAGCCCAAGAAATGCATATAACTATCAGGGCCTAAATTAATTCATCTAGAAATAATGAACAACCAATAATGCAACATGGTATGATGGATTTCCTATCAGTAATTTATGAACTGTTTTAAGAATATAATTCAAATATAATTATCCTAAATAGACATTCTAATAAACAAAAAGGAAAATGAAGAAAGCTGAATTCTATAGAATGTTAACTCTTCAAACTACATTTAGGAATATATAAAAGTTATATCTGTGTCATTAAAGTAACTTAATCTTGATCAGATATTTAATATGGGGAAGAGAGCATGTTTGTGTTGTTTCTACAGGATGCTGAAGGAGCATGGTGGCTGCCAGAGTGACAGGTGAGACTAGCTGATGCCCAGACAAAGAATGATGCTGAACTTTGAGCTTGCTGAGTGCCCTTACAATGGTTACTGGGACGCTGTATTGGACATATGTTCCTGACCCACCTTTGCTTACCTATATCCCTGATGGGACAAGCTGCCTTGCCTCAAGTTTTTAGACATAGTGAAACAGAGAATTAAAAAGAGAAGTTATAATGACTCTTGTATTTTTGTTAAATGGAACCAGTTATTTTGACTCAATCATGTACTGGTCTAGAAATCAATCCAATATTTGAAATAATATTCTTCATTTGGAAGTCTGGTTCTGGACATTTTCAGAGACATATATGGATATTAGCTGCAGTTCTCTATGATATTATGTTAGAAAGAGATAAACTTGGGACAGGATCTAGATTACAAAAGTGTTAGTACATGTGTTAAGGCTCTTTTAATTGTCAAGTTAAAAATACTTTTTTTTCTTCTACAGTACATAATGTAATATGAATTGATTGTACACTTTCTAATTGTGTTAGTGTGTTGAAATGCAGCATGTAAGTTATGGAGGTCTATCAACAAGCATTTGTTTTATTGCCCCAGGATCACAGAACCTTGGTCTTCTGAAAAAAGCTTACAAGTACTGGAAGAAGTGAGTCAGGCTTTAAGCAGAAGCAAGAGAGTAGTGGGCTTGATTATTGCTGGTATAACAGCTTTAATTACATTAGTTACTAATATCACTGTTTCTGGAATTGCTTTGACACAATAAGTTAAGACAGCTACTTTTGTTAATCATTTAGCAAAAAATGTTACTAATGTGTTGAATATACCAGAGGATATAGATAGGCATTTGGAACAATGGATTTATGTTCTTTATCCTATTCAAATTATTGGAAGGAGGCTCAGAGTTTAAGAATAAGGAACTATCTAGAGTGTCAAGCCAAATATCATTGGATTCATGTTAGTTCTAAAATTTGCAGTGGTAGTCAATATAATTAGAAAGAAGTTTAAAGACACGTGCAGCATATTTTGATGCAGTAAATATCCAGCCTAAATAAGACCAGTCAAAGGAAACACAACTCAATAATTATGAATATATGCTGCACGCCTAGATTGGGCAGATTCACCACTACACTACTCTATTCTCCAGCTATGAGATCCCTTATAACTTGCTGGTTTTCTAAGCCATGCACTTGTCTGTCCATCCACCTCCTGCTTCTCTGTTGTCTTCCTTCTTCGTTGTCCTATTCCATCTTCTTCCTCCCAGTCATCCTCTCTTTCCCTCTCTCTCTTCTCACCAACCTTTATTTCTCCACCTCCCCTTCTCTGCCCAATCACTGACTCTAACCTTTATTTTACAGATTAACTTGGGCAGAAGGTTCAATAGAAGTCATCTGTGTACTGATTCACTCCTCCTCTGCAGCCCCTCCCAAGAAAGTGGAATTAGCATCAAAATACAAGGCCAGGGCTACCCACAACAGTATTTGGCATAATTCTAACACTTTTCTGGCTGTTTTACCTTTGAATAGTGAGATTAAAAATTTAAAAAATGCTGCTCTTCTGAGAGTTGATGCAACAGATACTGCTGAGAAAATTATCCATGGCCTGAGGTCAGTATTTCTATTTTGGTCAAGCTTTAAGAATGGTATATATAGCTTGATCATGGTAACCCATTTTGTTCTGGGAATATATTTATTCCTGCCCATTGTGTTAAAAATTGTCTTTAACAACATCAACATGTTGGCAGCAAAAGTACATGTCTTGAACCTGAAAATGCACTCCCAGACAGAGATGTTAAATTAACAGGTTGGCAAGCCCCGAACGGGTAAGATTCTGCATAGAGCCATACCAACCTCAGACAGAAGTGCATTGCTTTTGATAATGCATATTCCATGATGGATAAGGAAGGTTTTCTTAGCAGAATGACCTAAGACAGACTCAATTTTTTTTTTAATGAAATAAAAAAGGGCAAGAGGCAGAGAGCTTTTGGAGCTGCTTGGCAAGAATCTGTCATTGGCCAAGGACAAGGAAAGGTTCTGCTTGGTAGGAATCTAACATTGGCCCAAGACAAGAAAGCCTGAGTCAGGCAGGATCTGACATTAGGCTTGAACAAAGAAGTAATTTCAGGCAAGAATCTAAATATGAGGCTAGAACAAGGAGGTAGTCTTCAGACATGAAAATGACTTTGGCCTAGTACAAAGAATTTGGCTCCGATATTTTGGTCATCCTGAAAAGCCCTTAGAAACAGAAATCTCAGGAGTGTTAGTGGAATTTTGTTTATTGCCTTGCTTGTTCTTTGACTATTTGTGTTTATAGCCTTGCTTATTGCTTGACTCTTTGAATCTAATGTATTGCTACTTCCTTAACCTAGAACTGACTTTAATATTTGCATGCAATTAAAATGGTATAAAAACAAAAGGGAAGAGGAGGGATGAGATAGAGGGTTTCTAGGGAGGGAAAATGGGGAAAGAGGATTGCATCTGAAATGTTAATAAATAAAAATCCAACAAAAAATTAAAAAAATAGAAAAATGCTAGAGAGGTGAGGTGAGAGTGGGTGGGTGGGTAGAGAAGTATCCTCTCAGAGACAAAGGGAAACGGGTATGGTATAGGGGATTTGAGGGTTTGGGGAGTCCAGGAAGGAAGACATTTTAAATTTAAATATATAAATTAATGAATAATATATTGAAATATTTGGCTTTATTTACTGTAAATATTATAGTTTATCTGAGAGTAATTGACATGAAAATTAATTCATTCCCTTGATTACTTGTCCTTGACTAATTCTATCCAGTTGCTGTTGGACAACAGTTATCCAATGAAATACTCAACGTCTTCAAGGTTTGATATTGTTTGTTTTTAATCTTATTGTAAGAACAAGGTTAAGTTTCACCTAAAAATAAAATACAGTTGCAAAAGATGCAGCAAGCACATTATCCTTTCCATCATTAATTAATCTTCAGAGTTTCATGGTCAAGCCTGAGTCTAATTGATTATTTGTCAAATTGAGAGGTCTAATAATTATGTAAACTGTTTTCATTGTAAGACACTGGATTTATGAAAACTGTAATCTCTGTATAATCTTTAAACCAAACAACACACACACACACACACATATCTTATATTTCTATGTCAGATAAAGCTATGGGTTATTGTTATAGATTAAAAGATTTCTCAATCAAATGGAAAAAATTTGTGCATTTAATGGTTAATTTTCAATTTTAATCATAGAATTTGTATGTTACTAGGGCAGCCATCTTAAAAAGATTTTAAAAGTTTCATAATACATTATTTAAAAATGAAATGTCAAATTCACCTTTTTGTAGATAAGTATAAATAACTTTCAATGAGAAGCAATCCTAGACTCTAGCATCAAGGTTCTTTAGCATAATATATATTTCTGTGCCTGAAAATTTCCAAATGTATATAATGTATCAACTAAAGCAGTTCTACCATGCTATTAAAAATGAGTGAGAAAGTCAAGAAATAAAATATTTTCAAACTCATATGTATTAGAGAATGATGTAATTTGAATAATCATAAGGTCTGGACTATTGTTCCAATTTACAAGAATATAATTATTTACATATCAATTTCTTCTTCCAGTGTTATAACTAGACTCAGTAAAATTTTAGAATATATTCAGCACAGCAAAACACATCCTAGAACAAAGACTGCAGTTTCAGTATTAAGAATATTATGAAGTTGACCCACAGTGAAACAATCAAGAGACTGTTATAAAATCAAACAAATGAACAATTCATACCTCAAAAAACTATAAGATAAATGCAATGTCAATAAGTATTTACAAAAAGAAATATAGAGAAAATAGTAAATAACAGCAGGAATCTCTGTAATTGTGCAACAACAACTTGAAACTTTTTTTTCATTTGTACAGGGCACTTATTTAAAATTTATTTTTTTTTAATTATTGTTTTTATTTATATTCCTGTTATTAAACCTCTTCCCAGTTCCCAGTCCCCAAATTCTTCATCGCACTTCTCATTCCCTGTGCCTCCATGAGGGTGCTGCCTTCTCCACCAGGGCTCCTTTTTCCCTGGGGCCTCATATCTCTAGATGATTAGTGATATCCTCTTCTACTGAGGGTAGACTGTGTAGTCCACTGCTATATATGGGAAGAGGACCTGAGATCAGCTCTTGTATGCTGTCTGGATGGTGACTTAGTCTCTGGGAGCTCCCTGGGGTCAAATTTGTTGCGGCTGTCAGTCTTCCTATGGGGTTGACCCCCCCTTTCTGCTTATTTAATCCTTCCCCTAATTCAACCATAGGGGTCCTTAACTTCAGTCCACTAGTTGGATGTAAGTAATCTGCATATGTATCAGTGAACTGCTGGTAAAGACTCTCAGAGGACAGCCATGCAAGTAAGCTCATTATAGTATCAGTAATAGTGTCAGACCTTGGTGTCTCTCCTTGAGATGGATCCCAAGTTATGCTGGGTCATTCAATTTCCTTTCCTTCAGTCTCTTCTCTATTTTTGTCCCTGAAGTTCTTTTAGTTAGGAACAATCTGGGCTCAGGAATTTTGACTTTGGGTGTGTAACCTGGTCCCTCCACTTGAGGGCCTGTCTTTGTATTGGTGGTGGATGGACTTTTTGATTTTCTCCTCCTTGCAACTTTTTATGTGCACTGGTAGCAAGGTCAATTTCAGACGGATTTGGTCACTAGCATGAGAATGCTTTCACTTGACTCTCAAGTCATGAGAAATATCACATTATTTTGAAATTTGGACATTATATGTTTCAGTTTGGTCTTGTAATGTTTATATTCTAGATTATTGTAGATGAAAAGTATAGCAATAACCTTCTAAATAATAACCTCAGCAGGACAGGATTTCTGAGATAGGCATGGTAGTTGACCAGTATTTTAGTCCAAATTTTCTTCATAAGAATTATATGGGATAATGTAGAATGAGAAGTCTAACTATTGATGTCCTGCTGTACACTAAAGTCATAAAACAACAATGATATTCTAAGAAAGTGGAAATCTTTCCTCTCCTCAGTTAAGGAAGTTTATTTAAAACATTTTTTTATGAACGAAAAGTTACAAAATAGAAAGCTTAGAAAATGTCATGAAAGATATTGATTTTACTAAAAGCAGGATGTAAGGAAGTTGAAATTCTATGATGAAACTAAAAGAATGGAAAATTTTGTGCAAAAAATTAGGAGTAAATTCATAACTCCATGAACATCATAATCTAAATGCAAAGCCAGTTAATGCACAAAGATAAAAAGCAAGAGAACAAAGAGGTGTCTTCTTCAGTGGATAGAAAATATTCAAAGGTCAATTTCAAATTTATATTTGCAGAAGAATACAATTTTAGTTGGGTCAAATTGTCGAGTAAATTATGTTCCTATGCATTGTGTTAAACTAAACAAATCAGGTGACAATAGATTATATTTGCTATGCGTACATCTAACAAAATAATATGTTTCAACAGAGAAATCAGAGAAAATTAAGGTCAATGTGTACTGTATAAAAGACAGTAATTGTTCAACTGAACATGAACAAGTCTGTTGTCTGATGGACTCCAAATGCTTTACAGTGCAAAGTTTTATTACCTAAAGTAACTAATCCCACTTACTGTATAGTTAAACATCTACCCAAAATCCCTAAATTAGTGTAATCAGTTAGTATCAAAAATGCTGCAATATATGTAGCCAGCTGTATACATATTAAAGAAATAGAGCGAATGTCAATCAAGGAATGAGAATGTAGGACATACAGAATCAATCGGCAATACTGACAGAGATCACCTGGAATTTAGCATGGATCTAAACACAGCATGTGCCACTGAAAAAGAAGAAAAAATGTAGTAAGTGGCAGAATGTCATCTCAAAGAAAATGCTAAAACTATATTATGTTTACTGGGAAGGCAAGCAGGCATCTGGAACATCAGGTGATGAGGGAATGAGTTTATTTTTTATATATGATGCCAGGAACCGTTCTGTGACAAAGAGGATAAGAGTGGAGGCTGTATGTGTGAAGAAGCTCAGATTCTCTATGTTCAAGTTGTGCATCTTTAGTCTGAATGTCTTGTGTGACCATGGTGAGTTGTGTAGGTTTTGTTTTCAGGGACATGGCAATTTGTAGTCTTGACATCAGCCTGAATTTTTTTGGGGGGAGGGGGAATTCCAGTAGTACCCCTTTGGCAAACAAATCAATTGGATGTAACCCAATCCTGGTAATTTAAACTTCATTCATTAATGTAGAAAGTTCAGTTGTGAATATTTCTTGACCATTATTCGGTGATTAAGTTTTTATCAACTTTACATACATATATATGTGTAAATATGAAGCTTTTATTTCCCTTAATTTTAGGTTTCTCTCTCTCTAGTCCCTTCCTCATCTTGCTCCCCCCTCCTCTTTCCCACTTGATCATCCCATTCCATTCTTTTCCCTCATTAATCTATAATTATACAATTTTCCTTTCCTAATGAAAACTGTTCCATCTAGTTGAAAGCCTACCTGACACTGCTTGGGTGACCAAAACGCTGTCAAATTCAAGTAATACTAATCTTTAAAAATATAGTGATTAATCTACTCTAGACTCATAGATCAGTGTCTTGTTCAGACACTAGTTAAGAAACTCCTTCTGGAAGCTGTTGGAAACAAATACAGAAATCTATAGCCAGAAATTATGCAGAGAGTTAGAGACCTTGGAACATTTTACCTTGGGTAATGTGTTGTCACCATCAAATCCCTCTCTTTAGAGTTCGGAGGACCCCAAAGACAAGGATGAGGAGGTGGAATGTAGGATAGCAGACATAAAAGAGAAAAAGGAAAAAAAGAAAAACAGAAAAAAAATGCCCTCAAAATAAACATGGTCAAAGTTCAGAGACCTAAGCACAGGTCTGTACCAGGTCCTCTGCATTTGTTTGATGGCTTTTGGATTAGTGTTTTTATAGGATCCCTGATTGTATGAGTGGGCTTCTGATTCTTGTGCCTTCTCGTGAAATATTTTTCTTGTGTTGCTTTACTTTGTGCAACTTCAAAGTAATAGTTTTATTTTGTTGTTTTCTATTTTTGTGATTAAAACAAAATCCCTTGTTAATGAATGAAAATCATTCAACAACTCTCATTTACACCTGCTTAGAGAGGAAAATCAGTTTTCTCCAAAGCAGTGACACTGAGCATATTCACCACTCCAGGACTGGCCTTAGGATCATTGTAGTTGATCAACAAAGAATGGAGTTCATAGTTGTGTGTGTGTGTGTGTGTGTGTATGTGTGTGTGTGTGTGTGTTTATTTGGTTATGGTTTGATATGTTTTATGTTTGTTTGATAGGGCTGGAAGGCACATAAGCATAGTTGACACAAGAGAGTATAAGAGTAGAGTCTATTATGAGTGTGTAATTGTCAGAGTAAATATTATGAAGTCATAATAGAGAATCTCAGAGATTAAGCATGTTTGTTACTCTTCCTGAATTTAAGTTTCTAGAGCCCACATCAGGTGACCTACATCCTCCTACAACTTCAGCTACAAGGTATCTGACATCTTTTCCTACCCTTCTTCAGAACTACTGTACATACAGCCGCAAATTCTTTATATCACACACATACATAGAGATGAATACAAAAGAATTTTAAAAATTAATGAGAGTAAATTAATATCATCAGACACATTTATTAAATTGATTTCTTTAAATTAAGAAATGTTCATTTGAATAGAGATCAGTAACTCCTATCTAATCTTATTAATGGGAAATAAATTAATGAACAAAAGTAGTGATCAAGGATTGAAGGGAAACCAGAGCATTGATTGTAACATATCTGATTTGGTCCATTTTAATAGTAATGTCAGAACCGAGATAAAAGATGAAGAGGAAAAAAAAGGACACTGACAAAACTGGTAAATGAAAAACTCACTCTAGTTCAGTCCAATCATCTATATTTCAGGGGTCATATATGTGTAACTGAAGTTCCTATATCCCTATATAATTCTATATTCCCTATATCAATTCCTATATTCCCTATATCAATTCCAAAACACAATCATAGCCTTAGTTGCATGAAAGCATGAAAATATGATGTTAACTGTTCTAACCTGTTTTTCAAACACGGAAGTTGTAAATTTTTGAGCAAGATTCATTGTTTTAGTAGTAAATACAGTTTTTGTAAGATACCAGACTGATTAGGTGATTAGCTTTTTTCCCCTGCTCCATAACACTAGCCTTGCCATGCCTACCCTTTTTATTTTTAATCTTTTTTTTTTAATTTGAGCTCTCTCTCTCTCTCTCTCTCTCTCTCTCTCTCTCTCTCTCTCTTGGTTGTATATGGAGTGTGTGTGTATGAGGGTATGGGTGTGTATGAGCTTATTTGCTTATATGTTAGCTTTGATTTTTGTTCATTTGTTTATTTTGAATGAAAGAATATAAAACTGGGTGGTCAGGTATGTAGGAATGATCAGGGAGGAGTTGTGTTAGGGCTCAAAAAGATAGGATCAAAATATACTATACAAAAATAAAAACAATTATCAAAAATTTAAAAAGAAAGTAAATTATACCTATCATGTGGTTTAGTCATTCTAATAGAGGTGAATATACTAAAAAAAATTGATATCACCATATGAAAATCTATGGAACATTTATTTTTATTGTAGGCTTATTTATAACAGTTTTATGAAATGGAATCAAGTTAGATGTTTATCTCTCGTGAAAGAATTTCAAAAATGATGTAATACATACAAGAAGATACCCAGTCATAAAACAATGATTTGTTATTATTGGCAAGAAAATGACAGAATTAGAGACAGACTGCTGAGTTGATCATATCCACTATACAAAAAAAAAAAAAAAAAAAAAAAAAAAATCCACAGTTCTAACTTGTAGATATCACCTCCATCAAAGAAGATAAAACAAAAGACGAACAAATAAAAGGGAAACCAGAAGGCATCATAGATTGGATGTTCAATCTCAAAGGTCTTTAAAAGCTTCAGATTATGTAATTGGATTCGTGCTTTTGAAACTGTTGTTCAGGTCATTGTAGATGAAGACAGGAGATTTCACCACTAATCATATTTTATTGAAGAATGAGAATTTGAAGGATAGAGCATCCTCCAGTGCTCATCTAGTTCTCTACTTCCTGGACAGATTTGAACATATCATGACATGTTCTCCCTCTGTCATTACTGGATCGGATCCTGTAAACATGCTGGAGTCCTACTGTACATGTCAGCCAAAATATTCTTTTCATTCCCTAAGCTGAGTTTTATCAGACACTTTCGTCATAACATTGAGAAATGTGCATAATATTAAAGAAAAGAGTTTCAAAAGGGTAAAAGTGAGAAGTTACACAGCACAGCATGATAGAAATAATAGTGTCTAGATTTTCTAAAGTCATCATTGGGTACATAATTTTCTATGCATTATACATTTTATTTAAGTAGAGAATAGAAACAATTTGCAATGTTCAAACAAAATTAACTGACAGAATCAATACAATTATAAACATGTATTAAAATATTCTACTAAATTTCATATTATTCACAAGAAATGTTTGAATAAAAAAATGTAAAAATGTTGAAATGAAAATTTTAGCCAACCTGATTCAATTATTGCATAACTTATATGAGTACTAAATTATCAAAAGGTGCAGAATAAATTTGTATCTTAACAACATTTAAAAGTGACTCTAAGAATTACACATAATCCTTATTAAATTATAGATGTCATTCATAGTTTTTTCATCAAAGAAGATTAAATTGGCTTCAAAAATAATATTTAAAATATTTAAAGATTTAAAGATTAATATTTCATATTTTTTTCAAAAATTTTACTACTGATGTGTTATTAGAAAGACTACATCAGTTGTTTGTGAAGAGTAAGTGAAAAACTATTCAGAATCAAAATTTTGAAACTAGAAATTTGAATTATTAAATTTGAATATTTTAAAAATTTAAAAATTCTAGAGCATAAAACATTCTTAATTTTTTATTAATTTTTGGTGAATTTTATATGCTGTGTCTTGATCACTTTTACCTTAATTTCTCCACGTATTTTAAAACACATCAATTTCATACACATAAATGTATCATTAAAATGTCAATACATTTATCCTTTAACAGGGATCTGTATTTCCAAAGAAAGTTTATAGAAACCATAGTTATATGAATGTTTAATACTGAAAGGCAGCAAAGCCATTGCTGAGGTTAATTTATGGATATAAGGTAGGAGGTGTTAAAGCTCTAAAGCATTTGGAGGCTTATGGTGCCATGGCAACTAACTTTTTAAAAAGTCACAATAGACCTAATAAAAAGCTAACTCCACAAGGGACTGAGAAATCTTGAAATTGCAGACATTTAACTCTAATGCTTATTTAATTTCCTATAGGGCTCTGCTAACTTTTGTTAATTCTCTATGATTAAATTCTTAAATCTACAAAATGAGAAATTGTAATAATTAGAATAAAGTATCATAGATGTTTTCCCATAAACACCAAATAATATGATTATAATATTTTAGAAGCCACATGAGCTTTTATACCAAAAGTGTTTTGATGTTACATAGCACTAACTAGATATTATAACATTTTGGAAATCATAAATAAATACATACATTAACGAATATGTACCACTCATTGAATATTCATTGTAGGCCCTGTGCTTCAATGATAATATCTAACATTTGTTTAGCAATTTTGTATGGCAACTATTGAGTGCTTTATATAATTATCATAGCCTGCAAAACCTAAGTCTATACAAAATTAAATGCATAGGGTGAATTTAATTGACTTCATTTTGTCTGGTTAAAAAGGAACCTCAAATAAAATCAACCCACTCTTACTGTTGGATATTTATAAAAGTAACTGTGAGCTGCATGCTTTTTCTGCATGCCTGTTGTACTCCAGGTATTTTTTAATATAGTACACCTCCTCTGATTCATGAATAAAACATAGCAAATTATTAAATATCAGCATTGGCAAGCGATATAACTCTAAGTACCTTCTTTTTGTAGAAATTAAATTTTTCCTTCATGTTTTGGTTGATATAGAAGGTAAAATACAATGACTTTTCCCTTCGTAGTTGCCTCCCTCTGAATGCTCACAATCTGGTACAATTACTTAGGTGGTCATTCAGAATGTTTTTCATTAATGTAAGGGCAAGATCTGCCATTACCGTTTGACCCTCATGATAACCCCTTTTTGGGGCTATATAAACTATTTAACTGACTTTTTACTATATCAAAAAAGAAAGGCAAGGGGATATTGACAGACTTTTGATTTCAGTTTAAATCTTTTATAATTTATAATTATTCATACATGACAGCTGTTCCTCTTGTCACCAACAGTTCTGTCCTGTTGAAATCTTTCTTCCCACTAAGCCTCCCATCTATCTATCTATCTATCTATCTATCTATCTATCTATCTACCTACCTACCTACCTTTCTTTTGGTGAGTCAGTGAGTTATATTGTAAATTCTTGCTTGGGCATATGTGACTATGGCTGACAAACTTTTGAGACAGCCTGGAGACACCTTTGTCTGACCCTGGCATTGTAGTTGGACATAAGCTCTGATAGAGCTTGACAAGTACAGAGGCAGATGCTCTCAGCCAGCCATTGGACTGAGCATGGGGTCTCATATGGAGGAGTTAGAGAAAGGACTTAATGAGTTGAAGGGGTTTGCAAACCCATGGGATGAACAACAATATCAACCAAACAGAAGTCCCCAGAGCTCCTAAGGACTAAGCCACCAACCAAAAGAGTACATTCACATGGAGGGACCCATGGCTCCAGCACATGTGTAGCAGAGGATGGCCTTGTTGGGTATCAACAAGGTTGGGTATCAATGGGAGAAGAGGTCCTTGGTCCTGTGAAGGCTGGATGCCTCAGTGTAGGGGAATGTGTGGACAAAGAGGCAGGAGTGGATGGGAAGATGGGGGAATATCCTCATGAAGTCAGGACGAGGAGTATGATATAGGGGGTTTCTGGAGTGTGGGGAGTGGGGACTGAGAAAGAGAATAACATTTGAAATATAAATAAAGAAAATATATATATAAAAAAACTATACTTATTCTTTCTTGCCCACTTCAAATTTCTTTGATTCTTTCCCCAGCATCTGTCCTTATAGGTCATTAATTTATAAGGAATTACGATGGATAGGTTCACAAAATTTTGCAGTAGTGATAGCTTTCTGAATCCATAATGACTGAAATTAATTTAAAATCAAGAATGTGTTCTACTAGCACCTGACCATTACAGATGCGGACACTTGGAGTCAAACATCAGACTGAGCTCAGAGATCCTGGTGGGAGAGCTGATTGAAGAACTGGAGGAGCAGAGAGAGATTGCAACCCTATAGGAAGAACAATGTGGGCTGGTCAGACCACCCAGTGCTCCCACTGACTACACCATCAACCAAGGAATGTACAGGGAGAGCCATGGCTCCAGAAACAAATGTAGCAGAGGATGGCCTTGTCTGATATCAATGGGAGGTGGGGGCCCTTGTTCCTGTGGAGGTTTGATGCCCCAGCATAGGAGGATGCTGAAGTGGTGGGGCAAGAAAGGGTGTGTGGGTGGGGGAGCACCCTCATACAGGCAAAGGGGAGGGGGAGAATGCAAATGTGGGGTGTGGGGGTGTGGAGGGGTAACCAGGAAGTAGGATATCATTTGTTATGTAAATGAATAGAATGATTAATAAAAGAAAAAAGAATGTGTAAATACAAAGTATGTCAGCAGTGCTCACCCATGTTGTACTATACAGCTTCATCATACTCTTGGTTCTGGACACAAAACATGGATCTTTTACACTCTACATGTGATCAGATTTGTAATGCCAATGAATAAAGCCTGATATATATCATTTCAGATTCTAGACTGTTATATGTTGTGAATTGTTGACATTTAAGTGTTTTTATTTTTCCTCTATTGAAAAATCACATTTTTTTCTTTTTTTCCTATTGGATATTTCATTTATTTACATTTCAGATGTCATCCCTTTTCCCTACCCCCCATAAACCCTCTATCCTATCCCCCTCCTCCTTTTTGCTTTTATACCATTTTTAATAAATAAATGCAAGTATTAAGGTCAGTTCTAGGTTGAGGAACTAGCAATACACTAGATTCAAGTAGTCAAGGAACAAGAAAGACCATAAACACAAATAGTTAAAGAACAAGTAAGGCAATAATAAAAGTTCAATGATCACTATTTCTAAGGGCTTATCAGGATGACAAAAATATCTGAGCCTACTTCTTTGTCCTAGCCCAAAGTCATTTGCATGTCTGAAGACTACTTCTTTGTTCTAGCCTAAGATTTAGATTTCTGCCTGAAATTACTTCTTTGTTCTACCCTAATTTTGAATTCCTGCCTGAAGTTACTTCTTTTTTCTAGCCTAATATTTAGAGTCCTGCCTGAAATTACTTCTTTGTTCTAGCCTACCTTCAGAACCCTTCCTGAAGCTCACTTCCTTGTCCTTGATCAATGTCATATTTAACATTTTAATAAGGAAACAACAATTTAAAGTTTCCTATTGCCAATCATCAGCATTTAAGTGTTAATTTACTATAATTACAAAACTATTGTACATTTGGACTATTTTATTTCTAAGTGTTTGTCTTTTAGAAATAATGTTTTGGTATTCTAAAATTATTAATTTAATATTAGATTGAGACTAAAGGAAAGTTACAGCAATTTCTGAAATGATTCTAAGAACACTTCTATCACTTTAGTTTATGATATATTGTTGTGAAATAACATTCTCAGTCCAGATGATTTTTAAAATTAAAATAACAATAAACACAAAAAAGAAAACATTGAGCATGCTGTGTATCTGGCAATATCAAATATTCAGCCAACATCCAATTCATTCAATAAACAGCACAGTTTCTTTAATATGCAAATTTTCTTTCATCTTTAATAAATGGTAAATTATATACATAGCAAACACTGTTTTAAAAATAAATTTCCTGATGAATTTATGAGTAAATATTTTATTTATATGCTAATTTTATATATTACTAGATCATATAAAAATTTCTGTGATGAAAAGTGTACGTAAGTGGAAAACCTTAAGAACTCTTGGTACTGCAGGTGCCCTGATAAGAAGAAAGAACAGTGGAAGCCACGAACAAAGGTAGAAACAGCTAAAGCAATGACAGCAGATTAGCTTACAACAGAATGGGGCAGTAATTATTTAAGGGTTCTTGAGAGTTATCAGACACTAGTGACAGTGTTGGATGCCAGCAGTCTATAAAGGTGAAAACTTATGGATTGTTGGTATGAAGAAGAAGAGGAGGTTGTAAAGAGAAGCCAGAAATAGGGATCCAATCACTGAACAAGGGTACACAAACTTGAAGATCCTAAGGTCTTTGACATACTTGGTTCAAGAGCTGTAATATTTTCCTTGTATATTCCAGACCTTGATAGGCCTGAGAGAGAACTAGGATCCCAGTATATAGTATCAATTTGAGGTACTTCACTCTGTTGCTCGATAATTCTATTAAAACTCTTTGTATATGTGCATGTATATCCTTTTTATCTATGTATATATTTTTGAAAGTTCTGGAATATTTTTCCATGTGATGTTTTAAAAGGCCTTTAGTATTAGTTAGTATAGAATTCTTTTTTGATCAGGGACAAAAGGCTACATATCTAAAGTTCTGTGAGCCAGTGACAATTAAGACAATGTTTGATTTTATGTTCATGTGTCAGTAGGAACTTTGAATGAGAATAGAGTCTGCAGTGGTCCTGTCTCATAATGCAGAGTTTAGGTAAGTGTAATCAAAGTGATTATTTTGAATCCTGTCCATTTTGTTAACAAATATTAACCATATTAATTCTGAAAACACATCAATCTGGTCATGAAAAATGATACTAGAAAAACATTTGGCTACCTGGAGAGGATTTCATTGTATTTAGTTCTTTTTTATAAAAGATAATTCTAAAAAGTGTATCTAATGATAATATATATATTACATATTGAGTAAAACAAACACAAACATACACACAAAATATACACATACACAGGCACACACAAATACAAAAGACCATTCATGACATAACTCTAATTGCTCAATTGTCTATTGAGATACACAGAAAGTTAAGTGTTTGATGTATAAGCTTGACAGTCTGAATTGGGTCTCAGGGACACACAGAAAGAGAGGGCATGAAGCAAATGCACAAAATTATCCTCTGATTTCCATCAATGCGCTGCACTACATTAATAGCTCTCACAATAGTGATAATAATGATAATAATTATAATAATGAAGCAATAAATATAGACTCAAACCCGATATATTTTCCCTTCGTTATTTATTGTTGTATGCTGTAGATTATTTACAAAACTAAACAATCTGTAAAAATTTAATTTACTTTTAAAATGTGTGTGTGTGTGTTCACATGAGTACAGATGCCTGGAAAGGTCAGAAGATTTCTTTTAGAAATGGTTTCAGATTTCTTGGAACTGAAGATACAAGTGGCTGTGGAGATATCACATAGGAACTCAACGAACTCAAAACGTCTTAAAAGCTGTACAGCTTTATACCATTAAGCAGTCATTCCAGTTATTAGATATACCTTCTGTGCTGGTTTAAATAGGAATAGTCCCCACAGATTCATGTGTCTGGATACTTGGTTCACAGGAAGTTTCGCTATTAGGAGGTATTTCCTTGTTGAAGTAGGTGTGGCCTTGTTGAAGGAAGTGTGTATTTTGAGGTCTCCTGTGTTCAAGCTACACCCAGTGTGGCTCACAGTCTCCTTCTGCTGCTAGTGGATCAAAATGTATAATACTAATCTCCTACTCTAGCACCATGTTTGCATACATACTGCAGTGTTTCCCACCATGATGATAATGGATTAAAACTCTGGAACTGTTAGCTAGCCCCAGGTAAAAGTTTTTCTTTTATAAGAGTTGCTGTAGTCATGGTTTCTCTTCTTAGAAATGAAACATTAACTCAGTAACCTTCTTAAAATTTTAGATCTCAAGTTCCATGCTTAAAAATATTCAGTTTGCCTTCCCACTTCTAAGACATCACTAAGATTACACACAGAGGCAGCTCTAATCCCAGGTGGGTTTACAATGAGGGCTCTGCCAGAGACATGCTGGCAGTATGGTTCTTCAATCAGCTTGTTGTGAGAATAAGAGACTTAACTCAATTATTTTAACATCAGGTAATACATTTCTCTAAATTGCATTGAGATATGTACTTTTCTTAAAAACAAAACAGAAGACACACTGAATCATGTAATTTATAGTTACATAAAAATTAAAAGAAACCCTTTTCTTTTTTTCTGTCTTTATTTTTTTGGATGACAAGGCATAAATACTAAAAAATAAGTGATACAGACCCTGAACTGGCCATCTCCTAAAACCAGGCCAGACTTCCAGTGGAGGATTCTAAACACCAACCCAGCCACAAAGCCCTTGACATAACATTTATTCCGACAGCATGATGTGTTGGGTAAAACTGGCACTGAAATTGTGGGAGTGGCTAACCATTGACTGGTCCAGTTTGGTATCCACGTCATAAGAGGAAAACCACTTGTGATACTGCTGTTAGGCAACAAACCAGAGGTGGAGTGGTTCAGAGACCCATGACAGAGTCAAGTAGACCTAGGATAGAAATGCTAAAATAAAGTAAATGAAATGATGCTAATGATATTCTGCTATACACCGAGACATGCCATATCTCAACCTTCATCAGAGAGGTTTTATTCAGCTATGGATGTAAACAGATACAGAGACCCACGGTTAAACATTAGGCATAGTTCAGGTAAGCCTGCTGAAGAGGCAGAGTTAGAATTGTAGGAGCACAATAGAGACATCAGAAGAAAAGCAACAGAATGTTCACAGAGGAGCTCACTGAGACTGAACTGAGATTCAGCGAGGCAGGTTGGTTCTAACATCGGCCTCTTTATATATGTTATAGTTATGCAGCTCTGTTTTAGCCGGACTCCTAAAAGAGGGAGCAGGGGCTATTTCTGATTCTTTTGCTTGCTTTTAGGATCTTGTTCTTATACTGGATTGCTTTGTCCAGCCTTAATATGAAGGAGGTGCATAATTTTATTGAAACTGAATATATACTGTTTGGTTGCTCTTCCTGGGAAGCCAGCTGTTTTCTGAAGGAAAACGGAGGTATGTATAATAGACATATACATCAATAACGTTCTTTTTAAATTTATTTATTTATTTATTTATTTATTTATTTATTTATTTATATCCCAAATACTACTTCCCCTGGTTCCCCCCTCACAAAGTCACTCCTCACAGCGCCCCCTCTCCTTCCTCTTGATAATGTTCTTTTAAGCAGAAATAATTATCTTGCCATTTTTTTGGTTCTAGTTGCTAGTATTATCTGTATGGATTAGAACCAAATATTGTGTAAGATGGTGACGTGCTAGTTGGTTTGCTTGTTTGTTTGTTTGTTTGTTTGTTTTGATAAATTTGGTACATGCTAGGATTACTAGGAAAAGGAAATTTTGGTTGAAAAAACACTCCAACAGATTCACCTTGGGAAAGTCAATAGATAATTTACTTGACTGATGGTTGTTGTGAAAAGGCCAGTTCTATGCAGATCAATTCCAGCCTATAGTTGTCGGCTGTATAAGGAAATTGTCTTCCTTGGGTTGCTATGTATGGTTGAGGCTCCAGGGAAATGAGTTTCTCGTGGCTAAAGCGTCAGCCCTAAAATGTACATACAATATATATACAGACTCAACAGGTTATCTTAGTGATAAATGTACACGTAGATGCAGTAACAACTGTGAAATGTTAGGCATGAATTTCAAATAGAACAGGGTTATATGTGGGAGCATTTGGTGAGAAAAATCAAGGCAGGGCATGTTTTGATTAACATACAAGTTTAAAAACAAACAATAAGAAAAATTTTAAAATTATATTTACCTCTGAAACAAACAAACGAAAGTAAGGAGTAAGCAAGTACAGAAGCAAGAAAGAACCAACTTACTTTTGTGGATCCTAATCCAGCTATCAGTTGCTACTGAAATCCATCTTTGATTTCCTTTCATGGTAATCCAATAAAGCTGAAAGAAACCCTTCCTTCCATTAGTTTTAAGTATTTTGTTTTAAATATAGCAATAGCAAACATCTAAGATACATTATATATGATAATTCTTTCACTCATTGTCTTCTTTAGAAAAATCTCTTCTAAGTAAATTTTATCCTACTATAACTCATTATTTTAAATTCTGATGTTTTTTCACTTACATCTAACTGAGCAGGCTGTTCAGTTATGCTTTGGAGGCACTGTTTTTGTAAATATTCTTCGTGTCCAGTTTTGTTAGGTGTTATGAATTGGGTTCATGGGATTCACTGAATCTACCATCGTATTTGTACAGTCTTCAGAGAACTTTGTCCTTCAACTCTCTCATCAAGTTCCAATGCTGTTCCCTCTAAACCTTGATCTCCTTCAAGGTCTTTTTAACAGTCACAGGAATCTAAAATTATTTTGAAAAACACTTCTGTGTCTTCATTCCTGTGTGATCTTCACTGGCATTTTTCATGTTTTCGAGTTGAAATATATTTTGCAGTGTAACGTATCTAAATAAATCACAAACAGTGCAGTTTAAGCTTCCTGTTTCCATAATGATGAAGTACCTTTGTCCTAAGTATTTTTATAAGAGTCTTGACTTAAGATTTTGGAAGAGGTGATATTAGTGTTAGAAAAAATATTCTAAACTGAAAAAAAAGGCAAAAGCTAATACTGGTGATCTGACAGTGCGGTTTTGAAATTAATGTCTTATTTCTGTTCAGTAACCTGTAGTGACATAGGTTAACTTGTAATTATTGGTCACTGGAGACGGAATATTTGTCATCTATTGAAACTAATAACAACAAAGATTGTGGATCATGTCCTTGTTGGATGCTGAGGACACTCCAAAAAATAAAAGTTTGAAACTTAACTGATATTTCTTTTGTAAAGTACATAATCTGTCAAATGCTCTTTGCATCCTTGGTAATATCTTTTGGCTTTCTTAGTAATTTACACAAAATCACAGACACAATGTTTTTTAAATTTGCATAAAATAAAATTTTGTTTTGACATATTATTATATTAGGAGATCACTAATCACAATTGATATTACTGCTTTATTAAGCTGTATACTTATTTACAAGCAAGGATTTTTTTTTTTGCTAGTAAAAGTTCAGACTGATTAGTAAGCTAACAATGGTCCTAAACTGATAAATTGTCTGATTATAATAAATTAATCTCTGCTATTCAAAGATTTGATGTAATTGTGAGAAACTTTTCTAAGGAGGATGTAATTATTTTAGTGGGTAGGCGGCTCATTGGTTTAAGATGCCTTTCATTAGGCCTCATGATCTTTTGGCTGCTCACTTTGGCAAGTTTATTGCTGCTGTCTTTGAACAGCTCGTGTTCAGCCATTCCTGTTTGTAACACATCATAGTTGTACATTCACAGTCATTACTAGGAGACCTAATCTTCCAATAAATCCCCTTATTCTCTGGCTCTTACAATGTTTTTTCCCTCCTCTGCTATGACCTCTGACCTTTAGGTGTAGGAGAGATTCTGTAGATGTAACCTGTGGAACTGGGCTTTTAAACAAAGATCTGTAAATAAGTAATTTATATAGCAAGTAACAGTTCAAATTTGCAGTGGTTACAAAATGCCCAAATTAATGTTGGAGGTGCTTGTAAAACATAGATTGTATGTTTTAAGTTCCTGAAAAATTTTATTTACTTGGTCTATGTGAAGTAACCTTGAATCAGCTATAAAAACAATATCTATAAGATAGTTATCCTTTGCAGTAACAGATATTTCTTCCATTTTTTTTCTTCTGTTCTGAGGCTGGACAATTTTGTAAAACAGATTACATAACACTGTGCAACACATATTGAGTAAAGTCACGCTCTACCCCTTTCTGGATTAAAAGTGAGCACAAATTCTAGAGACCTTCACTACTCTTGTGTATGTATGAAATAGGCTGCAACTTGGTGGACCTACAGTTAAATTCTGAGATGTGTTGTTGAAGCTGATTTGCTTTTCCTTAATATGTAGGATTTAAAGTCATACAAAATAATTTACTTTCATTTATTTCAGTAAAACTTATAAAAGATTGTGAATCAGTTCTTGATCATTTTAGAAATTTACCAGAAGTCAAGAGAATTGCATTGCAAATGTCAAATTCCTGGGATACAGAATGTGTTGAAAATAGGTCTACTTTCTAATATTGGAGTGGTTCTCTTGTGTATACGAGAACCTAAATTTAATTAATTGGATCAAAAATAGTGTGAAAGAGTGTGAAGTCCTTGTAATTTGTCTTGTGGCAAATATACACTAGTGTATATTTGAAGGTATTTCATCTTTTTATTTAGCACAACTCGTTTCTTAATTTTAATACTGGTGACTCTAGAAAACATATTACACTAGAGATAAAAGTCCTGGGTTCCATTATGATTAATTTATATGAAAATCTGTAACGGCCCGGTCTGCTGCTCTGGTCCGCCGATCGGGTCTATCAAGAGAGAGAGAGTGGGAGGAGCAAGAGACGCGAAGAATGGAGACAAGACAGAGTCTGATCAAGTCTCTTGTATTGAAAGGAAATTCTGGTTATTAAACCCTTACCATGTGCCTTGCAGCGGACAAGCATAGCTGAAGGTACTACGTCATGTGCCTTGCAGCGTGAAGACCATGGTGCCCCTTGCAGCTGGGGGCACTAAGCAGCAAAACTAGATATGGGAGAAAAACAAGATGTTTATCAGAGTGTGCTCAGCTGTTGTAGGTTGTTGAAAACAAGTCTCTTGTCAGATAATGGCTCGAGATGGCTGTAAATATGATAGCTGCTTTCGGCTCCAACAAAATCATAATCATATATTTATAAAATACACACATGAACACAACAAACAAGCATACACATTCTTATAATTTGCACAAAATCTTGAAAGCAATAGGTATTCTCAATGAGGATAATTCCTGAGAAAATAAACACCCAATCCAGGAGAGACATGTGCTATAGATGTATATGTGTGAATTTAATTATATTCTAGTTATATCTTATAAGAATAAAACATTTTGATTTTAAGGCATAACATAATTAACATTATATGCATTTTTTATTTCATCAATCCTTCTGCTTTTCCTATAGTTTCCAATAATGTCTTATTGGACACACAGTTTACAGCACCCACAAATTCAATCTTCTCTCATTTCAAACACACACAACACACACACCACACACACACACACACACAGAGAGAGAGAGAGAGAGAGAGAGAGGAGAGAGAGAGAGAGAGAAGAGAGAGAGAAAGAGAGAAAGAGAAAGAGAATAAATAATTTAAATGAAAATTCTGGTATATTTGAACCTGTGAACGTAAAATCTGAATTCACCACTTAGAGAACATTAGTGAGATATGCAGTTAGACTGATACTGTCTTGCATATTGAGACACAGCTTCAACAGGGGAGAGATGAGATTGTGAACCCAGGTAACAAATTAGATTGATGTGTTTGTCCTTGGTATAATGGCATTTTCATTTCTTAGCCCTACGAAGTCCAAAACAAAACCATTTTTTATCGTTGTTCAAAATCCCAAGAGAAATGAGTTCAGGTGGTCTCAACTCAGTTTCTCATGTACAAGGGGACATATCAAAAAGCTGTCACAGACTGATAGTAATTTATCACTTTCACTTTGAAAAGCCATGGGATTATAAGCATGAAGCAAACAACAGCAGAATGAAGCATTTTGGCACAATATCTGCCTTTCTACATTAGCTAGTATTTTCTAAATCATTTTACACAAATACTCTTGTGCACAAATAATGAGAATGTGTTGTTATGACATATCAATTTAAATATTCAGTCATTAACATTTACAAAGAAAAGTTATGTCATTTGAAGCCATTGTTTATAATAGATGTATGAACAAAATGTCATCATACATATTTAAAATAACAATATATGAGACAAACAAAAACTTAAATATAGGTTTCCTTTTGCATTCCTATCATTTATAAAATTATCCTCATATATACAAAGCTTACAACTTTTTTTTATTCTTAAACGTTTAAGTGTGTGCAAACTTAACTTTTAATTAAAGAGATAATAGTTGAAAATAATTATATTGGTACATATAATTAGGTAATATTCTACAGAATTTGGTGTTTTCAGAGGAATATTGGTACAGCATTACATACTTGAGAACTTGTCTTAGGTGCATCCTGTGGATAGTTAGTTTTCATTCACCATCAAATCTCTTGTGACATGTTGATCTCTTGGAAATCAGAAATGTCATCCATGAAACAGTGAGGAGAAATATCAGTACATGAAACATTGCAGAAATGCAGGTCAGAAGAAAAGGACAAAGAGTGATTTATTCAAATACTCTTTGGATTTGATTCATATAGTAGCTAACCAAGAATTATTAAATCAAACAAGAAGCCAGAAGTATTTTGATAATATAAAAATCTGAAAGTACGTATATGAGCATGCATTTTCATTTGAAAACAAGAAAGAGAAGAATGTATTCAGATGTCCTTTAAAACAAATTAGAGGATAGGCAGAGAATGTCATGGCTTATTATGAGGAAATATCTATTCTATTGCCTTAAAAATGTCATAAAAAATACGGTGCAGAATTAACACTTGGTGAGTTGATATTGATATTTAAGGGGAAAAGTTATTATATCAATCACACATTAGACAACTCTTCATGGAAGCTTACTCATTACAGGAAATGTTAAATGTTGTTCAAGAGAGACAGATTGATAATTTTTGATGGATTGTTTTCATAGTTTCAAATAAATTAGTGATTTAATCACATGAAACAGAATTAAAATATGTTCCTAAGAATTTAATAAAGATACATGGAAACTATATATTTTTGCTGTATCCAGTAGGGTGCCATTGTAAATTTAGAATACTTAATTATTATTATGTTATTATTCACAGTGAAAGAAATAAAGCTTTTATAATTTCTACCCTGGAACAGAACATGATGCTTTTAATTAAGGAAAAGATTTTTTGATAAGAAAAAAAAAGGATATGAATATTATCTTGTTTTAAAGATATATATGAATAAAACATTCAAAATTTCCTTTCAAGTGACACATAAAAATTAGAGACAAAAATGCAATCACATTGATAAAACAAGTAATGTTTGACTTTTGAGATCTGAGTTACCTGAGTCAAGATGACTGCTCCCAACTCCCTCTGTTTACCCATAAATTTCATTTTAATAGGTTAATAATATTCAATTATGTAAATATGTCACATTTTTATTATCCATTCATCAGTTTACAGATATTTAATTTCTTTCAATTTCCTGGCTACTTTGAAGAAAGCAGTGATGAACATCAGTGAGCATGTATTTCCAGAGCAGAAGTGGAGTTTTTTATATTATTCTTGAGTAGTGCGGTTTGATCATAAGATAGATATATTTTTAGTGAATGGGATAGGGGGAACAGAGGGTAGATTGGAAAAGAGAAAGAGAGATGTAACAATGGAGGCATTAATAAACATTGTCTCTTGATGGCATCTGTTATATAATATATAAATAGAAAAACAGTTGTAGCAATTTGATATTCTGAAAATATGTATTGTTTTCAAATAGTTGATATGGTCATTTAAGGAAACAGTGCTAATTTTTAAAATCTTTACTATATCTAATTATTTTTATACCCAAATTGTCTTTTATTTTAAATACTCTGGTTTTGTTCATCATATAAAAGTTGATATTAGTATTTAAACAAATATACAAATTTCTTCATTCTTCAAACCAAGATAATCACATAGACACTTTTTGTTTAATTTCCTTCCTTAGATGCTGACGTCGGTATCTTTTGAGAAGCTTCCAGGTATCTGTTTCTTATGCAAGAGTCTGATGTAAACAAACATGTAATTTACAGTTCCTTTAAGTAGGGTTTCACTGAAGTCATGTTAACTTTGATGTGAAGTTTTACTCATCTAACTTGTTTTGTAATGCTCTCGAAAAACTTGTGCAGCTATCGCCTCCTGACTTATGGTGTGCATCTCACCAAATACTACCTTTTTTTGGCTGCACCCTCTGTCTTTATTTATTTATTTGCATTCCATCCTTTTTCATTCCTCCCGTCCCCACTACCAGTTTCTTATCCCACCCTTTCTCTCACTTGCCTCTAAGAGGGTGCTACCCTATTTACAAGGCTTCCTCCTTCCTTGGGTCCTCAATCTCTCAGGAATTAGGTGCATCATCTCCCACTGAGGCCAGACTATTGGTCCTCTGGTATATTTGTGCTTGGAGCTTTGACCAGCTCTTTATGCAGCCTGGCTGATCAATAGTTCAGTCTCTGGGAGCTCCCTGGGCTCTAGGTTAGTTTGAGAGTGCTGGTCTTCCTATGAGATGGCCCTCCCCTTCAGCTTCTTTAATATTTCTCTTAATTTACCCAGACAGGTCTCCAAATCCAGTTGTATGGATATGTGCAAGTATCTGCATCTGTCTCAGCCTCTCAGAGGACAGCCATGCTAGTCTCCTATCTTCAGTCTCTTCTCCATTTCCCTTCTTGAAGTTCTTTTAGATAGCAACAGTACTGGATCAGAAAATTTGATTGTGGATTAGTAGCTATGTCTCTCCAGTTGAGGCCCTGTCTACTGGAGGAGTACTCTTCCAGTTCTCCTCAGTGTTGGGCATTTTAACTACAGTCACCCTCATTGATATTTTCTAGTTCCATCCATTTGTCTGCAAATTTCATGATGTCCATTGTGCAAATGAACCACATTTTCTGTATACATTCTTTGGTTGAAGGACATCTGAATTGTTTCCACCTTCTGACTGTTAGAAATAAGGATGTCATGACATACTAGAGTATGTGTCCTTATGGTATGGTAGAGAATCTTTTGGTATATATCCAGGAGTGGTATAACTATGTCTTCAGGTAGATCTATTTCCAATTTTCTGAGGAATTGCCAGATTGATTTCCAGAGTGGTTGTACCAGTTTGCAATCCTACCAGCAATTGAGGAGTATTCATCGTTTTCTGCATCCTCAGCAGTGTGTGTTGTCATTTGAGTTTTTGATCATCGTCTTTCTGATTGGTGTAAGGTGGATTCTCAGAATCGTTTTGATTTCCATTTCCCTGGTGATTAAGGATGTTGAACATTTCTTTTAGTGCTTCTCAACCATTTGAGATTCTTCTGTTGAGAATTCTCTATTTAACTCTATACCACATTGGGTTATTTGTGAGTATTTTCACAGTTAACTTCTTGAGTTCTTTATATATTTTGGATATTAGGTCTCTATTAAATGTAAGGTTAGTGAATTTGTAGGTTGCTGATTTGTCAGTAATTATGAAAAGAATGTTTTCATGGACCCCAGAAACTTATGTGTCTGGTCAGCAGAAAAATTATAACTAAAATCTACAGGTCATATTTAGTGTTTTGATATTAATAGTGAAAATTTAATCAGACACTTCAATAAGTTTTATTTCTTAATTACGTTTTTTCCAAAGTCTAACTGTTTCCTTCACTTTTTATACTTTGTAATGGTATATACTAAAGATATAATAACCCTTCCCCAATTCAAACATTCTATTTCTGAACATTAGTATTTTACCTTCTCATTTTAATGACTCTCTTTGATTCTTAAATGAAGTTAAAGTTTGTTTGACCTGTTACATTCCAAAACACACATGAAAGAAGATAAGTAACAAAGAAAACTAAACTATGATAATTAGAATTACATCTACAGTCAGTCCTTCCCACTGAAAATCTAGAAGAGTAACGCTTTTTTCATGTAGCTTGCAGTTTTATATAGAAAATTATATGATATGAATCAAATACCCAAATGTGTGTAACTTTGCTCTTCAAATTGTACAAAACCACATTTTACTGTTTGTAACATAATTTGAACAAGCCCTGACTGAAGAAATCTTTAATGCACGAATCATGTTTTCAACAAATTTAAAGAAAATTTCTAGCAATTAATGTGCATTTTAAGTAGAAAATGTAGCAAAACTTAACACTTCTATTAATTGTACATTTAAAAGCTCAGTTGTACTTTATCTTTTTATTTCTTTCTTTCAATTTTTTTTAAACTACCTTTTTTGTTGTGGCTTTTGCTCCAGCTTTCATTATGTATTTGAGTCTCTCTCTTTCTCCCTCTTTCTGCCTCTGTCTGTTTATACATGTGTCTGTTTTCTTTTTCTCTCTCCTTTTTTCTCTGGGGGTATTAGCTTTGAACTAGGTCTCACTATAATGTACACACTGGCATTGAATTTATGATTATACTGCCTCTGACTGAGTTCTGGAATTTTTGGTATATCACTATTTCTAGCCAAAATTTTATATATACATATACACATACATGTACACATACACGTACATGTACACATACACATATTAAACAATATTAAAATATTAATTAGGTTCAGAAGCAGCGTAAAACAGCAAACAACATAATTATTAAATATTACAAATAGTGAAAATTAAATTAGGAATGTATTCACAGGTGCATAATGTAGTACTAATATGCAAATTTACCATAACTATAATTACTACTAGAAATTCTTACCCAGGAAAATGAAACTTTAAACTATCCAATGCCTTTGTTCTTTAATTTTAATCCATTTCAGCAAACAATTGATCATATATAATAATTTTCTAAATTTGGTTAACTTGTTATATCAAAGTAACTGTGTTTCACTTGGAAAGGTGTTCAATGCATAATACAATCTTGGAAATGGGTGGTGGGGGAGAGGAGGAGGTGTGGGATGTGGAACAGTCTGAGGATGGACCAGGAGGGGGATAAAGTCTGGAGTGTAAAAAAAATGATTAAAGAATGAAAAATAAAGAAAGAAAAACAAATCAGGTTTTTTTTATTCAGTTGTTTTATACCTCAAACATGTTTTTTTTTTTTCTAATTTTTTTATTAGATATTTTATTTACATTTCAGATGTAATCCCCTTTCCCCACTACCCAGGAACCCCTATCCCACATCCCCCCCTCCTGCTTCTATGAGGATATGCCCCCACTCACCCTCCCACTCTCAACTCCCCACCCATGATTTCCCCCACACTGGGGCATCCAGCCTTCACTGGATCAAGGATTTTCTCACCTACATATGCGTGAACTATGATTTTCAAGCAGTGTTTTCTAACCTAGAGCCTCACAATGTGTTCTAGCTATGGTGCTGCATTTTATTAGCTAAGTTCAACCATAGAACTTTTTAAAAATTAATTTATTTCTTTGCATTAGGGTTTTAGCTTCCCCTCCTCTTCTTCCAGACCCTCTCTTTCCTCGTCTCCCCCACCCACTCTCCCTTTCTCCTCAGAGACTGAAGCCTACCATGGTTATCAATCTACTTGACATATGCTAGAGTCTTGTCTACAAGTATAGGGAAACTTTTAACACAAGGAAGACCAAATATCTTCTAGAGACTTTTAGTTTTGATTCACCACTAGACTCTGACTGGAATCAATATTAAAATTTAGTCAATGCTTGCTCTTTTTCCAATTTCTCCTTCTATGTCCTTTGTAGGTGACAATAAGCTACTAGAGTTCTAGCCAAGATGGCCACCACATTTTAAGACCCTTTTAGTTGGAATACATGCAACATTCTGATTCTTCAGTGTGAATGTGTTTGAATATGAATAACAAAACAAGTCCTGATATGACTTTGAATTAAGAGTTTAAATTTTCTTTATACAATCAATTGTCTCCCCTACACGTTAAAAAAAGATTTTGAAATAAATTGTTAACTCATCATATTTTTTTTGTTTGGTATTTCCAAAGTTCTTAAGTCAGTTATTTTATCATCATTGTCTTTGTCATCATCATCATCATTATCATCATCATCATCATCACCATTATTATCATCATAACTTTTGCCCTTTCGATTTTCCCTGGTGAGTTAAAGAACATATTGATAGATAAGAAGGTAAATATACATACATCTTTTTTAATTGAGTCCCAATAGCCAATCTGCACAAAGATCTGTCTGAACCTTTTTACAACTCTTAGCTCATGTTAACCAACTTTTTTAAATGACAAAATTTCCCCAAGGACATGAAGTCATAGACAAAACTAATTGTGTGAACATATTCCCTTAAGAGATGACTTTGAACAAAAAAAATCAATTAATTTTAAAATTTGAAACATAAAGTGATGTGCCTTTTAAAAATTGTTCAGGATTAAGTCTGTTATACTATTAAACAACACTTAAAAATAATTTTGTTAGGAAAATCAGGGGTGTATAAAACTACCTTTAGATACTATAATAATTAATTTGGTGAAATTCATCAACTATTTCAGAGTTGAATTAAATGAGCATAGATTGCTCTTTTCACTGTCTATCAATTCTGTTGATCATTTTTAAAACAAAAACAATTACTTTAAGGTCTTTTAATATAATGAATTTTAAAATCCTTTTAATACATGTTTCATTTGTGGAATGCTTTTTCCTCCCAGACATAAAATACAACAGGAAAGGGATTTACTTAACATTATGAGATCATATACCCATTTATGATTTTATATTGTTAATCAAGCCAGCATACATTGTAACTATATGTAGTATATTTGATCATATTCCTTCTCTTTCCCCCAAATCCTCCCAGATCTTGTTGTCTCCACTTCTGAAAATCCATGGAGGGGGTGGGAGAAATTTGATAAATACATCCTATTTAAGATATGAGTGCTTTAAAGTATCTCATTCTTTTACTGAGGAGAAAGAAATTTCTGCATGATGTAAAAGTAACTTTAATTTCCCTGGATTGAATGTCCTCTCAGAGGTTTACTGCTTAATAAACTCACTCTTCCTATTTCTTTCTGAACTCTGATTGGCTGGCTCAACTCAGCTGTTCTGGCTCAATCTCCCCTCCATGCTGACTCTTTCAATCTGCTTTCTCTCAGCTTCTTACTGAATTCCTCTGCTTGACTTCAAACTAACTCTGGCAATTTGTTCTAAACATCTGGCTCATTCTTAGTCTCTAGTTTCAGCTGCCTTTTCTGACCTGCACTGAATTTCATGAACTCACAAAGAATTCCACTCCACTTTACTGCACTCATTATACTGAGTCTCAACAGATGAGCTGAAGGGACTTTTAATTCTCTTCTCTTCTCATGCTGTTCTAACATAGCCTCCAATTTCTCTCTATCTTCTTGAGAGTTAAGCTTATCCTAGCTCTGACTCATTCTATCAAATTGTTCTCTGATTCATCTTTTGCCCTCAATTAGATGTAACTTTAAAACATGGCTGTATCCTTCTACAAACTAATCTTATCTACATTGTTTGGGATGAAAGGTGTGTACTAATGACTTGTCTGTATTCCAGGAATCAATCTGTTTTTCTGTATTAAAATTACTCTACAGCATAATATACTTGTTTGTTGCAACTCAGTTCATAATAGCCATATGTTAGACACAACCTAGATGTCTATTAAATAACAATGGATACTAAAACTATTGCAAATTTAAACAATAGATACTAAAACTGCAGTATACGTATGCCATGTAATCTTATTGTTACTGTTAAAATTGCATGTAAATGAAGGACTGAGGAAAAAATTTGTTGTGATTGAGGTAACCCAGACCCCAAAAGACAAATACTGTTTGTTTTTCTTTTATGTGGATGTGAGTTTCAAACTTTTGATATGCGTGCTATAATTAAAATAACCACAAAAGGCCCTCCCACTCTGTTCCAGTGCCCGGAATAGTCATAGGGCTCCAGCTCTGCACCCAGTCCCCCAAATCCCAGAGGAGGCTAGACTAGCAGGAGCTCTAACACGCCCAGGAACATAAGATAATAGGATCACAGAATCTCAGGAGCCTGGCACACCAGGATTTCAGGATCTCAGAAGCAACCTGACTC
The DNA here is from genome assembly GCA_021653895.1 of Mastomys natalensis. Taxonomy (NCBI): domain Eukaryota; kingdom Metazoa; phylum Chordata; class Mammalia; order Rodentia; family Muridae; genus Mastomys; species Mastomys natalensis. Next base: position 1,989,834 of record JAJTUV010000611.1, read on the forward strand.
CCAGGAGCTATCACACCTAGGATCTTAGAATCACAGGATCACAGAGAGAGCTGGACTCTGAGAAGTTCTAACACAACCAACATAACTGGAAAGACAGGGTCCAGTAAGAGATAGTGAGTGAAGGTAGCACTAGAGATAACAAGATGGCAAAAGGAAAGTACAAAATTATAAGCAACAGAAACCAAGGTTACTTGGCATCATCAGAACCTAGTTCTCACACCATAGCAAGTCCTGAATAACCCACAACACAGGAAAAGCAAGACTCAGATTTAAAATTACTTCTCATGATGATGATACAGGGCTTTAAAAAAGGACATAAATAACTTCCTTAACGAAATACAGGAGAATATAAGTAAACAGGTAGAAGCCCCTAAAGAGGAAACACAAAAATCCCTTAAAGAATTACAAGAAAACACAACCAAACAGGGGAAGGAATTGAACAAAAATATCGAGGACATAAAAATGAAAGTAGAAACAAATAAAGAAATCACAAAGGGAGACTACCCAGGAGGTAGAAAACCTAGAATAGAGATCAGGAGTCATGGATTCAAGCATCACTAACAGAATACAAGAGATAGAAGAGGGAATGTCAGGTGCAAAAGATATCATAGAAAACATTGACACAACTGTCAAAGAAAATACAAAATGCAAAGCAAAACCCTAACCCAAAACACCCAGGAAATCAAAGACACAATGAATGAGAAGACCAAACCTAAGGATAATAGTTATAGAAGAGAGTGAAGATTCCTAACTTAAAGGGTTAATAAATATCTTCAAAAAAAAAAACTACAGAAGAAAACTTCCCTAAACTAAAGAAAGAGATGCTTATGAATATACAAGAAACCTTCAGAACTCCAAATAGACTAGATCAGAAAAGAAATTCCTCCCATCACATAATAATCAAAACACTAAATGCACAAAACAAAGAGTATTAAAAGCAGTATGGGAAAAAGGTCAAGTAACTTATTAAGGCAGACCTATGAGAATTGCACCAGACTTTTCACCAGAGACTATAAAAGCCTGAAGATCCTGGACAGATCTCACACAAACCCTCAAAGAAACACAGGTGCCAGCCCAGGCTACAATACCAGCAAAACTCTCATTACCCTAAATGGAGAAACCAAGATACATGAAAAAACCAAATTTACACAGTATCTTTCCAGAAATTCAGCCCGACAAAAAATAATAAAGGGAAAACTCCAACACAAAGAGGAAAATTATACCCTAGAAAAGTACTCTTCTTCCAATAAACCCAAAAGAAGATAGCCACACAAACATAAATCCACCTCTAATAGCAAAAATAACTGTAAGCAACAATCACTTTTCCTTAATATCTCTTAATATCATTGGACTAAATTTCCCAGTAAAAATACATAGACTAACTGACTGGATACCGAAACAAGATTCAACATTTTGCCGCATACAGGAAACACACCTCAGTAAAAAAGACACACACTACCTCAGAACAAAAGGCTGGAAAACAAATCAGTAGCCTTCCTCTACTCAAAGGATAAACAGGCTGAGAAAGAAATAACCGAAATGACACCCTTCACAATAGTCACAAATAATGTAAAGTACATTGATGTGATTCTAACCAAGAAGGCAAAGATCTGTATGACAAGAACTTCAAGTCTCCGAAGAAGGAAATTGAAGAAGATCTCAGTAGATGGAAAGATCTCCAATGATCATGGATTGGCAGGATTAATATATTTAAAAAGGCCATCTTACTGAAAGCAATCTATAGATTCAATTCAATCCTTATCAAAATTCCAATTGAATTCTTCACAGAGATAGAAAAAGCAATTTTCAAAATCATTTGGAATAAAAAACATTAGGATGGCAATAACTATTCTCAACAATAAAAGAACATCTGAGGAAATAAATTTCTCTGACCTCAAGATGTATTACAGAGAAGTAGTGATAAAAACAGTATGGTATTGGTACCTAGACAGGCAGGAAGGTCAGTGGAATAGAATTAAAGACCCAGAAATGAACCCACATACCTATGCTCACTTCATCTTTGACAAAGGAGCTAAAACTGTCCAGTGAAAAAAGGACAGCATGTTCAGCAAATGGTGCTGGTTCAACAGGATGTAGAAGAATGCAAATTGATCCATTCTTATCTCCTTGTACAAAGATCAAGCCCAAGTGGATAAAGAACCTTCATATAAAGCCAGATACACTGAAACTAATGGAAGAGAAGGTGGGAAGAGCCTCAGATATTTGGGCACAGGGGAAAAGATCCTGAACAGAACACCAATGGCTTATATTCTAAGATCAAGAATTGACGAATGGGACCTCATAAAATTGAAAAGCTTCTGTAAGGTAGGGACACTGTCAATAGGACAAAAAGGCAACCAACAGATTGGCATTTGGACCTCTGATAGAGAGCTAATATCCAATATATACAAAGAACTCAAGAAATTAGAAATTAGGGAACACCCTCATAGAAATAGGAGGAGGAAGAATTGATAAGGGGTTTTGGGTGGTAGAGGTGGTGTGGAAAGGTGTCAACACCTGAAATGTACATAAAGTATCCAATAATAATAATAATAATAATAATAATAATAATAATAATAAACCCATAACAACAACAAGATAATGGAACTGGCTATTGCAGTGGAACATTTGAGACTTTTTGGCAGCAATTTAATATTACCCATTTTATTGGACTTTCTTATAATTGTTGAGGACAACGTACTGTGGAAGGGGCCCATGGAACTTTAAAACATTATCTTCATAAAATAAAAAAAGGTGGAGGTATATCTCCTTATACCACAATTTATTTAAATCATGTTCTTTTTAGTTTACATTTTCAAAAAATTGGTATGACAAGGAACTTTCTGCTGAGTGTCTATGGTACTCTACAACTAAGCATACTTATGAATAGGTAAAAGGAAAGTATCTACTTACTGGCATATGGCATGATCCCAATCAGGTATTTAATATGGGGAGGAAGGTGTGGGGCTGAGGGCTGTGAGACGCAGCTGGGTACCTGGTTGAGTAGGCCTTGAACCCTGGAGACCCTCCAGGGACTGGAGGAATTTGACCTTGCTCCTGGCACTCTGGTTCCTTTCACATAGCTACAGCCCATTCCACAGAGAGGTTTGTGGCAATCCGTCATGTAGCATAGGTAGAGGCCATGACACAGGCTGCAGAGCCTCAAGACATTCCATATTCATGAGATACCTAAAGGCCAGAGGGCATAGTCAATTAAGCATTCCTTCCCAGACACTCCTCCTTGCAAAAGTTCTTAACCTCAGGCACACTCTGAGAATATGGGGTATAGCTTCACCCATTTTCTGCCATGACAATGAATATTTTAAAACCATGGACTACCTTTTTGGGCCTGCTATGGGAAACCATGGAGAAAGGTTGTCAACTACCAATCCACCTTCTAACCTCCTGCCAATGACCTGTCTACATTCAAGTCACAGAGGACACCAAGTCAAGCAAGCTAGCTGAGCCAGCCTTGACCCAGACAAATTGCTATGACCAAGAGTCCCCCGTTCCTACAGGACATAGCCAGAGCTCATCTTCTCCCCTCCCCACTTCTGCTGCAGGTCTATTCAGCCCCTACACCACTGTCTTAGCCTTTCTGCAGCCACTCAGCATTACCTGAGAGCTCAAGGGCTTGAGAACAGTTGGTTTCTGGATACCTCATGGCCTGAGGATCCCAACCAAGAGCTCCAGCCTATGCGGGACCACAGACTGTGTTCTCCCCACCTATGGAGCAAAGCCCCGCTGCTTCCCACAGCTCAGTGTCTGTCCATCACAGCATGGAGAGAACACAGTCAAGTTCCTGGGTAAGATTCTGCACAGAGCCTTACCAACCTAAGCGAGAAAAACATTGCTTTTGATAATGCATATTCCACTATGGGTAAGAAAGGCATTCTTGTAAGAACAACCTAAGACAGACTCAGTCTTGTTTATGAAATTAAAAGGAGAAGGGACAGAGGGTTTTGGGGGCTGCTTGGCAAGAATCTGACATGGGCCCAGGACAAGGAATTGGGCTTCAGGCAGGAATCTGACATTAGGCTAGAATAAAGAAGTAATTTCAGGCAGGAATCTAAATTTTAGGCTAGAACAGAGAAGTAGGCTTCAGACATGAGAATGACTTTGGGCTAGGAAAGGGATGTTGGCTCAGATATTTTGGTCATCCTGCGAAGCCCTAGAAACTGTGATCATGGGAGTATTCATGGAATTTTGTTTATTGTCTTGCTTTTTCTTTGACTATTTGTGTTTATTGTCCTTCTTGTTCCTTGACTATATCTATTGTATTGCTAGCTCCTCAACCTAGAACTGACCTTAATACTTGGATGTAAGTAAAATGTATAAAAGCAACAAAGAGGAGGGGGAAAGGGGATGACATCTGAAATGCAAATAAATAAAATAGCCAATAAAAAATAGAAAAGAGAAATAACCACAGAAATTACTAGTAAGAAGCAACTACTAAGAAACCATGAGGGAGGAAAGTGTCTTTCAAGAAAGGGAGAAGAGAATATGATGTTATTGAGAGATAAAGGTGAAATTTCAATAGGAGGATTAAATAGAAAGGGTAATAGAACAAAAAAAGTAAAGGAGGAGACAATTACATGGCAATGTACTATTCTAGAGGCTTCCTAAAATATGTCCATATATAAAATGAGTTTAAATGAAGTTGCCGTATAAAGGGAAAGTAATGCTCCAACCAGTCATTTTATGACTCCTAATGACAAATTTTTATACCCATAGATGATGAACTTTTTCAACTCTCATCTAAAAATATCTTGTTGCACTAGATGGGGACTAACATCACTTCTATTTTAATTTTAAGTTGTTTTTTGATGAAAATCTTGTCCTGTTTAATATTTTCTAGAAATCAGCTTATGTACTTATATACAATATGGATATAATGACTTTTTAAATTCTCTTCCTAATGCCCTAATAGATTTATGATAGCATGATTAGTGTTATTAATTACAATACTTGGGAAAATTGGGACCATATCACTGTTCTCTCAAAATTTTTATTTGTAAATTGCCTGCAAGATTTGAACTAATGCTTTTATAGCCAGATGGGTGATTGAAGTCCAATGCACCTACTGGTACTATTGCATATTCTTGGTGAACCAGTAAGTTTACTGGAGTTATCTCAAGGAGTATGTTTGAGGAGTTATTTGCAGTAACGTGTACTCAAAGACAACTGCACCACAAAAATGTTTTTTTCTGCCTGAGAGATGACTCTGAAAGCTGCAGTACTGGAGATGCCTACCTAACATACCCATAAATCCTTCAAAGAAAATCTC